>OW028748.1:25007500-26257500 GCA_932294355.1 Aporophyla lueneburgensis | reverse complement strand
TGCGATCGCCAACCCGCTTGCCAAACGTGGCGATTATGGCAAATCCCCCTAAATTGGTGAAGGACTATGTCCAGCAGTGGACATCTAACGACTGAAATTAAATGATGAAGTTTTTAAATGCAGATGGCAGCTACTCCATTTAATATTCAGCCACATCCGGTAAGAATAAAAACCACGTAAAACTACATTATTTCCATTTACTTCTCTCTGCTCGTTTCATAAAAATGCGTTCCGTCGGTTCATTATTTTGAGGAATTTTAGTTTAAATAAATCCTATACTACTTTTTCAGGAACAGATATGTACATACTTCACAAAATTACATTTATAAAAATAAGCTTGTGTAACATATGAATTTAAAATGTAGGTCGAAATTTTTGCGATCTTATACTATTTTCACGAGATAAAATTAAGTTTTACTAAGAGCTTATTTGATTTGTCTCAATATTCCGAGAAACAGCAGAAATTCCCAAAAAGTCTTGTAAGCGAGCTCGATAATTTTGAAATTTTATATTAAATTAGTTATTATTTGAAGCTATGTAAAACTTTGAAATTAATTTCAGTTCATTGGAGATGTAGTTAAGTCGCAACTATTTTAATAAGTCAAAAAAATGAACTCCAAAATCTTATCATTAAATTAGAATAAAAAATTCACCAATTAATCAAGGATTTTTTTTATACAGTCAAGACTCCAGAAAACTATTTAATATTTTGTATTTTAGTAGTTATTATAATCTACATGCTTTGAGCAAAGAATAATTAATAATATCCAACAAAACACGTAAACCAGAAAAAAAAATAGTTTAATAAAGTCGCCATTTAAAATGCATCTCCACAATTTTAAAATCCGAACGCCAAACCGACTCCGTTCGAGAGAATATTTCGCTCTGGCAAGCCCATTCATCGGGTTCCGACGGACGTATTGGCTAACGGAACTACTCTAGCGCTCCTGGTTCACCCCTACGGAATGCAGACAAAAAGTGCGGGAAAGTTACATCGTTACATGCGAAGCACTTCGTAGTTTCATGTGGATTTCTTTTTTTTATTTAACCTTCTGCATGACTTTACGTAGAATTGTGCAGTTTTGTAAGGTTAAAGAAAAAATAATGACGAGAAAGAGTGTTTAAAATGTTAGAATTAGGAATTTGATTGTTTTCTCTTTATACATTTTTGATTCATATTTTTGGTCATTTTATCGAAAGAGTTTTTAGTTTGATAAATATCAATGAAGAATAATTATGATTGAATACACACTAGGACTCCATGGTGGGTTAGGCCCATTTTATCTCAAAATTAATTTAATTGCAATTTTGTGACCCATATGAAAATGTGTACCTATTCATTCGTTTATTTAAATTGCATTGGCATTTGTTTTTATTTTGTTGCAGTATTGTGAAATTTCATTTTATATTTTTATAACAATGGGTTTGAGTGCACTGGTGGGACGGTAACGGCTGCGACTTATGGGTCGTGGGTTCGAACATAAGCAGGCACCTTACTTTCTGTAAATTATTTCATCACCACTGTTCTCAAAATGGTGAAGTAACATCGTTAGGAAACCGGCTTATCCCAGAATCGAAAATTCGAAGACATGTTACATCCGCGAAATAGCACTAGGCCTGCGTGGTGTATTGAAGAGGAGGTTTGTGTCCCAACAGTGGGAACATTAGATATTGTTTATATTATAACTAGCTTCTGCCCGCGACTTCGTCCGCGTCAAATTTTTACTCCCCTGACCCTTCCCGTCGCATCGATTTGCCTGCTAGTTTTCGTCCATTTTTCGTTGCTGCTCCGCTCTTTTTTAAGTTATAGTGAGTCAACCTTAGACGATATGAAATCAAATCAAAAATATTTATTTGCTAGAATATGGTACATAAGGTGTTACAGTAATTTAGTTTCAACATACCCTGCCATGACCCTGGCGTGCAAATGTCAATTACAATCAGCGATGTCAATTATTCTACCTTACAAATTACAAATTAAAGATTCTATTGATTTATCTTCTAAATAGTCCATAATGGTATAATATTTTTTGTACAGCAATAGTTTGAATAGTAATTTTTTAAACGATGTCAGGGGTAAGTCTTGAAAACTATTTGGTAAACGATTGTAAATAATAATCGACATGCAGTATACATTATTTTTTAAATAATTTTAGTTTTATTGGTGGCAGCTTAAGTCTATCTTTATGCCGTGTGCGGCTATTTGGCCTGATTGTGCTTGCTTCAAATAAATTATAATTGCTCTTAACAAAAATACACGTTTCAAAAATATAAAAACTTAAAAAAAGAATTTTAAGTTTTTGAAATAGTGGCTTACAGCTATCTAAAAAGTGAGCTCCACAAATTGCTCGGACACATTTTTTTTGAGCTTTGAAAACTCTTTCAAAATCTACTGAGTTCCCCCATATTATAATACCATATCTAAGTACTGATGACACATAACCATGGTAAGCCAGCATTGCAGTATTATGGTTGCAGTATTATGATAGGCATATGCTCTAACGGATTTTTTTTTAGAACTTTTTAAGAGGAACAATTCCGTCATACACAATTTTTGTCTTACTTTAACCGTTTACGCAGCGCACACAACGGAAACTCTCAAAAGGATTTTTTTTTTTTTTTCCGTTTTTGCAACATTTTTTATTGATGCTCCGCTCCTTTTGATTGTAGCGTAATGGTATATAGCCTTCCTGTTCAGGATAAAGCGGGAGGATACGTCCGGGTGTTTCCATTGCGAGGATCGTCTGGAGGACACGGTGGAGCATACGGTGGAGGTGTGCCCTGCCTGGGCGGAGCACCGCCGTGTCCTCGTGGAGGCGATCGGCGGCGGCGACCTCTCGCGTCCAGCCCTGGTGCGAGCCATGGTACGGAGCGAGAGGGAATGGGAAGCCGTCACCTCCTTCTGCGAAGCAGTAATGCTCGCGAAGGAGGAGGCGGGGCGCGTGAGGGAGTGGCAGTCTCTGCGCCCTCACGTCCCTAGCCGCCGCAGGAGGAGACGCCCCGGGCGTCGGGAGTCAATAGCGGACTCCCGGCCACCGTAGGCGCGAGCTTGCGGGCGGCGAGCAAGGGGTAGCTCGCCGCCCGGTAAGGACCAAGCTCGGGTCGACGGCGCGCAGTGTTCCACGCGCGCCTCAAAGAGATGTCAGCAGCAGTGTAGGGGTCTACTAGGACCGATGCCTGCCGGGGTCGCGTGATTGTTCGAAAGAGATACCGTGACCCTGGCACATGGGCAACTGATGGAACACGGGTGGGTTTTAGTCAGTAAAAGTCTGACACGCCCTCCCGCTCCGCCCAGAGCGGGAGAAGTCATTTGATGATTTCCCATCCTGAAAAAAAAAAAAAATGGTATATAGCCTATTCTCGATAAATGGGCTACTCAACACAAAAATATTTTTTCAATTCGAATCAGTAGTTCCTGAGATTAGTGCGTTCAATCAATCAAACAAACAAACAAACTCTTCAGCTTTATAATATTAAGTATAGATAGATTATAATAACATGACATAGGGAAATAATAGCAAATCTGATTCACACTCCATAATGACTCTGAACGGTCTCCAACACCCTAGCTCTTTTAAAAACTGTAAAGTTATCTCCTAAACTAACTCGATAAACATCGGAACGACTGAACAAAAAGAACTTAATCTGTACTTCGCTAAGACTTATAACTGAACTAGTTACCGGCTAGAACTATTAAGATAATGCAGTAGTAAAATAAACTAACTTCTTTTCAAAGTTCGAGGTATTTTTCAACTGAGTTCAGTATTAATTATTTACAGAAAGGAAGTTCAAAAACTAAAACCCGACTACTGAAAAATCACGATCTTAAAAGAATGAAACCTTAAAATATTCTCATCTGAAAACCATGGCCGTATGCCACTTTGCCTGATAGCATATAATCGCTTACTACTGTTAAAATAACTTGTTTTGCTATGGCATGTGGCATATACGACTATTATTTTTTAGTTCATGACTTGAATGTCTTTTAGAGTGCGCTATATGCTTATAACCAGTGGACGATGAAGTCTCTGCTAACGATACCTCATTTGTCAGCTCATGATAAGTAGTTTCGAAGTTATGAGGGAACAGGTGAACTTACATACAAACCAGTCAAAGTCATAACCCTTCTTTTTTCATCGCCGTAATCAGGTAAAAACAAAATTTATTCTTGAATAATTTTAAGTTATTCGCTGTTTTGGTTTTAAGTTTGCGGTGTCAAAAGTGTAAATTAGGTTTACTAACTTAATTTACGAATTTATTTGACATGTCCTTCAAAGTTTGTTGAAATATTTGAGGACTTTTAAGAATAATTGCAAAAAAAATATTTTGAGCGAACTAGAATCTGCATAGTTATTCACAACCATTCGATATGCTTCTGTACCGAATGGAACACCAATCGGTGTTATCGTAGGAGTCCTTTACACGTACTTTACAAATTCTAAACCAGAAAATGTTGCCAGTTTAAAATCATTAGGACGACTGTTATTCTTATGACAGCTATTTGCAGTTGGGGGCAAAATTAATCAGGATATCGAAATGTACCATTTTCAATTTAATCAAATCACCCAAATCAAAATATTTTTATTTCACACTAGCTTTTGCCCGCGGCTTTGCTCGCGTTAAATTCGGGGTAACACGGTTCCCCTTTCCTGATTTAGAACACAGAAGAGAACTCGGAACAGAAGGTTATTTTAAAACGCTACTGTAGACGATATTAAATGTCTTTCCATTTGGGGATAGAATGTAACGATTCTGGGCATTGGACACACGCGAACATGATGGGAAAAGCACGGCTTTCCTAAGTTCACCCCAGCCACTTAAAAAAGAAAAAAAAGTAGCCTATGTCACTGTCCATCCCTTGAACTATCTCCACTTAAAAAATCACGTCAATTCGTCGCTCCGTTTTGCCGTAAAAGACGGACAAAGAAACACACACACTTTCCCATCTATACTCTTATTATAAAGCTGAAGAGTTTGTTTGTTTGTTTGTTTGATTGAAGGCGCTAATCTCAGGAACTACTGGTCCGAATTGAAAAATTCTTTTTGGGTTGGGTAGCCTATTTACCGAGGAAGGCTATAGGTTATATAACATCACGCTACAACTAAGAGGAGCGGTGCAGTAATGAAAAATGTTGCAAAAACGGGGATAATCGCACGGGTAGGCAATTCGACGTGACGGGAAGGGTCGGGGCAGCAATAAATTTAACGCGGACGAAGTCGCGGGCAGAAGCTAGTTTATAATATTAGTATGGATAAACCTACACCGGCACTTATGAAAAGTCAGAAGCTAGGTGCATGGTTCCAATTTGTTGATTCCTATGGAGAAAGCCGGCAAGACACTCCATGGACTCTTATAAAAATAATTGGTTTTTAAAATGGCTTCAAATTACAGTGCTAATAGGTATGGGAGGACAGTGTAAGCATGTGGACAGAACCAGGTACTTAATAAAATAGAAAATTGTCTAGAGTCTACAAGGCCTACATGGTTCTTACATTCATAAAGTGTAAATACATACTATAGCGTGATCAATGGTTTTGATTGAACAGCTATGGCCGATATGGAATTCGGATATGGACGCTACGAATTACTGGAGGTTCTTCATCTTGGATCCACTTTTTTCAATATAAAGACATCTAACGACCTTCCGTCACATTTCTAATTAACGCAATCGTATTAATATAGATTACTAGTGAACTTTTAATATTTTAAAACTTTGTAATATACGTAAAAAATTGAAAAATAATATACAGAGAAAACCATAATGAATGTTTGCAGTGACCACATTAAATTCCAGAAAAAGCTGCTCACGTCAAAAGTAATGATGAAAGTACACAAAACAAAAACAGTGTCTAGGGGACACCCGGATTTGAACCGGGGACCTATCGATCTGCAGTCGATTGCTCTGCCACTGAGCTATATCCCCTATGCGCTATGTGTTTATAAAGTGATACCATAATCACGATTGAGGGAATCAGAATCACTGTCTTCATTTGTTATGTCAGGAAGGTTCAACAAAATATTATGATAGGTAATAGATATGGCTGCTAGAAAAAAATATAAGCAGAAACTAGTTCAGTCAATTTATTACATGTTTTTTTTGGTTTCGTTTTTTTCTCCAGCGGTCGCTGCTAAGTAACTAAAGCCGCGCAGGTCGACTGATTAGGTTAAGCAACGCTTCCTCCAATTGGACCTTGGATGGGTGACTATGTTTACATACCAAGCTCCGTGCCGTGGTAAGCATGTTAAGCCGTTGGTCCGGGTTGTCATTCGTAGATATTTGACAGTTATTTTTAAGGAGATTTACTGTACCTATTATTTTTGCAGTAAGGTTTTATTTTTATTTTATAGTTATTACGGGTCGTCAGAGGCCCGAAATATGACAACCAATCTTACCAAGGGGTATCGTATTACTCAGTAACTGGGTTGTGGAGGTCAAATAGGCAGTCGCTCCATGTAAAATACTGGTATTCAGCTGCATCCGTTTAGATTGGAAGCTGACCACAAAATAGTTGGAAAAAGGCTAGGCAAATGTTGACGATTGCCATGTTGGTTTGATCAAACTCTAATTTCATTTAATTTTGTAGTTGATTGACTATAAAACAACGACCAACCGTATACTGGGTTTATTCCTACATTCTGGACATAGTAAACGTTTAAATTGAATAGGCTAACTAATGAATAATCTTTACATAGTATAAAACAAATTCGCTTCTCTATTTTGTAAACTGCGCAATGGATTTTAATGCGGTTTTCATCGATACACAGAGTGATTCAAGAGAAACGTTTATATGTATAACACGCGGACGAAGTTGACAAAAGCTAGTGCTGAATAAAGGAGTTTTCGTAACTACCCAATATGAACTACTACTAAAAAAAGACTTAGTGAAGTTAATCACAGATCACAGCTAGTTGCACCCCATCACCAGCATGGTAATGGCGTAACACACACTAAAAATAGCTTTTATTATGATAGTAGCACAAAAAAAAATGCATCAATTGATGCAATTTTTTTGTTGAACTTTAGGCAGTAAACAAATTTATCGAAAATATGAAGCAATGAATCTTGCAAAATGATTCAGACAGTGGTTGACGTTTTGACGTTTGTACTGGTGGGATCGTTGTCAGATTTTTCGCGGTATTAAAATAAAATAACGACTATACAGTGTCTAAAAAGTGTTTAATAAAGTGTATAACAATATAATACATAACATACATTGTAGGGAGATCTCGTGAGTTCTCCAAAAGTGCATAATTGTACGTAAACAAATACGAAATCTGCAAGTCAGTTTTTAAGTACCCACAAATATTTTGTTTATTATTGACATTAGTTTGGTGTGTTGGAACTGTCAAGTGTCAGTGTCTATATTGACGTCAGATCAGACGTAAGCTGTGTGATACTACTATAAAGGTTTATTCAACTGGTAGCCAGCCCTATTGCAATTATGCCGGTAAAGTGCGGTGGATGCGGCAAATTCTTGTCTGCAATGGAAACTGCTAGGTGCACAAAATGCGCCGTGCCATATCACAGGGTGTGCGTCGGCCTCCCTACGAAGGGTCCCTTAGTCTCCGCCTGGCATTGCCCTGAGTGCAAAAAAAACGTTCGTAGGGATAACAAGGCCGAAACACCGGTACGGAGCTGTGTGGCGGGACAGAGTGGGGAGCTGGCGTCTGCGTCAATGCCTACGCCTCCAGCTGTGGCGACGCTAGAACCCGTGACCCCCAAGGCGTCGGCAGTGTTGGTGCATCCAACGACACCCTTGTCCACTGCCGCAGCCCCGGCGCCACAGTCTACTGCCGCATCGCCGATGGCACTGTCAACTGCCGCACCTTTGACACCTCATACTGTTGCTGCCCCACTGTCGCCGCTGGTGGTGGAGACGCCCTTGCAGGTGTTAACGCCGCCCCCCATCGTGACCGCTCTGGAAAAGTCGGAATTCCCACAGGACGTAGGCTCGGCTTTGAAACAGGTTGTGGAGGAGCTACGCACCTTGCGTTTTGAGGTCATGGAGCTGCGGAAAGACGTAGCGGAATTGAAAGCGTCTAACGACTCGAGCCATACACGGATAGATGGTATTGAGTCCAGATTGGAGGCGCTGGAAATGCTTCAAGATGCCGGATCCAATTCGACGAATTTAAGTGCGGTGGAGAGTGTGGTTCTGCAGCTCAAGAGGGACCTCAATGACAGAGATCAAGAGCTGATGGCGAACGATTTAATGATAGCGAACGTACCTGAGTCGCAAGCGGAAAACCCGACACACCTATTCCAGCTAGTAGCCACGAAGCTAGGGGTCGCTGTGGAGGATCGCGACATCGTGAGCGCGGAGAGGGTCGGCGGCAGGCACATAAAAGCGTCAAGCCCCATTACATCAACAGAGCCCCGCCCGCGTGCGATCATGGTGCGCCTTGCTCGACGTGACCAGCGTGACGCCGTGTTGAATGGAGCCCGCGTGCGACGTGACGCAACAACGGAGAGCTTCGGACTATCAGGAAAACCTGTGCGGTTCTTTGTCAACGAGAGGTTGACCAAATACAATCAGCAGTTATTTCGTCAGACAAGGGCCGCTGCAGGGATTCATGGATGGCGATTCGTTTGGACGAAGCGCGGTCGCATCCTGGTCCGGCAAAAACCTGGAGAGTCCACGCACAGGATCGCATCTGAGGAAGATATTCTTCAATTTATTGGACCATACGCGGACGCTAATTAATAGACGTTTTTTCAATGCTGCACATTATTTTATCCTTAATATTTGTTTTTCTCTTTGTAGTCGTATATTAAACATGGAGTCTGTGTGTCGTATCTGTTGCGATCTAGAGGAGCGGGAGCTTGTAAGTGAGTACTGCTATAATGTAAGGAACATAGTTATATTGTTTACGTTTACACATAATATTATCCACACACTACCTATATACTATAGACATTATTTTAAACATATTACAGTTATTTATTTACTACTAGACCTAAAACTTATGTACAAAAATTATTTACACACAAGGTATACACAATATTACAATAATACATCTATAATACAATACTATCATTACTATATACATACAAATATAAAGCCATTAATTTTGACATAACATGACTAAATTAAAATTATTAAAGTTTGGTTTATTCAATGCGGGCTCTCTAGCAACTAACCAGGACGAGTTTCTGGTTGCCATGTCACAACACTCAGTGGATATAATGGCAATCAATGAAACGTGGCTGAGACCTGGGGAGGAGGGGCGCGCGCCTAAGGTTCCGGGATATAGGCTGAAGCACGTGCCACGTCCTGCGACTATACGCGGGGGGCGAGGCGGAGGAGTGGGGTTCTACATTAAAACGGGAGTTAGGGCGCGCGTACTACCACACTCAGACCAGTCTGATGTGGAACAGATGTGGTTGAACCTGTCCATTAATGGCAGAAAATTATTGATTGGCACTGCATACAGGCCACCTTGGTTCGAATTGCCAAAATTTCTGGATGGAGTGGCTGACAGTATTAGTGCATTGGCACCGTACGATCATTTGATATTACTGGGGGATTTCAATGTTAACCTATTGGATACAAAAAATGTAAAATTTAAAGATATGATGGAATTCTTAAATTATACACATTTAAATCAGGTAGTACAGTCTCCAACTCATTTTGTAGGGGATAGTAGTACTCTCATAGACGTGATCTGTACCGATGTAGGGGTTCGTAATGTGCTAGTGAGTCATGTCAGTGAACTTGGTCATCACTCGTTTATTGTTTGTGATACGGTCATTAAAAAAGTAAAAAGCAAACCTAGACTGGTTGTATATCGGCCTCTACGGGACATTTTAGCAGATTACTTTGAAGTAGATCTGAAATCAATGCCATGGTTTGAAATTGCCTCACTCCCAGATGTTAATAGCATGGTTGAACTTTTTAATGTCTCCATCACCCAGTTATTTGACTCGCATGCTCCCATAAAGAGTAAGATATTTAAAGACCGTCCCACACCATGGATAACAGATAATATTAAATTAATGTTTAAGCTGCGAGATGAGGCAAAAAGTAGTTATCATTTGGACAGCCTTGATACTACTAAAAAATATTATTTGGATTTGAAAAAACAAGCCATTACAGCACTAATGCAGGAAAGAAAAGTATACTTTGACAGGCACATTAATGGTCAGATAAAAAACCCCAAAAAACTGTGGAAAAATTTGAAAACAGATGTGTTTTCAGAACATAGTGAAGGCATGCTTCCTGCACAATTTAATGACCCAGATGAAATTAATAAGGCATTCCTAAATGTACCAGGACAGTGCACACTGCCTTCATCACAGCTTTCAAATTTTAACACAAATAGGTTTGGAGAAACTCAATTTAAGTTGCGAAATGTCAATGAGGAGGATATTTCAAAAATTATTAAGAGTTTGGGGTCAAATGCTAAAGGGATAGACGGAGTGACTCTGGATATGTTGACACTGACGTTACCAGCCACCCTTCAGGCTATCACCACAATAGTAAATAAGTCTATAGATACACACACTTTCCCTGACTTATGGAAGTGTGCTATTGTGCGTCCTTTACCTAAAACCAGTAACCCAAGTACTTTTAAAGATCTACGCCCTGTTAGCATTTTGCCTTGCTTATCAAAAGTCTTGGAGAGGGTGGTTTATAACCAAATGTTAGCATATTTAGAGAGGAACAATATGCTCCCTGACCTGCAGTCTGGTTTTAGAAAGGGCCGTGGGACGGCCACCGCCCTTTCTGACGTAGTGGGAAATATCTTAGAGGCACGGGAAAGGGGAGAGGGAACAATCCTTGCACTGCTTGATTTTTCACGGGCTTTCGATGCAATAAACACAACTCTATTACTTTCCAAGCTGGCCTATTATGGTTTTGCAGCGGAAACAATAGAGTGGTTCACTAGCTACTTGCAAAATAGGTCACAGCTCGTTGAAATTCAGAAGGAGGATGGATCGAAGATGTCATCCCCCCCTCGTCCGGTGCTACGTGGTGTGCCTCAGGGATCAATTTTAGGGCCCCTTCTGTATATTCTTTACAGTGCTGACATTATTAAGTCATTCCAGTATTGCCTGTATCATATGTATGCCGATGATATCCAACTATATATACATTTTAAACCAGCTGATACTTCAGAGGCAGTGGACAAAATTAATGACGATCTTGAACGAGTGGTTGCTTGGTCAAATGATAACTCACTAGTATTAAACCCATTATAATCTAAATTTATGGTTTTGGGAAGTAGGAAAATGATCAGCACAATACTGTCAGCCAAACCAGAAGTTGTTTTAGGAGGGGAAAAAATTGATAGAGTAGAGATAGCTTGCAACCTTGGGTTGACAATGGATCCGGAACTGCGATTTGAGAAACACATTAGTAACTCCATGAGGAATTGTTTTTATAGATTAAAACTCCTATACTCAATTAGAGACTACCTAAGTGTTGATCTCCGAAAACAATTAGTAGATAGCCTAATTTTATCGAGACTTAACTATTGTGATACCGTCTATGGTCCGTGCCTGTTATCAAGAACAGAGAAGTTGATTCAGCGCATTCAAAATGCATGCACACGGTTCTGTGTTAATATACCTCGTAGAAGTCATGTCACTCCTTTCATAAATGAAAACAATATTTTGAAAATGGCTGCTAGGAGAAAGCTACATTTGGCCAGTTTACTTATTGGAGTTGTCACTACACAAAAGCCACACTATCTGTTTGAAAAGTTAAGTTGGAGGCACAGTAAATACGAACCACGTTTTTCTACCAAACCTCTTTGCTCCTCAAAACATAAAACTGCGGCATTCAGGGGGAGCTTCAGATATGCTGCTACGCACTGTTGGAATAACATTCCTCCACCAGTAAGAGTCCTGAGAACAAAAAAACATTTTTTGAGTGTTTTAAAGACATATTTCGTGCAGATACAACTTACCACTTAATAAATCCACTAAATCTTGTAACAATAGCTGCTCTTGTTGTGCTTACCTCGGGAGTCACGGCCTACAAGCAAAGAATGTGCCTTTCCAACAGTGCGAGTAGCCCCTGTCTGATTCCTCCCTGGCTGGGATCAGTCTGTTAATGTCACTGGAGCAGTGGTGATCCATGGTTTGAATTTGCACTCCTCAGTCGTCTCGGTGGGTCTTGCTCCTTCGTATATCGAAGGATCCATGACCCATTAGACCCACTAAAATCAAAATAAACCACATTAACATTTCCAAACAGTACCAAATGGCTACTTTCCCGGTTTGACCGAGGAGCATAGTAGACAGACGCCATGCCATAATGCAAATGGCCGACACACCTACCATCAAAATTCCCATGGTATAAAACGTCTAGAGTTATTAGGTTTGTTTAAATGTTAGTGTAATAGTCATAGTGTATTTCTTTTTTAAATAAGTATAATTATATATATAATAAAGTTCGAATAGATACATATAAATTTATATTAATCACTTAATATCTACAATTAAAATCATAATTAATTTCGTGAAAATGTATACTTACCTACCATATTTTATTATGTCACTCACGCCAACACACGTCATTACGTCACTTCAAAAGGTAGTTGCTGAAAATCAGCACTGTTGACGATAAATTCGTCTAAAGTCACAGCATTTTGCTGAGCAACGACCTATTCTTGCACAGATACGACGCACGGCTCAATTGTTCTTATTTTAATGGTATGTTTATCACATAAGTAGCCAATAATGCACTCTGCATTCGGCAATTTTTGTTTTAGTTTTGTTTGTTATTATGTAATAAGTAATTGTCAATGTTGTAACGCATAACTATCTATATTGTCTTTGGTCAATGGCCATGATATCAACAAGCAATGGACAATATTGTACAACCTTTTTAAGCTTGAATACGGGGCTTTTGGCAACTTTGATCGTATGTATTTTTAGTTTTTTATTTTTTGTTTCTATTTTATATTGTGCGTTTTGTTTGTGCAGAATAAACAGTTTTTCTTTCTTCTTTTCTTCTTTCTTTCTGATCGATAGTGTGATAAGCAGTGATCTTGCCGGATATTCTTTCACATTCCATCTGTCCTATCCGTTTTCTGGATTGTTGTCTTTTTCAACCGACGAAAAAAAATGGAGGAGGTTCTCAATTCGACGCGTATATATATATATTTTTTTTATGTATGACCACGCATAACTTTGCACATGGTAGTCCGATTGTGATTATTATTTTTTTATTGGAAAGGGTATACTCCCAAGGTGGTCCCATATAAATTTGGAAAACAAAATCGAACCCTAAGGGTCGGAAAACAGGGGATGATTGATTGTTCACTCACTGATTGTAATGTATAACCACGCATAACTTTATACAGAGTAGTCCGATTTTGATAATTCTTTTTTTGTTGGATAGGGTATACCTTGCCAAGTATTATTTGTACATTAAAGTCACAAAAAAATATAAAACAAAAACTTTTTAACAAAAAGCCGCCGAAAAAACTGAAAAGCATGAAATAATAAACCTTAAAATTATTTTATATTTAGGTTTTTTAATAAGGAGGTTCTCAAATCGACGCGTAGTAGGTTTGTTTTTACAAAGTAACTAGTCTGTAGTAGTGCGATTTTGATAATCTCCGTCGGAAACAGGTGGTGTGTTCTATGTTTAACGTTTGTATCCGTGTGTCTGTGTGTCTGTGTGTCTGTCTGGTGATTTGATTAAATCAGTCGCGCGCGCACACCCACCAGCGACGGGTGCGTGTTCTCGGTTCGCGGTATCGATTTGCGTAAAATGACTAACTTAGTAAAATGTAGTGGCTGCAATCTCATCGTAGATGAGTTGTTATGTTATGTGCAACAGAAAATCTCGATAGCGGACGAGGAAACATTAGTTCGAATATGTGCATCGGCGTTCTCTAGTGACGAAATAAAGAAATCGAAGACGCTTTTATACGAAGCCCTACCCACGGATAAACGAAAAATTGTCCGAAAGAATAAAGGCAAAGAGGAGCGTGATCTCGCGGATATTGTTAGCCTTTTCAAATCTACGGAACCAGATGATATCCCCGTGTTTGTTGCGAGACAGTTGGATAAGTTGCCTCCAATACTGTGGGATCATTTAGATTGCTCGCAGGTGCTAAAGGACATATTAGTTATGAAAACGGAAATTGAGAACATTAAAATTAATTATGCAACTAGTGAGAGCGTACAGGATATAAAGGCCGAAGTTTTACGGATAAGAAACGACTCCTTACCGCCGACATCCGCTTTTAAAATAAATACAAAACGTGGAGCATGGTTAGATAGTGGGCCCGTGGGGTTGTCGCATGAATACATCAATGACTTAACAAATGGATCAAAGAATAACCTTTCGAATTTACCACATTAAAGAAATTTGAAGGTAGACGGAAAAAACAGAAACAGATGTGATAATGTTGACGAAGGTAGTGTGCATCAACAGCGTCCGAGGGCTGCGGAACGCAAGCAGGCGAGCGATAGCTTCTTGGTGGGGGAAAGCCCACCGCCGCCGCTGAGTCAGCCGGGCAGCGCACGGGTCGGCACAGCGCACGATGGGGTTACGTCATCAGTACATAGCCCAGTGGTCACTGCTACACCACAGGTTTTCAGTCAGCTGACGGCTGCTACGGACCATCATGAGTTACAGCCATTCGGCCAGCCGATAGTAGGGATGCGCGACACGGTGATAAATGAAAATAATGACGGCGTGGGATGGCAGCAAGTTTCTCGTCGTAAGGAGAATAGAAAATATAGATTTATGGGAAAATCCGGCATAGCGAGGGACGTGGAGTGTTCATTTAAAGCGGCTGAGAGGAAGATCCCAATGTTTATTACGAATGTACATAGTTCGACGAAGGAGTGCGATATAGTCCACTATATACAAAAAAGAACTAACGAAACTGTATCTCTAGAAGTTATAAACATGCGAACGCAGAGAGAGTATAAAGCCTTTAAATTTTATATACAGGAATCTAATCTACATATGTACATGGACGAAAAACTCTGGCCGACGGGTATTATATTTCGGCCGTTTGTTCGTTACAGACGAAGAGACATGAACCAGGACAATAGTCCTGCTGGCGGCACAGAAAAATCAAATAATGGATAGTCGACCTTATTGCTTGGCAAGCTACAATTGCAAGAGTGTGAAACGAGCTATCCATGACATCAGAGACCTGTGCAGTACGTGTGATGTGATATGCTTACAAGAGACTTGGTTGCTCCCGCACGACATACCTTTTATAGGTACTATTGATAGCGGGTTCGGCTACACGGCGACGTCGGCCGTGGATACGTCGGCGGGCATTCTGCGCGGACGACCCTACGGCGGCGTCGCGGTGTTATGGCGGTATAATACCTTTAGTAAAGTGTCGGTGATTCAGTGTAGCGAGCGTATCTGTGCCATTAAAATAGCGATAGGCAATAGGTCCGTGTTAATTATAAGTGTGTATCTGCCAACAAACTCCGTGAACAATTTGCCGGATTTTATTGACTGTTTGAGTGAAGTAAGTGCGATTGTCGATGAGTGTAATATCGAGTCTGTTTTTATTATGGGTGATTTCAATGCGGAGCCGGGTGAGTTATTTTACAATGAACTTATTAATGTGTGTAGCGAGGAGAGTTGGTCGTGTGTAGATGTAGAAATGTTAGGGAGAAATTCTGGTACCTATACCTACATCAGTGACGTGCACGGCACGACCAGCTGGCTCGATCATTGTGTTGTAACTCACGCGGCGAAGCAGTCTGTTACGAATGTTTTTGTGGGATACGACACTTTGTGGTCGGATCACTATCCTCTCATTGTGGAATGCAGGCTAGATGTATTAGCACCCAAGACAGTGACTCATACGGTTTGTAATGAAAATAACATGTATAATAATATTCTATGGGGAGAAAGAAACGAGAAACAGGCCTTATTGTATAATGTGGAATGTCATAGGAGATTAAAGTTCATAGATTTTCCTACAGAATGTATACAATGCGTGGATTATTTATGTAGTGACCATGACCATAGGCGTATCTTGGATAAACTTTACTCTGACATTGTGACTGCCCTTCAGGGCGCGGCTATGATAAAGAGGGGAAGCGCGCGGAATGGCGGGCGTGGTGCACGTTTGGCGGGCTGGAACAGGCATGTGAGCGAGGCTCACAGGGTGGCCAGGCTGAGACTTAACGACTGGGTTTTGTGTGGAAGACCTAAGTCCGGTTGTTTGTATGAAGAGATGCGAGAAAGTAGAAAAGTGTTTAAGTCAAGATTAAAATGGTGCCAGGATAATCAGGACCAGATTCGGATGGATGCCCTCGCTGAACAACACTCGAAAGGTGACTTTCGTGGGTTTTGGCGAAAAACGAGACAAGTTAACTCTCGGCCTGGTCTTCCAGGGAGCGTCGATGGCTTAAGTGATCATACCAGCATTGCGAACATTTTCAGAGAACAGTTTTCGGTCCGGTCGCCGCTTGGTCCGGCGAGTGGGGTGCTGAATGAATGTAGGAATATGTGTCCTCGCAAAAGATGTCGCGCAAGCAATAAGGCAGATGGCCCGGGGAAAGTCCCCTGGGCATGACGCACTCAGCATTGAGCACCTGCAGCACGCCGGACCGCACCTGGCGAGAGTTCTTGCAATGTTCTTCTCGCTATGTGTGTGCCACTCCTACCTGCCGGATGATTTTATGAAGACAGTTGTAGTGCCGGTGGTTAAAAATAAAACTGGCGATATGGCAGATAAAAACAACTACAGGCCCATATCACTTGCAACTGTAGTTGCGAAAGTGTTTGACAGTGTGCTTAACACGCTGTTAAAAAAGCATGTGACACTCCATGATAACCAGTTTGGTTTTCGACCTAAACTGTCCACAGAGAGTGCAATACTGTGTCTAAAGCACACCGTTAAATATTACACGAATAGAAAGAGCCCGGTATACGCGTGCTTCCTCGATTTATCCAGAGCTTTTGACCTCGTCTCGTATGATGTTCTCTGGAGGAAGCTGGAGAGCACGGACTTACCAGGGGAACTCGTCAGCATACTCCGATACTGGTACGGGCACCAAGTCAATAGTGTCCGATGGGCGGGTGCAATGTCGGACCCTTATGTTAGTGAATGTGGCGTAAGGCAAGGCGGTCTGACCTCGCCTACATTGTTCAACATCTATATGAACGAGCTGATCGTCTCGCTCAGCAGTCAACATGTTGGATGCTATGTAGACGGAATTTGTGTCAACAATATTAGTTTTGCCGACGACATGGTGTTGCTGAGCGCGTCGATTTGTGGGCTGAGGAGACTTCTCAGTACGTGTGCTGAATACGCGCGTGGACATGGACTAATATATAATGGGAAGAAAAGCCAAATCATGGTTTTTCAGGCCATCGGTGTGACGAGTCCTTTAAATGTACCGCCTGTTCATCTCGAGGGTGTTCCAATGGACCGAGTGGACCAATTTAAATATCTGGGGCATCTGCTCACCGAGGACCTTAAAGACCATGCGGACATGGAGCGAGAGCGGAGGGCGCTGTCTGTGCGAGCCAACATGATAGCCCGCAGGTTTGCGCGTTGTTCTGTTGGTGTGAAGGTCACGCTTTTTAAAGCGTACTGCACGTCCCTTTATACCTGCAGCCTGTGGGTTGACTACACTGGCAGGGCATACAGCGCCCTCCGTATCCAGTACAACAATGCATTCCGGGCGGTGTTGGGGCTGCCCCGTTTCTGTAGCGCATCAGGGATGTTCGCGATGGCGCACACTGATTGTTTCCACGCTGTTATGCGCAAGCGGTGTGCGTCTCTGGTGCGCCGGGTGCGGGGCGGCCACAATGCTATCCTGGCAATGATCGCTGACTGGTTGGACTGCCCTTATATACGGCATGGGTGTGGCAGGCATGTTACTGTTTCAATGCCGGTTAGAAAATATTAATTATTGTATTTTATGTGTGTTTTATTTATTTTTTACTTTTTTTAATGACAATTTGGTGATTAATTTAAATTTTAATATTAATTTTTTTTTTGGTGTTTTTCTATTCCTGACTGTTAATTATTAATTTTTGACTGTTTATTTTTAATTATTAATTCTGATTTTGATTTTAATTCTAAATTTTTATGTGTATTGTGTTTATAATTATGTGCCTAATAATGAGTCCATTGTAACTTGAGTATGAATAAATAATAATAATAATAAAACACTAAAGAGATGAGGCCCAGCAATAATGAGGCTAGTGAATGTCTGCTATTGCAGAAAGGAAAACTGATGCTAACTTCCTATTTAAAGCAAAAGCCACAAAAAATTATAAAATAAAAACTTTTTAACAAAAAATTAAACCGCCGAAAAAACTGAAAACCATAAAATAATAAACCTTAAAATTTTGAGTCGGTGCTGAAAAATCAATGAACGAAGATCACTCAAAGCGCCGACTCATAATTTTAAGGTTTATTATTTTATGGTTTTCAGTTTTTTCGGCGGTTTAATTTTTTGTTAAAAAGTTTTTATTGTCTTATCCGGTTTCGTGTAGTAGCGGACGTAAATGAATGGCACCTAAATGGGATCATTTATTCCCATTGGTATCGTGAAAGGCGACCAAGGGACTTACTAGTGAATTTGCAGCAGCGTTCTCTATGTATCTTACCACCATACTGCGATCACCAACCCGCCTGCGAAGCGTGGCGATTACGGCAAGGCTCCCAAGCTTGGAGAGGCTTTCGTCCAGTAGTGGACGTCTTAAGTCTGTAATGACGAAAGTGAAAATGAATGACAACCTAACACTGACCTGCAAATTTCCAAACACGGATGAAAATATGAATTTCGCAGGTTTAGACACTTCCAACTTAACAAACTGCTACAATATTTAAAGCCGGCTACACAAGAGACGCAACACATCCGCCCGCCCCGAGTAATCGAGCGGCAGCCCATTGTTCGTGCTCTCTATGTAGATACAATTCAAACGCGCACGTCGCATAGGTAACTATGGAACCTGGTTGCAACTACAAAAGATTTAACAGTAGGTTCATCTGCCTAGCCTCCTGGAAACTATGTTAAGGTTAGCTTCCCGTCTAATATATTGTCAGCGTAATTGATGGGGTCTGCTAGGACCGATGTCTGCCAGGGTTGTTTTTCTGAGGGTGGGAAATCATCAAAGCGGGCGACGGAATTTCATAATTTCCCACACAGGAAAAAAAAACAAAGATGCTCTTTAGTTCTTCTCACCAAGCTATTAGAGTAGAAAAACTACTGCTCATGTTATCTAAACCTTCTGTAACCCACACCTTGCTTCGTTATCCAGCTTTTTGTGTGAGGCATTGCAAACATGTTTTTTTTATTGTAATCCATTTTAAAATCCCTTCGGTTTTTGACGGCACGTTTTTTAAATCATAGGTGCGTTCCCGCATACAGATTCTGTTCGTGGATGTACTGAAAATTATGTGGAACACTCGTGCGCTGAATGTCCTGAATATTTTTTTCAGTTGAATCGATTTGATTTGGTATGTAACAGACCTTAGTAACTAGCAATGTGGGAACTGTGTTGTAATTAAATATCTATAGTCTAACCGAATACTATGAGAGAAAATATCGTTTTTTTATGCTTGTGTGCGTGTTTGTTACACTTTCACGCTAAAAGAGCTGAACGGATTTAGATGAAAATTAGCACGTGGACAGACCATGACCTGGATTAGGACATATACTACTTTTGATCCCGATATTCTCACGGTATCGAGACGTATGCGGGTGAAACTGCGAGTTGCAGGTAGTACTAATTTTAACTTTAACCAGTTGTGCGGAAATTAGCGGGATTTTTAATGAAAATGCAGCGGGAACAAGTTACGTGCTTGAGCGTTTATTAATGAGTGAGAAAAAGACAATTTTGAACATCACTTGACAAAAGGTGATAATTAGCGCGGATGAAGACTTATAGCTATTATAATTGCGTAGGCGCTCCAACATGCCCCCGGGCGTTGAAAGTCTTTCTTTCAACCAGACTCCTTTTCTGAAGTTACGGGTAGTGGGCATATCCTGTTGAAGGCCCTCCTGATCACTCCAGTTGAGGTCTGAATATCCGCTACACGGACTATTCCGTCAGAACCTGGGTGGACAGCAACGATTCTCCCTAGTCTCCACTTCAGGGGTGGGAGATTGTCCTCTCTGATGACCACCAGGGAATCCTTCTTCAAGCCATCCTTACATGAACGCCACTTCGTCCGTTGTTGCAACTCTGCAACATACTCCTTACTCCATCTAGTCCAGAAGTGCTGGCGCAACTGCTCAATGCGTTGATAACGACTGAGATGGGTTGTGGATTGATCCGCGTAACTTTTCTGCGGCAACGAAGTGAGTGGCCGGCCGACGAGAAAATGACCTGGCGTTAGTGGAGTGCAATCGACAGGGTCTGAGGACAGCGGCGTTAGTGGGCGTGAATTTAATATTGCCTCAATTTGGGCTAATGTGGTGTTAAGCTCCTCGAAAGTTAACTTACAATTTCCCAACACTCGCTGTAAGTGATATTTTGCCGATTTGACACCCGCCTCCCAGAGACCGCCGAAATGTGGAGTATACGCGGGAATAAAGTGGAAGTTTATGCCATCATTAGCAATACTTCCGCTCAAAGACTCTGAATTAGTTTTTAAGAACTTTGATAGCTCGTTATACGCACCAACAAATGAAGTACCGTTATCGGAATATATGTGGACGGGTTTACCCCTTCGAGAAATAAACCTATATAACGCTAATAGATAATTATGACTAGTCAAGTCACCCACCAGTTCCAAATGCACAGCCTTTGTGGTGAAACAGATAAAAATTGCGATGTACACCTTGACGAGTCTACATCCACGACCTTGACGACTAGCACTCATAATAGGACCTGCGTAATCAACGCCAGTACTTTCGAACGGATACCCTCCTGGAAGAAGGCGCTGTCGCGGCAGGTTGCCCATTAATGGAGTAACCACCTTACCCTGCATACGTCGGCATAAAACGCATCTATGATAGCAGGCTTTAGCTAAATTTCTACCTCCTATAGGCCAATAAGATTCTCTAATCGATGCTAACAATAGCTGAGGGCCTGCGTGCATTAACCTTTTGTGTTCAAAATCAAATAATAATTTAGTGAAATTATGAGTGGACTGTAAAATTATAGGGTGCCGTTTATTATAATTAAAATCAGAATTATCGAGACGTCCTCCGACACGCATTAGATTGTTGTCATCTAAATATGCATTAAATTTTAATAGGACGCTCTTTTTTGGTAAACTTTGTTTATTTGAAAGTAATTTATGCTCAGGAAATGATTCTTGTTGACTTTTATAAATTAAAATATTTAGCGCATTTCTCAATTCTTCATCAGAAAAAAATTTACTACCGGGCGATTGACGTTTACATAATTTAATGAATCGCAACACATAAGCCATGGAACGTAGAAGTCTTAAATATTTTGAAAAACGTTTAAAGTCTATAACTAACGCCTTATCGTTAGTGTCAAGAACAACACTTAATGATACATCAGGTCGAGTTTCAGGGAGTGAACCTAATTCTAAACATTTAAATTGTGAAGGCCAACTACTTGAGTCTTGTTGGAGGAAGTCAGGACCAGACCACCACATGTCCAAACCCTGCAGATGACCAATATCCACGCCACGAGATATTAGGTCTGCCGGGTTCTTATCAGTTGGGACGTGTCTCCAGGTACAGTGAGCTGCCTGATCTAAAATTTCAGCCACGCGATTGCGTACAAATGGCTGAAGCTTTGAAGGCAATATCTGTAGCCACCCCAGCACGATGGTCGAGTCAGTCCAACAAAAGACGCGAGAGAATTTAAGCCGAAGGGAGTTCAACACCTTCTCAAACAGACGAGCTCCCACAACCGCGCCACACAACTCCAACCTGGGAATTGTGGTAGGTTTAATTGGCGCCACTCGACTTTTAGACATAAGTAACCGAACAATGCATTCACCTTTATCATTAATACTGCGTACATAAACGCACGCACCGTATGCGCGCTCAGATGCGTCCGTGAATATATGGAGTTCCACCTCCCGGTATGAGTGACACACAACCATTCGAGGAATACGAATTTCATTTAAAAGAGGCAGAGTTTTAATAATATTTTGCCATTGTAAATTAATTTCAGTAGGCAATGGCTCATCCCATGATAATTTATCTAACCACAGTTTCTGTAGTAACATTTTCAAAGTGATTACAAATGGAGACAAAAGCCCCAAAGGATCGAATATCCTTGCAATCACGGAAAGTAAATCACGTTTAGTGTTACTATTACACGATATAGTTGAGCCTATTGGAAATATGAGTTCATCTGAACTTGCATACCAACCTAGTCCGAGCAGCTTGTCAGGTTCACTAGAACCTATATTTAAATCAAGCGAGGAATTAGCAACCTCAGATAATAATTGAGGCTCGTTCGACTTCCACTTACGCAATGGCATGCAAGCCGATGCAAGCATATTAGTGACTTCCTGACGAATGAATTTGACTTCATCTAAGTCATCACCGCCACATAGGAGGTCATCCGCATAAAAATCATGTTTAATGATGTCACCTACCTTCGGATTTTTACAATCAAGTCCTAATTGATGAAGGCACCGGAAAGCTAAAAAAGGCGCACTCGCCGTGCCATAGGTAACGGTATTTAATTTATAAAACTTAACGGGCTCGGACACCTTACCTCGCCACAATATTTGTTGTAAATATCTGTCAGACGGATGGACGACTATTTGTCTATACATCTTTTCGACGTCCGCTGACAAAACATACCTGTGCTGTCTAAAACGGAGAACAATTGATAGCAGATCGTCCTGAATGGTAGGGCCGACCATCTGTAAATCGTTGAACGAAACGCCAGATGAAGAAGGACAACTTGCGTTGAACACTACTCTAAGTTTCGTAGTGGTGCTACTTTCACGTAATACGCCGTGATGCGGAATAAAATAACCAGACGAGTTCGAATCGACTTGTTTACATTCAGTCATATGGCCTAGTGACTCATACTCAGACATGAAATCGTAATACATTTTACTAAAATCAGATTTAGGTTTTAATCTGCGTTCTAAAGAATGTAAACAATGAGCGGCTTTATTCATAGAATCTCCCAACATAGAAGGATTTTGTTTGAGGGGAATACGAACGCAAAAACGACCGTCGGCCAATCGTGTCGTATTTTTTACAAAATGCTCCTCACACAATTTCTCTTCTGGAGAATAATGTGATGACGTATTATTTACCTCTTCAAGCTGCCAAAAGCGAGTTAAATCATTTCGAATTTTATCGAAACAATCATCAGAAGAACAATTATTAACTTTAGTAAAGTTGCACCTAATGTTACTAGACAACAATGCAAAGTAATTACGACTAATAGGGCCGGAGACAATCCAGCCTAATCTGGTTTCACACAAAATTGGCTTATCATTACCTAACTTTATTCTTTGTGAACCTAACAAGTCCCAAAATACATCTGCACCGATTAAAATATCGACATCAGCGGGCTTGTAAAAAGTGGGGTCTGCTAGACAGATATCAGACGGAAGATTCAGTGAAGATATATTTACCTCACGACATGGCACATCACTAGTTATTGATGGTAAAACGAAACAATAAAGTTCAATATTAAAACTATTGTGTAATGACGTCACGTTAATGCGACACGTTTTACCTACGTGAGAAGTCACGTTATTAATGCCAAATATCGATCTATCTACCTGCCTAGTCTCTAAATTTAACCGTCGACATAGTCTTTCCGTCACAAAGCACGATGTACTACCGCTGTCAAGAACTGCGCGAACAACATGCTCCCGACCATTACAATCATGTAATTTAATTAACGCGGTTGACAATAACACATCATGACTCACACCTCTGTGTGCAGATGTGACGTTAGCCGACAACGCAACATTATTTGTCTCATTCACAGACGACGCCGAAGACGACTGTGGCGACAAGTTATCAGATGAGATATTATTTACATTACTTACATTATTATTATTATGTGCAGTAGGTTTAAAATCAGCGATATGTATAAGAGTATTATGCCTGCGTTTACAAAGCTTACAACCTGGCCGTTTACAATGGTTCGCGAAATGACCCGAACGAAAGCAATTATAACAAACCTTCAAACTTGGCAGTATTTTAACGCGAGCTTCGTTACTTAGTGCGAGAAACTGCGCACACTCACCTAAATTATGGTCACCTTTGCATTTGGGACATACCTTTGTACCTGACTCTGAATTAGAATTACCACTACTTTGAACGGTAACCATAGCCTTCAGCTTAGCCCCTGATTTATTATTAGGTTGTGGCTGATTATTCCGAGACAACTCTAAAGTTTCAACTAGCTCGGCGCGCTCCCGTATGAATTTAAGGAATGCATCAAAGGTAATTTTGATATCTTTATCTACGCGACCTTTGCACTCCTCCCACTCACGGAACGTTCTGCTGTCTAACTTGCGAGTAAAAATGTAAATTAAGAGTGTATCCCAATACTTAACGGGCTCACCTAAGGTGTCTAATGCTCGTAAGTGTTTGTTTATTTGATCAACTAAATTCTTTAAAGTAACAGAGGATTCCTTAGTAATGGTATCCATGTTAAAAATGGCTGAAACATGATTGTGGATTAGTAGTCTCTTATTATCAAATCGTTCGCATAGTACGTTCCATGCCACAGAATAATTGTTAGCAGAAAACTCGATCGACTGAATCACCACGGCAGCGGCGCCCTCCAGAGACGTTCGTAGGTAGTGGAATTTGTTGATTTCGTCTATAGCATCATTGCAATGAATGAGACTCGTAAAGGTGTCATGAAACTCCAACCAGTTATTGTAAGATCCACTAAACTTTGGTAACTGAATTGTGGGTAACTTAACTGGCTTATAACTACTACCACAAATACTTTTATTACTACAAACAGATTCATTATCTTTATCTTTATTATTAAAACCATTTATAAATTCCTGAGCCGTAGAAAGTGCTTTAAAATACAGCGACTCAAAATCTGAACGCTCAGAAAACTGTGCCTTGATATCATCCACAATACATTCCATACGCAACTGTACCTCATCATATTGTTGGTATAACAATTCCATCTTGCCTACGCGCAGCTTTAGTTCCGTTATGTTGGCGCTAGACAATGTTTTTAAATCCAGTGCGTCTAGATAATTAATAAAGGCTGTTAATCGGCCTTTGAAGCTACCTCGCTTCTTTATTATCTCCTTTTCCTCGGCCATTCTGGGATTCGGGTGTAAATCTGGAATTTATACAATATATGTGTAAACAAACAATAATAACTAAGTAACTACGTAGGAACCTACTGTCTATTAATATTTACTGATCTACAAATGATAACTATACCTACTGACTTGAATGATTCAATAACTAATGACCACTGATAATAACTAATTACCTACCTAATATGTAACAATTCGTTTAATTCTTATATAAACTCAAATGACTTAACTATAAAAACAAACTTTATTGAAGTTCAACACAATAACTTAATAACACGGTAATTAACTTATATTACAGTACACAATTATCAATATCTAACACTCTTAAAATAATGTTGTTACTAAATCGAAATACCTACCTATGCATAAATAATATGAATCCTTAAAGTGACCTTTGGCAAAACAATTAAACTAAAATAATGTAATATAATAAACTCTATATTACTATACTCTAATAAGTATGTTTTAACTTAATTGCTGCTAACTTTACAATAAAATGTTGTTGCTACTGACTGCCATTTATCACAATGCAAACGGTACGGTACACTTTCGAACAACTAATTACACATCTAAATCGGTAATAAATAGGACTAACCTTATAACTCCTTAATTGGCGTTATATACTACCTGATTGAGTGTTGGGTGACGATATTAGAATACAATTGGACTTAACACCGTTTTATTTTCACATACCACAACTGCCGGTTAACCTCACTTTAAGGGCGAAGTCCGATTTTTCCTTTAATCCACTTAATCCACTATTTATTTCTTCTTCTTCAATATATAAGTAGCAGATCCACGCTATTTATTTCAATCCAGCTCGACGGACCAATATGTGCGGAAATTAGCGGGATTTTTAATGAAAATGCAGCGGGAACAAGTTACGTGCTTGAGCGTTTATTAATGAGTGAGAAAAAGACAATTTTGAACATCACTTGACAAAAGGTGATAATTAGCGCGGATGAAGACTTATAGCTATTATAATTGCGTAGGCGCTCCAACACCAGTCAATTACCTTAATTACAGACACAATTAAAAAACCATTGTGTCGATACCATATGTGGTATCTCAGGGACTTAGAGGTTAATATTGTTAATGCAAAAGTGAGTTCGTTGTGCCTTCGACAACTGACGAATCAAAATCAAATCAAATCAATTTATTTCGGGCTAATGACCTGGGTAATTACGTGGGCTTCTTTTCATCCTGGATTGCAAACAAAGTTGCGGGCAACAGCTAGTGGATAATGATTATAAAAACTTTTTAAGATTACCAAAATGAATCAATGAGATCAAAGTCATGATCGGAACGTTAAAGAATACAATAACATAATACGTAGAGCTCGTCGCAGATAGCGTTTTATCGCTTCTTCCTATCTCCTTGGGAAACAGCCGTGAGTTTTTTTATTTATTTAGTAGCTTCTGCCCGCGACTTCGTCCGCGTTAAATTTCTTATTCCCCCGACCCTTCCCGTCGCGTCGAATTGCCTACCCGTGCGATTTTCCCCGTTTTTGCAACATTTTTCATTACTGCTCCGCTTGTCTTAATTGTAGCGTGATGTTATATAGCCTATAGCTTTTCTCGATAAATAGGCTACCCAAAACAAAAATATTTAAAAAATAATTAATATAAATAATTAATTAAATAATTTAAAACAAACTACTGGTCCGAATTTTTCAATTCGGACCAGTAGTTCCTGAGATCAGTGCGTTCAATCAAACAAACAAACTCTTCAGCTTTATAATATTAAAAAGTATCTTACGTCCGTCTTCTGGTTCTAAGCAAGCTCCTCACCAATTTTCAGCCAAATCGGTTCAGCCGTTCTTGAGTTATAAATAGTGTAACTAACACAACTTTCTTTTATATACATAGACTAGCGACCCGCCCCGGCTTCGCACGGGTGGACATTTATTTTTTAAGCTCTCTGAAAAAAAAAAAATTGTTTTGAAAAGGACTTTTGATAATGAGTATCTAAATAGTTCCGAAATCAATTTTAATAAGTGCATTAATTCAGTAAATTTACTCGATTTGGCCGCGTCCGCTGCGTAGAGAGCCGACCACCTGCTTCATAGATGTGCACCCCCCTCCCCTGCGGTTTCGCCGTGCGAGTCGTGCGACACCATCATTCATTTTAATACCAATTACAATTTTAAATTCGTAATATCTTTTGAATGGATTGTCCGATTGGAATAAAATAAAAAGTTATTTATAGTTATTGAAACAATCTTGCTCAATAAATAGTTTATTTGGATAAGGATTAGTATTTGACGATAATATGATCAATAAACATAGGCTAATAATTTTAATTACTTTTATTCTATGGAAAAGTGGTTATAGTGGCTAAAATATAAATGTTTGGTTTATACTATTGTGGACTTTTTTGTAGGCATTATTGAGTTCTACAACTTTTCTATAGAAGTCAACCATACATCTCTAACCATTTAGGCAGCGTTCGCGAGAATCGTTAACGTACGGCAGTTTTTTCGACGCCTTACTCCACAATTTTCAGTACCACGAAAAATCCTATCTATTTTCCGGGATAAAATATAGCCTATACGGATTCGGAAGAATCCTTCTAAGTAATGGTAAAAGAAATTTTGAAATCGGTCCAGTCGTTTTTGAGCCTATTCAATACAAACATACAAAAATACAAAGGTTTCCTCTTTATAATATTAGTATAGATATAGAGTCACCAAAAGAGATAAGTGACCAATGTCGTCGGATAAAGTTGAAGTTTAGTAACAAACAGAGTCTTCTGTGTGGTGCCTGACGCAAAGAATTTTACCGACCCATTTCTTCCCGTGGGTGTCGTAACATGCGACTATGGGACTTACTAAAGAATGGGCAGCAGCGTTCTCTATGAATTTTACTACGATACTGCGATCGCAACCCTCCCCCCCCCCCCAAATTGGGGGAGGCTTATATTCAAGAGTGGATGTTTTTGAGCTAAAGTGATGATGATGATGATGATGACGTTGAACAAACAGACGGATGTTTTCGAATGAAACTTAAATTCATAAATATTGAAAAAATTATGACGAATTTTTTTCAGTAGTTTTCTTTGTCGATACCCGTACTAATTTTATTTGATTATGTATATGAATGCAGTAAAATGGGTTTAGTGATCAACATTATCATTTTCGTTTCTTGGTACCGGTTCCATGAGGTTGAGGTTCCACGAGTAGGTACCCTACTCAAGCAAACCAGTAAAACATAGGTAGAAGTACATATTACAGTCACGTTTATTAGTTAATTTACAAAGAGCAGCAAGGAACAAAGGCTTGTACTATAAACGTGACAGTTTCGATCCTATGATCTCAACTATACGGCGTCAGCCAGAGCATTGTGTGTTCATGATGGGAAAATAGAGCGACACCTTATGGCGTTTACTATACTTACCAATCACTCAATAAGAATTTAATTGCCCTTTGACCAGAATTATGAAACCATCGGGTAGAAATATTTTAATAATGTTGTCGTCTTGAAATCGCTTGTGACACTTATACACAATGTCGAATGAACGTTAGATTACCGGCGACTCAATATTGGCAAGATAAAAGCAAGGTAATTGCCTGAAGCGTTATTAGTCATGTACAGTCGGCGTCAAAAATATCGGGAAATACCTGTTCAAAATGATCGCAACAACTAAAAAAAGTAAAGTAAAGTCTTGTCAGTATGATAATTGTCGTGTACTGTCTTCATTTTGAAAGATTCCTTGCATCCTTGAGTTAATATTTAATTTTCATAGTTGTTTAGATAATTTCGATTAGTCTGTTTGTCCCAATATTATTGACGCTAACTGTACCATCCAGCAGTAGAACATGCAGCAGCGCACTCGGCATATTCTGCTGCTGGGTCGTCACAACGTAACTAAGTATATGTTCATCTCTTTCCAGCAACAGAAATTGGTATAGGTCTTTCCTGTTCTTCGCACACTGTTTGTTTGTATGTAGGTACTACATTCATGGTTTACGCTATTTTTGAGTGCACTAATGTTCATATATGACGCGTCGGTTTATAATACTTCATTGCAGGTAAAACATAAAATAAAGTATCCGGGTATGCAACCCTGCCCGGGTTGCAATCTTTGCAGAATATGTGGCTATCGTCCCATGTAAAATACGGAGAGTGAAGTAAGATTTTATTTCTATTTATACTCTAAACTAGCTTTTGCCAGCAGCTTCGCCCGCGTATTATATGTATAAAAAAAACCGCAACAAAATCCGTTGCATGGTTTTAAAGAGGGACAGATAGCGAAAAGCGACTTTGTTTTATACTATGTAGTGATGATCTATTGTGGTATTCCAGGTTGTGAAAAATTTTGCGCAGGATGAAAGCTTAATTTTTGAGCTTTTCTCAAGAAATATAGATGCTATCGACGCCGTGGTTTCATTATGAAGTGCGTGCGTATAACTAACATAGCTGTGTAATAACAGCTGCACGGGTTAGTCGATCTGTTCGTGGCCGGGTAAATCCTACTATAATATTATAAACACGAATGTTTGTATGTGTGGATGTATGGATGTGTGGATGTTTGTTCCTCTTTCACGCAAAAACTACTGATCGGATTTAGATGAAATTTGCACCATAGATAGTTTATAACCTGGATTGACACATGGGTACTTTTTATCCCGGTAGTATGTTCCCGCGGGACAATTTCCGACCTCCACGCGGGCGAAGCCGCTGGCAAAAGCTAGTAACTTTATATACCGAGATGCAGTTAAGTCGTTGGTCGCGGCTGTCATTTGTAGATTTTTGACAGTCTTTACGTTATGGGTCGTCAGAAAACGGAAAGTCTGGCAGCCAGTCCTAATCATGAGTATTATATTACCCAGTTACTGGGTTGTATGGGTAGGAAGTCGCACTATGTAAAATAGTGGTATTCGGTTACATTTCGTAAGACTGGTAGTCGACCTGAGCAGTTGTTAAAAAGAAGAGAAGGCGCAAAATACATTTTTGAGTGCGAAAACTTAAGGCTTTACGCTAATAGTATCAAACTGGGTTGCCCTCGCTCGTTTTATACTAAAAATAACAATTTTATACGTCAGTGCCTCCGATTCCAATATTTAGTAAGTATTTATTACAGAATTACGTGGTAAAGGGAAAGGGATGTCTTTACCCTGCAGTGTGAGAATACAGTCTGCAGGGTAAAGACATCCCTTTCCCTTCTCTCTCTAGGAATCTAGTTAGATAGATAGATACATAAACGTCTAAAGTTAGGAGACGTTTAAAAGTCAACATATTTATGACTACGCAGATCTTAATTATACATACATACAAACATACATACAATCACGCCTTTTTTCCATGGGGGTAGGCGCACGCGTACCCCCATCTTAATTATGTACCTTTATAAATAAACTAGAAAGTTAACTGAAGTATGAAAACGCTACAGATTAGCTAGCGTTGACCCCAACCTTGGTGTCCGACGCCAAGCCAAGGGCTCACCATAGGATTTTAATAGCGCAGTGGAAGGTATGATGGTGGGGCCTTGGGACAAGAGTGGCGAAGCTAACTGTCCGCCGTGCGCGGAGCTGATTAGTGCAATATAATATTCAAATAACTCACCTGATGGTAGAAGAACACCTGCTCTGGAGCCTACCTGGATTTATGTATGTAAGTGAGTGTATATTGTATTGTGTAGTGACGTTGTAAGTGGTATTCAGGACACCAGGCCGATGCAATACGCCATAGATTTTCTCCAACATGCGGTTCAATCACGTAACCTCAAAGTTTTCAACTAAAGTTAAAACTAAACCCGTATAATTTCGCCAAAAGGGGTTGATTACACACAAAAACAATTGGATCACGACGAATTGTCCACAAACAATCGATTTAAATGGATTACTTTAACAAAACGGGGTCGGGAAGCCAATAGGACCCACCATCCTTTTCAAGATCAAAACCAAAGAGAAAAAGTGTCAAACTGAAAAATGACAGATGTCACTCCGTTTCACGTCATGATGCGTTCACAGAGTAACCAATTCAAATGGGACGGAACATCTACCCCCCCGGACGGGCCTTCCCGTCCGCTAATCACTTGGCAATCTTGACAAGGTTGCGTTTTATCAGTCCACTTGACGCGCTGCTGGAGGATGTGCAAATACTCCAAGCTCCAACGCTTCCAAAAACTCTGAGCGAGCTGCTGCCCCAACTGAAACCGCGATAGCCAATTTTGGCTCACATCGACAAAAGGGTGCTCCGGCAGGGCGACAAGTGGCTGTCAAATCAAAAAATGGCCCGGGGTTAGGGCCTCCAAGTCGTTCGGGTCCGAAGACAGCGGGCACAATGAACGCGAGTTCAATACAGCTTCAATGCGGCAAAAATACCGTAGCTAACTCCTCAAAGGTGAGAACGGTGTCTCCCAACAATCTGCGCCAGAGTCCCTTTGCCGCTTTCATCGCGGCCTCACAAATACCCCCCCAATGAGGGCAGGTTGGCGGGTCAAAACAATAACAAACAACAAAAACAACCAAACAACAACAGCCAAACAACAACAACCAAACAACAACAAACAACAACAACAATTCAACCAAATGGCCCTACTTAGGCAACAAAAGGGGGTGACGGGCCCCATAAGGAAGGCTAGAGTGCCTCAATCGTCAACACCCAAACAACAAAAGACCCGTATCGTCCAAAACGAGGTTAAACTTACTAACGCCTCCCGACAATATCCAAAACTCTCGCTGCAGAATGGCCAACAGCGCATTGCAACCGGCATGCGAGTTCTTAATGTGACGATCAGTCACCAACAATTCAACAACAACAAACAACAATTCAACAATTTGTCGAGGGAGCTGTATCGACTCAACAAAAAATCAGGGTCAAACGGAGAGTCCTTCGTTCCAACAGCGAGCACCTTGAGCCCGGGCAAAGGACCCGACATCAAGACTGGCGTTCGAGGCCAATCATCCTCGGGGTGAGTCAGGCAGTCTGGTCCCCACCATAGGGGGTGAGCAATCAGGCGGGGTGCCATGCACCCACGTGAGGCCACGTCGCCTGGGTTCAGATCTCCAGGCACGTGCCTCCAAATCAAAGGCGTTTCAGAATTTTGAATCTGGGACACTCGGTTCGCAACAAAGACCTCCAAAGAGTGGACGGACGTCTTCAACCAACATAAAGAATTTGGCTGTCCGTCCAGGCTAAAGAAGCCCGAATGCCCACAGTCCCACCCAAAGTGTGAGCAACGTGGTTTAATAGACGCACAAGAAGCGTCGCCCCTGACAATTTTAACTTAGGGATGGTCAGTGCCGTCCGGAGGGGAGCCACCTTGCTCTTAGCCATGACCAGTGACAACTTCACCTGGCCTGTCACGCTGACGGTGCGCAGATAAACAACAGCTGCATAACCGTGCGAAGACGCATCACAAAACCCATGAAGGGTAGCAGTGTAGCTCCCAGGGGGGAGGATAGCGTGGGGTAACACGACCTCGTTGACTGCAGACAGTGCGGATACAAATTGGAGCCAATCTTCCAACAGGGTTTCCCGAAGTGGCTCGTCCCAACCAAGTCCCGTAGTCCAAAGGCGCTGAAGAAAACATTTCGCCCAAAACAATACACAAACAAAACAACAAAACAATAGATAGAAGGCCACCTTGGGCTCCCGTGTCCAAAGTGGCACGGACCACAACAGAGTCCCCCGTGGGCCCCCAGACCCTGACCGATGCCGTTAGCGTTAGTAACGAAACCGTATCCATCTGAGGGGTACCTTAGCGGGGCAGGCGCCAAGTTCCTAACAATGCCTGGGCGGCGACCGATCGCCGCACCCAGGCTCAAGTCTTTCCCGACGAGGATGGAGGTCAAATTCCTCGTACGCGCGGTGTCCCGAGCCACGCGCCATCGCTGGAAGGGAATATCCTACCGGATGCCTGAATGGCGGGGGGCGTGACTCCAACTGGGGACGTTCCGCCAATGGAGGGGAGGGAAGGTGGTGCTGGTCTGGCCAGCGCTGCCTAGCAACAACTGCGTAATCCTCTTTACGCGGGGAGACCAAATGGCGGTCGCGCGGCTCCCGATCTACTTGCGCGCGGGGTGGAGTGCGGCGCTCAAAATTGCGGGCCTCTCCACGGTTCTCGGCGGCGGGCACTCACGTGCAATTTCAAAAAGGCCGCGCAAGTTGCCATGCCATGCCCCGTGTCCCTACAAAACTCACAACCAGGACGACTCTGGGTGCCAGCAAAACGAGCGGCGGGGCGACCATCAACAGGCCCGCGAGCCCTAGTCCGTCCCTGGTCTCGTGGCCAGGAAGACGGTTGGCGTGACTCGGTGGCAACGCTAGAGTTATCCATAAACCGACACTCATCCTCCAAAAATATGACGAGGTCACCAAATGGGAGGAGATGTGTGACACTATCCCCACCATACTTTTGCTTGAAACGAGCCCTCAAATCGGCAGGAAGCCGTTGCAGCACAACATGTACCAAAAGGTAAGACCAATGGTCCACCGGCAACTCCAATCGCTTTAAAGCGTTGGTCGCTGCCACCAACGGGTTCAACAGGTCAGTACGCAATGCTGACAATCTTGTAATGACCGGTAACCCCAAAATCTGTTTGATATGAACGTCAGCCAAACAACGTTTGTTTTGATACCGCCGGGTGAGTAGTTCCAAAGTGGTAGGGTTGGCTAAGTCAGTCACCGACAAATGTTGTACCAAGGCTCGGGCCTCACCTTCCAGGACAGACAACAAATAGGTCAACTTTTGGGCGGGTCTGAGGTCCGAGCGAGCATCAACCAAACTTTCAAAAAGATTTTGGAAACCCAACCAGTGGTCCAAGCGACCGTCAAAGTGTGGCATTTCCAAAGTAGGCAATCTACTATATAGTCCGGGACATGAAACAACCGAGGTCTCCGGTTTGACCTGGACTGGTGTCCAGCTCTGCAATATTTCCCGAGCACGTTGACCAATAACATCCCCCAGGTCCACGATTTGGCCGTAGTCAGCAAGGACCGTATCACGTGCTGCCTGGTCCAGCACTTCCAGATCCACTTAAACAAATACATAAATGAACTCGTTGTAGCGGGTGAGCAGAGCATCAACGTTGCCGAGTCTCACGTTCAACTGCTCGAACCGAGCAAGCGTAACCCCTTCAAGATCCGGGCGCTCAGCGGTCGCTGCAGCTGAAGTGAACCACCGTAGCTGTGTGGTCAATCCACTGATTGCCTCTCTCACCGCTTTGTATGCCATTGCACAAACAATACAATTCAAATAAACCAAACAAAATTTATCAAATAACAAAGTTCAAACAATATAACCAGGAAAACCAAAGCAAACAATCAAACTGCCAACTCAAGACAACTACAAAAATATTGGTTCCGGTCCAATAAACAACAATAAACTTTTATTTCAATTTAAAATATGGTTAATGCTCAAAAATGCCAATTTCAAATGTTAATTTTCACAAACAACCATGTCAATGGTACAAAACTCAATATTTTAATGTCTTCCAGACATTCAATACGTACTCAATACAACAGGTCAGATACAATAACAATGGGTTGTAACATAGCCCAATCCAATTAACTCTGTTAGCATATGTAACCAGGCTGACTATGGTAACTTCAGTTTACCCGTCTCAACAATTTAAAACAAATTAATACAAATGAACTATCAATTACAGCTAACAAACATTTACAGCGAATTACTACTTCCCTTATAGAGACTGCCAAGTATTTAGCCTACTGTAAATTACCAATTTGGTGGTTGTGTATGTTATAACCACGCTCTGCTACCAAGAATGTTCGACGCCAAGCCAAGGGCTCACCATAGGATTTTAATAGCGCATTGGAAGGTATGATGATGGGGCCTTGGGACAAGACAACATTTTTTTTTTAAATAATTTTCAAACTATTGCTGTTTAAAAGATATTATACCGTTAATGACTATTTAGAAGACAAATCAATAGAATCTATAATTTATAAGTTAGAATAATTGACATCGCTGATTTAATTGACATTTGCACGCCAGGTTATGGCAAGATATGCTGAAACAAAATGTATGTAACACCTTCTATACCATATTCTTGCAAATAAATATTTTTGATTGATTTGATTGAAGAGTGGCGAAGCGAACTGTCCGCCGTGCGCGGAGCTGATTAGTACAATATAATATTCAAATAACCTCACCTGATGGTAGAAGGTTTCGTTAAGTTCATCTTTCGTAACAAATTTCTTATCAATTTACAACGTTCTGAAAGCAACCCAAACAACAATTTAAAATAAAATAATATACACTGGTGCCGATGTTTTTGTCCAGCATATAAACTAAATTATGATTATTGCTATATTTTACAGACAGACCGTGAAAGAAAAGACAAGTGACACTTTAGAAAAGAGATTGTTCAAACGAGATTCCGTAGTCTTGGCATATGGGTAGCTTAAGGAACACGGGTGGGTTTTAGTAAGTAAAAGTCTGACACGCCCTCCCGCTCCGCCTAGAGCGGGAGAAGTCAATTGATGATGTCCGACCCAAAAAAAAAAAAAAAACACTTTAGAACTGTCACACTGAAGTACGTCAAAATTGCTTTAAACGTGTGGTTTTATGCACGAACCATTTTGGTTCGTCGTAGTTGAGTCGACGCAAATCTAAGATGAATTAAATTTGACAGCTTTTATTTATTTTCATCTCTTTCAGGTTTCATTAAAGGGAAAAGAGCAATAGTATCAATTAAGTTTATTTGGTGCACAATAATAATCACCACCACTACCTTACAAAACAATATGCACCACATAAAAACTTAAACCAGCAAACCTCACTTCAGATGTCCAAGGTTGGTATATCACACAAAATCCTCAAATAGACTGTCTAAACCACAAACACTTGCATAAAACTTCACATTCACACATAAACTTAAAGCTCAAATAAATAAACCTAAATATTTTAAAATGCACTCCACTACACTTGTGCCGCGTTTTAAAATTCAAGACAATGTCTTAAACATTTCGGGACGTAAGGGACCAGATCCGGAATTACGGACCGGAATAAAATCGGGAAACAGCTATAAGTAATATCGTGTGTATTGCACTTTATTTCGGCGTACGCGAGGATCTTTTGGACATGGTATTGAATTCTAATGTTCTGTGTGCACTTATTGTTTTTATGGCTCTTATATGTGGTGTCACGTGCTGTGTTCCGTGTGGTGGTGGACTTAAAGAATAGCACCATCTCATTTCTTCCCGTGGGTGTCGTAAAAGGCGACTAAGGGACTTACTAGAGAATGGGCAGCAGCGTTCTCTATGCATTTTACCAACATATTGCGATCGCCAACCCGCCTGCCAAGCATGGCGATTATGGCAACCCCCTCAAATTCGGAGAGGCCTATTTCAAGCAATGGACGTCTTTTGGCCGAAATTATGATGATAATGTGGGACATTCTATTAGATAATTAAGTGTGATTGGTTTTAAATGCAAAAGTAATATGAGATGATTTTATTGCTACAAGCATAAAAGCATAAGCGTGGTTACAACGTCTCCACTATTGGGATACAGGGCTCCAGAGTGAGGGTTCTGTGAGAGGGACAATTCACCTAGCGGGCTGGCGTTTATGGCCATACATACTTAGCTCACTCTTTTTTCTCATGCGGCTAGGCAGAAACTACAGAACAGATCCGCTACAATCCTTAGATAGATATTTTTGCCTCGTATACGTTCATTCATCTGGTCATATACGCACGCCGGTTGTCAGTACTACGTACCTGACCTTTCTGAAGAACATAATCAATAAGGTCACTATAAGTCTTTCTAGGGCGCCTCCAGCCAGCCAGCCAGCTAGACTGGACTAACAAAGCAACTTCATTTCGAAGTAAACTAACTATAAATAACTAAACTTACCAAGAAACGATACCTAATATTAATTTATTTTTCAAAATAAATTATTCTCAGTTTTTAGTAGATCTTCGAAATCCTTCCAAGAAGTGGTTAATAACTTAAGTAGTAATTACTTAAGTTATTAACCAGTTCTTGGAAGGATTTCGAAGATCTTTACGTAGAAAAGATTTTCAGTTTAAATTGTTATTTGATATCAAAGGGCACTAGAACTTAGAACAATACAATTATTTGGACGAGTAAAATTTTATACTTTAGCTGATTTATTCTGTAAAAAACTCACTGTAAGTCGTCGTTTACAGTGACTTAATAATATCTTCGGAGAACCTATATATTAATACGTGAAGCGAAAACTTTGGATCTCTTTTTACGAAAATTGGGCGGACGGAGGAGTATGAAATTTATTACGCACACTTATAGTTTATACAGAGAAGAAGTGACGAATGCTAATATTTTTTTAAAACTATGCGTAAAGATACATTATTTTCAATAAATAACACGATACACACACTACTATTCAGTACCGTGTATTTAATACACACATGCATAGATATTCTTTTGTTTATTAGGAATTCTATGGTCAAATCGAGTCATATTTGTTTTTGGTATTATTTGTCTATAGCCTTACTGAATGTCAAATATAGTGTTGTTAAGTTTAGTGTTGAAATCTGTGGTCCAATCAAAATACCTGTCTATAGTATTTTGTGTCTATAGTCTTACTGAATGTCAAGTATAATCATAGATAATAAATTAATTTTATAGATATATAACCTATTTCATTTTTAAAATCTATGATCATATCGAGAATATTTGTCTTTAATATTATTTGTCTATAGTGTTACTCAATGTCAAATATAACCATATAATTTTTTAGTTATATAAATATGTAGGAAGTAATGCATTAGAAATATATACTTAACTATTAAATAAATTATGGTCGAATTTCGAGCACTAGGCGACCACTAGTCACAGGAATAATACAAAATTGAACTTACATTCGAATTTTGAATTCATGAAACATTTAGGGTAAACGCATAATCCTACTTACTATATTTTAATAAGTTTATATGTATAGACGTTTCAATGTTTGCTACTCAATCACGCAAAAATGACTTAATAGATTTGTCTAAAATACACGTTTATCTCTTGCTATTGCATCAAACAAGGCTTCCCACAAGATGGACCGATAACCTGGTAAAGGCCGCGGTAATCCGCTGGATGCGAGAAGCACAGAACCGGTTGAAGTGGCGGTGCTTGGGGGAGGCCTATGTCCAGCAGTGGACATCTTTCGGCTGAAATGATGATGATGACTGCATCAAAGGTGAAAAAAAGACAAATAAAGACAGAGTCCGTCCTGCATCACACAAAACTACTATATGGTTCCGTACTAAAAACAAATTAGTTAACAACTTTAATATAACCGCCCACAAAAATTACTTTCTAAACATATTTTCCTTTATAAACAACACAGACATAAAAATGCAACCATATAATACTAATACTGTATTTGAGAAGCAAACTAAATTATGTGTCACAAAGCTCTCGCGGAGGGAACATACAAACAACTTCGTTAATAGCGCAACAAGACGAAATTGTACAACACTAGAGTTCTGAGAACGCTGAATACACATCACTACTGCTCTGAGTGCGAAGTAGGAGATAATTTAAGTGCATACAATTTTACTTGTGCTTGTAAATAGGGACTCGAATAGTCTGACAGTAAATTGAAATATGAGGTGTGGGGAAAATCGAGATGTCTGGTGTATAGTTGCCGCTGCAGAAATGACGTGGTTTTATACCGTTAAAGCTTGAGTTATCTACTTGAAAAGGTATCTGAATGTTTTACGCATGCAATAATGTTTTAGGATGCTGTTGCGACTGTCTTGTTTTTAAAACAAAGAAACTCTTCAGCTCTATTATTAGTTTATATCATACTAGCTTCTGCCCGCGACTTCGTCCGCGTTAAATTTCTTGTTCCCGTCGCGTCGAATCGCCTACCCGTGCGATTTTCCCCGTTTTTGCAACATTTCTCATTACTGCTCCGCTCTTCTTAGTTGTAGCGTGATGTTATATAGCCTTTCTCAATAAATAGGCTACCCAACATAGAAATAATTTTTCAATTCGGACCAGTAGTTCCTGAGTTTAGCGCGTTCAAAACACACACACAAACAAACTCTTCAGCTTTATAATATTATATTAGTATAGATAAATGGCCATCTTATACAGACTACATTGTCGGGTTGACTGAATGAAGTACGACTAGGAAAATAAGTTTTGGAGCTTCAAGTTTAATCATTCCGATCTAGACCGTCCCTGGCTGCTCTATTCTAGCGACGCTCTAAGCCCAGGACACCCCTGTCCTTAGTCTTTTCAATGGTATTTTTTTTTTTGTAATGACGTAGCTACAGGCAAGTCTGGTTAAGCAGCCGAAAACCTCCTATTGGTTGATATGCGAGAGGACATTAAAAAATCACGTTTCTGACAACAGTCAGAAACGTGATTTTTGAACTGTTCTGACCAATACCGTGACCGGTCCAAGCTGTAAATGGACTAGTCCAAATAAAAGCTTTGATTTTGCACATAATCGAATTCAAACCGACATCTAAACCGGCTGTGCGGTTCGTGAAATTTCAATTCAAAGCGGCTCAAGCATTGGTATACCCACTGTGTTCGGAGTATCGAGATCTTTTTTCCAGTACCATAAAAGTTAAATTCCCGGTTTTTCAAATCATGCACGTCACTAGGCCTGCGATTCAATTTTGATTTCGTTTTTAATACGACGAAAATTTATGCGACACTGACATTAGATCACCTTTTTACTAGAAATAACTCTTTATTTTCATATTCGGTCTGACCGCTTTTATCAACTTCGATAAAAATATAACAGAAAAAAATTATTCAAAGAATCTATAAAGAAATTCTTAAATCACAGTCAAAATTTTTTCTTTCTTGTTACTTATAAAAACTTTCAAGAAATTTTAAAATCACACTTTAGTCTTCAGCTATCTTTAATAAAATCAAAATTTTACATTATTAAAATACATCAGTTTAACAAAGGCGAAATGATTTATATTTTCAACAAAGCAAACGTGATGAAACTATTAACAGATACTGTGACTGACACGAATGGTTTGGTGCCACGAAACGGTTCATTTTTATAGGGTCTTTTTTACCTATCTTTCTTTTTAAACCTAGTGTTTTAACGATTTCCGACTTTTTTACAGTTAGAAAAGAAATTGACAAAAGAGAGCTTTTCTCTGCACGGACCCATAAACTGTTTCTGTATAAAATAAAGCACATTTGTGGGTAACTATTTCAAATTCAAAATACGTAGAAAATTATCGAATGAAATAGCTCATTGTGATGCAAGATCTGCTAGAAAAAAAATCATAAACGGTGTCAAAAATATGTAAAAACCGGCGAACTACCAGTCGGATTCACGCACGGAGGGTTCCGTATCTTTATCAGCAAAAAAAATCACGTTTGTTGTATGGGGGTGACTTTAACTATTTATTTTTAAAGTGAATGTAACAGACGGACGGACGGTGGAGTCTAATTAATAGGGACCCGTTTTACCCTTTCGGTACGAAACCTTAAAAACACAACTTCAATGTCTTATACCTATTATTTTCGTTATTAAAGCTCCGAGGAAATGATTACATTGCTTCTTTACCTACATAATATTTAGCCCATTGTATGTTTTAGCTTTCTGCTTACTACGCTAAACGTAATTTGATTGGCTAAAGATAAGCGCACACTATGCTGTATTGTGGACGATTTCATTTTAACAGGTTAACATTCCAAATTTAGGCCAACCAGAATTTCCGACTGGAATTAAGGACCATAATAACAGATTCAGTTTTTTATGTTTGCATTATATAAGCGAAGTCTTTTGTAATAGATTGTTATTTAATGCTTCATCATTCATCATCATCATCATCATTTCTGCCGTAATACGTCCACTGCTGGACATGACCTCCCCCAATTTGGGGGGCTTTGCCATAATCGCCACACGTGGTAAAATGCATAGAGAACGCTGCTGCCCATTCTCTAGTAAGTCCCGTAGTCGCCTCTTTCGACACCCACGGGAAGAAATGGGTTATTTAATGCTTCATCATTCTCCTGTCCTTATTCCAATTTATTTTAAGTAGGCGCAACATGCATTTTTCTTCATTCTTCTATATTTAGATATTTCAGTAGTCACTCCGTTTCTACCCATATCATATTTTACACAGTGTATTTGTATTTGATTTATACTAAATAGGTGATCGAATTTCCTTTCCATATACGGCTATGGAACGAGCTATGCTTGGAGTATCTCTGAGGGACAGAATCCGGAATAAGGTGATTCGGCAGAGAACCAAAGTTGTCGACATAGCTCATAGGATTAGCAAGATGAAGTGGCAATGGGCCGGCCACATTAGCCGTCGAACCGATGACCGTTGGGGTAGACGTGTTCTTGAGTGGAGACCGCGAATCGGCAAACGTAAGGTAGGACGCCCTCAGGCGAGGTGGAGCAACGATCTTCGCAGGGTGGCTGGTAGCAGCTGGATGAGAGTTCCGAAAATCGAGCTGAATGGCGTGCAATTGGGGAGGCCTATGTCCAGCAGTGGACTGCTATAGCCTGATGATGATGATGATGACGATACAGCATAATCAGACTATAATATTCACACTGCTGGGGAAGCCCGTGCGATGTGGAGGGAAGGAGGGGTTAAGTAAATACCATGTCGTGTACTTGTCCATGAGTCAACTGGAGACTGACGACCCCAGACTCCCTTTATTAGTGTAATATATACCTAGTCCGTACGTGACATATAGCATGATATAACTATGGACATAGCTTATCTACCTTAACTTAAACTAAGATCTAAACGTGACGTACGTGACACACCACATCACCCTTCCTAAAGTAAAAAAAAAAACTTAGTTACTTTGTTTTTTTTTTTTCATCTCTTTACATTTTTAAACTTACATTCTAAGTCTTACAGTATAACTTTGTCCTATTTTTATGTATTACATCTTTCTTATTTTTATATTTAACTATTACATTTGGTGACTCGTCCTTTACAACTACAAATGGCCCATTATAAATACACTCCAACTTATTGCCTACTTCGTTTTTTACCAAAATCAAGTCACCTTCCTTATAAGTTATAGAATTAAGATTCTTATCATAACAATGTTTCCTTGATAACTTACTTGATACCAAATTTTCTTTTGCATCATTTTGAGCCCTTTGTAACCTGTATTTAAATTCTAAAGGATAATCATCAAAATTATACAAAGGTTCAACACTTTCACCTTGAAGACTACTTGGTAACCTACAAATTTTACCATAAACTAATTCATAAGGCGTATACTTAGTCACAGTATTAACTGTTGTGTTATAAGAAAAACACCAATATGGAATCCAAGAACTCCACGATGATGGATTATTATCTGTTTGTATCCTTAAATAAGCACCTAAAGTTTTATGAACGTTTTCCAAAGACCCTACACTTTCATGATGATATGACGTTGATAAGATTTTATTGATGCCCAAGACATTACATAGCTCTACCATTACTTTTGAAATGAACTCAGAACCCCTATCCGTAGCAATTGTTCCCGGTATCCCATATCTCAACACAAAATTTTCTGCCAACGCTTTTGCTACCTCATTTGCGGATTTATTTTTTAGTGGATAAGCCTCCACAAACTTCGTAAGTTCACATTGAAGAGTTAATATGTAAACATTACCATTTTCGTCCCTATCAAGTGGCCCCACTATATCTAAATAAATCTTTTCAAAAGATGAAGATGCAGTGGTAGTAACCGTCATTGGTTCTTTAGTATGTTTGGAAAACTTTTGCTTTTTACACTTATCACATTGACCAACGTACTCCGCTACATCTTTCTCAATTGACGGCCAATAATAATATTTCTTTATATTATTCACCATCCTGCGTATTCCTGAATGACCACTCGTAGGTAAAATATGAAAATCATTTAAAACAATTCTCTTCTTATCTGCCCCTTCTATTTTCCGTACACCCTTCACTACATATATTCTAAAATCCCCACATATCGAATTACTATTTTCCTTCAAATATTTGGCCATTTTTGTAATAAAATTAACGTTATAACGATTTTTCAAAATAATAACTTCTTTTATGCCCTTTTCAATACAAAAAGTGACTATGTCTCTCGACAACTCGTCTCGCGATGATGCCGATAAAGATTCATAGTTTACGTAAATACTCGAGTTTTCTGGCACATACATTAAATTGCGCGACTTTGATAATATTTTTTCACCATTAGTGTTACGTAACATCTTCTCCCACTCATTCAAACATATCTCAATGTCATTTCCTTGTTTTTTAAGAACTTCCACGATCCTAGGGTGATCAGTCCTAGATACCACAGGGTCCGTATCACAAACATTTGGTTCTTCGAACTGTTTGTACTGCGCTCTTGTCATTACGGATATAGTTTTTTCACGCATGGTTTTCAAATCTTCACTTGAAATTACTATCCTAGAAAGTGCATCAGCTAATACATTTTCTTTCCCCTTAATATACTCGACCTCAAAGTCATACTCTTCTAAACATAAACGAAACTTAGTTAACCTACTTGATGGATCTGTCATGTTAAACAAGTATAATAGTGGCCGGTGATCCGTTTTTACAACGAACCTCCGTCCATACAAATACGGTCTAAAATATTTAACTGACCATACTATAGCCAATAACTCCTTCTCTATAATAGGATAATTTAACTCACTTTTCCCCAAAGACCTACTAGCGTATGCAACGGGTTTACCGTTCCCATTACACAAAACACTTCCTACCGCATAACCCGAACTATCGGTTTGCAATACAAACGTGTTGTCTTCAGAAAAATTTGGATAATCCAACACTGGTGGATTCATTAACGCTTCCTTAAGCAACAAAAATGACCTCTCACATTCATCGGTCCAACTAAACACTACATCCCTCTTACATAGCTTATTCATAGGCATCACTATACTAGCAAAATTTGGTATGAACTTCCTATAATAATTTGCAAACGCCACAAACCGCTTTACTCCATCAACTGCCGATGGACGCGGATATTTCTTTATGGCTTCTACCTTTTCAGGATCTGGTGAAATACCTTCCGCTGAAATCACGTGTCCTAAATAAAGTATTTGTTTTTTCATAAATTCACATTTGGATGGATTCAGTTTAAGATTGACCTTTCTCAGGCGAGAAAACACTGACATAAGGTTTCGGTTGTGCTCATCCAAATTCCGCCCGAAAATAATTAAATCATCCAAATATATCAAACATTTGTCATAATTTAATCCTGACATGGCTACAGTCATTAACCTGCTAAAAGAACTTGGACTTATCTTTAACCCCATTGGTAATCTACACATCTGATATTGCCCTTTATCTGTCGTGAAAGCTGTGTATTTCCTACTACTTTCATCTAAAGCACACTGATAATATGATTGTGATAGATCACAGTGACTAAAGTAAACCGCACCCGACAATGAATCCAAGATTTCATTAATATTTGGCAAAGGGAATTTATCATCCTGTATCTTTTCATTTAACTGCCTGTAGTCTATTACTACACGCCATTTTTTCTCCCCATTACGATCTGCCTTCTTGGGTACAACCAAAACAGGACTAGACCACTCACTAACCACCTCCTCAATAATATTACTATTCAGCATCTCCTGCACTTGCCTATCAACCTCCTTTTTCTGTACATAAGGTATTCTATACTGTTTCCTGTAAACTGGAGTAACATTATCTTTCAAACGTATTGACTGCGCATATACATTCGTGACATCCAATTTATCTCCCGGAATATAAAAAATATCTGGATATTTTGCACATATTTGCTCAACTGACAACCGTTCCTCGGCATTCAAATAATCAAGATTAAGCAAAGAAAATATTTTCTTAACACGTTCAACACTTACTTCTGTTTCCGCAAAACTACAACAATTAAAATCACTTAACGGATAGACTTCTACATCGGACATACCACACACAACTTCCTCCGTGGTTGTGTTTAAAATCCTAATGGGCATCATCCCATTCTTAGGTCTAGCTACTACATTTGCTAAGAAAACCCCTTCGCGCAACTCCTTCCTAAACACTACACAATCTTCTGCTCTATTAACGGGCAAATACTTAACCATTTCACAACGCGGAGAAATAGTTAAAGAATAATTATAGGATTTAAGTGGCATCGAAACCGTCTGCTGCTCACGGTTCTTTAGAGATAACCTGTTCCCCGAAAAGTCTATAATACCACTATACGTCTGCAAGAAATCCTGGCCTAATATGCCAACTGACCTACATGGCAAATCATGAAATATATAAAACTTATGCACGAACGAACATTGTCCGTATTCCAACGTCAAATATACATAACCTATAGCCCGTAAACTACCCCCTACACCATTAATCACTAATTCTTCCTTAACCACTTTACAGCACAAAGCATTATTCCTCAAGAAATTACTTTTTATTGCCGATATCGACGCACCCGTATCGACTAACCATTCCGAATCCACATTATTTGCTAGAAAATTCACCCAGTTAACACTATTGCAAGCTAAAATATGCTTAGCCTCGAAAAAACTGCGTTTCATTCAATCGTCCGCCTTCGCTACTTCGTGACATCGACACTGCACTTGAGTCAGCATCGCCCCGCACGTGCTCTAGACACGCTACGCGCTGTCGACCTTGCTGAGTCTGCCGTCCACGATGAGTACTATTGCTACGACCGCGCATTCCACTACTATACCTTACGTTTCCATTTTGGTACGTACGCCCAACAGCTGTTTTTTGCTGCGCGTATCCATTACCTACAGCGTGCCGCCTATAGTTATTTCCACGACCCCTACTTCCCGCAGAAAAACTACCACCCGCGGACCACCGCTGGAACGCCATGACTTGACCCGACGAAGCACAATTTCCGTCTTCCGCTACCCTGATAGCATCTTTCAAACAAGTCAAGTTCCGTGCCGTAATAATTGTACCAAGACGCTGATTACGAAGTCCGTCAGCAAACTTTTTAACCGCATACTTCTCATTTAAAGGCCGCAAAATTTTATAAGCTTCCGAATTTTCCCCGGCTTGAGAAATAGTCAAATCTACCATTAACTTCTCTATCTCTGCCCCGAAATCCGTGACCGACCTATCATTTTGCCTAGCGCGAGCAAATTTGGCTTGCACTGCAACGTCCGACTTAACCGTCAACAAATGCTTCTTCATGTCCGTTAAAAGACTGTCTACAGTCGTATAAGTAGAGGACAATCGCATCTTAGCCCCCTGGGTAAGTCGTGTAGTTAGCACGAATCTAATTAAATGAGCACTATCAGCCGCTTCTAACATAGAGCTGTATAAATCTATGGCATCAATCAAATCTTGGGTTACCTGCTCATCCCCATTCATTTTCGGGAGTAAGCTAACCCCCGTTTTCAATGAAAACCTTTCCAACGCCATCTCTGTATCGGTTCCGGTACCGTTTTCAAACTTAATAGTGTCTACATACAAATTTTCTATTTTACTCACTAGCTGTGCCAATTCCTCCGAAAACTTGCTACACTTAGAAACTACACACTTAAATTTACAATACAGGGCTTTTACCTCGCTTATCTTTCCATCAAAATTTTTGCCTTTCCGCCTACTGGGACCTAACTTGACAATTGATTCCCTCAATAACTTAAGCTGTACAAACAGTGACGTTAACTCCACTTCCATTTAAAATTAATGTCTCTAACTGATAGATGACCGAAAATACTCGTCACTACACTTAAGTTCAAATCACATCACTTACTCCTCTTGTCGCTCCGCCAGCTCCCGGTCAGGCCATCTGCACAGCTCGCTGCACCTCACGCTGATTGATCTTCTCTTCGATCCAATTCTGATGACACCTCCTGTACAGCCGGACTGCCACGCCAATGATGACAATCGCCAAACACACGGCGATAAACAACAGCATCGCGTTGATGGTGGATATCTGCTCTTGTGTTACTGTCGCGGTATTTGAACCACCCGCTGCTGTCTGGGCTATAATAACCTCTTCCTTGGATGACGTGCTCCCCATGGCCTGTGACTATCCAACTGTCGAGAAACTGACTGAAGCCGACTGAAGTGACTCCGACGAGATCCCGGTCGGGCAACTATAACGCCGTCCAGTCGACTGGCAGGGTCGCCATGCGATGTGGAGGGAAGGAGGGGTTAAGTAAATACCATGTCGTGTACTTGTCCATGAGTCAACTGGAGACTGACGACCCCAGACTCCCTTTATTAGTGTAATATATACCTAGTCCGTACGTGACATATAGCATGATATAACTATGGACATAGCTTATCTACCTTAACTTAAACTAAGATCTAAACGTGACGTACGTGACACACCACACCCGTTCTGTGTGCTTTTATCCACTAAGTGGACGCAGTGCAGAATGGTAGATGTCACATGTCTTCGATTTTTTTGGTTCTAGGACATGCCGGTTTCCTCACACTAAATGATGAATGATTTCTGTAAGTTGGTTTGTACAAAGACTTTTACACGTCAATCTTATTTTAAAAAGTAGATGAGATCGACGTTTCCCATCTGACTGCTCTGAGAAGACTGTTAAAGGCTGTTTTACCTCTGGGTTTGTGTCGGCCTTTCTTCTGCTTTCAAAACGGAAAACGAGAGCATCTGTTCTCGTTCACCGTATTGATAGCAGTGGTGATGAAATAATTGACAAAAACCCCTGACCCTGACCCTTGACCCTGTTAGGGTTAATCCCACTTCAGAAAAATTGTAAAAAAAAGTGGTCATATATAAGAGTGTGGGATAGACTAACAAACTAAACCACTTTCTCCATGGAAGCAACATTGGAATCGCGAAAAAACAATCAGGTATACGTACGATCCAAAACTTCAATACAGACCCAAAAATTTACTAAATCAGCCTACAACGGTGGGACACAAGCCTGGGACTGGGCCATAATGCACCACGCGGGACCAGTGCGGGTTGGTGGGTGTCAAATGTCTTCGTTTTTTTATATTAAAATATGCCGGTTTTTTCCTCACCGTTTTAAGAGAAGTAATGATGCAATAAATTACACCACCAAGTATTGTGCATTCCTGAATACGAACTCACGACCTATGTACGCTGCCAGGCTAGACCTCACAATACGATTTCAAGTGCGCAGTGGAAGTGTGATAATCGTGGGGCTCTAGAGACAAGAAGTGGAAGCGTACTGTCCGCCGTACGCGGAGCAGACAATCAAATCAAACAACTCACCTACAATACAACAAAAGCACTTACCTGGTGGTTGAAGGGCACTGCTTCTGGGGTTACCTGGAGTTCTGTATGTAAGTGAGTGTATATGTATCGTGTCGTGACGTTACGAGTATTCTTCGGGTTAGAATCCGCTGCAACAAGGCTTGGAGACAATCACAGCATGCGGTCTTCAAATCACTCGTTCCCAACAGCGTCACACTTTGCTTAACCTTCAAACTATTTATCGAAAATATGTCCAAAACCCGTGTTATTACGTCAAATTAGGGGTTATTAACAATCCAAACAATGGGTCATGACAGATTGTCCACAAAACGACCGGGGTAAATGATGACTTTACAAAAGATCGCGAGATTCAAGCGGCGACATGCTTTTTCTTGTTAAGCATCAAATTCAAGAGAGATGTCAAGTGTCAAAATCAAACTGACAAGCCAGATGTCACTCCGTTACACGTTTAGAAACGTAGGCGCATAGAGTAACTAATCAGGACGCAACATCTACCCCCCCCCCCCCCCCCCCGGACGGGCCTTCCCGTCCGCTAATCACTTGGCAATCCCGACAAGGTCGCGTTTTATCAGTCCACCTGACGCGCTGCTGGAGGATGTGCAAATACTCCAAGCTCCAACGCTTCCAAAAACTCTGAGCGAGCTGCTGCACCAACTGAAACCGCGATAGCCAATTTTGGCTCACATCGACAAAAGGGTGCTCCGGCAGGGCGACAAGTGGCTGTCAAATCAAAAAATGGCCCGGGGTTAGGGCCTCCAAGTCGTTCGGGTCCGAAGACAGCGGGCACAATGGACGCGAGTTCAATACAGCTTCAATGCGGCAAAATACCGTAGCTAACTCCTTAAAGGTGAGAACGGTGTCTCCCAACAATCTGCGCCAGAGTCCCTGTGCCGCTTTCACCGTGGCTTCAAAAATACCCCCCCAATGGGGGCAGGCTTGCGGATCAAACAATAACAAACAACAAACAACCAAACAACAACAACAACAATTTAACCAAATGGCCCTCCTTAGGCCACAAAAGGGGGTGACGGACCCCATAAGGAAGGCTAGATTGCCTCAACCGTCAACAACCAAACAACAAAAGACCCGTATGGTCCAAAAAGGGGTTCAACTTACTAACGGCTCCCGACAATATCCAAAACTCTCGCTGCAGAATGGCCAACAGCGCATTGCAACTGGCATGCGAGTTCTTAATGTGACGATCAGTCACCAACAATTCAACAATTTGTCGAGGAGCTGTATCGACTCAACAAAAAATCAGGGTCCTTCGTTCCAACAGCGAGCACCTTGAGCCCGGGCAAAGGACCCGACATCAAGACTGGCGATCGAGACCAATCATCCTCGGGATGAGTCAGCCAGTCTGGTCCCCACCATAGGGGGTGAGCAATCAAGCGGGGTGCTATGCACCCACGTGAGGCCACGTCACCTGGGTTCAAATCTCCAGGCAAGTGCCTCCAAATCAAAGGCGTATCAAATTTTTGAATCTGGGACACTCGGTACGCAACAAAGACCTCCAAAGAGTGGACGGACGTCTTCAACCAACACAAAACAATTTGACTGTCCGTCCAGGCGTAAGAAGCCCGAATGTCCACAGTTCCACCCAAAGTGTGAGCAACGTGGTTCAATAGACGCACAAGACGCGCCGCCCCTGACAATTCTAACTTAGGGATGGTCAGTGCCGTCCGGAGGGGGGCCACCTTGCTCTTGGCCAAGACCAGTGACAAATTCACCTGGCCTGTTGCGCAGACGGTGCGCAGACAAACAACAGCTGCATAACCGTGCGAAGACGCATCACAAACAAGGGTAGCAGTGTAGCTCCCAGGGGGGAGGATAGCGCGGGGTAATACGACCTCGTTGACTGCAGGGAGTGCGGATACAAATTGGAGCCAATCTTCCAACGGGGTTTCCCGAATTGGCTCGTCCCAGCCAAGTCCCGCAGTCCAAAGGCGCTCAAGAAAACAATTTTGCCCAAAACAATACAAACAAAACAACAAAACAATAGACAAAAGGCAACCCTGGGCTCCCATGTCCATAATGACACGGACCACAACAGAGTCCCCCATGGGCCCCCAGACCTGACCGATGCCGTTGGCAACAAAACCGTATCGATCTGAGGGGTACCTTAGCGGGGCAGGCGCCAATGTCCTAACAATGCCTGGGCGGTGACCGATCGCCGCACACCCAGGTTCCGCACCCAAGCTTCCGCGCGGTGTCCCAAGCCACGCGCCATCGCTGGATGGGCATATCCCACCGGAGGCCTGAATGGCGGGGGGCGTGACTCCAACCGGGGACGTTCCGCCAAAGGAGGGGAGGGAAGGCGGTGCTGGTCTGGCCAGCGGTGCCTAGCAACAATTGCGTAATCGCCTTTACGCGGGGAGACCAAATGGCGGTCGCGCGGCTCCCGATCAACTTGCGCAGGGGGTGGAGTGCGGCGCTCAAAATTGCGGGCCTCTCCCCGGCTCTGAACCGGCGAGGCAGAAGCCCGGTGACCAACTCCATGGTACCCCCCCGTACGCGAACCTTCAACAGAGGCTGGTCTGCCAGCGTGGTTCGCGTTAGCGCACAATATGTCCAAATGGGACCCCCCACAAACTCTCCGAGGGCGATGGAAGTGAGCCCCCAAACAAGAGAAGCACATGCGGCGTGCATTGTCAATTCGGCGGCGGGCACTCACGTGCAATTTCAAAAAAGGCCACGCAAGTTGCCATGCCATGCCCCGTGTCCCTACAAACTTACAACCAGGATGACTCTGGGTGCCAGCAAAACGAGCGGCGGGGCGACCATCAACAGGCCCGCGAGCCCTAGTCCGTCCCTGGTCTCGTGGCCGAGAAGACGGCTGGCATGACTCAGTGGCAACGCCAGAGTTGTCCACAAACCGACACTCATCCTCCAAAAACTGGATGAGGTCACCAAATGGGAGGAGATCTGTGACACTATCCCCACCATACCTTTGCTCGAAATGAGCCCTCAAATCGGCAGGAAGCCGTTGCAGCACAACATGCACCAAAGGGTAAGGCCATTGGTCCACCGGCAAGTTCAATCGCTTTAAAGCGTTGGTCGCTACCACCAACGGGTTCAACAGGCAAGGGCGGATCCAGCTTTGGTGCCAGGGGGGGGTCACATAGTCGTGGTCAAGTCACATGAAGTTATAATTTAATTTTTATTATCATACATAAAAGTAAAAAGTAGGTTTTTTATTATTGTATGTATAGTCTGGCAAAAACGGGTAGAAACGGCAGCTAAAAGGGCATTGACCTACTTCTATGGGACTTATAAACAAACAGGTCAACTAATAACACAGCCTACAAATTTTTAACCCAGAGACTAGACCTATCGTACCCGAAGGATTTTGATGCGCTGAATCCGAATCCGTGTTCATAATGGCTCCTATACGTCTGGTTTTTGAGATATCCTAACTTAAAAGTGCATAAAACGCGTTTTTTTCACTTTTTGAGGTTACGTGACAAAAGGAAATAAATGATTATCAAAAAAACGTTTTATGGCGATTGAAAGTACCACCCTTCCCCTTTTAAAACTATTTGGATTTTTTCAAATATCTTTTTTTTACCAAAATATCGCTACCAATTTGAAATTTTACACTATAGCGTATTAACCCAACCACAAAAAAAAATCGAAAAAATTGTGCCTGAGACCAGACCATGTTGATCTTGTGTTTTGGGGTCGCTGATTCCGAATCCGAATTGTTTAAAGAAAAATAACTGATTAAACTTGCTGTTTCCAGGGTCAGGTGGGTTAGCCTGCTTATGGTTAGGTAGGGGTCGTTTTTAGGGGTTGTTTTTGAGCTTACGAAAAATTCTGACCTCATAGAGTGAATTGGACCTCGGATTCGGAATCAGGGACTCCATAAACACAAGATCAACATGGTCTGGTCTCGGGCAGAATTTTTTCGTTTTTTTTTTGTGGTTGGGTTAATACGCTAAAGTGTAAAATTTGCAAAATAATTGTATCTATACATAAGGAATCGATTATTGTTTCATAAGTTCTTCAGGTATAATGCACTCTTCAATTTTCATTTTTAAGTCTTTAATCATTTATATCGTATCTTAGTATTTTTTAATAATATGAATAAATGAAAACTACGTTAAATACAGAGAGATTACCCTACACTTTAAATCGATTTGAATTTATTATTTATGTAGTTTTTTTTGCAACACTGAAGTCAAATTCAAAGCCAAAGACTTGGTCACATCATAAAAAATACCAAAAAAAAAAAAGATTTTTTACAGTGCTTATTCATACAAAGTTATTAGCATCAGATATTTACTAAAATAGAATTAAAATTATTTGATTACGCTTTTTAAAGCCTACTGTCAGAGTTTTTACACCGGTAATCTTTGGGTCAACTATTCGAAAATATCGCTGGATGTCCTACGTCCAATATAATAATGTTTTTAGGATGCTGTTACGACTGCCTCGTTTTTGCAGTGCCTCAGAAATGTTTGCAGTGAACCATATTGATGGATTTCAAGCCAACATTCGAAAAAAAACGGCCTCACTACTGAGCAGAATAAGAGGCAGTCATAATAGCATCCTGAAGGCTGTGGTGGCAGACACTTCCTCTGCCATAATAAGGCAATTTGTCAGAAGACTTATACCCTAGTGGCCATTTGCTATGTCCAGCTGCTGGGTGGTCTTCTCAAAATTATGTCTGTAGAATAAGTTACTAACAATAGTGTTTAAAGGAAAACTGTTACTAACAGTTTATGGATCTTAGTTGTCCGAATTGAAATGATTTTATTATTATTATTATTTATTAGGAAATTACATTTTTGTATAGCAGCGTGTTTAAAAAACGGCCAAGTGCGAATCGGACTCGCGCACCGAGGGTCCCTTACAAACCTTTAGGTATTCTCGGTTTATGCATAAGGTTTATTTTTATGTTTTTTTTTTATATTTGAATTCATTGAATGAAAGGTAAAGTGCGGTTTACGATTTATGACGTATTCAAAAAAAACTACGTACTAGATCTCGTTCAAACTAATTTTCGGTGGAAGTTTACATGGTTATGTACATCATATATTTATTTAGTTTTATCATTCTCTTATTTTAGGGGTTACGGGGGGGACACAGATTTTACCACTTTGGAAATGTCTCTCGCGCAAATTATTCAGTTTAGAAAATAATGATATTAGAAACCTCAATACCATTTTTGAAGACCTGTTCATAGATACCCCACACGTATGAGTTTGAAGAAATTTTTTTTTGAGTTTCAGTTCTAAGTATGGGGAACCCCAAAATGTATTGTTTTTTTTTTTCTATTTTAGTGTGAAAATCTTAATGCGGTTCACAGAATACATCTACTTAACAACCAAGTTTCAACAGCATAGCTCTTATAGTTTCGGAAAAAAGTGGCTGTGACATACGGACGGACAGACAGACAGACAGACATGACGAATCCATAAGGGTGCCGTTTTTTGCCATTTGGCAATGGAACCTTAAAACCCTTTGTTTGGGAGTTCGCCACTGTTCTTTTCGATGCGGTCGTTCCCGAATAATGAGTTTGCCATCATACAAAATATCTATACTTCTATACTAATATTATAAAGCTGAAGAGTTTGTTTGTTTGATTGAACGCGCTAATCTCAGAAACTACTGGTCTGAATTGAAAAAATCTTTTTGTGTTGGGTAGCCTATTTATGGAGGAAGGCTATAAGCTATATAACATCACGCTACAACTAAGAGGAGCGGAGCAGTAATGAAAAATGTTGCAAAAACGGGGGAAATCGCACGGGTACGCTATTCGACGCGACGGGAAAGGTCGGGGGAACAAGAAATATAACGCGGACGAAGTCGCGGGCAGAAAGAAGCTAGTTAATTTATAATAAATTGATTAAAAATTGAAGGTATTTACATAAAATCTATATTGAGACAAAACAATATATCCTTACTTAAAACCATTACCTATGTTTAACTATTTTAAATAGTGGTCCACGGTGAACCCAGCCCAGGGGGGGGTCATGACCCCCATGACCCACCCCCTGGATCCGCCCTTGTCAACAGGTCAGTACGCAATGCTGACAATCCAGTAATGACCGGTAACCCCAAAATCAATTCAATATGAACGTCAGCCAAACAACGTTTATTTTGGTACCGCCGGGTGAGTAGCTCCACAGCGGTAGGGTAGGCTGAGTCAGTCAACGACAGATGCTGTACCAAGGCTCGGGCCTCACCTTCTAGGACAGACAACAAATAGGCCAACTTTTGGGCGGGTCTGAAGTCCGAGCGTGCATCAACCAAACTTGCAAACAGGTTTTGGAAACCGTACCAGTGGTCCCAGCGACCGTCAAGTGTGGCAGTTCCAAAGCAGGCAATCTACTCAATAGTCCGGGACCTGAAACAACCGAGGTCTCCGGCTTGACCTGGACAGGTGTCCGGCACTGCAATATTTCCATTTGTATGCCATTGCACAAACAAAACCATTCAAATAAACAAAACAATTAAATTATCAAGTAACAAAGTTCAAACAATCAATTACAAAATAACTACAAGCAAACAATCAAACTACCAAACTGACTAATCAGCAACTCAAGAAATAACAATATATTGGTTTCAATTCAATTTAACAATAAACTTTTATTCTAATTCAAACCCAATATCAACGTTTTTTTTTTTTTTTTCAGGATGGGAAATCATCAAATGACTTCTCCCGCTCTGGGCGGAGCGGGAGGGCGTGTCAGACTTTTACTGACTAAAACCCACCCGTGTTCCATCAGTTGCCCATGTGCCAGGGTCACGGTATCTCTTTCGAACAATTACGCGACCCCGGCAGGCATCGGTCCTAGTAGACCCCTACACTGCTGCTGACATCTCTTTGAGGCGCGCGTGGAACACTGCGCGCCGTCGACCCGAGCTTGGTCCTTACCGGGCGGCGAGCTACCCATTGCTCGCCACCCGCAAGCTCGCACCTACGGTGGCCGGGAGTCCGCTATAGACTCCCGACGCCCGGGGCGTCTCCTCCTGCGGCGGCTAGGGACATGAGGGCGCAGAGACTGCCACTCCCTCACGCGCCCCGCCTCCTCCTTCGCGAGCATTACTGCTTCGCAGAAGGAGGTGACGGCTTCCCATTCCCTCTCGCTCCGTACCATGGCTCGTACCAGGGCCGGACGCGAGAGGTCGCCGCCGCCGATCGCTCCCACGAGGACACGGCGGTGCTCCGCCCAGGCAGGGCACACCTCCACCGTATGCTCCACCGTGTCCTCCAGACGATCCTCGCAATGGAAACACCCGGACGTATCCTCCCGCTTTATCCTGAACAGGAACCCACCGAAGCACCCATGCCCGGTGAGAACCTGCGTCAGGCGGAAGGTGAGGACGCCGTGACGCCTCTCTATCCACTCCTCAAAGAGGGGACTTACCGCCGCAATTGTGGCAAAACAATGGTAATACTCAAAAATGCCAATTTCAACAAAACTACCATATTGATGGTACAAACTCAATATTTTAATGTCTTCCTGACATTCAACAGAGGTCAGACACAAACAAGGGGTTGTAACATAGCCCAATTCATTCAACACTATTAGCATATGCAACCGGCTGACCCGTCAACATGAGTTACTCGACTCAACAAATTTACAAATTATTTCAAACAAACAAGCAATCATAGTTATCAAATATTTACAGCGTATTATTACTTCCCTTATAGAGACTACCAAGTAATTAGCCTACTGTAAATTACCAATTTGGTGGTTATGTCTTATAACCGCGCTCTGAATACCAAAAATGTACGCTGCCAGGCTAGACCTCACAATACGATTTCAAGTGCGCAGTGGAAGTGTGATAATCGTGGGGCTCTAAAGACAAGAAGTGGAAGCGTACTGTCCGCCGTACGCGGAGCAGACAATCAAATCAAACAACTCACCTACAATACAACAAAAGCACTTACCTGGTGGTTGAAGGGCACTGCTTCTGGGGTCACCTGGAGTTCTGTATGTAAGTGAGTGTATATGTATCGTGTATTCTTCAGGTTAGAATCCGCTGCAACAAGGCTTGGAGACAATCACAGCATGCGGTCTTCAAATCACTCGTTCCCAACAGCGTCACACTTTGCTTAACCTTCAAACTATTTATCGAAAATATGTCCAAAACCCGTGTTATTACGTCAAATTAGGGGTTATTAACAATCCAAACAATGGGTCATGACAGATTGTCCACAAAACGACCGCGGTAAATGATTACTTTACAAAAGATCGCGAGATTCAAGCGGCGACATGCTTTTTCTTGTTAAGCATCAAATTCAAGAGAGATGTCAAGTGTCAAAATCAAACTGACAAGCCAGATGTCACTCCGTTACACGTTTAGAAACGTAGGCGCATAGAGTAACTAATCAGGACGCAACAACCTACGACACGAAAATCGGGGACGGTACCACTGGGCCACCACTGCTCCCCAACCCAAATGTATCAGATAGCTAATATTTTTCTGAAACAAGCTGTTTAATGTGCGCATACCATAATAGGAAAACAAGACCGAATTCCTGCCGAGGTCGCCTGTGTGCTTCACTGCCTAATTAGTTTGTGGCACCGGCGCGCTGCGGAACCCAGTTTTAAAATACGGCTCGTGTAATGCAATGAGTTGATGGGTTAATTTTATTTGTAGTGACACGGTTATTATTTCTGTCGGTTGTAAATGTAGTATTTAATTTTATTTGACATGTGTTGTGTTAATATCTACTAACTAACCCGCACTGGGTCCGCTAGGTGAATTATTACGCTGAGTTGGACTCCCATTTGGTGCAACCTTGATAAACACGCCGCATATAACTTGTATATTTGACTTGATGTATGTATGTTATAGTGTCTCTATATTTCTTTTAGTAAGTTTTTCTTTTGTATATTGGCTTGTTTTTACTTAAATTCATATTATTTGTGATAATTTAATTGTGTTCCTAAACCTTATGCGACGGTGTGGCTATGAATGATAGCCGTTTTAAAAAAATGTATGGGTCAGCTTTCAGCCTTACCGGGTGTAGCTGAATACCAGGATTTAACATGGAGCGATTGCCTATTTGGTCTCCACAACCCAGTTACTGAGTATCACGATGGTAAGACTACGAGGTAAGGCTAAATCATCATCATCATCATCACTTCAGCCGTAAGACGTCCACTGCTGGACTTAGGCCTTCCCCAATTTCGGGTTGGCGATCGCAGTATGGTGGTAAAATGCATAGAGAACGCTGCTGCCCATTCTCTAGTAAGTTCCTTAGTCGCCTTTTACGACACCCACGGGAAGAAATGGGGTGGTGTTATTCTTTACGTCCGGCACCACACGGTACAGGTACGAGGTAAGGCTAAATAAGAATTCTTAAGGCTACAAGAGTTTTCAAAGATCTCTGAAAGACAGCCGGGGTCAACGGCTTTACGTGCATTCCGAAGCACGAAGGGGTCTCATCGTATGAAGATGGTCTGAGTGAGTTTCTAAATCAGGAGTGGTTGACAGACTAATATCGAATATCCACGAACGGCAGCCGGGACCAACAGCGTGACGTACTTTCCGAGGCACGTAGGAGTCTCGGTATGTGAGGATGTTCTCCCATCCACGGACTAACTTCGGCAAGCGTAGCTTAACCTGATCGATCGATCCGCACTGCTGTCATTTTATAGCTATAAACCCCAAATCAACTATACCTACATATTAATATTACCTACGTCATGAAGATTAGAACCTGTCGCTCAGTGACTACCTACTTGATGCTCTTTGATCATCATAACCAGCCTAGAATATTCCCACTGCTGGGACACGGACCTCCACTATGTGTGCGGTGGCGCGGGCCCAGTGGGGATTTGGTGAATGATACATGTTTTCGATTTTTATGGTTCTAGGACATGCCGGGTTCCTCACTATATTTTCCTCAACCGGTAAAAGAGTAGTGGTGATGAAATTAAAAACACAAAGTATAGTGCCTACCTGCCAGGGTCGCGAGATTTGTTCGGAAGAGATACCGTGGCCCTGGCATATGGGCAACTGAAGGAACACGGGTGGGTTTTAGTCAGTTAAAGTCTGACACGCCCTTCCCTCCAACCAGAGCGGGAGAGGTTATTTGCTGATTTACGATCAACAAAAAAAAAGTGCCTTCCAGGGTTCTAACTCACGACCTACAACTCTTAAAGCACGACGAAAACCACTAAGCCAACACAGCTCAACGGATGCCCTTTGACAAAAACACTTAATCTAATCCGGGAACCATTAATCACTCCTTGACTAAAAGTCACAAAAGTACTAATAGATAGGGTAAAATTCATAGGTGATAAATCTCAAATGTTCTACCACAAATAATATTCATGCGACCGTAATTCTCGAATAACATTGTTTTAACGGTAAAACCTTGAAGTTTAACGATAGTATGAGTAATTAACATAACTCTAATAAAATCTGCTATAAATGGATTTGTTCCATAAAAGAGTTTTACATCTCAAGGGATTGTTTTTAAGAGGTAGTCGTTATTATTGACATAAATGCGGTTTTACGGAAGATTAGAAGATAGCATCATCTCATTTCATTCCGTGGGTGTCGTAAAAGGCAACAAAGGGACTTACTGAAGAATGGGCAGCAGCGTCCTCTTTGCATTTTACCACCATACTGCGATCGCCAACCCGCCTGCCAAGCGTGGCGATTATGGCAAACCCCTCCAAATTGGGGGAGGCTTATGTCCAGCAGTGGACAACTTTTAGTTGAATGATGATGATGATGATTTGAGCTTAGTTACTTTTCAGTACCTTTATTTAGAATTAGATTAAACTATTCCGTGTGGTGCCTCTCAGATGCTTTGCAGGCTAAAACAGGATGTACCCAATATTGTCTCTTTTGCATACCTAAAAGATTTGTTCGTACTCTGCGTTTATTCTTTCTTGGTCAAACTTAACATCATACAGTAATATACCAATATTTACATAAAAAAACATACGTGGTGGATAGTTTTATTGAAAAAAGCTTTACTCTCTAATCGATTGACTTTACGATTAATCCGGCGCCGCGCGCCGGTGCGATGTATTGATGATATTTATTCCTATACACAAACTGCCCGGCTCCGGCATCGTGTGTAGGAAGCCTTAAGGCCGTCAAAGGTGTTAAAAAACGTTCTGAATTTGGACAGCCGTTACCGTTGTCTGTTTTTTAAGGAAAAGTTGCGTATAAAAGGTATCTACAAGGCAGATGCCGGGAGGCGACGCTCTAGGAGGACATATAGTGACCGTATTAGTGATGTTCTTCAGAAAGGTCAGGTGCGTAGTACTCACAACCGGCATGTGTGTATGACCAATTGTATGAACCTAAACGAGGCACGAGAAGTGTGTAGAGATCGTAGCAGGTGGCGTTCCGTGGTTTCTGCCTACCCCAAGGGAAAAAGGCGTGATATTATGTATGTATGTAAGTTGTGTAAAGTATGCATTCACCATCTGCCTAGCCTTTTCCGAAATATGTTTGGGTCAGCTTCCAGTCTAACCGAATGCAGCTGAGTACCAGTATAGTATGCATTATCACAGGGATAATCACTAACGCAAGGGGTTGATCAGGATAAGCTAAGCTTACCGCGATTGGTCCGTATATGAGTGATCTTTTCATATCAAGACCTCTCCATGCCTCAGAAAGCATACTATGCTTTCTGAGGCATGTTGGTTGGTTGGTACCGGTTGTTATTGGTCAATCTATGACAGTCGTTACGGGTTGTTAGAAGCCCGAAATTCTGACAAGCAGTCTTACCAAGGGGTATCGTATTACCGTATTGAACTGCCCCGTTGGTCTCGTGGTCGCAAGCGCGACTGCTGAGCGTGGGGTCCTGGGTTCGATTCCCGGGTCGGGCAAAGTGTTACTGGATTTTTCCATTAGGAATTTCTTAGTAGCAGCCTGGAATTTGGAAGTTGGCAGTGTGCTACCCCCGTGCCTCGGAAAGCACGTTAAGCCGTTGGTCCTACGGCTGATCTCTCTCCGGTCGTGTCGGATTGCCATCCCTTCGGACTATGAGAGTGAGGGAAGAGTGAGTGCTCTTGTGTTGTGTCTGCGTACACACTTGAGCACTATAATATCTCCCGCGCCGATGGCTAGTCTCCGTTGAGATTGGCCGCCGTGGCCGAAATACGGTCTGGAGGACTATATTACCGTATTGCGTTGTGGAGGTCAGATAGGCAGTCAGTTATATGCGGTTAGACTATAAGCTTACCCCAACATAGTTATGAAAAGGCTAGAGAGATGATGAATCGCGTTAACGTAACGTAAACGCAGCGTTTCTTGTGGACGTGAACAAATGTGCCCTTAGCTCGCCTTTCCCGTGCGGACCACGGCTTTTATAAAATCACGGAGAATGATGGAGCACATCTTTCAGAGTCACACATTGTACATTCCAAGACGTTGTACTGTGAAAACTGGATTTATGCATGTCACAAGAACGGACAAGACCATAGTACCCAAAAGCTTACTTGATAGTAAACTGAATGATCTGAGGAGTTAAGGGCCATCCAAGTGCAGGTGATTCGGCTCACCCGGGGCTGTAAAGCCTTAAACGATGATATTGTAGTGGCATCTCTCATCTGTCAATGACGTCACGCAAATCCTGCATTGCGCAAGCTGTGTTTACAGTGCAACTAGCAAATATACAACGTCCCAACATCAATCGTCGGGCGGTTGCCCACCAGACAGAACACCCATCTGGCCGTCAGTTTCTTCAAAGGTTGAGTGAACTTTACAAGGAATTCTTATAAAGAAAAAATATTATCTAAGCTACATTGTTGCAAGATATTTCGGAATTTACCAAAAAATACTATCTCCACGGAACAGACATTCTCTTGCATAATTTCGTAATAGCAAAGATAATCAAAACGATGTGAACAAAATGAATTAAAATTTGAGATTACTTGTACGGTCGACAAAAGAGGACTTGAAGATCGGACAATTTTGTTTAAGTTCTCACCAAAAAATTTAAGTCTTAAATAATTTTAAGATAATATTGTGAATTTAAACTGCATTTGTGAACAGTCATTAACGCAGAGTTGTCAATACTCCACTGCAGGAAAAAGATACCTTCTGAAGTAGGCATTTCATTTTTAACGCCTAAAGATTGCCTTGAACTAGGAAACTTTCTTACAGTGTGTATCTTTCATAACTGTAAAAAAAAACACCAGTATTCTAAGCTTAAAATCCGGACGAACTCCTCGAAATTTTACGTTTTTTTTTCCAACCTTACTTTTGTAAGCAAGATAGGGTATGTGAGCCGTACAAAAGAGGCTTGCCTCCGGAGAGGTAGTAAAATAAAACATGGCGCCTCTGTCAGACTAATTAAACGGTAATTTTATATACAATATAGTGTAATATTTTGCCTAGAATCGCGGCAGAGCCTTTAATAATACGTACATATATTGTCGTTCAGGTATCATGATACTCTGATGAAACACGCTTTGTTATAGAGGTGTTCAGTGTATAAAGGGTTGGAGTTAGGGTTAGTTTCAGGTATTTTAGTTGTAAGATAAATAGGGGTCGGTGTCCACTGGAGCAGTTTCATGTTAGAAGGTTACACTCGTCTCGTTTTAAATATAATCTGAGTAAGCTGCTTATAAATAATTGATAAATGATTTCTGTAAGTACGTTCGTACAAAAACTTTTACAGGTCAATCATATTTTTAAAACTAGGTGAGGTCAGCGTTTCCTGACTACTCTGATCACAGCATGAAACAAACTCGGAGTCTCTTTCAGAGTTCAGACCATCTTGGTCAGATCTTGTGAAAACCATGTAGATGAATATCTATAAGAACCACACAGATTCAGAGCAGAACCTTCCAGTCTGTGCACGCATTTGTCCGTAATCGTGCAGTTCAACTCAAAATTAAGAAGCTCATCGATTCGACGTACAACATCAACGCAAAGGACATTAGGGTAGGCCACCTCCTCGCTCCTGCCTGACCATGATTATGATTGAAAGTAACTGAAAATATAACAAACCCACATAGCCTACAAATGCAAATGAAAAATTATACTATCGAATCCAGGAACATAGGATTCTGATCAGACATGCTTAGTAATATACACAATGTCAGATATACAGTCATAGGCGCAGAATTTGGATACGGGTAAACGTGAGAAATAGCTCCTTTAACTTCTGCACACTTTGTTACAGTCACTTACTTATAATACTTCTATACTAATTAATACTCTGAACTTAAAAGGAAACACAGAGCAGTTCTTACGCCAGTATGTGTCGGGACCACGTCTAAACGATCACTGTCGCTCCATGCGTCCGTATCGAACCCCATACTCAATCCTAGACTCCGCACAACGCTAAACAAAGGCGTTTTGTGTCTCATTTTAAGTGCTAACTCTAAGACATACTTTACATAGTAATGATTAATGTCATTGTATTTATAAAAACATAAAGAACACCCAGTTCCTGGAACGAAATTTGTCGAAGTGTCAATTGTTCCACAAACTGGGCAATTGGTTTAAAAAATATCAAGAAACATAATGGAAGAGCTGCTCGAGAGCAAAGTAGTTAATCTATGACATAACGTTAAAGTACCTAAAAAATACTACGGGTTGTAAAATTATAGTGAAGGTACTAATTTCACTGTCTCCAAGTGTCAAACAAAACTCAGTTTCATTAAAATATCATCTTATTAAATTGATACCAAAACTGAAGAAAGACAAACTCCTAACAATTACTGTTAACTTTCCGGTATTCCAAATTTGACAGGGGCACAATGTGGACTCCCACTTCGTTAAAACTCCCAAAAATACTTTGTAAATATCTAATTATTCATTTTGGGAACTTTCTAACTGAACAAACAGATTGTCTTGCTAAAGTTCGTTTCTGAACAGAGTTGGGCTTCCTCAATATCATTCTGGTTTCGGCTTTCAGCCCTACCGTGAAAATAAAAACATCTACCAACCTAGATACCCAAACAGACCGAATTTTGGTTTTGATGAAACAGTGTGTGATGAATAAAGAAAGAAAAACAAACAAAGTAAAGAAATTTATTTATGCCTATAGGCATAAATAAATTTCTTTACTTCTTTCTTTACTTTACTTCGTCCTATAGGACGGAAAAAATAATGTGCACAACCGAAAGAATACGAATGTGGAAAATAAGTGAAAAACTAGTAAATAAGTGCAAAATTATAAATTGGAACAACAAACAAACATTGTTTGTTCTAATCCATATTTACTGATGTGCCAAGCTGAAGTTCAATTTCTAAGAATCAAAAAGCCGAAACCACGTATCAGTGCCGGTTTCGGCCTAAACAAAAACTGAACTCTCCGAACAAAAGTTTTCAGAAAGCGAATATTAATTTTGGTTTTATTAATTTATTAATATTGTTAATTAATTACGTTCGATAGTCAATATTAATGAAGATATTTTGGTTAATTTGTTTAACCCTTTGAATAAACGACGCTTACAGAAATATCTAGTTTATGTAATATTTATGTATTTATCAAACGTCAATAATGCAATATGGCGTGCAGGGACTTGTAACAGGTATGTCTTGCTGATTAGATGAGCCGATAACTTTTCTGCTATCGCGGGTAGAATGTGAGGACCCTTCTTCTCTGTGAGAGTGACGCAGGCGCAGTGCGGGTTGGTGGTTGTCACAAGTCTTCGATTTTTTTGGTTCTAGGATATGCCGGTTTCCTCACATGAAATACTTCGACAAGGATATCCAGTTTTGGAGGGACACGGCTGGAGACAGAAATAAGATTAATAAAGCGGCTAGTGATATCTACAAAAAAAAAAAACAGAAACTGATATCAGCGAGAACTCAGAAAATGACCAAGAAAACAACAACACGGAACATAGCGAAACCTCAACATAGAAAAGAGCCAAGCAAACGGTTAACTCCACCAAAAGATGCATCAGCGAAGCTCGACCTGGACCAACATGCCAGCGACTACGTGAAAAGATGCCCTCCTATAGACAAATATCACCCTTCTCTCCACTAGTCCAATGCTTACTTAAGGCTGCATAGTCGGTAGGCTCGTAATCCTTTCCTATCCAATGGGCACGTCTTCCCTACGATTACAGCGCCCCCCGGTCTACTTCTTGATATGCAATGGCCTATGTAGCACCATGAATCATGACACTTCAGGGGCTAGTGCAAATCTCGGGGTTCATTCGATTAACCGAGTCTGGTCAAACCACGCTGGGATCGGTGCAATTCATTTCATTTCATTCATTCATTTCATTCATTCATTTCATTCATTCATTTCATTCATTCATTTCATTCATTCATTTCATTCATTCATTTCATTCATTCATTTCATTCATTCATTTCATTCATTCATTTCATTCATTCATTTCATTCATTCATTTCATTCATTCATTTCATTCATTCATTTCATTCATTCATTTCATTCATTCATTTCATTCATTCATTTCATTCATTCATTTCATTCATTCATTTCATTCATTCATTTCATTCATTCATTTCATTCATTCATTTCATTCATTCATTTCATTCATTCATTTCATTCATTCATTTCATTTCATTTCATTCATTTCTAGGATATGCCGGTTTCCTCACGATGTTTTTCTTCACTGTTTTGAGAGCAGTGGTGATGAAATAATGTAAGTTCACAAAGTAAAGCACCTGTTTAGGTTCGATCCTTCGACCTGCATCGACTAGTAAGTTACGGCTGTTACCACTGGGGGCTAATTAGAGCAGTAGTAGCCACTACTTCTCATGAAACATGAAACTTAATAAAAGCCATTCGGCGAATTTATCAGCCATCACACGAACAAAAATATTTCCATGAAATCAATACGTTTTAACACGTAGATAATAATAAATCACGCAGATACATAAAATCACGATTTGTATTGTCAAACTGCAAACTAAATTAAACCTTATTTATCGATGTCATTGTGTAAATACAAACGATATTTGCTTATTCATTAATTTGCCGCATCAATTTCATCTACACATAGATTAGTACCTGTTAAATGAATGGTGTTCCAATAATATCAATTACACTGTATTTCCTGAACAATTGTAGGATAATGTAATCGTATAATTAATTTTAATCATGCACGGTTTGCTAATAAACTCTACTGGCTCAGTGGATCAAAATAATGATCAAATTGTGTTGACATTTGGTTCTGCTTATCTACTAAGCTTTTCACTTTTAATCGTGAAATCGTCAGCAAGAATTTCTGAAAACATATTCTACAAAAACTTTTCCTGAAACATGGTTGCAATGTTAATAACCACTGTTTTATTCTGTAAGTAAGGACAATAGCGAAAGTAGAATATATTCATTTTGCCTAGCCTTTTCCCAACTACATTGGAGTTGGCTTCCAGTCTAACAAGATGCAGCTAAATACCAGTATTTTACACGGAATGGCTGCCTATCTCACGATACCTTTTGGTTTGACTGGTTGGTCAGACTTTTAGGCTTCTGACGACTGTCAAACATCTATGAATGCCAGCCGAGACCAACGGGTTAACATCTTTTCCGAGGCACGGAGGGGTCTTGGTATGAAAAAATGTTCACCCACTACGCCAACCGCGGCAAGGGTAGCTTAACCTGGTAGTTCGACCCGTGTGAATGTTATTATTTACTCACAAATCACAAGCCAGAAAAGTGTGCATTGTAGCCAGTTGTTCCATTATTAACTACCTTGGACCACACGTTTCGTGTGGTACCGGACGTAAAGAATAACCACCACCCCATGCCATGGATGTCGTAAGAGGCGACTAAAGGACTTACTAGAGAATGAGCAGCAGCGTTCTCTATGCATTTTACCACCATACTGCGCTCGCTAATCCGCCTGCCAAGCGTGGAGATTATGGCTAACCTACCCAAATTCGGAAGGCCAATGTTCAGTGGTCGTCTTATAGCTGAAATAATGATGATGGATACTTAGCCACAAGCCATTATTACCTACCATATCCACACAGTACCTATTCAGGACCAACTTTGGCATATCACATATGATTTCATGGCACAAACCACGTACCACCTAATATAATGTGGTCACTCTATTGTGTGTCGAAAATAATTACAATATTTGCGGCGTTTGATTTTGGATCAACTCAACGTGCCATGAACTATAATGAATTTTGTGGTTGCATGATCACGAAATTATTAAAATATTTACTCATTTTGTGGAGTTTCTAAACATGGACTGGGAACTAATAAATGATATGATATAATGATATGGTATGTCGTAAGAGGCGACTAAGGGACATACTAGAGAATGGGCAGCAGCGTTCTCTTTTCATTTTACCAACTCACTTTGATCGCCAACCCACCTGCTTTTTTTTCCTGGATTGGAAATCATCAAATGACGTCTTCTCCGTAGTAGAAGGGTGTGTCAGACTTTTACTAACTAATACCCAACCGTGTTCCTTCAGTTGCCCATATGCCAGAACCACGGTAACTTTTTCGAACAAATCTCGCGACCCTGGCAGAACCCGCTTGCTTAGCGTTGCGATTATGGCCCCCCAAATTGGGGGAGGCTTATGTCCAGTTGTGGACAACTTTTGGCTGAAATTATGATTATGAATGATATGATAGTAATGGTATTTAATGGGACAGTTTATACGAGGATTCGATGACAGTCTGAAGAAGACAGATATTCCACTCTTAGTCTAGTGGTTAGTGACCCTGATTGCAAAGACTGAGGTCGTGGGTTCGATTCCCACCCAGGCCAAATGTTTGTGTGATGAGCACGATCATTTGTTCTGTGTCTAAGTGTAATTTATCTATAATATGTATGTATTTAGAAATATATAAGTATATTTATCAGTTGTCTGATTACCATAGTACAGGCTCCACCTAGTTTGGGATCAGATAACGGTGTGTTGGTTGTCCTAAGATATTTAATTATTATTATTTTTATTTATTAACTGTACGTAAGTCCCATTTGGCTTTGACATCGCTTGGATATCGTTGCAGTAAGGGTAGTTTTGACGGATGGTTGACAGTCCGATAGCTCCCTAAAACACCCTATTATTGGTCACTATCTGCACATAGAAGCATAATAACTCAAGTTGTCACCGTTATTGTTCCAAGAAATCGATGAATCTCGTATTCGAGTTTCTTGTTTTTCGCTTGATAAACACGTGCGATGATTGCCTTGTAGGTATACCTCGCTCGCCTAATCCCGATTTACAAATTCTCGTCTTGCGATGGTCGATACACTCGCTTCGTGAAAATGAACCTTAATTACACACGGTATATGTATATTTCCGATTCGCCAATTATTCCGGAGAAATGTTTGATGTTATGATATTGGCAGTTCGTGCTCGAATGTATTCGCACGTTTCAATTGTATGATTTAAACATGAACCCTGTTATAATGACGGTGTGTTTGAGTTAATTAGTCCAATTTATACCGAAATATCAGGAGTGTTATTTTTATGACCCAAAGCTCATAATTAATGATATTGGTAGGCAGTCAACGGCCTCTAAATCTGTCTAAGTAGTTAAGAGGAACAAAGTAGTCACAAGACTTTGCCTTGTATATTTTGCTAGCTTTTGCCAGCAGCTTTGCCCGCGTGTTATACATATACCTTCCTCTTGAATCAATTTTCTGCGAGAAATGTGCCCTGCCCACTGCCACTTAAGTTTGGCAATTCGCTGGATGCGAGAAGTACAGAACCTTCGAAGTGGTGGTGTTTGGGGGAGGCCTATGTTCAGCAGTGGACGTCTTTCGGCTGAAAAGATGACGATGAATAACTTAGTATTTTCATAAAAACCGCATTAAAATCCGTTGCGGAGTTTAAAAGATCTAAGCGTAGACGTATAAACACAAAATGAAACTTTGAGAATATTTATAGATTTATTGTTTTAATGTTGTTTTTTTTTATTTCTGTAAGGGGGTTTACAAACACTTATACACGTCAATCATATTTTTAAAAGTAGATGAGGTCGGCGTTTCCTATCTGACTACTCTCAGAAGAATGGCCGAAACAAACTCAGAGGTCACTGTTTCTTTTAAAGTTCTGACATAACCTTGGTCACATCATGTGAACACCATGTGGATTGGTGTCTGAAATGGTCTTTTGAAGAAAAACCACTCATATTGGACCTGTCTAGTCGGTACACTCATTTGTCAATAATCGTGCGGCTCAACTCAGAACTTACGAAGTTCAACAATTCGAAGAACAATTGGATATTTATTATAAGTTTTTCACAATAATAACATAAAACAAATACACAGATGTACCTCACAACATTTTCTTTTATTATTTTCTCTTCATTTATTATTACGAACAAACAAATGCCTGCTTTTATTATTCTAGCATAAGGCACTCGTGGGTTTTAGCTGAAAATCAGCGTCAAGTGGTACACCTTGTTCTGATCTAACAATATCCTCCTGAGACCCGGGACGTATTTACGAATACTAGTGATCGCCCATTGGTCGAAATTCGACCGTACTTCATTTGAATAGAAATACATTATTAAATGAAAAAATATAGATAATAATAAATAAATAAAAATAATATGGTTATATTTGACATTCATTAACATTATAGACAGATTGTTGACACTGTGCTGCTGTGGAGAGGGTTCGCTGGCGGGATGGTGATGGCCAGGACCAAGACGTAGGTGTAATGAGTAAAGAATACTTCTTCAGGACTCTCTTTTTTGTTAGAACTATTTTATCATTATAAAATAAGAGTCGTGGCTGTGACATGTAAAAATATAATTTGAATTAATAACAGCGGTTGCTAAGCAATACATCAGACATAAGTTTAAAAAGCTTATCAAAAATAATAAGGTTCTAGTAAGTATAACATACTCCTTAACATCCTCCCTTTTTGGCAACCCTTTTACTGCATCAAACCAATTTGTTTTGCGATTGATACAATCCGTGGCTTATGTAATGCTTTGGTCAGTAAATCCGCTAGTTGGAACTCGCTGGGAACGTATTCTACACGTATTTCTTCGTTAGCAACGAGTTCTCTCACATAGAAATGTCGAATAGCAATATGCTTGGTTCTTCTGTGGAGTTCTGGATTGTGTGAGATCTTTATGGCTGCATCATTATCAACCTTTAGCTTAGGTATTTCTTTCAATTTAGATATTTCACCATAGAGTCTTTTGATCCAGACAATCTCTCTAGCCGCTTCACTGGCAGCAACCAATTCGGCTTCAGTGCTTGATATTGCAACACATGTTTGTCGTCGACTTGTCCAAGATATTGCTCCTCCAGAGTATAAGCATAATATGCCTGACGTTGAACGTCCGGTACTTTGGTCTCCACCGTGATCAGAATCACTGTAGCATTCTAGAATTCCAGCATTGCAGCTCTTCTTAAAAACTATTCCGTAGTTGAAAGTGCCTTTGATGTATCTTAGGATACGTTTCAGCCTTTGGATGTCTTCTTTAGAAGGGTTTTCTAGACTTCGGGATACAACGCTTACAGCATATGCTAAGTCCGGTCTGGTTCCAACGGTCAGATATGCGAGTGCTCCCACAGCTTCTCTATACGGAAATAAAGCAGGGTCTACCACTTCTTTATCCAGATCTGGCAGTTCACCTTTTTGTATAGGAGTGGTAACAGGTTTGCAATCACCCATTCCAAAGCGATCTAAAACTTTCTGAGCATAGTGCTTTTGTGACACTTTTATATTACCGTCATGGTTCTCTATTTCTAATCCTAGAAAATAGGATGCATCTTTTGTCGTGATTTTAAATCTTCTCTTCAATTCTCTCATTAACTTTTCAGAATCTTCCTGATTTGTTGCAGCGACCAAACCGTCATCTACATAGAGAGCAAGAATAATTTTGTTACTTGCACGGTTTCTTATAAACAGGCAGGGGTCGGTATCGCATTGATTGAATCCAATGGTTTTTAAATAATCCACCATACATTTATTCCAACACCGAGGCGCTTGCTTGAGACCATACAAACTTTTCTTGAGTTTACAAACCTTGTTAGATCCATCAGAGTAGCCATCAGGTTGATTCATATATATTTCTTCACTCAGTGAACCATAGAGAAAAGCAGTTGATACATCAAACTGTGTGAGTTTTAGGCCTTCATTTGCAGCAACGCTTAAAACCGATCTTATTGTAGACATCTTAGCAACTGGGCTGAAAGTCTCATCATAGTCGATGCCCTTTTTCTGTGTATATCCTCTAGCAACTAGTCTTGCTTTGAATTTATCTAGAGAGCCATCAGCATTGGTTTTGATCTTATATATCCATTAACAGGATATAGGCTTCCTGTCTTTTGGAAGGTCCACCATTATCCAGGTTTTGTTTTCCTTTAAAGACTTCACCTCACTTTCCATTGCTTTGACCCACTGATCTTTATGCGTACTAGTCATTGCTTCTTTGTAGGTTTTAGGTTCATTGATCTGATTAAAAATTTCAGTTGACATCATGACGTAATCTCCGAATCTGATAGGTGGTCGTATTTGACTTCTATCTCGTAGAGTCATTCTGGTGGCTATCTCAGTTATATCATCTGAGATTCTGGGTCGTTCAGTATCATTACCATAATCTAAGGCGTCTTCATAAGGAGGCGATTCTGGCATTGATGCTTCTGAAGGCGTTTGTAATGGTTCAGTAGAGTCATCTTGGCTTTCTATTTCCTGACTCACAACCAAATCCGGTGATGTGGGGGGCAAAGTCGAACTAAGCTCATCTGAGCTACTTGCAGCGCGATCCAAGCTATTTTCGACACAATCATCCTCCCTTGCATCACACATCGGTGGTACTGAAAGAGGAAAGTGTGTTTCGACTGAAGGCTGTTCATCCGAATCACTTTGACCAAATGGAGTCAATACTGATTCATTAAATGTAACGTCTCTTGACCTTATGAGTTTACCATGTTTATTTAGTAAGCGATAGCCTTCATCGGCCTCATATCCAATAAGAATGCATTTCTCAGCCTTTTTAGATAGCTTTTTCCTTTTTTGTTTAGGAATATGAGCATAACATTCACATCCAATTATTTTAAGGTGACTTATTGCTGGTTTTTTCTTAAACCACAATTCAAATGGTGATTTTCCATTTTCTGAAGTTGGACCAGTTCTGTTTAACACGTACGCAGCGGTATTTATCAATTCTGCCCATGTAGCAGACGGTAATTCTTCATGAGCATGCATCATTGTACGTGCGGCTTCAACTAAGGTTCTATTCTCACGTTCGCTAAGACCATTTTGTTGCGGTGTATAGGGCATCGTGAGCCTTTGTCTAATTCCAGCTTGTTGTAGAATGCACCTGACGTTCTGATTATCAAATTCACCTCCGTTATCACTAAGAAATTCTTTAACTGAGTATCCAGCTACTTTACATTCTTGTAACATTTGTCGGAGTTTCAGGTAAACTTCCGATTTTTGTCGAACAAAATAAATGTGTCTGTACTTGCTGTAGTCATCTTTGAATAAAATGAAGTAGCGAAATTTGTTAAAAGAAGGAGGGAATGGACCACATACATCAGCGTGTAAAATTTCTGCAGGTAGTTTAGCTCGTACTCTTGTTCCGAAAGACTGTATGTGGGTTTTACCATAAATACATCCAGTACACAATTCTGAATCTAGTCGAACTTTAATTCCTAGTTCTCGTTCTATAACACCTTTAACATGTTTTTTATTCTGATGAGCTAACCTTTCGTGATACAGTTGTAGTGTATTTTCTGATGACAAAATGTTGACAGTAGGTGTTGACTTTGTAATAGTCTCTACATTGAGCTTGTATAAGCCACCATTCTTAATCCTTTTGCCAGTCAGTCTAACTTGTCCATCAACTTTCAGCGAGCAGTGTTCTCTTTCAGACATGAAAACACTTTTATTTAGTCTGTCTTGAGCAGCCAGTACTGAGAATAAGTTTCGCTTAATATCAGGTACATACCATACATCACAGAGTGTTACTCTTGATTCCTTGCCATTTATAATTGTTTTCAAGTCAACAGTACCTTTGCCAAATGCTTTGACAGTAGCTCCATTAGCAGTAATCACTATACGATTATCTTCAGAATGCTGAAAACTAGAAAAATAGTCGTTCCGGCAGGTGACATGATTAGTTGCACCATTGTCGACGAACCAACTCGATGTATCATAGTTTGTATGCATTGAATTTACATCTGTATTGACTTGCATGAGCATTAAGTTCAAATTTGTTGGGGTCTGTTTACTTTCAGGCTTGGCTGGTTTACCGTCAGCTTTCCATTTATGACATTGCCTTACTTTGTGACCGACTTTTCCACAATATCCACATTTCTTCTTTGCTTTATTATAAATTCTGTAAGGCTAGAGCTTCTGCAGGATCTTCATTTTTCAAAGAAATAGAGCGCTCATAGGCACACAGTTGTGCAGTCAGATTTTCTATTGTTCTATCTGTCTTTGACATCAATATCCAGCTTGATTTGAATGAGAAATATGATTCAGGTAGAGTATCTAGAATTTTACAGATTAATAGGATATCTGGTAATTCAGATTTATCTATCTTCATTAATTCATTTATCAAATCTGACCAAATGGTTTTTATTTTGGAGATATGAGTTGTGATGTCGTGTGACGGATCTTTAGAATAGCTGAAAAAACCTCATACAAAGATCATAACTTTTGTCTACAGACGTGCCATCGAACAAACAATGTAGTTCGTCCCAAACTTCTTTAGATGAATTAAAACGCATGATTTTCTGAAGAGTTTCATCTGACATATTTGCGGTAAGCAGAAGTAATGCAGAACTATCAATTTTATTATATTTTTCAAGAGCATTGTCATATTGAGAAATTTCGTCGACATTGTTGGTAATAGGTTTCACGGGTTTTATTAGAGCACCGTTTACCGCATCCAATCCACCAGGCATACCTCTTAGTAGTAATGTCGCTTTAAATTTCCAAGTCGACCAGTTCTTCACACCCTCCAGGTGACCAATGTCAATTTTACAACTTGGTGATTGCATTATGAATATTTGTCTTCCAGGGTTGTTTTAAACTTGGTTGATGACTTCTCTAGTTACTTTCACTTGCAACCACGCTCTGCTACAATGTTAGAACTATTTTATCATTATAAAATAAGAGTCGTGGCTGTGACATGTAAAAATATAATTTGAATTAATAACAGCGGTTGCTAAGCAATACATCAGACATAAGTTTAAAAAGCTTATAAAAAATAATAAGGTTCTAGTAAGTATAACATACTCCTTAACATTTTTTATTTTCTTAATACTTCTTAACTGCTGGATATGGAACAATATGGAATGAATTATCACAGTAATTTGTTCTGTTTTTATAGAATTTTCCCTATTATTTTTAATTAATTATGACGGTTCCAAATGTCGTAATTATAACCAGCCCGTACAATCTATGACCAGCCTGTACAATCGTGAGGCATACAACTTCTACAGTTTGCACACGATACTAAGTTTTGTATGGGAAACTTACTAATGCCATACTTGACACTCCCCATAAACCACAAAAAATATTTCTTCTAGATCTAAACTAAATTCCTATCGTCGCTAATACAAATAATATAAAAGACAAATATTATCGATATGATCATAGATTTTAAAAATGAAATAGGTTTTATATCTATAAAATTAATTTGTTACCTATGGAACTATACTTGACATTCATTATGACTATAGACACAAAATCAGGCTTACCAACTTAGGGGTTTTCCCAAATTTAGGGGGTAAATAAGACGATTGAGATTTTTTAGGGGCGTTCCCTTTTTAGGGGTATTCTTAGGGATTTTTTGCCATCTTACATTTCTCATTGTGTTTTTGATTACAATAAAAGTATTAGCGACTTCTAGTACGGTTCCTCGATACTAAGAATGCAGAGTGAATGATTAACAAATGTCGCGTAATAAATATAGACAAATATTACTACTGTGTGCCGGTCTATGATTACTGAACATTCGTTGGTTATTTTCATTATAATTTTTTAGCGGATTTTTTTAGTAATTGTGGCAATTTTAGTGGTTTTTAACTTAAGCTTTAGGGGTAAATATTTCTGGGTGTTGGTAACACTGCACAAAATAATAATGACAGATTTGGACCATAAACAAAAGAATATCTATGCATGTGTGTATTAGATACACGGTAATGAACAGTAGTGTGTGTAACGTGTTATTTATTGAAAATAATGTATTTTAACGCATAATTTTTAAAAATATTAGCATTCGTCACTTCTTCTCTGTATAAACTATAAGTGTGCGAAATTTCATACTCCTCTGTCCGCCCAATTTTCGTAAAAAGGGATCCAAAGTTTTCGCTTCACGTATTAATATATAGATTTAATTAATGGAAGTTAATTTTTATGGCTTAATATAACATAGAGATAAATAAACATCAAATAAAAAAATCTACCCCAACCCCATTTAGCGTATCACCAATGATACCTTGGGTTCAAAACTGGTATTAAAACAAATTATTTTAGAAGGAAAATTTATTCAATGAAAAATTTGAAATATGACAATACAAAATATACGTATAATATTATTTAATTAAAAAAAAAAACAACACCAAATCACTAATTAAAAGAAATATTTACCTTTACGTAAAGTCGACATGTCGGTAACGGCAAAATGTTCGATTTTAAACTGACTGCATCGATGTAATTTGACAGCTAGAGAAATAGTGAGTGACTAGAAATACAAAGGATATCTATGCTAACTATTGTACAAAAAAGCTTAAACGAGTTCCGATAGACGGCGTGGAAATAAATGTTTAACTAAATGTATCACTGGTGATACCAGGGTCTCGGGAGGTTAACCTGAGTAATCTTGGCATTATATTCAGGGTATTAGTATGCATTTTTTTCTTAAATTCTTTTTTTGTTCAAGATCACGTGTGGCCTAAAAGTTTTTTGTCTAGTACACTTTTCATATACCTAGATATGGTATCCAGGCGGGGAAGAAAATGAAGAAAAAAATAAATGACTTCGTTTAAATAACCTTCGTTTTACTTACTAACTAGCTGATGCAACAAACGTCCTTTCCAAACAAAAATTCATACAAAACTCAGATACTAATTTTCTAATTCGGAAAAAACTGAACGAAATTTTTACGTTCAGTTTTTCCCGAATCAGAAAATTTGAATCAGTTTTAAGAGCAGGGGCTTGCTACAAAAAATTGCACATTTAAATTTTATTCCTCAATTCAAAAATTGTTTACATAAACCCATAACGCCTTTGTAAGACACCCCATGCGGCTGGATCGTCTGAAATTGACCATGACAACGGTACCCTAACTCGATATACCCATTCTCATGCGATGCGTTAGCAAAGAACGGGATATCATTTTATTAAACCATATTTATACAGTTGGTGTAGGTATCCATTTAAAAAATAAACAATCCACCAAAATTAATTTATGCTCTGCTAAAATTTTATAATCCACAACCTGAGAGAACACACATCCCTACCAAACATTCGAAATCAATTCAATTACAGTACCATAACAAAGATTACACGAAATTGAAAGTAAACATAAACACAAAAATGTTTTTGTTCTGTGGTCTGTATCGAGCGACCAGTTAATCAGACACGAACATATTTGAACGTCAGTTCGTATCACAACCACACGGATCTAAAGGGATTAACAATTGTAATTACAACACATAACATCACGCCTTGATATTTCCCGAATGGGTAGGTAGGGGTGTATCTAACAACGTAACCCTACCCAACTGTCACCCACCGATCAGAATGAAACTTTGCACATCGATATAACACAAAAAAATATTGAACCCGTGTTTTTTTATTTTTCCGGAATCCACTTTTTAGGGGTAGAAACCACCCCCTAGGTTTATAAGGGTTGTAACGTTTTGTGGGGAAAAGTTATATTAGGGTTGAGGTAGGTTAGCCTATCTGTGGTCAAGATCGTAATTTTCTGATTGAAAAGCAGTCGCATAAACTCACTCTACCCAGAGTTACGTGGGTTAGCCTACTTAGGGGTTATTAGGGGTGGTTTCTACCCCTAAAAAGTGGATTCCGGAAAAATAAAAAAACACAGGTTCAATATTTCTTAGTGTTATATCGATGTGCAAAGTTTCACTCTGATCGGTGGGTGACAGTTGGGTAGGGTTACTTGTAAGAGCCACATTTCTCCAAGTATCGGGAGGTTCACGGTTGTGTTCCCCGTGTGACCCTTTCTTAGCCTTTAAGCCATTGGTTCCGGCAGTCATTCGTAGATCTCTGACAATCGTTACGGGTCGTAAGAAATCCAAAAGTCTGACAACCAGTTCTATCAAGGGGCTAACATATTACCTAGTAACTGGATGTAAAGGTCAGATAGGAAGTCGCTCCATATAAATATATAGTATTCAGCTGCGTGCGGTTAGAATGGAAGCCGTCCGCAATATGTGCCTGTGCTACCCTTTAAGAGAGGGATGTATGGGCACGCCACAATTGCGGCGGTAAGTCCCCTCTTTGAGGAGTGGATAGAGAGGCGCCACGGCGTCCTCACCTTCCGCCTGACGCAGGTTCTCACCGGGCATGGGTGCTTCGGTGGGTTCCTGTTCAGGATAAAGCGGGAGGATACGTCCGGGTGTTTCCATTGCGAGGATCGTCTGGAGGACACGGTGGAGCATACGGTGGAGGTGTGACCTGCCTGGGCGGAGCACCGCCGTGTCCTTGTGGAGGCGATCGGCGGCGGTGACCTCTCGCGTCCGGCCCTGGTGCGAGCCATGGTACGGAGCGAGAGGGAATGGGAAGCCGTCACCTCCTTCTGCGAAGCAGTAATGCTCGCGAAGGAGGAGGCGGGGCGCGTGAGGGAGTGGCAGTCTCTGCGCCCTAACGTCCCTAGCCACCGCAGGAGGAGACGCCCCGGGCGTCGGGAGTTGATAGCGGACTCCCGGCCACCGTAGGCGCGAGCTTGCGGGTGGCGAGCAATGGGTAGCTCGCCGCCCGGTAAGGACCAAGCTTGGGTTGACGGCGCGTAGTGTTCCACGCGCGCCTCAAAGAGATGTCAGCAGCAGTGTAGGGGTCTACTAGGACCGATGCCTGTCGGGGTCGCGTGATTGTTCGAAAGAGATACCGGGACCCTGGCACATGGGCAACTGATGGAACACGGGTGGGTTTTAGTCAGTAAAAGTCTGACACGCCCTCCCGCTCCGCCCAGAGCGGGAGAAGTCATTTGATGATTTCCCATCCTGAAAAAAAAAAAAAAGAAAAGAGAGGGATGTAAAAAACAGCAATAGTTTTCCAGCTATATTTAAAACCTATACCTGTGTAGACCATTAAGGTCTATTGCCATGAAAAGGAACGTATGTAACTTCTGCATTGCTATTTAGAAATCATAATCAGCCCATGATGTTCCCACTGCTGGAATACAGGTCACCTCTCTGTGAGAGAGTGGTCTGTAATTAACCACGTGGGCCCACTGCCGATGTCACATGTCTTCCAGTTTTTGGTTCTAGGACCGTTTTGAGAGGAGAGGAGATGAAATTATTTACGCATAGTAACGTGCCTGCTTGGGTTCCACTGGTTACCACTGCGACCACTGCTTGGAATACCTTATTGAATAAACCAATAATTCTCTCCTAAGAACTAGGATCGTCACTTATCCCTGGATTGCAGGGACGATTTTTTAACGCGACGCTTTTTTATAGCCCAATAGATTTTCCACTCTCGATGTTGGAATTAGCATTGAGAATCCAGCAGCTTGCAACCAATCGCGTCAAAAAAACTTTTTTCGTGACAAAACATTTTATTTCTAACTTTTTGGTTAAAGTATGTATCCCGCACTAATCTAGTCACGTTATTCGTTCATTTGTCACGCACATACTTAATGAAAATTTAAGACGTATATGGTTTGCTCATGGATACCATTGTCGGAATGGAACCAAATTAAAATGGGACCACACGGAAAGCACCAGCTTTAAAATAAAAGAAGAATTATCAAAATCGGTTCACCCAGTCAAAAGTTATGACATAAGAGGTAACAAACATAAAAAAATACAGTCGAATTGAGAACATCATCCTTTTTTTAAGTCGGTTAAAAAGTTACACTTTTGGATTATCAAATTTTGGCGCTGAATATTGCGTTGAATATCCAGTGTGCGAAAAAATCTCCCATGAGAAGAAAGGCTTTAAGCAATCATCTATACATACAAATAAATAAGATCTCTGTTTCCAGTGTCAAAATAACAGATTTTTACTAAAAAGAAATAAACAATCTGTTCCCGGTTAATTCCCGATACAGCTGGACCGATTTTAATGAAAGGTATGGAAATACGTTGAAAAAGGAAGGCCATATGTTTGTTAACGATATATACCACGCAGATGTAAACTAGTAATAAATCACAAGATAATTATGTTAAAATAAAATTAAGTTTTAAAACATTTCATTACAGTTGTTTGTTTCATCAACACTGTATTTTAAGTAGATAAAAGTAAACATTTATTTTTGACTAGGGTTGCGGGCAGCTTTTCATTTGAATTAATTACTTGTATTTAGCTCATGTTATTTTAACATTGTGGTCATATTAAGCAGTTAATCAGAGTCCACCACACTTTCATATGACCACGAGTGCGACTATAGTACGCGTATTTATTTATTTTAAAAGTATAGCGAAATATTTGAAGTTGAGTCGTTTCATGTCAGTAATGTAAAATTGAGAGTATTGGTAGCACCGCCGACTTACAAGTTGTAGGACGCATGTTTCATTTTATGTAAAAAAAAAATGATCACCACTGCTCTCCAAACGGTGAAGAAAAACATCGTAAGGAAACCGGCATGTCCTAGGACTAAAAATTCGTAGATATGTGACGTATTATACCAATCCGCACTGGGCCCGCGTGGTAGATTATGACCGGCCTGTGTCCCAACATTGGGGACATTATAAGCTGATTATGCTATGGATCTGAAGTTGTATTTACCTATGTTTTTTAAAATTATATTTTACACATTATCAAGACTGAATGTCACGATGAATAAAATGAATACTTTAAATGGGAAAGAGAACCGATATGTTAACTTTAATTGACGTCTTTTATAGACGCTTTTTTCAGGAAATGTGTGACGTAAAAGTTTCAAGCTCCTGGCGAATTTCATCTCAGTGAAAACCTTTTGAAATATAAATTAGAAGTAGTTTTTTACTGAATGAAACTGACAATAATATAAAAACGCGAATTGCCATTCATATTAGGAAGCGGTAGACAAGGCACATAAACACAGCGCGCGGTCCTTCTGAGTTAAGTCCATAGACACAGTGCATTTGAAGTTATTGAGCTATATCCACACAGCTGAATAGTTTTGTTTTTTAATCTCCAACGGAAACAGGAGTGTTTTAATATGTAATATTCTTATATGTAACTTAGGAAACAAAAATAAGAAACAGGGACAACTTCTACCAGGGTTGCGGATTTGTTCAACGAGTAACCGTGGTTCACAGGCATCTGAAGGAACATGGGTGCATTTTAGTAGTAAAAAACTTTTGTAAATAGTTTTTTACTGACTAAAATCAACCCGTGTTCATTCAGATGCCTGTGGGCCAGGGTAACTCTTTTCGGTTTTTAACATTTAGTTATGGTAGATACCCCGCACTAATCTAATCGCGTTATTTGTTCATTTGTCGCGCAAATACTTAACGCAAATGTAAGACTTATATGGTTTTCACATGGATCCCATTGTCCGAATGGAAACAAATTCAATAAATAACACACAAAAAAGGACAACTTCTTACACCCAAAATTGTTAGTTTATCGAACAATTTTTTTTTTTATTGATTGCTTCGTCATTTTTGTGAGACCGAGATATATAATACAAATCGGTGCAAAATACATGATACGAGGTTTTGCGCGTTACGAGTACTATCAAAGTACAAAATCATAGGCATTCGGTGGCTATTACGATTACTCTCGCACGACTGTGTCAGGTACTATCTCTGTTCTTGTGTATCGGTAACTGCAAGTATGCAACTGTGATTAAAGATGTGTGAGCTACATTGCATGTAGTTCTGCATTGACCCTAGTTTTTTTGGCAGTTATGATGTGAAAACGTAGCGTATCCACCGCTTCCTAATATCTATCTATGCTCTCTAGTATTTTATAATGCAAACATTAATCCCGAAAATACATAGGTATGATTTAGGGGTTAGTTGCCACCAATGCATGTTCATTTAAGATGAAAAGGGCAGTCGAATGACAATTGCAATTGTTGTAAAAGGCTGCTAAGTCATAAGTACTAATATAGCATAACACCAACATTGTTCACTTAGTTTAAATGTTTTTGACTTTGAATTTAATGTAAGTGGCATGTTACAGCTTTTTTTTTTTTTTTTTCAGGATGGGAAATCATCAAATGACTTCTCCCGCTCTGGGCGGAGCGGGAGGGCGTGTCAGACTTTTACTGACTAAAACCCACCCGTGTTCCATCAGTTGCCCATGTGCCAGGGTCACGGTATCTCTTTCGAACAATCACGCGACCCAGGCAGGCATCGGTCCTAGTAGACCCCTACACTGCTGCTGACATCTCTTTGAGGCGCGCGTGGAACACTGCGCGCCGTCGACCCGAGCTTGGTCTTTATCGGGCGGCGAGCTTCCCATTGCTCGCCACCCGCAAGCTCGCGCCTACGGTGGCCGGGAGTCCGCAATCGACTCCCGACGCCCGGGGCGTCTCCTCCTGCGGCGGCTAGGGACGTGAGGGCGCAGAGACTGCCACTCCCTCACGCGCCCCGCCTCCTCCTTCGCGAGCATTACTGCTTCGCAGAAGCAGGTGACGGCTTCCCATTCCCTCTCGCTCCGTACCATGGCTCGCACCAGGGCCGGACGCGAGAGGTCGCCGCCGCCGATCGCCTCCACGAGGACACGGCGGTACTCCGCCCAGGCAGGGCACACCTCCACCGTATGCTCCACCGTGTCCTCCAGACGATCCTCGCAATGGAAACACCCGGACGTATCCTCCCGCTTTATCTTGAACAGGAACCCACCGAAGCACCCATGCCCGGTGAGAACCTGCGTCAGATGGAAGGTGAGGACGCCGTGGCGCCTCTCTATCCACTCCTCAAAGAGGGGACTTACCGTCGCAATTGTGGCGTGCCCAGCACTGGGTTGCGACAATCGTACCCGCCATGTCGCCATGAGATCACACCGGAGCTCTGTCCACCGTGCCGCGATTTGTCGCGGCAGCGGAGTTTCGCCCCGGCGTTTCGCCTCCTCGCGCCACTCCCACATGTGCGCGAGGACCTTTGCCTCCAGATCCCATGGCGGCACTCCGGCAAGGAGGCTCGCCGCCTCGCACGAGATCGTGCGGTATCCTCGGATTAGCCGGATGGCCATGACCCTCTGGGCTGCACTCAACCGGCGCGCTGGGCGCAGCCTCAATGAGGGCGCCCACACCGGTGCCCCGTAGAGGGCCATGGACCGCACGACCCCCGTGTAGAGCCTCCGGCAGGAGGCGTTTGGACCCCCCAGATTGGGCAGGAGCCGCTTTAATGCAGCCCCAGCCCGCTCCAGTCTGGGAGCCAAACGTCGGAAATGCTCAACGAAGTTGCACCGGCTGTCGAGGACAAGTCCCAGGTACTTCATCGTCGACTCGACGCCGATGTGAACCCCTCCTACCGTGGCATGTTACAGCTTGGGATTTTAATACAACAATCGCCATATTTTATTCTTCTTGATTAAATTTTGTAAATTTAATTACATAGAAATATTTTCCTCGTTTTCTATACTTCGCAAAATATAACGATAAAGCGAACGCCGAAATTGAAGATATTGTTTGATTTTGTAAGAAACACGTCAGACCGAACACGCCTCAGGCAATATTGGAGTTCGATAGACGAAACATGAGACGAAGAAGGATTTCGAAGTGTAGGAATACAGTAATCATATCTCAGCGTCCCTGATTTATCAAGAATTTTGTACAGATTTTTCGTCTTGAAAGGAGCGGCCGTCAAATCTTTGCCTTTGTGTCTTCTCGTGCTTTATTATGTGCCTCTTTGAATACATTTCCCTTTACATTGCTAGGCGACATTATTTGGTCAGTTGTTCTGTTTTGTAAAAACAACGAATTATGCGTGTGGACGGCATCACGAGCATTACATGTAACGCTAGGCGGCGCTCACTCTACCAGGGTCGTGGATTTGTTAGAGTCACCAAGAGTTACTGTGGCCCTTTTTTTGTAGGTGGGAAGTCATCAAACGACGTCTTCCGCTCTGGGTGGATCGAACGGACGTGTCAGACTTTTATTGTCTAAAACCCACCCGTGTTCCTTCAGTTGCCTATGCCAGGGCCACGGTAACATTCGTCTCCGTCAATGGCATCAGAAGTCATTATGATGATTTCCGACACAGAAAAAAAAGCTCTCCCGCTGACCCATTGGCTGTCAGTTTTTAGCGCGGACACTAAAGCTCTCCTAATCGAACACATACAGTGTTCGCGTTGAGATTGTATGCCATCCGTTTGAATAGTGTTATTTGCATTACATCACACCATACATTATATTACTCACGGCTGCATCTGGTTTGAAATTCACTTTGGATCTCACTCAAGTTACCGCATGCAATTCGAAAGCGTCTTCATTTGTTTTAAGAGTAAATTCGTCATTACTTCTAATTTTAATTCTGTTCGAATTTCGAAGTGATATTAAGAAATCAATATTCCAGAATAGGCCAGAGATCTTTCAACAATGGTTTATTTTTAGGTTTAACGTGTTTGAAAGTTTATTTGTAAAATGATTTAGCCCGTAGGTCCTGGGTTTTAGTCTGAAACCAATAACAGACTAGACTGTCGAAAGGCGAAGCAACATTAATTTTGGTGCAAGTTAGGAGCGATATTTACAGGTGTGCTGTGACAGATTAAATATACTTGTAGTAAGTGCATACATTAATTTCAGCACTTAACATTTTGATTTTGTTTCCTATTTCTTACAATGATGGTTTGGTTGATGTCAGAGACATAGTATTTTTTTTACCCCTTGGTGAACTTTTCAAACTTTCGGGCTTCTGACCGTAACGGTGATCAAATACCCACGTATGACATCAGCAGGACGGGATCAACGGCTTTACGTGCTTTCCGAAGTATGAAGGGGTCTTGGTATAATATACCCATCTACAGAGAAACCACGCAAAGCATAGCTGAACCTGTTCGACCGATCCGTTTGCCTTATTATATATGCCTTGCCACAAGTCCCTCTGTGAATCATTAACTTTATTCTTAAACCGTTTCGTAATATGCACGCATAGAAATCAATAGTAGAGAACGTTTGGGAGCTTTCCTCCCAAATATATGTGGCTTCAGCTTGAAGTCTCAGCTTCATTTGTATTTAAATGAGTTCCAATATATACCGGGAACGTAGTTCGATGGAAACCTACCTAGTAACTTACTGTTTAATCATTTATTTGTGTAGTTCTGTTACTAAGATTGATTTTAGAGATTTCTTGTTAGTGTGTTGATTTCTCAATGGATGTACGGGTTGACTTTAAATTGGCTACAAACGCGATGGGACATCATCATCCGCTAGGCAGGCGGGTTGGTGATCGCAGTATGGTGGTAAAATGCATAGAGAACGCTGCTGCCCATTCTCCAATTTTTTTGTCGCTTTTTACGACACCCACGGGAAGAAATGTGATGGTGCTATTCACCGCATTGGCACGTTGAGCTGTTAGGGTGTTATTTACGTAATTTTAAATAAATAAATAATGTCCGGCTCCTCACGGAATAGATATCTACATTTTATTGGGATAAAATAAAAATAAATCATGTATGTTGTTACCTGTGTCTTAATTCTTACCTACTTGAAGGATAAGTTGAGAAAAACGGTTTTCTTATGTTTTATCGTGTTTCAGTGTTTCATACGATACCAATCACGCCTGTGAAGTTTACACAAGAAAAACAGATTTTAAACTGATACTTTTTGTCATTACCCCAAAAAAAAAAAACTATTTTTATTGTTTAACTATACCTACCTCTTCTGAGGAGTTTAAATAGCAAATTTAAAATAAGCCTGTCATTTGCCTAGCCTTTTCCCAATTAAGTATGTTGGGGTCGGCTTCCAGTTTAACCAGATGCAGGTGAATTCACCTGCATTTATCTAATTGTAAGATCCATAAATGACAGCCGGGACCAACGGGTTAACGTGCAAGCCGAGGCACGCAAATGTCTTGATATGTTATGACCCATCTACGGTCCAACCGCAGTAAGCGTAACTTAACCTGATCGTTCGACCCGTATGACTATTAATCCTTAGCCACAAGCCCTGTATACGATCTACATATTATAAGATAATTAACAATATACATAAACAATTATATACTGATCTCAGAATTTTCTACTCACTTTCAGGTTGTTGTTAGCATGCAAACGATATTTAAAATATTAATTCCTTAAAATGTATACCTTCTAATTAACTCGATATCCTACTGTATTCGCTAGTGCAAAAATTATTAGTTATTGTTGTATTGATACTGTAAAAAAAATATCACTATCAACCTGTCTAGTACCTTTTCCCAAGCGGTGCTCGAATCATATACACACTATACTTTTTTTTAATAATTCAACCCATTCGATACTATCCGCATTGTTTTTGATTGATTGTCGATTGATGACTCGATTATCGAATATCGTAGTAGATTATCTAAAATAGATCTTTTGCAGACCTCCGACTGGTCACTAATACACCAACGGCGTTGTAGTTTATAGGTGTTGCAATCGATTCGTATCCGGCACTAAAGCCTGGTGGCCACCTGGTGGTACTTGATGGAGTTGGTGGGGTGCTCGCCGTCGATCGAATCTTGAGTCACTTTTCTGTTGGCCGTCGGTGCGTGCGGACATCTCCGAACAATCGCGCGTTGTGCAATACCCGCACTACCCATAGACGCCCACAGTTAAGAGGACCAGCGATATGTATAAATGAAGATGAACAGGGTCCTTCGTCATAGGTAAAAGGTTTTTTTTTGTATTTTCACCAATAACTACAGTAAAATATTTGCACCAGTAGACTAAACTCTTCACACTAAAGCTAAACTCTTGACACTAAAGCTCTCCTAATCGAACACATACAGTGTTCGCGTTGAGATTGTATGCCATCCGTTTGAATAGTGTTATTCGCATTCCATCACACCATACATTATATTACTCACGGCTGCATCTGGTTTGAAATTCACTTTGGATCTCACTCAAGTTACCGCATGCAATTCGAAAGCGTCTTCATTTGTTTTAAGAGTAAATTCGTCATTACTTCTAATTTTAATTCTGTTCGAATTTCGAAGTGATATTAAGAAATCAATATTCCAGAATAGGCCAGAGATCTTTCAACAATGGTTTATTTTTAGGTTTAACGTGTTTGAAAGTTTATTTGTAAAATGATTTAGCCCGTAGGTCCTGGTTTTAGTCTGAAACCAATAACAGACTAGACTGTCGAAAGGCGAAGCAACATTAATTTTGGTGCAAGTTAGGAGCGATATTTACAGGTGTGCTGTGACAGATTAAATATACTTGTAGTAAGTGCATAGATTAATTTCAGCACTTAACATTTTGATTTTGTTTCCTATTTCTTACAATGATGGTTTGGTTGATGTCAGAGACATTGTATTTTTTTTTACCCCTTGGTGAACTTTTCAAACTTTCGGGCTTCTGACCGTAACGGTGATCAAATACCCACGTATGACATCAACAGGACGGGATCAACGGCTTTACGTGCTTTCCGAAGTATGAAGGGGTCTTGGTATAATATACAGAGATGGTCACCCATCTACAGAGAAACCACGCAAAGCATAGCTGAACCTGTTCGACTGATCTGTTTGCCTTATTATATATGCCTTGCCACAAGTCCCTCTGTGAATCATTAACTTTATTCTTAAACCGTTTCGTAATATGCACGCATAGAAATCAATAGTAGAGAACGTTTGGGAGCTTTCCTCCCAAATATATGTGGCTTCAGCTTGAAGTCTCAGCTTCATTTGTATTTAAATGAGTTCCAATATATACCGGGAACGTAGTTCGATGGAAACCTACCTAGTAACTTACTGTTTAATCATTTATTTGTGTAGTTCTGTTACCAAGATTGATTTTATAGATTTCTTGTTAGTGTGTTGATTTCTCAATGGATGTACGGGTTGACTTTAAATTGGCTAGAAACGCGATGGGACATCATCATCCGCTAGGCAGGCGGGTTGGTGATCGCAGTATGGTGGTAAAATGCATAGAGAACGCTGCTGCCCATTCTCCAATTTTTTTGTCTCTTTTTACGACACCCACGGGAAGAAATGTGATGGTGCTATTCACCGCATTGGCACGTTGAGCTGTCAGTGTGTTATTTACGTAATTTTAAATAAATAAATAATGTCCGGCCCCTCACAGAATAGATATCTACATCATATTGGGATAAAATAAAAATAAATCATGTATGTTGTTACCTGTGTCTTAATTCTTACCTACTTGAAGGATAAGTTGAGAAAAACGGTTTTCTTATGTTTTATCGTGTTTCAGTGTTTCATACGATACCAATCACGCCTGTGAAGTTTACACAAGAAAAACAGATTTTAAACTGATACTTTTTGTCATTACTTACCCAAAAAAAAAAAAACTGTTTTTATTGTTTAGCTATACCTACCTCTTCTGAGGAGTTTAAATAGCAAATTTAAAATAACCCTGTCATTTGCCTAGCCTTTTCCCAATTAAGTATGTTGGGGTTGGCTTCCAGTCTAACCAGATGCAGGTGAATTCACCTGCATTTGTCTAATTGTAAGATCCATAAATGACAACCGGGACCAACGGGTTAACGTGCAAGCCGAGGCACGCAAAGGTCTTGATATGTTATGACCCATCTACGGTCCAACCGCAGTAAGCGTAACTTAACCTGATCGTTCGACCGGTATGACTATTAATCCTTAGCCACAAGCCCTGTATACGATCTACATATTAAAAGATAATTAACAATATACATAAACAATTATATACTGATCTCAGAATTTTCTACTCACTTTCAGGTTGTTGTTAGCATGCAAACGATATTTAAAATATTAATTCCTTAAAATGTATACCTTCTAATTAACTCGATATCCTACTGTATTCGCTAGTGCAAAAATTATTAGTTATTGTTGTATTGATACTGTAAAAAAAATATCACTATCAACCTGTCTAGTACCTTTTCCCAAGCGGTGCTCGAATCATATACACACTATACTTTTTTTTAATAATTCAACCCATTCGATACTATCCGCATTGTTTTTGATTGATTGTCGATTGATGACTCGATTATCGAATATCGTAGTAGATTATCTAAAATAGATCTTTTGCAGACCTCCGACTGGTCACTAATACACCAACGGCGTTGTAGTTTATAGGTGTTGCAATCGATTCGTATCCGGCACTAAAGCCTGGTGGCCACCTGGTGGTACTTGATGGAGTTGGTGGGGTGCTCGCCGTCGATCGAATCTTGAGTCACTTTTCTGTTGGCCGTCGGTGCGTGCGGACATCTCCGAACAATCGCGCGTTGTGCAATACCCGCACTACCCATAGACGCCCACAGTTAAGAGGACCAGCGATATGTATAAATGAAGATGAACAGGGTCCTTCGTCATAGGTAAAAGGTTTTTTTTTGTATTTTCACCAATAACTACAGTAAAATATTTGCACCAGTAGACTAAACTCTTCACACTAAAGCTAAACTCTTGACACTAAAGCTCTCCTAATCGAACACATACAGTGTTCGCGTTGAGATTGTATGCCATCCGTTTGAATAGTGTTATTCGCATTACATCACACCATACATTATATTACTCACGGCTGCATCTGGTTTGAAATTCACTTTGGATCTCACTCAAGTTACCGCATGCAATTCGAAAGCGTCTTCATTTGTTTTAAGAGTAAATTCGTCATTACTTCTAATTTTAATTCTGTTCGAATTTCGAAGTGATATTAAGAAATCAATATTCCAGAATAGGCCAGAGATCTTTCAACAATGGTTTATTTTTAGGTTTAACGTGTTTGAAAGTTTATTTGTAAAATGATTTAGCCCGTAGGTCCTGGTTTTAGTCTGAAACCAATAACAGACTAGACTGTCGAAAGGCGAAGCAACATTAATTTTGGTGCAAGTTAGGAGCGATATTTACAGGTGTGCTGTGACAGATTAAATATACTTGTAGTAAGTGCATAGATTAATTTCAGCACTTAACATTTTGATTTTGTTTCCTATTTCTTACAATGATGGTTTGGTTGATGTCAGAGACATTGTATTTTTTTTTACCCCTTGGTGAACTTTTCAAACTTTCGGGCTTCTGACCGTAACGGTGATCAAATACCCACGTATGACATCAACAGGACGGGATCAACGGCTTTACGTGCTTTCCGAAGTATGAAGGGGTCTTGGTATAATATACAGAGATGGTCACCCATCTACAGAGAAACCACGCAAAGCATAGCTGAACCTGTTCGACTGATCTGTTTGCCTTATTATATATGCCTTGCCACAAGTCCCTCTGTGAATCATTAACTTTATTCTTAAACCGTTTCGTAATATGCACGCATAGAAATCAATAGTAGAGAACGTTTGGGAGCTTTCCTCCCAAATATATGTGGCTTCAGCTTGAAGTCTCAGCTTCATTTGTATTTAAATGAGTTCCAATATATACCGGGAACGTAGTTCGATGGAAACCTACCTAGTAACTTACTGTTTAATCATTTATTTGTGTAGTTCTGTTACCAAGATTGAATTTAGAGATTTCTTGTTAGTGTGTTGATTTCTCAATGGATGTACGGGTTGACTTTAAATTGGCTACAAACGCGATGGGACATCATCATCCGCTAGGCAGGCGGGTTGGTGATCGCAGTATGGTGGTAAAATGCATAGAGAACGCTGCTGCCCATTCTCCAATTTTTTTGTCGCTTTTTACGACACCCACGGGAAGAAATGTGATGGTGCTATTCACCGCATTGGCACGTTGAGCTGTTAGGGTGTTATTTACGTAATAATGTCCGGCTCCTCACGGAATAGATATCTACATTTTATTGGGATAAAACAAAAATAAATCATGTATGTTGTTACCTGTGTCTTAATTCTTACCTACTTGAAGGATAAGTTGAGAAAAACGGTTTTCTTATGTTTTATCGTGTTTCAGTGTTTCATACGATACCAATCACGCCTGTGAAGTTTACACAAGAAAAACAGATTTTAAACTGATACTTTTTGTCATTACCCCCAAAAAAAAAAACTATTTTTATTGTTTAGCTGTACCTACCTCTTCTGAGGAGTTTAAATAGCAAATTTAAAATAACCCTGTCATTTGCCTAGCCTTTTCCCAATTAAGTATGTTGGGGTTGGCTTCCAGTCTAACCAGATGCAGGTGAATTCACCTGCATTTGTCTAATTGTAAGATCCATAAATGACAGCCGGGACCAACGGGTTAACGTGCAAGCCGAGGCACGCAAAGGTCTTGATATGTTATGACCCATCTACGGTCCAACCGCAGTAAGCGTAACTTAACCTGATCGTTCGACCCGTATGACTATTAATCCTTAGCCACAAGCCCTGTATACGATCTACATATTAAAAGATAATTAACAATATACATAAACAATTATATACTGATCTCAGAATTTTCTACTCACTTTCAGGTTGTTGTTAGCATGCAAACGATATTTAAAATATTAATTCCTTAAAATGTATACCTTCTAATTAACTCGATATCCTACTGTATTCGCTAGTGCAAAAATTATTAGTTATTGTTGTATTGATACTGTAAAAAAAAATATCACTATCAACCTGTCTAGTACCTTTTCCCAAGCGGTGCTCGAATCATATACACACTATACTTTTTTTTAATAATTCAACCCATTCGATACTATCCGCATTGTTTTTGATTGATTGTCGATTGATGACTCGATTATCGAATATCGTAGTAGATTATCTAAAATAGATCTTTTGCAGACCTCCGACTGATCACTAATACACCAACGGCGTTGTAGTTTATAGGTGTTGCAATCGATTCGTATCCGGCACTAAAGCCTGGTGGCCACCTGGTGGTACTTGATGGAGTTGGTGGGGTGCTCGCCGTCGATCGAATCTTGAGTCACTTTTCTGTTGGCCGTCGGTGCGTGCGGACATCTCCGAACAATCGCGCGTTGTGCAATACCCGCACTCCCCATTGACGCCCACAGTTAAGAGGACCAGCGATATGTATAAATGAAGATGAACAGGGTCCTTCGTCATAGGTAAAAGGTTTTTTTTTTGTATTTTCACCAATAACTACAGTAAAATATTTGCACCAGTAGACTAAACTCTTCTTTATCAACTTTTTTGTTACCAGGCTGAAACGCACAAAATTACTACAGTGACATCGACGGACTAGTACCATGGATTCAGTACATGATTTTGAATTCCCTTGCGTTGAAAATATTCACCGGGTACAAAAAAAAACTGTCCCATACGTATTGACTTCGTAAGTATCACACTTTTCTATGAAACAGCAGTTTTATTTACCAACGAAAGCTAGGGTTTTTAGAATCACGTGTCTACCACCCTGTATGCGAGTGCCTCTCAACGATTAAATTATTGTTTTGAGGAAAATATGACGCAGAAAAGTGAAAATCAATCCAACTTGTTTGTGTAACCAGCTGTATACTGTAGCCCAAACATTTGAGTGTGCATGGTAGACTATACTAAGACACTTTAATCCTTTGTAGGTAACCCGGGTTAGTAGTAACCGAAGCTACCACAGCGGTTATCAGTAGGGTGACCATAAAACAAACTATCCCGATACCCTTTGGGAAAATTTGGATTCCGTGTACGCAGAGCCAAAGATTTATTGTCAGTAAATGTTGTCCCTTAGAAAAGGGTAAAATATTGTGCACCCTTTAAAGATTTTTGTATATATTGGGAGCGTTATTGTAGGAAGTGAAATGTGGTTAGCTAGATAAGTTAAATGTTATTAGATTTTTTGTGTAATGTATTAGGTTTAGATATGGTATTTTGTTCAAGGATCTGAAACATAACTGGCGAAATGTGAGTGTACTCTAGGTACACCTCTACCTTCGGGGAAAAAGGCGTAATGTTATGTTATGAAAGTAATAATATTATAAAAGTCATATTTTTGAAGCGCTAACATTGATAATATACATAGTATATTACTGAAGCGCAAACATATGCAACATTGTCTCTAAAAAGGTTTCCCGGGTATTTATTATACATATGAAAACCTTTTTAGGAATCTGTTAATAAATATGTCAAAAATTAATTACACGTTATGAATAGGTATTAAACAAACTAATAAGGTCTCACTAACTTTTTATAATGAATACAAAAAACAAAACCCTTATCGATTTAGAGAAAAAGTTTATAAAGTGTTGAGGATAAACTTTTAAAACTTAGAAAGTAATTTATGTACCAAGTAATTAGCAAATTAACATCTCAGTCATAAAATTACATACATTAGATATGATTCTCGTGTTCACTGCAGTGCGATTCTGTAAAAATATCACCGTGAAAATGTTGGTGAAGTGAGTATGAGGTGAGCTGTCAATTCTTGGCGTCAGGTGGATGAAAGTTCATTTCACTTCAACTTAATAAATCAATATGTTCTCTTTTTTTTGGGGATGACATGTAGTTACCAGACTTGCCTTTGGCTACCTTAATTAATTAAGGCCTCCAACCAGGGCTTCAAAACTTAAAACTAGAAGCGACTACTTGCTAAAGGCACCCTCTGTGGGGTACTGACTTCGGTTTAGGGCATCGCTGGTAGAGGTCAGCAAGAAATGGTTTGAATCGGAATGACATAATATGTTCTGCAGCCAGTTTGTTACTTATACAAAAACTGACTGTAAATGCTACATTTTATACACTTTCTCTCACGAAAATCATTTAGAGTATGACAATAAGATATCTTTATTAGCTTAGAAACAGAATGGCCGACTTTTGCGATACAGATGTTCAATTCCAGCTTGGTAACATTTTTCGTACGACTTAAAGTTGCACACATATGTACATAGTATACTGCGTATGATTGCTCTACAAACGCAATCACAAAACCGCAGGACAATTGCGTAACACAGTGTCAGTGGGAACGGATTTAATTTTGACATTTTAACAACATTCATTGCGTTATTTACGTTGTTGAGCAGATAATTTTTCAAACATACAAAGCTATGGATTAGTGATATCCTTCAAAATGATTCAGATTATGATTAGTGGTAGTGTGTTATGTTAATATTTATTTATTTATTAAAACTTTATGCACTAGTAAAAAATACCGTTCAAAGGCGGACTTAATGCCTGTGGCATTTTCTTCCAGTCCACTTTAGGGTAATATGGTGCAGGGTAAGTAAATTCTTAATATAAAACGCTAAGTTTAAATCAAATCCCAGCCCAGTCCTACCCTATACCAGAACGCCTGGTCCCCCTACCTAACTGAGCTCAAGTTTTAATTGAAACGCTCCAATGCGACTGTGAAATCTTATAGCCCATTACAATCAGTGTTATCGTGAAAATTACAAGTCTCGCTGCATTTTAGACGAAATTCGAGCTGTATGATTGAGATAAGTATGTGTTATCTGACTATTTTGGCGTGTAATGAGTGGTTTTATTTGTGTCGTTATGATAGGAGGGATAAGTTTAGGTTGCAATTTGCTCTGGTGTGTGGTGTCAGCTGTTGTCGATACATTATCATTTCAGCCGCAAGACGTCCACTGCTGGACTTAGGCCTCTCCCAATTTGGGGGGCTTTGCCATAATCGCCACGCTTGCCAGGCGGGTTGGCGATCGCAGTGTGGTGGTAAAATGCATAGAGAACGCTGCTGCCCATTCTCTAGTAAGTCCCTTAGTCACCTTTTACGACACCCACGGGAAGAAATGGGGATACATAATCAGCCTAAAATGTTCCCACTGCTGGGATACAGGCCTCCTCTTTCCAAAAAGGAAAGACTGTAATCTACCACACGGGCCTAGTGCGCGTGAACATATGTCACATGTCTTTAATCTTATTGGTTCTAGGACGTGTTGGTACCCTCATGATGTTTACTTTCACCGTTTTAAGAGCAGTGGTGATGAAATAATTTACACAAAGTAAAGATATATAAGATACCACTAGGCCACCACTGCTCCTCCTCTTAATTACAAATACTATCATCATCATCATCATCATTTCAGCCGAAACACTTCCACTGCTGGACACATGCCTCCCACAAGCTCCGCCACGTCAACCGGTTTTGTGCTTCCCGCATCCAGCGGATTCCTGCGGCCTTCACAAGGTCATCGGTCCACCTTGTTGGAGACCTTCCAACTCTACGTCTTCCGGTACGCGGTCGCCACTCCAGAACCTTTCGGCCCCATCGGCCATCTGTCTGCGAGCAATGTGCTCTGCCCAAATACTAAAACCTCACTCAATCCATAATCTTTAACTTCATTATCAAACCTTAAACGATTTAAATAAAAAAGTTAAAAAAACAACTTCCAGTAACATCGTCACGTTTTCAATTCAGGATACTTGATCGATATCGCGATGGTCCACTAGGTTCCTTCAGTTAATTGCCTATTTTGGGGGCGGTTCCGACCTCGTATCCGATGTCGAATCGAGCGGTCCCATAATGCGAGTAGATCTTGGTACTTGAGACTCTCTGTATCGTTTTCTCAATTCAATTTCAGGAGATAATGTTGAAAGCAATCTGCGGTATCGTACTTTGTTGTTCTATTTTGCATTTATGTAGATTGCTACGTTAAAATAATGTAAACAGAACATACTAAGTAGTTCCGTGGGTTGGCGGATGTAAAGAATAGCACCCATTCCATTTCTTGGGGGGGACTTACTGGGACTTACTATAGCATGGGTAGCAGCATTCTCTATGCATTTTACCACTATACTGCGATCGGCAACCCGCCTGCCAAGCCTGGCAATTATGAGAAACACCCCCTTGTGGATCTCTTGCGGCTGAAATCTTATCTTATATCTTTAAACGAGCAATTCTTGTATATATATATATATATATATATATATATATATATATAATCTGAATCTCGGAAACGGCTCCAACGATTTTCATGAAATTTAGTATACAGGGGGTTTCGGGGGCGATAAATCGATCTCATCAATCGGATTCATTTTTATTCAATGTCGTTTTATTCGTGTTTTCAATGACCAACTTTATCGATAATCAACTTGAATATAAACTTATTATTTTAAACACAATTTACCAAAAAATACCGAGCAAAGCTCGGTCATCCAGATATTGATTATAATAAGTAAAACTTTTTAAATATTGCTGGACTTTTTTTACTTTCTTATTTATCGGCTATTATATCGGCTTCAGCTTGATGAACAACAATGATATTTTTTCAACTAGACCCACGCGTCTAATCGGCAAAATGCAGTATATACGCACCAATTAATGCTCACACTTCTATTTTATTCTTTCCATTAAAACTGATAATAGATATTTAACTTGAGAGTGGTTCCGGGTCCAAAACACTTCGAATAAACTTGACTCAAACACGGAACTTTATCCTGCTCCAGCAAGCAACCATAGCAATGAATATCTCCATCTATAGGGAATACAGGCACATATACGTCATCTAAAAATATATGCCCTATTTATTTCCTCTGTCTTCATATGATATGACATACATTAAAGATTATTCTGTGCTAACCACCCTAGGGAGTGCAGGCACAGAAAGTACCTTCAGAAGGTTTGCTTTTTACACTGAGAGAAAACTCTCTCACACAATAGACACACATCTCAAAATGTCGTTCGAAAATAAATAATAATTAGGGCATTAAAAAAAGATTTTTCGAAATCCATCCACAATTGCCTAACATATCGAGGTACATACATACATTAAAATAAACATTCAGAAGAACTGAGAACCTCGTCCTTTTTAAAGTCGGTTAAAAATTGAGATTTTAAAATTCATCTCAATTGTCTAATTGAAAACGTCTGTAAGGTGATTTAAAATTAATATTTCCGGTTTTGTTATTCAAATAATCAAATCAAAGAACTCTATTTGTAAGTGGCGCTACAAAATTGATATCCACAGAAACATTTTCAGTTATCATCATCATCATCATCATCATCATAATTTTAGCCGAAAGACGTCCACTGCTGGACTTAGGCCTCCCCCAAGCACCGCCCCCTCGACCGATTCCATGCATCTCGCATTCATCGAATTCTTGCGGCCTTCACCAGATATATATTGGTTTACATTTTCATTACATACTATTAGAACAGATCATAATATGTGCGTGTATTTATATAAAGCCGACCTTCTGTAGTATTATTTAGAGTAAACTGAAAGATACGGGACTTCTTCCGAGCCCCGATATCCGATGGCTTATCGATTCTTCGCAGGATAATACTGTACTGAACTTGGGAGCCAGTTGTGTACAATATCGTATCGTGTTTTAATGGGGAATTTTGTGAGACCTTTATTTTAGGTTTAGGTATAGACTTTATTATTATTCAAAATATTATATGAGTTGGAAGTTTCTTTACAGATGAAAAGTTTTGAGTGAATGTAAGCTACGAGAGCCAGAAAATATCAAACAAACGATAGATGGACTGCGTGAAAGATGATATTACTGGAAAGGGAGTGACTACTGAGATGAAAATGAAGAGAGAAGTATGGAAAAACAATAAATTGGGATAAAAGCATGATGGAAGTTACTTAGCAAATAGAAAGCTCTTGGACTATTGCCACAATCTTATTACTGTGCCAGAAAACGGTGCTAACTTTGAAAGATAGAATATAGAATCCAGTCGATCATGTATCTAAGGTTATTATATCACTTCACTAGCTCATCATCACACCAAGCCACGTGTAGACACGCTTCACTTTTAACTATTTCCCGCCATTTGTGGTGATGGACAGATGACATTAGGACATATTTTATTGCTATATTGACCTGCTTTTGATCTCGGTCACGCCTAACGGAAAACGATGGATGAGGTCTACTATGGAACGAGTGTGCCAAAAAGATGTCTGTTCACTCTTATTTTGAAAAATTAAACGTGGAAGAGAACGCACACGCTGTCAAGGAGTCCTCCACTTTGGCTGTGCCCATAATGAATAAAGAGAGAAACGCAACCAAGTGCTTATGGTGCCGAACAGTACGTCTGGTAGTCCAGTCGTAGGTCGTGGAGCTTTTGCGCACACTCTCTGAAGTACTGTCTTTAGAAGACCGACAGACCAGCAACATTACACCGATGAGCCAGGCTGTACAGCCTAGCCACTAACGTCTCTTTTCTGTAAGCGTTTTTGCTTTGCACTCAACCGAGTCAAGGGCTGCAAACTTGTATTTTGCTAAGTCATCCCATATTACAGGCACATGCGTCATTTAAACTTGACCTAGCAATGTATAACCTGATTGTGAATGTATTTGCTGAAAAACAAGCCTCTTCTCTGCAAGTGGGAAAAAGCTGTAATCCACCAAACGGACCTAGTGTGGGTTGGTAAATGTCACATATCTTCGAATTTCTAGTTCTAGGATATGCCGGTTTTCTCATGACGTTTTTCTTCACCGTTATGAGCGTCACCATAATGCCTACTCAAAAACCCTTTGCAATTCTATTGACCCAAATGTCTGCTTATTCTCTTGTCAATTTATTCTCTTAAAATTTTACGCAATCACAGAAAAAAAACTAACGCGAAGTAAACTGTCACTCCACTTGAAGTGCTATTCTGTAAAAATGTCACCGTGATAACTTGCGTGAAGTGAGCTAAAAGTGACTTGTCATTAGTGTCCATCCCTAGCATCAGATGGAATGAGAGCTCACTTTTAGGTCACTTCACCTAAGTTCTCAGGGTGAGATTTTAACAGAATATGTAGATCAGCCGATGTTAGGGATTGACACTGTTGACAGTTTACTTCACCTTAAGTATCAAGGTGAGATTTTTTATAGAAAATATCGGCTAATGCTAAAAATGTACACTTATAACTACTCAATTCGAGCTCACTTAACCTAAATTATCACAGTATGATTTTTACAAAGAATCGCCTGCTCGCCTTATTTTTTTCTCCAAGAAAAGCGACCCCTGAGATAAGTATGAAATCAAATCAAAAACCAACTTTCCTATAAGTGGCTTATAATACCCACTACTTTTCCTCCTATTAAAAGCTTACACGGGAAACGTTTTAAATCGGGCGCTGTACGCCTTTTTAACGTTTTCTTTGGAAGCTACATAATAAAACAGGGTGTTCGAGAAAGTTAGGTTGTTTTTTTTTTTGGTAATGTTTCTTGCTATGGCTAGAAAATGGCTCCTTGGAAGATAAGAAAGTATGAATTCGGAAGAACACTTCTATTTTTGTGTTGATACAGGTTATTACCAATGACAATACGCCTTGTTTCCCCGAAGAGTTGTGCAGAGATTTTGTTAGTTACGTTTAAGTCCTATGCAATAGGAGGCGAGCCTATTGTCATTAACCAGGCACACTCCGAGCCGCTATTGAGAAATTCTAAATAGAAAACCTTTATAGTACTGACTATAGTGCTAACCACAACTAGACCAAAGAAGCAGTCACGAAACGACCTACATGAGTTATAAATATAATTTATAACAATACTTTAGACCTTCAAAGCATATAGCGATATACAAAGGTCAGTAGCGATGCTTACTGTTTAAGGTGTGTTTTTGGCAGTGACAGAAAGGGTCGGTTCACATCTGACGAAAGATGCGTCGAGCGTATCATCGGTCGCGTCTGTTCGGTCTAATAGTGTGTTTTCATATCTAACGGAAGATGCGTCGGGCGTTATTTTATACTTTCGTGATAAATCGTTCTGTATCAAACATTTTCAATGCAAGAAAACTTCGAACAGTCTGTACACAAACGATTTCCGCTGATGTTACGCCTAGTCTGAATGCATCAGTCAAAATACACGTGGCGGAACGTTGCCGCTCTTTACGTCGGCCGACAATGCGTTGACGAAAACGGAACAGACGCTGTACGCTCGACGCACTAAAGCATCTTCGGTTAAGTGTGGAAGGTTGAATGTTTTCTCATATAATTGTCTGTTCTGACGTTACGCGACCGATGATACGTGACGCATCTTCCGTCAGATGTGAACCAACCCTAAGTTTTGACAGCAAGTACAGTTTGTCAAAATTATTCTAATGCTTCTATTTGCACTCAAAAGAGGACAACTGTCAGCAAATTTTATAATAACCTTAATGATGACTTTAAAATATAATATGACAGTAACGTTTTGTATGAAGTTGATTGGTTTTACTAGAAGATAATGTTAGTACGAGAACAAGAAATATGCCCCATTTGAACACACGAAAGAAGTGAAAACTATATTAAGATTAAACGTTGCTGATGACAGCTGAACGTGGACGACGCTAAAAGAAACCACTAAGAGACCTGAGTATACGCGATTCAGCATCATGGACCGACTAGGGTCGAGTATACTCGATACAACGTTACTGACCCGAGCGTGACGCTTCAGTTTAGTTTACTGATCAGGAAGAGTGCAAAGTGCGCCTAGAGAAGTTTTCACTTGATTGAAAAGTACTCTGATCGTCTTTTCATATCGCACTGATAAATTTCATGCCATCATTTGCAAAAGAACGATATCCCTGATCTGCAGAATGCCTGACAGCCGCAACTAATGTCGAAGACCGTCACTGATAGGATCGCATCTCCACTTTGGGGGTCCCCAAAAACAAAATCAGTCATATAAATAATCATATGTGTGTAAGGGGGCACACCTACAATCTCAGTGCCCCAAGTCAACCTCACCTGCTCGTGGTGCACCCTGCTGATTAACAAACGAGGCTCTGACAACCGACAGATGGCGGGATAACCATTTTTAATCAAACGTCGCAGCTAAATAGCGCAGACTAGTGGCGGGCAGCAGCGTCATTAGTGCGAGAAGCTGCGATCTGCGATCGCCAACCCGCATGCCCAGCGTGGCGATTATGGGCATTTCCTGCAATGGCAAGCCAATTTCAACCACGGCCCCCAGTTCCCGGCCGCCTTGCTATTCCTGATTATGGCGGCGATCATGGTAACGGCAAGGTAGGGGGTGCGAAGAATCCCCGGGTTACGAATAGCCGCCAAACCCAACTGACCTCGGCGATGTATAACGGACGCACGTTACGGCTCGACGACCACCTAGTGCAGCTTGAAGAAGAACTCGGAAAGATAAGGTGGCACATTCTTGGGTTGAGTGAAGTCCGAAGAGAGGGGGAGGACACAATAACCCTTGAATCAGGCCACCTTTTATATTTTCGAGAGGGAGACCAGCTATCCCAAGGCGGAATCGGGTTCCTGGTAAACAAATCCCTTAGTGACAACGTTGTGGAAGTCTCCAGTGTCTCGAACAGGGTAGCGTACCTCGTAGTCCAGCTAACCAAGAGGTATAGCCTCAAGGTTGTCCAGGTATACGCACCAACCTCGGCACACTCGGATGACGAAGTGGAGGAAATGTATGAGGACATTTCCAAGGCCTTGCATTCCACCACTAAGGCCCACTACAACGTTGTCATGGGGGATTTTAACGCTAAAGTGGGAGTACAGAATTGCAATGAATCGGTAGTAGGATCCTACGGGTTTGGCAGCAGAAATCATAGGGGGCAAATGCTTGTGAACTTCCTTGAGAAAGAGGGGCTTTTCTTGATGAATTCTTTCTTTAAGAAACAGCCCCAAAGGAAGTGGACGTGGCGAAGCCCCGACACTATGACGAAAAATGAGATAGACTTCATCATAACGGACAAGAAGCATATATTCAGAGATGTCTCAGTGATCAACAGGTTCAATACCGGTAGTGATCACAGACTTGTCCGAGGCTCTCTGAATATCAATTTCAAGCTGGAGCGAATTCGTTTGATGAAGTCTAGGCTCCGTCCAAGTATGCTCCAAACTATGTTAGGATCTGAAGCGTTCCAGTTAGACCTGGAGAACCGATTCGCTGCCGTGGAAACCACAAATGACGTCGACCAGGCCCTCGACCAAATGGTGGAAATCCTCAGGGAAGAAGGCTTAAGATTTTGCAAAAAGCGGCGTACGGGCAAGAAGTCCAAACTTTCGGAAGAAACTCTGGAGCAGATGACGGAACAACGTGAAAACCCACCTATCACTTCGTCAGAACAACGGGCGCTGAACAAAAATATTAGAACATAGGTACGACGCGACCTCCGACGCTCTAATACACGCTCCATAGAGGAAGCGATCGAGCAGAATCGGGGGTCGAAAGTGTTCGTCCAATCACTTGGGAGGAGCCACTTGACGAAGTTGACTAAATCTAGTGGGGATAAAAGGTATATAAGGGGATATAAGGTTGACTGGTAGAAAATGCCTATGGCATTAAGTCCGCCTCTGTACATAATATGTGCTTAAAGTGTTAAATAAATAAATAAATAGTCGTTTCGAAGCCGGAGATCCTTTCGGAAGTCGAAAACTTCTATGGCCAATTGTACGCATCGCATGCATCTCGACCTGATCCCGAAAATGAGGATTCCAGAGCCACCTTAACCCGCCACTTCACAGAAGACCTGCCCGAAATCAGCCAAGACGAAATCGAGGCGGCTCTGAAACAACTTAAAAATGGAAAAGCCACTGGTGAGGACGGGATTACGACCGAGTTCCTGAAAGCGGGAGGAGGTCCAGTACTGAAAGAGCTTCGGGAGCTCTTCAATTCGGTCCTGTTCTCTGGGAGAACTCCAGAAGCGTGGCGAAGGAGCGTGGTCGTACTTTTCTTTAAAAAGGGGGATAAAACCCTTTTAAAGAACTACAGACCCATTTCGCTCCTAAGCCACGTATATAAGTTGTTTTCAAGAGTCGTCACGAATCGTCTAGCGCGGAGACTCAACGAGTTTCAGCCACCGGAGCAAGCCGGGTTTCGAGGAGGATACAGTACCATAGACCACATCCACAAAGTGCGGCAGATTATACAGAAGTCCGAAGAGTATAATCGGCCGCTGTGTCTTGCGTTTGTGGACTATGAGAAGGCTTTTGACTCTATCGAGACCTGGTCTGTTTTGGAGTCTATGCAGCGATGCCAAGTCGACTGGCGATACATCCAAGTGCTGAGATGTCTTTACGAAAATGCGACAATGACCGTACAAACTCAGGACCGGCGAACTGAACACATCCCCCTGCGTCGAGGAGTGAGACAAGGGGACGTAATTTCCCCAAAATTGTTCTCTAACGCATTGGAGGATGTGTTCAAGACGCTGAACTGGAGTGGACGCGGTATTAACGTCAACGGCGAGTACATTTCACACTTGAGATTTGCAGACGACATCGTCATATTGGCTGAATCGCTGCAGGACTTGCAGCGAATGCTGGACGACCTAGTTGATTCTTCTGAAAGCATTGGTCTCCGGATGAACTTGGACAAAACCCAAGTTATGTTCAACGAACACGTAACTCCGGGACCGATTGCTGTCAATGGCGGTGCCCTCAAGGTTGTTCGAGAATACGTTTACCTCGGGCAAACACTGCAGTTTGGTAAGAACAACCTTGAGAAGGAAGCTAACAGAAGAATTCAGCTGGGTTGGGCAGCGTTTGGGAAGCTTCGTCGAGTCTTCTCGTCGCGTATTCCGCAGAGCCTAAAGACGAAAGTATTCAATCAGTGCGTCCTGCCTGTTATGACCTACGGAGCCGAAACGTGGACACTCACGATACGGCTGGTCCATAAATTCAAAGTTGCTCAGCGAGCTATGGAACGAGCTATGCTTAGAGTATCTCTGAGGGACAGAATCCGGAATGAAGTGATCCGGCAGAGAACCAAAGTTATCGACATAGCTCACAGAATTAGCAAGCTGAAGTGGCAATGGGCCGGCCACATTAGCCGTAGAACCGATGACCGTTGGGGTAGACGTGTTCTTGAGTGGAGACCGCGAGTCGGCAATCGTAAGGTAGGACGCCCTCAGGCTAGGTGGAGCGACGATCTTCGCAGGGTGGCTGGTAGCAGCTGGATGAGAGTTGCCGAGAATCGGGCTGAATGGCGTGCAATTGGAGAGGCCTATGTCCAGCAGTGGACTGCTATAGGCTGATGATGATGATGATGATGAAATAATCATAATTTTCATTGGAATTTTATTTCTACTACAATCTCCATTTTTGTAATAAGTCCCGAAGTCGCGGGCAGAAGCTAGTATAATATAATGTTATAAAGGAATTGGATCTTGATATCTGAAACAAAATATTTATATTAATTTATTTCAAAGCGAGGATAATGTTTATTCCGGACTTCAACCCTACTTAAAATCTCAAAAGAACCTTTTTCACACCCTATATAAAATACGCTGGCTATTACAACGATTGCAATATATTACTTAAAGTAGTCGTTATCTTGCCAAACTGAAAGATTTTTACAGAACAATTTATATGAAAATATCTTTTCTTTCAGTTAATATTGTACTCTTTTATTCAGTTCAATAGGTTTTAGTGTGATTATAGATTAGATCATATATTTTCAATACGTGATAATATTGCGAATCTTTGCGAATTGAGATAAATATGTAACGATACGCGATTTATTTTTAGATATAAAAATATATTATTGTTAATCAAGGAGCACACGATTTAAGAGTTCTTTAAATATTCAGTAGAAAAGGCATTATTTTCTGCTGTTCCAGTCAAATTTTAAGTGTTTTCAGGTTATTCTATGAATGGAAATTTAATGATCGCAGTCTCAAGTGAGCAGAAACATCAAGTTATGTTCTTTAATGAATATGATCTACTCAAAGCGAGTAAACAAGCTCTTAATGCTGAAGTATCGATGCTTGAACAACAAAAATAAAAAAATAACTCAAAAAACCTTTGCAATTCGAAGAATTTTATTCGGATAAATATCAGTTTACCTTGCTTTCTAGCGATAAAATAAAATTAATATATATGGTATATCTAATTTATTAATATAAACCAAAATATATTTTATGGTACATAGTGCATTAAGGGCATTTAATGACTCGTGAAGCAAGTGTAGGTCCAATTGCGACACAAGTTACTAAATGATTTTGGCGCTAGATATATTTAGTCTTGGTGGTATAAGCGTGCCTTCTTAGATAAATTTATTTTGCATAAAATCTTGCATGAGTCTCAATGTGCCTAGACTACTTTTAACTATTACAAACATCAACCTTAACCAAAGCACAGCTAATGAAGCTCTAAAATAGTTGAAATCTAAACATCATTTTCCATTCCTTTTTTACTCTTTTATGTACCTACATATATTTATTGTCCTATACAGTAACAGGCAAAAGTTCGCTGCCCTCAAGCAATGTTTCTTACTGGGTCAGCCTGAAATGAAGTGAAATGAATTGTTTATTTATATAAGTAGATATTATAAGACATTTATCACACGTCAAGCTTTGAGCTGACCTGTCCCAACTGACAGCATGTCATCAGCATAAGTCATCGTGTAGCTCAACTTTATTTTAGGGAGCTCAACGACCCGTCACAAGATGCTATCAGATCTGAAGGACATTTGCGTAAGACATATTAAAAATACTTAAAACCGCCAGACAGTTATTATGGTACTCACATTCACAGTCAGCCTAGGCAAGAACATGTGTATCTGAAGTAAGATCATATAAATATGAATTAAAGTAGGGTGTATGATAGAAATACTTTGGCTCACTTGCACCACATATCATGAAAAGAGTTTAGCGCTAAACGTATTTAGCGATGGTGGTGCAAGCCACGCCTTAATGGACAAACGCTTCATAATGGTTTGGTTTCGATAAATGTTTTCGATTATCTAACTGCAAGTCTCAACCCATTCACTGCCACTTAAATTTTAAAAACATCACCTGGGTGCCACTTAATATTTTTCCTTTGGCAAGACCTTCACAACACCAACCGTTTTTTCCTTACCAAAACAAGAATGACAGTTCGAAACAAAAACCAACAGTTTTTCCACATTTAACAATTGTTTCTAGCCGTGTATCTTGGCAAATATTTAAATAAATTCTATCATTTTAAAGTAATTCCAAAAAACGTCCTAAAGTACACTCAACGCATATGGTGCGTTGGTGGCATGACGTAGTTATCTCGATCAACGCAAATGGTGCGTTGGTGGCAACGAATGGGTTAATCTAGCGATTCTATTTTTAACTCTAGTAAAACGACAACTTTAACCAAAGTCAAGATAATCAAGCCCACAAATTGTGGAAATCTAACATAATTTTCCAGTCCTATTATATTCCTTTGTCCTATACCTAACAGGCAAAACTTCCCTGTCCTCAGGCAATGTTTCGTACTCGGTCGACCTTGTCAGGAACATGTCTTTCTGAAGTAATATCATATTTCGTCTTCGGGGATCCACCCGTGAAATTGCTTGTTTATTCTGTTATTTAGCCATATTAATGGTGTGTATTTTGTATTTTATTTTGTTTATGGGAAGTTATCTTTATGGATTTTGTGCTTTCACGGTGTTTTGACGGTTTTGCGAAGAGAAATGGGTTGTAATTTTGCGTTGTTTGTGCGTGATAGAGTTTCGGTAAATTGGATGGTTTCTGTCGGTAATATTTTTTGGCTGTGAGTGAGTATACACGAGGTATCTTGGTAAGGCTAGGTTTATTTTTACTTGTTCAATATTCTGGTAACTTCGTTCCTATTCTGAAACAGTTGAATCGTTTTTACTTAAACCTAAACTTCATTGTCTCAGCAATCTTCTGATTGGTTGCCGCTGTAGATTCTGGCTTGCAGAGAACTTGCACTGGTATGGAACGGTCCGACACTGGTCTGAACATAAAACGGATGAGCAAAATTCTCTGTTTTCCAAACAGACTTGCATTATTTGTAAGTTTCAAACTGTAAAGCGAAATTCAAAGTCATGGCAAAGAATTTAGAATCATCCCGGCTTAAAACGACAGCAGCAAAAGGTACCTTTACTAAAACTAAAAAAAAAAACTTAATTTTTTGCACCAATCTTATCCGCCATCCATTCACCTGAAATGCCTTCATCAAAATAACTAACAAAATAAATAAATTACAATTTCAAACGAGAATATCATTTACTTCTCTCGCTGACTGCAAAATAGTACCATTTACCAAGACTCCGGCATTAAACTTTCGTTTATAAGTAGGTGCAGAAACTCCAACAATTGTGAAGTTTTAATTGAAACCTCAGCATTTCGTCTTTAAGTTTATACCATTGCTGGGTTCCATTGTATGCAGAATAGTATACAATCACTTATAGAGTTGTCTTTGGCGTGAAACTATTTTCTTCAGTTTCGTGTAGTGTGATCGTGTTGATTCTTTAAAATCATTTGGAAAAGTGTCGAGTCAAGAAGTGGCGTTGATTTATTTTAGGAACAAGGGAGTTCGTTTCAAATTTTGGTGACCAATTAAGTCAGGTTTGAAGTGTATATAGAATAGCACTGAAATTATTTTAATCCATACGTTTCAAAGTACTTATAAGTAATTTTTCGGGAATGTGAATAATATAAGTCTGTCTCTGTAATCCTCATCTATCTGTCATTATTAAAATGTATGTGATGGGCTTACGAAATGTGTCTTTTTCTCCCATATATTTTTATTAGTCGTATTCTCAGCATTACATCTCGTGGAAAATTAGAAAATGTGAGTTTGATAATCCAATAGAACACGATTGCCCTTCAGCTGATTTGTAGTTGGATCACAGATTTAATTTTCTCGTCTGTTTGTTTTCTGTGTACTTGATATGTACGCGGACGAGATTGCGGGCAAAAGCTAGTATTCTATAAAACTACTAGCTGACCCAGAAAACGTTGTTTTGCCGGGTGAAAATTTATAGATGTATGTATAAAAAAATTGAAATTAAAAATTTTGTCTAAAAAATAAAATAAAAAATTTAGGGGTGGACTACCCCTAACATTTAGGGGGATGAAAAATAGATGTTGGCCGATTCTCATAGATACCGGATAAGCACAAAAAATTTCATCAAAATCGGTCAAGCCGTTTCGGAGGAGTATGGCAACGAAAACTGTGACACGAGAATTTTATATATTAGATAATTGTAAGCATCTTCACAAACACACTCATGACAATTATTATTATGCCATGACGTCATGTACCGTGAATTTTTCATAAATTTTCGGGAAGCATTTCGTTGATTCTAAAATTAAGAGCTCAAACACAGCTCATATTTAAGTTTTATAAGTTCGTAAACCCAAAACTTGCCGAGTTGAGAACCTCCCAAGTTTAAGTTAAACTTCGCAGTTTTAATCCTCTGTTTTATAATATACTTGTACTGGGAACTTAGTTGTTTTTTTTTAACTTACTTAAGTATATCATTGCGAATTTGATGTAAAGAGATGTTCTTTTCATGATTTTCCTTTTAAAAATCGTAAAATAATGTAGAATAGATGGCTTATTTTGATGTTACGGTATAAAATATAAATTAGGTCAAACTTTGTAAATACTTCAATTGTAAAGTGTATTCTGGCTTACTCTGCTACTTTGAAATTATTATTGCTTTCGTCTTTTATATTATCATTTATTCTGTGTCTCGGTGTGATTTATCTTTAATATGTATTTATTTAGAAATATATAAGAATATTTATCAGTTGTCTCGTTGCCAAAGTACAGGATCTGCCTATTTTGGGATCAGATAACGGTGTGTTGGTTGTCCTAAGATATATTATTGAAGTTTTATGTACTGGAGCTATGCTACTCACTGACCTGTGGTTCATTACATAGTACTGTGTTTAGCTCTATGTAACTGTGCTTATGATCGATTTTTAACCTACCTACATGAATGCTTTCAGTTCATCAAGTTCAAAACCCACATCAAACGTGTCCGTATCTAAAATGCATATTATAAGATAAAAGACTACGTTCAGGACAAGGAAGTTTGGCAATAATTCCTTCTGCACATGTTGCTTTTATGGTACCTCATTAACGGGATAACCATGTAATTGTGCAGGAACAGGTAACAGCTCCCAAATTACGATGTACATTTATTATTTTATTTTTTACATACTTTTTTGACATCTACTCATTATTTGACATAATATACCTACAAGTCTAATCTGTAATCTTTATTATTGGTTGTCATGGCAATAACGACTTTTCGTGTAAATAGTTTATTATGTCTTATTTATGAAATACTATTATTTATGTAGATTATTTTATACTTTGTGAATGTGAGAACGTTGTAGGCCTTGTAGACTGTAGACAATTTTCTATTTTATTCAGTACTTGGTACTTGTTGATAGGCCTACAGCGTCCTCCCTGTTAACTACCTATTAACCCTGTAATTTGAAACCATTGTAAAAATCAATTATTTTTAAAAGAGTAACCGTGGAGTTTCTTGCCGGCTGTTCTCCATAGGAATCAACAAATTGGAACCGCGCACCTAGCTTCTGACGTTTCATAAGTGCCTATGTAGGGTTAAGTGAAATAAAAATAATTTGATTTGAGTTGATTGATCATCACCGCGCCCTTTGAATCGAAATCGTCGATTTTGATGATAGCAACAAATACTGCATTACTGAGCGCTAGGTATTCAGGGGTATCGCCAAGTCAGCGACACGTAAAAGAAGAAGGAAATTTGCCAGATTTAGGTTCGGTTCACATCTGACGGAAGATGCGTCGAGCGTATCATCGGTCGCGTCTATTCAGTTTAATAGTGTGTTTTCATATCTGACGGAAGATGCGTCGGGCTAACTTGTACTTCCGTGATAAATCGTTCTGTATCAAATATTTTCAATGCAAACTTCAAACGGTCTGTACACAAACGATCTCCGCTGATATTACGCCTAGTCTGAATGCATCTGTCAAAATACACGTGGCGGAACGTTGCCGCTCTTTACGTCGGCCGACAATGCGTCGACGGAAACGGAACAGACGCTGTACGCTCGACGCACTAACGCATCTTCGGTTAAGTGTGAAAGGTTGAATGTTTTCTCATATAATTGTCTGTTCTGGCGTTAGGCGACCGATGATACGCGACGCATCTTCCGTCAGATGTGAACCGACCCTAAGTATCCGGAACTTGTGTGCGGATGGGGATCAAAACGTCATAAGTTTTCTAAGTCTTATCTAACTTGTTTCCATCGATAAAAATCTATTATTTTGTCTGTTAAGGGACGATAAGTTACGTAGGTAATAGTCGCCGTCGTAATTGATTTACCAATTTGACAACAATAACTACCGACTGAATTAAAATTCTGTGTGGTGCTGGACGTAAGGAATAGCACCATACCATTTCTTCCCGTGGGTGTCGTAAGAGGCGACTAAGGGACTTACTAGAGAGGCAGCAGCTTTCTCTATGCATTTTACCACAATACTGCGATCGCCACCCGCGTACCAGGCGTGGCGATTATGGTAAAAAATTGGCGGAGGTCTATGTCCAGGTGGACGTCTTTTGGCTGAAATGATGATGATGAAATTAAATTTCCCAAAAAATTTAAACTATCTGATTGTCTCATAGACCAATTGACCTTATAGTTTTATGATTGATGAGTTTTGGTTTCGCAAAAAAAGCAGTGATCGATCATGCAATAACGGTTGTCAAAGCGTTTATTGACACCTTCATGTCAAATACTTGTAAAAAAGACAGATTTTTATGACGATCATTTTATTATTTAGGACTCAACCATTTTCCTATAAAATCAAGGCGTAGTGACTTTCATCCTAAGGGTGGTCAAGACATAATGAGGATGGCTATATATAGGGTTCGCATAGCTGTATTTTTAAAATCGACTAAACTGACCTATTGATTATCGAAAACAATTATTTATGCGGCAACACCAGGTAGCAACGGCTGACAGGTGATCATGGAAGGCGCGAACCGGCAATCGATTATTTCACTTGGTTTTGGAGCGAGCTAAGATCACAACAGAAGTCATAGTAACTTAAATAACCGTGTCGAAGATTAAAGAATATAACTGTAACTGTTCAAAGGTTTTTTTTTGGTAAGTATTAATATCTATATAGGTACCAAAGAAGTTTTATTACATATACATTACCCCATAAATAAATAAGTTTCTTCGGTATTAATTAACATACGTAAAAATTCCAGTTATATTTTTAGCGTGTCACAAATTTTACTACGCAGGAACTCTTCATAAGCCCTCACACCGAGATGTAAATCTTTTAAATAAAGAACATACGAAACTTTTTGTGTAAGTTTAAAAATACATTCATGAAGCCAGAAACTTTGCTAACTCCATACAGGATGTTTATAAAGCAGGTAACAGACATGTAGTATTTTGTAAAAGCTGTATATTCATAGTGATTGTAAGGGAGCCTCAGATGAACGGAAGCGGCGATGCGCGAAAAAACAATTCAAGCAATTTCATATTAATTGTCAACAAAACTATCGGTTGCGTCATGCGACAGATGGCATGCGACAAGCGATAATTTTCTTTGAGAATTTGAGAGAAATGGTCGTGTCGTTTGTTTTGTGAGTGAATATGGAGCCTCCCGTTGCACGAATAATATAAAAACTGGCGCTGACCTGCGACAGTTGTTGAGAATGAGCGAGCATCCTGCGTCTAATCGATGCGACAGGTGCAACTTCCCCAGCCTGCAGTTACGACACTGCATCTTGAAGCTAAGTATGCGGAGCCTTGAACAATATCTGTGAAAAACGTGTGATGTTAGGTTACCTCCGCTTTGAAGATTCTTACACTTTTCCTAAGCTCCAAATGCATCGTCGTTTACTCCATTTTTTAAATACTCAAACTTTTTTTCGTTCCCACTATCCGCTTCATCACCCACAAAAACTATGAAAACGACACTGACGATGAAATCTTTGAACATTTTTGCAGACGCCATTTTGGATTTCCATTTTGACCCCACTATTGCCTTCAGCACCTTCAAAACCTAAAACGTCGCATGGCAGGGGACAAAACACTTTTTCATTACGCGACGATTTTACTCCTACCCCAAGCTGCGTTAAAGAAATGTATCTGTCATTGCGTCTCTTCGCTGAGCTATCACAGTCACATATCGTATCAGGTCAAAATTCGGTCGAGCAGTTGCTCTTGATGTAACTTTGTTCAAAAGGCAACTTGAAAACCTTTTAACCCAATAGAGTGAAATCTTGAAGAATCAGTTCACACCTCTATACTCTCTTGAGAATATAATTATCTTTTAATTTAAGAAGTATGGACTGTGTCTGTGAGTAGGTTAGTAAATTATAGATTTGGTTTTAAATACGTACTGCAAAAGTGTCTAGGGATCAAGCACGTTAACAATTCTTTTCTAGATTCTGCACTTAACAACACTATACGTGCACATTCTGTACTTCAAACTCGGTTACTTAGTGCAAAAATAATTGCACAGAAGTGACTTATTTTTGGTGTGAAAATTCGCTATTTACGGTAGTACGGAATTTAACGCATTCAAAACATTGTACTTATTGCATGTACAGGGATCGTGGAAGTATTAAACGTTTAAAACTTGTTTCCGAAAAAGAAACATCCACATAGGTTGAAAATTATCATACTGTATCACGATATTTCTTTTTTGTAGAACCAGTTACTGATGTGTCGGTGTCGTTAAAACACTCTAGGTTCACGCGCACGTGTGACCTAACCCTACACTACAGTCACAGTCTTCTGTGTAAAAAAAATAGACTACTTAAGTCACAGAAAAGTTTGACTTAAGTGTGGGTTAAGATCACTTAGTGCTATAGTAAAGCCAGTCAGCAAAGCGTTTCCGGGATAAACGGTTAAAATGCTCAAAAATTTACAATTTACCGCCATTTATCGCACCTTGCAGTCTGGAGGGCATCTAAAGTAACATTTTTTATTACAAACACGGCAAGCGCTCTGCTTGAACGTGCTTGCCTCTAAAAAGCTTATGTGGGTTGTGTGAACACCCTGTGTGTGGAATAGAAAGAGTCTGGATTTTTACGCCAGATTGAAGTAAAGGCTTGTTGCGATGATGTATTAGATTGCTGGATGTGGTATTAGCAGGTGGGAATGGAAAGAATCAGGTTGTAATATGAAAGAGAAAACTTGTATTGAGCAAGATAGTAGGTAGGTGTGTGTTGGTTTCTGTGACGATTAATAAAAGGTCAAGTTTAGTAATGCCAAAAAGTATTTTGTTCAGTTAGTTTTATTTCAATATGCGTCCTTACTTTTGAGTTGAATCACGTGTGAGTTAGCATCTGAGATGCTTGCATTTCACAAATAAACACCACATATAGCGGCATAGCTCTACAGTTTATCATAAGTTTTAACAATAGTTCCGTAGATTTTACTCTCGAAATAGCTTTTTGAAAAAATATGTGCTAACTTCTCAAAACATAGCATCTCATCGAATTCCTATAAATTGACCATAACGAAATTGGAAGCAAAAGAGTTCTGCATCCTAAAAATATTCTGTTGATAGTTCTATCGGTTGAATCCATTTTAAATCTAGTGATTTTGACAATTGTTACAAACGAAAAATCCGTACAGGAGTGAGTTGTTGAGGTATAACTGGGAATTCTGGGTTGTTGTTGCTGTATAAAGCATTTGATCGAGTAGTCGAATTCTATGTGTCCAAATTTGTGTGAGGGACACACAAGCCCCAAAAGAGTTCTGATGTTCAAAACATCCACAATAAGTAAATATATTAGAACGAGTATACCCAGAATAGGGTGATTCCGAGCTGAGATGATGATGCTGATAATGATGGCAGTTCACTTCACCTTAATTTTTACGGTGCAAAAAGCATATTGTAAGATAAAAGACTACGTTCAAGACAAGGAAGTTTGGCAATAATTCATTCCGCACATAATGGCTTCCCTGGTATCTCATTAACGGCATCCATGTACATTTCTATTAACTGCTCCCAAATAACGATGTAATTTCCTTATTTTTTTATATAGGTACTTCTTTGACGTAATCTACTCGTTATTTGACATTTATATACCTACAATTCTAATTAGAACTCTTTATTATTGGTTGTCATGGCAATAATGACAGTTGGTTTAAATAGGTTGTTATATTTTATATAACTAGTATTTCATTTATGTAGATTCTTTTATTTTTGTGAATGTGAGAACGTTGTAGGCGTTGTAGATTGGAGACCATTTTCTATTTTATTAAGTACCTGGCACCTGTTGACAGGCCAACAGTGTCCTCCCATTCCTATTAACATTGTAATTTGAAACCATTGTAAAAGCCAATTATTTTAGTTTTATTTTAAAAGAGTAACCATGGAGTTTTTAGCCGGCTCTTCTTTGAAGATTGGAATCATGAACCTAGCTTCTTACGATGTCTGATAAGTGCCCGTAAAGGATGATTATGTGAAATAAAATATTTTTATTTTTATTGTTGAAACTTTTGCAGAGGTTGGCCTATACGTATTGATTTATGTCCCTTCTTCAACCCAAATCTCTACAGCTTCGTCCCTGAACGTATAATAAGGTGAGCTAGCACCGCGAAACTATTTCTTTGAGACTGGTATGACAATACTCTTTGTATTGCCGAGAACATCGAGATTAAAACTTTATACCGTGTTCTGGATTTCAGTAGACGTTTTAGAGGGCAGGACTTAGTTCTTGAGGAAGTATTGGGTTCGAAAGATTTATGTTTCGATCACCTTTAAGTTTTGTGAACCTATTCTGAGCTTAAAGACAGTTGCAGGTCAACTTGTGAATGAACACAGCTTGCGGTCTGCACACAAATATGAAACATTTTATCTCTTTGTCTGAAACCGGCTTAAGTAAAGAAATAGTAAGAAAACTAAGATCACATACATTTAAAAAGTGAAATTAAAAAAATATATACACACTATCTTACTTCTTACTGAGTATGCATGTATGGATGTTTGTTACTCTTTCACGAAAAAAGTACTGAACTGATTTGGATGAAATTTGGAATATAACGTGGATTAATACATAGGGTACTTTTTATCGCAGTTCCCGCGGGATATTTTCCGACCTCCACGCGGGTGAAGCCGCTGGCAAAAGCTAGTGTAAAAAAAAAATAAAAAAAACATGTTATACATGCATTCTGATGGTTAAAAGAAGATGTAATGTTTTTACTAGATATTTGAAATGAAAAATAAATTTTAAATCTAGAATGCTAGGCCAATGTGAGTACCACAATGTTACAGCACGAACAGAGCAATGGTAAGTAAGTAATAAGTTTATTGACATGAATGTAAACACAAATCCCTTGGTCCCTAAACTAGTATTAACTGTATTATAGGGACCAGTGTCTTCGCCTATCTAAGTCATAGTGGAAAATTATGGTACTGTAACAATATTTTTCTAAAACTAGGGTGGAATAGTAGCTAGAGCAATGTGCACGAAAACTAAATGGAATCTCCGCTATTAAAGACCAGTACCTTGAATCCATTTGTACTACAATAATACACATTATAAACATGTACAATTTGTGAGAGTGTATGTGTCTACTACCCTCATTTTTTTGTTTTTTTTAAACTATTATATAATTTTACATTTTGCTCGGCTCCTAAGAGTTGTAGCCCGATATTAAATAGCCTATAACTTTCTTAGAAAATAACTTTCAATTCCGACTGGTACTTCCAGAGATTACTTCCTACAAACAAACTTACAAACTTTACCTCTTCTTATTATTAGTCTAGAAGTCTAGATAAAAAAAAAATAACGCGTACGTAATCACTATCTAGTTTGAATAAATAAAGACCAGACCAGCAAACAAAACTGACCATGATCGAAGTCTCTTTCCAACTTGTTCGTGTCAAACCAGTCTAACTATTATATATTTCCGTGGAACAACTGTCCGGCCGGCAGAATCAGCATCCTGAACGTAACTTGTGATTAAAACTCTGATATTCTGAAGTTAGAACAGATGACAGACTTTTAAATTGTCTTGAGTAACTTTCACATTATGAGTGTTATGGTGTAGGATGTATTTGCTACCCTGTAGGTGGTCGACTCGGAGCCTCCGTAGAAATTTTTTGTCGGTTAAAAAAAAAGAAATTCAACTTTGTCATAGAAAATTGCAATGCCTACGCTGTCAAAATATACAGATTTTTTTTTAACCAGAGCGCAATTTTTTTTGATGGTTCAGTATCAGTAATTTATCACATTACTATAATTTTTTCAAAATGTTTTTTTTTTAAACGCGCGCCTGCGCTGGTACTTCGAACTTCTTAAAATTTTGACCGATCGAACAGCTGGTAGGTACTCTTAGCTACGCTTGGTCGTTCACTTTCGCCACAGCGCCATTATTATTTTTTTGTACTAAGATATATTAAAATAAAAAAAGCATGGTTATTATAACTCGTTGCAAATTCAAAAGATTCAGAATCATGTTCTGAATCCATGGTTACAAGTTGAACGTCGATATCCAGCCTATCACCCTGTATATGTCAAAGGAATTTGGAGAACGCCAGATTATTGCGAAAGGTTACAAAGATTAAATTACAAACGGCCAGGTTTTTACATAGATGATCCTGTTTTCAATCGTCAATTCAACGGCTGAGGGTGAATTTGACTAAACTTTTATATTTAGTCAGCATTACTCTGTTCTTAGAATAAATATTGAATGTTTTTTAGCTTTTCAATACAAAAACTTTTGGAAATTCAGCTCTAAGTTAAAATTTGCAAGCAGGACATCGTAAATTAGATGTTTACACAATACAAGAATAATAAATCACAGCTGAATTACAAAAATACAAACAAATATTATGACTGTCGCATTTTTAGCGTGTCTAACTCACTGGATAACAGCATCATCAAAAAACAACTTTAAATTTATTCATGACTATGTCTTCTAGAGGGTGTCATATTCAATTTAATGTGACATTACATAGCGCATACCAAGCGGACAATCCAGATGCGTTCAACTATATCTCATTTGACCATTTAAGATAAGAAGTTTAGAAGTTATGAGGGAACAGATGGACATACATACATATCGGTCAAAATCATAACCCTCCTTATTGCTACACCGTAGTTGGGAAAAAATACTAATGGCATCACGCTGTGTCACTTGTTACAACAGATTGACAAAGTAGGTAGTTGCTAATGGGATCAAGCCTACGCTTGAACTTATTGAATAGTGTGTGGGTGTTTACAAATAATTATTTGAGCGAAGTTTCATCGTGAACATCGTGTTCGATGTAATGTTGTGATTTTGGCAAGATTGTTACAATGTAGAATGTTTGATACGCTTTTGTTGTGGTCAAAAGTATGTACCTATTTAGTTACGGTAGGTGTATTATGGTACAAAAACGGAATTTGACACAACAGACAACCGATAACTTTGCGAGTTTTGAAGTAAAACTTCTTTACGCACGCTTGACTTAGGGAGTTAGCTGGTGAATGCGTGACTATAGCGATACGAAAAGTGTGATCGGGTGAGGCGAACGGAAGTTGAGAGATAGATGTAAGTTAGTGAACATATAGGTAAAGAGAGAGTTACTTTTCGTATATTACTGTAGCGGCATGAGAGAGAGAGGTGTGAGCACAATTTTTTTCTGTCTCTTTAATATATAAATGGAGCTGAAGAAGTTTTACTTCAGCCGTGTGGTATATTTGCTCGAGAGTTTCTTATATAACGAAAAGTGAGCACTAAAGAAGAATTTTTGAGTATTCACAGTGAATGGGATTACTGGGATGAAAGATTGCGTGGAATTTTTGCCGATGGGAAATCCAAGGTTTTTTTTTATATTATGTATGTCAGACTTTTACTGACTAAAACCCATCCGTGTTCCTTCAGTTGCCCATGTGCCAGGATCACGGTATCCCTTTCGAAAAATCTCGCGACCCTGGCAGGCATCGGTCCTATCAGACCCCTTCAGTTTTGCTGACATCTCTTTAAGGCGCGCGTGGAACACTACGCGCCGTCGACCCGAGCTTGGTACTTACCGGGCGGCGAGCTACCCATTGCTCGCCACCCGCAAGCTCACGCCTACGGTGGTCGGGAGTCCGCAATCAACTCCCGACGCCCGCGGCGTCTCCTCCTGCGGCAGCTAGGGACATGAGGGCGCAGAGACTGCCACTCCCTCACGCGCCCCGCCTCCTCCTTCGCGAGCATTACTGCTTCGCAGAAGGAGGTGACGGCTTCCCATTCCCTCTCGCTCCGTACCATTGCTCGCACCAGGACCGGACGCGAGAGGTCGCCGCCGCCGATCGCCTCCACGAGGACATGGCGGTGCTCCGCCCAGGAATCCAAGGGGTCATGGCTTCATCATCATCATTTCATCTGAAAGTCGTCCACTGGTGAACATAGACCTCCGCAAAGGGGATTGTTTGCCATAATGACCACGCTTGGCAGGCGTGTTGGCAATCGCAGTTTGGTAGTAAAATGCATAGAGAACGCTGATGCCCATTCTCTAGTAAGTCCCTTAGACACCTCTTATGACACCTACGGGAATAAATGGGATGGTGCTATTCTTTACGTCCAGCACCACACGGAATGGTCAAGGCTTGTCTGGAAATAAATATCGATGAATTTAATGTCATAAATCCCGAGACCCGATAATCATACAATCCTTCTATATAAGGTGTATCTGTTACGGCTAAAGGTGGGTGTGAACATAAACTTAAGATTAGCCGGCTAAACTTAGGTTTATCTTCGAGAAGCAGCTAAAGTTCGATATCATGTTAGTTTGCGTTGTGATGTTCCATCTTTAGCCGGCTAATGTCCACATTAACCGAAACGAAACGGCTAAAAATGTATTTGATGGACGCGCCGGGCCGGCGGAGGGTTTGAGGGGGCGGTGAGGAGACAAGTAACTTCAATGTAATAATTTTGCGTATTTCTGCTCCTGTTATGAACAAATGGTTCCTTATTATTTTATGGATTAGGTAGGTAGATATTGGTACCGATTCCCTTGTTCACAAACTAAACTAAATTTAAGTTCAGTGCATCTTTTTCTTTCTATTTCATTAAGAAGAGGACAAAAGATTTTTTTTAGTTTAGTCCTTTCAAATTAATCAGCGCCTGTCACTACTCCATACAAGTTTAGACGTGATTAAAAACTTGTCTACTAAAATTACGTCAATTTACGTCAAGCGCTGATTAATTTGACAGGACTAAACTAAAATTTATCTTCTGTCCTTTCCTTAATGAAATAGAAAGAAAAAGATGCACTGAACTTAAATTTAGTTAAGTTTGTGAATAAGGGATTCCCTTATTCACAAACTTACCACCACTGTTGGCACCATTGTTTAAGTAATTAATGTTTTGTAATTGTAATAATTGTAATTTTGAATACCTACATAGGTACATAAAAGTATGTGTAATGAGAGTGATTATTTTGTAATAAAATAGTAAACATTATTACATTTGTTTTCTTTTTCATTTCCTTCTAAATTTTTAGCCAAGGGCCTCCAGTTACGCTTAAGTTTAGCCGGCTAAAGATAGAAGAAACTAACATTAACACCTCCTCGAAGATAAACCTAAGTTTAGCCGGCTAATCTTAAGTTTATGTTCACACACACCTTTAGCCGTAACATATCTATTCATACACGAAATATTTTAAGAGGTACACCTGTAGGTGTTAAAGAAGCTATAGAAGCAAAAAGAAAATTTTTATCTGATCGGTTTTGAATTTTCGTAATTATAGTGAGACGTTTTGCATAAAACCTTTACTCCAAATTCTATGAATGGCCCGCCTGACGCTGCGAGGGCGGCGACCGGATGGCACGAGCATGGCCGTGGTGTCTCGGGCCGTAAAAAATAAGAAGGAGCCAGTATTTCTTATGTGCGTCAAATAATTTATAAATATTAAATTTTGAAAAAAAAAACATTCAAAAATTTTTTTTTCGTTGCTGTAGCTTCTTTACCATCTACAGGTGTACCTCTTAAAATATTTCGTGTATGAATAGATACACCCTATCTACATCTACACTATCTACACTATCTACACTATCTATCTACATCTACACTAATATTATAAATGCAAAAGTAACTCTGTCTGTCGGTCTGTCTGTCTGTCTGTCTTGCTTTCCTGCTAAAACTACTGAACCGATTTAAATGAAATTTGGTACACAGATAGTTTAGAGCCTGAGAAAGGATATAGGCTACTTTTTATCCCGGTAGTATGTTCCCGCGGGATAATTTCCGACCTCCACGCGGGCGAAGCCGCTGGCAAAAGCTAGTATAGTATAAATTTTAATGTGGTACCAACAAAACAAATCTAAAACGACATAAGTCAAAATTTTACTCCTCTCACGGAAATAAAACCCATCATTTATCTAAGGAGCCATTACCATAATATTTGTCATCCAGATTCATCGTAAATATAATGGCGTCAACCATTTCAGGCGAGTCGGGAAGCTGTCCATCTGTGTTAGGGAAACGACTTTTAATTTTGCATTGAATGATGGTGTTGGTTATTTCGTGAATGGTTGTTTTAAAAGTATATCATTATGAGAATGTATGTACGTACACACATTTTAATGTAACTGTCATTTAGAAGATACCATGCATCACAAAAGCGATTCCTTGCAAAACAATTTTTGTAGCTTCAATTGTCACCCGGACCTTAATGTTTTTATATTCATACTATCCACATCCACACTAATATTATAAATGAAAAAGTAACTCTGTCTGTCTGTCTCGCTTTTCTGCTAAAACTACTGAACCGATTTAAATGAAATTTGTTACCCAGATAGTTTAGAGCCTGAGAAAGGACATAGGCTACTTGTGATTCCGTGACTTTGTCTGCGTCCGCGATAACTGACATTTACGCAGACGAAATCGCGTAAATGTAGTAAGTAGCTACTGCTGAGCATGAGGTCTTGGGTTCGATTCCCAGGTCGGGCATTGGGTTTTTCCATCTGGAATTTCTCTGTAGCAGCCCGGAGTCTGGATTGGTGCCCGGTGGATGGCAATAGGCTCGCCCCCTATTACATGGGACTTAAACATAACAGGCGAAATGTGGGTGTACTGTAGGTACACCTCTGCCTAACCCTTCGGGGAAACAAGGCGTGATGTTATGTTATGAAGTCGCGTATCTGGATGACCGAGCTCTGCTCGGCGTTTTTTGCTAAATTGTGTTTAAAATAATAAGTTTATGTTCAAGTTGATTATCGATAAATTTGGTCATTGAAAACAAGAATAAAACGACATTTTATAAAAATGAATCCTAGCTAGATCGATTTATCGCCCCCGAAACCCTCTGTATACTAAATTTCATGTAAATCGTCGGAACCGTTTCCGCGATTCAGATTATATATATACATATATACAAGAATTGCTCGTTTAAAGATATAAGATAAGATATGTGTTAGGTACTGTTATTAAAGACTTTACAATACACAAGGTGGCAGTAACATTTTGGCACAAACTGAAACCCAGAATTAATCCACCACATGTTTTTACCTCTAGAGAGGTAACCTCGTAGAGAACGTAGACATTTTTCGTCTGTTATAAAAACAAATCTGCTGTTTCATAGAATAGTTCAATATCTAACACGATTAAAATATATGGAGCATGTACTTTTTTGTGACCTTCGTAAAGTGGAGGTTTCAGAATCATGTACCAAATACATGGTTACAGGTTGCGCATTGGTAATATTTTATATTGGCTATAGGCTGTTCTAGCTAAATTCTCTTAATTTTTAGTTTGGAATCCCAAATGATATTATATGTGATGCGGAGTAGGACCCGTACCCCGTAACGTGATAAGGGAGTAGCTCCGCTGGCTGGCGCTAAACTTCGTCACGTTTGCGGCATCATTATTGGCAGCGCAGAAGCCTCTGACTGAATGTCTGCTTCAGTAAAATTGACAATGTTGGTATATTGGCGTTTGCTAGCTAACTTAACGCACCAATATGTCGAAAAAAAAACAACTCAAAATTAACTTATTTTGAGTACTAGCTTTTTTTTTTTTTTTTCAGGATGGGAAATCATCATCAGTCAGTAAAAGTCTGACACGCCCTCCCACTCCGCCCAGAGCGGGAGAAGTCATTACTTCTCCCGCTCTGGGCGGAGCGGGAGGGCGTGTGTGTCAGACTTTTACTGACTAAAACCCACCCGTGTTCCATCAGTTGCCCATGTGCCAGGGTCACGGTATCTCTTTCGAAACAATCACGCGACCCCGGCAGGCATCGTTCCTAGTAGACCCCTACACTGCTGCTGACATCTCTATGAGGCGCGCGTGGAACACTGCGCGCCGTCGACCCGAGCTTGGTCCTTACCGGGCGGCGAGCTACCCATTGCTCGCCACCCGCAAGCTCGCGCCTACGGTGGCCGGGAGTCCGCTATTGACTCCCGACGCCCGGTTGAGTACTAGCTTCTGCCCGCAACTTCGTCCACGTGATTTTTTTTATCTCTCGTCTCACTCGTCGCATCGATTCCCACGCTCACGCTGTTACTTTGCTTTCAATTTGCGTTCTTACTAAGTTTTCCATTTTGCGCGCCCCCTAACCGTTGTAACGTTAAATTTTGTTAAATAATACCATTCTCAAGAATTGAGCTAGCAAATGTTAAAATATTTTTCAAATCAGCCTGATAGATCCAAAAGTTAGCGCGTTCAAACAAACAAACAAACTCATCAGCTTTATTATATAAAATAAATTTTTAATATTTATCATAAAGTGAATTATTTTCATCGTGTGTGACTTGATACGATAAAAATAACAGAGATAGTTGACTGGTGTTCTAGAACTTTTGAACAAGCGCGAATAAGTTGGTATAGATAAAGTGATCGAATTTAGTGATGCGCCGACTTTGCTCAAGGTAAGTTCTCGGAAAAAGTGGAGTGAGTGACACGAAATACGGCCAGTATTTTACTATCAGCTGATTATTGAAGCTTTTATTTATTCCAAAAGCGTAAATTATTTCGATAAAATTTGAACTTAATTCAGTTCATGTAAATTGTTAAATGTCGTATTACGAAATGAAGTTCGTGCAGTTTTACAGTAAAATGTATTCGGAAACGTAAAAGGTCATAACTTCAGCCGAAAGTTGTCCACTGCTGGACATAAACCTCCCCCAGTTTGCGGTGCTGTGTCATAATCGCCACGCTTGGCAGGCGGGTTAGCGATTGCAGTATGGTAGTAAAATGCATAGAGGACGCTGCTGCCCATTCTATAGCGAGTCCCTTAGTGGCGATTTCTCACGACACCCAAAGGAAGAATGGGATGATGCTATTCTTAAAGGAATATGTATTATTTTCAATATTGTACTATAATTTACTAGAGACGTATTAAGGCCAGAATTTTCATTATGATCCCGTAACGCGTCGACTCCCTACCACCGTGTATATGAAACCCTGTGTATGTTCGTCCGTGTGTGATTTCTAATACAAGAAAAATAAACCAAAATGATAAAGTTTGAAATGAAAGCAGTATATGCAAGAGAGCAGTGAAATGAGAGCATTTTTGGCGTAGTGAGAGCAGTGTTGGCTGGTATTGGCTACGACTTACGAGTTGTGGGTCGTGAGTCTAAAGCCAGACAAGTTCTTTTCTTTGTGTAAATTTTCATGACCACTACTCTCAAACCGATGAAGAAAAACATCGAGAGGAAACCGGTATGTCCAAGAACTATAAATTCAAATACATGTGACATCCACGAAACCACACTGTGGTCGCGTGGTAGATTATAACCCACTTCCTCTGACAGAGAGGAGGCGTATGTCCCAGCAGTGAGAACCTTATACTCTGATTATTGTTATGCAAGTTTAAACATACTCCACAATAATATAATTAGCGATGAAAGCCTAACAACAGTTATTGTTTGATACAATTGATTTTAAACATAATTAGATGTTATAAGTTCTGCTTTATAAGCACTATTAATAATGTTTCAGCGTTTTGCTGATAGAGTCGATATTATAATGGATACGGCGGGAATAAGTTTATTTAGATTTTGTATTAAGCGGCTTTATACGAAATGTTGTTGATTTCGCTGATTTACTTAAACTTATGGACGTACTTTCACATTTATGCATTTCCATAGGTTTGAATCCACGCCAGTAGCAGCCCGGGGTTCAAGCTGAGTCTTCGACACAGCCGGACGTGTTTGCGCGCGCGCAACAGATGTGGTATTTTACCCGCCTGACTTCGAAATCGAACCGAGTTATTGTGTGTGTGCTTCTGTGTGGAACTTGTAATCGGGTGCCTATACAACGTGTAACATAATTAAAGCAAGGGCCTCATACACCCTAATTAGTGTTTTGAGTGAATTAGAGTATTGAGGAAAAAATCGTGTGCGTACACTAGCATTGTTTTATGCATTTGAATCTGAGCCCTACTGCCTTGAGATAGGATTGAATTCTCTCTGGCTCAATCGGCAGACTTGCGTCCATTCTAATTACGTTACACCTTGTATAAAACAAGCAAGCAAAAGTGTCACTGTGCGGTCCTGACTGCATTAGAATCTGCCTACCAGAAGAAGACTGACCCCTGATGAACCCGGTGAGCCCGTTCCTAATATTTCAGGGATTTTTGTTTAATAAACTGCGTAAGACCAGCTTGGTTTCGCCGAGCGCGGGAACCCAAAATCGTCATCACACGAGCAAGCGTTGTGTGAAGGATTCCGTTCACACTAACAACTTAACAGACCTTTTCTTGCTATCATTCTAGAACAGAATACGATACCTACTAAGACGCCACAACTAAAGATGCTATAATTGTAACAAAGTAATGAATTTTTAAATTGCTAAAAGCTTGCTATACAACAACTCCGATTTGAATCGGTTACACGTGAGGCGAAAAGTTCAAAAAATTATAAAAAAAGGGTACCCGAGCCAGACCCTCAATTTTTAAGTTGAATGCACATCTTGTTACTCAGATAAACAAAAGAAATAAAAAAAAAGGTCAAACCCATAAATTGACTCACTACAAGTGTAGCCAGCTTGAGCGTCCGACTTGCACGTGTCTTGACTTGCCCCACAAACAAAAGCATTTACAATGGTTCCAAATTAATGACCTAATGGGCCTAACATTTGATCATAGGAATGTTCGTCAAAACTTCACCGCATACGTCTTTGAACATGGCCATGATGATAGAATTCACCTAGCACTTCTAAATAATATAAAATAATATACAGGAATTTCTCCCCAACAGCATTCTTTCCCAGGAACAAAGGATTACAAAATCCATAACTGCGCAATTTTACGAAACATTCTGGTCTGGCGAAGATATAATTTTCGCCGCGTCCGAATTCTACCTCGTGAACGTGCATGGGCACATAAACAATAGAAACACACAGGTATATTCACTGATCGGCGAACCAGCTCCCGCTAACATACACATCCTCTTATTGAACCGGCACTATGATAGCTGGGTCCTGACAAACGACAAACAATGCAATAACAACCGGATAATCCTAACGCAAGGTCTAACGAGCGTCAAAGCACAACGACATACCAAACCGTTTAGTAACAGATACAACACACGAGAAGAGCAAGAAAAACCCACGAAACCCCAGCTACAAACGGAGCTGCTCGTAAAAAGCCAAGTAGGTAACTCATTAACACCATGCGAACAACAAGAATCAACACCACTTACACCGCTATCAGATGTAATCGCGGACGACACGGGATACAGTATACTGAGAAACCGCACCTCTACCACAATTAAGTACACTTGCACAGATCTGCGCATAGCAAATTGGAACGTTCACGGCGCCTCGAAACTAGGAAAAAGAAATCAAATTGACGCCGAACTGTCACGCAGAGGCACTCACATAGCTAACCTACAGGAAACAGGGATAAACGCAGGAACACTTAGCTCCGCACACTACGACTGGTACCTCTCAGGAACTGCGGATAACGCACACCGGGGCCTTGCAACAATTTTATTAAGAAAAAATGCCCAAATAGAATTAGTCAACAGTAAAAAGGACACCGACGTGATGTCAGCTACTCTTGAGGTTGGCATGGGAAATGGCAAACCAACTCCTCTGTACATAATCAACTCACAAATCAACAGCTGTTTCGTGAAAGCAACCAGTTCATTCACAGGCTTATTAAACTTGATTAGACAAAAACCAAGGAAATGTATTCGGACAAGGAAGTGTACAAGGAAATGCTCTATTCATTCTATAGGAAAAACAAACAGCAAACGAAACGCCGAAATAGAACCGCGTTCATACCGATGTCCAAATGGGAGAAAATACTAAAACTCTGAGGGCCTTCCCATACCAACGGTAAACATAACAAAACCGATAACAGAAGCAAAAGGCGAAGAACCGACGGTGGCCGAAATAATAGGAATCATCAACAAAATGCGAAACGGGACGGCCCCCGGAACGGATCAAGTAGTAATCGAGCTTTACAAAGCGATGCCCCAACCATTACAGGAAGCCGTAACTAAACACATAGTTAAAGCCTGGTCAGAGAACACAGTACCGGACACGTGGCTCGAGACCGTACAAGAACCAATTCCAAAAAAAAAAAATCCTAAAGATGTGAACGACTATCGCCGCATAATGATTTGCAACACGGGCTATAGAATTTACGCTACATACTTACTTAAAAAACTTGACGACATAATAACGGAACTAGGCAGTTACCAAGCGGCTTTCTTAAACAATAGAACAACAGATGACCACATTTTTACGCTCAAAAGGGTTCTAGACGAGGAATGGCGTGCAGGTAAACGAACGTACGTTCTTGCCCTCGACATAGAAAAAGAATTTGACAACATTGACCTGAAGGCTAATGCCTTCAGGTCAATGTTGTCAAATTCTTTTCTCTTAATAGAGACATATTATTACAACGAACCAACAAATCGATGACCAACAGGACAATCACGACATGCTTGAATGAAAGAACATGCATCAAATGGTGCGGCCAGCAAAGCAGCTGGATTATCAAAGGAAAGGGAGTTAAACAAGGTTGCCCCCTGTCCCCCCGCCTTTTTACATTGGTCATCGATGAAGTTCTAAGAACCCTCGAAGAGGAAACTCAGTTAATCAAACTAGATCAGGACCGCGAAATCTCCCTCCCCTAGTCTTATCATTTGCGGACGACCTTATTCTCATTACAGATGAGCTAGAGGGACTAGAACGCATCTTATACCACATAAAACCCTTACTTAATAGTGTAGGTCTTCGAACAAAAACAAAAAAATATAATTAGGGACCCCATAAAAACACAGAAAACGACCCACGTGACTCTCAACGGAATAAATATACCAACAGCAGATGAAATCAAATACCTAGGCACTTACATAACGTCCGCATTAAGCAGAAAAAACTCAATTAGGAAACGATGTCAACAAGCCACGAGAAACGCTAAATCATTACTACCATTCATATTGAACTCAAAAATGGACTGGAAACTAGCTACACTTATGTATCGAATGATTATCGTACCTTGTATGATATATGGATTAAAAGTATCAGCACTCACAAAGGCGAACCGTTCAAGACTGAGAAGATATGAAAGAGTTATCATAAGAGACTTGATCAACCATGCTAGGAACAAACCGAGACTTAAGAAAATGCATCAAATCTTAGACGGTAAAACAATAACAAAACGCATCAAGAACCACAGGATGTGCTACCTGGCACACATTTTCAGACGCTCTGAACCACACCTGTTACATGCAGCAATGCAGTACAGGGCCAAATCTAAAAAGGTCGGACGACCTATTTACACATGGAATAAAAACCTTAAACAGGACATGAAATACTTCAACAAGGAATCCAGTTTTGGAGGGACACGGCTGGAGACAGAAATAAGATCAAGAAAGCGGCTAGTGATATCTACAAAAAACCAGAAACTGATAAGAGTGAGAACTCGGAAGACGACCAAGAAAACAACAACACGGAACATAGCGAAGCCTTGACATAGAAAAGAGCCAAGCAAACGGTTAACCCCACCAAAAGATGCATCGGTGAAGCTCGACCTGGATCAACATGCCGGCGACGACGTGAAAAGATGCCCTCCTATAGACAAATATCACCCTTCTCTCCACTAGTCCAATGCTTACTTAAGGCTGCATAGTCGGTAGGCTCGTAATCCTTTCCTATCCCATGGGCACGTCTTCCCTACCATTACCGCGCCCCCCGGTCTACTTCTTGATATGCAATGGCCCATGTAGCACCATGAAATATGAGGCTTCAAAGGCTAGTGCAAATCTTGGGGTTCATTCGATTAATCGAGTCTGGTCAAACCACGCTGGGATCGGTGCAATTCATTTCATTTCATTTCATTCCATAGGTTTGAATCCACAATATGAAAGATCGTTTCAGTTGTTATCTTATGAATGAGCTCATTTTTATTTACATCGAGAATGCGAGATTAAGATTCTTTTAGAATGCTGAATGGATTATGTTCTGAGTAACCGAAATCAAAAACCATTTTCTCTAAAACTTGACTAAGTTAATGTTTCTTGTTTTACCGTGTTTTTTATATGAACGTAATAAAAAGGGATTTATATATTACTAGCTTTTGCCAGCGGCTTCGCCCGCGTGGAGGTCAGAAATTATCCCACGGGAACATATTACCGGAATAAAAAGTAGCCTATGTCCTTTCTCAGGCTCTAAACTATCTGTGTACCAAATTTCATTTAAATCGGTTTGGTAGTTTTAGCAGGAAAGCGAGACAGACAGACAAACAGAGTTACTTTGGCATTTATAATATTATAGTGTGGATGTAGATGACTTTCACAACAATTCATTGTAATTTTTTCATACCATAGAGACGTTAAAATGATTCGTAAATATGTCACATTCTAAACTCGATCTCTTTTACTAAACCCGTGGTGTGTGGTATCCAGTAGCATATGGTATAAATTTCTTTAAAATTTCTTTCATCAACAGAAAACTGCATTATAGCTGAATAACGCAAGCTACTTTTTATCCCGAAAAAAGCACACTTCCTATCGGTCACGCGGACGAAGTCGCGGGCGAAGTGCTACTATAATATAAGGAAAAGTCAAGAATAAAATCAGAGTGCAATCTATCAAACAAGTAATAAAATCCGTATCTCACGTATTATTATGATCCATTGCAATCTCAGATTGGATGTCTGACGATGATATGTCTGATGATACTAAAAAGTTTATCAATCAAAGTTATATCTGTACGTCAATATAGAAAAGTTAACCCATTTCCTTTAGTTACTGGTGCATGAGTTATTGCAAGGAACTGACAACAGCATGTTTGCGTATCTACTGTTCCATCAATCTCTTAAAGTATTATATCATACAAGGCAAATTGCATAAAATTTAGAACCTTTTGATTGGGAGAAGACACTACCTCCTGTAACAAATGTGTGTTTACCCAGCGCAGGAGTCAGGGATTCACTTTATTTTTACATATTTTAAATGCTGTTTATTATATGTAGATCTACATATCTTTATTTATATAATTCTACTGTACGTGTGTATGTCACTGAACTCCTCCTGAACGGCTGGACCGATCTGAATGAATTTTTGTGTATGCGTTTGGGTGGCACCCTGGATGGTTTAGATTCACCATTGGATTCAGTAGGTGGTGCTGCAATTGAGTTCTAGGAAACAGGACAACGTTTGTACGGATAGCTAGTTGTTTTATAAAATTCCTTGCTCAATGGACCTTTTTTTAAAGAGTTCGTTACTGTCGGTTTTGCTAACAACCACCGTTTATTTATGTTAATGACAAGCGAAGCAATTATTAGGGAGGGATAAGGGATATTTTGCTGCATGATAAGCCTATAATATTCCCATTGCTGGGACACAGGCATCCTCTCAGAGAAAGGGAGTGGACCGTCATACACCACTCAGGCTCTGTTCGCCGCCAGGCCAGGCCTCACCATAGGATTTAATAGCGCAGTGAAAGGTATGGTGGGCCCCGGGTCAAGAGTGGCGTAGCGAACTTGTCCGCCGTGCGCGGAGCTAATCTACATAAGTTAAACAAAAGACTCACCTCATGGTTGAAGGAAACTGCTTCTGGGGCCTACCTGGATTTATGTATGTAAGTGAGTGTGTATTGTATTGTGTAGTGACGTTATGATTATTCTTCAGGATACAACAAGGCCGCTCAAGAGGTCTGCTATCCAGACATGCGGCCTCCAACACTTAACCTTCAAACTATTTCAACAAAAGATATATCCAAACTCAACCCGTATTATTACATCAAATTGGGGTTATTTACAATCAAACAAAGGGTCACGACAGATTGTCCATAAAACGACCAGTTCTAAGGGATTACTTTAACAACAGGGTCGCACACGCAAATTGGACCGATTTCTTCCCCACGCCAAACCAAGTGTCAAAATCAAAACTGACAAGTCAGATGTCACTCCGTTCGGGCGCGTTCCGTTAGGCGCATAGAGTAAACAAATCGAACGGGACGGAACAGGCTCAGTGCCGATTGGTAGATGTCACGTATCTTCGTATTTCTGTTTTTAGGACATGCCGATTTTCTCACAATCTTTTCCTTCACCGTCTTGAAAGCGCCGATCAGATTTCCAACCTACGACCTACAACTTGTAAGTCGCAGCCCCTACCACTGGACTAGTTATTGCACTACACTAACAAGCAACTACTATCGCCTCGAACGGTCAAAACCACATGAGGTAAGTTCCACAACACTTTTCTATGAAGAGAAAATAATTCGACGTTCCCTACGTACATAAAGACATGTCAATAATGGAATGTTTTGACATGTCTTTTTGTACGTAGGGACCGTCGAATTATTTAATTACGTAATAAATACCATTCCATTAGATGTTTTTGCTAGCCTCCGACGCAAAAAAGGGGTGTTATAAATTAGACCGATTTGTGTCTTTGTGTGTGGCACCATAACTCTTAAACGGATGAACCGAGTTGGGTGCGTTTTTTGTATATAAGTTTGCTTTCAAGTGGTGATTCTTAAAAAAAAAGTTTCGTTCGACGCCAGGCCAAGGCCCTGGCCATAGGATTTAATTAGCGCAGTGGAAGCATGATGGTGGGCCTTGGGACAAGAGTGGTGACGAACTGTCCGCCGTGCGCGGAGCTGTTTATAAAAATATTCAAAAGACTCACCTGGTTGAGGAAAACTGGTTCTGGAGCCTACCTGGATTTATGTATGTAAATGAGTGTATATTGTATTGTGTAGTGACGCTGTAAGTATTCCAGGATTCAAGGCCGCTCCAATACGCCAGAGATTTTCACCGCATGCGGTCCCAATCACTATCACTTCAAACTATTTCAAACAAAAAATATATCCAAACTAAACCCGTATTATTTCATCAAAAGGGGTTGTTTACACACAAAACAATTGGATCACGACAAATTGTCCACAAACGATCGATTCAAGAAGATTAATTCCAACAAAAGGTCGCAAGGCAAAATACGACGATCCTCCATTTTTCAAAGACCAAACCAAAAGTGTCAAAATCAAACTGACAAGTGACAGATGTCACTCCACCCCACGTCATGATGTGTAGGCGCACAGATTAAACAAGTCAAACGCGACGAAACAAATTGGTTCAGCCGTTTGAACACGACGACCCTTTGATTAAAATATTACCTACAACTTCTTATTAAAGGGCCAATAAGTATATTTTGTTTTACTTTTAAGAGGTTTTGTTTTAGGTTGGGGTTTTTTAAATTTAACTTATTTTAAAACCGAAAACCAGTACGTACCGATGCCGAGCATTTCACTATCATAATTTCAGCTGTATTTCAGCGGTACCGTGTGGTGCCGGACGTAAAGAATAACACCACCCCATTTCTTCCCGTGGGTGTCGTAAAAGGCGACTAAGGAACTTACTAGAGAATGGGCAGCAGCGTTCTCTATGCATTCTACCACCATACTGCGATCGCCAACCCGCCTGCCAAGCGTGGCGATTATGGCAAAGCCCCCCAAATTGGGGGAGGCCTGAGTCCAGCAGTGGCCGTCTTATGGCTGAAATGATGATGATGATGATGAATTTCAGCTGATGTGAAACAAAATATTGCTTAATATATTTATTGGTGGTATTCGTATCCCTATGACACTAGCCTGAAATTAACGATGGATTAGTATCAGTATATATTTAGTATGCCAATTAAACATAGGATGCAACATTTAATTATTAACTGATTTGGTGTATCACCGCAATTGGTTTCAAAACGCTGAGTTATCATTCGTAAAGTAGGTCATTATTAAAATATGTTAGAGTAGAATACGCTTATTATGACATCGAAAGGACGTGACAAACACGTCATATTAAGCGGACGTTAAACAAAGCACAGTTCAAAAGGAAGAAAAAGTACAAATTGTATGTATATCTGTTAATGAACAAAAGTAACAAGAGCTGACAAAAGCAGTGTTTTTGTGACATTCTAGCCTTTTATGACCATTTTTTAAATAGATCGTAATAAGCGACGACATGTCATCTAAACTTCTAAACTAATATTATAAATGCAAAAGTAACTCTGTCTGTCTGTCTGTCTGTCTCGCTTTCCTGCTAAAACTACTGAACCGATTTAAATGAAATTTGGCACACAGATAGTTTAGAACCTGAGAAAGGACATAGGATACTTTTAATCCCGGTAGTATGTTCCCGCGGGATAATTTCCGACCTCCACGCGGGCGAAGCCGCTGGCAAAAGCTAGTCATTCATAATTTCAGCTGAAAGATATCCACTGCTGAACATAGACCTCCCTTAGGGGAAATTAGTTTGGGATGTCACACTCAGATCCGAACTTTATTCTGATGCAATGATGAGAATATCTGAAATTTCATATCAATACAGGCCAATACATAATAAACGGCTGTTTTAAACTCTGTCATGGTTTTCTTTTTCGTTTTTAGTTGCCAGTCAAGAAAAAGACCCATCTTATTATTGTTGCCACTTTTTGACATTTGCGCTCTCGAGTAGCCATACCACAAATAAAGTTTTAGGGTGGTTTTATAAAGCTTTAAGATGATTTTCACTCGACGCCACTCACCGCCGCGGAGGGCGGATGCAGTGACACGGAGCTTGTGGCGGTATGCCGCACGGAAACAGTGAGCGGACGTCGAAATCCATTTCCAAAAAGTGCAACACTCGATTGTCCCACAGTGATGCGCATTGTAATGCAGTGACTTGTGTGCCAAGTGGTGCAAACGCCGCCATTTGACCGGTCCACGTGTGCTATCAACGTATACATAAAAGCGTCTTGGACTTTAAAAGAGACTGTGACCTCTGAGTTTGTTCCGGTTTTTCTCTTCAGAGTAGTCAGTTAGATAACGCTGACTTTATTTAGTTTAAAATATGACTGAGCAAAGAAACAATCACCAATTTCGTTTTTGTACAACCCTATTTGTTTTTTTTTATTAGCCTACACGGGGCAGTGTAGGCTAATAACAAAATAAAACAAATAGGTTTGTACAAAATGCTGAGCAAGAGCTTTCCCCAAATCCCTCCACGCATTCCATTCAAGGGCCACCTCAATCCAACCCTTACAGTATGCATCTAGGTCATCGCGCCACCTCTTCTTGAGCTGGCCTCGGCGGCGCCGTCCATCCTCAGGCACCCACTGTTTGGAGACTGTTGCCCAGCGGTCACTGTGCATGAGGTTGGCGTTACCCACCCAGTCCCGTTTTAACCTTGCAGCCTTTTTGCCTACGTCTAGGATACTCATTTTGGAGCGCAGCACGGTGTTTTGTATTCTGTCGGTTCGTTTAACTCCTAAAATGCTGCGCTCCATTGCTCACAAACTTATTTACATTATTAAAATCACTTATTATTTAATGCAACTTGAGATCCGCTTCACCGCTTGCCACTTCAGTACGCGACATCCTAGGAGACTCTCAAACGTGTTGTACAGTGAGAGAAACAATAATTGTATAGTTTATCGTATTGAAAACCCACTTTAATTGTCTGTTTATTAAAATCACACCTATTATTCTTTGATAGTTTTATGATATGTTCCATCATCATAATTTCAGCCGTAAGAAGTCCACTGTTGGACATAGGCCTCCTCCAAATTGGGATGGTTTGCCATAATCGCCACGCTTGGCAGACGGGTTGACGATCGCAGTAGAGTGGTAAAATGCATAGAGAACGCTGCTGCCCAATCTCTAGTAAGTCCCTTAGTTGCTTCTTACGACACCCACGGGAAGTTATGAGATGGTATATTTATAATAGAACAAATTGACGAGGTATGTCAATTTCATAAGAACTACGAACCTATCTAGATATTCGAAAGAAGTATCTCGTTGAATAGAGAACAAACTAGATGTGGGTATGTGTATTTTTGACAAGATGGCCGACTTCCGGTACCATCGCATTAGTTTTTCATTTTCTTCGCACGGCTACGCAAGATATTCCTACAAGTTCGGATTGAATTTGGACGTAGGGACTACACGCACGACTAACTCGTACATAGTAAGCGGGCTCCCATAGCACATATTATATGATCGGAATTTTTCTTAGGTACAGTCCCCAAAAGAGATGAGAAACCAGTTTTACCGAATATATAATTGAAGTTTAGTGAGAAACCGATGAATGTTTTTCAATAAAATTGTGATTTTAAGTACATAACAGAAAACAAACTTTTCATGTAGTTCAGTATTTAGTACAAACAGGAAAAATTTATTGGTTTGTGACTAAAAAAAAATATTAACATCCGAATAAGAATAGAATAAGAAGAATAAGAAAGAATAAGAAATTTTTATTTGTAAACACAGGTAGTTACATGGTGCGTAAGATGTTACAATATACAATACTTAGTTACGTTCTCTGTGTTTTGCCAAAAAGCGTACAAACATGAACACATAAATGTCCTAGATGAAAAAAAAAACAATTTGTCAGTGAGTGTACCATGCTTTGAGTAACTTTTGACGCTACTACAGTCATTAGCTAAGAAGAACTGGAATGTAAGTTAACATAATTATACATAATTGTTTAATGTAATTAAAATAATAATTTAAAAAAAAATCTATGACACATTTTCAATCAATTAACTAAATATTAAAGAAAAATAAATCAAACGGCGGTCAAAATAAAATATCATTAAATAATAGATGTCAGATACTAGATTATCACAACAGAATTAGAATATGTATATAAATAAACAAATGTCAGCAAAAAAAGTCAATAATTCAATCATAAACGTCACAAAATATCAATCGGATGTCAAAACAGTAAATTGCAATAAACCAAAACACAAACAATGAAACAGACATGTCGATCATTAAAATTATAGTAATATTTTTTCCCTCAGAAACTCGTTTACTTTCTTATTCTTCTTATTAGAAGAATAAGAAAGAATAAGAATTTTTTATTTGTAAACACAGGTAGTTACATGGTGTGTAAGATGTTGTATGTTACAATATACAATACTTAGTTACGTTCTCTGTGTTTTGCCAAAAAGCGTACAAACATGAACAAATAAATGTCCTAGATGAAAAAAAAAACAATTTGTCAGTGAGTGTACCATGCTTTGAGTAACTTTTGACGCTACTACAGTCATTAGCTAAGAAGAACTGGAATGTAAGTTAACATAATTATACATAATTGTTTAATGTAATTAAAATAATAATTTAAAAAAAAATCTATGACACATTTTCAATCAATTAACTAAATAATAAAGAAAAATAAATCAAACGGCGGTCAAAATAAAATATCATTAAATAATAGATGTCAGATACTAGATTATCACAACAGAATTAGAATAGGCATATACATAAACAAATGTCAGCAAAAAAAGTCAATAATTCAATCATAAACGTCACAAAATATCAATCGGATGTCAAAACAGTAAATTGCAATAAACCAAAACACAAACAATGAAACAGACATGTCGATCATTAAAATTATAGTAATATTTTTTCCCTCAGAAACTCGTTTACATTATAATAAAATCTACTTACCAGAAAGTTCTTTAAATGTCTTTTGAACAAATGAATATTTAATATTTTAATTGATTCTGGTATATGGTCATAAATAGTTGGTGCCATACAAAAAACACTATTATGCATCAGAGCTGTTTTGGACTGTCTCGAGCACAGCATAGTGACGTGTCGTCGACTCCGGTTATTTCTGTCAGATAGCTTTGGAAATAAATGAGGGTTGGTTTTAACGAATACTGCAACTTCGAAAATGTACATACAGGGTAGTGTAAGTATTTTACATTTAATAAAAAAAGGTTTACATGTATCTGTACATTTTCCGAATTGATAACCTCCTTCTTTTTGAAGTCAGTTAAAAATAACAGACTACCCAGTCGATCGATTAGGTTAGCTACGCTTGCCGCAGTTCGTCCGTGGATGGGTCGGACCATCATTACATCCCAAGATCCCTCAGTGCCTAGAAGAGCACGTTAAGCCGTCTCGGGTATTGGCAGAATTCATTGCTTTTTTTTTGGATGGGAAATCATCAAATGGCTTCTTCCGCTCTGGGTGGAGCGGGAGGGCATGTCAGACTTTTACTGACAAAAACCCACCCGTGTTCCTTCAGTTGCCCATGTGGCAGGGTCACGGTATCTCTTTCGAACAATCTCGCGACCCTGGCAGGCATCGGTCCTATCAGACCCCTTCAGTTTTGCTAACATCTCTTTGAGGCGCGCGTGGAACACTACGCGCCGTCGACCCGAGCTTGGTCCTTACCTTGAGCAATGGGTAACTCGCCGCCCGCAAGCTCGCGCCTACGGCTACGGTGGCCGGGAGTCAGCTATCGACTCCCGACGCCCGGGGCGTCTCCTCCTGCGGCGGCTAGGGACGTGAGGGCGCAGAAACTGCCACAGAATTCATTGCTTGATTACGGATGCATTTATGACATCGAATTTCCACTGATGCAATGACATCAAGGTACGTTCACGACAAACAGTTCTAATTCCCACAAAACACTTGCATCCAATTTAAAGACTGCACAAGTCCTAATATTGGACCTAAAATCCGGTCTAGCCGAGAAGCAATCAGGCAACTTCGGCCTGTGCTTACCGCTCCATGAAATTTCGACCGAGAGAGACCGAGCAGTTAAATTGAAATGTATTGATGGACGTACTTGTTTCCACGATATTGATTTAAATATATTTCGAAGTCCGACCACGCGTTATAATAACGTTTTATCGAGGAATTCTCATGTTTGATAACGGAATATGTTTTTTTTTCTCTACGAATCCGTTTATGATGAGCTGGTTTTAATTGATATTATTGAATGGGGTTTACTTAATCCTGAAATGTAATGATATTAAAATTAGTTTCAGTAGCAATTTCAATATTAAATAGGTTGTGGTGGTGTTCGGTACGTATATTGATGAAGCTTACGTATATTTGCATGGGCTCAATGTCATGCAAAATTCTGTATCAAGCAACACTTCATATTTTCATGATAATCGGTTAAATGATTTTATTTTGGTTTGAATATTCTACTTATACTACTTTATTCATTTACTGACAGACAACGTACAGACAAAGCCGCTGGGTTTAGAAGCATTGCTACAGGGTTCCTTATATAACAAAGGTGATCAACAGAAAGAATTCCGGAAAATAAATTCTAAATAGGTGTATGAATGACTAGCTTCTGCCCGCGACTTCGTCCGCGTCAAATTATTGCTCCCGTGACCCTTTTTTTTTTTTTTTTTTTTCAGGATGGGATATCATCAAATGACTTCTCCCGCTCTGGGCGGAGCGGGAGGGCGTGTCAGACTTTTACTGACTAAAACCCACCCGTATTCCATCAGTTGCCCATGTGCCAGGGTCACGGTATCTCTTTCGAACAATCACGCGACCCCGGCAGGCATCGGTCCTAGTAGACCCCTACACTGCTGCTGACATCTCTTTGAGGCGCGCGTGGAACACTACGCGCCGTCGACCCGAGCCTGGTCCTTACCGGGCGGCGAGCTACCTATTGCTCGCCACCCGCAAGCTCGCGCCTACGGTGGCCGGGAGTCCGCTATGGACTCCCGACGCCCGGGGCGTCTCCTCCTGCGGCGGCTAGGGACGTGAGGGCGCAGAAACTGCCACTCCCTCTCGCGCCCCGCCTCCTCCTTCGCGAGCATTACTGCTTCGCAGAAGGAGGTGACGGCTTCCCATTCCCTCTAGCTCCGTACCATGGCTCGCACCAGGGCCGGACGCGAGAGGTCGCCGCCGCTCCCGTGACCCTTCCCGTCGCATCGAATCTCCTACCCGTGCGATTTTCCCCGCTTTTACAACATTTTTCATTACTGCTCCGCTCCTCTTAGTTTCAGCGTGATGTTATATAGCCTATAGCCTTCTTCGATAAATAGGCTACAAAAAAGAATTTTTCAATTCGGACCAGTAGTTCCTGAGATTAGCGCGTTCAATCAAACAAACAAACAAACAAACTCTTCAGCTTTATAATATTAGTATAGATAATGTGGTGTGGGGGATGAATAAGAATGATTTGTCTGGAAGTTTGTAATTTTTAAGGCTCCGTAGCCGAATGTCAAAAACGGAACCCTTATAGATTCGTCATGTCTGTCTGTCTCTCCGTCCGTATGTTATAGCCACTTTTTTCCGAAACTATAACAGCTATGCTGTTGAAACTTGGTAAGTAGATGTATTCTGTAAACTGTAACTTTTTAGAAGTTATAAAAAAATATATGATGTACATTACCATGTAAACTTCCACCGAAAATTGGTTTGACTAGATCTAGTAAGTGGTTATTTTTTAATACGTCATAAATCGTAAACCGCAATTTACCTTTCATTCAATCAACTCAAATATAAAAATTAAAAAAAACATTTAATGTCATTAACATAAACCTTATGCATAAACCGTGAATACCTACAGGTTTGTATGGAACCCTCGGTGAGCGAGTCCGACTCGCACTTGGCCGGTTTAATGAAAGGTAAATTGCGGTTTTAGATTTATGACGTATTAAAAAAAAAACTACTTACTAGATCTCATTCAAACCAATTTTCGGTGGAAGTTGACATGGCAATATATATTTCTTTTAGTTTTATCATTCTCTTATTTTAGAAGTTACATTTTACCACTTTGGAAGTGTCTCCCGCTCAAACTATTCAGTTTAGAAAAAAAATGAACTAGAAACCTCAATATCATTTTTGAGTCTTATCCATAGATACCCCACATGTATGGGTTTGACCAAAAAAAAATGTTGAGTTTCAGTTCTAAGTACCCCAAAATTTATTGTTTTTTTTTTCAATTTTTGTGTGAACTCTTATAGTTTCGGAAAAAGTGGCTGTGACATACGGATGGACAGACAGACAGACAGACATGACGAATCCCTAAGGGTCCGGTTTTTTGCCATTTGGCTACGGAACCCTAAAAACAGTAATGCCTCGGGCATGAAGTTCGACTTTGTACGGCATTGTATACTTCCAAACTGAGTTTTAATAAATAAATAAATAAAAAATACTACGACTACTGTATAGATAGGCTATCTTTAACTTCTACGAACCAATGAAAAGGATAAAGGCGTTGAAAAGACTCCGAAGTTCAAATTAACTTGGTTCTTGTTTTTCCGACTAACAAAACTCCTTCAAAGCCTTTTCGATACCGACGGTAAATTTTTGGCATAGTTATAATTAGTTTTAGCCGAAACACGGAGAACTAAAAGTTAAATTTGATTTTGGGTAGTTCTGCGGTAACCGAGGTGTGACTAACTCGGAAAAATTTTTTCGTAATTAAGGAAACTACGTGTAAATGTTTAAGTAGTAAAATCACGGAGTTTCAAATTTTACCATAAAACGTAAATGGCATAACCTCTGTTTATACTTGTATTGAAAACATTTTTAACCTCACACGCCTATTTTTGCTTCATTGGTTCAATGGTTGCAAGCCCGACAACTGAGCGTGAAATCGTGGGTTTGGTTTCCGGTACTGACAGTATTATTGGGTTTTTCCTTTAGGAATTATCCTAGTAGCAGCCCAGAGTCTGGATTTACACATGGTTGATGGCAATAGACTCGCCCCGCTATTTCATGGTACGAGGGCAGTTTGATTGAAGACAGTGCATTTCTGGAAAAATAAAGAGCTAAAAAACGTTTTATGCATTTCTCAACATAGTTCAGTCAATCAACTCAGCCTATCGCAGTCCACTGCTGGACATAGGCCTCTCCCATGTTGCGTCACAATACCCTGTCCTCCGCCTTCCGCATCCAGTCTGTCCCAGCCTAACATAGTTAATAGGTGCCGAATAATAGGTTTTCAAAACAGGTGTATGTTTTAGCGAAAAGCTCTTCATTCGACCCAAACAAATCTCCTTCCGCCCAGCCATTTCTTCAGGTGTGGAAACAGGAAATAGTCATGGGGGGAGTGGGGGTCTAGAAAATGTGCTAAATGAGGTAGCAGTTCGTAGCTCCTATTTATGGATGTGTGCACACGTGCACTGTCTTGATGGAATAGCTCTTAAACATGTGAAAATCACATGCAACACATACATGAACATGACAATTGTGTGAAAAATAGTACAACCATAACATCATGCCTGTCCCCGAAGAGCTAGGCAGAGGTTTCAACGTAAAACAAAATTCAGTTTTAACACGTTAACTGCCATGTCGGACTATGTGTCCGACACTTTTTGTTCCATTTAGGCCTTGTCGGACTACATGACCGAAAACACAAATAAAATCTGAACATGTCGTTGTAGCCTGGCGGCCATGTTTTTGGAATAAATAATGTATTTATGGAATAAATAATCTATTTAAAGTAAAATAACACTAAGTACATTTTTTTTACTTTTTCTGATTTTCACCATGGCAGTGACGTGTTAATATAAAACGGGGTTAATCGGAATTCAGTGAACTATAGATGTCAAAACCATTCCCGTCGTCTATTCATCTCAAAATTTCACGGAGTGGTAAGCATTGACTAAAGTTAGCTGATTGCTCTGGAATGGACAGCATTTTATGCTCAACATGAGCAGTTGAGCATTTGAGCACTGTGCCACTACGTAGCGCTGAATAGAGCAATATCTCAACTTGGACATGAATTACTAGCGAGACATTGGAAATGTTGAACATAACTACCAAATTGGTGTACAACTTTGAAGATAAATCAAACGAGATAGTGGCCTGTATCTATACAAATGTATGGTTATGGAATTTCTGGTTTTGTTCAAATAAAATGAAACGAAAAAGTCGCAAGGTGTTAGGTACTGTCAAACATGACGTCCTGGTTCGATTCCCGGGTCTCGGGTTACAGACCCGGGAATAAAGGTTTTATGGGGTTTTTCTACCTGGAATTTTTCAGCAGCAGCTCGGAGTCTGTATTTACCCCTGGTTGATGGCAATAGGCTCGCCCCTTATAAGATTGGACTTCAACATGACTGGCGAAATGTACTATATAGGTACACCTCTGCCCAACCCTTCGGGGAAACAAGGTGTAATGTATTTATTTTAGGAAAACTTACAGCTAAAGAGATACAGTAAGTGGATGTTTTTACAAAATAAGGTCAATTACGAGTTTCCACACGTAGTAACCCTTCCAACGCCAGCCTCCGGCATACGGCAGCTGAAATATGAAGATTCATTCGTAAAAAAATATTTAGAAAATATATTGTATAAAATACACAGTACAAAACAAAGCCGATATCCGCGTACGAAAGCCCAGTTCCCCCAAACTACGCAACGGATCTTAATACAGTTCATCAATAGGCAGAGTAATTCAAGAGGAAGGCCCACATGCACAATATGCGGGCAACGCCGCTGGTAAAAGCTAGTTTAACCAATTGAATGCTGTAATTACAGACACAATTAAAAACCATTGTGTCTATACCAAATGTGGTATCTCAGGGACTTAGAGGTTAACACAAAACAAAAAAAAAACAATACTATTTTCGGTCAAAGAAGCTATTAGATAACGTTTTTGTTTTTATCTAGCAACACTAGTATTAAAATGTCGATAGTAGGATTTGTGCACAGAAACCATCAGGAATATCTAGCTAACTAGTACTAAATCCGTAGCAAAGTTCTAAAGAACAACGCGGTCACAAAGACAGTAATAACCAAAATTATAGAAGTAGATGTGAGTCCTATATAATTATTATGTCAGCAGACTGCCTTTCATATTAGATTTTATTTTAGGTAGGTAAGTCTGTAATCCTTAGGCACTCAGTCTTAGAAAAGATTAGATATTCTAGTCACGTCTTTCAAGGTCAATTTTAGGTCAAAATAACCTTGTCAAGGTTCAGATTTAGAACTACTTTATGACTTGGTAGGTAAAATTACTTATAGTGAAGTAAAGTAAATAAAATTTATCAATTTATTTTTTCTTCAGAAAGCTTATAGTTTAAAATAATATAAAACATCACGTCTGGTATCCTCTAACCGTAGGGCCGAGATACACTTATAATACATCCATATTTCGCGCACTCTCTCAAAGAAAAAGTTAAGACTGCACCGACCGTACAAGGCGCGCGGCAAATAGGTATTTACTACAGCGCGCTAGTCGTGTGCGTCGCCACGCACACATTGACAAGTTTGCTCGAAGCCCGCATGCAGTTGCACGACAAAAGGTGGTAACCTAGGATTTTTAAAATTTGATTCTTTGTGTTGAGTGACTTGAAAATACGCATATTTGATTATTTCGATCATTTTATGTAGGTACCTACATAAATCCAGAAATTAAATCTAATAATCTGTATTATATAGAACTTAACGTTTGTAGTTTATAGAGCGGATAATGTAGGTATAAATATAGTACAATATAGGAAATTACCTACATTATCAGTAACTACTCATCCGATTGCTATGAAATTTTGGCATTATGAATTTTACTTGCACGCCCGGGCATTTTACTCAGTAAAGTAGGTAGGCAGGGTAGATGGGTAAGTGGTAGGTATAATAAAACCAGTCTGTGATAAAAAATGTATAATTACCTAATGTAATAGAAACCTTGCTTAATTTACAAAAACATGCGAAAATCATAGGTAAATGTGGTATACATAATATATAGAGTATAACGGAAAAGTTGATGTTAAATCCGCTATCTTGAATTTTAAAATGAAAGCCAGAATTGCAATCGCCACCCCCCAAAACCCATTACACGACACCTATATCGAACACTGGCTTCTGTCCGCGACTTTGTCCACGTAAAATTTCTTGTTCCCCCGACCCTTCCCGTCGCGTCCAATCTCCTACCTGTGCGATTTTCCCCGTTTTTGCAACAAAGCAGAAAAAAAACAACAAAAAGTAAAATTTAGTTATGCCTACTAAATATAAGTCATACTAAAAAAAACCACAAATATGACTTACCCTATTTCACTCTTTGCGGCAACGTATACGTACACAATAGATCGCGAATTATCGTTACCGGTGCGTCGCTCCACGATGCGACGTGACCACTCTCTGAGCTCTCGTGGACGACTGAATTTTCGACTAATGTACGTTGCGTATGACTCAAAACAGGGTGGGAATCAAAACAAAAATTAATAATAAAATAAATAACTGACATTTCGAAAATGTAAAAGCTATAAATTGTAGTATGATAATAAGAGATTAATATGAATTCAAGTTAGTGAAAAAATTTAACAGTTTACTATCAAAATTCAACTAAACCCGAGCATGCTGTTTTAAGATTTTTGTTCAACTTTACGAATTTTTGTTTATTAAACTATACAATATTTTTAGTTTTTGCCAACAATAATCGGTTAAGGGTATTTTTTACTTCTGAAGACAAAAACAAAAAAAAATGTTTTGATCAATTTTACGTGAAATAGCTGTAAATATTAATAATTTAGGTTATAATCTACTATAAAAAAATATGTACCGAGCTTACAACTCTTTAGTTTTACTAGAAATAAACAATAAAATTTCGAACATCCATGGTAGTGACACTGAATCCAAGGAAGTGACTTTCCATACAGTTTTTTAATCATGGAAATGACTTTAAATCATGGTCATGACATTCTATATATTTTATATAAAAGATGAAGTCATTTTTTTTATTTTATCCAAGGAAATTAGGATGTGTATAAATACACTGGATTTATTGAATAAAACAAAAGTTTGGAAAATCAACTTTAATTGCTTTGATTTTTTAACTTTACCCTAAATCACATGTTTTATCTTAGGAAATCAACACTATTTTGTATTAAAATATGAAACATATTATATATTTTTAAACTGTTAAAGAGATCCAAGACTTTGTACTTCTGGCACTTTCTAATTTCAGTCTTAATAAAATCTTAATATTATTAAGTTTTATAACTTTAGAGACATTTCTTAATTAAAATATTTCGAGGTCATCATCGCTCTCACTGTCAAAGATCCTCATTGTCCTCTTTTCAGGCTTCCTTTTGCGTTCCTTATCTTCCTGTTTTTCAGACTGATCATCAAGTTCTCTATCGTCCAGTTCTTCATTCTCACTTTCTAGTTCCTTATCCTCCCATTCTCCAGTCTCACTATCAAGCTCGTTATCTTCTTGTTCTCCAGTCCGATTATCAAGATCTCTATCCTCCAGTTCTTCAATCTCACTATCTAGTTGCTTATCCTCCTGTTCCTTATCCTCCCATTCTTCAGTCTCACTATCAAGCTCGTTATCTTTTTGTTTTTCAGTCTGATTATCAAGTTCTCTTTCCTCCAGTTCTTCAATCTTACTGTCTAGTTCCTTATCTTCTTGTTCTTCAGTCTCATCATAAAGTTCTCTTTCCTCCATTTCTTCAATCTCATTGTCTAGTTCCTGTTCCTCCTGTTCTGCAGTCTCCCTATCCAGTTCCTCGTCCTCCTGTCCTTTCGTCTCACTGTCCAGTACCACATTCTCCTGTTCTTTGGATTCACTATCCGGTTCGTTATTCTCCTGTTCTTTGCTTTTTCTGTCATATATTTTTTCCTGCAGCAATGGGTTGGAAAATTCCACAAAACTATTGGGCAACGAGTAGTGTAGACACCGTCCTCCAGGGACGCATGTGAGGCATGTTAACTTTCTTAAAAATATTTTTTGCGTTATGCGCGAATCCCATGTCATTTGATGGACTTTTGTGATTCCAGGAACACTATTGATTTTTCGGTGCAATAGCTTATTAATTTCTTCAATTTCTTTTGTAGTTACGGTTGAAATTATGACATTGGTAGTGTTCTCTCTAATACACTTCATAAGTGTATTAAAATCAGGTATATCTGACCCTTGAGCAACAATACGATCAGCAGTACGCTTTATTACTGCGCCCACTCCATCCATGGGCCCTTTGCCATGGCCTGCTTCACAGAAGTTCCATGTCGCAGTTTTTAAACTGTATCTCTTTGCCAAGTATTGAGTATACAGATAGAACATGTATCTGTTTCTGTACTGTGCACTAGGACCGTCGCTTAAAATATGCAATTTCTGAATTCTGCATGACGATACAATTAGATCTAGCATCTTTTGAAGGTGAGCACATGTGGCACTAGCATCATGGCGCAAATTCTCAGACAATGTGCAAAATGAACAACTGTTCACTTTTTGCGTATCTGGACATCTATAGTAATAAACACCAGTATGAAGACTGATTTGCTGTCTGGAAGCACCGAAATGGACTGGCTGGATCTCATTCGCATATTTGCAGCAATAATTTTCAGAAAAGTCGATCTGCATAAATATCTCTCCGTCAACAAGGTTGTTCTTCATTAGGGTGGATTGTTTATATTGATGAGAAATGTTAAATTGGTGTTCTAAGAACATTTTCAAGTCTTCTAAGAACGATTCTACTAGCTCTTTTTTCGTAATTGTTTTCTGTCCTTTTACTGTTCTTCTTATTTCCTTTTCTTGTCCTTTAATCAATCGTTTTTCTTTTGTGACACACCAAGTTTTATATGTAGTAGTTTCCGAACCATCAAAAAGTTGTATTTCAGGTGATTTATGTAAACAAACACGACATTTGCGCAACATGCAAGCCTCCTTGTTGATATCACAAACGATGCTTTTGCACAACTCTGTTAAGTTTGGAGCGTTAAAAATTCCCAAGTGTTTCAAATTATCGAACTTAAGCTGCATATTTTCATGTGCAACACATAAACAGGTATCCCTTTCAGCAACTTGGCGAGAAACGATCCAAAAAGGACGCATCCGGCAAAACGTTGCAAGACTCAGTTTTTCCTTGTTTTCGATCTGGAACTTGCTATGGAGATTAGTAAGTGTATCACACAAGTAACGTTTTTGTTTTTTAATTTTGTTCTTGGTGATTACATCTTTTTTTCCAGGACACTGCTTACTGTTGTCATCACGCTCTAAGAAGGCAATAATTTTTGAATTTAATGGTTTCAGCTTTTTTGTTACAATCTGTTTAGTAGCAACTTTCTTTGGATGGCTTGAAAGTTGCTGAATTTTATGATTGGCCCTTAATAATTGTACCCGTAATGCATGAACCTTTTTTTCCAGCGTCTGGATTATAGTTGCTTGAGTGTTTATTTTTAAATTGGACTTCTCACGTCGTTTCCGGACAAGACGAATACCTGCTACTTTTTGCCTATTCAAATTAGAACTAGAGCTAGAAGGTGTGAGACATTCTTCTCTGGAGAAGGACGATCCAGGATTAACAAGCGATGACCTTCTGGAAACCGTAGAAGCAGTTGACGAAGCTGGAGAAAGGCAAGAAACATTTTGTTGAGAATCAGGGCTAGCTACGTTTTGGTCACCAGCAATTGATTCTGGAGTATTCTCTCTCAAACTTTGTAGTAGCCGCTCATTACGTTTTTTATTCTGTCTACTCCTAGCTTTACGTTCTCGCCATTCACGTTGTTTAGCACGTCGTTCTCTTGGAGTCATTTCGGATACTAGTTTTACCTGTTTTTTACGTCGTTTTTCTGCATAACGCAGGTTATCTTTTCTCTTACTGGCTTCATACAAGTCGGGGTTAGACTTAATACGAGCTCTTCGTTTTCGTTCGCAGTCTCTTTTTTGTTTGCGAATTTCTTCCGCTGTCTTTGGTCTTTTATTTCTCGCCATCTAAAAAAAAACACAAACAAAACCATGTAAGTATATTTTTGTGTGTAAGTAAATGCATTTTGTTTTGTGTGTAATTAAACAAACAAAATAATTGGAATGATCCAAGTTAAAGTTCACATCCCTGGAGTTGTGGTCACTTCCATGGAGAAAAAATATCCACGGAATCAATGGAAGTGATATCCATGGAAAGGACATTTTTTGGTTCAATTACGGAAAACTAACCTAAAAAATTTCGTATATGCAACCTATTTCGGCAATCGTAATTTGACCATAATACCTACAAAACAGCAAAATAAATGTAAATTTAACATTATATACTTACTTGGCAAAACAACCACAGTAATGACCACGTATGCTTGACGAGTTTTAATTAGATAATCTTATTGTTTTTTCACGACAAACGTATAGCAGCCAGTAAGAAATTGACATCTGGTTATGGTTATGACAAGTGACGGCTTGTCAATGCTCACATAAATTCCGATATACGCAGTTTTTTTCCTTAGTAAAAAGTTATTGTGACCTTCGTCCATGGAAGTGACCAAAATTTGAGTCACATATATTAATTAGATTTTTTGTTCTCTTTTTTATCAATTAGATATTAAGCTATAAGCTGATATGGGTCCGTATTTATTAGAGTTTAAGATAATATCGTAATATTTTAGAAATATCATGCTAAAGACGGGTAAAAAATTGTTATATCAAAAAATTTGCTTCGGTCACATCCACGGATAAGACATTTTCACGATTATTTTTTTATTTAAAAAAAAAAGTGATCAATCTTTTATTTTTATTTTCATGTAGTCTACAGCAGACATGGTAGCACTACCCTGATAAATATATCAGGTCCACGTGCCCTTTGTTATTAAAGAAAAAAATCACTGTCACAGATAATTTTACTGAAAATGAGAAATACCCTTAACACATTGACTGCGGTGTTTATGACATATTTTTTATGGTAATTGTGGTAAAAGTATTGATTGTATTACTTTAACAGTGACGACTGTTTTGAATGATTTCGCTCTGCCGCCCCTTAAAGAGAGTAATGTAAATAATTGTGTAGTGTGTATTCCCAGTATATTTTGAAAATATTTTATAAGCCTCTAAAAATATTAAATTGTTTAAAAAATCTAGTGATATCCATAGTTTAAATGCTAGGAACGGACACAAATAAGTTGTACCTTCAACAAGGCTCAAGAAAATAGGTTGGTTATTCAGATATCAATGTACTTTTATAATTAACTTCCCAGCCATGTTCAAGATCAGTAAATTTAATGCATTAATTAAACGTAAGTTGTGCCAGAAACTCTTTTATAGATTTAGCTGCTCCAATTTTTCAGTACTAAAAAGTGTTTTTAGGGTTCCGTTGCCAAATGGCAAAAAACGGAACCCTTATAGATTCGTCATGTCTGTCTGTCTGTCTGTCTGTCTGTCTGTCCGTCCGTCCGTATGTCACAGCCACTTTTTTCAGAAACTATAAGAGCTATGCTGTTGAAACTTGGTAAGTAGATGTATTCTGTGAACCGCATTAAGATTTTCACACTAAAATAGAAAAAAAACAATAAATTTTGGGGTTCCCCATACATAGAACTGAAACTCAAAAATGGTGTTTTTCATCAAACCCATACGTGTGGGGTATCTATGAATAGGTCTTAAAAAATGGTAATGAGGTTTCTAATATAATTTTTTTCTAAACTGAATAGTTTGCGCGAGAGACACTTCCAAAGTGGTAAAATGTGTGTCCCCCCCCCCGTAACTTCTAAAATAAGAGAATGATAAAACTAAAAAAAATATATGATGTACATTACCACGTAAACTACCACCGAAAATTGGTTTGAACGAGATCGAGAGAGTAGTTTTTTTTTAAAACGTCATAAATCGTAAACCGCAATTTACCTTACATTCAATCAACTGAAATATAAAAATTAAAAAAAAAGCATTTATTTTTAAACCGAGAATACCTGCAGGTTTGTACGGAACCCTCGGTGCGCGAGTCGGACTCGCACTTGGCCGGTTTTTTTTTTTTTTGCGAACATACACTTTGACATTTGATGATTTTTACGGAAGTACACTATGCCATGAATGTTTACTTTGAAAAGTATAATGCTATTATTATTTTATTTAATGTAAATGTGATGACTATTGTAAGTGATATTTTTATCTGTGACTCAGTTATTTTTAATGATAATCTGGCAATTAGAGTTCGTAATACGATAATATAAAGATAAAATCATGTATTATTTCGGTGGTTACGTATTAGTCCTATGCTATAGGGGGCGAGCCTATTTCAATCAACTAGAAACAAATTTAGACTCCAACTTAGTATAAAATCTGGGTAAATAGAATACAAATTTCGTTTATAGTTGCCATTCAAAAGCTTACACAAATGAAAAACTATGTACCTAAAGTTAAAAGAAATAAAACTTAAAATGTTAAGTAGAATCAAATATAACAAGTCAAACAAAACAAAGATTTCTTTAAGACAAAGACAAAGTTCTTACAATTAAGGCAAAATTCCGTAAACCCTGTACAGAATTCTACTCATTATTTTAGTTTTAACGAAAAACAATAAGTGCAATAACTAAAAGATTACATTAATTTGAAATAAGGTACAATTTTTCTTTAGAATTTCGTAAAAGAACTGCACTCGAGTTAAGAAAGAGCTGGTTTTATTTATTTTTTCAAGTTCGTACTTTTCACCTTAATGCTCTTTTGTTTTTTAGCGGGCTGAGCAAAATCTGAAGCCGTAGGAAAAAAGATTCTTTCATATTTGAGTACTTAATTAAATATATTTTATTCTTTTTGGAACATGAATTTACTTTATGTAGACAAGTAAGTATGCATTAGATAATGCTGTATATTTAACAGTATTTACAATATGGCGTAAAAAAATAGAATATATAAACCTACTAATATTATAAATGTGAAACTCTGAATGTTTGTCACGCAGAAACAGCTGAACGGATTTGTATGTAATTTGGCACACAAATAGTTCATTCCATACATCAAATCCACCTATCATGATCGAGCATAGAATGTGAAAGCACCGACGCAATCTTTAAGGCAATGCAATTTCTTTTTTTAAATCGGCTAAATTTTTTAACGCAGGTGTATTCAGAATCATGTAGTGAATCCATGGTGTGAGACTATGCGTCGATTTCTTTGCCAACCTGTTTATTAATAACCACCAGACATGCTACTAAAGCCAGGCTTTTTATTTTGGATGGAAAATCACCAAATTACTTCTCCCGCTCTGGGCGGAGCGGGAGGGCATGTCAGACTTTTACTGACTAAAACCCACCCGTGTTCCTTCAGTTGCCCATGTGCCAGGGTCACGGTACCTCTTTCGAACAATCTCGTGACTTGGCAGGCATCGGTCCTATCTGACCCCTTCAGTTTTGCTGACATCTCTTTGAGGCGCGCGTGGAACACTACGTGCTTGGTCCTTACCGGGCGGCGAACTACCCATTGCTCGCCGCCCGCAAGCTCGCACCTACGGTGGCCGGGAGTCAGCTATCGAATCCCGACGCCCGGGGCGTCTCCTCCTGCGGCGGCTATGGACGTGAGGGCGCAGAGACTCCCACTCCCTCACGCGCCCCGCCTCCTCCTTCGCGAGCATTACTGCTTCGCAGAAGGAGGTGACGGCTTCCCATGCCCTCTCGCTCCGTACCATGGCTCGCACCAAGGCTGGACGCGAGAGGTCGCTGCCGCCGATCGCTTCCACGAGGACACGGCGGTGCTCCGCCCAGGCAGGGCACACTTCCACCGTATGCTCCACCGTGTCCTCTAGACGATCCTCACAATGGAAACTGCCGGGCGTATCCTCCCGCTTTATTCTGAACAGGAACCCACCGAAGCAACCATGCCCGGTGAGAACCTGCGTCAGGCGGAAGGTGAGGTCGCTGTGACGCCTCTCTATCCACTTCTCAAAGAGGGGAGTTACCGCCGCAATTCTGGCGTGCCCATACTAAAGCCAAGCTTAACCCGCTAAAAGAAGACGACAGAGGTGAATAATCTTATGAGAGACACTTCAACCCAACATAAAAAAACCCCAGTCACTTCATATTTTTCGAAGAATTTTCATTACCATTCAGCTAGTTTTACATTCAACAACTATTCACTATCCAAAGTGTAAACAGGTTTGTTATGAACACTCTCTTGTTAAAATTGAAATGAAAACAATTTTTATATTTTAAAAGGAAACCTCAACTCCACCAACGTATCTTGGCCTCAGGCTTTCCATTAAATTCCACTTTTTCCTTCGCCAATTTACACCTAAGAAGGGGTGCAAAAGATCAAGTTATATTGGTGGTCTTAACCCTGTGTTATTGAGGTCGCTATAGAGATAGAAGGTAGAAATTTAATTAATGTAGGTAAAATTCTTTTACTAAAAATACTTTAGTAACATTTCAGTTTGGTGGGCTAAAGTACTTGAGAATTTTAAGTGTTAATAATGAGGCTACAGGCTACAATGTATAATTATTAGATTTGCCGGTTTCAAGAAATCTAAGTATTATGCTTGTTCCTCGAGTTAATTTTGTAGAAGTTTTTGTGTTGGATATTCTAATACCAAACAGCGGTTGTATTTAAATGAAAATATGTTAAGTTAAAATGGCTGGGGTTAATTACTTATGTTTGTGTTCATAAATAGTCATTTAGGGATTTAATATAATGCTCCTAACTGGTACAAAAATAGTTTGTTTTGTAAAAATGTCATTGGTTTTTAACTCTGTAATCAGTTACTTATATGTTCTATGTAATATATATGTATGGTTTGGTTTCAAGTGGACCATTGTGCATGGGCCATGGCGGCCGTCAGTGATTATTCCAAGTAGCCCATATTCCTCCAGAAGTCGACTTTATCTCCTGAGCATGTTCGTGTAAGATCCCCAGATCTTACACGAACATGCTCCTCGAGGGTTCCCGAGGGTTTCTTTCCTAATCTGGGTGACGCTTGTACATTCAAAGAGTACATGCGCAACGGTGTCTCCAGCCTCCATGCAAGACTTGCATGTGGGAGTGTCCGTTATGCCCACTGTGTAAAAGTGTTTGTTTAGTGGGCGGTGTCCGGTGATGGTCCCCGTCATCAGACGCAGACCGTTCCTATCTAGGCGTAACAGACGTCTGGTCAGCATGCCATCCAAGAAGGCATAGCTTCCCTGGACTGCCTGAATCCTGGTATCGAGGTCCACCAGCTATCCGCTTGTGTTTGGATGCAGTCCTGTAGTCAACTGCGTATCTGATACGTATACTGTATATTACCAATGGTGGCTGATGATACATTTGATGTCAAGCAATTTTGCTGAATAGGTACCAGTATTTTTCATGGAGCATATGCCTATTGGATCTCCACAACCCAGTAACTTGGTGTATATCTAAGCACTTTACCCATCAAAATGTCCAAATTTTGAAATTCAGGCGTCCAGAAGGCTGATCTATTTTTATTAGCTTCCCCTACATATTTGTTTGTTTGTAAGCATGTTTGTAACCGACTCCTTTGGACTTGATTTTGACCTACTTCAAACTTTCTAGACTTGTCGAGTACCGATGACAATACAATAATTTAATAAATTTGTGCCATTTATCTTTACCAGGGTAGCAAAAACTAAAGAACACTCTTTTGTAGCTAGCCGAACTAAAAAATAGAAAATAAATAATAGTTTAAAAAACTAAACTAAACTTTTTGAGGTGTTTTGATTGGTATCAAGCACCCCACGCTTTTTTTTTTCAATTATTTTCTATTTTTTTGTTAGGTTTTCTATGGAAACGTGTTTTTTAGTTTTCTAAACTATTATTTATTCAGCCAAAGAATCTGCAACCACAATTTTGGTGTATTTCCTGTTGACAACAATGCGGACGAATTTTCGATGCCCTATGGCCTGCCTATTTTTTGTATACTTGAACTTATTATTATTTTACGACTGTTCTTCAACTCGGGCAATATTTTAAAATACAGAATTTCAATCATCTCAATTTCATTGATGTGTCAGCAGAATATCCCTTTAGAATATGCTTTATTATACAGTGTGTATACAGTTGCACGAGTTTCAACTAAATATGAGGAACAATGTTCCCTTCAAACAAAAGCGAACATACGTATAAATTCACCAGTATGCAAACACCGTCTAGTTTTTGCCCCCAAAAAGAATAACACCACTGAAAATAATTCATACGAAGTGCGAATTTTTAAATAAAACTGCATTCTTTCATTCCTTCGTGGCAAAACTGATCGGTTTTTGGCGTTTCGGTATTTCGAATATCTGTGTCTATAGTTTTGTTTTATAGTCGGTTAATATAATAATAATATATTTATTTGCATAAAAACACGGTGTGAAAATAAATGATAAGAGTGTGGAGCAAGTAAGTGAGTTCGTATATTTGGGGAGTTTGTTTACAAGGGATGGAAAGATTGATAAAGATGTGGAAAGAAGAGTGAACGCGGGAAATAAAAGTAAACGGTGCTTTACATGCTATTGTGACCAACCAATTTATGTCCGATAAGGCTCGACTGGCTGTTCATAATGGTGTACTGGTGCCTACGCTTATGTATGGGAGTGAATGTTGGGTGTGGTAAAAGAAGCATGAAAGTAGAATAAATGCTGTGGAAATGCGTTCCTTGCGAAGCATGTGTGGTGTGACTATGAATGATAGGCTGAGGAATGATGTGATAAGAGAACGGTGTGGTTTAAAAGAAGATGTAGTGACATAAATTGAAAAAGTATGCTTAGATGGTTTGGTCATGTTGAGAGGATGAATGAAGGACGACTCACAAAAGGTATTTAAAAGGCAGATGTGAGTAGAAACACCGGGAGGGGACGCCCTAGGAGGAGATATAGTGACCTTATTGGTGATGTTCTTCAGAAAGGTCAGGTGCGTAGTACTCGCAACCGGCGTGTGTGTTTGAACCTTGTATGAACCTTAAAGAGGCAAAAGGAGTGTGTAGAGATCGTAGCAGGTGGCGTTCCGTGGTTTCTGCCTACCCCCATGGGAAAAAGGCGTGATTGTATGGATGTATGTAAAAACACGGTACCTACACAAATATGGTAAAATTACAACTTAGAACAATACATGTTTTGCCAATATAGTATAATAATATTTACGGGTGTGGTGATCATGGCAAGACCCTCCAAATTCGGGGAGGCCTATGTCCAGGAGTGGACGTCTTTCGGCTGAAATGATGATGATGATGATGGTGATGATGATGATGATGATGAACATTTTCGGGAAGAAGGGGTTATTTGAAAAAGGTTGAATAGCGGATATATCATACCTATGCCTAGCCTTAGCCCAACTACGTTAGGGTCAGCTTCCAGTCTAAACGAATGCACCTGAATACCAGTATTTTTACTTGGAGCGACTGCCAATCTTACCTCCACAACCCTGTTACTGGATAATACGATACCCCTTGGTAAGAACTGGTTGTCAGACTTAACGGGCTTCTGACGAAACGTAATTACTGTCAAAGATCCGCAAATGACAGCTGAGACCAATGGCTTAACGTATAATACATTCCGAGGCACCGAGGGGTCTCAGTATGTAAAGATGGTTACCCATCTACAGACGAACCGTGACAAGCGCAGCTTAACCTCATCGATCAACTTGTGCGGTTTTTATTACTTAACCATCAGCCCCTCACAGAACATCACCCTGATAGTAAATTACAGAAAAGTACAGATATAATTAAAATAAAATGTATGTCAACAGTTTAAAGCATTCGAGCAAAACTAGGTGAAAGGTTTATTCATAGGCCTAGATCACACGGTCAAACCATCAAACTACCTTTAAAAAAAATGTTCAAAATAAAAACAGATAAAACCCACGTACCGTTAACCACTATTCGAAAGCTGCTCGCACTGAAACATTGCAACTCACTACGTTTTTCTTTTTATTTCAACTACCGATAGTGTGTACGTTGCGTTACCGATAAGTTTTTATACCTTTAATGGTAGCTGTAGTTTTCTTGTTAATTGTGTGATTTTTTTTATAAATGACTTTATATTGCATTGTTTGAGTTATTGAATTATGCACGACTGGCTGTTGCCTATGACTGCGTGTATTTTATCATTTTGTAATACAATCATCATTTTTCTAGTCTTTCCCCAACTATGCTAGGTTGGCTTCCAGTCTAACCGGCTGCAGCTGAATACTAAACTAATTTTGAGTGAACTGATGAATTATCAAATTTTTATATGAACGTAGATTTGGAGAAGGCTCGTTAAGGCAATTAATAACTAATCACCCTTCTTTGAGGTTCCCAGAATATTGACCAATTGAGGTTACCTCTAATATTGTAAAGATGTGGTAAAACGTGTTTTTCTTCAAAGCTTAATAAGTGATTTCTGTACTTAAATCAACGTTTTTATATATTAGTTCTTATTGTTTTGGGAAAGTTATTGTTTCTATCACCGGCTCAGCTTCATAACAATTCCTAAAAGCAAATACCTATTTAAGTTATAAACAGAAACAATATCGTGTCCACAATGTTCAAGGGTATCTCTCTACTTTATCAAGATCCCAACATCAGACCCTGACTTCCTTGAAATGAGACCAACCTTGATGTATACCTTTTCTAACAAAAATAGAATCATAAAAATCTATTTATAAATAACGATGTGAAGAATCGAATTTAGAACTCTCCTTTTTTCGTCGGTTAAAAAGTACCATAGAAGTTACACGATTTTTCATAATATTTCAAATGACAAATGTCTACCTTTCATCACCATTTCAGACAAAAGACGTTCACTGCTGGGCATAGGCCTTCCCCAATTTGGGAGGAAGGTTGGCATAATTGCCATGTTTGTACTGTTGCTATACTGCTTGGTTATGGAGAAAATACGTAAGAGAGAGGGCTCTGTTTCGTAAGAACTAGGTCAATCTCATTACCGACTGGAGGAAGTACAATACACACATTTCGTCACGTATCATAACATCCGATATGGTCTAGTGGCTAGGATACCTGGCTCTCACCCAGGAGGCTCGGGTTCGATTCCCGGTATCGGAATAACTTTTTGGAGTAGATTAAAAATAATTGAGCGATTATCGATTTTCAGAATTACCTGAAAGTTGACTATCGATGAAATTGATAAGAAGAAATATTTTCATGGATAAATAATAACGGTTTTTTTTTTAGCATCTAACCATTATTAAATTAGTTTTTTTTGTAAAAAAGCATCAACTTTTGTTTAGTTTACAAAGGCATCAAACCCTTCTTAAATTTTTATTAGATTTAAATCTTTAATTGTTTTACAAGTACTTAATAAGTTTCTATAATTGAAATTAAAGAAACATATTTGTTCCAGAGCATATTTTATAAATCAAATATTAATATGATTATTTCAACATTAGCCAGGGAGGTAAAATAAAGAAAATTTACTTCGAAAAAGGTAAAACATTTTGATGATTAGCACCCTAATTGCGGCATCATTCATCATTTCAGCCCAATAACGCCCACTGCTGGACACAGGCCTCCCCCAATTTGGGGGGGGGGGGGGTTTGCCATAATCGCCACGCTTGACGGGCGGGTTGGCGATCGCAGTATGGTGATAAAATGCATAGAGAACGCTGCTGCCCAGTCTCTAGTCTGATTCTCTTCTCTATGTCTATCCTTACTACATATTTAACATGAATAGTGCAACAGATAAAATAAATTGATCTAAAAATACGAAACAAATACTTTTAAAAGTTGTTACGACGCCGAACAAAGTGGAACTTCAAACACATAAATTTAATGGCAACGAAAAATAAATTGGCTAGTGTGACCTTAACAAACTTCTAAATTTACTTAATAAATTAAATCAAGATAATATTTGGTACGATAACACAAATAGATAAATGAATTTCGTATTGAGTGTCAGCGAACAATAATATTTTAATACGAACAATTTTTTAATGGAATATTCTTGTTTTGCAAGCAATATTTACTTAGTTCAAAGATTTTATTTATGGGTTATACTCAGAAAAAGTGTAGGTACATTTGGTATCTTTTCTTGTCCCGCTACTTCATAATTATGTAAATATCTTATATTGTGATATTTTTTTCTTTTTTCTCGCGTTTTTGCTATATTCGTCTATTAATACGAAGAGTTTTCTAGTATTTGAGCTTTAATTTTCATTAAAAGAATATATTTTTTAAATTTCAAAACATTGTTAAAAATCTCCCCATACATTTTTTTAGTGTCCCAATGACCATTTCACATTTTCAGAGATAAGTTGTTACGAATATACATCGCTTTATTAATCATTGACTGTGGTTATATTATTTTTAATGAATCAATTAACTAAGTAGGACCAATTTTATTGGTAAATCATTCACAGAATTTTTTATTTAATTAAACAAATTTTGTCCCAAAATTATGAAGTTTCTTTACTCAGGGTTAGTAATACGCAATAAAATTATGAACGCAATTATTTAAAGAGGTAGAAACTATTTTTTCCTATTCTGGCATCAATATTACTTACGTTAAAATCACTGTCGCGACAGCCACTATATTTTCGCCGTAGTCGTAAAGTCAAGACATGTATCAAGTGAATATTTACAAAAAAAACCTCAGGGTGATAAACGACTAGTATTGGGGTAAGTTAATATATTTTTTGTCTACTTACTGTTTTCTTTTCTTATATTTTGTATTATTTTAACGAATATGCTCAATGCTTGCGTTTTAAACACGTGGTTTCCTTAAAAATATTTTTAGAGTTTATAATTTCTCATATTTTATTCTCATTTTCGTTATATTGCGTTACGCTACGAAACTGAGAAATTGTTAAGCTTAGTACACATCATCAACAAGTACGTAATTATACTCACGGGTGTGTAAGTTGGCGAATGATTTTGTAGTGAGGGTGAAAATATACCTACATACTTATTTATAGGTATATTAGTGTAGTAATCACAAATACTTAAGTTTTCTGTCTTTACCTTTACTTTAAAAACAAAGTAACAAATACAATAATAAACAGTTTGTAACACAAGTCAAAAAACTTAAATGCATTTCAGTAAAATACCATGGCTCCTGTGTCAAATGCCAAAAGACAAAGAAGATAGCAGCCATCGACACCTTCTGAATTTGAAATTCTTTTTGAGTCTATCAGCTCAGTATACGGAGCATTCGACACATAAGGAAAAAGCAGTTATAAAAAAATGATTTGTTACAAAGTTTGTTTTAATCATTCTAATTATGTCTGAGAAGTCAAATATCGACTTGATAGCCACATTTTCCGCAATTTTCCGGCCGACCGCAAATATTATTCGATCACATCCGAATCCGATCACATACACATCCGTAGTTCGTAAATTAAAATCACAATTGTATACCAAAATAAAATATACAGTTAAAAAGCTGAAATAAATGAGATTTTTTATTTATTAATTTTGAGGGTATATGTTAGTTATGTTCGTTCTGGGTACTACAGTACCCCTTGGCGCTCTACAGCGCCAAGGGCAAGCTCTCTTGGTCTCACTTGTTTTATTTCTTTCAATCCATGTGTTCGACGCCAGGCCAGGGCCCCAGCCATAGGATTTTAATAAGCGCAGTGGAAACTATGTGGTGGTAGGGCCCTGGGACAAAAGTAGCGTAGCGAAACTGTCCGCCTTGCGTGGAGCTGATTAATACAATATTCAAGACTCACCTGGTTGAAGAAAACTGCTTCTGGAGCCTACCTGGATTTATGTATGTAAATGAGTGTATATTGTATTGTGTAGTGACTCTGTCAGTAATCCAGGATACAATCCACCGCTCCAATACGCCCTGCTACCAAAGCATGCGGTCAATGGGTCACTATAACCTCAAATTATTTCAATCAAACAAACTGAACCCGTATTAATTCGTCAAAAGGGGTTGGTTACACACAAAACAATTGGGTCACGACAGATTGTTCACAAAAACGACCGGTTCTAAGGGATTAATTTAACAAAAGGGGTCGGCACGCCAAATAGGACCCTATTCTTTTTCAAAGACCAAACCAAAGGTGTCAAAGTCAAACTGACAAGTGACAGTTGTCACTTCGTTACACGCGCGTTCCGTTAGGCGCACAGATTAATCAAGTCAAACGGGACGGAACATACATTATTCTATTTAATTCAGATTTGCTTTGATAAGCCTTTCATTTGCTACTTACTTTTGTTAATTGGAATACCATGTGTACTATACCTTATTACATCAGTTTCTTGACGGAGACTTTCAGTATCGTTACCTATCAGGTTAGTTACAAAATTAAAATGTACACTTTTTCTGAGTATGACCCTTATATCTATGGTTAATACCAATTGTTTAAGTGTTGACGAAAAAAAAAAAAAGACAAAATGACAAAGGATAGTTGTATTTTCGTTTTCTTCTAAGCCGCAGGGGTCAGGTGCGTAGTACTGGTAACCGGCGTGAGTGTATGACCAGATGTGTGAACTTAAGGGGCAGCGCAGACGGCACACTTTTTGTGCGATCGAGTTCGCGGCGCACAAAAAGTCTAACGCTAAAAGCGCCGGACTTTTTGCGCGTCGTGTGCGTTACTACTGCATATAATTGCATAGGTTCTATTTTCACAGACTGAAAAGTGCGTCACGGATAGTCTGTCGTCTGCGCTGCACCTAAACGAGACAAAAAGAGTATGAAAGGGTCGTAGTAGGTTCTGTAGTTTCAACCTACCGCCGTGGGAAAAAGGGGTGAGTTCATGTATGAACTCATCCTTATATAAAAAAAAATCTAATAAGGATTATATTTCAACCAAAGCGCGTTCAATTACTTAGTGGAAAAATATTCACATTGATGTTATTTTTTATTTTATTTTGTTTGTCTTTTTATTAGTATTTTGGTACAAATTTTTAACTTGATTTATTTGTCCACAGTCGCATAATATATGATTGCTGTATTAATGTACTTGTAGAATTTTCTTTCTTCTTTTTTTTTTCTTCCCTTTATTTGCCACTTTCTACTTAACCTAGATCAATGCCGTGAAACTGTGTAATTGGTTTAAGAGATAATTGTCATCATCTCACTATCACTGTGCAGTGGATGCTAGTAACTTTGACGCAACTATATTGGGCTGTTCATTGATAGTGAAGTGAACTTTCATCATAATCCCACGTAATTTAATAATAAGCTGTTGAGTTTCCTAATAAATAAATAAATAAATAAATGTATGTTTGTCTAAGCTCGTTCTATGTTACATATTCTGAAAGTTACCTTTATTCCAGCTCCCAGTCAAATTCTGCCTGTGTTCACGACACAACTGGAATACACGTTAAAATTGCACGGAATCCTTCTATACCGTAGCGGTACGTTAAGCACCGCTCTACGGAACCCAGTGAAACTCCCCAGTCAACTTTTTTTGGAACGGTACTCGCTAGCGTACCATTTCGCTTAAAGTCTCATGCTTTTCGTGTATGGCTCCGCTGTTGGGCTATTTAAATGGAAGGAAAATATTGTATATCACGAGATGGGTGAAAGATAATACTGGTTATTTTTGAGAATTGGAGGCTATTGCTGAAATATTTTGGATAGGATGGACGAGGTTTCTGACTTTAATTTGCCCGTGTGTGATTTTTCTCGACGACGATGAAGCAAAAAAGCGGGCTGTGAATTTGACCGGTACGTATGTGGGAATATTTAGAAGTTATGAGGGAACAAATGAACATACCATTTGCTCTCTCTTATATCTTCTGAACTAATTATTGTAATTTGAAAACTGAGGTATAGATGAGGGATAGCGTCTTAATTGTCAGGTTGTTGGATTTCAAATGAAAGGACATAATATGTAAAGTCTTTAATGCCACCACCAACCAATACATTGTAACAGTAGTAAGCGATCATAAGCTGTAAGGCAAAGTGGTATACAATCGCGGCTTTCGGATGTGAATATTTTCTTTTGTAATTTTTTTTAGGTCTAGATTTTTCAGTCGTCGTGTTTTAGTTGTTGAAATTTACTTTTATAGTTTGAGTTTAGATTCTTGACTATTTTAAAACTTTTTATTGCATAGCTACTAAGTCACCTGATGCCCACCGCCACCTCTAGACATTCTTAATAGCAGAGGCAGCACAGATGTGTTGAGTGAAAAATACTAAGTGCACTTCATTTGTGATACATTTTTGTGTCAAGCTGAAACAGGCTTAAAAGTATATGAATCTTCGTAAAAGAAAAACTAAATTCAGAAAACGTAAAATTATTTTTTCCCAAAAATTCTACGTTGCTTCGTTTCATGATGTCGTCCGAATTCCAACCTCTCAACTCAAAAATCCAGTTACAAATGGCTTCTCGGACATTTTCAAAGTCCAACATTATCAACGAAAAGAATTTTAGCAACCATTTTAGGTATAAAAGTGGATATCATCTTTAGAACGCATCTATCGGATATTTCTTCTGTGGTTGAGATATTTATGTTTTTAAAATTGCATACAGTCATTCACAACAGTTATGGATAGCCACAAAAATAAATTTAGTCTGATACAAAATTATTCAATACGTATTGCTTTTCAGCATTTTAACACGCATTTATTAGCTTCATAGCTATGTTAGTATGTTGGTATGTTAATATGTAACAGAAACTTTGAACATGATTTTGACCCCCTTCAAAACGTCAGATTAACTCGAAATTTAGCACACTTATTAAAGACCCATGACAATACAATAATTTCATAAATTTGTGCCATTATCCTTGCCACGATAGCAAAAAAACTTTCTTCAAAAACTACGCTGACATACGTTACAAACTACGCTGACATACGTCACAAAATTCGAAACATCCTAAAAAATAGAAAATAATTAGTACTTACTTAAGAAAAAAAAAAACAAAAGCCACGCTTCCATAGAAAACTAAACTTAAAAGTAGAAAGTAAAAGAAAAAACATAGGGTGATATCAATTAAAAAATACCTCAAAAAGCAACCCACGCTTTTTTCCATTATTTTCTACTTTTGTTTTTAAGTTCTAGACCACGTTTGCACGGACGTAAAAAAATCGCAGCGTTATTCTATCGTTCATTGGATTTTCAACTCTCGGTGTTGAATCGAGCATTTAAAGTCCAATAGAGTGCAGCGTGTCAAAATTACACGGTTTAATTTTGAACTCTCGGCACTTAGCAGTGCGTTAAGATCCAGTTGCGCAAAAATCCCTTTGCGATAGTTTTTAATGAATATTTTGTTCAACTTACAATTGTGTTTAACTTACTCGTACCCACAAAATTATATTTTTGTTTCACATGAATCTTTTGTATTTGAATCGCGTAGTGTGGGACGCCCTCCAGCTAGATGGACCGACAACCTAAGGAAAGTGGCTGCGGCATAATGCGGAAGGCGGAGGACAGGGTGTTGTGGCGCAACATGGGAGAGGCCTATGTCCAGCAGTGGACTGCGATAGGCTGAGTTGATTGATTGATTGATTCTTTTACTACTACCTTCAATGTCTTGTTATGTACAATATCTGGATGACCGAGCTTTGCTCGGTATTTTTTGGTAAATTGTGTTTAAGTTTATGTTCAAGTTGATTATCGATAAAGTTGGTCATTGAAAACATGAATAAAACGACATTTTATAAAAATGAATCCTAGCTAGATCGATTTATCGCCCCCAAAAGCCCCTGTATACTAAATTTCATGAAAATCGTTGGAGCCGTTTCCGAGATTCAGATTATATATATATATACATATATACAAGAATTGCTCGTTTAAAGATATAAGATTAAATACTTTTGTCTTCGTTTAATATTTGTGCGTGTCAAACTAGCTCTACTCACGATTGTCATTATTATTACATAGTTTAAATATTTCTCATTAAGTGAAAGTAGTAAATATTTTTCGAGTTAATAAAGATTCTCTAACCACAATGTTAATTGACGTTTGTTGCTAATCGTACCTAAAACGAAAATCTAGTGACTAAGGTCCTTGATAGCTCACAACAACACAATTTTATTTTATTTCAATCAATCAATTCAAAAACTTAACAGTTGCGATATTTTAGCCCCATAGCCAAAGGAATTTGATCCTACGCGCTCTTGTATCGAACTATGAGCGGCCATTTTGTCCTCGTATATTTTGCAATGGACCCGCAGTTGTTCGGCTCACGTATTTGCTTTGATATTCAAGATAAACTATTGTTATTTTATTCTTTGTTTATATTTCAAGTGGAAAGTTCGGTTAGTAAATTCTAGGATCAATTTCAGCCGTCTATCGGTACCTCTATTGACGTTGGTATATTTGGTCATGTGTTCCAAGTTAGGTATAGTACAAGTACTTAGTTATTTTTTGTGATTTCAGATTATTTTTTTACAATTTAAATACTTCATGTGGCTACTAGAAAACACAGACTTAGTGTGAAGGCTAAAAAGAACTAAACCTTTTGAATTAGTGTAGTGTAAAAAGTGAATTAATAATAATAACAATATTTTGGTATACATAGGTATAACACATGAACATAGTGTTTAATTTTTTTATTAAACTTTAAAAAAGTGCAACGGACTTGTATAAAAGTGCAAATGGACACTATTCTTAGTTTTAACATAATCTGTTACGTAACATACTAAGTTTGAGTTAAATTGCTTATTAGTCTTTTAGGCTAGATCGTAATTAATTATTAAAAATTTAGTTCTTACTAATAAAGTATAAAAAAATGGAGGTTTGCAATACCCCTCGTATACTTCACGTACTGTGTAAAGTTTTGACCGTAGTATTTAAACATTTATGCAGGTAGATACTAGCTGCGCTCGCGGCATCGCCCGCGTGGTTCCGACATCCACTCGACCGAAGAAGCGTGCACAAATTGTCCTACGAGAATGTACTACCGGGCTAAAAAGTAGCCTACGTTAAGCCTTATAACATCAGCTATCGACTAGTGAAAATTCATTCACCCGTATATGGATCAAATAGACAGACAATTTTTTTTAAATTGTGATTTTTTTATAAGTACTGTAAGTACTATAAAGCGTTAAGTAAAAAACTGTGATTTTGACATTAAAAATGGACCCTTCAGTTTTATTCATTTGTTAAGATTACTTCAACGTCAGAACGCAGTATTAAAAAATCAACAGCAACTTCAGATTCACCTTTCTTAAGTTTGATAACTTCAAAAAAATTATTTTGTTCGTATTGCACGCAAAGCCAGAATCGCCCGGCCGGCTGTCTAGATACGGCAGCACATATAACATTCGTCCTATCGAAACTGTCAACGCAAAAGTTCTATCACGACCGGAATTCAAAGCCGTCAGGATATATGCTAGCTAATAGGAGTCTCTTTGGCGTAGCATGGGTCTTGATTTTATTTTACTGTTTTCACTATTTTGTTAGTTTTAACCTTACATAGACTCAACCGGTTTTCATGTTCTTTTCTTTTATAATTGTCATGTATTTGATAGTTTTTTTTTTTTTACTTTAATTTCCTGTGCATCTTTAAAATACCTTACTTTTTTTTCTTTATTTATTTCTTTCTACACGTTATTTGTGTCGCAGCGAGAGTAAATAGTGACACACTTGGTTCACATGGTAATAGTTGACAATGCCTCGTTGGTCTTGTGTTTGCGAGCTCTACTACTGAGCATGAAGTCTTAGGATCGGTTCCAAAGTTGAGAAAAGTGTTATTGGGTTTTCTGTCAGGAATTTCTCGGTTGATGAAAATAGGCATAACATCATCGTCATCTGCCTAGCCTTTTCTCAACGATGTTGGGGTCGGCTTCCAGTCTAACCGGATGCAGCTGAGTCCCAGTATTTCACATGGAGCGACTGCCTGTCTGACCTCCACAACCCAGTTACTGGGTAATACGATACCCCTTGGTAAGACTGGTTGTCAGATTTTCGGGCTTCTGACCACCCGTAACGACTGTCTAAGATCTACGAAACACAGCCGGGACCAACGGCTTAACGTGCTTTCCGAAGCACGGAAGGGTCTTGGTATGTAAAGATGTGTGTATGTAAAGATTACCCATACACGGACCAACCGCGGCAAGCGTAACTTAACCTGAACGATCAACCCGTACGGCTGTTATTACTTAGCCACAAGCCTTAACTACAAGCACAAGCCTTCGTTCCCTCATCATCATCATCATCATCAGCCTATAGCTGTCCACTGCTGGACATAGGCCTCCCCAATTGCACGCCATTCAGCTCGATTTTCGGCAACTCTCATCCAGCTGCTACCAGCCTACCTGCGAAGATCGTCGCTCCACCTCGCCTGAGGGCGTCCTACCTTACGTTTGCCGATTCGCGGTCTCCACTCAAGAACACGTCTACTCCAACGATCATCGATTTTTTGGCTAATGTGGCCGGCCCATTGCCACTTCAGCTTGCTAATTCTGTAAGCTATGTCGATAACTTTGGTTCTCTGCCGGATCACCTCATTCCGGATTCTGACCCTCAGCGATACTCCACTTCGTTCCCTATAACATGAGATTTAAATGTAACTGGCGAAATGACTACTATGGGAGGTACTTGTTACACCTCTGCCTAATCTTTAGAGGATTATAAGCGTGATGTTATGATGTTTGTGTTGATAATGCCGCCTCTAACAGGCCGCTGACAGAGGCGGCTCCGTGCTCTATGGGGTCGAATATTCTGGTGTTTATTTTCAGTAAAAGCGCGTAGTAGCCGAATCTACGTGTTTACTTTAGAATCTCAATTACCTAAAGCCATTCCCAGGAAATCTTGGTACACAGCCGTGTTTTAATTGAGGTTTGTTTGGCAAAAATTTCGTGGTTCTCTGAATGAGTATTTTGTTATTTACCGACGTAGTTTTCCTGGTATTATTGGGTAAATGTTTACTGTGTGTCGTAATGCCTCTTTTGGAATAGTTTGTCTAGGATTAAGAGGTTTTTAAACGATGGGTCTCACCTGTTAGTTTGCAATGGGTAAAGAAGAATTAAATTATTTGTTTTTTTTTCTTGCATCATAAAACATTCATAATACGCCTGTAATTCCGGGAAGGGTTAGGCAGATTTGTACCTGTAGTACATCCACATTTTGCAAGTTATATTTAAGTTCTGTGTAATAGGAGGCGAGCCTATTGTCACCAATCGGGCACAGATCCAGACTCCGGGCTGCTACTGAGAAATTTCAGATGAAAACACCCAAAAACACTATGATCCTCATGGTCCTGAGTCGGACATAGTGTTTTTGGTCAGTAGTAACGCTTGTGACCACTAGTCCAATGAGGCAGTTTTTGTTTTATGTGATCTAAATATACGTATAAGCTGTATAGCTTTTGATTGCGGCCTCGGCCGCGTGGAACTCAGATGCGATGGGAATATACTACTGGCATAAAAGCAACTTCTGTCCCAATTCTGGTTATGGACTATCTGTGTGCACCGAAATCCGATCGGCAGTAAAAAAAAACAGAATATATGTTTATTCGCGGTAAACATGACGCAAATATAGAACACCAATACAAAAAAAGAACATGTAACGGGAAAATATGCGGCACACCCACGCAAAACGGCCATTGCACACCATTGTGCTACAACTGTACACAAGACTGAGACCCAGTGCCGGCTTTCAGCGGTAGCCGGGGTAGTCGAGCATAAGATAAGATAAAAATAAGAAATAAAATAAATAAAAAATAACTCTGAATGTTTAGATAAACATTTTATAATATGATAACGGTCAGTTTAAGTCCGAAAAGATATACAAACTGACAAACAGTGACTTTTACATTTTTAAATTAAGCATAAATTGTAAGAATTTATGTTTAATTTAAAGATGTCAGTCACTGAACCCAATGATTTTTGATTTTTTTATTGATGAATGGGCTTGATCTTGACCTCGATCGCTCCTAATGGGTGATGTCTATGATGAAATAATCGTGCCCGGAAGATGCCTGTGCACCCTTAATTTGAAGGCAGGCGGATCAAATGTGGAAGAGAACACAGACGCTGGCAGAGAGTTCCGCACTTTTGCTATGCATATAATAAATGTGAAGGAGAAGCTTCGGGATATCAAACAAGTGCGAATACCCCGCAGTATGTCTGGTAGTCCGGTTGTAGAAATGCGATGATGAGATCGGGTAGTGGAGCTCCTGCACACACTCTCCAAAGAACAGTCCTATAAGTTCGATAAAGATTAGACACACAAAAAATGAATTCTAACGAAAACTCCTAGCCCTAATATCGATTGCCCAGAATAAAGCCTGTACCACGCAGACCTCTTAGAAAAAACAAAAAAAAAGCGTTTATAACAAACATCATTTCTAACAGCCGAAGCAAATCGGATTAAGGTAAAGCCCCCTGTTACTGTCCCACGAAACAGTTGCTGAACTCAAATAGCTTGGTGAGCCTCGGGCTTACAATAAGTGTTTGCAATAAAAACGGAGAAGTCTTTTATTTTTATTCGTCTAATGTAAGTTGGGTCTTACTGCGACACGATAATCTGTGGCTCCAAGGTTGGTTAGACGCAAATTGGTGAGCTTACCCTAGTGTGTGAGGTGGGTGCTGTAATTCCATTTAATGAAGATCGCCAAGATTATTCTTTTACAGAAGATTGAACAGGGAAGTTATACAAAAAGGGGAAAATAATAAATATGTGAATTAAATACTAAGTTGTCAGAATAAACTAAACTGTCATTCTTTGACAGTCGTAATAAATTGCTATAACACGGCAAGAATTCATGCAATTTATTTTGGCAATAATTTTTTGCCGGTTGAGTGAACAAATAACTTCTCGGACCACAGAAGTAGCTTGCTTTCGCTTTTGTCCGGTCTTGTTAAAAAAAACGATTTTTAGGGTTAACACAGGGTATCAATTTGTATAACTTTCGCCAACCACTATTGTATAAATAAATAAATAAATAATATCTTAGGACAACCAACACAACGTTATCTGATCCCAAACTAGGCAGAGCCTGTACTATGGTAACCAGACAACTGATAATCATACTTATATATTTCTAAATACATACATATTATAAATAAATTACACCCAGACACAGAACAAATGATTGTGCTCATCACACAAACATTTGTCCTGGGTGGGAATCGAACCCACGACCTCAGTCCTAGCAGTCAGGGTCACTAACCACTAGACTAACAGGCCAGTCAAAATATATGTATAGTATGAAATAGCCATTCAATGGGATTATATAAAATTGATGTTCAGTGTGATGCTGGACGTAAAGAATAGCACTATCCCGTGAGTGTCGTAAAAGGCAACTAGAAAATGGGCAGTAGCGTTCTCGAAGCATTTCACCACTATTCTGTGATCACCATTCGGCCTGACAATTGTGGCGATTACGTCAAAACCCCTACCAAACTCGGGTAGGCCTATGATCAGCAGTGGACGTTTACTGGCTGAAATAATGATAAAAACTTTAAGGTTTGTATTGATACCACATTTCTTACGGTCATGAATCATATTTTGCAAATCACAAAATACGTGAGAAAATTAGGACATTCCGGGCCACCTCGGCGCATCCATTTTAACAAGAAATTTCTCTGACTTTATAAAACCCTTTACTATCAGTTTCTAAGCATTGATTTTGATTAAAAAGTAGTTTGACTTGAATTGGCCGCTGGTTCTGAGAAGTTCCTTTGTCCACTGTCTTTCAATTTAAAGTTTCAATCGAAGGTATGCCTTTCGGAGAAATAGTTGGGCATAAGGGATTTCAACTCTGTCACTTGAGGTTAACAACGCTTGGGTTAATGCTTTGATGGAACAGGTGTTTACAAAAGACTATAACGTCAATGAGGGGCCATAACAATGGGGCAATGGGGGTTATAACTATAGCTATAATAGCTATAACTATATAAGGACCGTTGAACCCAAGGAACACTTGCCTTTCAGCCGTGATCTGCAGTGGCTTATATGGAAAGCTCTCAATCGACTGCGTACCCAAATGGGCCGCTGTAGACACAATTTGTCAAATTGGGGGATTATAGACTCATCCGACACCCAGCGCGAGTGCAGTACATCTGTTTAGACCATGACCCATCTGTTGGAGTGTCCCAAGTGCCCGTTCACCTGCACCTCAGATGATCTCAAAAATGCCATTGATGCCGCAATAAACGTGGCCACCTACTGGGCTTAATCGATATAGTTAAAAGGGTGTACCGCCGTTTGCCCGAATTTTATTTGCCCTAATATCATTTGCTATAATAGTCAACAGCCATAATATTATATGACGTAATATTCATTTGCCCTACTCTTATTTGCTATATTAGTCACGTGCTAGAAGCTTTGTTTCCCACGAAATCACTTACCATAACATCATTTGTCATAATCATTGTAAGCCCTAATTATCACTTGCCCTAATTATCACATGCCATAATTATCATATATCATAACATCATTTGCCATCAACATTGGGTGTGTAACGGTTGTTATATTAAGAGAAACTGGATGCAATCGGGACTTTATTTTTTTATAAGCCACCCACTCTCGACCATGCATAGAATATTTTAAGGTTTTAACAATTTAATATGTGTCATGATTATTATGGCGTTTAAATATTATGTCTAGTCATTATTAGGGCAATTAAAAATATGAAAAACAATACGCATGGCTCTCGTAATATGGATTATATATGGATATGCACTGTCGAAACTTAGATACCATAAGATGGTATCTAAGTTTCGGGTAGTTAAAAGTATGTCATATGTCTTTTAGGGCAAACAAAACATTCGGGCAAATGAAATTCGGGTAAATGAAATTCGGGAATATGATGATTATGGTATATAATGTTCGGGTAAACAATAGACAACCAGTTAAAAGTGTACGATTACCATCGACACAAAAGAAGAAGAATGTAACGACTATGATAAACACAGTCACACGGGTCGATTGATCAGGTAAATCTACGCTTGCCGCAGTTGCTATCTTTGACAGTCATTTCGGGTTGCCCGACACCCTAGTAATAAAGTCCTAAACTGTGATGATCAGTCCTTTTTTTGACTTTTACTGACTAAAACCCACCCGTGTTCCTTCAGTTGCCCATGTGCCAGGATCACGGTATGTTTTTCGAACAATCTCGCGACCCTGGCAGGCTGATGACCAGTCTTACTTGCCTACTTTCTCACGGGGCATGGTATTAGCTAATTACTGGGTCAGATAAGCAGTCGCTACCTGGAAAGTACTGGTATTCACCAGCAAACTGACTGTAACATTGTTTGGATAAAGTTAACCAGATAATGAAAACCACCCACAATCTATCACATGATAACAAAATTATGAATCGATTAAACGTCACAATGCTTCAATATTAATTATTTTAAAATATTTACCTAATTTAAGAGCTAAAGTCTTAAATAATAATATATCTATAAGTACATAAAATAGAAAAGAATAAGAGGGTAGCAAAATATTCGTCCGCAACGTTGTCAACAGTAGAAGTGACCAAAAGGTTGGCTGTATTGCCATGTTGTAGGTAAAGCAATGATGATTCTTTGGCCACACAATAGTTCAGCCCTCTAGTCGCTTGAACAGTCGACTAAGCAAAGTACATAAAAAAAAAACTTTAATACATTGTTCGCCACCAGGCCAAGCCTCACCATAGAATTTCAATAGCGCAGTGGAAGTTATGATGGTGGGGCCCTGGAGACAAGAGTGGCTAGTAGGGTGGAGCATGAAAGTATGAAAAAAAAATTTTTGTCAGAGTTTTTGTTGTAATAGAGGGGGATTGGTGCCTTATATGAAAGTTAAAATAAATACATTTTTTCATTCAATTTGATCACTATCTTCTGCCTCCGCACTGACCTCAAAATTTTAATTTTTATGAAAAAAGTCTAGTACGGATATGACCAAATATTAAAATTAATTTAATGGTAAATGGGTGAATAAATGATACACAATATATAATTCAGATATTTATTAATCAACTTAAATAAAAAACATGAATTAAAAAAAGCTATTATTAAAAATACAACTAATTTGCACGAAAATCTCTTTTCGTCTTAATGATATACGTAGACGCTTAATAATTTCATCAACAATTCTCTTGCCGGTATCCTTTTGGCACTACGTTCCGTGATTCCAATTTGGCTTTTATTGCACCTAATCGTGACTTTTTTGTACATGGAGAAGTGGCAGCTTCCGTCGTCACTTTTACAGCCCGTTTGACAGTTTCAGTATGGCATGGAAACTCCATGAACAATACTTCACCCTCACCACCTGATTCAACGATAGACTGAATTTCTTGGTCAGAAAAGTTTTTCATAATCGGTGGTTCAGTTATTATTTCCTGCCAATTTATTAAATCAATATACACATATGTTGAAGCACTGGAATTGATAGACGGCACTTCAAACATTCTAGGTGTTGAAGGTTGAGGCATCTTGCGTGACTTTAGTATGCGCCGAGCTGCCAGTTCACGAATGTGCTTCCTGTCCTCTTTTATGCAAGGAGAATGCTCTCGGGATGTGCAAAATAGCTATTGCATTGAATGATAGGATCAAAATCCTTTTTATGTCCAGTGAAGGTCTTAATCATGTTAAAACGATGTTGCGTGCCATCTTTGCATGATGGTATATTTTTTATGTAAAACCAAGATGGTGCGTAAACTCTTTTACTACTAATGTAGCTAAAGTTAACAAGTTTTTTGATGGTGTCTCTGTTGTAACATACAATCGTAATATTCGGTTGGCACGTGTGAACCAACGGACATGTGCCATTTTGCCCGGACATCTGACTGCTAGATCTTGTGGGAAATCGCCGGAAACTACCGCTGAGACAATCTTGTGCAAGTTCTGTTGATCTGTACTCAAATCTAGAACCTTTTCTGAAAGCAATTCTCCTTCAAAACCCGGATTTTTTTAACAGGCAATTTTTCACAAGTCTCAATTGCTTTCCCCAATGTTCCAGTGTAAGACTTAGTACAAAGTAGTCAAGATGAAGAAACAAGTGTCTCAAATGAAGTTCGTCCATGTGGAGTAAATAAATTATCCACTGTAATGGCTTTTATAGCTTTTTTTCAAGCAGTCTTATAACACCCCCATACTTGCCAGTATTCACATTGGTATCACCACAACCACAACCGATTGCCATAAGATGATGTTGTGAAATGCCTTCATGTGACTGGAAACCTATCATCGCAGTTTCATTCCTTTCGCTGAACCAAAGTTAGGTACTACGTACCCTCCCGCGCGCTCTCACTCCTCTTATTTTAAATTTTTAACATTAGCTTATGCATTTTTATTGTTTCTTTCGAAAATAAACTATAACTGTAATCATTTTTGGGAATAAAATAGGTCAGATTATTAAAATTTCATACATTTTTATCTCGTCAAATTGGAATCTAATATATTTATTTTTTCAAAAATTCAATGACGTTGCGGAGGCTGTTACTGTTAATCAAATCAAATAATATTTTACATGGATTAATTTAAGTCTAAAAGGCATACATTTTTCACTATTAGATCACTTACAACCAAAAATTTTTTTTTCGCTCCACCCTAGTGGCTAGCGAACTTGTCCGCCGTGCGCGGAGCTGAACAATAATATAAGTACAATTCAAAAGACTCACCTCATGGTTGAAGAACACCTGCTCTGGAGCCTACCTGGATTTATGTATGTAAATGAGTGTATATTGTATTGTGTAGTGACGTTATGAGTAAGTATTCTCAAGATACAGGCCGCCCCATAAGGCTGAAGGCATTCACAGCATGTGGTTTCCAATAAGGTCACTTTCACTTCAAAGTACTTCAATTTCAACAAACTTAACCCGTATTATTTCGTCAAATGGTAACCCCATTTGACGAAATAATACGGGTTAAGTTTTTAAGGTTTAAAACAAACAAACAATTGGATCACGACTAATTGTCACAAACGGATCGATTTAAAGGGATTAATTTACAACTGGTCGTGAAATCAACACGGCGACGATGCTCCCATCTTCAAGACAAAAACCAAAGTGACGCGTTGTCAAAGTCAAACTGACAAGTGACAGTTGTCAATTCGTTACACGCGCGTTCCGTTAGGCGCACAGATTAATCAAGTCAAACGGGACGGAACATACATTATTCTATTTAATTCAGATTTGCTTTGATAAGCCTTTCATTTGCTACTTACTTTTGTTAATTTACCTTTGCTTTACTATTTGTCACAAATGTTTTCTTTACTTTAATCATTGTAAATTGTATATTTTAGTTCAAATAGCACAGATTATAAAGATTATTTTTCATGTATTTATTGGGACGTGGTCTACATAGGTAGTTCTTAACAACCTAGTTCGTATCTTTAGATAAACAAGAACACTTATATAAACAACTTTACTATTTGGTTAAAGTGACATTTTATAACATTCGTGAACAAAAAAAAATAGAATTGTTTCCCTAGACAATCTTGATAAAATTTTCATCTTATATTTAAGTCTTTTTCTGGGTGGGAAATCATCAAATGACGTCTCCCGCTTTAGGGTGGATCGGAAGGGCGTACCAGACTTTTACTGACTATAACCCACCTGTGTTCCTTCAGTTGCCCATATGCAAGAGCCACGGTAACTCTTTAAACGAATCTCGCGACCCTGGCAGGTACATTTAAATCTTTCGATTAAATCCGAGTCAGTCGATAAATTATCTTAATACATTTGGACGTATCGTTTAATCCAGTTTTGTTTAAGTCAGATGAACTTAGGGGAGAGCCTGTTGCTATCAGCCATTCAAATGGAAAACCCATTACAACTTTGCTCGACCTGGGAATCGAAATAAATGATAAATGACATAATTTTTGCAAGTAGGTTTGTACAAACACTTTTACACGTCAATCATATTTTTTAAAGCTAGATGAGGTCGGCGTTTCCTATCTGACTACTCTGAGAAGAAAGGCCGAAACAAACTCAGAGGTCACAGTTTCTTTTAAAGTCCAGATATAATCTTGGTCAGATCATGTGAAGACCATGTGGATTGGTGTCTGAAGTGGTCTTTTAAGGAAAAAACCACACAGATTGAGTGGACCTATCCAATCAGTGCACGCATTTGTCAGACTGGCAATAAGGCCTTGTGTTCAGCATGCGCACGTCCAAACACTAGTCTATCAAGGATCCCCATATGACATATGGGCTAGTCTATTCGCTTAGCAACAAAATACTCCCTTTAATTAACTACCTCACTTCACAAAACCACCAAAATAAATATGCTTTCATCAAAGCTGGTCCATCCACAATGATGACGTCACAGCATCTCTCGTTTAGCAGATAAGTGTAACAAGATACGCCTACAACAATGACGTGGAAATAAATTTTATCTTAATTCCGCTCAAATTGTACCCTATAGTAGGAGGGTGCTCTGTAACCGCTTTATTGGGGCCTTGGAGGCAGCGTTTGTGTTAAGCAGGTTGAAGTTGATGTTACAATAAGTGGTTGGGCACCTTAAGTGACCCAAATTGATTTTTCAATACTTGTTTTTGTTATACCTAAGTATTAGGTCATTTCTTTAGCAATAATTAATTCGTTTCAAATGGTTTCTATATGTTAGTATCTGTGGCGAATTGGTTCGCGCGCTTCGGATCGCGCTCTGGGACCCGATGAACCTGGCGAAACCAGCGCCATATAGTTTGGCTACCACTTCCTCGAGCGCCGATTAATGTGAACCCCTCATTCTCCTTTGTTCGAAAGTCACAGTCGGTGCTTTTTCCTGTAATTTTGAGGAAAGGTTGGTATTTCACCGTGATGGACAGCTAAAGTTTGAAGAGACTCGTTATAAATACCCAACAATAAGCCTTCTAAACAAAAATAACCTAACGGTTTAATCATCATTTACCTAGCCTTTTTCATTTTAGGATAGAGGTGAATAACAGTATTTTACATGGAGCGACTATACGTTTGACCTCCATAACCCAATTATTGGGTACACCCCTTGGTAAGATTGGTTAAGTCTTTGGTGCTTACCCTGACTGCCTAATATTTTAACTAAATTAAAACTATCCTCATAATAGTTAGCAGTTCATCGCAAGACAAATTGAGAATGACAAAGACACAGATAAAAATATTTACATAATTTAAAAGCTAACAGTCTTAAATAATAATTACATACATATAAGCCAAAAAAATCATCCCATCGTTGTCAATCGTTTTCAGAACCCAACTAAATAATATTCAGTATTCTTGCATTTTATATCACTCGAGACAAAATCGATACACTCGGTTTAAACCAACTTTTTTACTAATCTTTCTCATATTTTCGATATTATGGTATAATTACAGTAACGACGAGTAAACATATTGATGACAATAGGCTCGGCCCCTTATGCAAAACAAAAATAAGTTCAACTAGCCATGTAAAGGCAAAATATCCGTCCTCAATACATTAAACACCACAAGGTCTTAATTACCTCATCACATATAGTCCATTACTCCTTCAACATTAATTCGCAACGAAAACTCGTAGCCATTTTCGTAGCGCTTTCGTAGCGGGTTTTCGTAGCCCCAGTTGGCTCGTAGCAACGTAGTGGCGTAGAGCCGGAAGACTGAGCGATTGTAGTTAGATAAACAGTTTGTTTTCGGCCTGAGTTATGTGCTAAATTGTATCATAAATAAACTAGGGCTGCTACCCTTTGTATCTGATTATATTTTTGCAGATAATTCACCAAGAGATTACGACTTCATAATAAATTGCGATCTTTCCAATTTGCTTTTTTGTAAATATTAGTTTTTGAGTCGAAAGGGCAAATTTTGTTATTTGAGCGTTATGAAAATTGAGTCTGTTTAAGAATTATGAAAGCAATATTTTGTTTGTTTTAAATGAAGTTATTGTTTTGTTTGTGTCTGGCATGTTGTGTCAGAAATTGATCAATATTTGTGAGAATTCGCTTGTTTACTATTTAAATTAATTAGTTACGACCCAGTAGACCCCGCTCAATGTGAAACGATAGCGTGGCTGGCTCAAATGAAGGATTGGTCTTTGGCAGCTCTCAATAGAGAGAGGTGGAAGGAGAGAAGGGAGACCTTTGCTCAATAGTTCCCACTATCAGTAACTAGTCAAAAAAATAGCTATTAAATAACTAAGCGTCTATGCCAATGTAAGAATCTCATCTGAACATAAACATACAATACATAAATTGCACCTTGAGATTGACCCTAATGCGTTGAAAACAGTGTGATTATATAAATTAAAAAAAAATAATAAGAAAACTACTTGCTTTATCCGAGTTTCCATTTTTGAAATTCAATTTAAACTATCAAATAATGAAACATATATGTATTAAGAAAAATTTTACAATAATTAACTTTTTTCCTTTTCGTTAGTGCCTTTCACCAAATTATTATTTCATTTCTTTCACTCTATAGTTAAGTGCCTTTTAGTGGCCACTAAAAATGATGTCAAATTATATACTCAAACTGTTATGAACAGTTCTGCCCAGCCCCTTAAGTGAGATGCGTAATGACTGCACAATTGTGTTCATCGCAGTTCAACTGGAAACTCGTTAGCGACTGCTATGCCGTTCTATGATCTAAGTTATAAAATTTATGTTCGGAGCTTGATTTAGGAGAGGGCTAAGTACGTTACTGTGGGTGTGGCGTCTTTGGGTAAGTTTTGAGATTATGGTACCTACTCATGTTTTTGATATAGGGAAATGTTTGGCAGATAGTCTAGTTATCAATGGGCTGTAACCTAAGATAGTGAAATATGGTGTATTTATTAACTGTCTACAAAGTGCATGGTATGGGAAATTTACTGATGCAGCATCAACTCAGGTGGTGTCGACACGAGCTTCACATGGGAGATCACTGCTTACCCAAAGTGATCTTCAACTCTGAGTTGGCGGAAGGTAACGGAGGCATGGCTGTCCATATCTCCGCTATAACGATGTATAACTAAGATATGACAGTCTTGTTGGTGAACAGTCGTGTTTGCTAGTGCGACTGCTGACCAAGGGGTCCCGGTTAGATTCCCGGGTCGACAAAATGATATTGGGTTTTTCCCGTAGGAATTTCTTAGTAATCGCTCGGAGTTTGGAAGTTGGCCGTGTATTATTGAGAGCAGTGGTGGCCCAGTGGTAATGGTTCCAAATTACGAGTTGTAGGTTTGTGGTTCGAAATCTGGTGGGCGCTTTAATTGGTGTAAATAATTTCATCACACTGCTCTCCTAACGGTGAATGCAAACATCGTGAGGAACCGGCATATCCTAGAACCCAAAATTCGAAGACTTGTGACATCTAATCCTGCGCCTGATCTCTCTCCGGTGACATCGGATTGTATTTCAATCTACCGTGCTGAAAGCTAGTCTTCGTTGAGATTGGCCGCCATTGCCATTATCCGGTCTGGAGGAGTATATATTAGGATGTGCTCAAAAGGCATATTTATGTTTCTTATAATATTTTTATTGTAATAGTATCAATATATTATTATAAAGTTAATCTTAAAAATGTAAAAGCTGCCAAACTGCAAAGCAGTTTGTTGACAGATGGTTTCCGTGGTATTTTTGCTTAACATGACATTACTGAAATGTTTTGGTTAGGTTAAAACGAAGAGGGTCTGAAGGCCTCAAATTACCTCGTGGAGGCGATTGGCGGCGGCGACCTCTCGCGTCCGGCCCTGGTGCGAGCCATGGTACGGAGCGAGAGGGAATGGGAAGCCGTCACCTCCTTCTGCGAAGCAGTAATGCTCGCGAAGGAGGAGGCGGGGCGCGTGAGGGAGTGGCAGTCTCTGCATCCTCACGTCCCTAGCCGCCGCAGGAGGAGACGCCCCGGGCGACACCAAATTACAAAATAAAGATTGAGAGGAAATACACTGATCTGTAAGTGAATTGGTAATGTTTACATAATCTCATGCCTTCTTTCCCTGAAGGATTGGGCAGAGGAGGAGACACCCCGGGCGTCGGTAGTCAATAGCGGACTCCCGGCCACCGTAGGCGCGAGCTTGCGGGTGGCGAGCAATGGGTAGCTCGCCGCCCGGTAAGGACCAAGCTCGGGTCGACGGCGCGCAGTGTTCCACGCGCGCCTCAAAGAGATGTCAGCAGCAGTGTAGGGGTCTACTAGGACCGATGCCTGCCGGGGTCGCGTGATTGTTCGAAAGAGATACCGTGACCCTGGCACATGGGCAACTGATGGAACACGGGTGGGTTTTAGTCAGTAAAAGTCTGACACGCCCTCCCGCTCCGCCCAGAGCGGGAGAAGTCATTTGATGATTTCCCATCCTGAAAAAAAAAAAAAAAGGCCTCAAATTAATGCAAAGCTTCATTATTGCGTCGTTCTGCAGCTTTATTGTATGTCTAAAAATAAAAATCGGTGCGTGCGGTGAAAGCGGTGCCTCGCGTGCTATCATTGCACCCATCATCCGGAAATAAAGTTGCTCAATCAATTTGCTTATCTTTCTACTTAAAATTTTTAAGGCATAATAACCACCAGTAGTTAGTACCATGAGGGTATGATGGCGAGCCATAATTTAGTCGATTTATCACAGTATTTAAAAGTTGCAAACGATTATGCTCTTTGGCTTAGAATATATTTCCTAATTAGAATATTAAATATAGAGCTGGTAGCACCGGATGTAGTGTTAATGTCGTAGCGGCGGCGGCAAATCATCAAATGACGTCTCCCGCTCTAGGGTGGAGCGGAAGGGCGTGTCAGACTTTTACTGACTAAAACCAACCCGTGTTCCTTCAGTTGCCTATATGCCACGGCCACGGTATCTCTTTCGACCAAATCTCGCGACCCTGGTAGGTTAATGCGACCCTTACGTAGTGTCTCAGCAGGTCGAATATTCGTCATCGAGAAGTGTTCTTGGTGGATAGGGTTGTAATTAACAGACAAAGCATTGTAGCGGCTAAATGCGCTCTGCAGTAGTGTGAAAATGTAGTAATATGTTTACACTACCACATGCAAAATACGAATCACATTGATCTCGACATCAATCGTCATACCCTCCAGACAGAACACCAGTCTAGTAGGAAGATCACCCCTTTTGTATGTAAGATATGTGAACTTTTCACACTATTCTTCATATCTCTATAGCATAACGAGAGTTTAATCCCCACCCAACAAAACGTAACTTGCTTTAACTGTGTAACAATTAAAGGTAATAGTCAACTAAGCGGAAAGGGATCCTCGTACCTAAGTTTTGGGATGGGCGTCTGATTTACTGCCCTCTCTTTCTGTCACTCTAATTTATTTTTTCTCGCTCTCTTTCTTTTGTCCCAGATTGAATGCACTGTTAACAATTCATTAAGTATTTTTTTCCATCCGGGTAAAGTAGTAACTTATTAAAAGTTCCTATTGAACTTTGAATCTTCATTATTTTAGTTAAGAAAAACTGTCTTGGTTTCTTTATTAATTTGCGACAGTGCAGAAGTGACTCGGTTGTCTATTTTTCTGAACAGATTTTTGTTTAATTTGGTACAAAGCTGGTATTGTAGGTAGTCGTAATTAATTGTTAAGAAAATTCAATTGATTTCCAACTTAACCCATTAACGCCGAGGTGATCAGAAGTTTAACTAACTTTGCAACGTGTTTATTTATTATGTTATCGGACCAAAAAAATAATGCAATATCTCAATTCCTACGCAAAATTTGATGCTCTTTCAGAATCTCAAAATTTCGATTAGACACCGAGAAAAAAAAGATACGGCCGATTAAAACGTGAAAAACATGAATACAGTAGAGCGTCGATTATCCGAACGTCGATCAATCGAACGACCGCTTATCCGAACTACTACGCCCGCCCGACTCGCGCGTGCTATCCTCCTCCTGCGCTACAATACACGCAAAATTGTCTCGAACTGTTAGTTGTATGTACTCATATGTCACTCCTAAGTAGCCGTTAGTTTTGTAAACTAAATGTTATTGTCTAAACATATGGTTTTCATTCACCTGTATATACAATACAGTTCGATTATCCGAAAAACCGGTTTTCCGAACACTCCTGTCCCCAATTAGTTCGGATAATCGACGCTCTACTGTATTTTCAACAAAAAATTTTTTTCGCATTTTTTTTTCACAATGATACCGCAAAGATATCAACTTTTTAGTATGATCAGAGGTGATCATGGCACTCGACCATTAAGAGGATTTTTATTTTCAGAAACTTTCATCGACGCATTTTTCTTAATGGCGGCGAGAATGAAGAATCTTAATCTATCGTTTTCTTAAAAACTATAAACTTTAGAAAAAAAAAATTTTTGAAGAAAACTGTCTTTAAATTAGTCGAAGAACACTCTCATTTTTTTTAAAATTTTCAGGTATTTTTGAAAAATGTGAATTTTGAAATTTTTTCGAAAATCAAAAATTTTCTTAAAAAATTTTGAAAAAATTTGAGAGTGTTTTTATTTGCATGAATATTGGTGTTTACGAGTTTATACATAGGTAGCAACAACAAAAATTCTTTAAGCCATATTATCCTACCTGAATAGGTGTGTATCTATTATGATAAAAATTATTTTACAAAAGTTCACGCATTCCTTCCATGGGGGTAGGCAGAAATTCCCTTTTTTTAAATTACATAAAATTCAGGGCTTTCTTTATATTCTTAGGTAGTAATTTATTATAGACTCTAGGGCCAATAAAGAATACAATCATGGCAAACGTAGCCGTTCTATAGCGTATTGTTCGGAGTGTAAGCTTTTTACCGTTTTATTTTTATTTTGTTTAATGTCTAGTGCTAGTTCAGTGACGGGAATGTCAACATTTTCAAATTTATAAAATGTATTTTACATTTATCTGTAGGTTTTAATGCACAACCAGGATGTACGCCTGTTTTTTTTTTTACTATAAATCTTCCTGGCACGTTTAGACGCCAGCACATCGATCTACTACAATCTGTCAAATTTCTTTAATAGATTTTCGACTTTATCGCCAAAGTATTAGGTTCAAGGTTGATTGGGAAAATTTGACAGTTTCGGGTACCTTGATGCTGGCGTCTGTGCTAAGTGAAAAGAGACATAGAGTAAATGCTTACGGATTAAGAATAGTAATACAGTGCATTTATATAATAAACATGATAAATAAATGACTTTATTTTTGCAAGTAGGTTTGTACAAACACTTTTACATGTCAATCATATTTTTTTTTTTAACTATATGAGGTTAGCGTTTCCTATCTGAAAGGCCGAAACAAACTCAGAGGTCACAGTCTGTTTTAAAGTCCAGACATAATCTTGGTCAGATCATGTGAAGACCATGTGGACTGGTGTCTAAAGTGGTATTTTAAAGAAAGAATGTTAGTAATCATGCAGCTCAACTCAAAACTTAAGGAGGTCAATGATTCAACGAACAATACCAAAGAAGGGACATTTGTGTAGGTCGCATAAATTACTCAAACTGCCTGACCGTGATAAAATTTAATGGGAAGAAAAGAAAACCAGAAAAAAATCACCCACTTAGTCTTCACATGTACACTAATTAAAACAATATAATACTTTAAAAGTAAATATTCATGTCATTGTATAAGTAAAATTCATCAATGTGTGTATATAAAATCAGGAAATAGTCGCTGTCTGATCATTTTAGGATCATGTACATGGGGTGCCTGAAATGGTGAACAATAAATAAACATAACCTATCAGTATTTTCCCGGAGAGCGAACAGTTAGCCGACTTGAGAAGACATCTTAAAATTCTACGCATAATTTATCAGTTCACCACCAACTTCTTCTCAGGTTTCCCTCCATTTTCCAACAACAGTACCTCGTAAAAAACCTTTACTAAAATAATTCACCCACTTAAACATTGTTCGGTTACACTGCACTTTCATTTTTTGCGCCACTGCCGGAAGGGAAGCTACGGGACGTACCGCATCCGGTTCCGGCACGACTATTTACGGTGTTCTCCGATCCCCCCTTTTTCATGTAATGTCCCAAGCATCGCCACCTGAGTGGTCGCTATTTACATTCCTTGTAGAGTCTTTTACTATTGAATGTAGGTTTAGAAATGTTTTGGTGCAAGGTGAGTGTAGGCGAGTTTCAAAGATCTTTAGTAAGACTGAGTATATTATCAGCGATTGCACGAGAACAGCAGCATTCGTTTCACTTTTTGCTTTTTATATTTTAACACGCTTTTATTATCTTGGTATGTATGTATATGTATCTATGTTACGGAATCTCTGAATGAGTAATCAAAGAGTCAGTCAAATTAATTCGACGTTTTGAAAGGTCAAGGATTTTTTAAACTTTTCACACTTATCAAGAACTGATGACATTACAATAATTTCATAAAGTGCCATTATATTGGCGAGCCCGGCAAATAAAAAACGTAAAACCCGCTTTTGTAGCTAGCTCAACAAAAATAATAGAAAATAAATAGATAATAAAAACTAAAACGTAGAAGACAATGGAATTAAGGGTGGGATGCTTGATATTAATAAAAAAAAAAAACGCCAATAAGCACCTCAGGCCTTTTTCGTTGTTTTCTACTTTTTACTTTGGTTTTATATGAAAGCGTGTTTTTGAGTTTTTATGATTTTTATTTTCTTCGTCGTTTTTCATTTGTGAAAATCGAAGTTCTTATACCTCTCGTAATCTGCTGCAGTTAATTGACCAAATTTCAAGACGGCCGTAACACTAGTATATTTGTTTTCCTTTCATTTTTTTTAGATTATCTGTATTATGAACCGCGTGTCGGTATCCGACATAGCATCTTGTCTAGGCCTTTAGTGTCTATGACACTATGGCATCACTGTGATAAGTAAAGAAACGCAGACACTGACATTCAGGCAAATTAATTTTATCATATATTTTTACGTTACTTTACACAACATACTATTTTATTTTATTAATTTTGATTTCTGTATCTGTTCATGACATCATAAAAGGGCCTTTCAGATACCAGCGCTGCAACTCTTATTTTTTAAATGTCACAGTAGCATGCTGAGGCAGGGGCCTTTTGGCCTTGTACAAGACTTTATTTTAATTTTAATGTTGTTTTTCTTTTCAAAAATGTTTTATAATTGTATTAAGTATTGTGTTGTGTGTTTAGTTTAGTCTGTGATACTCCTGGGCGAGGCACAATAAATACTTTTCTTTCTATTAATCTATTTCTTTTTGACTGGTCTGTTAGTCTAGTGGTTAATAACCCTGACTGCTAAGACTGAGGTCGTGGGTTCGATTCCCACCCAGGACAAATGTTTGTGTGATGATCACAATCATTTGTTCTGTGTCTGGGTGTTATTTATCTATAATATGTATGTATTTAGAAATACATAAGTATATTTATCGGTTGTCTGGTTGGCTCTGTCTAGTTTGGGAGCGAGTAACGCTAGCATCGGCAGTTTCGAGTCGGCGAGCTCCACTGCGTCACCCGCTGCTGATATTGCGCGCGTTGCAACATGCGCCGCCGCCGTCGCTGACTCGACACCGGTCGAGGTAGTGACTCGTGTAGGTACGTCGACCCCTAAACGTGCCTACGCTGCTACCGTCGCCACGCACAAACCTGTGTCGCAAACCAGGAAGGGGGGTGAGAAGAGCTGCTGTGATCCTGACAACAGGGGTTCGAAGCAGTTAGGCCCGGCTTCAGGCACGTCTGACAAGGATGGCTTCGTGATGGTGGAGAGGAAGAAGAGGAGGAAGCCTCCTAGTCGGAACCAGTGCGGGACCGCGCTTGCAGGACCCAGCATGCTGCTGCGTCCAGCTACACCGACGACGCAGCTCTATGTGTCCCGTCTACACTACACCACGAAGGTTGAGGAGATCGTGGAGTATGTACGAGTAAAAACAAACTGGACTTTGAGGGTCGAGAAGTTGGAACCGCGCCACAACACAAACTTCAAGTCATTTGTGGTGCGAGTTCCAACTCTTGAAATCGAGACCTTCCTCAAGGCAGAGTTTTGGCCGAAGGGTGTCGTGTATCGGCGATTCCGCGGAAGGCTACGCGACACAACGCAGCGCAACACGACGCCGTCACTTCGTGTACAATAGTTTTACATTGTTTTTATTTGTATGTATGTTATTCTGTAAGGTATTTATGTTATGGGTCTTTGTAGCCCGAAATAAATAAATTGATTGATTGATTGATTGATTGATTGAAATATATATAGAGTTTCTGTCAATGTTTTATGATAACATACACAAACGCCCGCCTTTTTACCATAGGGATAGGTAGAAACTACAAAACGTCATCTGATACAATCCCTGCATGGAGTATGCAGGATTTTGTCTCTTATAACTTCATAGATCTAGTCATATACGCAATCCGGTTACAAGTACTACGCACCTGCCTCTTCTGAAGAATACCACCAATAAACTATATGTCCTCCTAGGGCGCCCCCTTTCGGCATGTCCAGTCACACCTGCCATGTGTTAAGTTAGCCGCCCTTCTTTCATCCTCTCAATATGACCAAACCTTTTTAAGCACTCTTTACTCTCTTTTAATGATAAATGTTAATATACACACTAATATTATAAATGCAAAAGTAACTCTGTCTGTCTGGCTGTCTCGCTTTCCGGCTAAAACCACTGAACCGATTTTAATGAAATTTGGTACACAGATATTTTAGAGCCTGAGAAAGGACATAGGCTACTTTTTATCTCGGTAGTACGTTCCCGCGGGATAATTTCCAACCTCCACGCGGGCGAAGCCGCTGGCAAAAGCTAGTATTACTTAAATTATAAAACTTACGGAGTATATGCTCTAAATATGGAAAACTTCACCAAAATTCATAATGTATATAGAAAATCTACGTGAGATAGACAGACATGATTTTAATACTATGTACAGATTTTGGATTTACTAAACCATACCTAAAGAATCAGTTAATGCTCAAAGCTATGCAAGATTAATTAGGCTCCGTCAAAGCAATCCCTAGACATCGTTCAGAATCTGACAAAATTCTTAATTACTTTTAGCACTTAACTAATTGTTAGCTTATCTTGAATAAGTGGCATCTGGAGGTTTCAAATTTTCATAATAATTACCTACACGGATTTTTTAAATGCAAGCAATCGATTTTTGAATCTAGTCGAGTATTTGTGAGAATTAAAGCAGTGTTGGCTCTGTGGTATACGGCTCCGACTTGAGAGTTGTAGATCGTTGGTTTATTTTATGTTAATCATTCATCACGACCCTCTCAAAATTGAGAATTAAAATATCGTGAGGAAACCGCTATGTCCTAGAGCCAAAAATTCGAAGACATGTGACATCTACCAACCTGCACTGGGCCCCTTCTCACTGACAAGTAACCCTACCCAACTGTCACCCACCGATCAGAATGAAATTTTGCACACCGATATAACACTAAAACCTGAACCCGTGTTTTTTTTATTTTATGGAATCCTCTTTTTAGAGTTTGAAACCCGTTAGGGTTATAAGGAGTGCCTTATACCCCTAAGTAGGCTAACCCACGTAACTCTGGGTAGAGTGAGTTTATTCGTCTGCTTTTCAATAAAAACATTACGATCTTGACCACAGATAGGCTACCTTAACCCTAATATAACTTACCCCCACAAACCGTGTGGATTCCGGAAAAATAAAAAAACTCGGGTTCAATATTTTTTAGTGTTATATCGATGTGCAAAGTTTCATTCTGATCGGTGGGTGAGAGTTGGGTAGGGTTACGTGTGAGAAGGGACAATATAGGCTGATTTATCAGTGTTTGTTATCTTATATGCAATTAATATGACACAACTCAACACAACAAATAACATAATACCACACCTGTGATTCGTTTTCTCCCAACTATTTAGGGGTCATACAGAAATATCGGTATTTTACATAGAGTGACTAATAATCTAACCTCCATTACCTAGTGACTGGGTAACACGATACCCCTTGTTAAGACTGGCTGTCAGACTTTCGGGCTTCTGAAGATCCGTAACGACTGTCAAATATCTATGAAAGAGCCAAGACCAACGGCTTAACGTGCGTTCAGAGGGGCTTTGTATGAAAAGATAGTCGCCCATTCCATTTGCGGTAATCGTAGTTGGTATGGGCGGCGAACCTGATCGATCGACTTATATGGCTGTGATAACTTAGCCAAAATCCTACCAATGAACAGTACTACAAGAAATATTTAGCATGTATTTTATACACGATCACAGTGTTACCCGAGTTAAACGCACAAAAATAAAATCCAAACGCACTTTTACCCTAATGACCCCGTATTGTACTTACCAGTAAAACCCACAAGAAACGTCTTCAAGCTTGTTCCTTGTACCATCCGAAAGCGTTAATGGAGTAGGTCGTTAGCCACAGCTAAAGATTATCAGAGAAATCTGCAGCTAATGTATTTACAATTTATACTTATTAACACTTTCGAGTGAGTGGAGACAGGGTCTGGCTCGAGCGTCGTGATTTTTTGAGTTAAGATAAGGAAATTAGATGTTTTTTAAGACATGAAGATTGACTGATCAATCGTTGGAGAGGCTCTTAACATATAACAGATGCACGGATCGACCGAAAATAACAGCTTTCTACTAACAAAAACAGGAGCTCTCTTGTTTTCTTCTTTCTAGCTTTCAGCTTTCTTTTTGCAAATGAAAGTAGGTATTATACCAAAAAGATAAAACATTGTTTTATCGTTGTCCTCGTCGATAGAACCTTCACTGGCAGATAGCTGATGTTAAAAGAGTAACATAGGCTACTTATATTTTAGAAAAATTATTAGTACGGCACACATTTTTTTCCGACATCCAGGCGAAAAAATTCGGGGGGCCACAGCTAGTTTATCATAAACTCAGTGTGCACCACATTAAATATACATGACCATAAACTACAATAGCAAACTATATAATGACTTGACTCCGATATACAAACAAGTAGACGAGTTTCATCAACAAGACATATTAGTTAAGCATATTATTAGGTGATATAATTATTCTTCAGTAATCTATTGTAAAGCCGATCGGTTACTTTGAAAGTACCAGACGGATTTGAAACAATCTTTTTGTATTTGATAGCCAAATTATTGAGGAAGCTTAAAATACTAGTCGAAGATATAATAATAGGTATTTAACGCGTCACGCTAAGACCCTTAGAAACCAAATCAATTAAAAGTCAGAAAGAACGCTAAGCAAAAACAAAGTAAAAACACGGGCAGGCGATGCGATGCGATGCCGTTGATTAGGGTAACAGAAATAACACATAGTGGAAGTCGCGGGTAGAACCATGAAAGCTAATTAAAATTATGCCCCATTAATAAGATCTTCATTAATATCAAAGAGAATCCAATCTTCAAACACTTTACATAATCCGAACCTTCATCAAGTAAAACAATGGTCTATTTAATAGCCCAGCAACGTCACCACTACACAATATTATCTGTGCAGTCAATTTCAAAAGAACAAAAGTGCATTCAGTTCGTATTCGGGACGTTAACACTTGGCATTCGAACAGCTGGGGTAAGGGAGGTCGCATGCTGTGCTATTTACAGGATTTAGATGTGTTTGAATTGTGTTGTTTTTAATGAGTTGGGTTTCTCTAGTTTTAGTCGTCTTTTGTTAAATAGGATGCGCTAAGGTTTTCCATGAAATTTTCAGTGAAATAAGAGGGTTGTATTGATGGTTTTAATGATTAAAATTCGGGAAATACATACGATTTAAGGTTGCAAATCATAGAATGTCACACTAACCTCATCATCATAATTTCAGCTGAAAGACGTCCACTGTTGGACATAGGTCTCCCCCAACGGGAGATTGGTCATAATTGCCACTGTAGGCAGGCGCGTTTGCGAACGAGGTATAGTGGTAAAATGCATAGAGAACGCTGGTTCCTATTCACTAGTAAGTCCCTTAGTAGCGTCTTACGATACATACGGGAAGAAATGGGACGGTGTATTTTTTTTTTTCAGGATGGGAAATCATCAAATGACTTCTCCCGCTCTGGGTGGAGTGGGAGGGCGTGTCAGACTTTTACTGACTAAAACCCACCCGTGTTCCATCAGTTGCCCATGTGCCAGGGTCACGGTATCTCTTTCGAACAATCACGCGACCCCGGCAGGCATCGGTCCTAGTAGACCCCTACACTGCTGCTGACATCTCTTTGAGGCGCGCGTGGAACACTACGCGCAGTCGACACGGGCCTGGTCCTTACCGGGCGGCGAGCTACCCATTGCTCGCCACCCGCAAGCTCGCGCCTGCGGTGGCCGGGGAGTCCGCTGTCGAAGAACGGTGTTATTCTTAAAGTCCGGCAGCACACGGAACACACAAACCTGCAAATTTAATTTTGTAGGCTACTCTCTGGTGGTTTCAGCTTTAAAAAATAATGCGGGAACTAAGTGTACACAATGTTAAAGGTGATCTAAGAATCAACTAATAGGGCTAGTTATTAAGATGGGGTCCAGGCCAAAATTGAAGCTTATAAAAATAAATACGTAATGCTTATGTGATCAAAGCAGTCATATGTAAATTAACTAAAATAATTCCGTACTAAATTAATGGTGCTATAACAAACAATGACTTTGTAAAGCATCTGTTTTGTTACAAGAAGCAACACAAACGGAAATTACCATAACAACATTAACAGCAAAAGCTAATTGTCTTTGCAATTTTTTCACATTTCGGCGTTCGAACTAGGGGCTCGTGACTAAGTATTATAATAACAGCCACATGAGTCGATCAATCAGGTTTAAATACGTTTGCCACGGTTAGTCCGTGGTTGGATGTCCATATCTACATATCGTTAAACCTCCTCGAAAAGAACGTTCAGCTGTTATGACAGTCGGATCGTCCAAAGCCCGAAACATAAACCAGTCTTACCAAGAGATATCGTATTACCTAGTGACTGGGTTGTCGCTCAATGTAACATACTGGTATCAGCTGCATACAGTTAGTCTGGAAGCCGACTCAAACATGGTTGGGAAAACAATAGGCAGATGATGACTGGGTCCCAACTAAAATCGCTCCCGCTTCCTCCCATCACTAAAGCTACCGCCTAACTGTTGCAGCTGATACGACAAACAATAAACCACTGCGCATCGTTTATGCCTTTGTACGGCGCTGTGTATTCGCTGACGTGCTCAGAGACGCCACTGAAGAATATTCGTAATGCTACTGTTCTAAATTTTAGTTGTAAATTATATTAGAATTGCTAAAATGTAGGTCTCTGGGATGTTACGAACAGTATTTTGTTTTGTGGTTAATGGTGGCTTGCTTTTAGCTAGAGCTAAACTAAAGGGATTTCTACGCGGCTTGCGGGACGGAATTCGCGGTTGATTAATCAATGATTTTATTTCTGTTAGTAGGTTAGTACAAAATTTTAGAGGAATGTGTGGTGTTACATGGATGAATAGAATAAGAAATGAGCGCATAAGAGGAAGTCTGAAAGTAGCACCAATAATGAAAAGTTTTGTGGGAATCGGTTGTCATGGTATGGTCACGTGATACGGAGGAATGAGGAAAATGTCGTGAGGAAAGTACTGAGTATGAATGTCGATGGCTATAAGAATAGAGGGACACCAAAGAAACGAATGATGTGCTGTGTGAATTATGATATGGATAGAAAGGTGGTGACTACTGAGATGACGACTAATAGAGAAGTGTCGAAGAAAAGGACATGTTGCACCGACCCTAAATAAATTTTGCTAAGGGCAGAAGAATGTTGATGAGGTTTGTACAAACTTTTTTACATATTTTTCAAAACTAGATGAGGTCGGCGTTTCCTTACTTTGCTGACTACTCTGAGAAGAAAGGCCGATACAAACTCATAGGTCACAGTCTCTTTTAAAGTCTGGACATAATCTTGGCCATATCATGTGAGACCATGTGGATTGGTGACTGAAATGGTCTTTTGAGGAAAGAGCTACACAGATTTAGTAGAACTGTCCAGTGTACGCATTTTTAAATTTATACACTACACACATACAATTTATTGCTTCGCTGCAAGTACATAGAATACATTGCAAGGCAATTGGCACGTTTTCCCATAACTTTATTGCATAAAAATCAAAACGTGCCAAATGCCGTATACGTATTATATTTTTGCAGTTTTCGGTTCGTCCACACATAAATTAACTTTGTGCGAGTCGTCTTTAGAGAATAATATATTACTTAAAAGTGTCTATTCCCCGGTTCGGACGAATATATTAGTGCGAATCGACCAATTAGCGGTTCCGTGTGGACGTAAAGAAAAGCGACTAAGAGACTTACTAGAGAATGGGCAGCAGCGTTCTCTATGCATTTTACCACCATACTGTGATCGCCAACCCGCCTGCCAAGCTTGGTGATTATGGCTAACCCCCCTTTGTGAGAGGCCTATATCAAGCAGTGGATGTTTTTTGGCTGAAATGATGATGAGGATTAATAAGCCGAATTCGATGGCGCCGTTAGTGTCAACTACTTGCAAAACTAATTAGAGGTATTTAAATTTGCTCGAATTCAATAATCATTGAAATAATCGAGTCGGGCGCGGGATTCGCATCAGTGTGACTGCCTCGTTGGTCTAGTGGTAGCAAGCGCTACTGCTGAGCTTGAGTTCCTGGGTTCGATTAACAGGTCGGGCAAAGTGTTATTGGGTATTTCCATCTGGAATTTCTCAGTAGCAGCCCGGAGTCTGGATTTGTGCCCGGTTGATGGCAATAGGCTCGCCTCCTATTACATGGGACTTAAACATAACAGGCGAAATGTGGGTGTACTACAAGTACACCTCTGCCCAACCCTTCGGGGAAACAAGGCGTGATGTTATGTCATCGTATCTAAGAATCTGTTTCAATAGATTTCCGCTTTACAAAAATAATAATGACCCGCAAACCCAAAACAAAAAAAACAAAAAATGTAACACATTTTCAAAATCTACACAAAAAGTGTGATTTTAAAATCGATCGATTCCGCAAAACCAGCCTATAAAGTTCGCACTGCTGGGACTCAGGTTTCTTCCAGGTGAGGAAAACTGGGCCGTAATCCCATTGCCGGTTGGTAGATGTCTTGGAATTTTTGGTTGTAGGGTATGCCAATTAAAAGGTAGTTGCTGAAAATCAGCGCTGTTGACTATAGATTCATTTGAAGTCACAGCATAATGCTGAGCAACGACCTGTTCTTGCACAGATACGACGCACGGCTCCATTGTTCTTATTTTTATGGTATGTTTATCACAAAAGTAGCCAATAATGTACTCTGCATTCGGCAATTTTTGTTTTTGTTTTGTTTGTTATTATGTAATAGCTAATTGTTAATGTCGTAACGCATATCTATCTGTATTGTCTTTGGTCCGTCGCCATGACATCAACAGCAATGGACAATATTGTACAACCTTTTTAAGCTTGAACACGGGGCTTTTGGCTACTTTGTACGTGTGTATTTTTTGTTTTTTTTTTTTTTTTGTTACTGTTTTAAATTGTGCGTTTTGTTTGTGCAGAATAAACAATTTTTCTTTCTTCTCTTCTTTCCTCACGATGTTTTCCTACACTATTTTGAGAGCAGTGGTAATGAAATAATTTACAAAAAGTAACGTGCTTGCCTGGGTTTGAGACCATGACCTACAACTCGCAAGTCGATATATCAGTAGGCCACCACTGCTCCACCACTATCACTGCGCCAACCACGATTACGTACTAACGTCGTGTCAAAGAGTCTGTCTACAGATATTCGCTTTTTGAAAATAATAATGATAAAGTTACATTAAAAGTTATTCAAAATCTACACAACAAGTACGAAAGTTGAGTATGGAATACTGGGATCGAACACCTTAGGCCTTATTAAGTTTTCCATTATGAATTCTTAGTAGCAGCCTGAAGTCTAGATAAATCCGATTAGTGGCAACAAGCTCGCTCCTTCATTACTTGGAACCTAAATATAACAAGTATATACATATATAAATATAACTAGTACATACATATATAATGTGTATCTATTCAAACACGAAATATTTTAAGAGGTATACCTGTAGGTGGTAAATAACGGTACACCAAAAAAAAAAACTAAATGATTTTTTTTCAAAATTTCATACTTATTAATTATTTGACGCACATAAGAAATACTGTCTCCTTCTTATTTTTTTCCCGAGACACTGCAGCCATGCTCGTGCCGTCTGGTCGCCGCCCTCACAGCGTCAGGCGGTCCATTCATAGAATTTGGAGTAAAAGTTTTATGCAAAACGTCTCAAGCAGTTTTAAGATTATAATAATTACGAAAATTCAAAAACGTTTATATAAAAAAAATATTTTTGCTTATATAGCTTCTTTACCACCTGCAGGTGTAACTCTTAAAATATTTCGTGTATGAATAGATACAACTTATATAAATATAACTAGTATATACATACATATATAAATATAACTAGTGTAGTACATATTCTTGCCTCCTCTGTTCCGAGTATTGCCGGACGTAAAGAATAGCATCATCTCATTTCTTCGCGTGGGTGTCATTAAAACTGACTAAGGGACTTACTAGAGAATGTGCAGCAGCGTTCTCTATGCATCTTACATCTATTCTGCTATCATCAACCCGCCTACCAAGCGAAGCGATTATTGCTCATCTTTGGGGAGACTAAGGAAGGCCGCAGGAATACGTTGGATGCGAGAAGCACAGAACAGGTCGAAGTGGCTGTGCTTGGGGCCTATGTCCAACAGTGGACGTCTTTTGGCTAAAATGTTGATGATGATGACTCCTGCCTACCTCTCCGGATAAAAAGTAATAATAATAATAATAATATTCCACAACTATCACACAACGCCATCGAGTCCCAAGCTAAGCAGAGCTTGTGTTATGGGTACTAGACAACTGATAAACATACTTATATATTTCTAAATACATACATAATATAGATAAATTACACCCAGACACAGAACAAATGATCGTGCTCATCACACAAACATTTGTCCTGGGTGGGAATCGAACCCACGACCTCCGGCATAGCAGTCAGGGTCACTAACCACTAGACCAACAGGCCTGTCAAAGTACGTGATGTTTGTGTGTTTCTGCCGGAAACTTAAGTAAATTACTCAAAACACCCGCATCAAAACTGTATACAGGCAGTCAGCGTAAATAATCCGATTACATACGAATGTAAAACAAAGGATTAACTGTTCTATGCAGATCACATGAGTTGCTTACGTTAAGATTTAACTGAGATGCAATTTTGATATTAATTGTTATGAATGTCTTTGTTTTAGTATGAAAAATCATGAGTATGTCTTGCACAACCAATATTGATCGTAATTAAAAACGTTCAAAATTTAGTCGCAGCCACACCTTGGAGACAATAAAAAGTCAAATGCTCGTCAAAAATGTATGGAAATGCGCGGTATTTTTGACAGATTGAGAAAAATCTAAAGTAGAAAAATCTAAAGTAGTACTATATTTACATAAACCTATATAAGTTCACGTCTTTATGGAGGTAGGCAGAAACTACAGAACGTCATGAACGGCGATACTCTTTTGTTTCGTTTACATGCTGATTTCGAGTACCTTCTACGCACCTAACCTTTCTGAAGAACATCACCAATAAGTTCATCTTCATTACAGCCGGAAGAGGTCCACTACGGGATGTAGGCCTTCCCCAGTTTAGGGGGATTAGCCATAATCGCCACACTTGGCAAGTAGGTAGGCGACCGCACTATGGTGGTAGTGCATAGAGAACGCTGCTACCTATTCTCTAGTAAGCCCCTTAGTCGCCTTTTATGACACCCACGGGAAGAATTGTAATGGTGCTATTTTTAACCGACTTCAAAAAAAGGAGGAGGTTATCAATTCAACTGTATTTTTTTTTATCTTTGTTACCTCATAACTTTTGACTGGGTGAATCGATTTTGATGATTCTTTTTTCATTGAAAGCTGGTGCTTCCCGAATGTTCCTATTTTAATGGTTCCATTTGGACAATGGGGTCTTTGTGAAAACCATATAAGTCTTAAATTTGCATTACGTATTTGAGCGACAAATGGACGAATAACGCGATTATCTTAGTGCGGAGTATCAACCACAACTAAAAAGTTAAAAAATAAAAACTATTTACAAAAAAGAAACAACCGACTTCCTTAAAAAAAACACTACAAAGTACAAAATAACTTTAATTTCGGAGGCCGGTGGCAAAAACCTTAAATACAGATACCAAGACACCGACTTTCGAAATTAAAGTTATTTTGGACTTTGTAGTGTTTTATTTTTTAAGGAAGTCGGTTGTTTTTTTTAACGTCTGGCACCACACGGAACAGATACCAATGCGGTACCACCACTACATTAGATGTCCTTCTAGGGCGTTCGCTTGCAGCTTTTCCACTCACATCTGCCTTGGAAATACTTTTTGTTAGTAGCCTATTATTCATGCTCTCAACATGACCAAACCATTATTGTTTTCGTCTCTTCAACTTCTTTTAAACCGCACCTTGAACCTGATTTCTGGCTCAATTTTAGTTACCAGCTATTTTATCTCCAAATTTCTTGTTTCTCGAGCAAACTCGAAAAACCAATCGATAGGTATCGTTTTTATGGATGAACCAAGAAACATCATGCATCAAAATGTACCTTTCAAACGGATACATCTTAACGTTACTTTCAATACACGCATTATATGCTGATGTAAAGAGTTCGAACCTCTCAAGAGGGAAGTCTTCTTCCTTTGTAATCCTGCGATGAAAGGGGTAAGTAGGTAGGTAATACGAAAGTTTTCGCAATTCACGTACAGAATCCGAAGTTCCGCATTAACGTTTGGGTAATGAGAGTGTGCCGGTAAGAGGGTTAGGTTTATCTGTTACCTTACCTTTTTTGAGGGACCGGAGATCTTGTATATCCTTTACGTCATTAAAAGTCCCTAGAGTAAAGTCCGACTAAGTTTATTAAACAGTTTCAATCGGTCGAGCCTTTTCCGGACTATGTTTGAGTCGGCTTCCGGTCTAATTGAATGCAGCTAAATATCAGAGTTTTACATGGAGAGACGGCCTATATGACCTCCACAACACAATTTCTGGGTAACACGACACCATTTGGTAAGACTGGTTGTCAGACTTTCGGACTTCTGACGACACGTAACGACTGTCAAAGATGTACAAATGTCATCCGGAACCAACGGAAGGGTCCAGGGGAAAAGTGATGGATGTCATTTTTTTTTGTTTTTTTTTTGCTATTGGCAACATTCAAAAGTCCATTAAAAATAGCGTATGTTTTCTTCAGAATACAGGCAAAAAACGCTTCTTGTCACCAAAAAATAAACTGTTAAAAATTGAGGCACAGGCAAAAAACGATGAAGGTTTTCTCATACCGGCAAAAATTTATGGATGTCAGTAAAAATAAATTTTAAAATTATAAACTTCTGCTCGCAGAGAGCAAAAATTTTTTTTCTTGCACTACCCTATGCTAGTAATATAATTGATGATGATGAGTAATATAATAGGTATGATTAATTAACTAAGCATACCTAGTGTTTCCATGATGACATTCATCAATTTTTAACTGACATAATTATATCATTGTTCCCCGGGAATATTATGTAACTTTGTTTTTTTTAATTAAAAAAAATACATAAGTTGCTCTAATAACTTTGACTTTCATTCCAACTATGACAATAAATATAAACCTATGAACATGAATTTTATTTAGTGTGAGGTCAGTGTTAAACAGACATAATAAGTCTATGAACTTAATTATCTGATTTTCTCAAATCAAAGTGTAATTGACACCCATCACTTTTCCCCTGTACCCTTCAACGGTTTAAATAATAAATGATTTTGTTTCTGTAAGTAGGTTTGTACAAACAATTTTACATGTCAATACATGTTTACATGCTTTCCACGGCACGCAGTCATTTCTTATATCCCCATTTTCCTTTAATAAAATTCTTAACGAAGACTTCAGCGATATTAGACATCAGACGAATTAATCAAACAACAAATCATACCCTAGAGAAATCAAGGCTCCGTTCACTCAAAAGACAGCCTTGTGAGTACGAGTTAACCAGCCTCCTAATAAATATTAGCAGGCTGTTTAACTCGTACCAATCTTTCTTGAATTATTCTTTCTAAAAATATACCCAAATAAACAAATTAAACATCGGTTATACTTGCATACTTTAAATTATAAACAATATTTTTATTTTGGAATAGGCCACTAGCATTACCTATTTGACTGCCCCACCCCAGGACAATTCAAAAGTGTCTGTTCGTCGCCAGGCCAGGCCTCACCATAGAATTTTAATAGCGCAGTGGAAGCTATGATGGTGGGGCCCTGGAGACAAGAGTGGCTAGCGAACTTGTCCGCCGTGCGCGGAGCAGAACAATAATCAAAATTTCAAATAACTCACCTGGTTGAAGAAACTGGTTCTGGAGCCTACCTGGATTTATGTATGTAAATAAGTGTATAGTGTATTTTGTTGTGACGTTGCAAGTGGTATCCAGGACACCAGGCCGCTGCACTAGGCCAGAGATTTACTCCAACATGCGGTTCAGGCACTTAACCTCAAAGTTCTTCAATTTCAAGAAACTAAACCCTTATTATTTCATCAAATTGTCCACAAAAACGACCGGTTCTAAGGGATTAATTTACAACAGGGTCGCACACGCTAATTGGACCGACCATCCGTTTCAAGAACAAAAACCAAGAGAAGTGTCAAAGTCAAACTTGACAAGTCAGATGTCACTCCGTTCGGGCGCGTTCCGTTAGGCGCATAGAGTAACCAATTTAAACGGGACGGAACATCTACCCCCCCCCCCCCCCCGGACGGGCCTTCCCGTCCGCTAATCACTTGGCAATCTTGACAAGGTTGCGTTTTATCAGTCAAGTTGACGCGCTGCTGGAGAATGTGCAAATACTCCAAGCTCCAACGCTTCCAAAAACTCTGAGCGAGCTGCTGCACCAACTGAAACCGCGATAGCCAATTTTGGCTCACATCGACAAAAGGGTGCTCCGGCAGGGCGACAAGTGGCTGTCAAATCAAAAAATGGCCCGGGGTTAGGGCCTCCAAGTCGTTCGGGTCCGAAGACAGCGGGCACAATGGACGCGACAATACAGCTTCAATGCGGCAAAATACCGTAGCTGACTCTTCAAAGGTGAGAACGGTGTCTCCCAACAATCTGCGCCAAAGTCCCTTTGCCGCTTTCACCGCGGCCTTCAAAAATACCCCCCCAATGGGGGCAGGCTGGCGGGTCAAAACAATAACAAACGACAACAACAAACAACAACAGCAATTTAACCAAATAGCCCTCCTTAGGCGTAGGGGGTGACGGGCCCCATAAGGAAGGCAAGAGTGCCTCAACCGTCAACAACCAAACAACAAAAGACCCGTATCGTCCAAAAGGGGTTTGACTTACTAATGGCTCCCAACAATATCCAAAACTCTCGCTGCAGAATGGCCAACAGCGCATTGCAACCGGCATGCGAGTTCTTAATGTGACGATCAGTCACCAACAATTCAACAACATGTCGAGGGAGCTAATCGATTCAACAAAAATCAGGGTCAAACGGAGAGTCCTTCGTTCCAACAGCGAGCACCTTGAGCCCGGGCAAAGGACCCCACCATAGGGGGTGAGCAATCAGGCGGGGTGCCATGCACCCACGTGAGGCCACGTCGCCTGGGTTCAGATCTCCAGGCACGTGCCTCCAAATCAAATGCGTTTCAGAATTTTGAATCTGGGACACTCGGTTCGCAACAAAGACCTCCAAAGAGTGGACGGACGTCTTCAACCAACACAAAACAATTTGACTGTCCGTCCAGGCGTAAGAAGCCCGAATGTCCACAGTTCCACCCAAAGTGTGAGCAACGTGGTTCAATAGACGCACAAGACGCGCCGCCCCTGACAATTCAACTTAGGGATGGTCAGTGCCGTCCGGAGGGGGGCCACCTTGCTCTTGGCCAAGACCAGTGACAAATTCACCTGGCCTGTCGCGCAGACGGTGCGCAGACAAACAACAGCTGCATAAACGTGCAAAGACGCATCACAAACAAGGGTAGCAGTGTAGCTCCCAGGGGGGAGGATAACGCGGGGTAACACGACCTCGTTGACTGCAGGGAGTGCGGATACAAATTGGAGCCAATCTTCCAAACAGGGTTTCTCGAATTGGCTCGTCCCAGCCAAGTCCCGCAGTCCAAAGGCGCTGAAGAAAACAATTTCACCCAAAAAAATACAAACAAAACAATAGAACAATAGACAAAATGCAACCCTGGTCTCCCATGTCCAAAATGGCACGGACCACAACAGAGTCCCCCGTGGGCCCCCAGACCTGACCGATGCCGTTGGCAACAAAACCGTGTAGATCTGAGGGGTACCTTAGCGGGGCAGGCGCCAATCTCCTAACAATGCCTGGGCGGCGACCGATCGCCGCACCCAGGCCCAAGTCTTTCCCGACGAGGATGGAGTTCAAATTCCTCGTACGCGCGGTGTCCCGAGCCACGCGCTATCGCTGGAAGGGCATATCCCACCGGATGCCTGAATGGCGGGGGGCGTGACTCCAACCGGGGACGTTCCGCCAATGGAGGGGAGGGAAGGCGGTGCTGGTCTGGCCAGCGCTGCCTAGCAACAACTGCGTAATCGTCTTTACGCGGGGAGACCAAATGGCGGTCGCGCGGCTCCCGATCAACTTGCGCGGGGGGTGGAGTGTGGCACTCAAAATTGCGGGCCTCTCCCCGGTTCTGAACCGGCGAGCCAGAAGCCCGGTGACCAACTCCATGGTACCCCCCCGTGCGCGAACCTTCATCAGAGGCTGGTCTGCCAGCGTGGTTCGCGTTAGCGCACGAAATGTCCAAATGGGACCCCCTACAAAATCTACAAGGGCGGGGGTTGGGGCAGTCCCGATGGAAGTGAGCCCCCAAACAAGAGAAGCACAGGTGGCGTGCATTGGTAATTCGGCGGCGGGCACTCACGTGCAATTTCAAAAAGGCCGCGCAAGTTGCAATGCCATGCCCCGTGTCCCTACAAAACTCACAACCAGGACGACTCTGGGTGCCAGCAAAACGAGCGGCGGGGACACCATCAACAGGCCCGCGAGCCCTAGTCCGTCCCTGGTCTCGTGGCCGGGAAGACGGCTGGCGTGACTCAGTGGCAACGCCAGAGTTGTCCACAAACCGACACTCATCCTCCAAAAATTGGACGAGGTCACCAAATGGGGGAGATGTGTGACACTATCCCCACCATATTTTTGCTCGAAACGAGCCCTCAAATCGGCAGGAAGCCGTTGCAGCACAACATGCACCAAGAGGTAAGACCAATGGTCCACCGGCAAGTCCAATCGCTTTAAAGCGTTGGTCGCTGCCACCAACGGGTTCAACAGGTCAGTACGCAATGCTGACAAACTAGTAATAACCAGTAACCCCAAATTCATTCCATATGAACGTCAGCCAAACAACGTTTATTTTGGTACCGCCGGGTGAGTAGTTCCAAAGCGGTAGGGTAGGCTGAGTCAGTCAACGACAGATGCTGTACCAAGGCTCGGGCCTCACCTTCTAGGACAGACAACAAATAGGCCAACTTTTGGGCGGGTCTGAGGTCCGCGCGTGCATCAACCAAACTTTCAAAAAGGTTTTGGAAACCCAGCCAATGGTCCAATCGACCGTCAAAGTGTGGCAGTTCCAAAGTTGGCAATCTACTCAATAGTCCGGGACCCGAAACAACAGAGGTCTCCGGTTTGACCTGGACTGGTGTCCGGCTCTGCAATATTTCCCGGGCACGTTGACCAATAACATCCCCCAGGTCCAAGATCTGGTCGTAGTCAGCAAGGACCTTATCACGTGCTGCCTGGTCCAGCACTTCCAGATCCACTTCGCAAATGAACTCGTTGTAGCGGGTGAGCAGAGCATCAACGTTGCCGAGTCTCAAGTTCAACTGCTCGAACCGAGCAAGCGTGATCCCTTCAAGATCCTGGCGCTCAGCGGTCGCTGCAGCTGAAGTGAACCACCGTAGCTGTGTGGTCAATCCACTGATTGCCTCTCTCACCGCTTTGTATGCCATTGCATAAACAATACAATTCAAATAAACCAAATAATTAAATAATCAAATAACAAAGTTCAAACAATCAATAACAAAATATATACAAGCAAACAATTAAACTACCAAACTGTTAGTCAGCAACTCAAGAACTAACAAAATATTGGTTTCAATTCAATTCAACAACAAACTTTTATTTTAATTCAAAACCAATGTCAACGTTCAAAAATTCTACTTCAAATTCTTTTCAAATATTCAAATGTTAATTTCACAAACCACTATGTCAATGGTACAACAATAATAAACCTTTATTCCAATTTAAACAATGTTAATGTTCAAAATGTCAATTTTCACAAACAACCATATCGATGGTACAAAACTCAATATTTTAATGTCTTCCTGACATGCAATACAACACAGGTCAGACACAAACAAGGGGTTGTAACATAGCCCAATCCATTCAACTCTACTAGCATATGCAACCCGGCCGACTATGGTAACTTCAGTTTACCCGTCTCAACAATTTAAAACAAATTATTTCAAATAAACAAGCAATCTCAGTTAACAAACATTTACAGCGAATTACTACTTCCCTTATAGAGACTGCCAAGTAATTAGCCTACTGTAAATTACCAATTTGTTGGTTATATGACTTATAACCACGCTCTGCTACCAAGAATGTTCGCCGCCAGGCCAGGCCTCACCATAGAATTTTAATAGCGCAGTGGAAGTTATGATGGTGGGGCCCTGGAGACAAGAGTGGCTAGCGAACTTGTCCGCCGTGCGCGGAGCAGAACAATAATCAAAATTTCAAATAAGTCATCTGGTTGAAGAAACTGGTTCTGGAGCCTATCTGGATTTATGTATGTAAATGAGTGTATAGTGTTGTGACGTTGCAAGTGGTATCCAGGACACCAGGCCGCTGCACTAGGCCAGAGATTTACTCCAACATGCGGTTCAGGCACTTAACCTCAAAGTTCTTCAATTTCAAGAAACTAAACCCGTATTATTTCATCAAATTGGGGTTATTTACAATCAAAGCAATTGGGTCATGACAAATTGTCCACAAAAACGACCGGTTCTAAGGGATTAATTTACAACAGGGTCGCACACGCAAATTGGACCGACCATCCCTTTCAAGAACAAAAACCAAGAGAAGTGTCAAAGTCAAACTTGACAAGTCAGATGTCACTCCGTTCTCGCGCGTTCCGTTAGGCGCATAGAGTAACCAATTTAAACGGGACGGAACAGTGTCTGTTATTATTTTAATTGAAATAGATGCTTTTCCTCTTATTATTTCCCCGTTTAGACTTTCCTTTCCAAAACCATTGTATAAGGACAGCCATAGACATCAGTTAGGTATAGGTACTAACATAAATTTACGTAAAATTTTTGTAAGTATCACACTAACTTTTTATGATTTATGTACTTGAGCTTCTGCCCGCGACTTCGTCCGCGTCAAAAATTTGCTCCCCTGACCCTTCCCGTCGCATCGCATCCTGCCAGTTTTCGTCCATTTTTTTTGTTGCTGCTCCGCTCCTTTTTATCATAGCGTGATGTAATATAGCCTATAGCCTTCCGCAATAAATAGGCTACCCGACTCAAATAGAATTGTTCTATTCGAATCAGTAGTTCGAGAGATTAGCACGTTCCACCCCCCATTTTAGGGAAGTGGCGGGTTAGAAAGAAACAAAAAATTGCATAAGTCACTCTCCATCTCTTCAACTATCTCCACTTAAAAAATCACGTCTGTTCGTCGCTCCGTTTTGCCGTGAAAGACGGAAAAACAGACACACACACACTTTCCCATTTATAATATAAGTATGGATATAGAGTTTTTCTGAAATTAATAAATTGAATTGAATTACAAAACAGTTTTTTTTATTAAGATCAGAATAAAATCGCCAGGCCAGTTTTTGAATAAAGAGAAATGCAGTGTTTACGCGCAACCTAATCCGGTGCTAAGTATAAATTTATGTATTAGGAACTTTACTCAAATGGAAATAAAGTTGTAAATACATAAACTCGCAAATAGATATAGGCAAAATCAAAAGTTACATTGCGTTTTGCAATAAGACGGTTAGAGTCAAGTTTGAGTTTGCAATGAAAATTCATCTAAACCCATTGCTTTTTTTTCGCATACTTACCCCTGCACACAAACATTACAGGCGGCTTAGGGGATCACCCCAATACCTTACTAATATGGGGGAAGCTCATAACCCGGAACACACATGTTGCAATCACTAGGGCAAGTCCGTCAATCGACCATCGTACCTCATAAGCCAAGGGACCCCAATAAATACCCATACATACGTGGGTGTTTTGGGGTTCCGTTAGCCAAATGGAGAGAGAAACATTATTGTTTTTGACTGTAAGCCTGATTGACTTTTCCAATGATGTACTGCTTGATATAGATTGAAAATAGAAGGTACTACATCATCATTCCAGCCGAAATACGTCCACCGCTGGACATATGCCTCCTCCAATTTGGGGGATTTGCCTTAATCGCCACGCTTGGCAGGCGGATTAGCGATTGCAGTAGGTATACTGGTAAATTGCATAGAGAACGCTGCTGCCCATTCTTTAGTAAGTCACTTAGTCGCCTTTACGACACTCACGGGAAGAAATGGGGTGGAACTATTCTTTACTAACATATCAATACTAAAATATTGAAAAAGGTTTCTAAGATGGCACATAAGTGTCTTTTAGAACGAATTTGTGGCATAGGAACCATTCGTAGCGAATATTAAGTAACCATCGACGCGGGAGATATTATAGTGCAAAATTGAATGTGCGCAGAACAAGGTGAATTCTATCCTCACTGTCATAGTCCGATGGAACAGCATTCAGATTTGACCGATATTTTGGTAATTACATCTGGATCTTTTACAGTATTTCTGGGTAGGCAGAAGTCCGAAAGACCATGACAACCAGTATTTTAAAGACGGGTAACCGGGTTGTGGAGGTCAGACAGCCATTTGTTTCATATCAAAATCCTGTTAATTAGCTGCATCCTATAAGACTACCATTTCCTCCCGTGGGTGTCGTATGAGGCGAGTAAAAAGCTTATTAGAGAATGGTCAGCAGCGATCTCTGTGCATTTTACTACCATACTGCGATCGCCAACCCATGGCGCCATCGCAAAGCATGGCGATTTTGGCAAACCCTCCCAAATTGGGGGAGGTCTATGTCCAGCAATGGACGTCTTTCGGATGAAATCAAATGATGATAAGACTGCAAGCCGACCCCAACATAGTTGGGAAAATGCTAGGCAGATTGGCGTAGAAGAAATGCGGGGTGCATAATTAATTACATGAACTACAAAGAACAAAGTTAAGTGTTAATACCGTCTCCCTTTGCCACTTACTTCCCCCTGCTAATCTTAAGCGTACAACGTCTTGATGTGACAACATTACAGATTAGATCTGACACATTATATAGTCTGTGCCAGATGTGAAAAAAATTAAAGTCGTTGACACCTGCCTACCCATGTATTCAAATTACCGTTTAGACCGTGCTAGCGACACTTTCTTTACATTTTTTTCGTATCGTTTTGAAATATTTGAACACATTGGAAGGCGAGTGTCAACGACTTTTAATTTTTTCTTATCTGGCACAGACTATAATACATAAACAGGGTATAACAGAAAGGTGTGGCCATTAGTTGTGATACAGATGCGAAAAATAAATCGGATCGGTCGTCCAATATTTTTGGATCGAGTACGTATTGAAGTTTTTCATTGGACGATATTTTTTTTTCGAGACTACGATGTTGGTTCTATAGGGAAAAGTTACAGTTTGATGGTCTGATACAGCCTGTATAGGGTCTTATTAAATAAGGTAGCAAAACTCCATAATACTGATTCAATGTAAATAAGATTAGGTGGAAAAAAAATCATCATTACCAAGTATATTTTTTATTCTATCATGTTTAGATCACGATTATTACATCATGTCCTTTAATTTTTATTCTTACACTAGCTTCTGCCCGCGACTTCGTCCGTGTCAAATTTCTTCCTTCCCCGAGTCACCCCGTCGCGTTGAATCACCTACCCGTGCGAGTACTTAGTCTTCGTGACTTTTTCTTTTAGCTCGGCTCCTAAAGGTAGGACCCTCGTGATGTCATATAGCCTATACTTAGCCTTCCTCGATAAAATCCAAAACTAAATTATGTTTCGATTCGAACTAGTTCCTGAGATTCAACTAAAAAACTCTTCAGCATTAACATATTATAAGTCTATCAATCAACTCAGCCTATCGCAGTTCACTGCTGGACATAAGCCTCTCCCATGTTGCACCACAACACCCTGTCCTCCGCCTTCCGCATCCAGTCTACCCCAGCCACTTTCCTAAGGTCTTTGGTCCATCTAGCTGGGGGGCGTCCCACACTACGCTTGCCAATATTATAATTAAATGTATTTAAATGAATGGATTTTCTTGACTGCCTTTGAAAAAAAAAACCGACTTCCTCAAAAACACTAGAAAGGGAAAAATAACTTTAATTTCAGAAGTCGGTGTCTTAGGATCTGTATTTGAGTTTTTGCCACCGACTTCCGAAATTAAATTTATTTTTCACTTTCTAGTGTTTTTGAGGAAGTCGGTTTTTTTTTGTAAAAAAGTTTTTATTTTTTACTTTTTAGTTATGGTATCTACCCCGCACTAATTCCTATACCACTACTCGCCAGGTGAAATTTAATACTTTACTACTGCTGTAAATCGTTGAGGAATTCCCTCGACTGTCTGTCTGTCTACGGTCTCCATCGTCAGACCTGTAATGGTACTTGTCAGTCTTATGGGGGCTTTCTCATCAATAGGAATGAATTAAGTTCAAACACCAGGTAATTGCTGTAAATCGTTAAGGAGTTCCCTCGATTGTCTTTCGGCTCCATCATAGATCAACCCCGGACCTTAATTAAATAGTAGTGATAACATTGGATTAAAATTAATTGTACCGTGTAGTGCCGGACGTAAAGAATAATACCACCCCATTTCTTCCCGTGGGTGTCGTAAAAGGCGACTAATGGACTTACTAGAGAATGGGCAACAGCGTTTTCTATGCATTTTACCACCATACTGCGATCGCCAACCCGCCTGCCAAGCGTGGCGATTATGGCAAAGCCCCTCAAATTGGGGGAGGCCTAAGTCCAGCAGTGGACGTCTTACGGCTGAAATGATGATGATGATGATGAATGATGATAAAAATTGGCAATTTGAACCGTATAAAGTAAGCCCAACAATAGGGAACTGCTGTAAAACGTTGAGGAATTCCCTCAACTGTCTATGGTCTCCATCATCAGACCTGTTATGGTACTTATAATCCATATGGAAGCAAAGTTCTCATCAATAGAAATGAATCAAGTCCAAACACCGGGTAATTGCTGGAAGTCGTTGAGGAGTTCCCTCAACTGTCTTTCGCCTTCATCATCAGAGAAACTTTAGACCTTCATTAAATAGAAACATTGAATAAAAAAATAATAAACGCACTAGTTGCCAGTACGATTTTCGAATGCTCTTCGAATCTCTCATCAGATCCTGGTTTCCTTATCATGGTACCACCCTTGGAATATCTCCTTTCCAACATTAATAGAATCATCAAAATCGGTTCATAAACGACGAAGTTATCCGTGAACACACATGAAAAAAAAAAAAAAAATACGGTTGAATTGAGAAACCTCCTCCTTTTTTTGAAGTCGGTTAAAAAAATATACACAAGTAGACAGAGTTATTTTTTATTTTTTTTTGGATGGGAAATCATCAAATGACTTCTCCCGCTCTGGGCGGAGCGGGAGGGCGTGTCAGACTTTTACTGACTAAAACCCACCCGTGTTCCATCAGTTGCCCAGGGTCACGGTATCTCTTTCGAACAATCAAGCGACCCCGGCAGGCATCGGTCCTAGTAGACCCCTACACTGCTGCTGACATCTCTTTGAGGCGCGCGTGGAACATTACGCGCCGTCGACCCGAGCCTGGTCCTTACCGGGCGGCGAGCTACCCATTGCTCGCCACCCGCAAGCTCGCGCCTACGGTGGCCGGGAGTCCGCAATTGACTCCCGACGCCCGGGGCGTCTCCTCCTGCGGCGGATTGCCACTCCCTCACGCGCCCCGCCTCCTCCTTCGCGAGCATCACTGCTTCGCAGAAGGAGGTGACGGCTTCCCATTCCCTCTCGCTCCGTACCATGGCTCGCATCAGGGCCGGACGCGAGAGGTCGCCGCCGCCGATCGCCGGCAGGGCACACCTCCACCGTATGCTCCACCGTGCCCTCCAGACGATCCTTACAATGGAAACACCCGGGCGTATCCTCCCGCTTTATCCTGAACAGGAACCCACCGAAGCACCCATGCCCGGTGACAACCTGCGTCAGGCGGAAGGTGAGGACGCCGTGGCGCCTCTCTATCCACTCCTCAAAGAGGGGACTTACCGCCACAATTGTGGCGTGCCCTGACAGAGTTACTTTCACATTGATAATATCAGTACGAATCTCTTTCATAATTCATGATTCTATCTCCACTAGTCAAGGCACTGTCAGTTCTAATAATCAAGGAACTTTTTCATGAATATTTTGAGTACGATAACCACAAAGGTACATTTTACAACCAGAACAGAAGACGTACTACTCATTATTAACCCCCATCCATCCCTGTCCCTCATAACACGTCAATCTAAGGCAGTTCACATGTAACCCTCTTCTGTGACCATTTCCATGTGACTTCACTCATCGTTATTACCAGAATATAGGTAAACGTATGTATACAGAGCTTTACCATGATCCCTTTCAACGCTGGGCGATATTTTTCCATTAATTTTTCTATCGAATTTATTTGGGTTAACTTTCGAAACAAAATTTTTACGAAGGCAAAACAAAGATTAGTTACATTTGGGATAACTACTAACTATTAACATTTCTTTAGATTCGTATTGACTTCCTCGTTTGTCTAGTGGTCGAAAGCACTTCTGAGTGTGAGGTCCTGGGTTCGATCCGTCCTAGGTCGTGTAAAGTGTGATTGGGTTTCTCTATCTGGAATATCTTAGTAGCAGCCCAAAGTCTGGATTTGTGCCCGGTGGATGGCAATAGATTCGTCCCCTATTACATGGAAATTATATCTAACTAGCCAAATGTGGGTCTAACATTTATGCCCAACCCTTTTTTTTGGATGGGAAATCATCAAATGATGTCTCCTGCTCTAGGGTGGGCGTGCCAGACTTTTACAGACTAAAACCCACCCGTGTTCCTTTAGTTACCCATATGCCAGGGCACGGTAACTCTTTCGAACGAATCTCGCGACCAGGCATCGGTCATAGTAGACCCCTTCAGTATTACTGACATCTCTTTGAGGCGCGCGTGGAACACTACGCGCCGTCGACCCGAGCCTGGTCCTTACCGGGCGGCGAGCTACCCATTGCTCGCCGCCCGCAAGCTCGCGCCTACGGTGGCCGGGAGTCCGCTATCGACTACCGACGCCCGGGGCGTCTCCTCCTGCGGCGGCTAGGGACGTGAGGGCGCAGAGACTCTGCCCAACCCTTCAGGGAAAGAAGGCATGAGATTATGTAAACATTACCAATTCACTTACAGATCAGTGTACTTCCTCTCAATCTTTATTTTGTAATTTGGTGTCATATCTAATATACCTCATCATCATTCCAGCCGACATTTGTCCACTGATGAACATAGGCCTCCCCTAATTTAGGGGAGTTTGCCATAATTGCCATGCCTCGCGGGTTGGCGATCGCAGTGTGGTGATAAGATGCATAGAGAACGCTGGTGCCCATTCTCTAGAAATCCTTTTGTCGCCGTTCTACGACACCCACGAGAAGAAATGGGATGGTGCTATTCTTAACGTCCAGGAATACACGGAACTAACATACCTACACTCATTAATTACTTAACAAAAAACTTTTTACAAAAAAAAAAAAAAACAACCGACTTCCTTAAAAAAACACTACAAAGTCAAAAATAACTTTAATTTCGGCATTCGGTGTCTCAGGATCTGTAATTAAGGTTTTTTGCCACCGACTTCCGGAATTAAAGTTATTTTTGACTTTGTAGTATTTTTTTAAGGAAGTCGGTTGTTTTTTTTTTTGGAAAAAGTTTTTATTTTTAACTTTTTAGTTACGGTAGATAACCCGCACTAATCTAATCGCGTTATTCGTTCATTTGTCGCGCAAATACTTAATTCAAATTTAAGACTTATATGATTTTCACATGGATCTCATTATCCGAATGGAACCAAATTAAATTGTAACCATTCGGGAAGTACCAACTTTCGAATAAAAAAGAAACATCAAAATCGGTTCACCCAGTCAAAAGTTATGAGGTAACAAACATAAAAAAAATAAAAAACAATACAGTCGAATTGATAACCTCCTCCTTATTTTGAAGTCGGTTAAAAACAAAAGAATATCCAAAAACTGCGTGCCTACTTAAGCTTTGGGATACGCCAAGCGCCACTATTCTGATTTTGACGTACCCAAAAACCCTAAAATTGCTGTTGGTGACCTAAAACTCTTACTGGATAGAATATAACACTACTTTATAGAACTAAAACGAATAAGCTTATGATTAACATCATGCACTCCCTAATCGACTTCTCAATCTCTCGACGATCGAAGGTCCAAAGAGTACACAAAGCTACTACACCACTAGCATTGTCATATACATTATATTCTTGGCAGCTCTACTCTAAGGCACGACGCAAGTCAAGATTTTTTATGAATAATTTATAGAACACCCCGTTTTTATCGCGGGAGGCGTACGTCCAACGGAGGCTGTGTTTACCAACGGATTTACCTCGAGGTGAAATTAGGGCTGCCTTATCCTTATCTTTTATCAAGAATCGGGTTTAGATAAAACTAGAATTTTTCATCGTTTAGTCTTAAGCTGTCCTTGATGTTGATGACTCAAAGTCTTTACCTGGTTTCAGAGATTCCAGATTTTATCAACGTTTTATTTTTGAGGTAGCATTGTCTTGAATTTCCGTTGACTTCTTCTGGGTTTTGTGAAGGAAATTGTAAATTAGTGGATAAAGTGGATAGTTTTTATTAGCAGTGCGAACATATTTGCGTCACCATCGTATCTTAGTGAGATATCGGCCTTATAAATGTCTATAGCTGCCCACAAAACTTATTAACAGGTCTACCTGCTAGTTTAACTCAGAAAACAGTAAAGCATCATCATCATAACTCTATGAAACTATGTGTAGATTGTGTTCTGTCAAGCATGATACTAAATGTATCGTACCAGTTTTAAAGCGGTTGAGTTTGCTTACTATGGGGATACGATAAATCACTCAAGTGAGAAAATTTCACGCATACTTTCATACATTTCGCGATTGATGAGTACCTAATGAACTGAACACTTACCCTGTTAAATACAACCGTTAGAGCTTGTATGCTGGAATATCTGAAGAAAAGATGAGTAACGAAAATAATAGTATTATTCGGTTATTAGAGGTATTGTTTATATTATAATATATAGTTATGAGTGTTCTAAAAGCAAACAAAAGTGATAACAATAATAAATCGCTTTTTCTGTCAACCTAGGATGTTATCCGCTGCTTATCCAGATTTGTTTGTGGCTTGGACTCCAGTCAGGGCATAATAACTTAAAACTAAACGACTAAACGCTAAGAGCACCTCATGTGGGGTACAGACCTCAACTAAAAGTGTTGCAGCAAAGGTCGGGCTGATTCGTATTTAAAGCTATAGGGTCAGCGATTGAAGTCGGAACGTTGTATGTATCCTAGTTACGCGGAAAACTCTGCATGCGCTGCTTGTGCTCTGCTTTTTGCGTGACGTATACCGCTACAGACCACACTTCCAATAACGCTTCTAAATCATCACGTTTCTTAAGTCGCTCTAGGTGACAACCCCCGTCTTTTAGCACCCACTGCATGAAGACTCAGGTTTGTCTTTCCTAATGCATTCTTGTGATATAACCCTCTTTTGAGGTAAGATATTCTATTGGTGCTTCGAAAATTAAATATTATAAATTTTACTTTAAATTTTTCGTGGCAACCCTGAATAAGATCCTCTTGGATCTTGTTGTCAACGCGCGTGTATGCCGTGATATTTTACGATGAGAATTATTTTTGCTAGGGAATTGGCAGTCGGAGGATCCTATCGATTTATTGGTGCAAACAGCATTTACCTGTGTACTCATAATATTATACTTGGTAAGAATAAATCTGCATTAGATTATTGTAGAATTTACGAGGTTCAAAATTCTTGCATTTAAAATCGAATAAAAAACGGATATAATTTGTCTTACGGACTGTCCAAAATTACGGTGCAAATTCCGAATTCACTTAATTATTATCATCTTTATTCATTTGTAAATACTTATAAATTATATTTTTAAATATTAGTACATAAAAGTGTAATAACATTTAAAAATATAAAGCCTTTAACTTTCTTAATAATAATTACTAAGAAAGTTAAAGGCTCACTTTGCTAGTACTAGTGTATTTGGAAAAGTGTTATATGTTCTTGTTTAACTTTATAATCATACACATATTTCCCATTCTTTCCAGCTCACTTTTAATAGAATATTTCACCTTTACCGACACATGATTGTTTCACTGTTTCAACATAATGTACTTCCGTTTAATATGCACAATGACGTGCCTTAGAAAAGTTTTTCTATTCGCTTACTTTTTTCAGGTTTTGGTCAGCTTTCAGTCTAACCGGGTGTAGCGGATTACCAGTATTTTACAAGGAGTAACTGCTTATCTGACCTCCACAACCTTGTTATTGTAATACGATACCCCTTAATATGACTTGTTATAATTAAGTAACACTATACCACTTATCATGATCGGTTGTCAGACATTTTGGGTTACGGACTATCCGTAAACGTCAGTCAAAGATTTACGAATATTAGCCGGTACTAACAGCTTACCATACTTTTCGATTCACTATACCTGAAAGTAATATTTGTGTTTATTTTCATGTATCTCATTGTTTTAGTGTCATGCACAGAAATTAGTATTTGTTAGTGTGTATAGTCACACCTAAAATTCTAGGAATGGCTTGTCAGTCGTCTTTCATTTAATCACATTAAGTAAATACGAAGTTGTGCTCCTGCCCTCACGCGCCTTGTCAGAATTCCTGGAATCAATTGTAATTTCCAATGATTCTATTGTTAATGGGTTAATTCATTAATTCGGTATTGGTTTATTGGTTCAATTTAATTGACTTCCGTATTAGCTCCATGAACAATATTACCTATAAGTTGTCGTAATACGATTCTGTTTTCATTGCTTGCTAAGACAGATCTGGCCCTTATCATAATTGGCAGCTATGTTCTTCCCCAGTGAAGCCGTCCACCCTTTTGTATCATGCTTCCCTGGTGTTTTATTCAAATCTTCCCTGCGAATTTCTGTAGGTCGTCCAACCCATCAGAGTATTAAATGAAAAAAAAAAATGCTGCTTATAGTTTTATAGTCTAAAGCCTATTCTGAATCTTCACATGTCTTCCAGAAACTAATTAACAGGATACCACATTTTACACAAATATGTCAAAGAAAGATAGAAAGAAAAGAAATAAAGAAAATAATAAAACATTATTTATTGGGACATGCACAGAAACTAAACAAAAATAATATTTAAAAAATTAAATTATTAACAAAGAATGGGAAAACGAAATTAGAAAAGAAAGTTAACAAGTTCATATTGTTTTAAACTATCTACTTTTATGACACACTGTTATTACAACTAATATATTTTGACATTAAAACCAAAGCCATTATGGCCCATTTTATTGATGTCTCAATATTCAAATAGTTGATCCTATATTCATTAATTCAGATCAATTATCTTAAAGACTTGGATACTTTGAACTGCTCAAATTAGAAAAAACCCTCCTCTCCTTTAAATATGGACTGTGTTTGAGGAAGTTGTGCAGTGTTTGAAAGTGAAGACCAACCGGACACAGAGGGTTGAAAGGTTGGAATCGCGCCACAACATCAACTTTAATTCGTTCGTAGTACGAGTTCCAACCGACCATCTACAGACCTGCTTGAGAGACTTTTGGCCGAAAGGTGTCGAGCTGTCGTGTGTGTGGGTTGTGTTTTTATGGGCCTTAGTAGTCTGAAATAAAGGATTGTATTGTATTGTTAAACCACCAACTATTAGAACCAATTTTCATTTGTAAATGCATACATGACAACTTGCATTATTTCTTCAAAGTGTTGGACTAAGGTGTACCTATAGTTCGGGGATTGCGGAAGACATTTTGATTCCCGTGGTCCCTGACGTAGGTGTGGGACGGAACACTGGGGTGGCTTTAGTCAGTAAGAGTCTAACAGACCCCTCCGCCCACCCCAGGGCGGACATCCATGAGGATTACCAGCTCGAGATAAAAAAAAGGTGTACCTATAGTACACATACATTACGCCACTAATATTTAAGTACCATGTAATAAGAAGATGACCCTTTTATCATCAACCAGACACAAATCCATGCTGCTATTGAGAAATTCTAGATAAAAAACCCCAAAAAATTTTTGCAACACCAGGGAATCCATGCCAGGACCTAATTAATGTTCACAGTAGTAGCGATTGCGACCACTAGACCACAAGGCAGTCTGTTTTTAGGGTTCCGTTGCCAAATGGCAAAAAACGGAACCCTTATAGATTCGTCATGTCTGTCTGTCTGTCTGTCCGTGTATGTCGCAGCCACTTTTCTCCGAAACTATAAGAGCTATGTTGTTGAAACTTGGTAAGTAGATGTATTCTGTGAACCGCATTAAGATTTTCACACTAAAATAGAAAAAAACAATAAATTTTGGGGTTCCCCATACTTAGAACTGATACTCAAAAAAATTTTTTTCATCAAACCCATACGTGTGGAGTATCTATGAATAGGTCTTTAAAAATGGTTTGAAGTTTCAAACATCATTTTTTTCTAAACTGTATATTTTGCGCGAGAGACACTTCCAAAGTGGTAAAATGTGTGTCCCCTCCCCCGTAACTTCTAAAATAAGAGAATGATAAAACTAAAAAATATATGATGTACATAACCATATAAACTTCCACCGAAAATTGGTTTGAACGAGATCCAGTAAGTAGTTTTTTTTTAATACGTCATAAATCGTAAACCGCAATTTACCTTTAATTCAAACAACTCAAATATAAAAAATTAAAAAAAAAACATTTAATGTCATAAACATAAACCTTATGCATAAACCGAGGATACCTACAGGTTAGTACGGAACCCTCGGTGCGCGAGTCCGACTCGCACTTGGCTGGTTTTTATTTTCTGTGTTAGATATTTATAACATCCATCTTCTACCATACACCTTCAACCTAACATGAGTACCACAAAACCTACTTCAAAAATATTCCTCTCTCAAAACTACGGTAACTCATCTCCCAGTACCTTATCCAACACCTATTTCATCGTGAAAGCCTCAAAATTGATCTCTCGAAGACATAAACCTAGTATCAGTGTTGGCAGCCTGCCACGTTGATAAAAAATGGTGTTCCTGATCGGGATCTCTCGATGTCTTTGGAATATACTGTAACATGCTCGGTTATGTCATCGAAGTGTAGCAGTTTTGAGATAGTGCTTCAAAGTTGTGGTGGTAAGAGATAATTTTGGCTAAAGTTAGTCTACGGTGTTGGTTGTGAATTTTATGGTTTTTTAAAGGTTTAGGTCAAGCTTATGCTTTTTTTAATGATTTAGTGACATTTTAGGGAAGTAAGTCTTTTAGTAAATTTACTATGACTTAAATTGTCCGTATATTTGAATAATTACAACTGTCATAGAGTGAGATAATATCTAAAGTCACTCTTTACAGTGGTATAAAAGCCAGAGGGTGCCGGATTATTGGAATGTTCGGATTATTGGATTATATAGAAAAAATCATAATAAATAAAATAAAGAATTTTTTAAAGAGAATATTATATATTTATATTAATGTTTTAAACGTCTTTTTTGTACTTACATACATACAAATAAAACACAATGTGAACATAAAACTATTGCAAAATAAAATGTGTATTTTATTTTCTATTATAATATGTGTACCTTTTATCGTAATAAGAACAATCAACCTATAATGTTTCCACTGCACCTGAAAATAAATAGAAGAGTACTGTTGAAAAATAAATGCAAACCAAAAAAAATTCTTCTTTGACACACCATTCTGATACCTGCTGAAGAAGCTTGAAACTGTATTCTTCACCTATTTACAGGTACAAGATACTTCTAAATTGTTCTCATGAAGACATAATCCGTTATCGCAGCTGGCGAAGTGCCATTCATGTAAAATATTAGCTTGCCAATGAGAATTTAGGACAGATTATTACCTACAAATTATTTTTCGCTTATCGGCTCGTTTTCTATGCTTATTATTTTTATCTGATACTAGCTTTTCCTTACGGTTTCGCCCACGTGGATTAATTTACCGAGACAAAAGTATATAAAATATGTGTGTGTCAATATCCATCCAAATCCGTTCATCCGTTTCTGCGTGTTTGAGTAACAAACATACAAAGTTACACATTTGTAATATTACTAGGATATACATAATAGGATTTTGAGAAGTAGTAAATAAGCATAATTGATTAAAACTATATGTATACGGTATACAGGTTACATAAGGTAAGCTTATTTGCTAGATATAATATGCTTACACGTGGAAGAACGAAAATGAGTACGGAAATTTCCTAATATGTAATATAATAATATAAGGAATTTCTTATAATAGTACATTTAATATTAAAATAACATTTAATAAAAAATGATGTTTTATCAAGTAGTAATATTCGAAATTGGGGTGGATAGGAAGTCAAATATTCACGATGGCAAAGACAGCGATGTGCAAAATGATAAATGATTTTATTTCTGTAAGCAGGTTTGTACAAACACTTTTACACGTCAATTATATTTTTAAAACTAGATAAAGTCGGCGTTTCCTATCTGAATTATTTAAGAAGACAGGTTGTAACAAACCTAAAGGTCATAGTCTCTTTTAAAGTCCAGACGAAATCTTGGCCAGGAATTCACACACATTCTTGGGACATGATGCCATAAATTACGAGAAAAGTTTCATCGGTTATCAAAAAAAAACAGTTTCATAGAAAAGTGCATTACTTAAGCGGTTAAAATATATCGGTCAACATTTTGTTTTCTCGAAATTTTTATTTAATGTCATAGTTTTCTTTTGCCCGTGACACCAGCCGCGTGAAATTTTGGCCCTCGACATGTTGCGTCGTATCCCATCGTCGTCAGCCAGCGCTAGATATTATTTCGTTTATACTTATCGTTCCTTCCAACTTTTGTTCATTTTGATCAGCTCCTAAGAGTTGCAGCGTGATTTTAAGTAGCCTATAGCCTTCCTCGGGAATTAGACTATTAAATGCTAAAAGATTTTTCAAATTCGACTAGTAATTTCAAAGATTATTTCCTACAAACAAACTTACAAACTTTACTTCTATATAATATTCTTCATCTTCTAAAATATAAATAGTTTCATAGATTTCTAAATAATTTTGGCCCAGAATTATATAATATTAGTCTAGATAGACCATACACTACGTATTATCTTGGATTATCTGTGATGTTATATGTTTATGTGATCATGTACGCTATATGAGCATGAATTTCAAGATTCCACAGATGCCAACATTGCTGTTGCGAGTTATAATCCTACCTACCTAGCTTAGTTGTCTATTAGGAACAACTGTTCCTAAATGTATAGTGTAATAATACCGCGAAGGTATTGACCTGCACGGTCAAAATGTATGGCTTTTTTTTGTTTGGGTGGGAAATGGGTGGAGCGGGACGGCGTGTCAGACTTTTACTGACTAAAACTCACCCGTGTTCCTTCAGTTGCCCATATTCCAGGGCTACGGTTACACTTTCGAACGAATCTCGCGACCCTGGCAGGAAATAGACAGAGTTACTTTTGGATTGATAACATTAGTACAGTTATTATCTTACATTTATTAAAATGTATGACTTAACCTTTATTTTCAACTAGCTTTTGCCCGCGACTTCGTCCGCGTTAAATTTCTTGTTCCCCCGACCCTTCTCGTCGCGTCGAATCGCCTACCCGTTCGATTTTCCCCGTTTTTACAACATTTTTCATTACTGCTTCGCTTCTCTTGGTTGTAGCGTAATGTTATATAGCTTATAACCTTTCTCGATAAATAGACTACCTAACACAAAAAGAATTTTTCAATTCGAACCAGTAGTTCCTGAGATTACCGCGTTCAATCAAACAAACAAAAAACAAACTCTTCAGCTTTATAATATTAAGTATAGATAACATAGGTACTAAAAATTTCGATGCATGGTCCATAGACATGTATTGAATTTATACTAACCGGTTGCCTTGCCACTCCTGCCAGTCTGTGGGTATAAGTATAAAAAAAAATCATAAATAACGTAATGAACTATTGTTGAACTCTTTAATTGGGATTGTGAGTGAGGTACGTAATTACTGCCAGGGTCGTGAGATTTATTCGAAAGAGATACCATAGCTCAGGCATATGGGTAACTGAAGGAACACGGGTGGGTTTTAGTCAGTAAAAGTCTTCGCTCCACCCAGAGCGGGAGAAGTCATTCGATGATTTCCCGACCAGAAAAAAAAACCGGCCAAGTGCGAGTCGGACTCGCGCACCGAGGGTTCCGTACAAACCTGTAGGTATTTTCGGTTTAAAAAATATATATTTTTTAATTTTTATATTTCAGTTGATTGAATGTAAGGTAAATTGCGGTTTACAATTTATGACGTTTTAAAAAAAAAACTACTCACTCGATCTCGTTCAAACCAATTTTCGTTGGTAGTTTACATGGTAATGTACATCATATATTTTTTTTAGTTTTGTCATTCTCTTATTTTAGAAGTTACGGGGGGGGACACACACACATTTTACCACTTTGGAAGTGTCTCTCGCGCAAACTATTCAGTTTAGAAAAAAATGATAATAGAAACCTCATTACCATTTTTGAAGACCTATTCATAGATACCCCACACGTATGGGTTTGATGAAAAAAAACATTTTTGAGTTTCAGTTCTATGTATGGGGAACCCCAAAATTTATTGTTTTTTTTCTATTTTAGTGTGAAAATCTTAATGCGGTTCACAGAATACACCTACTTACCAAGTTTCAACAGCATAGCTCTTATAGTTTCGGAATAAAATGGCTGTGACATACGGACGGACAGACAGACAGACAGACAAACAAACAGACAGACAGACAGACAGACAGACATGACGAATCTATAAGGGTTCCGTTTTTTGCCATTTGGCAACGGAACCCTAAAAATGGTACGTAATTACACTGCCGGAAACTTAAAAAATTGCCCATCTTAGATTATCTTTGTTCCATTCAATAAAATTCCATACACAAGGACACTTTAAGTATCCTTTTACCTGCCATAATATCACAGTATTATCATGGTTTCCTTATCTCAAAGGGAATCTTAAAGACGTTATTCAGTTCTCTTATATAGGCACGTCAAAATAACATCCTCATTCGCCATACAATACGGTCATATTCGGCCATGTGTGCCCAAGGGAATACCCCATAACTTCCCTTGTAAAAAAACCTTTAAAACGGAGATAAAGTTATGGTATTTTTATGACATGACCAGGACTTAATGCGTGAAACCGTCGAATGGTTCTGATAACCTCCATAAACCTCATGATGTGATAAAGTTGGCTGGTATTTTTGGTCAGTTCCAAGTAGGTACTGATTTTTGTTTTATTTTACTTATAAGTAGAACATTGGAGCATGCAGTTATATTTTGTAGTACTACCTCCTGCCCGCGAATCGTCCGCGTTAAATTTTTGTTCCCCTGACCCTTCCCGTCGCATCGAATTGCGTGCCAGTTTTTGCTGCTCCGCTCCTTTTGACCGTAGCGTAATGTTATTTAGCCTTTTTCAACAAATAGGCTACACGACACAAAAATAATTTTTCAGTTCGGACAACTAGTTCCTGAGATTACCGCGTTCAAAAGTCGTATCGTAAAAATATCACGGCGAGGTTTAATCTCGCATTGAGTATTCAACTCTCGGTGTTGGACCGGCTTTTTTAATAAGTCCGTGTACATGTCGACTTTTTTTTATTTTTTCTTTTTTTTTTATATCAGGATGGGAAATCATCAAATGACTTCTCCCACTCTGGGCGGAGCGGGAGGGCGTGTCAGACTTTTACTGACTAAAACCCACCCGTGTTCCATCAGTTGCCCATGTGCCAGGGTCACGGTATCTCTTTCGAACAATCACGCGACCCCGGCAGGCATCGGTCCTAGTAGACACTGCTGCTGACATCTCTTTGAGGCGCGCGTGGAACACTGCGCGCCGTCGACCCGAGCCTGGTCCTTACCGGGCGGCGAGCTACCCATTGCTCGCCACCCGCAAGCTCGCGCCTACGGTGGCCGGGAGTCCGCAATCGACTCCCGACGCCCGGGGCGTCTCCTCCTGCGGCGGTTAGGGACGTGAGAGCGCCGAGACTGCCACTCCCTCACGCGCCCCGCCTCCTCCTTCGCGAGCATTACTGCTTCGCAGAAGGAGGTGACTGCTTCCCATTCCCTCTCGCTCCGTACCATGGCTCGCACCAGGGCCGGACGCGAGAGGTCGCCGCCGCCGATCGCCTCCACGAGGACACGGCGGTGTCCCGCCCAGGCAGGGCACACCTCCACCGTATGCTCCACCGTGTCCTCCAGACGATCCTCGCAATGGAAACACCCGGACGTATCCTCCCGCTTTATCCTGAACAGGAACCCACTGAAGCATCCATGCCCGGTGAGAACCTGCGTCTGGGGGATGGTGAGGACGCCGTGGCGCCTCTCTATCCACTCCTCAAAGAGGGGACTTACCGCCGCAATTGTGGCGTGCCCAGCACTGGGTTGCGACAATCGTACCCGCCATGTCGCCATGAGATCACACCGGAGCTCTGTCCGCCGTGCCGCGATTTGTCGCGGCAGCGGAGTTTCGCCCCGGCGTTTCGCGTCCTCGCGCTACTCCCACATGTGCGCGAGGACCTTTGCCTCCAGATCCCATGGTGGCACTCCGGCAAGGAGGCTCGCCGCCTCGCACGAGATCGTGCGGTATCCTCGGATTAATCGGATGGCCATGACCCTCTGGGCCGCACTCAACCGGCGCGCTGGGCGCAGCCTCAATGAGGGCGCCCACACTGGTGCCCCGTAGAGGGCCATGGACCGCACTGTACATGTCGACTTACTAAGCTGGTATAGTGCAAGCTATAATAATTTAGTTATCACAATACTTAAAATACTTAATAGGTACTCAAATACACAGACAGAAAAACTTCTAGAAATGTTGTCATGATCATAATTAATTCCTTCGTAACTATTTACTTTTGTATGTTTACACAGGCTTAGTTCGCATAGTTCTTAATAGATTACTTTTTAATCCCACTGGACCTATAAGAAAAGTTTATTTTCTTTTTAAATGTCGCAACATCATGTTGAGATAGGAGCCGTTTGGCCTCGTATAGGACTTTTTGATTTTTATTGTTTCACTTTCTAGAAATATTGTTATTCTTAGTTTTATTATAATTGTGTGTTTAGTTTAGTATGTGATCTTCCTGTATAAGTCACAATAAATACTGTTTCTGTCTTTATTTCCTGAAAATCCAGTACCCAAAAACATCTCACCGCCACATTTTCACGTTCGTGCGAACTCGAACGTGGAGTTATGTGGCACATAACTTTAAGGCAACAACTTCATACGAAACTAAACTAGCTGAAGTCCTCCAAGGCTTAGCAGATTACCCTACTAATGCTCCAAACTATAGATTATTTCGGCACAGTCCAGTGGATTCGGCGTGTCGAGACAATGCAGTTAATCAAGCGGCCAGCAAACAATATAAATAGTATACAAACACGCCATTGCGGTCTGCCCTACAGTCTTGTCTGCTAAGACCATCAATTACTTTATTTACGTTTAAATAACGTATAGATTCGAGAAACAGAACTCTTTGTTTCTTTTTTTCAGCTGTAGGTAGGTAATAACAGGTGTAACAATGCCGGAAACCTATATCATAAGACGTATCGTTATGGCAGTTAAACGTGGTATTTTTCTTTGAGTTCCGTGCCAAATTTGGCAACATGGATATTTTAATTTCTGTGTAGGTAAGTCTATCAAAAGCAGCGGCTTCTAAAATTATAGACCTGTAATGAACTTGTGGTTTGATATGAAAAAGAAGGCAAGTTGTCGCAATTAAAAACGTTTAAACTTCGTATAAAGTATGTCTAAACTAGTTCCAATTAGAATTTTGAAATAGTGATGTGACATTTTGGGAGTTCGACGTCAAAAGCTAGTCTAAAATATTTTTATTGTTTTGGTTTTTTTGACATATTGCAAACGCTCTCAAAAAACGAAATATAGTGTAGGAACTCAATTATAGTCGAAAACTCTACAAACTAGGTCATTGATACCAGAGGAAGGGTTTTGAAGAAACTGCAAGCATCTACACAAAATTTTTAACGCTTCTGCTTTACTTCTGAAGTATAGTCACTTGTCACGCTGCTAGATAAATCCACCTAAAATTATAGCCTTCAGATGTCCAACAATTTGTTTTTATTAAGGACACATTAAACTGATCTTTTGGAACCTTATGAAGCTTTTAATGACAAACACTTTTTTTAATTTCTTGGTGTCTTCTTTGTGTGTCCCATATGCAGCATTTGATCAGAACTGTGACGCGTAACCAAAATGATCGCAGTAATTAACCTAGGGCACCCGGACCAAATGGGTTAAGCGTTGGAAGGTGCACTAGTTCCCATGATCCCAGGTCCAAGTGCCGGCAGGGATCACCAGGGTGGTTTTCAATCAGTAAGATTCTGACAGACCTGTCCGCCAGCCCCAGTGCAGAGGACATTCATGAGGATTTTTCACCACGGAACCAAAATATTGTTTTGAAATGTGAATTCTTACGGCAGCAGCTGGCAAGCCCTAAATACAAGATTTTGACAGTTACTTAGGTAATAAGTATTTTAGGTCTCTGAAACTGGAATTATTAGTGGTTCACAAAAAGAGGCGCAATCATTATATTAGTGTTAAACAAAAAAATTAGGACCACGAAATGGGAACTATTAAAGGTTTGATTATAATATTAACTATCCTGGTGATTATGATGATAAGTCGAAACGATCTCCTTTCACTTGTGACCGGAGGACCTCAGCTGGCATGTGGCTGTGGCTGTGTGTGTGTGTGCCCCATCTATACTAATATTATAAAGAGGAAAAGTTTGTTTTTTTGTTTGTTTGTTTATAATGGATAAAGTCAAAAACCACTGGACCGATTTTAAAAAATCTTTCACCATTAGAAAGCTACATTATCTATAGGCTATATTTTATTTTTTTTTTAAATAGGGGTCCGTAAGATATTAGGATTTTTCGGACCCAAGGTGTAAAAATCATCCTTATTAATATGTCTTCGAAGTACCAGGTTGTCATAACTTGGTAGGAGCTCACCTAACATGGGTGTGTATAACTAGAAAACGCTTTATGTCTTCGAAGTACCAGGTTGGCATAACTTGGTAGGAGCTCAACTAACATGGGTTTTATTGATTCTGAGGCGGTACGAAGTTCGCTGGGTCAGCTAGTATATTATAATTTAGGGTTAGTTTCCAAAGACCTAATTAAGACTGTGGTACAGGCCATCAGATAGAAAAAAAAATCTCCAGGAGACCGACATCAAAACCAGGACAAGAAATACATGCGTCCCTATTTTATTTAAGATCATCACCACTTTTTTTAAAACGGTAAAGGAAAACATCGCGAGGAAACCGGCATGTCGTAGAACTGAAACATTGAAGACATAATGACGTCAAACAACCGGGGTAACCGGTGGGTTCGCGTGGTAGATTATAGCCCACGCCCTGCCGAAGAGAGGAGGTCTGTGTTCCAGTAGTGGGAACATTGTGGGCTGTATAACATGCCACCACGCGGGCCCAGTTCGGATTGGTAGATGTCACATGTCTTCGATTTTTTGGTTCTAGGATATGCCGGTTCCTTCACCCGTTTTGAGAGAAGTTGTGATGAAATAATTTACATAAAATAAAGCGCCTGCCTGGGTTCTAACTCACGACCTACAACTTGAAAGCCGCGGTTGTTACCACTGGGCCACCCCCTGGCTGGAGGCCTTAATTTAAGGTAGCCACAGGCAAGTCCGCTTAAGCAACCGATAACCTCATAAGTTGACCTACGAGATGTCGTTCAAAAAATAAAAACACTGGACCACCACTACTCTCCGATGATTCGTGTCACACCCTAAAATATTGCAGGTCTTTGAAAATTAACCCTAAACAGGAAATTTGTTTAACCAATGCGCAATTTTTTTTTTTGGTGGTTCAGTGTCAGTAATAGAACACATTTCAATTATTTTTTCTATACTTTTTTTAAAATTACTATCGGGCTTTAAATCAGTAAACTGTGGACAACCTACATATTTCGTAATATGATAATGAAACAGTAATAAGTCAGTAACCGCGCGCTAGGTACTTCGAACTTCTTAGAATTTTGACCGATCGAACAGCTGGTAGGTACTAGTAGCTACGCTTGGTCGTTCACCTTCGCCGCCGCGCCGACGTCGGTCCTTCGAGATTCTTAGAATTTTGACCGATCGAACAACTGGTAGGTACTAGTAGCTACGCTCAGTTGTTCACCCTCGCCGCGCGCAAGTTACCATAAAAACCAGTTTCAAAATTAACATCTTTCGTTAGCGATAACTTATTTTTGTTGTACTAAGATACAGAGGGTGTCTCATAAGTAATGTCGGGTTTCATAACTAAAAATTTATTACGCCTCATTTTATACATGTCGCAACTTGTTAAGATATTCTCTAGTTCTGTGGAGAGTGCAATTGATTAACTTTAATTTAATCGTACTTTCTTTGTTTATTGACGTTGTAGGTCGTTTTGATACTAAAAAGTATGGAGTGCGATAAATATGAAATTCGTGTACTGTTAAGACATTATTGGAAACAAAAGTTTAAAGCAACCGCGGCAGCAAGGAAAATATGTGAAATTGAGGGGAAGACATGGTTAATGAGCGAACGGCACAGCGTTGGTTTAATCGCTTTAACAGTGGAGATTTGACACTTGAAGATCGATCGCGTTCTGGTCGTCCACCTGTGTGGGATGTTGAGGCTACAAAGGAAGCAGTAGAAAACCAACCCAGTACCAGCACTCGTCGATTATCGGACTCGTTGGGACCTTCTAAAGACACTATACATCGCCACTTAAAATCATTAGGTAAGACCTATAAAAGTTGTCGTATAGTTCCCCATGAATTAGACGAGATTCAGGCGAAACGACGAGTAGAGGTGTGTAAACAGCTCCTTGCTCTGCCGAAAGGTGATCGTTTTATTAAACGCATTGTTACTTGCGACGAAAAATGGATTTATCTAAACAACCCAGACATATCAAAACAGTGGTTAGACATAAGACAATTACCTGAACCTGTCGTGAAAAGAGGTCGTTTCGAGTCGAAAGTCTTGTTGTGTGTCTGGTGGAATTATGAAGGTTTAGTGTACTTTGAGATAGTTCCGGATGGTCGAACTATCAATGCTGAGTTATATTCTGGACAACTAACCTGAATGTATGAGGTTTTATCGCAGAAATATCCAGGCTTAGTCAACCGAAAACGAGTGCTCTTACAACAGGATAATGCTAGACCGCATACGGCGAAAGTTACACGGGATAAGATCGAAGAACTTGGTGGAATTGAACTCCTACCACATCCAGCATTTAGTCCAGACCTTGCACCATCTGATTACTATTTATTCAGATCCATGGCAAAATTCCTGCGTGGAAAAAAATTCGAGTCAAGAGAAGATGTTGAAAATGCAGTGCGGCAATTCTTTGCATCTAAGCCCAAGGAATGGTTTTACCAAGGTCTCAAAGAGCTGGCTGAACGTTGGGTTAGGACTGTAGAATACGATGGGCTATACTTTGAATACTAAGGTTTTCTTTTTATATAATTAATTATTAATCGAAGTGAATATTAAAAACCGACATTATTTATGAGACACCCTCTGTATATCAAAATTAAAATTGCATGGTTATTATAACTCGTTTAAGTTTAATTTGTTAAAATTTGCGCACTGGTTAAAAACTTATCCTGTATACTAAGTAAACTCGATGAAAGACCGATATTTGATTAGCTAATGACAATAACATTAATGAGTAGCTTACAGTGTTAGTGCTATGACAATAGCTAATTTTGACACGATCTACTCGGATTTAGCGGGTAGACAATAGGCGGACGATATGCGTTCAAGTGATTAGGTAACTCTAGATGTATCAAATCTATTGTTACTATACAAGGTGCAGTTTTGGACCTGCAAAACATTTCAGGAGGTAATTATGTTAGTGATTCTCGACACGTATTTTTTTTTCATTTCATTCTTATTTACGGAAATCGGTAAGTGTGAACTCCCTTTTTTAAAACGTGGCCAGTCTGTACATGTCCTTAAGCTGCGCTTTCACACACACAAACAAACGCAACCGACATTTCTTTCATAGATCAAAAGCTCGAGGGTTTTTAAGAGAGTTATTCTGAAAAATAATAAAATTGAAAAATCTAAAATAAAAAGTATTATTGATTATTGACTTGGTATCGTATTGTTATATGATTATTTACGAGTCTCATAACAACCTCCGGAAATGTTTTGCAGGTTCAAAACTGCATCTTGTATAAGCAGGGAAGTGATAACAAGAATAGTATAAGTGTCATAGTGTCAATTTCATTACCATTTTTGACAAAAAATCTTAGTAGACTCTTAGCAAAATAAAATCAGTCAGACGAGTTGATTGGAGGTTAAGCTACGCTAGCTGCGGTCGGCTTGTAGATGGGTGGCTAGACTATCTATTGTATCGATACCTATATCGGCAAAACCACGTTAAGCCGTTGATCCCGGCTGTCATTTATAAATATTTGTCGCTAAGGGTAGTCAGTACGTACCGTGTGGTGCCGGACGTAAAGAATAACACCACCCCATTTCTTCCTGTGGGTGTCGTAAAAGGCGACTAAGGGGTTTACTAGAGAATGCGCAGCAGCGTTCTCTATGCATTTTACCACCATACTGCGATCGCCAACCCGCCTGCCAATCGTGGCGATTATGGCAAAGCCCCCCAAATTGGGGGAGGCCTAAGTCCAGCAGTCGACGTCTTATGGCTGAAATGAATGAAAATGAAGGGTAGTCAGACGTCCAGAAATTCTGACAACCAGTTCTAACAAGACTATCGTGTAACTTTGTACCTGGGTTGTGGGTGTCAGCTAGGCAGTCACTCCATGTAAAATACTGGTATGCGGCTGGAGGATGACTCCAACATAGTTTGGAAAATGCTACGCAAATTGATTGAGATTTTTTAGACAATGGACTATTTGAATTGGACCCGATATCCCACTGTCTCCAGGCAGATTCATTTTGATGAAGATTCTCCGTAAATTTCAACGCGATCCGTCAGTCGGCCGTGGGAGCAAGGCATTACAATAACAGGAGTATACTTCTCTCTTATCGGTCATGATAAAGGTCTAAAGTCTACTTTTTTTCGAACAAAACAGTCTGCTGTTTAAAGTAAGATCGTATGTCTAAATCTTTATTAAGGAAAATGCTGACTGTTTAATATTTCCTACTGCCAAAAAACCGAGTTCAGTGCGTACAGACAATCATACGAGTGCTCAAAACACACTTACGTAAATACTTACGACGTAACTACGCACGTATGTGACGTCATAAGCTCATCCCCGAGTACTTCCATACCAAGTAACACAGGTACCTTGCCGTCTTGTCTGAATAAATTCCTCCTTCCATATTTTTTATTACCTACCCACAGCTGAAGTAAGGTGATAACATTAGATTTTATCGATGTCGAAAAAATTACCAAGATTCCTCATGTTTATTAGATAGTATCGGATTGCCAGAAAACCGACGTATATGTGAGGTAATAACTGGATGGTCGATGTTTTTCCAGAATAATTCTGGAATGGTTCAATGTTTTTCCAGAATAACTCTGGATAAGATTCTTATAATATCTTAATATCGTCTTGTAAGAGAGAAAATGTCAAATCTCTAACGCCTGATTGAATTGTAATAGCAAACTCACACTGCCGCAAAAGATGTCTCGTGTTACGTGGAGCACACACACAGACGTAATATTATTATATTTACTGGGTTTGATTACGGTTCAATGTCCTCTGAGAAATATTGATGTTATTATTTCAACAATCTCAGTTTTGGAGCTTGTCGTTTTGTTTTGTAATTTGTTGACATATTTAGATCGTCAACTTTCATGCTTAACGCTTCGCCATTTGCAGCTCGATCATTTGGTGTACACTTTTATCCATCCACAAATGCACCGAATCCCCGTACTTCACCATGTTTTCTAAAAAACGTTTAATGTCGAATATTGACCTGCCCCAAATATGCCACAACAAGTGGTCTTTTGCGCTACCCGCATCCAAAGAATTCCTGCAACCTCCTCGAGGTCGTCTGTCCATTTTGCCGCGGACCAAACCACACACTTTAGGCATTTCGATCTTAAATAATCTCTCATTCCATCACTCAAAAACTTCCCGGAAATCTTCATTTAGCTCATCAATTAATGACTGTTACGCTCAACACACACACGTGGTGATTACGAAACTCCGAACAAAATAATGTGCTTAACTTAGGCGTACCTTTTCAAACAATTTCAGCCTCTTCTTACTGACATGTAATTAATTTACGAGAGAAAGATTTCTCCTGATAGTAGGGCCTCGGGAACAGCTAGTGAGTGGATTATTGACTAAGTGCCTGTAATGGGTAGAGGTGGATTAATAATGAAAGAAAGGTCTTAGCTAAGTTTTAGCCTGTTGATAGAATTTTCGCAGAGGTATAAAATTTTATCTTAAAACTATGGCACGGGTCAGTCGTTCAGGTTTAGCTATTTTTGCCGCGGTTGGTCCGAGAATGGGTGACCATCGTTATAAACCTAGACCCCTCCATGCCTCGGAACGGACATTAAACCGTTGGTCCCGGCTGTCATTAATGTGTCTTTGACAGTGGCTACGTCAGAAGCCCAAAAGTCTGACAACCAGTCTAACTTTACCTTACTACCTACTCAGTTACTGAGTTTTGGAGGATAGAAGGGCAGATGCTCCAGTAAAATTTTGGTACTCAGCTGCACCTGTTAGACTCCAGCATAGTTTGGATAAGGCTGGGCAGATTGATTCCTAAACTTTTATTTATTATACAATTGACTTTTTGAGATAAATAATTCAAAACTTACAGAATGACTTGGAAGGCAGTCTACCGATTCTCAGTAGATCAACTCTTATTAGAGGAAATTATTCTCAACTTTATAAGAAGAGTTAGGAGGTACTGGTATCGATACAGCTCAAGCGATGATCAAATTATTTAAGTGTGGTCTAGTGTCTAAGACCGAATTTCCTATCTTTTCTATCACCAATGAAACTGAATTTGATCTGCACATCTAAACCATGTTCCAGAGCTGTTAGTGTCACAATTTTCGGGGAGTATGTCCATATTTTGACAGCTCTGATCGCGATGATGGGGGCTTCCAACTCCGCTTATTTCCTGGCCCCATCCAGAAAGTATGTCACGCAGCTTACATTTCCTTACACCACATTTGCCGTTAATGATGACATAATTTGACATAAAACGGTACTTAATCTTGTAGCAACAAAGCCCACATTTCAATGGCAATACGTTTTCTTAATGTAATTGAATGTTTGTCATACTTTAGAACTAAAATTAGGCATAAAAATGTTTGGAATTCCTTCTGCATAATATCCCGGTTTGTGGCTGAAATATTCGGTTCAATTATGACGAAATATAGCGGTTTATATTACCGTCCGAGACAGCTATGAATAAGGCCATCCACAGAAAAATAAGTCATTATGATTTTATCATTTTGAGGGATTTTCCACGTTTCAAGCACTTAAACCCTGAATAATAAATAACGTGGTTGTTCGTTTCTAGACCTAGATGTTCTTAGCGTGTGGGTGGAAAAAAATGACATGAAAAAATAAAGTCAAACGACTTCCGAAAAAAACACTACAAAGTGAAAAATAACTTTAATTTCGGAAGTTGGTGGCTTTGGATATACATTTTAGTTTTTTGTTACCGACTTCAGAAATAAAGTTATTTTACACTTTGCAGGTAATGCTTTTTTCCGAAGTTGGTTGTTTTTTTTTATTAATCTTTTAAGTATCGTTTTTAGTTACCTAAAATCTACCACACCAATTCGTATACTACTATGTGCTATGTAAGCAACAGTGACAGAAAATACGAGAATTTCATCTAGATTTACACTAAAAAAAGAATTTTCGAAATCCATTCACAATTGCGGATCATACATTAAAAAAAAACATACTGACGAATTTAATATCTATAGACTTCTAAAATGTAGCAAAGCAGATACCTTTAAAATAAACCTAGAGTTTTCATTATTAAATTGTAGGGCTTTTATTACAGCCCAAACCGTAGGCAAGCAATGGTGTAATGTGTTTGTATAAGGTTTGAATTTCACTGGGCAATTAATTAATTACAAAAATAGATTTCGTATTCAAAAATTTGAAATTGATCAAAAAGTGTTTCCGATACCGGGAATCGAACCCGAGCCTCCTGGGTGAGAGCCAGGTATCCTAGCCACTAGACCATATCGGATGTTTCATATAGGACGAAATGTGTGTATAAAATATCTTTCAGTCTATAGATGTGTTTATATTGAGGTTTACCGAGTTCTTCTAAACAGGGATCTCGCTCTAACCTAATTTTTCTATAACCCAACAATATTTATGAAATAGTATGAACTTTCTTATTTAACCATTGTAGCTACAGAAAAATGATTTTAGGAGACTGTCCTTTGTTGAGCATTTGATAACTGAATTCACAGATTTGGGAAAAATAGTACTGTCAGCCAGATAGATGTTGCCAAATGTTGCGTATATGGATCCTAAGACACTTTTGGATTAACTGAGGTTACAGTACTAGAAAAGTCAGAAATCGCATAATACTTTTCCCAAACCGACATTACTGTTAATCTTATGTACGATCTTTATATATATTTTTAACCCCCGACGCAAAAAGAGGGGTGTTATAAGTTTGACGTGTCTGTCTGTCTGTCTGTCTGTCTGTCTGTGGCATCATAGCTCCTGAACGGATGATGCGATTACAATAAAAAAATATATGTTATAAAGGTGACTTATCTGCGAGTGTTCTTAGATATGTTTGATGAAAATCGGTTGAGCCGTTTAAAAGTTGTGGGGGGGAAAGTGGGGAAGAGTAACCGAATGTCAGCAAATATACTCGAGTGGGGTCTCAAATGAAAGCGCACTGAAAGAGAATATTGATGAATTAATCGAGAGTGTTCTTAGCTTCGTTTGATTGTACATTATATTAAGTATATACCTATAAAAAGTACAAAATAAAAAATTAAATTTAAAATTTAAAAAACCCCCGACACAAAAACCTAATTTCCCTTTAAAAAGTAAAAAATAATAACTCAATCTTAAAGTACCTAAGAATGTATTAATAATTCAAAAAAAAATACGCCGCGTTGGGGGACCGCTCCGCGAGTGCAGACGTCGTTGACTGCTTAGTTAGGTAGTAAGAATATTGGTAATTAAATTGTTAGGTTTGAAGCGGTCCCCCAACGCGGCGTATTTTTTTTTGAATTATTAATACATTCTTAGGTACTTTAAGATTGAGTTATTATTTTTTACTTTTTAAAGGGAAATTAGGTTTTTGTGTCGGGGGTTTTTTAAATTTTAAATTTAATTTTTTTTAAATCGATGCATTCCTAATGATGCTATAAAGGGAGGTAAAGGAGATAAAAAAAACGTAACAAATAAAGCAACCGCCTCTCGAAAAAAAACTACAAAAAGAAAAATAAAGCAAGTAACTAGAATTTCGGAAGTCTGTGAAAAAAAACTGAAATATATATATCCAAAGATACTGACTTCCGAAATTAAAGTTATTTTCACTTTGTTGTGTTTTTTCGGAAGTAGTTTAGTTGTAGTAGTTAGTATTGGTCAGAATGTTGAGCCACAAAAGGGATGAATGAAATTGCATGCAGCTGAGATGAGAATGTTAAGAGAGAGAATGTCACGTGATACAGAAGAATGAGGAAAATGTCTTGAAGAATGTATTGAGTATGAATGTCGATGGCTTTAAGCGTAGAGTCACACAGTCCATCCATCATTTCTTTGGTCTCCACCAAAGAAATGATGGATGGACTGTGTGAATTATATTAAAAGGGGGTGAATACTGAGATGACGACTAATAGAGAAGTGTGGAAGAAAAAGACGTGTTGCACCGACCACAAATAAATTGGAATAAGGGCTGGAGAATGATGATGTGTTTATTCAGAAGTCAGTTATTTTTTGTATAGCTAAAATTGACATATTTGGTACAGTATAACGCTGAACTGTCGAGGATTTCGAATTAGGCACAAGAGTAACTTCTATTCAGTTTCAAGAGAGCTATCCAACGATGTATTACACATTGCTTTTGAAGGGGCTACCAAAATAAGCATATTCCTGTGGCTGTGAATATACGAACCATGTGCCTACCACGTAATTGGATCTACTCTTCGTTTGAGCTTAACAACAATCTAAAAATTCATCAAAACTAATATTCATACCAGTAATTCCATCATAATTATTAACATTACTATTTAACCAAGGCAAACAAGTCATAACTAACTCTCTATCACATGTTTGCCTAAACTGTTGCCAAGTAATACCTAGGATTACCTGTAAACCTAGGCATTTGAAAAGCAATATAGCCTATTAATGTCCAAACAAATATGTTTTATGCCTATTTTTATGGCTTTGTGTTATAATAATGATGGTATTTTCAGGTAATGGTCAAGTTGTTTTAATATGATTGCTTTAATAACATATTTCTGAGTTAGCAATGATAAGTTTTCTGTTTTCCATCGAAGAGCTTATGGTTTGTCCCCGTTTTTATTTGTGGGTGGAAAATCATCAAATGTCATCTCCTGCTCTGGGCGGAGCGGAAGGGCGTGTCAGACTTTTACTGACTAAAACCCACCCGTGTTTCTTCAGCTTCCAACATGCCAGGGTCACGGTAACTCTTTCGAACAAATCTCGCGACCGTGGCAGGATGGTCCGCCCCCTAAGTTCTTAACCACATTATGGCAAAATTAGAAGCCCAAATACCTAACCTAACACCCTAACTACTAAACTTTAGTAAGCGGTTGATTAAATATTGGTGAAAACGAACCTTAGAAGGAAGGGTATTAAAAATTACTGTAAGGTAACATTCACACGTACGTAATAAAATTGCAGGGAGATTCTTTACGAAGGTACTGCGTTTTTAACTCTCCGTGTTGATCTGAGCATTGAATCCAACAGAGGTAGAGCGGGTGTGTTTTTTTTTTATGTGTAGGAAATCATCAAATGACGTCTCCCGCTCTTGGGCGGAGCGGGACGGCGTGTCAGACTTTTACTGACTAAAACTCACCCGTGTTCCTTCAGTTGCCCATGTGCCAGGGCCACGGTATCTCTTTCGAACACGCGGGTGTGTCTCAGGGCGTTGAAAATACACAGAGTTAGGTTTTCAATTTAAAAAAAAAACTAATTTCTAGTTTATTATAAAAAAAAGTCTCATAGATGAATTACACTTACACACGGACACAAAACAATGCGGATTTTAATGTTTATGAGATTTTCAACTCTCGCTGTTAGACCGAACATTGAGAATCCAACAGAGTGCAACAGCGCAGCGAAAAATCACAGTGTTCGATTTTAAACTCTCGTCATTGAACAGTGTGCTGAATATCCAATGCGAGAAAGGATCCCGCCTCGATATAAATATAGATATTTTTACATACACGTTTATTTTGAATGCTCTACTAAGGCTTATTTTCACCACTAGTTAATCAACGAATTATTAATTTAACAAGTCTCGCATCTATCAAAACCGAATTAAAAAGACAAGAGAGTATTCAGTGTAAATCGATCAGCAAACCTTGTTCACCTTTTCTTTTTTCAAACATGTTTTGAACCTTCTTACCAAATTTTGAAATAATATAATAATTGCTAGAAAAAATTAGCTCTGTAACAAATGTATTTCTTTAATTTCAAAGTTGGTACAATTTCGTTTCAATAATTTCCGATGTAAGTAATAAAGGTCACGTGCTAAAAAAAAATATTAATTTATCCATAAAATATTTTTTTTTTCCTTAATTTAGTCCTCTATTCAACTTTTTGTGTTTCTGAAAATCGATGATTGCTCAATTATTTTATTAAATCAGAACCAAAAAGATATTCCGATACCGGGAATCGAACCCGAGCCTCCTGGGTGAGAGCCAGGTATCCTAGCCACTAGACCATATCGGATGTTGTCTGAGGTGGCGAAATGTGTGGATTCAACTTGTTTCAGTAGGTAATGGGGTTGACCCAGTTCTTTCGAAAAAGAAACCTCGCTCTTACCTACTTTCTCCGTAACCAGGCAATATACACATCTCTTATAAAAACCGAAACATTATTAATAAAAAAAAACCGGCCAAGTGCGAGTCGGACTCGCGCACCGAGGGTTCCGTACAAACCTGTAGGTATTCTCGGTTTAAAATTTAAAAAAAAAAAAAAACTACTCACTCGATCTCGTTCAAACCAATTTTCGGTGGTAGTTTACATGGTAATGTATATTATATATTTTTTTTAGTTTTATCATTCTCTTATTTTAGAAGTTACGGGGGGGGGGGACACACATTTTACCACTTTGGAAGTGTCTCTCGCGCAAACTATTCAGTTTAGAAAAAAATGATATTAGAAACCTCATTACCATTTTTGAAGACCTATTCATAGATACCCCACACGTATGGGTTTGATGAAAAAAAACATTTTTGAGTTTCAGTTCTATGTATGGGGAACCCCAAAATTTATTGTTTTTTTTCTACTTTAGTGTGAAAATCTTAATGCGGTTCACAGAATACATCTACTTACCAAGTTTCAACAGCATAGCTCTTATAGTTTCGGAATAAAATGGCTGTGACATACGGACGGACGGACAGACAGACAGACAGACAGACAGACAGACAGACATGACGAATCTATAAGGGTTCCGTTTTTTGCCATTTGGCAACGGAACCCTAAAAAGAAGACTGTTATCATTACAAAAATACACCAATAAATAGCTGGCAGTTAGTCTACATCCAATACATGAATGTAGAGATTGTTTGTAATGTGTATTCCGTTGGAATGTATGATTTTTAATTGTCACACGTCAAAATCCCGTCGTAATGAAATATTTTTACGCCCGTGTGCCACTTTTTACATGGATATTTATCTAAACAAGAAAATTAAAAAAAGTTCTATCTGCCAATACTCATTAATATTATATAGGGTGGACAACGATGCACAAAGTCAAACCATGAATTTAACATATATCTTCTATATCTTAGGACAACCAACACAACGTTATCTGATCCCAAACTAAGGTTGAACTTTTAATCCTATTCACTAACTTGACAGTTCAATGCAAAATAATGATACCATTCTAAAACTAATAGTATCGGGGTAGTGAACGATTTCGCATAAAGAATGAATGATAAAAATGTTTTAAATTAAATAAAACTTAAAAAAATAGTTTTTAGGTGTGGATTATAGGAATAATAAATAATTTTTAATAACAGTTATTTCCTTTTTTTTATTTTCTTCTGATAGAAACAAAACTAAATATAAAAATTATGTCATTTTTGCTTATTTTTTATAGTAATAGTCATTTTATTTCCTCTGCCAGCCATAGACTACATATATATCGATATAGTACACATCTTGTTTTAAGACAAGTTATTAAATTTAAATTACAAAGTTTGCATGAAAGTACATTATTTCAAGTTCATTCAATTTCATTCATTCTTGCACCACCTCACTACCTTTTTTTGTCAAAACCTGGTATCCCTCAAATTGTCAAATTAGTGAATAGGATTAAAAGTTCAACCTTAGGCACAGCCTGTACTATGGCCACCAGACAACTGATAAACATACTTATATATTTCTAAATAAACACATATTGTAGATAAATTACACCCAGACGCAGAACAAATAATTGTGCTCATCACACAAGATTTGTCCTGGGTGAGAATCGAACCCACGATATATATGCTTGTAGACCCCTAGAGATTTTTTTCGCTGGTTATCAAAAAAATAAAATAAAACGCCTATTTCATAAAAAAAAAATACTTATAATATCTACCTCTGCGGTTAAAACATATCGATACCAGAAGTATCAATTAATGTAAGGGACAAAACACGGTTTTTCAGGAGAGCCAAAAAACGATTTTATTTTTTGAAATCTGTCTATAACTTTTTACTGTCTGCTCCAATTTTAATTGTGTCTAAAGGAAAGTTTCTTAGAATTTCCTCTTCTTTCATGCTATAGACGCAAGATTTAGGAATACCCAGCGGCTTAGAATGTAGCTTGTCCCTTACATTAAAAAGATATGTTTAGTTGTGCCTTACGTTACTAATATTTTATGTGTAAACTGTCAAGCATAGTTGAAGCAGCAAGAGCAATAGAAAATTATACGTAATTCTATTGTAAAGGACTTTTACAGTGTTGCAATTTGATGTAACTATAGATTATCTACTAAAATTATGGTATTTTAACACCATAGAAATAGGTTCTTTGCATGATTAATGTTAGTTTCAGCTTAGCTACAGATTTCAATGAAAATTAGGGATACAAAAATAAAACGATTTATTGTTAATATATTTATTTTTATTTTTGACTTTTATGTCTGCGTAATTATTATAAATTTAACACACATTAGTGTATATGTTACCGGCCAAACCCGATTTCAGGACAAACTAGTTTTGCCTAGGCTAAACTAGTTCTTCCTTTACGCGATAGGATTAACTAGTATAGCCTAGTCCAAACTAATTTGTCCTAAGCCCGATAGGATAAACTAGTTAAGGCTAGTCCAAACCAATTTTTCCTAAGCCCGATAGGATAGATCAGTTTAGGCTAGGCCAAACTAGTTGATCCTGATATAAATACGCACACTCTAGGATAAACTGGTATGGCCCGGTCTAAACATTATAGTATATCTAGAAAGTCAAAATAAATCGATAAACTTAATAAAATACTCCGTAATTGGAGAACATAATCATTTTTTCTAAACCATAATGATTCGTCGTTAAAAGTTATGGATAATTGGTAATACAAATAATCATACTATAACAAATAATAATAACGTGATAGATACTAAGACAACGGTGCGGATTAAAAAAAGAAGTGACAAAAAATTAAAACGGTATGCTTAGATAGTTTGGTCAAGCTGACAGAATGAATGAAGGGTGGCTAAGAAAAGGTATTTACTAGGCAGGTGGGAAACGCCAGTGGTCGACGCCCTAGGAGGAGATATAGACCATATAAATATAGTGATCTTGTTGGTGAGTAGCGTTTGCCAGCGGCTTCGCCCACGCAGATGTCGGTAATTATCCCGCGGAAGTTACTACCGGGATTATCATCATCATTTCAGCCGCAAGAAGTCCACTGCTGGACATGAGCCTCCCTCATGCACAGCCAATTTGACCGGTGCATTTTTTGGGGAGATTTACCATAATCGTCACGCTTGGCAGGCGGGTTGGTGATCGCAGTTTGGTGGTAAAATGCATAGAGAACGCTGCTGCCTGCTACTACCGGGATAAAGAAGTATTATTTCTAATATTGTCAATCTAGATCATAAACTATCTGTTTATAAACATAAAAATCCGTTCCGTAATTTTTGCTTGAAAGAGTAATAAATTCTCACGAACTTTCACATTTATATAATAATTTTAGTAGGATGTTCTTCAGACATGCCAGGTGCGTAGTACTTGACTTGTGCGTGTATGACAGATGTTTGAACGTAAACGAGGAAAATAAATATAAATATCTTAGGACAACCAACATACCGTTATCTGATCCCAAACTATGCAGAGCCTGTACTATGGCAACCAGACAACTGATAAATATCCTTATATATTTCTAAATACATACATATTATAGATAAATTACACCCAGACACAGAACAAATAATTGCGCTTGTTAGATATTTCATTTTGATATTTTATAATTGTTGGGTAGATAATGACATCTATCACATTAACGAAGCATTGAACCAATATAGAAGTACCTAATTTGACTAGATAAAGTGTTTACAAAAACTGACTCGTCTTAAATAGGAAAAATAACTATGATTTTAGTACTAGAAATAATTAATAATTATTTAATTATAGTTTTAGTATATCGTAGGTTTTATATTGCAATTTTACTTTATTAAGCTGATCCAAATGACTGGTACAATACTGTCAGTTCATATTGATATTCTTTTAATGATTCGTAACTGCGAAGAAGTTACGAATCAGTCCTTATTAAATTGCTAAATTACCTCAAAATGTTTTTAAACTGTTTCACTACATAACAATGGTTTATTATTATCTGTGTTATAAGTTATTAAGCCAAAATGTGTAATGATCTGTCATTTGTTCAAAATGGCGGGAGATGTCTGACGATTTTGTTAGATTGACGTTTGTAGGATATAAAAAGGATAGTAGGGGAGAGGGGGAATGACGGGGACGCGAGGCACGACGGGGCCACCCATACTTACAAAGAACTGTACGCTCTAGATGTGTTTTGTTTTCGTTAATAGGTAGCCATTTTGTATCTCTCTTTAGTCTGATGGTGACCAGCGACTAGACTGCGTGCGTTTGAATTTTAAAACAATAAACGGTTTTCAACGTAATTTTATGTAATTTTTTGTGACTACGAATACGCATATAAAAAGGTAAGTGTTAATGTCGCTACTATCATATATTTATTTTGTTTTTGCAGATAAATTACTTATTGATATGTTTTGAACAAAAATACTCTAACTGTCACTCATTTTATTTAGTTTTTTATTTAAAATAATGTTTTTTTTATTGAAAATTTTAAATAATGAGAGAATTGGGGCATAACGGGGACATGACTACGGGGTACGATGGGGTACCCCGTTATGCCCCGCAACCGTTGTTCCCATTATGCCCCTGTTTTGTAAACTAACTGAAGAATCGTTTTTGTTCATTTGATAATAGAAAATATTTTGTTTTCGGTATAAAAATGGTACGGACGTAAAAGAAGAAAAGTTCGAGACTTTGTTCGTCCACGGAAAACATGAAACAGGCAATTGACGACGTCTTAAGCAAAACTGCTGGCTATAGAAAAGCAGTTCACCTGTAGAAGAACTCTAAGAAACAGAAGATCCAAAAAGCTCCTTGTGGTCTAGAGAATACGGACGAGGATACCATGTGCCTGTACTGCTTGACGTGAACTACACTTATTTAAAGTTTTCGGTAGGTTGGGTGGCTTGCCAACTATGTGGATGGTGGGCTCATACAGCATGTGCTGGTGTAGACGACAACAATACAGAAGAAATCCACATCTGCTTGTACTGTGACGCAAAATAAATACGTACCCCATACTGCCCCTACCCTGGGGCACGATGGGGTTTACAATGTAGTTTCAAAATTAAAATTAAAACGTCATATGATTATTTACATCACCAAATTCTATGCCAAATGATAGTTTGATAAGTAACCAAAGTGTTGTAATTAGTTTCAGTTAATAAATACTTTGTGTTAATTATTTTACTGCGTATTTTCCTCAACGTCCCCATTATGCCCCCCTCTCCCCTAATTACTTTATCGAGGCAGTTCCTTGGAAAAGGTTTAGTTGGTTAGTTCTAGTGCTGTTGTTGTGTGGAAAAGATCGACCAGAGGTCACGTAAGTTAAGTAATTTGATATTATGTAATACTTTGCTTATTATGAAAATGTTGTTGTACCATTTATGTTGTTGCCAATATTGCGAATGTTTTAAATCATATAAAATGGAATATTCATATTCTTTCTTTGCCTAGCTATTGTAATTGTTGTGATTATGTTGATATTATTTTGAGATCTCTTGGACAATCGTCCAAGAGATAGAATCAAATGTATTTAAGATGATGATAATTTATGGCAATGTAAGAAGTGTGTTGATATAATACTTTAATACTGTTTCCATGGAGTTTCTTGTCCTTCTTCTCCGTGAAGACCTAGTTTTGGAACGGACAACTAGCTTTCTGATTAATTACTGACAAGCCTAATTGAAATAAATATCTAGTCTTGTCTTTCTGTGCTTTACTTAGTAAAACCCTTTCCCAACAAACCATATTCATAAGAACCTTCATACACAATAAATAAACCGTAACCATTCTGATACACAAAGCTTGATATTTGGTAAATATATAATACTTATAGTTATATATAATAATTATAGTTATATATAGATTTTGCTATTACGCTCATCACACAAAGATTTGTCCTGGGTGGGAATCGAACCCACGACAGTCGAATCGTTGTCACTAACCACTACACTTACAGGCCAGTCATAAAAAAGTAAGTAAGGATCGTAGCAGGTGGTTTCTATAGTTTCTAAAGCGTGAGTTTATGGTGCATGTAAATTACTACGCTTGCGCGGAACTGTTAAACAGTTGGGACGTCTTTTTAACGTCATACATCACATATCCGATATGGTCTAGTGGCTAGGATACCTGGCTCTCACCCAGGAGGCTCGGGTTCGATTCCCGGTATCGGAAATACTTTTTGGAGACAAACCTTTTTACGGTCAATTTTTATATTTATTACCTTCATTATTGCATTTTTGTTGTACCTATCTTTCGACAGATTAAAATTTATCATTAAAAATATCACGTTCCTAATTTATTTTGCTAAAATATTACTATTTCACCTTAAAAATTAACCGGTTCGTCCTACATGACATTTGTACTGCTTTATATAAAGGTTTTTTGAGAGTAATTTAACTTCTCAAAAAGCCCTGCCTACAATGGATTCAGATAACAAGTACTTAGGTACTTAATAAAATAGAAGTTGGTGTACAAATTCTAAATACACATAAATAAAATACTAGATAAATAAAATATAAAAACCTATTTAAATCAAATGACATGGTTGCCACGACAACAACTAGTAAAGAGTTGGCGTTAAAATTGTACATAAACAATGTAAATAATAATAAAGTATCAAATTCTAATAATAAAAGCAAAATAAGACCTGTTACACCATAATATTCCAAAACAATGTAGCAAAAGTAATCTTCTTTATCCCGTCTCACATAACACTGTATGACGCGCCACCGTGCCCCATCTGCGTTCAGAGTAAACTTTAGCTTTAATTAACTTTACAGTGATTAATCACCCCGTTAACTATTCAAAATTAACGTCCGTTAAACAAATTGCTTATGTAAGTCTAGCGTACAGACTCTAAGATTATTTGGTTAAGTTTATTGTAATCTATGTTTTAGTTTGTCAATGTCTTGCGATGGATTAAGTGTAGGTTATAGTTAAATTGTGGTTTTCAGTTTGGATGGTGCCACCAATCTATGGTTTTGGTTTTGAATAGGCTATCGATATAAGTACTAGGGATTGAGCTAGTTTTGTTTTGTGATTTAGGAGGAATTGTATCAGTTGCGCGATACTCTTTTATTATAGTGGTTGTATCTATACTATGTATACAATTATAAAGCTGAAGAATTTGTTTGTTTGATTGAACGCGCTAATCTCAGAAACTATTGAACCGAATTGAAAAAAATATTTTTGTGCTGAGTAGCCTATTTATCGCCTCGCCTATAGCGAGGAAGGCTATAGGTTATATAACATTACGCTACAATTAAGAGGAGCGGAGCAGTAATGAAAAATGTTGCTAAAACAGGGAATATGTCACGGGTAGGCGATTCGACGCGACGGGAAGGGTCGGGGGAACAAGAAATTTAACGCGGACGAAGTCGCGGGCAGAAGCTAGGGGTCTACTAGGACCGATGCCTGCCTGGGTCGCGTGATTGTTCGAAAGAGATACCGTGACCCTGGCACATGGGCAACTGATGGAACACGGGTGGGTTTTAGTCAGTAAAAGTCTGACACACCCTTCCGCTTTGCCCAGAGCGGGAGAAGTCATTTGATGATTTCTCATCCTGAAAAAAAAAAAAAAGAAAAAAGCTAGTTATTTATAAATAAATAAAAAACAAATTTTACTACCATACTGCAAAGGCCAAGCGTGCTGATTATGGCAACCCCTATACCCCACCTCCACGTCAGTTGAGGGAGGCCTATGTTCATCAGTGGACATCTTATGGTTGAAATGGTGAATGAATAAATGAATTCAAATAACTAAAACGTTTGATTTTTAAAGTAGCTAAATCGTGCTTTTCAGTAGGAACCCGCAACTCTTTATGTCGCAAAAAAAATTCCAAACGAGAAGTCAACACAGGATTTTTCCATCGTCAGACTACAGTAAAAAATAAAAAATAAAAATGGGCAGAATCCTTTGAAAAAAAAAGGAATAAAAAATAAAGTTAACAGTGAATCATTAACGCAAAAATAACAGAACGCAGCTTACAGCCAGTTCTCGAATACCTTCACATCAGGCCAACACAAATCGGATCAACTGTACGGACAGGGTCACCATGTAGTTTGATATTATGGGACACTTTAAAATAAAAGCTAAAAACCCAAGTTACGAAATTATATACAAAACTAAGTGTGAGGTAATGTATTTTTAACCATCGACGCAAAAAGAAGGAGTGTTGATAAGTTTGACCGCTATTTGTGTCTGTCTGTGGCACCGTAGCTCTTAAACAGGTGCACCAAATTGGGTGAGGTATTTTAAAATTAAAAATTTAGTTTTTTTATCGGTGGTAATGAAATATGTTTTACGTTGCAGAAAATAAAATATGATCAAAATAATTTGTATTGAGAAAACGAAGATTATCTAGCATGAATATTCTAAAGTTCTAAATGTTTTTTTTTTTTTTCATTTGGAAATTCTCAATAGCAGCCCAGAGTCTGGATTCGTGTCCGATTAAGAGCAATAACTTGCTTCTTATTACATGTGGCTTTGATATAAATGGCGTTATGTTGGTGTACTTACTATAGGTACAGCATGATTAGCCTTTGATGTTACCACTCCTGGAACACAGGTTTTCTCTCTGTAAGAGGGAGTAGACCATTATTCACCACGCTGCCCAGTGCGGGTTGATAGATGTCGCATGCCTTCGAATGTTTACTTCTTGGACATGCGACCTTCACCGTTTTTGGACGTAAAGAATAACATCACCATTCCCTTCCATTCCGTGGGTGTCATAGAAGATGACGAAGGGACTTATTACTAGAGAATGGGCAGCAGTATTCTCTATGCATTTTACCACAATTCTGCGATCGCCAACCCGCCTGCCAAGCCTGGCGATTATGGCAAAGCCCCTTTTAAAGGAGGCCTATGTTCAGCAGCGGGCGTCTTATAGCTGAAATGATGATGAAGATTTCAGAGCAGTGGTGATGAAATAATTTAGACCAAGTAAATTGCTTATCTGGGTTCGAGCCTACGACCTACAATTTGTTACTTGCGACCGTTACCACTAGGCCACTACTGCTCGCATTATAGGTACACTTCTTCAACCTTTCTGGGAAAATTGACGAGATTTTATGTTATCAATAACATTTAGATTACCGTGTACCGTGTGTTAGTGTACCGTGTGGTTCCGGACGTAAAGAATAGCACCACCCCATTTCTTCCCGTGGGTGTCGTAAGAGGCGACTAAGGGACTTACTAGAGATTGGGCAGCAACGTTCTCTATGCATTTTACCACCATACTGCGATCGCCAACCCGCCTGCCAAGCGTGGCGATAATGGCAAATTCCCCCCAAAAATTGTACCGGTCAAATTGGCGGTGCTTGGGGGAGGCCCATGTCCAGCAGTGGACGTCTTGCGGCTGTGATGATGATGATGAACATTTAGATTTGCTACATGCCATAAATGGCTCCATACCCACTACATAAAACTCCAGATACCACAAAATAATATTACTACTGACATAATTTAGATAAGATAGCATAAAACCCCTATTAGCTCATTATTTACGACCTACGACATAAATCTAACTAATAATATGATAAGATTAATGTGGACTGTAAACTTAATGCCTAAGAGAATTGAGTTGGTAGAATATTCATAAAATTTTCTTCAGCAAATGTATTTTATAATGAGGTTAGTAGGACGAAGAAATATGTATAATTTTTATTTTATTTCTAATGACTAGATATGAGATCTAATTTTAATTTTAAAACGAAGAATAACTAATAATATTTTTTAATTTATAATTTCACCATTTTTATGTGTATTGTTATTATAATTGTGTACATAATAATGAGTCATGATTACAAGAAAATGAATTCAAAAATTATAATAATAATATATCGCCACCCATTGAAATAACAGTTAGGTACCTTTTATGACTCTATCAGGTAAATAATTAGTGTTCAACCAATCATAATCAGGCCATAATGTTCCCACTACTGGGAAAAAGGCCTCTTCTCTGTGAGATGGAGTGGGCCGTAATATACCACGCGAGCCACATGCAGGTTGGTAGATATCGCAGGTCTTTGAATTTTTAGTTCTAGGACATGCCAGTTTCCTCACAATGTTTCTTCACCGTTTTTGAGAGCAGAGGTAATGAAATTATTTACACAAAGTAAAGTTCCTGTCTAGGTACGAACTGATGACCTAAAACCAGTAAGTCAGATCATTGCTGTCAAAACCAAGTCAACCAAGGATTAATATATAAATAAAAACGTAGACAAAAGAATAAACAGTGGTCTGGTCTTCGCTGCCTGACTAGATAGACCGATAACCTAAAAAACCGGTCAAGTGCGAGTCGGACTCCGCACCGAGGGTTCCGTACAAACCTGTACGTATTTTCGGTTTAAAAATATATATTTTTTTTAATTTTTATATTTAAGTTGATTGAATGTAAGGTAAATTGCGGTTTACGATTTATGACGTTTTAAAAAAAAACTACTCACTCGATCTCGTTCAAACCAATTTTCGGTGGTAGTTTACATGGTAATGTACATCATATATTTTTTTTAGTTTTATCATTCTCTTATTTTAGAAGTTACGGGGGGGGGGGACACACATTTTACCACTTTGGAAGTGTCTCTCGCGCAAACTATTCAGTTTAGAAAAAAATGATAATAGAAACCTCATTACCATTTTTGAAGACCTATTCATAGATACCCCACACGTATGGGTTTGATGAAAAAAACATTTTTGAGTATCAGTTCTATGTATGGGGAACCCCAAAATTTATTGTTTTTTTTCTATTTTAGTGTGAAAATCTTAATGCGGTTCACAGAATACATCTACTTACCAAGTTTCAACAGCATAGCTCTTATAGTTTCGGAATAAAATGGCTGTGACATACGGACGGACGGACAGACAGACAGACATACAGACAGACATGACGAATCTATAAGGGTTCCGTTTTTTGCCATTTGGCAACGGAACCCTAAAAAGGTGGCTGGGATGAATTGGATGCGGAAGGCAGAAGACAGGGTGTTGTGGTGCAGCCTGGGACACACCTTTTTTCTAGGAGTGGACTGCGATAGGCTGAGTTGCTTGACTGGTTGAGAAGAATGAATAAAAGAAGTAAATAGACATGCTACACCTAATCAACCTTTTGCAGGTTGATTATATTTTTACAAAACAATGATAAAGAGCCTTAGGTACTTCGATAGTCTAATTCCTGTATTAACGGATTGAGCTCTTTTATATATACACTAGCTTCTGCCCGCGACTTCGTCCACGTTAAATTCTCTTGCACCCCGATCCTCCCCATCTCGTCATTTTCCCAGTTTTTGCAACATTTTTCATTACTGTTTCGCTCCTATTGGTTGTAGCGTAATGTTATATAGCCTATAGCCTTCCTTAATAAATAGGCTACTCAACACAAAAAGATATTTTCAATTCGGAGTTCAATTTAGTAGTTTCTGAGATTACCACGTTCAACCAACCAAACAAACTTTACAGCTTTATAATATTATATAGTAATCTATATATTATTACGTGAAGCGAAAACTTTGGATCCCTTTTTACGAAAATTGGGCGGACGGAGGAGTATGAAATTTCGCAAACTTATGGTTTATACAGAGAAGAAGTGAAGTATAATATACATAATTTATAATACATTAATTTTATAGTTAAATAACCTATTTCATTTTTTAAATCTATGATCATATCCAGATTTGTCTTTAATATTAAGTGTATTAGCGACGATAGGAATTTAGTTTAGATTTATAAGAAATATTTTTTGTGGTTTTATGGGGAGTGTCAAGTATGGCATTAGTAAGTTTTCCATACAAAACTTAGTGTCGTGTGCAAACTGTAGAGGTTGTATGCCTCACGATTGTACAGGCTGGTCATAAATTGTACAGGCTGGTTATAATTATGACATTTGGAACCGTCATAATTAACTAAAAATTATAGGGAAAATTCTATGAAAACAGAACAAATTTCTGTGATAATTCATTCCATATTGTTCCATATCCAGCAGTTAAGAAGTATTAAGAAAATAAAGAAGAGAGTCCTGAAGAAGTATTCTATACTCATTACACCTACGTCCTGGTCCTGGCCATCACCATCCCGCCAGCGAACCCTCTCCACAGTAGTACAGCAACAATTTGTCTAATAGTGTTACTGAATGTCAAATATAACCATATTATTATTTTTATTTATTATTATCTATATTTTTTCATTTCATAATGTATTTCTATTCAAATGAAGTACGGTCGAATTTCGACCAATGGGCGATCACTAGTATAGTATAGATACATAACATTACGCCTATATTTCCCGAAGGTTAGGCATATATATAAAATTCACCAAAATTTTGCCAGTTATGTTTAAGTTCCACGTCATAGGGCGTCCCCGGCAAGCCGTTTCAACTGGACACACATTTAGACACTAGTCTGCTACTGGCAAATTCTGGATGTAAAAACCCAATAACACTTTCTACAACCCGGGAAATAAACCCAGGACTGCGTGTTCAGCAGTAGCGCGACCACTAGACCAACAAGACAGTCAACAACACTTTTCTTCTTATAAAATAAAGTAGTTCTGTTAGGATACAAGTAAAACGGAAGAACACAGCTGTTGTCAAAACATATCTTTAAACCGCTCTCATACTTAAGAAAGCCTATCCACAGAAATATTGAAACTCATTTAAAAATCCCACAAAACAACCGACTCGAATTATCATCTATACTTATAATACAACTGTAGAGAGGTCAATTCTGTACATTGAATATACATTCAAAATTAATATTGGAGGATGAATGGTGATCGATACTGATACCAAAAATGCAATCAGTAAATTTTTTGTCTGTCTATCTGTCTGTCTGTCTGTATATGCACGCATGGGTCAAAAACTTCTGAAGGGATTTTAACCAAACTTAGCACGATTGTAGTCCATACTCCTGGGCAGGTTATAAACTATATAACATAACGCTAAGATACATAGGAGCTGAGCAGTGACGATACCCGCGGGCTATTTTCCGACCTCCACGCGGGCGAAGCCAAAGCTAGTTTCAAAATAAATATACAGATCTAAATGAACTAGTAACGGAAACCGGGTTGCTCGCCGGCAACCTGCCAACTGCGCTAATTAGCCTGAATTAATTATACGACCTTTTTCTCTTTAGTGCCAATTGTTGGCTCTATTATACTTTAACTGGCTGCAGAACTGAGCTATTGATTTTGAAACTTTTTATTGGCTGGCAAATGATTGACTGTAATGTGCATAAGGTACTAGGAGTCCAGAATTTGGTAGAGATGTACCCTAAATTGGGTTATCAGTAGAGATCGGACATTCAAATGCATATTCACCTAAAGTTGAAATGTTGGCTAATATGGAATGCGCGTTTTTGCCGTGTTTTGTGTGTTTTTTTTAACTAACACATACCCTACACATATACATATGTATTTGCATCTGGCTTTAAACATTTATTTTAAATAAATATGATCCAAGAAAACGAAAAACAATACGAAGCCGCTTCCGTGCTTTCACAGCTAAATAGTAACATTATTATTGGTAAATATGCATCCGAATATCCGATCACTGGTTATCAGTCAATCTTATTGAGGGTATTTCTAATCCATTACTTCGAATACACGAAAAGTTGGTGTGCTCAACTACATTAATAAGGCAATGAATGTTGTTGAACTGTTAAAATGAAGACTACACCTACTGTTAGTGTAGTATGTAATGAGTATACTACGGCAATGGTATCTTAACCTTATCGATCTTTCCGTCTAGCTGTTATTAGGTACTTTATCACAAGACCCACCATATTAGTTATCTATCAAACCAAATTGACACTAGTTATAACAGTCTTTATAAGATATTGTTAAGCCGTATCTTTACAAAGCTGAATCTTTGCAAATCCTGCCAGAGTCGCGAGATTGTTCAAACGAGACACCGTGGCCCTGGCATATGGGTAATTGAAGGAACACGGGTGGGTTTTAGTCAGTAATAGTCTGACACGCCCTCCCGCTCCGCCCAGAGCGAGAGAAGTCGTTTGATGAGTCCCATCTAAAAAAAAAAAATTTGCAAATGGTAGGTACTTAATTATTTGTTGTAAAAGTTCTTGAACATTTTGCCACGCAGTATAAAAATAGCCCAGAAAGTCATATTCTTTCTCGCTCTCACTCTCTCTTTTACTAAGACTGTGGACTAAAGGCACTTTACAAAATAAGACTGAATAAACTTTAAAGAAAAACTATAGTCAAAAATCGCCTAGTAAAATTTACTCAACATGCAAAAAGTTATTCCGATACCGGGAATCGAACCCGAGCCTCCTGGGTGAGAGCCAGGTATCCTAGCCACTAGACCATATCGGATGTTGTGTTATTCATCGAAATTGGCAAATAATACAAATTAATGTTTACTTTCGGAGAATAAAATATTTAAAAATATACAAGGCCGAGACGAAGATGGCGGGACGAGCTTGACTCCTACCAAAAAGACTGTCCAGAACTAGAAAAGACAGAATTCTGTGGAAAAGGGAGAGGGAGGCCTTTGCCCTGCATTAGAACAATACAGTTAGATTAAATATAAATTAGAAGGCTTTCTAAAAATAGTTGAATTAATCATGTTTCAATGAATTACGCATAATTAATTGTGTAGTGTTCATTAAATTAACATTTACTAAACATGAGCGCTATGATGACACCGTTTTACTAATATGTAAATCATCTCAAAGCTTCAAAATGCCCAATGTTGATTAAGTTGAATAAATATTTACTTTAGTACCAAACTGAAATCTAAAACATTAGGTAAATATAAATATCGGGTTTCTCATATTAACATAAGTAAATAAACAATTTAAAACTCATCAAACACAAAATTTCGAGGCTTTCTAATGCAATAAATTTCAGGGTTTAAGGTTAAACATATTTTTGGTAGAATAATTTAGATGTTCTGTGTGATGCCGGACGTAAAGAATAGCATTCCATTTCTTCCCGTGGGCGCGTATGAAGGGAATAAGGGTTTTACTAACTAAAGAATGGGCATTTCCGTGCGCGTTCCCTATGCGTTTTATCACCATACTGCGATTGCCAACCCGCCTGATGGCAAACCCCCCAAATTGGAGGAGGCCTATATCCAGCAGCAAAAGACATCCACATGTCTTTTGGCTGAATTGATGATGATGATGATGATGATGATGACTGTAGATATTTAACGATAGGTACTTTTCATTTGATAGGTTATTGTATGTAACCTACCTACCTACCTACTTAAAAAATATTTCCTTTTCTGTGACATTATTATTAAAGTTATTCAAAACAAAAAAAAAAAACACTAACCTAACCTAACCTTTTTTTTTTTTTTGCTCTCGAGGTGGAAATCCTCATGGATGTCCTCCGCCCTGAGGTGGGCGGAGGGGTCTGTCAGACTCTCTTACTGACTAAAACCACCCCGGTGTTCCGTCCCACACCTATGTCGGGGACCACGGGAACCAATACGTCTTCCGCGATCCCCGACTAGTGCCGGCCCGCCGTTGCGGGCCTCCTCACTTTGGGGGGGAGCGAGGTGTTAAACTCCCCCCCATACATCACAGAGAGGCGCGCGTGGAACACTACGCGCCACCATCTCGGGTCCTAAGGAATAGGGGGCGACGGATGTCCCCAGATCCGTCGCCCCTGGACCCATTTAGGGGGGCTGAAAGAGGGCGTTATCCGCCCTCCGCCGACGCCCGGTGCGCCGGCTGCGGGCTGGGTGAGCGGAAGATATCTCCCGCTCCCTTTCCGCAGCGTCCTTCTGCGACATTACTGTTTCGCAGAAGGATACCACCGCGTCCCAGGACTCCTCGCTACCGACCATGGACTCGACCACGGCCAGCAGCGATAGGTCGTTGCCTATTTCTGAGACGAGGGCACGACGCGGCTCCTCCCAAGCGGCACATTCTGCCAGCGTATGCCGCGCCGTGTCCTCCCGGCAACCTAACCTAACCTATATAAAAATATTTCCTTTTCTGTGACATTATTATTAAAGTTATTCAAAACAAAAAAAAAACACGACAACGATCCAGAACAGTCCCCCTTTTCACAAAATCTAAGGTCACCCCTACCAAATTTCTGACTGTTCATCAAGGGTACCCGATCGAAGCTTCCAATGATATTCGCTCTTAATCTGCCACTCAAAGTAACACATTATAAAAAAAACCTCACTCATTGCTCGCAGAATAAATGACTGATGAGGTAAAAGGTTTTGGAGTATCAAACTCGTATCGGAATATCTTCGTATATAACTATAGGAATGCCACAAGGAAGACCGATCACATTGTAAAGGCCATAAGAATCCGCTGGATGAGAGAAGCTGGACTGGTCGATGTGGTGACGCATGGGGTAGGTCTATGTCAACTGTGGACATCTTTTGGCATAAATTAAAAATAAACTTTCATCCCGGAAATATCCCCCTTTTTGCAAAAACCATGGTCACATTGACCAAATCGCTGAGTGCGTAATAGGTGCCCGATCGAAGCGGATTATCCTGCAAAAGCGTCCATGACTAATGATCAGATTTAATATTGCTTTGAAAGCGTTCCCCGGATAGCCCGTGTTTCAAACTAGTCGGCACGTTACGTTGGTACGGTTAGGTTGGTAGGACTTTATTTTAAATTAAAATAATATATTTTTTAACACCAGCTGGCGAAGGCCTTTTGTTGGACCTGTATGGTGCTCGTGGGTTGCAGCTGAAAATCAGCGTCACTTGGTACACCTTGTGTTGTCATTTATCCTTACCTATCTTTACCTTTGACCTTGTTGCAGCTTTTCTTCTCAGAGTAGTCAGATAGGAAACGCCGACCTTATCTAGCACACACCAACTTACAGAAATAAAATAATAATATCTTAGAACAATTCTTTTAATTAACTATGTCACGTTTTATAAAACTTAAGTTAAATATTGTTAAGAAATTAATTGACCTAATATTAATTGTAAGAAATCATGCCGCCTGTGATACAGGTTTATCCTAGTACAGGCATCATACTTTGTACTTCCTATATTATTTCTAAGATTTATACTGTATTTTACCTGTTTTAAGTTTTTAAATAAATATTCTATTCTATTCTATATTCTATTCTTTTTTCATTGGAAAAAAGAATATATTGCGAAAACGGTCTCATGTAAATTTGGAAAAAAAATCCAACCGTTAGGGTAGGAAAACAGGGGATGTTTTATTATTCACTCATTGATTGTAAAGTATGACCACGCATAACTTCTTACATAATAGTCCGATTTTGCAAGCACGTAGTAATTAGTAGATTATAAAATAAAAATTTAAAAAGAAATTAAACCACCGAAAAAACTGAAAAGCAAAAAATAAGAAGGATCACTAAATTATCTTAAATTTATAGAAATAACCAAACCAAATTAGTTAATTAATTTGCTTGTTTGGCGCCGACTCAAATTACTTAGGCTTCTTATTTTTTGCTTTTCTGTTTTTTAAGCGGTTTAATTTTAATGGTATTAACCAATAAAAACACTTGTCTTTCTTTCTTTCTCAAGAGTAACTTTCGTAATTAAGAAACAACAACTCTAGTGTTCAAATTCTAATTACAGTTTCATTTCGGTGACAACAAAATATCAAAAACTTGTCAAAAATGTATCAAAACTCGAGGTATTTTTGATAGATTGAGAGACTGAAATCAGACTGTGAACATTCTTAAATTACGGAAATTGCCAAATGCAATTTTATTGTTATGCACTACACTGTTTACAATGTTTCTCGTAATAGGAGTCACCGCCTCGTACCGTGTCGCACACACCTTAACATTATAACAATTATATTTAATAATACCTACTTTAATAGAAATTCCATTAGAGTATCATATCGCCACTCTATTTATTACATATCCAGCGTCCTCAGAGAATTTCAAAGTAATTACGTTTAATATTAAAGATAATAAATGTAATTAGAATGCAATTATCTTTGAAGATAATTTAATATGAACAGAGCAATGTGACTTACTTTCATTTTATAAAAGTTTTATTGAGTTTATTTAAAAAAGCTATTTTCGTTCATTTCTTATAGCATTATGATGACCTCTGTAACTATGGACCTTCAAATCTTTTTCATATAAACTGGTGATGCAATGTCCCATTTCAAATCATAGAACTTGTTTCTGAAACCCAAGAAGAGCCACTATTATTTTCTGGGGATCATAATATATATACTCACGCAATCATAACACACTCTATAATTCCTGCTAATCTCATCGCCATCTGCCTATATTGTTCCCACTGCAACTGGGACACAGACCTCCTCGGTGAGAGGGAGTGGGCCGTAATGTACCACGCGGGCCCAGTGCGGGTTGGTAGATGTCACATGTCTTCGAATGATTGGTTCTAGGACATGCCGGTTGTTCTATGTTATGGGGGTTTGGTTTCCGCATTTAGTCCTTTGAGTGGACCATTGTGCGTGCGCCATGGTGGCCGTCGGTATTCACTCCAACCAGCCCACCTCCCTCCAGAAGCTGGTTATGTCTCCTGGTCTGCTGAGAACATCTGTGTAAGATTTGGGTGTCCCGAGGGTATCTGTTCTAATCTGGGTGACGCCTGTGCATTCGAAGAGTACATGCGCAATGGTTTCTTCAGCCTTCAGGCATGCCCTGCACAGGGGGCTGTCCGTTATGCCTATTGTGTAAAAGTGTTTGTTTAGCGGGCAGTGTCCTGTGATGGTGCCCGTCATCAGACGCAGATCATCCCTGTCCAGGCGTAGCAGGCGTCTGGTTAGCCTGCCTTCCGGGGATGGCATAGCTTCCCTGGACTACCTGCAGCCTGGTGCCGAGGTCCACCAGCTCTCCGCTTGTATGTGGGTAAATTCCTGCAGCCACCTGCGTAGCTGGTTGAAGGGGATGGGCACGATGGGCTCGGGGCCACAGACTGACGCGCTGGATGCCTTTCTGGCCAGTTCGTCAGCAGCGTCATTGCCTAGTGATCCACTGTGTCCCTTTATCCATTGCAGTGTCACTTTGTTGTGATTAGAAACTGTTACCCGTTCTAATGCATTGTGACATTCTAGTGTAAGGCTAGGGATTGGAGGACTGAGGCGCTGACGGAGAGTATGCGAATATGGGTGTCCGTAACTCTTCTAGCTTCTATGGCATACGCCGCCTGTATAATGCCCACGCATTCCGCCTGGTAGACGGTGTTGAGCATTCCCAGCGGGCTGGATATTTTTATGTTAAGGTCGTGTGAGAAAACTCCGACTCCGGTTCCAGAGGTGGTCTTTGAGCCATCAGTGTTAGCTCTTCCGGGCCCGAGTGGTCGTTTTGTTCTTCTATGAGTATAACGTTGTAGTGCTTTTGAAAGTAGTGTAGTTTTGGGGTTTTATCGCAGGGTGATGCCATCATCGGTTGTCGCTTGATCGCTTCGTTCCTAATGCGTGAGTGCTTGACTCTCGAGTCATTGCTTAGGGTCCCTGCTATGACATGCGGACATGCCGGTTTCCTCACGATGTTTTCCTTCACCGTTTTGTGAGCAGTGGTTAAGAAATTATTTACACAATCTAAAACGTCTGCTTGGGTTCAAACCCACGACTTACATCTCGTAAGTCGGGGCCGATACCACTGGGCCACCACTTTTCTAGGTAGTAATTATTTAAAATTTTCTTTAAAGTCATAATCCATGTATTACTTTAGTCTGTGGTAGAGCTTTTAAATTAAATATTAAAAATAAAAAAAACAATTACCATTCAGCCCTATCCGGTTAGTCCTGCTATTAAACTTGCAGATAAAAAAAATATCTCTTAAACATGATATAGCATTTTTATTTCACGAAACGACGCGCGCTTTATTTGTGGTTACCAAGTGTATGTAAAAACATGCTGCGAATGTGTGTATAAGCGCAAGAGCTCTCAGTGCCATCGGAGGCAATGACGAAGTCGAATGTATGTGTGTTATGAGCTGACGCTTCTCGTCTTCTTGCACATATTAACGGCCTATTTGTACACTTGGTTACCACAAGTGAAGCACGCGTCGCTTAATAAGATAGAAATACTGTTAAATGATAGCTAGCTCGATAATCACAATCACGGTATCTCTAAAACTAACATAGATTCTTTTTTATCCTACTGTTTAAAGAACTGTTTCAATATCCAAGCTACGTTGTTCTGCTAACCGTACTTTAAATGATATAGGTACATTGATTAAATTGATTTGTGATTGCACACCGCGGTAATCTATGTTTGTTGCCATTGATACAACTGTACGTGGGAATGTTTGGTGCATACCAATTACTGTTTGCTGCCAATATGATGCGGTAAGCAGCTTATCAACACAGTAGTTAAATGGGGTTAGATAAATGATGGGAATATTAGGTTGTTGTTCAATTTAATTCTTGAGCCGCACGTTGCATCGATTAGGTTAAGCTACGCTTGCCGCGGTTGTTCCGTGGATGGGTGACCACGAAAAGTATGTAATTCGATGTAATTCATGGATTTATGTCGATATGGGCCGTCAAAATCCGAAAGTATAACAACCAGTCTTACCAAGGGGTATTGTCTTATCCAGTTACAGGGTTGTGAACGCCCGAGTCGTTTCTTGTAAAAAACTGATATTTATCTGCATTCGGTTAGACTGGAAGCTGACCCCAACATAGTTGGGAAAAGGCTAGGCAGATGGCAGGCCTCCTCTCCCTCTCACCGAGAGGAGGCCTGAGTCCCAGCAGTGGGAACAACACAGGCTGATAATGGTAAGCAGATGATGATATAAGAGCAGCAATAACAAAAATTTACCACTTCCTCCTTCTTTGAGAGCAGTGGTGGCCCAGTGGAAAAGACCGCGATTTGCTAGTTGTAGATCGTAGGATTGAACCCTGAGGCACTTTACTTTGTTTAAATAATTTCAATACCACTGCTTTTAAAACAATAATGGAATGGATACTAACGCTTACCTACAATTTAATATTTCATTTAATTTTACATTTAATTTATTAGATAATTGAGAAGGTGCAGACACTGTACGAACGAAGAACATTTTATATTTCAGTACTCCAGAGCGTATTTTAATTCAAAAACTGCCAACTTCCATAACAGTACCCACTTACAAAACAAAAAACCTATTCCACGGAGCGATGAGCATGAAAAATATTACATTACCCTGAAAATAAATACATCTAGAAGCTAAACTAAAAATAATGTGCAGCGAATAGATATTTACTGCCGTCCTCCGCTCCCAGTCCGGTTTGTTCTGCTTTTATCCGGTTATATCCGGCTCAATCTGGTTGGGGAATTAAAGTATAACATAGGGTACCAGTTGCTTCTCATACTGGGTCTGAGCCTGGATTTGGGAGATGGAGTATTGTTGGAAGTTGTGTGGCAATCTATATTATTATTACACGCAATAAATTAGCTTCACTTGTATGTGTGTATGTTTGTTTGTAACCGATACCTTATAGCGAGATTTTGACCCACTTTAAACGACCAGATTTCATTCAAACTTTGCATACCTGTCAAAGACCGATGACAATGCAATAATTTCATAAATTTGTGCTATTATCTACACCAGGGTTACCAGGACAGCAAAAAACCTGTGAAAAACATACGTCACAAACTACGCTGACATACGTCTCAAAGTTCGAAATACCTTAAAAATAGAAAATAAATAATAGTTTAAAAAAAACTAAAAAACACGTTTCCATAGAAAACCAAACTAAAAAGTAGAAAATAATGGAAAAAAAGCGTGGGGTGCCTGATCAATAAAAAAAAATACCTTAAAAAGCACCCCACGCTTTTTTTCCATTATTTTCTACTTTTTAGTTTGGTTTTCTATGGAAGCGTGTTTTTTAAACAATTTTTTTTTTTTTGTTTTACTTCGAAGTGAATACAGGTTACTTCTTGGGAACCGCGCATCGTCGTTAGTGCATTATCGCTAATGAAATGAACATACCATTTCCAGTATAAACATGTCTGTATTTAAAATTCTTGCATACATACAAACCTGGTATATGGCAACATTTACTTAACTAAAAAATAAACTATTTAATTAGGTACACAGCATAATATCAATAAAGACTTCTTGAGGACAACCTTTTCTTAGAAATTACGATGCTCCAAACATCATATTTTCATTTCGTTTCGATACAAAACCAATACTTTTACGGTAACTGTCGAATGAGATACTTTTTAGGCGTCATCAATACACTGAAATGAAATCATTTGAGGAAAATCACATACTTTTCATTTTATAATTAGTATTTTAGATGAATAGAAATCTTATCTAATAATATTTGGACATCATGTTACTAAACATCAAGCGATATTATAGGTGATCGCTAGGTCTGCGGAAAAATTGTATTTGAATAAATAAACGCTCGTATCAAGAGAAAATAATAATGATCATTCTATCACCAGGTATGTTAAATTTCGCGCCAGAATCGCGAGATTTGTTCGAAAGAGTTACCGTGGCCCTGGCATATGGGCAACTGAAGGAAAACGGGTGGGTTTTAGTTAGTAAAAGTCTGAGATGGCCTCCCGTCCGTCATTTGATGATTTCCGACCCTAACAAAAAAAGTTTTGTTACATTTACCACAATACTTATATTAAGTGGTGTCAGCGCAGGTTGCAATAATTTTCATAGAGAGGGGTTGGTCTGAATGAATAAATGATTTACTTATTTTGGGAGGTGCCTGACCTCAGTTTTTCTAGTACCCACAATACTATTCCAAAAGGACGAGGATTCGAGGCATTCACTAATCTGTTTAGTACGTTAAGTGAATCTTAAAAGAGAAATCTTCGAAAATCGTAAACAGCTGGACATTTTCCTTTTTCCGTACTTGTCCACCTACAGCCGGTTTGCACAAGTTTTATAAAAAGCTATATAGTGAAAGGATGAAACTGTCAAGCAGAGTGCGTCCCTAATCCCGGCTTAAGGGACTCTGCAAGTCATCAGTTATCAGGACGACCCTTTTTTGAAATGTTAAATAAGGTTTTTATATAAAAATATATAAAGGACACAACCTTTATGCTAATGTATTTTGGGTTTTTGAATATTAGTCGCCGGCACGAATATGCTTCATCATACAGATTACGGGGATCTGAAAACAGGGTTATTACTACACTTTGCCCTTAAATGATAAACAAAGAAACATTTCACGATTGTTTTGTATTCGATTTAGAATAAGATCAACTTAATTGTAAAGCATAGATATAACCGTGTGAACTTAAACGAAGAAAAAGGTATATGTAGGAATCCCAGCAGGTGCTGTTAGATGATAATGTTAAATTGGTTTTATTTCTGTAAGTAGGTTTGTACAAATAATTTTACACGTCAATCATACTTTTTAAAACTAGGTGAGGTCGGCGTTTCCTAGCTGACTTTGAGAAGAAAGGCAGAAACAATCTCAGAGGTCACAGTTTCTTTTAAAGTCCAGACATAATAATGCTCACTTCATGTGAAGACCATGTAGATTAGTGTCGGAAATGATTTTTTGAGGAGAGAACCACACAGATTAAGTAGACCTGTCCAGTCAGTGTTCGTTCTGTAGTTTCTGCCCACGGAAACATGAAACTACAAAACGAACACTGAGTGATGTGAGAATAAGGCATGAGTTTTCCGGTGTGATCTCATGGCGACATGGCGGGTACGATTGTCGCAACCCAGTGCTGGGCACGCCACAATTGCGGCGGTAAGTCCCCTCTTTGAGGAGTGGATAGAGAGGCGCCACGGCGTCCTCACCTTCCGCCTGACGCAGGTTCTCACCGGGCATGGGTGCTTCGGTGGGTTCCTGTTCAGGATAAAGCGGGAGGATACGTCCGGGTGTTTCCATTGCGAGGATCGTCTGGAGGACACGGTGGAGCATACGGTGGAGGTGTGCCCTGCCTGGGCGGAGCACCGCCGTGTCCTCGTGGAGGTGATCGGCGGCGGCGACCTCTCGCGTCCGGCCCTGGTGCGAGCCATGGTACGGAGCGAGAGGGAATGGGAAGCCGTCACCTCCTTCTGCGAAGCAGTAATGCTCGCGAAGGAGGAGGCGGGGCGTGTGAGGGAGTGGCAGTCTCTGCGCCCTCACGTCCCTAGCCGCCGCAGGAGGAGACGCCCCGGGCGTCGGGAGTCGATTGCGGACTCCCGGCCACCGTAGGCGTGAGCTTGCGGGTGGCGAGCAATGGGTAGCTCGCCGCCCGGTAAGGACCAAGCTCGGGTCGACGGCGCGCAGTGTTCCACGCGCGCCTCAGAGAGATGTCAGCAGCAGTGTAGGGGTCTACTAGGACCGATGCCTGCCGGGGTCGCGTGATTGTTCGAAAGAGATACCGTGACCCTGGCACATGGGCAACTGATGGAACACGGGTGGGTTTTAGTCAGTAAAAGTCTGACACGCCCTCCCGCTCCGCCAAGAGCGGGAGAAGTCATTTGATGATTTCCCATCCTGAAACAAAAAAAAAAAAAAAAAGGCATGAGTTTATGTATATAATAGACTGCTATTTCCGGCGACTTCGTTTGCATAGAAGTTGTAAGACACCACAATTTATCAAAATAACAGCTATAGATATTAAAACTTTCCTACATACTACGTTTGTAGGTCTCAGCAGGTAACATATGAAGTGAGTTGGTACTGGTGACGCGGGAGCAAGTTGCGAATGTGCAACACATGTTTTGTTTGAAAATATTATAAGCATGCCAATGTGAGTGGATTCAGTTTCAATACAGCCTCATGAATTTACAGCAGAGCGTTTTGAACGCAAAACTGTGATAGCTGATATAAGAACAAAGCTTTCTTCTCCTATTCTACATCGTTTAGTTAATAAGGCATTACCAAGGAAATAGTTAAGTAGCCTTATATTACTGTTAATTTTTTTGTTCCAAAATACGATACGTTACCACTTAGAATGGAAATGTTGTAGTTATATTTATATACGTGACTTATTATCAGTATAAATGGGTTTTGATAGAAAATAATACCAAGACAAAACAAATAATTCAGAGTCGAATTATGTAAAAGAGTGTTTCGTCAAAGTGAAGTTTACTCTTTCTACTTTGCTGCCGTCGATATAAAGCACATTATGTAATTGCAATGTTCGCTCAATTAAACTTAGTTAAAAACATGCTCGGCATATAATGATTATGAAAGAGCATGCTATCATCATTATCACTATTTCATCCAAAAGACATCCACTACTGGACATAAGCCCAAGGAGAAGCAGAAAGGGGCAGGGGGTGGTGTTCCATAATCCCCACGCTTGGCAGGCGGGTTGGCGATCGCAGTATGGTGGTAAAAGGCATAGAGAACGCTGCTGCCCATTCTCTAGTAAGTCCTTTAGTCGCCTTCAACCACACCCGTGGGATGTAATGAGATGGAGCTCCAAAAAATCTTTCACTAATAGGAACAGGTATTGCCGAGTGTCATCGGATAAAACAACTTATTTCACGCGGAAGAAGTCGGGAGTTGAAAGTGTCCAATAAAGGTATAAGGGCTGGCACTGCCAGGTCGCGAGATTCGTTCGAAAGAGATACCGTGGCCCAGGCATATGGGCAACTGAAGAAACACGGGTGGATTTTAGTCAGTAAAAGTCTGACACGCCCTTCTGCTCCACCCAGAGCGGGAGTCGTCGTTTGATGATTTCCCACCCACAAAAAAAAAAGGACTAGAGCAAGACATTTACTCATGTGTTCGGGTTATTTTTTGCAGAAAACCTCACGTACATACGTGAAATGTACACAATACACTGAGCATTTTTCTTTCCATGTCTTTCTTTCAATGAGTGTGATCTATGCTCTTCCACTGTTCATATACACACTAACGACTACAACAATCATCGTATGTTACAAACAAATCCCACGTGGCTGCAGATATCCATATACTCGTACATATATCCAAATATTTTCCCGGCCATGTTTTATTGTTTCCCCAACCAATAGATCACAGAACCGCAACGGACGGCCATTATATATATCTGGAGTTAGCGCCTCGTCTAACTGGCATTTGCTGTTGTTCTAAATTTTAACATGGATTTCTATATTTTTGGGTTTTTTTTGTGAAGGATTTTGTTATCAATCTTGTTGAATTTTACTGTTATTTATGGTCGTAGATATTTAAAGTATTACATTATTATCACACAAAGAAAGACGGTCCGTGATTTTATTTGATCTTTTGTATACAAAAGAAAACCCATATTCTGATGTCAGAATAGCTCGTACTAATATTAATCATTATTTGCCTAGACTTTTCTCAACAATCTTAGAGGCCGGTTCCAGTCTTACCGAATGCGGTTGAATACTGCCTATCTGACCTTTACAACCCAATTTCTGGGTAATACGGGCTTCTCACGACCTGTAACAACTGTGAAAGGTTTACGAATCATAGCCAGGGCCAACGGCTTTTTTTTTTTTTTTTCAGGATGGGAAATCATCAAATGACTTCTCCCGCTCTGGGCGGAGCGGGAGGGCGTGTCAGACTTTTACTGACTAAAACCCACCCGTGTTCCATCAGTTGCCCATGTGCCATGGTCACGGTATCTCTTTCGAACAATCACGCGACCCCGGCAGGAGGGCCAACGGCTTAATATGCTTTCCGAGACACGGAGGGGTTTATAAAGAAGCATAATAGCAGTCTATTACTATCTCACTACAGGACACAAGTCTAAATATTAGCCAAAAATATTATTCAGACGGCATCAAAGATGCTGTACTGACTACCCAAGGCACACTGGACGTTAATTCAACTCGTGAAGGTTTAATTTCAGTATTTTTTTTCTGTTCATTTCATTCATCTCCTTTAAGAAGCCTTAAAAGTTAGTGATGGAAGGAACCTCTTAAGGGTATTTACTCATCAGAATAAAGCTGAAATTCGCTACAATTTTATAGTTACGTAATACCTTCTATTTTCTTTAGTATACCTTCCTGTTGTTACATTGTAGCTCTTGTAAGCGAGTCACGTAACTGTCATTGATCTTGAATTTCCTCGGAACGTCTTAACGAGGCATAGATCGTGTGCCTTGAGATTCTGAAACTGGCCATTGTATGCAAATGTCAAAGGTGACACTGTTACTGAGGGTAGATTCGATCACTTAGAATATTTGGTTGGTGTGTATTCGAAACTGGGCAGACATAGTCGACTTTCAGTGTAGCTAAATGGAGAGAATGGCTTTGATATTTGATTTTGGTTTGATATACCTGATAGTTATTTAAACGAAAAAAGAACTGTTGTTACTGAATTTTGAGTCATCTAACTACATAATGTTATTCAGAAAGTTTTCATCTTCTTGGATGAGCTTCACTATTTTGCGGCTATTATTTTTTTAAAGCTGGTAGTGGGGCTTGTAATGGGTAAACTCTACTCTAAATATTTAAATATCACGGCCTTGAGAATTCGAAAATGTTGCCGTGGCCCTGGCATATAGGCAACTGAAGGAACACGGGTGGGTTTTAGTTAGTAAAAGTCCTAGAGAGATGTCATATGATGATTCCCACCCACAAAAAAGAAAGACCCAGAGAAGAATTAAGACGTTGTTCCCTGCTGTCATTCGAAGCTCTTTGACAGTTGTTCCGGGTCATCAGAAGCCCGAAAGTCTGACAGCTTGTTTTACAAAAGGGTATTACGTAGTTACTGGGTACTGGAGGTCATATAGGCAGTCGCTGAATGTGAAATACAAATATTCAGCTGCATCCGGTGCCCCAACATAGTTTGGGAAAGGCTAGGCACATAGAATAACTTCGCGAGGCAATAGCATATATTGATAATAGCGATGTGTTAGTTTTATTAGAGACTAGCTGTTGCCCGCCGCTTCGCCCGCGTGGATATCGGAAATAATCCCGCGGGAACGTGCTACTGGGACAATAATATAGCCTATGTTACTCCTTATAACATGATCTATCTGCTAGTGAAGGTTCCGTCAAAATCGGTCCAGCCGTTTCGGAGCTTAGCCGGAACAAACAGACAGACAGACAGACAAAAGTTAAAAAAAAATGTTTTTTTGGTGTAACTACCGTATTTACTTTGATATGCATTTAGTGAAAAGCTGTTAATTTGAAATTACAAACATACACTTCAGTTTTATTTATTTGTATAGATCGTATAGATTAGATACAGCCCAAACTCCCTTTTTAAATACCTTCAATGAATGAATACACACTTTATTTATCAGGCAGTGTCCTGAATATCGGGGCATACGAATTATCGTCTTTGGTGGGCATTAGCCCACCAAAGACTACAAACTGGAATTATATGTAATTAAGACGTTGTTTGTACCATGTCTAAGCTCGCCTAGCTTACAAAATGTATCGTTTAATTACAAATTCTAAAACTGTGGTATTGCAGCGAAGGAATCTAGGTCGAGCGGTTGAGTTCATTAATTAATTACAGCAGAAAACCTATCGATTAATACTGATTAGATTCAAAGCGGAGATTTGTTGATAACGTTTCATGAAGCTTTAGTTGTTGTATAAATTCATGAGACAGCTTCACGCTTGTAGTTTCCAAAGGGAGATGTAGAGATATACTTTCTGAACAATACATCCACATTTTGCCAGTTGTGTATATATCCCATGTAAAATGGGGCGAGCTTATTAATACAAATGTTATATGGACTGCTATTGAGAACATTCCAGTTGAAAGACCCCAAGTTTTTTATTAAGTGAAACTTCTAATGCGACTTCTAACAAGGTTGCGTTAAACGTTTAACGCTACCATCGAGGGGGTATGAAAGCACTGTTGCGTTCAATTGTGAATTGTAAGCAATGTTAATAAAGTTTATCTTAAAGAAACAATATGATTTCATTAAAAATCAATTTTTACCCCTTCCTATTTTCATTTCCACATGACGAAGTTTCACTTCTTCCGCACGGCGGGACTCCACTCACTATTTTTTTTAAAGGATGGACAAACATATAGAAAACCTAATAAAATTTCCAAAGTTAGTAACGACTAATTGCCTGCTGCACAGTTACGTAGTTTAACTCTGCAGGTTACATTCTCAGCATAAGCATAATTAGCCTATATTGTCCTCACTGCTTGAACACAATGCCTCCTCTCTGTGAGAGGGGGGGGAGGATCGCTGAGGGTCGCTGGTGGGAGGACAGCAAGCTGGGACAGGCTGGATCAGATCATGATTATAATTACTAGGGGAATTTAAAGCTCAGCTACGGCACGGGTTAGCACTTCGTCGAGTAACGGTCGGGGGGGACTGTGGAAGACTTTTTTTTTTTTTTTTTTCTGTTGACACATGCGATTATATCCAACTGCGCGACGCAATGGAGGGCGAATTGTGTTTATCACCCTATGTATGTATGTTTGTTCCTTTGTGGCACTCTAAAGACCAAACGCGTGGGTCAATTTTGACGATTCTCAAGTCAATCGATTTCGCTTAATCTTGCGAATGTCACTAAAGATAGTATAGTAATCAAAATTCAATATGGTGATGACCAGACGCCATATTGTGAAAAAAAATTAATGAAAGTTGAAGAGCTAGGTCAAGTGGGGTAAATCATTGAATAGGTCTTTGAAATTCGAAAACGAACTCTAAAAAAGATAGATACAAGATAATTTTATTTTATGGGGCTGACTATTAAACTTAATCATCATTGAAGCTGAAAGACGTGCAGTGCTTGACATGTGCTTCCCACAGAAAAAAAAAGTGGTTATACCATAATCGCGCTTGGCATGCGGGTTAGCGATCGCAGTATGGTGGTAAAATGCATAGAGAATGCTATTAATTCCCTTAGTCGTCTTTTCGACTCTCACGGGACGAAACGGGTAACTTGTACCAAAATCAATCTCAAACAGTCGGTGGCAGTAAATTGTTTTATTGTTAATTAAACAAGATGCCCCCGATTTCATGAGAATAGAAAATAATAATTTAATAAAAAAAAAAAATATTATGTATCAATTTTTTTTAAAGTTCACTTGTGATGCTGTGGTATTTTTTTTTCTTTTTTTTGTACAGCATGTTCATATGCAGTCCCGTAAATAAACCATGCCTTACATAAAGAGCCTTACATTCCTAACTTCTTTGAACCGCCTGCCACCGCACTTTTATTGAGATCATTTTTACGACCGTTTTTTACGGTCGAAAAATTTCCTCCTCATACCAACGTTAAAAAAATATATTATTATGATGTGTTGCAAGCTTATGAAAGATTGTAAAAACTTAGCTAATCAGATGGAGGGTGCAGCATCATAAAATATGGGGGAGTTTTGTGTGCCATCCTAATCATGTGTTTACAGTCGCGGCCATGAAAAGGATGGGGTGGTTGGTACTTTTTTATGCTACACGGAGATTTTATGAGCGAATATGCAAGTACGGGTTGTATAAACATTTTTATGTTTGAAGTGCATGTTTTTTCATCCAAGACAATTTGTTTTCGAGGATCTATCTAATCATTATTAAGGTGTGATGGTGAAAGTATCATAAAAGATGACTATGGACTTATATTACTTAATTTACTTAATATACAAAATTCCTTCGACGGACTGACTTTGACTGCCTCTCAGCCAAGTTACAACCGTTTCGTGTCGAATTCCGTTCTCTAATCGGTAACGCCTCGGTGTCAGCAATTGTAGAAAACGATAAGTTGGTTGCCATGTTGACCTGAGTCGGCCGCTCGCTCTACAATGTCTTTAGAAAAACGACCTATTCTTTAGTCTATGGCGAGTGGTCCTACAAACGTCATACAGGTTTTTGGTGGAATTATTAATAGGATGTAGCGTTTAACATTGTAAAAACGATAACAATTCATTCTATCATTTTGAACGATGCAAACTTGGCTACGAATTTTCTATTCGTTTGTTCTAACGTGACTTAACGTTGAGATGATTTCATTCACATAAATTTGATTAGTTTTTGACTAGCGTTAACGATTGCAGATTATCAACTTGGCTAGGGGTGAAGATCTTGTGGTCGCAAGCGCTTCTACTTACCATGAGGACCAATTTCCGGATCGGACAAAGTGACATTTTATTTCCCGTCTGAGATTTCTCTCTCAGTAGCAGCCCAAATTCTGGATTTGTGCCCGATTGGTAGCAATAGGGTCGCTTTCTATTATCATCATCACCGTTCTCCTATCGCGATCCCAATTTATTTGGAGTCCTTCTTCCACACTTCAAGTCGTCATCTCGGCAGTCACCCTCAATCTATCTGTATCAACATTTACACAATCCATCCATCGTTTCTTTGGTCTCTCCCTACTGATCTTCTATCTGATGGAACTTAAAACCTAACTGACGAAATTTGGATGCTCTATAGGTCTCCACCTCTCCTCAACTGTTTAGAATAACAAGTAGTGATCTAATGTTATATACAAAATACCAATTATTCCCCAAAAGATATCGCACCAAAAATATAACGTTAGTAATAAAGACACGTTAAAAATATCACATTAAAGATTACCTGACGCTAGGCCGGAAGGAAATTCAGATTACACTACTAAATCACAGTTTAGAGGCAAACAAAACCACTATTAGTTTGAATATGACATTAATTTTATGGGGAACCAGGCAATTATCCTGGAAACTAAAAGCGTGGCTATATATTCTACCTGGAATACTATAAAACCGGGTCACACAGTGTAATAAAACAAAGTTTTTATTCGTAGTCGCATATAATTTCCACAAATTATAATTATGTGCAGGGAAAGGGCTTTTAAAGACTGCCCATGTTTGTCAATGAATCGATGAGTGGTCCAGCAGCACAGTCCTGGACTATCCGCAAGATTAATGTAGGAGGCTCTCCAGCTAGATGGACCGAAGACCTTAAAAGAAGGTAGCTGGGATAGACTGGCGGAGGACAGGTTGTTGTGGCGCAGCTTAGGAGACGCCTATATCCATGGCCATGTTTGTCGAAGGATCAATGGCTGGTGGAGCACCACAGTCCTGGACTATCAAACTTAGTGTGGGACCCTCCCTAGCAAGAAGTGCCAACGATTTTAAGAAGGCGGCTGGGACAGACTGGCTGTGGAAGATGGTGGGTGGAGTGTTGTGGCACAGAGGCCTATAGTCCAGCAGTGGATTGCGAAAAGTAGGGTTAATTGATTGAAAGGGCTTTTAATGTCTTCTCGGTCAGTGCCGTAAAATGGTTTGAGTGTAGACATTAAATGGATGGTGGAAGCAACATCACATAAAACTTGTTTTTCTTCTATCTTGAGATCCGGGTGCTTACAGTAAGTTCCAAAAACCTATTAATACTGTTACCACTCACACATTTTACTGTTACAATTATCATCAAAATGGTTCAGTACATTGCTGTTCAGTATGTGTATGTAATGGTTGAGTTAATACACCTTTTCAGTACTGATATTTATGAGTATTTTGTTCCAACTTATTTAAAAACTATAGTGTTCCTGACCGACTACAATCTATGTCCGGGTACTATTTTGTCTCGAGGTTTCAATTAAGGAACTCGAAAGTCTAAGATTGAAGCTCTGAGATTAGTAACTCTACGATGTACTATCTTATGGTTCTCCTTTAACTTTAAAATCGTAAATCTCTTTGTAAATAAAGGGGATTAAATATAATGACCACCATAAAATGCTTTGATACCCTTAGTTCTTTAACCAAAAATATATACATGACACCAGAAAAATAAAGTCTAAAATTACAATAGTACTAGCTATTTTAGTCACGACTGCACTTTAAATTGTATTCGAACACCAAATGTAGTAAATGATTACCAAATCATAACTTGTACGACAAAACTGTACTGCGACCCACAATAGTTCAAATGCATGCTTGTGCGACACACTCGAGTTCACATAGTACACTAGGTTAGGTTAGGTTAAAACTGTAACCTGCTACGAAACTGTAACCTGCTAGAAACGACTAGTGACTAGTGTCGCACAAGCGTGTATTCGAACTATGGTGAGTCGCAGTACAGTTTTGTCGCACAAGTGTTATTCGCACACCCATTTGTCGAACTCACGTAGTACACTCTTAATAATTTCGTGTTCACTAACTATTTTTGGGTTAACAATGATTTTTTTTGGAGTCAGTTTGCTTAAATAGGATAGCAAGATGTAAAAACTTTGGTTATAATTTTACATTGAAATGCTGGTTTAATTTTGGTGATCATTTACTACTTTTGGATTAACAATGATTTATTTGGAGTCAGTTTGCTTAAATAGGATAGCAAGATGTTAAAATTTTGGTTATAATTTTACATTAAAATGCGGGTTTAATTTTGGTGATCATTTACTAGTTTTGTCTGTTATATGTTACTATATCTGGTGGTAAGTTAAACAAAAGCCTAAATAAAGTATTGAAATAAAATTGAGATATTTTCTACTGCAAAGTTAATAATAACATACATACATAAAATCAGGCCATTTTCCCATGGGGGTAGACAAAAAATACAAAACGCCACCTGCTACGATTCTTAATTACTTCTTTTGCCTCGTTTAAGTTCATACATCTGGTCATATACCCACGCTGGTTTTCAATACTACGCACCGTTAATAATAATTATCTTGTAAGACCCACATCTCCCTGCCAGGGTCGCGAGATTGTTCGAAAGAGATACCGTGGCCCTGGCATATGGGCAAATGCAGGAACACGGGTGGGTTTTAGTCAGTAATAGTCTGACATGCCGTATAGTTCCCGCTCCGCCCAAAGCGAGAGAAGTAATTTGATGATTTCTCATCCAAAAAAATAAAAGACCCTTCATCTCAATGAATACGGTGTAAAACCAATTTATCCTATGAAATATATGTTTGTGTCCACTTCCGATATTGATAGATATCCTTCACGAATTCCACTGAAAAAAATGGATGAAAAAGTTTATATTTTTGTGAACTGCACCGGTTCGACTATATCGATATCTAACCGGGTTGATTTCATCCCAGATTGAAAAATAACACGGAAACTCCATTTCAGATGGACAACTGATGTTTTTATCCGTAAAAAAAATGCATGAAACAAATACTAGAAAATAATAATTCATTGTACCTAAATCTAGCAATGTATACAGCGAGCATTTCAGTAGTTTAAATTTTTACAACAAAACAAAAACAGTTTAATTTCATTTAATTGAAAATTTCTTGGGGTGTCGGTTGTGAAGAATCCCATCCCATTTCTTCCCGTGGGTGTCGTAAGAGGCGACTAAGGGTACTTACTAGAGAATGGGCAGCAGAGTTCTCTATGCATTTTACCACCATACTACGATCGCCAATCTGCCTGCCAAGCGTGGCGATTATGGGAAACACCCCTAAATTGGGAGAGCCTTATGTCCAGCAGTGGACGTCTCTCGGCTAATATGATAATGATGATAAATATTTAACCATTAAGGGTTGCCCCATTGATGCGTAAACCGTAACCATGAAAGCATAAAATCAAAACTTATTCTTTGACAGTTGTTTGAGATGGCTATATAACGGCAACTTGACGTGTGTCAATTTGATTTGCTTTTTTGCACACATAGTACTGTTTTAAAAAAGAATTTGGAATGAATATGAATCTATAAAAAAAGCATAAAAATCACAGTAAAATACAAAACAACTGACAATAAGAAGTGTTAAAGCATTGTCACACACTTTAGAAACGGTTGCCACTTTATAGCTTTTAAATTAGGGTTGTCGTATTATGTTTATAGAGGGGCTTTTTTTTGGATGGGAAATCATCAAACGACTTCTCCCGCTCTGGGCGGAGCGGGAGGGCGTGTCAGACTTTTACTGACTAAAACCCACCCGTGTTCTTTCAGTTGCCCATATGCCAGGGCCACGGTAACTCTTTCGAACGAATCTCGTGACCCTGGCAGGATAATAGAGGGGCTCATGGCTAAGTAATAACGGCTGTAAAGTCTAATCCATCAAGTAAAGGTAGGCTTACCGGGGCCGGTCCGTGGATGGGTGACCAGCTCTACATACCGAGACTCCTCCGTGCTTCGTAAAGCACGTTAAGCTATTGGTCCTGGCTGTATTATTCGTACATTTTTACAGTCGTTAAGGGTCGTAACAAGCCCGAAAGCCTGACAACTAGTCTTACCTAGTGATATAGTTTATCTACGTACTGGGGTGTGTGGAGTTCACTGGCAGTTGCTTCTTATTTTTTTTTGACATCATATTTTTACTGGTATTCAGCTTTATCCACACCATACCAAGATAAGACAAGAAATGGAGTATTAACTTCAAACGCATTGTCCATTTGTTAAACAAAACCTTATTCACTAGAGGACTAAAACATTTTTGATCGTGTAAACCCTGACGTTTCATAGATGGCAATAATTCCAGGCCGAAACGCCCAATTGCGCTAGGCTGGCTGTTGGGCGACAGACTAAAAATATTGTTGTCCGTTATTACGTTTCCGATTTATTTGTACAGATAGTTCGTTCGGTTAGTGCAGCCAGCTCCATGATAGCAGTAGGTTTACCAATCAAAAGTAAAAAGTCATTTATTCAAACTAGGCTGAGAGTCAGCACTTTTTGAACGTCAAAGTTACATAAGACAGTCCCCCAAAACGCCCGCCCTTCATCACTTCCTAGTGCTATAGCTGGGAAGAAGAAGTGGCGCAACAAACTCCCCCTACCTTGAACTTATTATGGTCTTATTCATAAAAAGAGCGTATCCAAGGCTTAAGACATTAATTATTTAAAGTTCTTGATAATTCGTTTTGTTATCGATTTCTAACACATAGGTAAATTAATGACAGAAAAATTTAAATTGACCCTGTATATAATCATTATCATAATTTCAGCTTTTGTCCCCTGCTGGACATAGGCTCCCCTCAAGCATGGTCACCCTATATGAACGGAAACAATAACGTGCTCATATTTCACAACTACAAACGCCTACACCATACTCACGCATAACCACAGTACTCTAAATGATTGAACCATGCGACGTATTACTTAAGAATTCTAGTTTTCAAAAAATATACACTAATTCGGTATATTCTGTTATACGCGAGTATAGGCGTTGAAAGCTGAAATACAAGCTATGCCTTGTTTAGTTTCAGATAATTGAAATTGTTTGTTCTTTGCTTTAACGCTGTGATAGCAAACAACAAACAATATATATACTTCTTATAGGACATCTTGAATCCACTTTTTCTACTGAATGGAGGGGGCTGTTTTCATTTTATTCTTCTCGGTTTCCGAACGAAGGGAAACCCAACCTTCTCAACACGTTTTTATTAGCTAGGTTTGTGATTTTCACCCCCTTCAATACGCCGGATTATATAATTTGGAACTTTGCACAAAATCAAAATCATAACGTAATTTATTCAAACTAGGCTGCCAATTAGCACTTTTTGAACGATACGGTTACATAAGACAGTCCCGCAAAACGCCCGCCCTTCACCACTTCCTAGTGCTTTAGCTGGGAAGAAGGCAAGTGGCGCAACAAACTCCCCACCACACTTATCAAGGACCGATAACAATGCAATAATTTGAATAGTTTGTCCCATTATCCCGATCAGGATCTTTGGATTATCGATTTTTTTATATTCGGAGACACGGTAGTGTCTTGCACCATATACTCGTATGAAATAAAGTTTCCGGAGAAGGAGTCTGAGAAACAGCGACAAAATGCGAGGAAAGCTTGTATTTTTTTTTATGTTTGGTTTTTTATTACAGTGTATTTCTTTAGTTATTTTAAACCATTGTTTATTTTAGTAGGCATTCGTGTATTATTATTCTAGCTTCAAAAACATTATATCCGTTCAGCCGAAAGACGTCCAATGCTGGACATGGGCCTCTCCCAATTTAGGGGGGTTTGCTATAATCGCCACGCTCAGCAGGCGGATTGCCGATCGCAGTATGGTGGTAATATGCATAGAGAGCTCTGCTGCCCATTCTCTAGTAAGTGCCCTTAGTCGTCTCTTACGACACACGCAGGAAGCAATGGAATATTGCTATTATTTACGTCCAGCATTACAAGGATCAAAAATATACAACTTAATATAACTCCGATTTTTTCCCCAATCTTTGTTGCCTAGAAATTGTTCAAAAAATATATTATTTATCAAAAGAAAACAAATTAAAAATAAACGTTCTCTCAATACGACGATTAATTGAAACATGACGGAAATTGCGTTTTATACGTCAAACACAATTGTGTGCCGCGTTCAAAATTCCAAAATGTTATACGAAAATTCAATGTGAAATCTAAAATCTGATTTGTAACGCTTTCTAGTTTTTAGTGTTCCGTATTGCGAATGCTGAAACGGGACGCTTGTAAAATTGAATTTATATGTTTATCTGTCTACCACAAGCTCTGTAATAAAGCTGTAGATAATTGAAATACAAACTAAACAGGACCTTGTGGCTAAGTAATAAACGCCGCTTACCTCGATTGTCCCGTGAATGAGTGACCATCGTTACATACCAAGTACCCTCCGTGCCTCGGAAAGCACCTTAAGCCCTTGGTCTCGGCTGTCGTTTGTGGATCTTTGGCAGTCGTTATGGGTCGTCAGAAACCCGAAAGTCTGACTACTGACCAAGGGGTATTGTATTATTCCGTAACTGTGTTATGGAGGTCAATTAGGCAGTCGTTCCATGTAAAATACGGGTATTAAATCCGGTTAAAATGTTTAAAAATTGATTCTAAAAAGCAATGTATCTAGCAGTTTAAATAGAAAGACACCTCTAAATGTTGATTTCTATTTGCGTCTTACTTGTCTGAAACTTTCTACGAAACTAAAGCAGTAATGACTTAATGCTCTTTAGTCTAGACTATCAAGCTAGCTTACTGTGAGATTTTCTATATTTTCTGGGGTTGCCGCAATATCCACAAGGACAAAGAAGAAGAGTGTGGTGAGACAAAAAGTCAGCTTTATCATGCTAACCTTCATTGCATGGACAGCTGATTACTTTTTGCGATTACAATGTTGATCCTAAGGAGAACGTAGTTCAGTTTGGTCTGCGGTTGGTATAGTGCGTGGTCTGTACCACACCTTTAAATATGATCACATATTTCTAATATACGCCTGTATAGATAACGCATGAATTTATGCGGTTTCCACAAATGCAATCCAAGACCAAATGGGTTTGCTTCGCACTTTCTTAGCTGATTCCTTTCAGGAGAGTCTCATCTCATTAAAAATTGGTTCTATTTGGTAAATGGGGTTATGTGAATATGTATAATATTCAACCGGTTTTGTGCTTCCCGCATCCAGCGAATGCCTGCGGCCTTTACAAGGTCTTTGGTTCACCTTGTGGGAAGCCTTCCAACTCTACGTCGTCCGGGACGCGGTCGAAGTGGCATAGCTTGGGGGTAGCCTATGTCCAGCAGTGGACTTCATTCGGCTGAAATGATGATGATGATATAATTATATATAAGATGATGATATATAAAGATAAATAAAATTGGACTGTCTGTTTGTAATATTAAGATAAACACTTTTTACTAAGTGTATATGGATGTATACACGGTACATATACCAAAACAACATTTTTTACCATTTTTGTCGGTCTGTCTGTCTGTCTGTCTGTTTGTTCCGGCTAATCTCTGAAATGGCTGGACCGATTTTGACGGGACTTTCACTGACAGATAGCTGATGTAACAAGGAGTAACTTAGGCTACTTTTATTTTAGAAAACAAACTTTTATGTTAGAAAAATACCTGCGTTAATTTCCGACATCCACGCGGGTGAAGCCGCGGGCAAAAGCTAGTAATATATAAAAAAGAATAGTAGACATAGATCTTAGTGGTGATGTTCTTCAGAAAGGTCAGGTATGTAGTACTTGCCACCGGTGCGCGGCTTGCGGGTATTATACGATGTATGAACGTAAACAAAGCAAAAAAAATATGTAAGGCTCGTAGCAGGTGGCATTATGTAGTTTCCACCTACCCTCATGGGAAGACAGCGTGAGATTGTTTATGTAGACTGTACATATTCTACTTTGATACTATACGGAACATCAACCATTCCGTTTCGTGCTTGTTTATATTTTATTCCAACTATGTTGTGATACTAAAAATTTCATTCGTGAATTTTTTTTCTGGATCGAATGGCGTTGTGACTGGGTTTCGATAGACGTGTTAGATAGAGTAATTATATTTTCAAATATAAATTTTGGCTATACGAGGTAGTTTTGCTTGTAGTTGCAAAACAAAAGGTACAATACGCCCTGAATCTGTAAGCTAGGCAGCCTTTATGTACTACTTCTGTACCTATTGTTTCTGTTAGCCTGCATCATTCAGTAGGATGATGCATATGATGTAGCAGATGCGGAGCAAAAGTCTCTCCCGATAACTTTCAGCTCATTTCCCATTCCCATCGGCCATTTGTTCTGAGGGCAATTGCCCTACCCATTGCCAATTAGGTTCGGCAATTCTTCGGCCTATGTCGATTACCTTGGTTCACCTACAGATCTCTTCATTTCTGATTCGATCGCGTAGGGAAACATAGCCCTATCCACTGCCCTATGAGTGACTATCAGCCTTCTTATGAGGCCCATTGTGAGCGATCACGTCTCAGTGCAATTGTTCGACGCCAGGCCAAGGCCCCGGCCATAGAATTCAATGAGGTACGTGGAAGCGTGATAATCGTGGGCCTTGGGACAAGAAGTGGCGAGCGAAACTGTCCGCCGTACGCGGAGCAGAACAATAATATCAAAGTACAATTACAATACAACAAAAGAACTTACCTGGTGGTTGAAGGACACTGCTTCTGGGGCCTACCTGGATTTATGTATGTAAGTAAGTGTATATGTATCGTGTTGTGACGTTATGAGTATTCTCCAGGATACAACGAGGCCGCTCCAAGAGGTCTGCCATCCAGACATGCGGTCTCCAACACGTTCTCCAATAGCGTCACTTAACCTCAAAGTTCCAACAAATATATATCCAAACTCAACCCGTATTATTTCTCATGGCGACATGGTGGGTACGATTGTCGCAACCCAGTGCTGGGCACGCCACAATTGCGGCGGTAAGTCCCCTCTTTGAGGAGTGGATAGAGAGGCGCCACGGCGTCCTCACCTTCCGCCTGACGCAGGTTCTCACCGGGCATGGGTGCTTCGGTGGGTTCCTGTTCAGGATAAAGCGGGAGGATACGTCCGGGTGTTTCCATTGCGAGGATCGTCTGGAGGACACGGTGGAGCATACGGTGGAGGTGTGCCCTGCCTGGGCGGAGCACCGCCATGTCCTCGTGGAGGCGATCGGCGGCGGCGACCTCTCGCGTCCGGCCCTGGTGCGAGCCATGGTACGGAGCGAGAGGGAATGGGAAGCCGTCACCTCCTTCTGCGAAGCAGTAATGCTCGCGAAGGAGGAGGCGGGGCGCGTGAGGGAGTGGCAGTCTCTGCGCCCTCACGCCCCTAGCCGCCGCAGGAGGAGACGCCCCGGGCGTCGGGAGTCGATTGCGGACTCCCGGCCACCGTAGGCGCGAGCTTGCGGGTGGCGAGCAATGGGTAGCTCGCCGCCCGGTAAGGACCAGGCTCGGGTTGACGGCGCGCAGTGTTCCACGCGCGCCTCAAAGAGATGTCAGCAGAAGTGTAGGGGTCTACTAGGACCGATGCCTGCCGGGGTCGCGTGATTGTTCGAAAGAGATACCGTGACCCTGGCACATGGGCAACTGATGGAACACGGGTGGGTTTTAGTCAGTAAAAGTCTGACACGCCCTCCCGCTCCGCCCAGAGCGGGAGAAGTCATTTGATGATTTCCCATCCTGAAAAAAAAAAAAAAAAAACCCGTATTATTTCACAAATGGGGTTGATTATACACAAAACAATACGATCACGACTAATTGTCCAACAAAACGATCGGTTTAAAGGGATTAATTTACAAAAGGTCGCGAAACTCAACACGGCGACGATTTCCCTAGTTCAAGCACAAAATCAAGAAAAGTGTCAAGTGTCAAAGTCAAACTTGACAAGTCAGATGTCACTCCGTTCGGGCGCGTTCCGAAGGCGCATAGAGTAATAAACGGGACTGAACAGCAATAGATCGTCACTGGTAATATGCACTGGTCAAAGACTTTCGTCTGGAGACACCTGATTGACCAGAGCAGCTGGTATTGCTAAACCGCACAAATATACAATGGAAGTGTTATTTCTTTTGATCCTAGCTTTTCAAATATTTCCACCCAGTAAATAAACTAAGACTCCAAACAAACTTAATAATATCCATTTATTTCTATAATTTCCACCGCTATTCGTTCAAGAACACGTAAGTCTGCATGGCTGACTGACTGCCGCCTTAGTCTGACGACTCGGTTCCAAGTAAGTCGTCTGGAAGAGTCCTAATACGGATGTAACTTAGAAGTATTGTATTGTGTTCTGTGAGTTTATTTCTATAGATGAGCCTGGATTTGTTGGTGGTTGTTCAGGGGTGAAAAAGAAAGATTTGATTGACTTGTGCTATGAGAAAACTGTATAAATGGAAAAGTGTGTGTGTCTGTTTGTCCGACTTTCACGGCAAAACGGAGCGACGAATTGACGTGATTTTTTAAGTGGACATAGTTGAAGGGATGGGGAGTGACATAGGTTACTTTTTGTCTCTTTTTAACTCCCCACTTCCCTAAAATGGGGGCTGAAATTTAACGCGAGCGAAATCGCGTGAAAAATCTAGTTTATTATAAATTCTTCATTATCATCATCATTGTATAGGTCAAAGACGTCCACTGCTGGACATAGGCTTCTTCCAAGCATCACCACAAGACCGTCCGCTTGTGCTTTCAAATCTAGAGGGTCGCTTCAACCTTGTTATTTCCTTTTAACAATACATATATGTGAGTGTAAAATTGTAAAAACTGTTAGATTACCATCTAACTAGCGAGATTGTAATCTGTTGAAATATTGTGAACGAGATGCGTTTCGTCGCATGCCATTTCACAATTTGACGATTTCCCTTCACAACTTTGTAATGTGATGTAAAATAATACGCTAAATTGTGAGCAGTCTGTTCCGGTTCACAATATTTCGACAGATTACAATCTCGCTAGTTAGATTGTAATCTAACGGTTTTTGCAATGTTACGGTGACGTATACATACATAAACTCAATCTTTCTTCCCATGGTGATAAGGTAGTAACTACAGTACGCTATTTGCTACGATCTTTATATACTACATCTGCCTCGTTTACATTCATACATCTGGCCATACAAACGCCTGTTGCGAGTACTACGCACCAGACTTTTCTGTAGAACATCAGCAATACGGTCACTATATTATGTCCTCCTAGGGTTTTTTCTAGATTTCAGATACCCTACAAATATATGTCTAAGTTTACAAAGACGGGAAGCATAAAATTTGTTAGCTCATAAGCACGAAGATAGGAAGACTTCATTAATAGATGTAGCAGTAGAGAGTTCTAGCCATCCGTCAAACATAATCCCTTCTACGGCACCCACAAAAATATCCACCTTTACTATCAAAATATGAACTGAACTGTCAAACCAGAATCTGATTCAAAATTTCATCAGGTATCCTTTCAGTAAGCGAAGCACGGACCACCTGTACGTCTTGCCACGCCTTATGTAAATGTAGGAGGTTCCTAACATTGTGTTTTAACTCCCTCGACTGTTCCCACTTCATTTGTTACCGTTTTTATGAGGATATCACGATGTCTAGTTGGTTAGGGGGAAACGAAAGTGAACCCTAATGTGGACATAATTAGGAACATAATCATGTTCGTGAACGGGCGCCGTCAGTAGGGACTCATCATCTTTTAGCTGCTGCGGTTTATTTTAATTTCTGAATTGTTATTTTCATTTTATTTTAACTCATCGAATGCTTACGGCATTAGAGACACAATAGAAAGACAATTGCCTATGTCGAACTGTGTAACTTAAGACATTCAAAAGGTTAATTACGGATGCTTTTTTTATTTTTGGATCGTTCTTCCATTGATAATTTCAACATAAATGATGTAACCAACTTCTTGTAGCAAAACTTAGATCAAGAAAATAGTGTTTTTGGCTACCTACTACTAACCGCCTCTTGATAATACCTACATCAAATCCTGTAGGTAATTGGTTTATTTGAAATTAATGCTTTGAGTTTGGGATTATCATCCTAGAGTAATTTAGGAACAATGACGGGGAAAAACGACCTAAACATTAAACAAAATTAGGAAAATCCTAATTTTTATCAGTATAGGGTTATTTCGGAACGATCAAATAATGAGAGCTGATGTACTGGAGTACCGGAAGTCAGTCAGAGATAAATCATTAATTTCAATTACACAATTAAAGAGCATTTTTAATGTTATAACAAGAGATGGGAAGAACTGTTGTTTAAAGGAAAGAAAGGGCAAGAAACTCTATTATTACATATTTCTTCCCCACACTTTCTTCCCCAATGGAGGTAGTAACATAGTTACACTTCAGTAAAATGATTTTACATTATTATTGTTCAACGACTTCAATATCTCCGGCAATCGTGGATAGATTTCCAAAATTCTTTATTTACTGGTTCGGGTATGCATCACAGGTGGTCTTAAAGAAAATTTTAACTTTGCTTGGGAATTTAATTTGTTTCGATATTAAGTTTTGAATCCACTTTGTTTATCTTAATTATGTTCGTAATTCTTTCAGTCACTGTCGTTTATATAGCAAGGTTACGTATTCGAATTGGTGTAGGGTAGGTACCACACAAAACTACAAAAAACAATCGCCTTCCCGCAAAAGTACTACAAAACACAAAATAACTTTGGTTTCGGAAGTCGGTGGGGAATAAAATGCGGTTTCATAGACACTAACTTTCACCAACCTCATTTTTCATTGGTCTGTAGTGTTTCTTTTTGGATGTCGCTAGTTATTTTTGTTTATACACAATTTTTTTTTTAGTGGTTCAGTATTAGTAGTAGAAAACATTTCAACTATTTTTTCAATATTTTTTTTTAATTTTTATCCGACCTTAAATCAGTAAACTGTGGACACCCTACATATTTCGTTACATGATATCGACAACAGGAATAGGTCAGTAACCGCGCGCTGACGTAGGTACTTCGAACTTCTTAGAATTTTGACCGATCGAACAGCTGGTAGGTACTTGTAGCTACGGTCAGTCATTCACCTTCGCCACCGCGCCGGCGCCGCGCGCAATTTACCATAAAACCAGTTTCATAATAAACATCTATCGTTAACGATAACTTATTTTTTTTTTGTACTAAGATATATCAAAATAAAAATTGCATGGTTATGATAACTCGTTTAAGTTTAATTTGTTAAAATTTGCGCACTAGTTACAAAATTATCCTGTATTATTTGATGATAATGTGAAGATGATTCCTAGAATAAAATAACTCTTCTACAATAGGTGGATAAGTAAGTTGATATTCTCATATAGAAAATGAAACGCCGCTAAAAGTGAACTAATTTTCTACTTTAAAACTCACTGTCAATAATATGTACTACTTGAGGCATATTGCTTGAATAGCCAATAGTTATTCTATCATCACAACATAACATTACGCCTTGTTTCCCTGAAGGGTTAGGCAGAGGTGTAGTTATAGTACACCCACATTTCGCCAGTTATGTTTAAGTCCCATATGTAATAGGGGGCGAGCCTATACAACCAAACAACCAACCAACCAACCAACCTCCAACCAACCTCCTTCAACCTTTTTTTTTATCATCAATTTCAAGGATATTCATTAATATTATCAGACGCGAATAAATTCAGAAGAGTTTTAATTAGGAATTGTAACCACGAACGCACGGATAGGTAGCTTGCTAAGCGCCTAGAATCTAGCGATGCGCGTGGCGAAGTGAAATTAACGTTTTATAATGTTCACAGTTGACTGCACTACGCGCTTGGCACCTTTGCGAGTTGCCAAGCGTGTATCAAAGTTTACAAAACACGATGTTAAGTCACGAGTCTCTCCAACCAGGTTCGCGGATTTGTCAGTAAAAGTTTGACACATGCTCCTTTAATATATTTTTAAATGTAAACAATAATATTAGCATGCTATAATATAAGTTAAACATGTATGGTCTATTTTTTTTTCTTCAAATACCTTTGTATACCATGTTTTATGCAAATAAATATTATTTCTATTTCTATTTCCCGCTCCCCCAGAGAGGTAGAAGTCATTTTATGATTTCCCACCCGAAAAAAGTCACAAGGGCTTGTGGCTAAGCAATAACAGCCGCACGGGATGATCGTTCAGGATATACTACGCTTGCCGCGATTAGTCTGTGGATGGGTGACGATCTATACATATCAAGACCCTTCCGTGCCTCGGAAAGCACGTTAAACCATTGGCCCCGGCTGTTTTTCGTAGATCTTAGACAGTCGTTACGGGTCGTCAGAAGCCCGAAAGTCTGACAACCAGTCTTACCAAGTGGAATCTTATTACCCAGTTACTGGGTTGAAGAGGTAAGATAGGCAGTTGCTTCATGTAAAATACTGGTATTCAGCTGCATCTGGCTAGACTGGAAGCTAACCCCAACATACTTGGGAAAAGGCTAGGCAAATGATGAAAAAAGTCACTAGACTGTATGCGCTAACCAAACCACGAGTCAGCGCATTCGTAGCATCAGGGGACGCCTGGCACATTTAATTTTAGGTCTTTACCTATGAAATTGCCGTTCTGCAGTACTGGCCATTTCAAATCAAAATAATTTTTGTTTGTCTAAGAATTCTAATTTCAAATTAATTTTATTTTAAAAACATGGAATTCTTTTTCCAAAAGTAGTCATTTGTTTATTGATTAGTGTTACATTTTCATCGCATTTCAATCTTTTTCATCATCATGGATACGTTAAAAATTCGAGTAATTATGGAATATGAGTACCGTCGTAGCAGCAACGCGGCACAAGCGGCACGCAACATCAACGACGTTTACGGAGCTAACACTACAAACCAACGCACCACCTGTTATTGGTTTGCTCGCTTCCGTTCTGGAAATTTCAACCTGAAAAATGAACCTCGCGGTCGTCCGAAGACTTTGGTCGACAATGACAAATTAAACGCAATTGTGGAAACTGAGGACACACAATCTACGGCTGAATTAGTAGCAGCTTTCGACGTTAGCGTCAAAACAATATTGGTCCATTTGCGTCAAATTGGAAAGGTAAAAAAGCTTGACAAATGGGTGCCCCACGAACTCAATGATCGCCAGCGCGAAGTACGCGTCGAGACGTGCCTTGCACTGCTCAACAGACACACAAATGAAGGAATTTTGAACCGCATTGTTACCTGCGATGAAAAATGGATTCTGTTTGATAACCGCAAGCACTCAGCATGTTGGTTGGATCCTGGTTCAGCACCTAAACAATGCCCTAAACGAAAACTTACCCCTAGAAAAGTGATGGTCACTGTTTGGTGGTTTAGCGCCGGTGTGATTCATCACAGCTTCTTACCAAACGGAGTGAGCATTACTGCAGATGTGTACTGTGAAGAACTGAACTCAATGATGGAGAAGCTGGCACATCTCCAACCAGCATTGGTCAATCGCTCGTCTTCGCTGCTCCTGCACGACAACGCGCGACCTCATACTGCACAGCAGACGGTTTCCAAGTTGCAAGAACTGGGGTTGGAAGCTCTCCGTCATCCGCCCTACTCACCAGACCTTGCGCCTACAGACTAGTACTTTTTCCAGAATTTGGATAACTTCTTGGCGGGAAAACAATTCAATACCCGAGAGGCAGTACAAAATGCCTTTGAAGAATTTGTTGCCTCTCGTCCAGCTGATTTTTTAAGAAGAGCATCAATAAACTGCCACTGCGTTGGCAAAGATGCATTGATTGCATGGTTGATTATTTCGATTAATACAAATAAAAATTACATGAAAAAAAATCGTTTAATTTTTTTCATACAAAATGGCATTTTCATAGGTAAGATTTTATTATTCATAAAATCTAAAAATAAAAATCACATTTTCGTTTACAAGATTTAAATTAACAGATACATCCATCGCGTCCTCAAGGCGACATAAATCATAATTATTCAAATGTAATGCAGAGATCGAATCAATCATAATGCTGAAGATAGAAATGATCGATCCATTGTATCTCTGTTTGTGTTCAGTGTGCGAGTTTATACCCGACTCGTCTTGTGTCTGTGATTAGGGTCTCTTCAGACGTGCCACAGTTACCACACCACAGTGGCAGCACTGTTGACCGCTAATATGATTTGAAATATGAGACCATTGCATGAAGACGAACTTAAGGCGCTACCCAGAAGCTCAGGTTTTTGTTTCATAGTTAGGCGTACTGGTGAATATTCCAAACCAGAAAAAATGGAGAGTACGACAAATGTTCAAAGATAAGACTTTGTTAGTCAAAAATATTATAATAAAGATAAAATATTATGTTGATGAAAAAATCGTAAAATACAGCTGAAAAAAAGATTGACGCATAATTCTCAAAATATTGATCATAAACTATCATATTTTATGTACTAATAATAAAACATATTAAATCAACTAAAGAAATACCTATTCCAGTAAGCCGTGCATTTACTTAAGAATTTAATTAAAACTATAAAATAACTTTTAATAATTTGGTGGTCTTTTGATTCAACTGACATCAAACGCAACGCTCTGCCAGGGTCGCGAGATTCGTTCGAAAGTGATACCGTGGCCTGGCACATGGGCAACTGAAGGGACACGGGTGGGTTTTAGTCAGAAAAAGTCTGACACGCCCTTCCGCTCCACCCAGAGCGGGAGACGTCATTTGATGATTACCCATACAACAACAAAAAAATGCAACGCTGTTTTGGACCTTACTTGATACCGCGATGCGCTATTGTTAAATACCTAAACTTTGTTACAAGACATTTCAGGTTTGACTTTGAGATGGGAACCAATCCCCAGTTGCAATGGAATCACTTTTTTATTGTCGGTAGGAAATCATCAAATAACGTCTCTCGCTCTGGGCGGAGTGGGAGGGCGTGTCAGACTTTTACTGACTAAACCCCACCCGTGTTCCTTTAGTTGTCTATATGCCAGGGCGCACGGTAACTCTTTCTAACAAATCTTGCAACCTTGGCAGCGATGGAACCTCTTCAAATACAGTTTCGTAGCTTAATCGCTATAACTATATTACAACCCCATTCACTTACGAATTTCACCGCTGTGGTGTGGTGTGGTTTCTGCTCGTCTGCACAGACCCTAAGAGACCATTTAGCCATGTGAACTGCATTTGTGTGCAGTCCTTTGTCAGCGATACAGTGACCGTTTGAGCTTGTGATTTATGTATTTGTGTTTGTTAACATAAGCAGAGTTATGTGTTGACTTGATCATGCAGTTCTGTGTCAATTTAACATGAAAAGGGATCATTTGAATAGCATTAAGTTATTATAGTCTATCCGTCAATTAACTTTCTTATGCCTACATGCACGTTTCATTATCACCAAATTTTAGCCGAAAGACGTCCACTGCTGGACATAGGCCTCCCCTAATTCAGCGGACTTGCCATAATCGCCACGCTTGGCAGGCCGGTCGGCGATTGCAGTATGGTTGTAAATATACAGAGAATGCTGCTGCCAATTCTCTAGTAAGTCCCTTATTCGCTTTTTACGACTCCCACGGGAAGAGATGGGATGATGCTCTCTTTACGAACGTCTCCACACGGAACAAGTTTAGTCAATTGAAATGAATAAATGTGTAGAGTTTGTTAACTTGGAGTTAAGTAATTAAGGTACCAAAAAGTAACACCAGGTTAGTTACCCAGACATGACCTTTTATACTATCATTGCAAACTTTGCAGGTCAATCAGGAAACATAAAAAGAAAATCAGACCCTTACTATGTATTTCCACCAAAAAAGAATGAATGATAGTGGTGTGGCGACGTGTTAATAGTCAGCCACATGCGTGAACTCAGTTATGTTAAATTATGGTTTGATAGTAATTATATTAATTCCTATGGAACCCACCCTGTGAACTGAAGAATGATAAATGGTTTCGACGTTAACACTGAAAACTATTGGCCCACACTAACTTTAGACCAGCTCAGGAACGCTCACCAGCAACTGTCAGCAGCTCACACCGTGAAGCACTTTCACGAAACAGATAGTCAAATCACTGTTGGTATTTATAACGAGTCTCTTCGAACTTCAGCTGTCCATCCCGGTGAAAACCCAACTTCTCCTCAAAATTACAAGAGAAGTGCTCCGTCTGTGACTCACGAACAAAGAAGGCTGAGGGTTTCACATTAGTCCGCGCTCGGCGTGGGGTAGCCACAACTATATGGCACTAGTGTTGCCAGGTTCAGCGGATCAAAAGGCGCGCGAACCATAGCCACAGATACTAACATATCGAAACCATTTGAAATGAATTAATTATTGCTAGAGAAATGACCTAACACTTAGGTATAACAAAAATAAGCATTAAAAAGTCAATTTGGGTCACTTAAGGTGCCCAACCAGATAGGTACACACAATGTACGAAAACTGTATACTAAGCTCTATCACACTACATTACGACATGTAATACGTTTTTGTCTTCGAATTATATTAGTTACATGATTTCATTTTAATTGTATTGTATATTATACGTAGATTAGATGGAGATTTAGTTCATTGATTGTAATGATTTCAGTTTGTATTAAAAAAAATTAAAAAAGTTTAAACATTTTATTACGGAACAAAAACTCAGGATTAATTAAGTTTAAAAATTTACTAATTATAAACTAATTATTTTCCTGACTAAAATAACTATAACCCTGAGTTTGCAGTTAACTCCGTGTTATTTAGGATAACTGATTAACGCGCAAGTGGATCTTACAGTTAGTGGTGCCTGTAGGAACTAAGGATTATGTAGAAGTGTATCTATGCGTAAACCCTACATACAAATTACTCTTTTCTTGTCATTAGTAAGTATACATGAACCAATTTTTCCACAAAACAATTTCTTAGTCGCTTATTTATTCTGTAAATTATTCAACAGTGTTGTAAAATAGTGAATTCAGTTATCCGCATAGCATTCATTCATTACCGTATTGAAAAAATTTGATAACGTTCTTTTTTCGTTGCAATAATCAGTAGTATTTGTTTTAACGTAATAATGCACTGAATTTTGTTACAAATTTTGTATTTTTTTCTTTAACTTATTTTTAAAACCTTCACCTCACTATTATAAAACTAAGTTTTTCTTAAGGTATGGTTTAAAAACACCGAACCTGTTTTTGAAATAAGAATCTAACAGAAATCGAGATATACCCAAGGATATACCTAGTGTTTTTTACAAAACTAACAATTTAGTCAGGTGGTAAATTGTTTTTTTTTTTCAGATGGGCAGCACAGTGATACGGCGTGTCACACATATACGTGATCTCGGGGTTCATATGGTAGCCGAGTCGACGTTTCGCCACCATATTATTGATTTGTGTAGCAAAGCCTTTAACAATTTAGGTTTCATTCTAAGACAATGTACGGATTTTAAAAGTGTAGCGGTAGTAAAACTACTTTATAATGCATTAGTTCGTAGTCATCTCGAGACAAGTGCCGTTATATGGAATCCGTATGAGGGAAAATATAGTCTCATGGTTGTGAAAATACAAAATAAATTCGCGAGTATTTATATTTAAAGCTCTATAGGGTTTACCCATTCTACCCGTTGATGTTTCCGAGTCTGTTTGTGTTAGGAATGGTCGGGTACACCAGGCTAGCGGTTAGGAGAGACATCGCATTAGTAAAATACGTGGCGAAGATGCTGCACGGGCTGGTGCACCACCCAGATGTGCTGGAGGCGCTGCGGCTGCGCGTCCCGGACGGGTATGTGGGGTCGCGCCGCCGCCCCGCTATATTAGATGTACCATGGGCTAGGACGAACCTACTAAAGTTTGCCCCTTTGTCAAGGGACGCACGTCTTATAAATAATATGCCGTTAGAAGATGTGTTTGATAGCCTGCCGAAATTGGTATCGGGAGCACAAAGGTGCATTGAAGAAGGTAATCAAATTTGAAATAGTATTTTTGTTATTTTTTTTTTGTTTCTGTATTTATTCTAAAATTTTATGTTTAAATATATTTTATAATATACAGATGGTTTAATTAGTGTGTATAACATCGTATTGGAACACTTACTGTAAGATGTTGTGCGTATTGGTGTAAATAAATATTTTTTTTGTACTAAGAACTTTACCCAATCGAAATAAAATTGGCAAAAACTGACTCAGAGCTCTAGGTTAAAATTAAAGTTAGGTCGCGTGTTTGGTCTTATAACAGCTTAACCCACTTTTCTCATTGCTTGCCGTTGATTTTACTCCTATAAAGTCAGTGAAATTAATTGTTGTGCAAATAGATACCTACCTTATAACAATTTTTGTATTATAGCCATTTCATATCAACGTCAGACAGGTAATTATCGTTGTGATTTGAAAAACCAATTCATAACATTTTCTAATTCCCTGACTTTTAAATCTTTATTAGCTGTTTCAGATCTTCAAATTTTATACGACAACAGAGAGTGCTCATCAGGCTGAACAACTCTTGCTAAGACGTTATTCCTATATATGTTATAGTGTAGCTGGGCTGTTGGAGTTCCACATCAGGTGTTCCAGATCTTAAAATTTATTCTCTTAGCAGAAAATGCTCATCACGTGAAACAATTTTTGCTATGGTACCATTTTTGTATCTCTTATAGTTTAGCTGCTCTGTTGTGGTTCTGCATCAGGTGCTCAAGTTTCCAAGATAAATTATAGCCTATATGTTGCCCAGATTTAATACCTATACAACAACAAAAAAATCATTCAAATCCGTCCAGTAGTTCCGAAGATTAGCGTGTACAAACAAACAGACAAACAGACAGATTTTTTTTTTGGTTTCGTGCTGTTTCTAAACCCCCCTCAATTATAATTTTTTTAATATATTCAATGTACAGACACAGTTTTTTTACTGTTTTATTATATGTATAGACGTACACACAACATAATCACATAACTCCATATGCGTATTCATTCCTATTATAGAACTAGCTTTTGCCAGTGGCTTCGCTCGTGTGGAGGTCAAAAAATATCCCGCGGGAGCATACTACCGGGATAAAAATTACCTTACGTGTTATTCCAGGTTAGAAATTATCTGTGTGCCAAATTTCATCTAAATCGGGTCAGTACTTTTTGTTGTGAAAGATCCATACCTCCATACATACAAACTTATGCGTTTATAATATTATTAGGATACATGGAATATTAATAAAATTTTACTCAGTAACACTAAAAAAACATTTACACGAAAAAACGCAATAATTGAGCAAATATGTGCCCTCAGAAACGTATCATTCACGGCTCAGCGCTACTAAAAGTGCGTTGTCACGGGTGCATTAAAAATAAACTTTACTACTCGAACTTTTTGCGGAAGGGCACGAACTGTCATATTTTTGAGTTTACCGCCAACTTTAATGGTACTAAAAGGATGACTGGGTCACGAAATAGATTAAGTAAATTTTTTGAATAGATGCGAAACTTCACTCAGGATTTATTCAAAATGGCTGCCTACACTCTGTTCGCCCATACATATACTGTACATATAGTTTGAAAACATAGTGAAAGCCAATTAATTTTAAAAGAGTAAACGACGAGTTTCTTTCCGGCTCTTCTCCATAGGAAACGACAAATAGGAACAGCTAACTACTCACGTTTCATAAAGTATGTAGGTTTATGAGAAATAAAATATATTAAATGTTTTTTTTTTCCAGTTTTAGATACGTGGAACAGGGTAACGCAGTACGGGCCTATTCACACGGTGTTTATTTACGCTCCGACGACGCACGTTTACGCATTGCTAAGAGCTCGTTCACATTAGGTCGGCCCGACAGTTTTATCGGGCCAGTAAACGTGTCGGATTCATATTGGCATATGTATTTCAATAGCACCGTTCACATTAGGGCGACCCGATAAAACTAACGGAGCCGACACTTTTACCGGACGTTCAGCCACGATTTCTATCGGGTCGGGCATAATATTGGCGTACTAGCAAGTATAGCGCCAAATTAGGTCCGATCGGCAGCTTCTAGTGTGAACAGCAACACCCGACAGCCGGTAAACGGTAAAACTGTCGGGCCGACCTAATGTGAACTCAGTCTCACGGAACCAGTACTGTCTGTTCAAGGCAGAAAAAGTGCCATCGACGTGCTCTACGCACTGTGCATAGGCCGTTAGGGTTCAAACGAGTGACTAGGATTGTACCAACTCTACTCCACTATTTGACCAATGTTCAATAAAATAAAACAAACTCCCGACTACAAGAAAATCGCGTTCTAAAAAGTATGAAACAGGAAAATATTCTCGTCAATCCGTGGACATATACCAGTTTGCCCTAAAGCTTCACTGACTACTCCCAGAGTGTATTGATTTGTTAGGGTAGGCATACGACCATGGCTTTTAGATAACAATACTTTCCGTTTTTTTTTTGCATGGGAAATCATCAAATGACTTCACCCACTCTGGGCGGAGCGGGAGGATGTGTCAGACTTTTACTGACTAAAACCTACCCGTATTCCAGGGTCACGGTGTCTCTTTCGAACAATCTCGCGACCCGGGCAGGCATCGGTCCTAGCAGACCCCTTCAGTTCTGCTGACATCTCTTTGAGGCGCGCGTGGAACACTACGCGCCGTCGACCCGAGCTTGGTCCATACCGGGCCCCAGCTTGGTCCTTACCGGGCTCCTGATTTCATTATTTTTAGAGAGTAAATATAATTTCCAGCAGACGGGTTTTAGTTTTTGAACTATCTTTTTATTTTAATTATTTTGGGTAAGCTTACCTTATATACGTAGGTAGGTTACTCAATAATTATTGTCGTTACACTATAATATATAATATAATATAATATTCCACAACTATCACACAACGCCATCTAGTCCCAAGCTAAGCAGAGCTTGTGTTATAGGTACTAGACAACTGATAAACATACTTATATATTTCTAAATACATACATATTATAGATAAATTACACCCAGACACAGAACAAATGATCGTGCTCATCACACAAACATTTGTCCTGGGTGGGAATCGAACCCACGACCTCCGGCATAGCAGTCAGGGTCACTAACCACTAGACCAACAGGCCTGTCAATAATAAGTATTTTTTTTTTTAATAATCTCCATCGCAGCGTATGCATTTCCTCATACGTTCAAACCAGTCGTCGAACCACTCCTTCCATTTGACCTCGGATATTGTAGCGCAGATTTCTTCCCAAGCATCCAGAAGTTCCGTATCAGTTGAAAACTTGCGAGCTTTCAGTAGTTTTTTGGCATATGGAAACAATGCAAAATCACACGGCGCCAAATCTGGACTATACGGGGGATGTTCCATAAGTGTGATACCCGATGACTTGATAAAATTAACAGTTTGCTGAGCACGGTGAGCCGGAGCATTGTCGTGATGCAGGAACCACGTACGCAAACGACTGTTTGGGCGCAACTCTTTCAGTTTATTGAAAAGCGGCTGCAGGCAGTGTTCAGTGTACCAGCTTGCTGTTACAGTGCGTTGTGTATTTAATGGTATCGTTTTTATAATGCCGCGACTACCGAAAAAAACAACAATCATTATTTTTTTAATCGATCGGGATTGCTTATCATAATAATACAAATAGGTCTCGTCACCCGTCACAACAGAAAATAAATCACGAGACTTGCCGGATTCAAACTTTAAAAGTATCTTTTTGCACCAGTCTACTCTTCTGTTCGTCACTTAACTTGTGCGGTACAAAAACAGAACAATTTTTTTTCAAATGTAAATATTCCTTTAATATTGTATTTAATGTCCCTGCAGATATTCTGAGAATCTCTTGCATTTGCACATAAGTAATTCGACAATCTTTCCGAACTAGTTTTTCCACAGCAGACACGGTTTCAGGAGTGGTAACGTCACGCGGTCGCCCAGGATGTGGATCGTCTTCTATGCTAAAGTTGCCTCGCTCGAATTGTTTGTACCACCGTTCGATAGTCCTTAGAGATGGAGCATTATCACCCAATATCCGTTCCATCTCTTCGTGGCACTGTTGCCTAGACAGATCCCGTCGAAAGTTATAAAAAATTATCGCTCGAATTTGGGGTCTCGAAAGCGAAGCCATACTTTTAGTTTTAAAGTGTGCACTTCAAACAAAAACGAACCGATAACTGGCTAAAGTTTGTGAGTAAATGTAATGATCTGCGTACTACACGCCAATGTTTGGATTATGCATGTATGAACATGTTTGAATATCAAACGACAAAAATTTTTGAGTGACCTACGTATAATATAAATTTGAAATATTAGTATTTACCTTTCATTTGATACCTATCACGGCATCATTAAAAAAATACAAGGTATGAACAAAAAATATTTTTTTAGTTTAAGTCTTTGTCTTCTTAGGCTTCTAATGATACCTCATTTGTAAAATAATCTTAAGTAATTTAGAAGTTTTGAGGGAACACATGAACATACAAACATACTCAACCACACATGTTTATGCATACGAGTGCATACCGGTGAAAATCATAACCTACTTTTTTGTTTCGCGGTAGTCCGCAACAAACACAAAAAACCGGCCAAGTGCGAGTCGGACTCGCGCACCGAGGGTTCCGTACAAACCTGTAGGTATCCTCGGTTTATGCGTAAGGTTTATGTTTATGAAATTAAATGTTTTTTTTTGAGTTTTTGTATTTGAGTTGATTGAATGGAAGGTAAATTGCGATTTACGATTTATGACGTATTAAAAAAAAACTACTTACTGGATTTCGTTCAAACCAATTTTCGTTGGAAGTTTACATGGTTATATACATCATATATTTTTTTTAGTTTTATCATTCTCTTACTTTAGAAGTTACGGGGGGGGGGGGGGACACACATTTTACCACTTTGAAAGTGTCTCTCGCGCAAACTATTCAGTTTAGAAAGAAATGATGTTAGAAACCTCAATACCATTTTTGAAGACCTATTCGTAGATACCCTACACGTATGGGTTTGATGAAAAATTTTTTTTTGAGTTTCAGTTCTATGTATGGGGAACCCCAAAATTTATTGTTTTTTTTCTATTGTTGTATAAAAATCTTAATGCGGTATACAGAATACATCTACTTACCAAGTTTCAACAACATATCTCTTATAGTTTCGGAGAAAAGTGGCTGTGACATACACGGACAGACAGACAGACAGACAGACAGACAGACAGACCGACAGACAGACAGACAGACATGACGAATCTATAAGGGTTCCGTTTTTTGCCATTTGGCAACGGAACCCTAAAAAGGGAATCAGTGATTTAATGAAATCAATTGACAGTGAAGATCCAACCGATCAACTAAACAAAAATTAGACGACTTCCGCTTCTATATATAAAGTTTGCTTAATCTGTGACCAGAATTGAAAACTTGATACACTTTTACGCAAAAAGATCGTGATAGCAAACCGTTGTCGGTGTTTCTCGTAACTTAGTTCTACGGTTGGTTGATTTTTCATTACAGGGTGATGAGATATTATGTTAGAAAAACAGCTGTTTAAAATGCAAGAGGGGTTAGTAATGCCTGGAGGAAACTGTATTCAATTTTAATTGAGTTTATTAGCTTTTACATATATATATAGTTAGTTTATACTAGCTGTGCCTGCGGGGATGTCGGAAATTATCCTACGGGAACCGGGAAAAAAATCCTTGTAGCATCAGCTATAATGTTCCCCATTCTAAGACACAGTCATCTTCTACGAGAGAGGGAGTGGGCTGTAATTTACAACGCGGACCCAGTGCGGGTTGGTGGATATCACCAGTCTTCCAATTGTTGATTCTAGGACATTCTGGTTTCCTCACGATGCTTTCCTTTATCGGATCGAGAGCATTCCGGCAATAATGACGTTTAAATTATTTGAAAGTATTTAATGAGACCTAACCTAACCTAGACCATGCTCCCTTACACATGGTCTCACTCACACACACCTACACTCACACATACCCTCATTCACACTTCCACTCCACATTACACCACTACTCAAAATATACACATTTAGTTTTTCTTTTGTAATTTTTAAAAAAATTCTTTTTTTTTATGCTTATTTTTAAATTCTGAGCCAAATTGTAGTCCATGTCATGTGTCTGGAACATTGTGTTTCATATGTTTAGACGGGCGTTGATAGCTGCGACACAGTTTATAACTTTTGTAGCTATCATCGTTTCTATTGTAATTTATGTCAATGTGTTTTTGTTCCAAAATAAAAACTCATTATTAAACTTATTATTTAATGAGACAATACAGTTAATTAATCATAAAGGTTGATAATAGTAAGTTAAAACAATATAAATCATATTTGATTAACAGACTCTCTCGCTGATATAGTGATCGTCAGCGCCCCTGCTGCGGTTCTGGGTTCGATTTACAGGTCGGGCAGTGTTTTTCTATCTAGAATTTCACAGTAGCAGCTCGGAGTCTGGATTTATACCCATTTAGTGGCAATGGACTACCGTCCTATTATCCTAGACAGGGGTCCTAAACATATCTGGCAAAATGTGGGTGTACTATAGGTAACCTCTTCCTAGCCCTTTGGGGTATAAAGGTGTGTTATTATGTTATGTAATATTCTGCATAACTATTATAACGTTTCTAAATTAATCCATTATAACTACAGCAAACAGCCTTTCAATAAATAATTGAAACGCCTGGAAGTATTTACGTAAGAATTTCTTGTATCTGCCTAATTCGAAATGACAAACATTCTACACAGACTGTCGACTTTCAAAACTTTCGGGATAAACATGTTTAAGTATTTAAATTTTGTTATGAAAATTCTTGAAGTTCACTGTGAAACATATGTGGTTATGGCAAGGGGGGGAATGACGTGTGTCCCTACCCCCCTGGTAGGGACATACGTCATTCGTGTATCACGTTCATTTTCTTAATTTTCCATCATCATTTGTCAAGCCTTTTCTCAATCAGGTTGGGTTCGGGTTCCAGTTTATTCGAATGCAGTTGAATATGTACCAAAATTTTACATGGAGCAACTACCTGCCTGCGTACTTCTACAAGCCACTAACTGTATAACATGATACCCCTTGGTTAGACTGGTTGTCAGATTTTCGGGGTTCTGACGACCCGTAACGACTATCAAAAATTCAGCATGTTGCATTGGACTAAACTGAATCTAAGTTTTTTTAATGAAACTGAACTATATAAAGTTGAGAAACGTAACATAAAATAAGAAATCGTAAAATAATCTATATGTATAAAAGGAGAAACTGACTGACTGACTGACTGACTGTTGATATATCAACACACAGCCCAAACCACTGGTCCTAGACACATGAAACTTGGAGGGTGTGTTCTTTGTGAAGAGTAAGTATCCACTAAGAAAGGATTTTTGGGAATTCCACCCCTAAGAGGGTGAAATGGGGGGTTGAAGTTTCTATGAAACTTTTTATTCTCTGGGTCGATTGACACAAAAATTGGTATACATACTCTTCAAGTATAATTATGAGACACGTGTATCACAATTTTTCCAAAATCATCCCTTTACTGTGTCAAAAACGGCTTCGAAAATCTTACGTGGAATGGTAGACGTGCGCATGGCGTGCGGGGCAGCCCGGGAAGCGCATTGTCGTCACCGGTGTCCAGTCTCAACCAAGGTTTCAAGAAGTATCAAATATGTAACTGATATTAATATGAACTAACTAGCTTTTGCCCGCGACTTCGTCCGCGTAAATGTCGGTTATCGTGGACGGAGACAAAATCTCGGAATAAAAATAGGCATATGTACATTCTTGGGGTTCAAACTTACCCCGTACCGAATTTTTTCTTTCGCAATTTTTTTTTCTTAAAAATTATATCTTATGTCACTTCTTATTACCTCCACGAATATATGTACAAGGTTTCATGATGATCGGTTAAGTAGTTTTCGCGTGAAAGCGTAACAAACAAACTTAATATGTATTAGTAGGGATATTTGTAAATTATAACAGCCGCACGGGTCGATCGTTCAGGTTAAGCTACGCTTGCCGCGGTTGGTCCGTGGATCTTTACATAATAAGACCCTTCTGTGCCTCGGAAAGCACTTTAAGCCGTTGGTCCCGGTTGTCTTTCGTAGATCTTAGACCATCCTTACGGGTCGCCGAAAGCCCGAAACAAGCCCTTACCAAGGGGTATCGTATGACCCAGTAACTGGGTTGTGGAGGTCAGATAGGCAGTCGGTCCATGTAAAATACTGGTACTCAGCTACATCCGGTAAGACTAGAAACCGAACCCTAACATAGTTGGGAAAAGGATAGGCAGATGATGATGAAGTACGTGTAAAAAACGCGTTTGTTTCTGTATTAGATAAAACTGAATAACTACACTTACTATTCTTTAATACATACCTATGCAAATTTATAAGTAAAAACTAATTGGACACATACCTACTATCATACTTTACGCACTAACATATAAATCTGTACGTTCATTGAGCAATAGTGCGATTTGGTTTATGCATTAAAGTAAAACATAACGACCAAGCCACAATCATCTATTAAATTATTTTGAGATCGTCCGAAGGAGTTGAAAATAATTATAAATCAGTGGACTCGAGTGATAAACAATGATGACGCCATACATTACCCGGTTTAGTTTCATAACACATTGAAGCCTCTCACATATGTAGGTACTCGTATAAAAATGTAGAGCTGGCGCCCAGTTATGTTGCTGCGTAATTTAAACCTGCCAAAATTATGCAATGACACCAGGTTGTGAGTTTATATTGCAACGAAATGTTATCGAGGCAACTATACTGACACGTTGTTCCTGAGAGGAGTCTGTGTTTATTCCGAGGACACATCTAACGCCATCGAACTACCCCTTTGAGTTCAAAAGAGTGCAGTTTCCCCTGAAAGTCTGCTTTGACAAGACCATAAATAAATCCCAAGTCAAAACACTTAATTTAACAAGGGTAGACTTAAGGGAGAACTGCTTTTCACACGGTCAGTTATACGTGGCCGGCTCAAGAGTAAGCTCACTGAGCAGCCTGGTGATTCTAGAACCTGAAGTAAAAACAAAAAATATTGTTTACAAAGAAATTCTGCGGTAGGCACAGTATTTCGTAGTAAACAATATTAATTGTTCATTATCCACTTCTGATTGTCTCTTATATAAATCTTTTCACATACGTTTTGAGTTTTATTAAAACTATACTACTCTCATCCCAGAGATTAGTTTAGTTTTACGGAGATTTGATGATTTCCCATCCTAAACAAAAAAGAGGAGAACCTCTAAAGTAGTATTTAAAGATACCCCCCTGACCCCTGTGAACAGCAAGTTAAGTAAAATCTCCATTTGAAAAATTTATGTCACAATTTTTTTCGAAATTCCCAGGGAATAAAGAGAATTTATATTTTCGTTTTAAATTTGCCTTCAAAGTCATGCAAGTCGGGGCACCGGTGTGGGCGCCCTCATTGAGGCTGCGCCCAGCGCGCCGGTTGAGTGCGGCCCAGAGGGTCATGGCCATCCAGTTAATCCGGGGATACCACACGGTCTCCTGCGAGGCAGCGAGCCTCCTTGCCAAAGTGCCGCCATGGGATCTGGAGGCAAAGGTCCTCGCCCACATGTGGGAGTGGCGCGAGGATGCGAAACGCCGGGGCGAAACTCCGCTGCCGCGACAAATCGCGGCACGGCGGACAGAGCTCCGGTGTGATCTCATGGCGACATGGCGGGTACGATTGTCGCAACCCAGTGCTGGGCACGCCACAATTGCGGCGGTAAGTCCCCTCTTTGAGGAGTGGATAGAGAGGCGTCACGGCGTCCTCACCTTCCACCTGACGCAGGTTCTCACCGGGCATGGGTGCTTCGGTGGGTTCCTGTTCAGGATAAAGCGGGAGGATACGTCCGGGTGTTTCCATTGCGAGGATCGTCTGGAGGACACGGTGGAGCATACGGTGGAGGTGTGCCCTGCCTGGGCGGAGCACCGCCGTGTCCTCGTGGAGGCGATTGGCGGCGGCGACCTCTCGCGTCCGGCCCTGGTGCGAGCCATGGTACGGAGCGAGAGGGAATGGGAAGCCGTCATCTCCTTCTGCGAAGCAGTAATGCTCGCGAAGGAGGAGGCGGGGTGCGTGAGGGAGTGGCCGTCTCTGCGCCCTCACGTCCCTAGCCGCCGCAGGAGGGGACGCCCCGGGCGTCGGGAGTCAATAGCGGACTCCCGGCCACCGTAGGCGCGAGCTTGCGGGTGGCGAGCAATGGATAGCTCGCCGCCCGGTAAGGACCAAGCTCGGGTCGACGGCGCGCAGTGTTCCACGCGCGCCTCAAAGAGATGTCAGCAGCAGTGTAGGGGTCTACTAGGACCGATGCCTGCCGGGGTCGCGTGATTGTTCGAAAGAGATACCGTGACCCTGGCACATGGGCAACTGATGGAACACGGGTGGGTTTTAGTCAGACTCTCAGAGAGCGGGAGAAGTCATTTGATGATTTCCCATCCTGAAAAAAAAAAAAAAAAAAAAAAGTCATGCAAGTAGGTAATTTGCCGTTCCGTTATATATTCTGTCACTATTGTTAGGTTTTAGGCTATTAATCCTACAACAATCATTTATCAATCCGAGCGCTACTCCTTGTATAACACAAAGCAAGCAATGCAATAACACATTGTGTGTTGGATTAACACATAGGATACTTTCAATCCCGGTAATACGTTCCTGTGGGATATTTTACGACATCCACGCGGGCGAAGCCGCGGGCAGAAGCTAGTAAATATATATTTTTTAAATATAGTAATCTCTTCCTTGACTCCTATACAATGTACATATATTTAATTAATGAACGAGTTTTGAAGTCTATGTCTGTTATTTTTCTTGACTTTAGCAAAGACTGACTCTAAAAACAACCTTTCGGACCTCTTAAAAACTATATTTGGTAAAGTCTCTTTAACGGCAATAGTCTCTCAAATACGTACATTTTCAAAAAACAAACTTGCTGTCAACAAAAACCATCTAACCACGCAATCATTTCGTACCGGATCGCCTTCGCAGACGGTTACGGCAAAAACTTCCCAATAACTTGGCAATACTGGCAAAGTTATCCCATTAGGCACACAAACGGGATTGATCCGGCCCGTGTGACGGTCATCCGGTTATTCTGCCGGCCGTCCGGATATGGAAACTTTAGTAACAAGCAAGAGATGTTCTAGTTTAACCAGAATCGTTAAAGTTGGTTGCTGGAATTTCTCTATACTTTTAAAGCGCTTCTGGAAGTGATATTTTTATTAACACTGTTCTGAGTATGAATCTGTCCTAAATAGACCTCATCCATCGTTTTCTATCAGGCGTGATTGAGTTCAAGAGCAGGTGGCATATTTAGCATTTTTCTTTTGTAAAGGAACAGTTTTTTGGCAAACTATATTTAGTCATAGTATTTTTCCACTTAACCTGCACTGTGCTACTGCTGGGCATACACCTCCCCTAAATCGTTCCAGGCATTATTTTCCAGAGCCACCATGAGCAAACCCTTGCAATACACGTCTAGGTCGTTTCACCACCTCTTCCTGGGCTGGATTTCAGTCTGGCAGCCTTTTTGCCTACGTCCAGGTTTCCCGTTCTGGACCACAGCATGTTATTTCGTATTCTGTCGGTGTGTTTTAGTATTTAGTCTGAAGTTGTACAGTTTTAAAAGTATTTAAATATGATCGAAGATAATTTTATAAAATCGTGATTTTGAGTTTGTGATTCAAAGCTAAATTTTATTAACCAAATTAATATTATATTACTTATTTTTATTTAATGATACGCTAAACTTGAGTGGCTTCAGGTCAAAGTATATTGGTTTTATTTTACTCCAGATGGTTTTTTTATTACATTAAGCTCTATTAACGCTGAAAAAGTAAACTACGTAGGTGAACGAACCTAAAAAAACCGGCCAAGTGCGAGTCCGACTCGCGCACCGAGGGTTCCGTACAAACCTGCAGGTATTCTCGGTTTAAAAAAAAATGTTTTTTTTTTTAATTTTTATATTTCAGTTGATTGAATGTAAGGTAAATTGCGGTTTACGATGTATGACGTTTAAAAAAAAAACTATTCACTCGATCTCGTTCAAACCAATTTTCGGTGGTAGTTTACATAGTAATGTACATCATATATTTTTTTTAGTTTTATCATTCTCTTATTTTAGAAGTTACGGGGGGGGGGGGGGGACACACATTTTACCACTTTGGAAGTGTCTCTCGTGCAAACTATTCAGTTTAGAAAAAAATGATATTAGAAACCTCATTACCATTTTTGAAGACCTATTCATAGATACCCCACACGTACGGGTTTGATGAAAAAAACCATTTTTGAGTTTCAGTTCTATGTATGGGGAACCCCAAAATTTATTGTTTTTTTTTCTATTTTAGGTTCCGTTTTTTGCCATTTGGCAACGGAACCCTAAAAAGGTAAGCGAAGGTCGAATAATCATTCCTAAAATAAATACGAAATAGAACTAACACAATAGCATAAACCTTTTACGATTTTAGAAACCCAACTTATCTTTTATATTCTTTATAACATTACCTTTATTTCTGTACTACTAAGTACCTACTTAACCAAAATCGACTTACAACAAAAAAACTAAAACCGTAATATTGAAATTATCGATATTCGATAGGCACATCCCTAGCGGTTTAGGGGCCGTTGACACTAATCGTGGGAGGCAAGGTTGTACCATTAATACTGTAATGACTCTGCTTTATAGCTATTTATTGGAAACTTTGTTTATGGTGACTTTATGTTCTTTGAATAATAAATGGTTTGAGGTGTCGTAATGGTATCATTTCGCTACCGAAATAGTTTATTTCGGTAGCGAAATGTCATAATTTCTGTTGGGCATAATTAGGACTGGATAACTAGATTAGAAGTTACGAGAGAACAGATAATTAAACATACAAGGTGCAGTTTTGGATCTGCAGAACATTTTAAGAGGTAATTATGTTAGTGATTCTCGACCCGAATCAACAATAAAATGGGCAGGTATTTTTTTTCATTTTATTCTTATTTACAGAAATCAGTAAGTGTGAACTCCCTTTTTTAAAACGTGGTCAGTCTGTACGTGTCCTTAAACTGCGCTTTCACACACACAAACAAACGCAACCGACATTTCTTTTATAGATTTTTTGAAGTGGGTTATTAAGAGAGTTATTCTGAAAAACAATAAAATTGAAAAATCTGAAATATAAAGTATTATTGGTTATTGACTTGGTATCGTATTGTTATATGATTATGTAAGTCTCATAACAACTCCTGAAATCTTTTGCAGGTTCAAAACTGCATCTTATATTATAGTCCTCCAGACTGTATTTCGGCCATGGCAGCGAAACTTAAGAGCCCTCTCACAAAATTTGAACGCTCGAGTTTAGGTAAAAGACGGCAATCTTATGTATGTGTGCGTAGCTATCCACACATGCACAATACAAACAGTGTAACGCGAGTGTCGAGCCGGTCTAAACAATCTTGAGCCTTTAGAATTATAATGAATAATTAATAAAAAAAAACGAAACTCTTAAACAAAAAAAAAAAAAATGCGAAGAGTAGCAAAATGTTGTAGTCGTAGTATATTTTTGCGTTCACGATACGAGTACCTGTAAACTGAGACGCGGGAAAAAATGGCACAGGTCCTTCCCCGTTGGGCGCTTGCGCCGTACTAAACGCTGCCCGCTTGTGCATCGTAATTTATTCTAATTTAGAGTGATTTCAAAAACGATATTATGTCTAATTAAATAAACAGATTTAAATAAAACTTGAGAATTCGATTTTTTATAGAGCATACTTTATATTGACATGAATTTTTTAATGTAATTATGCTTTATTCAAACCAAAAAAACGCGATAAACTTGCGAATAAATCGTAAAAATTGCCATAAGACTTAATTTTTTTACTAATTAATGTTATTAAAAATCAATATTCTTGTACTAAATGTAACAACTAGATTATATGTCTGTTGTTTTGTGTATTTTTTTTACTCAAATTTCTACATATTAATGATGGAAATAGGAGTCTGAAATGGACCCTGCGCTGATTTTTAAGAAAACTAGTTGTGGGAGATTAATTACTACAAAGTATAAAAATAAGTTTTTGTAAATGTGCTGCTAAAAGTGACAAAACAAAAGATTGATCTATTTTTTACATGTATTCGTCAATGCCAGAGTATTTATAATGATGAGATGAGAGGTAAATAAGGCGACTAAAATCTTAGATATTCGTGCAAAAATGTAAAATGGCTCTTAACGGAGACAAGCCATCGTGCATTGGCGCGGGATATATTATAGTGCAGAAGCGTGTGCGCACACAAAGGGGCAGTCACTCTTCTCTCACTTTCATATTCTGATGAGACGGCAATCAGACACGACCGGAGAGAGATCAGGTGTAGGATCAACGGCTTAACATACTTTCCGAGATACGGCGGTATCACACCACTAACTTCCAAATTCCAGGCTGTTTCCTAACAGAAAAACCCGATAACATTTTGCCCGATCTGGGAATCGAAGCCAGGACCCCAGGCTCAGTAGTCGCGCTAACGACCATAACACAAACGGGTCCTTTAACATACACACATATCGGTCAATATCATAACCCTCCTTTTTGCTTCACCATAGTCGGGTAAAGGTATTTGAAGTCAGAGTCTTTTTAATATGTTTACTTATTGCGTACGTGTAATATTCCGAGCGGATTTTCAGAATTTCAGCATTGTTATTCAAAGTTCAGCTAGAATTGGATGTAGTATTTATTGAGGTTCTACCTACAATAATACAGGCTAAATAGGTGCGAAACTCAGCCTTGACATATTTTTTAAATTTCCAACCCTTTGCTCAGCACCTATAGTTGAAAATCCAACGTATACTACTTAATATTTAGGCATAACATTTTGGTGTAGATCCTTATACATACATACATAAACTCACACCGTATTCCCATAAGCACCGACGACGCAGCTCTATGTGTCCCGTCTACACTACACCACGAAGGTTGAGGAGATCGTGGAGTATGTACGACTGAAAACCAACTGGACTTTGAGGGTCGAGAAGTTGGAATCGCGCCACAACACGAACTTCAAGTCATTCGTGGTGCGAGTTCCAGTTTTTGAAATCGAGACCTTCCTCAAGGCAGAGTTTTGGCCGAAAGGTGTCATGTATCGACGTTTCCGCGGAAGGCTACGTGACACCACGCAACGCAACACGACGCCGTCACTTCGTGTACAATAGTTTTTACATTGTTTTTTATTTGTATGTATGTTAGTCTGTAAGGTATTTATGTTATGGGTCTTTGTAGCCCGAAATAAATTGATTTGATTTGATTTGATTTTGATAAGGATAGGCAGAAACTTCAGGACGTCAACTGCTACGATCCATACATACTCCTGTTGCTTTGTTCATGTTAATACATCTGGTCATACACGCACGTTGATTGCGAGTACAATGGTCCTGACCTTTCTGAAGAACATCACCAATAAGGTCACTATAAGTCGACTTCTCTTCTAGTGTTAGTGAAAATGAATCATTTTTCTCACAAGTGACATATTTACCAGATTTTTTTTTTTTAAGGGGGAAGTCCATGTAAAAGCCTCGAAATCGGTAATTTAAAAAAATATATTTTTAAAGGTGATAAAATAATTTTATTGTTTTTAAACTTTAACAGAACTTTATTGAACCTTTCCAGAGTAGAAAAGTATTTTTTTTTCCTTTCATAATGGCGGCTCCCCCTTAATCAAATAATGCGTTTCCTTTTTTTGGAAATGACATATCGCAGGTCAACCTACGAGGTTGTCGGCTGCTTCACTGCTATTGCTGCCTGTAGCTACCTTAGATACTTAAAACTGAAGAGACTGTTCGCTAAGGGCGTGCCCCTGTGGGGTACGTACCTCGGCTTAGGGCATTGCTGGTAAAGGGCAGCAAGGAACGGGCTGGATCGGAATGAATTTTCCCTTCCATTATCTTACCTTAATACATTTTCTTTTTTTACATATTTCCACCTCGATAAACATGTTTTATTACTTTAGATCAATCAGTTAAAGACTGATCGCAGATTAACTCGTTAATACTATAAATAGTGATGTCTCACCATCAAACACCATGTACTTTTAGTATCGACAAATCGAATTATCGAACAATTATTGAATTATTCATGTCGGGTTGTAGAGCGGCCTAATCACTTTAATTGCGATCCCTATTGGACCGCTATAAATTTATGAAGCCCTTCTATAATGTATTAGGCGGGTAACCAGCAGTAAAATAGCCGGTTAACGGTTTTATCAGCTCATAATATTATTAACGTTTTCATATCGTTAAATGTTGGCAAATATTTAATTGAACCCTTTAAAATGTATTGAAGTTCTAGTGACAGATATTTTTTTACATGAATGAACAGCATAAAACTATTTGCAATGCTTTTTAACCGACTTTAAAAAAGGAGGTTATCAATTCGACTGTATTTTTTTTGTGTTTGTTACCTCATAACTTTTGACTTTTATTTGAAAGCTGTTGCTTTTCGAATGGTCCCATTTTAATTTGGTTCCATTCGGACAATGGCGTCCATGTGAAAACCATATTCTACGACAAATGAACGAATAACGCGAATAGATTAGTGCGGAGTATCTACCACAACTAAAAAGTTAAAAATAAAAACTTTTTACACGAAAAAAAAAAACAACCGACTTCCTTAAAAAAACACTACAAAGTCAAAAATAACTTTAATTTTTTTATTTTTTTTATTTTATTTATTGAGGGATAATAAACAACTACAACATAATATATAATACTTAAGGTTAACAAAATTTAAGAGGTAATGTTGCAGTCAACTGCATTATCCGCAGATAAGACATATTTAAAGATCTGTGGTTGCCACTAGACGAGCAAAACCAAGATTAACGAAAATTTTAAAATAAATAAATAGGTTACTATAAAGCGAGCTATAGCTAAAAACCAAATCGGATCAGAAATAGTTTCATTTACTTAAATTATGCAATAAATAAATTTATAATGTTAATACGATTACAGATTAAGATATTTTTTTATAATATTTGCTTTAAATTTATTTTTCGAGCATGCAAATATATCAATATCAATAAAATTTGAATTATAGGATTCCAACAGTCTATGAATAGGACAGCGTAAGCCAGAGTTCGTACGACAAGAACTAAGCGCGAACAGAGTACGTGCACGAACCTGACGCACATGAACTGTTCGGGGGACAGAATAACACAGCTTACTCGTTAAATCAATGGCATCAAAATTATTGTGAACAATATCATGAAGCACATTGGCCTCCAGGTATTTGCGCCGATTCTCCAAGCTAATAAGCTTATACTTATTAAGAAGTTGGGAATATGATAGATAAGTCTTAGTCCCATAACATCTATAGTACATAGCACGGACGTACTTGCGCTGAACCCTTTCTATTCCATCTACGTACTTTTGGTAGAAGGGGTTCCAAATAGGGACCGCATACTCTAACTGAGAACGAATGAGCGTCTTATACAGATGGAGGTAGGTAGAGGTACGCTTAAATTCTGTTGACGATCTCATCACAAATCCATACATTTTAAAAGCACGATTCACTATGGCTTCGATATGCTGGTTCAAGGAAAGTTTGCCATCAAAGAGAACACCTAGGTCCTTCACTATAGAAACATTATTTAAAGGGATACTGTTAAGATTGTAATTGAAATTAAAGATGAACTTATTCTTAGTAAAGTGTATATAGTTACACTTGGGGATACTAAGGTGCAGCTTATTTTCGATACAGTACGCAGTTAATCTGTCTAGGTCCTCTTGAAATGCATGGCAATCGTCCATAGTTCGTATCGATTTAAACGCCTTCAGGTCATCTGCGTACATCAGGAATTTTGACTTTTTAAAGCATTTCTTAATATCATTGATATAAATAATGAATAGTAACGGTCCCAGGATAGAGCTCTGTGGAACTCCGGAGGTAATATTCACAGAGACAGACTGATGACCATTAACCACTACCCTCTGTGACCGGTTTTCGAGGTACGACACAAACCAACGAAACAGATTTCCGCGTATTCCATTGTAAGCAATTTTACTCAGGAGAATTTCATGGTCGACCTTGTCAAAAGCTTTTTTGAAATCAGTATAGACCGCATCTATTTGTAATCGCCCATCAATACTCTCAAAAAGGTAATTAGAGAATATTAACAGATTGGACGTTGTAGATCGACGCTTAACAAACCCATGTTGTTCAGGAATGATAATATTATGCAGAAGAGGGTAAATCTCGTTGTGAACCAGTCTCTCAAAAAGCTTTGACAAGGTCGACAGGATCGAAATGGGTCTATATTGTTCGACGTCATGCTTAGAGCCACCCTTGTGCACCGGTGTAATGTTAGCTCGCTTCCACGCCACCGGGAACACACCTTCCTGCAGACATCTATTAAAAAGGATATAGATCGGCTCACAAATATTATCTGCAGTAGCCCTGAAAAAGGCCGGCGGAAGACCGTCAGGTCCTGCCCCCTTCGTGGGGTCCAACTGCTTCAACTCGCTAAGTATTTTTGATTGATCTATATGTAGATTACTAATTAAGCTACTACTCTCTGCATACTGCTGTGGCGGACCCCACGAGGTGAGAGTAGGTGATACGGGCTCAAATACGGACAAGAAAAAGTCCGAAAACATATTGCAGACAACATCAGGGTCACTTGATTTGACATTCTGGTACTGCATCATGGACGGAACGCCTGACTTACGTTTACGGTTAGAAATATAGGACCAAAAGTACTTTATGTTTCTAGAGAGACTATCTTCAATAGAGTTTATATAACTGGAATAACAGGTTTTACACAAATGTTTGAAGGTAAACCTACATTCGGAAAAGTTATTGTAGTCTTTGACGTTGCTGTATTTTTTCCACTTTATCCAAAGACGTTGCTTCTTTTTAAATATTTTAACTAATTGTGGCGTAAACCAGATTGGGAAATCCAGCGATCTAGTCCTTGCAGGGGGGACTAGTGGGCTAATTATGTCACTCAACATGCTATAGAAAGCCTCCACGGCCTCTTCCGATGAAAGATTGTCGAACAGCGCAGACCAATTGACCTCGTCCATGTGTTTGTTAATGAGGTCATAATTAGCTTTACGGAAATTATATTTATGAATCGGCTTTCTCTTCATCATTTGTGTACACAAGCTAACAGGCGCGGTTATAACAAAAGGGGGGTGATGGGGGTCAACTGGTAGTAACGGGTCTTTAAGGTGGCAAGTCGAACAGCTAGTGTTCGAGATAAACAGATCCAAGATTTTTCCTCCACTATTAGGCGAGCTGTTATATTGGTGAGCATCTAGAGAAGACATGAGATGGGTCAGTTCCGAGCACAGAGGGTGTGTACAAACGCATGACACGCAAGCGTTACGCCCCGGCGTTACCATGTTCCACGTGACATTCGGAAGATTATAATCACCGACGATGTAAACATTCATGACATTAGGCGCGTTTAAGGTGTCCTGTAGAAAGTCAAAATGACATGTATAGACATCAGAGCTGGTCCCCGGCGGGATGTAAACTGCGCTGATGACATGTATTTTATGTTTATCGTCTTTACTAGGCAGCGCAACCATGAGGTGCTCAATACACGCCGAGGGCTTACAATGGGGGCTATTAAGGAGATCGAGAGAGGCCGATTGAAGTTCACGTAGTATTGCAATGAGCACTCCACCCCCATCTCGCTTCCCCGTAGCATCACGATCCCGGTCACAGCGGAACACAACATAACGAGGGTCAATAAATTCGCTATTCGCTATTTCTGGTATCAGCCAAGTCTCTGTCAATATTATGATGTCATATGAGGATGCCAAGATATTCACGAGCAACGAGTGTAGCTTAGTTCTAATTCCCCTACAGTTCTGGTAGTAAATTAACAAATTATCAGTGCTAGCCATCTGCCAAGTGTATTGCAACAAATTTATATTGATCTCGCGTTCTTGTGTAAAACTTGGTATAATGTGGAATCCAATGAATTCTAACAGTACATCTATAACCATTAATTAATAAGGTAACATTAAAACATGTATATAATTCTGAATTACATCGTATTTCAAATGGTCGATTTAAATTTAAAATTGAATATAATTTTGATTTACATTTCATCATAAGTGGATTTGACTTCATTAAATGTAAATATAAATATAAAATTGATTTATAATTTTTATTAAGTAGGTTAAGATTGATTAAAATAGTAATAAGTTTCATGCCATGCACAATTTTGTAAAAATAGCTAACGCAACAGAATAAAACATAAAAAATATAACTGTTAAAACTATGTACAATATTGATACCTATGCGAGTTAGACATTTATTCGACAGGTTTGGATCGAATTTTATCGAGGTCTCTATCTCCGCGTATAGCAAACGAGGGTTCACCTTCACGCTCTCGGATAAGTATTGTGGCATTTCTAATCCACACATATTTGTAGTGGTGGCTTTTGGCGACATCCCGGGCTTTACGAAATAACTGTTTCTTTTTCAGGGTTAAATGCTCATTAAGATAAATAGAAGATGACGTTCCAGTTATGCCGATTTGTTCAGTCTTGAGAGATGATGCCTTACGGAAGGCACTAAGTAGGTTATCCCTGTGTATACACGATGTGAATCTGACGATGACATTTTTTGGCCTTGTGCTTTGTTGATGCGCATGTGGCACTCTATGAACGGCGACGATGCTCTGCTGTGTCACTGGGGAGTTAAGTGCAAGACCGATTGCTTCAATGAGGGCCGGTAGGTTTTCGTTGCGCCTTTCGGGCAAATTACCTATTTCAACATTGCATTGACGAGCCTGTTGTTCCAAGGTATCAATTTTCGTCTCAAGAGAATTGACTATCAGCTCCACATCAGCAGACTTAGTGCCATTTTGTTCGCTAGTACGCTCTTCAAGGATGTCATAACGCTGCGTCAAATCCTGTGTTGTTGCTTGGAGGCTTGCAACATCATTGCGCATGTCATGCACATTCTGCTTCAAAAGGGACTGCTCGGTACGCAGCGAATTTATTTCCTTCTGTATATTAGCCATAGTAGATTTGATATCGTCGCGAATTTTAGTTAGATCTTCATTCATCTCACTCCGCCAGTTTCTGAGGGTTGTGTTCAAGTCACTTGCGAATCTTTCAAAGTCTGAACTAGAGATGGTTTGAACAGGTAAATCCGTAACTTGGCTGGGATCATTACAAGTAAGCAGAGGACTGCGTTCCTCTAAGGTGTCACACGACATGTCCATGGAGTTGTCCACGACCGCATGCTCTGTGTAGCTGCGTACAGGCGTATTAACATTCGACCTTAGACGCCTGGTTACATTGTTGCACGACGGGCACTTCCATGAAGCCTTAAATTCTGCGCTTAGCGCAGAATACTGGTCATGCGTGACATTGAGACACTCATAGTGATATTTAATTTTGGAAGTCGGTGGCAAAAAACCTTAAATACAGACCCTAAGACACCGACTTTCGAAATTAAAGTTATTTTTGACTGTGTAATGTTTTTTATTAAGGAAGTCGGTTGTTTTTTTTTTTTGTAAAAAGTTTTTTGACACATACTTTTTTAAACAACTGAGCCACTTGTTACTTTTGTCCTTTTCCCGCAGGTGGTCGCAGTAGCTAAGTTAGATGGGTTTGGATTTTCTACACTCAGTTCGACACCAGTTGAAAAATTAGTGCGCGATAAAATCCAGCTGCGTTTTTATTACGTTCGTATGAATATCGTCTTAATTGGCTTTTAATTTTTATTTTCAGACCACAAAATAGGAATTATTTAGCATTCACAAATAGAGGCACAATTATTACATTTGCATATTGAGCCTATAATATTCCCACTTCTGGGATAGAGGTCTACTCTTTGTGAGAAAGAAAAGGCCATAATAAATCACGCGAGCCCGGAGTAGATTGGTAGATATCACATGTCTTGGATTTTTTGGTTCTAGGACAAGCCGGTTTCTTCCTCTTTTTCCTTTACCATTTTGAAAGCGGTGGTCACGAAAAAAAAAATACACATGAACCCACGATATACAATTCGTTAATCACGGCTGTTATCACTGGGCCATTACTAAAATGTGAATTATTTGTAGGTCGGTTACATACATTCCATGAATATTGAGGAACTTTTTGAAAGTACGTTAACCACGTACACACGCCAGCATATCGAGCTACTACAATCTGTCAAATTTCTTTAATCGATTTTCAACTTTATCGCTACAGCATTAGGTTCAAGATTGATTGAGAGAATTTGACAGTTTCGGGTACCCTGATGTGCTGGCGTCTGTACTTTCTCGCTAGGGTCAAAGAACAAATTTCAGTCTTATTCTAAGTTTCAATAGTAAAGAAAGTTGAATAACTCATGAATATTTGAGGTCCAAGTCCATAAAAGGCTGGGGTGGGGGCGATATTGGAATTGGCAATTGTAGTTTGTGAAGCCTGGGTGAATGACCTGTTAGGTTCTCTTTATATACTATAAAGTCGCTGTTTTCGTTTGTCTGTGTCTCCGCTTATATCTTCTAAACCACGCAACAGATTTTGATATAGTTTTCACTATGATTAAGGAAAATTCTTCCGGGAGGACATGGATATTATAGTAGAGATAAGCCTAGAGTTTCAAACATTTGTAATAATATCGTATAAAACTTATTTTGGTTGCTAACATTTCCAACGTTGGCTAAACTGAATTGTATTCTTTACGTCAAAGTCTGCGATGGTAATTGTCCCTCTCCGGCGATTGGCCGGCTAAAGAAAGACATTTAACAGACATACAACCTCCGTCACAATACACCGTACATCTGGGCGAAGCCGGGGCGAGTCGCTAGTTCTGGACAGCCAGCTTTGGTCACTTGGGAGTGAATCTCAGGACGCGGGATGAAAATGGGCCTGTGGATTGTTTTATGTATATTAAAGTTAGCGACTTTTCGTGCCATTTTGAACATCTGCGTACTAGTTCGTTCACACAATTGGCGCTAGCGATTTTGTCCCGAATGCTGCTTCGGGTTTGCTAGAACTTAAACACATAGTGTGTCTGAGTTATGTATTGAAAGTCACAGCTATCGCAGTTTTCGACAAACTCTATATTAATTGCGAATAGCCTAAAATACAGGTAGAAGTAAAATCAAATTCATTTATTCAAACTAGTCTGAGAGTCAGCACTTTTTGAACATCAATGTTACAAAAGACAGTCCCCCCAAAACGCCCGCCCTTCTACACTTCCTAGTGCTTTAGCTGGGAAGAAGAAGTGGCGGAACAAAGGATATATTATACCCATTATAGCATTATTGCTGTTTTTACTATCACTACATAGGCAAGACCTAAGCCAATGCAAAAATAAAAGCGCTATTTTCCACTTTCAGTACTGTAAATAATCGAGTGTTGTAAATCCAGCGGCAAGTTTTTTTAAGGGCGTACCGAGCTATTGGTGCTGTGGCGGCACTGACTAGAATGAGTATTTCGCGCGCTAATTAAGATACTTTTTCCTATTTACAGCGAATACACATTTTCAAAATATAAACTGTATACGTTATAGAAACATTTAGTTTTGATAGTATAAAAAAATGACCTTCCTTGAAGTATTTACGCCGTACTGATTGGTTGGTTTTATTTTGTTTTTAGATATTATTTTTGTATTTTTTCCCGTAGTGGAAACTATAGGTAATCGTGCATCTAAATAAAAGCTGCGATTTATCGATTGAATGAATAAATATCTTACTTTATAATTATTATTTCAGCCGTAAGACGTTCACTGCTGGACTTAGGTCTCCCCCAATTTGGGGGGCTTTGCCATAATCGCCACGCTTGGCAGGCGGGTTGGCGATCGCAGTATGGTGGCAAAATAAATAGAGAACGCTGCTGCCCATTCTCTAGTAAGTCCCTTAGTCGCCTTTTACGACACCCACGGGAAGAAATGGGGTGGTGTTATTCTTTACGTCCGGCACCACACGGTAATATCTTACTTATTAATGAAAAAACTAAATGTTAAGTTATAACAATGCAGCAAGGGATCATCATCATCATCATTTCAGCCGAAAGACGTCCACTGCTGGACATAAGCGTCCCCAAGCTGTGCTTTCCGCAACCAGTGAATTCATGCAGCCTTCATATGATCATCAGTTCACCTTGTAAGAGTCCTTCCAACTCTACATCTTCCCGTAAGCATTCGCCACTCCAGAACCTTTCAGCCCCATTGGCCATCTGTTCTGCGAGCAATGTGCCCTGCCCACTGCCACTTAAGTTTAGCAAATCTTTGGGCTATGTCGGTTACCGTTTTTTTTTGTGAGAGGGAAATTATCAAATGACGTCTCCCGCTCTCGGTTGGAGCGGAAGGGCGTGTCAGACTTTTAATGACTAAAACTACCCGTGTTCCTTCAGTTGCCTTTATGCCTGGGCCATGGTAACTGTTTCGAAAAATCGCGACCCTGGCAGGCATTGGTCCTAGCGGACCCCTTAAATACTGCTGACATTTCTTTGAGGCGCGCGTGGAACACTACGTGCTGTTGACACGGGCCTGGTCCTTACCGGGCGGTGAGCTACCCATTGCTCGCTGCCCGCAAGCCCGCGCCTACGGTGGCCGGGAGTCTGCAATCGACTCCCCACGCCAGGAGCGTCTCCTCCTGTGGCGACTAGGGGCAAGAGGGCGCATAAATTGCCTCTCCCTCCATACCATGACCTGTACCAGGGCCGGGAGCGAGAGGTCACCGGTTCAGCCTTCTAATAAGGCCCATTGCCAGGCAAGGGATCACAACTCACACGAATGCAAGTATTTCGCAAAGCCCGCACCGAGGGATTTGCGAAATACTTGCATTCGTGTGACTAAACTTGCACCCTTAAAACATTCATTTACAGTGTTAGTCAAAATACATAAAACAGAGGGGCAATTTTCGTAATTTTAAGAACATTTTCAGTCTGATTTCAGTTTCAATCTGTCAAAAATACCACGAGTTTCCATACATTTTTGACAAGTTTTTGACATTTAGCTGTCGCCGAGATAAGGCTACGACTAAATTTTGTTCGCTTTTAGTTACGAACTCGCCCCTTCTGAACTGTTACTTTTATTTATTAATATGTATTTTAAACAATAAGTACTAAATTATAGTACTATCTAACTACCTATACTAATAGATAAAACAACACAAAAATGAAGACCGCTTGAGTATCTCAGCAGCCGCAGTAGTGACTCCAGCACAATCCGCACAAGACATGTTGCGTCCTACACCGAGGATTTTTTTATCGTATAGAAATACTCATGGATGTCCTCCACCCTGGGGTGAGTGGAGGGGTCTGTCAGATTTTTACTGACTAAAACCACACGCTGTTCTTCTGCTACTTACAGAACGTTGATGAAAATTGTCTGTCCATTGTGCTCTGCTGAAAATGAAATACATAAGTGCATATTATTACCCTAGATACTCTATTTAATCCCGTTGATGTTGTGTAGTATAGGAATACATATCATATATAATGTAAAACGTTAAGCATGGAATGGTCAGAATATATCGGAGTCTCATTCAAGAAACATCTTTTATTTCGTTCCTCTGTCCCATCCTTACATGGCGACCCTGCCAGTAAGTGATCGGGTTCGCGCATTCCGATCACCAAATAAAGACGCGTAATATAAACAGTGGTGGATTGGTAACTTCAGTTAGGCACAATGTATTTTAAACATTTTGTTACATTTCCTAAGTGCATCTTACGAGAGCTCCTTAAAGAGTTTACACCCGACGGAAAATTTACGACAAAATGGGGAAACAACAGTCAAAAGAGGAGCAAGTAATTATAGCGCAAACGGCTAGCGGAGGAAATAATCAGTCAGCACTGGATCAGCTAAAGTATCATGCGAGTTTTAGTACGTGTCTACTAGGAGCCATTTGTGTGATTTTGGCACTGGTTCTTCTTTATCTCGGATACCGTCAATATACAAAGTGTCACCGGCAGTGGATACAAAGAGAGATACTGGACAACCATCTACGAAGGTCGAGCAGTTGGTTTCGGCGCAGGGAGCTAAATGGAGGAGATCAAAGCGAGCGTGCAGGTGTTAATATAATTTAGTGGCGTGTGAGTGTGCAGTGAGTGTATCGTGGAAATAAAGTAAGGGTTAAAGTGCGGTACGTAGAAGATATCCGGGTACGTTGAATGGCAAGAATAAGATGGACTCATCTAGAGGACATTATATAGTTTCTCAGAGCTGGCAAGTAGCCAAATAATATGTATGTTAGGCCATAAGTATATGTAATCGCATTTATTTTGTGTTTTAAAACTATATGGCAGATAGATTAGAAGAATATCATGGTAAATTGTTAGAAGTAAGAAGGTATTTGATTAAGATAGGACCGGAGCGACGTCAAACGGGTACTGTTTCTTCGAAAAAATTTGAAGAAGCGAATGTAATATTTCATAAGTTTGAAGCAGAATTATTAGAATTTCGTAGTCAAACACATTTGTTCAGCGCCAGGGAGTTGTCTGCGATAAATAACCGTAGGGAACAAATAGGGAAGTTGTTTGACGAAATAAAGGTTCTTTGCGCCGTACCTTCGAAAGACAAAATAAGTGAAGGAAAAATGGAGTCGTTCAGTTTAAAGACAGCTGTTTCACTACTGCCAGTTATGAATGATGACGAAAATACAACAAAGCAGTTGATTTCTTCGTTAGAAATGTATGCGTCCTTACTTGATGACAAATCAAAGCCAACTTTTATTAACTTTATATTAAAAACCAGATTGTCGGAGAGCGCAAAACTCAGATTATCGAATAAATATGAGTCAGTACAGCACCTTGTTGATGATATGAAAAAACATCTACTAACGAAAAAATCTTTTATAGCATTACAACAACAATTGATGAGCAGTACACAAGGCAACAGGAGTCTGGAGGACTACGGTAAGGAAATTGAAAACTTATTTGTAGAGTTAACTATTTCGCAGGCCGACGGCGACATGACAAAATACGAAATTTTGAAGCCATTAAATGAGAAAGTAGCAATTAAACGATTTGCCACAGGACTTCGTAATACTAGTCTTAGTACTATAATTTCAGCAAGGAATTACGACAATTTGAAAGGTGTAATCCGTGGCGCTAAGGATGAAGAGACTTCTATGCCTCCCGAGAGCAGCATCATGAACATGGAGAACCAACCGTCCCGAAGATACTCTTACTCAAACCGCGGACGATGGTTTCAGGATCGCGGCGGCTACAACCAGCATAACAACTTCCAGCGAGGCCAGGCCAACCATCGTGGGCAAACCAACCAACGCGGCCGGTGGCAATCTTTCCGCGGCGGTCTGCGGGGCCACCCCGCCGCTCGAGGTAGTCAGGAGAATCGAGGTAACACTAATAACTATAATAATCAGCGGGGCCGGAATATTTACCAAAATTCCCGAGTTAACCATATGAATTCAGTTACGTCACTATTACCAGAAAATAACGAGAACAATAATACGGTAGTTTCGGGCCAAAACGACGATGAGTTTTTTCGTGAGCAATAATAATAGTCACGATACCATATGTCATTATAATAATTATAACTCAATTCAATTATCGCTCGATAACAGCTTACGTAATTGGTTAGTGGATACGGGAGCATCGCTCAGTGCGGTGAAGTATGATACCTTACTCCGACACAACATTCCTTACCAAATAGGGCAAGTACGAATAACTGGTGTGTGTGGTGAACTTTGCTCTGTGGGCTATGTTGATTTAAGATTGACAAATAAGGATCAAGAATTTGTCAACAGATTTCATGTATTTAAAGATTTATGTTGCGCAAGCGATGGAATTTTAGGAATAGATTTTTTAAAGAAATATAAAAGTAAAGTAGATTTAGAAATAAACACTATAACCCTAATAAATAATAACGTAGAAATAAGTTTACCTTTACAATAAGGGGCACCTCAAAATAAATACATTCAATTGGCTCGTAGATGTGAATCGTTGCATTTTGTGCCCACTCATTTAAAAGAGGAATGTGTGGTTTTACCAACAGAATTATGTGAGGGAGTGTTTTTAGCAGGATGTATTACGAGACCAGTAAATGGTAAAATGCCTATCCAAATATTAAACACACGAGACGAGGTTATTAACTTGAGTTTCTTTAATCAACAAGTAGAAAAATTAAAAGACTACAGTACACTTAATTTCAATAAACCCGCAGTTAACTCGGATAGAGTGAAAAGATTATTTAAAGAATTAAAATTAAATTATTTGAACAAGGAAGAACAGTTGGAAATAGAAAAAATATGTGCAAAGTTTTCTGATATATTTTGTTTAGAAGGAGATAAATTAACCACCAGCAATATATATGAACAATCTATCGTTTTAAAACCAAATGCCGTACCTATCTATAAAAAACAATATCGATTACCAAAATCACAAAAGGGAGAAATAGAAAAACAAATAAAAAAAATGTTACAGGACGACATTATTGAGGAAACCATGAGTGAATGGTCCAGTCCAATCCTGTTGGTACCCAAAAAATCAGAAACCGGAGAAAAAAGGTATAGGTTAGTGATTGACTATAGGAAATTAAACGAAACTATTGCTGATGACAGATTTCCCCTTCCAAACATTATTGACATATTAGATTCGCTTGCAGGAGCTATTTATTTTAGTCACCTTGACCTTCAAAATGGCTACTACCAAATAAAATTGGACGAAAATAGTAAAAAATGCACTGCATTTACTTTTGATAAACAGTATCAGATGAAACGCATGCCTATGGGCCTTAAGAGCAGTCCAAGCGCATTTTCAAGGGCAATGACGGTCGCATTGTCAGGATTGAACTACGAAAAATGCTTAATCTACATGGATGACCTCACATAACAAAAATCTTATTGAAATTTTTCTTAGGTTACGACAGGTGAATCTAAAACTAAATCCAAAGAAATGCGTGTTCCTAAAAAAGGAATTATTGTATTTAGGCCACGTAGTGAGCGGTGACGGGGTTATGCCCGATCCTGATAAAATACGAATAATAAAAGAGTATCCCAGACCAAAGAATAGCGATGACGTAAAAAGATTCGTAGCATTCGCGAATTATTACCGCCGGTTTATAAATTCATTTGCCCAAATGGTCATACCATTAAATAAGTTATTAAAGAAAAACTGCGAATTTATATGGACAGAAGAATGTGAAAAATCATTTCAATTATTAAAAGAATGCATAACTGCACCACCTGTATTGCAATATCCCAATTTTTCTGATAGTAACGAATTTCATTTATATACAGACGCATCAGGTTTCGCGTTGGGGTCGATCTTGTGTAATAATGACAATCGTCCAGTAGCATTCGCGAGTCGCCCATTAAACAAAGCCGAACTAAATTACCCAACAATCGAGAAAGAAATGCTTGCAATAGTCTGGGCCGTTAAATATTTTCGACCGTATTTATTTGGGAAAAAATTTAAAATATTTTCAGATCATAGACCGTTAGTTTATTTGTTCAATATGAATAATCCATCCAGTAGATTAACAAAATTTCGCCTAATTTTGGAAGAATATGATTTTGAAATAATATATATTAAGGGAACTGATAATGTAGGTGCAGATGCGTTGTCTAGGGTAGTAGTCACATCAGAAGAATTGAAAGATATGAATCAACGGGTAATAAATGTAATGACTAGGAACCAACGAAAGACATTGGAAAAGAGACAGGAAAGTGACTCAAGTTTGCCGACTACCAATATATCTGTGAGAGACCAGCGTAGTCAACCAAGGGTCGTAGAAATGCTTCGGAAGCCGGGTAATTCGATAGAATTGTTAGACATTTCGCGGGAAAACTATTCTAGAATGAAGGACAACTTAACAAACAACTCAGAATCATTTGTATTTAATGAAAAAGAGTTAGTTATATATACTTGCACAGGCTTACAATCATGTATGGCGCGAGACGAATACGTGAGTCGGCTAGAAAAATACTGTAGTGAATTAAATATTACAGAAATTTATATAATGAAAACAGCAAGTAATGGTGAATTTATAAAGTGGCTAACAAAAGAAATAAATATAAGGCCGTCATGGTACGGGCCAAAAATTAATATATTAAAAGGGTTCCACAGAGTATTATCGAAAGATGACAAAAAAGTAATTCTTAATGACTACCATATCTTACCAACTAGCGGACATAAGAAGAATATAACCCGGTATAAGAAGAATGTTGAATAACATTAGGAAATTATTTTTTTGGCCGGGCATGGAAAGTGACGTAACTGAATTCGTTAGTAAATGTAAAAAATGCCAAATGCAAAAACACTCTCTACCTGTCAGAGAACCAATTACAATAACTACAACAGCACAGGGTGCATTTGATAAAATATATTTAGATATAGTAGGACCACTGGATAAGGATTACTACGGTAATGTTTATATATTAAGTATACAATGTGAACTTACTAAGTTCGTGGAAGCGTACCCGCTACAACGAAAAGACGCAGTGTTGGTAGCAAAATCATTTGTAGAGAACTTTATACTAAGGTACGGCGTGCCGCGGGAAATTGCCACAGATCGAGGGTCCGAGTTCATAGCATCAACAATGAGTGAAGTATGCAAGCTGCTCAATATTAAACAATTATTTTCAACATCTTACCACCACGAATCTATCGGTTCCCTGGAAAACACACACAAAAACTTAAACGCATACCTCCGAATACAAACAAATAATAACCCCAGGGAGTGGAGCACCTGGATTGCATATTGGTGCTTTGCTTACAATACAACTGTCCATACATCCACAAAATTTACACCGTACGAACTGGTTTTTGGTAAATCATGCAATTTGCCAAGCAACTTAACACAGGAAATAGAACCTCTTTATAATAGTGATGACTATCCATTGGCGCTAAAGTACAGGTTGCAAAAATCTCACGAACAGGCCCGGGAAAATTTATTGAAATCGAAGGAAAATAGAAAGCTTAGCTATGATAAACAAACTAATTCAATTGTGTATCAACCTAATGATTTAATATTGTTAAAAAATGAAAATAGTAGTCGATTTGAAAATGTATACAAAGGTCCATATAAAGTCATAGAAGATAAGTCGCCGAATGTGCGTATAATAAAAGATAATAAAATAGAAACAGTGCATAAGAACAGAACGAAGTTATTTAAGAATTAATTTGGATTGTCTAATATTACGCTATATTATCTTAGACTGTAGTATCTAGAATAATTATTATCTACTTATATTACTAAATAATCTTAAACAGTAATCACTAAAGTACCATGTAAAGCATTGTAAAAAAAAAAAAAAAAAAAAAAAAAAAAAAAAAAAAAAAAAAAAAAAAAAAAACTTGTAATCCCATTATAAATTGCATTATGTATGTACAAAACAAGAAAAAAAATATATATAAATAAAAAAGTTTTTTTTTTTTTTCTGAAAGGTAAGGAGGTGTAGTATAGGAATACATATCATATATAATGTAAAACGTTAAGCATGGAATGGTCAGAATATATCGGAGTCTCATTCAAGAAACATCTTTTATTTCGTTCCTCTGTCCCATCCTTACAGTTGAAATAGTTGTTAATTGAGTAGCATACAAACAATATTATTCAAGAGTTCTGTAAATAAAACAAACATTCGTAATATAACTACTTAACATATAATATTCATTAATATTCACTTACCATTTTTCCGTACTCAATTAACTTAAGTAAAACAAAAAATAACGGTAGCAATAAAACATTCCCTGGGAAACATATTCTAGACTTAATAAATAAAACAATACGACTTAAATTAGCTCCGTGTGATTACAATAAAAGTTCAGACTGGATACTCGGACAAATTTTCACTCTGTGTCAAGCTTGCTAAGGTTTATTTTTAACTATGGGGATATAAAATGTCGAGACAGATCATCAGTCAAGAGAAAACACTGTCATTAGGTGATTGAACGAAATAATCAGCTAAAAGCATCGATCTTTAGTGACCTGCCGATCGAACGATGTGTAGCTTGTGTTTCTATAAATATTGCAATTTTCATGAAAAATAGATACAGCTACTTTAAGCTTTACTTTTACGTAAACTAATAGTAGACGGTTAAATGTGGGCATATTGCGTAACTAGTTGTAATATCCTGTTCTTCGTTTCTTTCCCATGAGTACAGTAACCAAAGGCGACACTGGGAGATACTGGTATTTGGGTAGCAGTGTTCTCTATGCTATTTTACCGTCATGCTGCGATCACCAACGCGCCTGCCATGCGTGGGAATTGTGACATAACCCCCCTGAATGGTGAAATGAACATGTCTGGCTTAGCCGTGAGGCCCACGCTGTTGTTGTTTTTTTTTTTTTCATGTTGTTTTATTTGGTGTTTCTTGAACTGTGTCCAAATAAACGGAATTCTTTCTTCCCCCACCCTATTGGGAGAGCCCTATGTCCAGCAGTGGATGATTTTCGACTGAAACGATGATGAAAATGTATGACTGAAGCCTATCACAATAGGCCGTGCTCACCTTGCTGGTGAACCTTAAAAAAGTTTAGGCAAATGGATGGAAATTGGACTCTAATCGCTCTCACAACAGAAACTCTAATATATCTCTCCTTGTATTCATCCCTTCTTATACAAAGCCTTTTTTCTGCATTCGTCGTGAAAACGAACCAACTTAACAATGCGTTAAACAAATGAAGTGTAAGTACCCACAGCGAGTTAATTCCATAAGGCTGATTACACACTAAATAACAACCGACCTCCCGCCGCGTCGCCCTCGCATCGTTAGTGAAGTCCGCTCGTAAACCGCCTACATTCCTATTCGACGGAATATTCGCATTGTTGCCAAATGCTATTGTTAATAAATGCTCTGTTTTAGCCGTTAATGCATTGTAGTTTGGCACTTATCTTGTTATTAAGTGAAAATACAGATTATTAGCGCCAGTTACATGGTATCTTAGGATAATACCTGCAATCGAAAAGCTTCCTACGAGGGCTTCGAAGTGAAATAATAATAGCAGTACGGGTCGATTGATTAGTTAAGGTCCACTTGTTGCGGTTGGTCCTTGGATGGGTCTTTACATAACTAGCTAAAAATTAGACGGAAAATAGTGGCGTGGTAAAAACCAGCGCTTGGGCTCTGTCTTCGCATAGGGTCACAGCATTATGCTGAGCGATGGCCGTTTTGCGTGGATGTGATATATGTTTTCTCTACACTTTTTTTGGGGTGTGCTTGGTCTTTTTATGCGTCTCGAAAATAAACGTGTATTTTTCTTTCTTCGTTCTTGAAAAGTGTGTGCGTTTGATCTAGGTTCTCACTTGCCGAGTGTGCAAATGCGAAAAGATATTAATTTGTTCCCGCTGGGTGTAAAAACACCCCCTGTTTTTTTTATCTTGTTCGATCGTAGTTGGTTTCGATCCGATTTCACGACGTGCCAATAGATCAGTATGAAATCCCTGAAAGTGGCTCAACTTATATGAAAGCAAATTCCCACTATGTGTTCAAAATCTAGTCGTAATCTCTGCGACAATCTAGGTCAAAAATGTATCAAAATTAGAGGTATTTTTACAGAAACTGACTGAGATTAGTATGCAAATGTTCTTAAAAATACCGGAATTGCCACTCAGATAAGTTATAATTGCATAATCAGTCATTGTATATTCTAGAAACGGCCATGTTTGTAAAAACCAATAAAAGCCTATTTCCCACGATGACAGAAACAAGAAAACGACCTGTCAGAAACCAGTACAAAAATTTATTACACATTGAGTCCTGTAACACAGCGTTATTGAGAAAAAGTGTTATTTGTATGGGTCCTACCATATACAATAAATTACCAGATGCCATGAAAAATGATACAATTAAAAACTTTAAAAAGAAATTAGTGGCCTTCCTAATAGAAAAATGTTATTATTCGATTGTACGCTGCCAGGCTAGACTAGACCCCTACCATAGGATTTCAATTGAGTAGGTGGAAGCGTGATGGTGGGGTCCAGGAGACAAGAAGTGGCGAGCGCAACTAGTCCGCCGTACGCGGAGCAGACAATCAAATCAAACACTTACAATACAACAAAAGAACTTACCTGGTGGTTGAAGGACACTGCTTCTGGGTTACCTGGAGTTATGTATGTAAGTGAGTGTATGTGTATCGTGTCGTGACGTTATGAGTATTCTCCTGGTAACAATCCGCTTGCAATAAGGCTGGTGGCAATCACAGCATGCGGTCTTCAAATCACTCATTCACAATAGCGTCACTTTGACTTGACCTTCAAACTATTTCAGGTATTTCCAACAAACAGAACCCGTGATATGTCTTCAAATTGGGGTTAGTTACACTTAATACAATTGGATCACGACTAATTGTCACAAACGGATCGATTTAAAAGGATTAATTTCAACAAACGCGTCGCGGGGTTCCAACAGGCGACGGACCTATTTTAGCGGCAAATTAACCAGAGCTGTCAAGTGTCAACGTCAAATTGACAAGTTAGATGTCACTTCGTTACACGCGCATTCCGTTAGGTGCACAGATAATAATCGGGACAGAACATCGATTAATGATTTTTTAATGGACAAAACTTGCGTGCCTATTTCCAGGCAGAATGTACATGGCTCACTTTTATCTACTCCACCTGTATTTTTATGTAACCTACATTCGTTGCAAATAAATGATTTGATTGATTGATTGATTGATTGGTCTATATTAGTATTTTAGACGTTTTTCGATTATGTATTAGATTTCTCAATCTGTTTAGGTTTTGTTAATTTAGTTAACTTATTTTTGAACCAACAAGGATCACGGCATCTTCGTCGACTTGCCTATTTAGTAATTGTGATGCCAAAAATAAGTTAGTGTTTTTTTTTGGTGGGAAATCATCAAATGACGTCTGCCGCTATTGGGTGGAGCGGAAGGGCGTGTCAGACTTTTACTGACTAAAACCCATCCGTGTTCCTTCAGTTGCCCATATGCCAGGGCCACGGCAACGCTTTCGAACAAATCTCGCGACCCTGGCAGGAAATAAGTTAGTGTTAAGTGTCTTCTCGTCTGACCACTCTGGATTATTAGCTAGCTTTCTTTTGACATTACATAAAAGCCCCACAAAAGCCGCGAATGCAGCTAGTTTTGTACAGCTAGTCATCATTATCATTTACATATACCAATTTATTTATTAGCTCATAGAATTACACCATCTATAGTCAAACATGGACATACTTATAAAATCTATGGAGCCCTTTTTGATGTTGTGCAAAAAGAAAACTGATCTACTCTCAAGACCAAACTATTGACATTAATAACACTTCCGTTAGCTTCAACCAATAGGGTACTCCAGGTATTTATAAAAGTGGAGCGAGACTATACGAGGTACATGGATTGAAAAAATGCAGATGTGATACTCCTTTTCCAGATTATTCCAAAAATTATAATGTTCCCACTGCTGGGACATAGGCCTTTCTGTGAGAGAGAGTGGACTGTAATCCGCCACGCGTGTTTTTGAATATTTATTTCTAGGATATGTTGGTTTCCTACACCACTTTGAGGGGTCCACCCTTTATGGCAGAATTTTTTTCGTCATAATATTATTTTGCATAACAGCGGATGGCATAAACTTCATTTCGCAGAAAATCGTTTGGCATACACTCATTTATCATACATTCACAACGCATAATTTTATAAGTCAGAATCATCTTTAGGCATAAATTTTATTCCATAATAATTAAAAAGTAGAACCATCATATCGCAGAAAGTTCGCAGTCAGAATCGTCTCTTGGCATAATTTCATATCGATAGTTATTAAAAGGCAGAACTATCATATCCCAGAAACATTAAACTTAGAATCATCTTTTGGCATACATTTCATATCGAAGAAGCATGCAGCATGCAAACAAGCATGCAGCATGCAAGCAAGCATCCAGCATGCAAGCAACCAAGCATACAGCATGCAAGCAACCAAGCATGCAGCTTGCAAGCAAGCATGCAGCAAGCAAGCATGCAAGCAAGCATGCAGCAAGCAAGCAAGCTTACAGCATGCAGGCGAGCATGCAACATGCAGCATGCATGGTTTCTGTCACGGCTTCGGCGCTGCGGAGCTCCGGCGGACCCACGCGACCTCATCGTCACAGATGGTTTTACGCTCACCACCGCGGCTTCGGCTTGCTGGCCGGCTTTGCCGGCCAGCCTCAGCCGCGGCGGCGACCGTCAAAACCACCTGCTCCTCAGCTCGCGGGCCGCCTCGCCACTCCGCGCCTACGCGGGCTTAAATTACACTCTAGGGGTAGGGCAGACAAGACTACGTGGAGTCGGTTCTGCAGCGATTCGTTTCTGTCAATAATTTTTGTAGCACAACATATACTGACGTTTTGAGACACTATTTCATTTTATTTAAGGTTAAAATGCTATTTAATAGAAATGAAAATATGCCTAACAAAACTATTCTAAATGAAATTCTGCCATCTTCATAGTATGCCAAGTGAAATTATGCCAAATAATCATTGCTCTAAATAAATGTTATGCTAAACGAAATTATGCGGAATTTTAAGTCTGCCAAAGGTATTTATGCGAAATAAAATTCTGCCATCTTAAAAGTATGCCAGCGTTAAGTCGAGCATATAAACATTCGGCCAAACAATGATTATGCTCAACATTTTTTATGCCTTACAAAGACTCGTTTAAATAAGATTATGCCAAGTGTGTTATGCCAAATAAAATTCGGAGCATCAAGTTTCTGCCAGATAGAGGGAACCCCACTTTGAGAGCATTGGTGATGAAATTAATTACACAGAGTAAAGTGCGAGTGGCAATTATTAAACCTAAAGCTAGAAAACCTATAAAGCCTAGTTTTGTTTAGTTTTGTTTATGCTTGTAATGACATCAAAGAAACAAAGAATCCGGGTTATGTTATAGACCGTAAACTTTTTATGGGTTCATGTATGGTTCAAGAATTTTATGATGGCAGAAATAAATGGTCGTACCTGGCCACAGAAATTATTTCTATTTACTTCAGCAGTTACAAATATTGAATTTTATTTGTTTGCTTTTTGTACCTGGGAATTTTAAGGTCGTAGGTCAAATAAATAGGTTTAAAAGTTCGTAAACACAGCTATGCAAGAAACTTTGAAAATAATTGGTTTATGAAGGTCATCATTATTCACAGCCTTGTTCCACCCACTCAAAATAAAAAATCTAATTATTTAATTTCACATAAAACTACATGCCCATGCATTTATGAAACGTTAGAAGCTAGGTGCGCCCAGTCACCAATTGGTCGTTTATACGGAAGAGCCGGCAATAAACTCCACGGTTAATCGGTTCAAAATTCTTCTTCTGTAACATATGGATAACGTAAGTTACACACTGATATGCCTAGATTATTAGCTATTGTAACCATGTATAGTGTGTAATTGTTGGTTTTCCCTAACAAATAAAATACAATAAAAAATATTATTTTTATCACAGCGCTAATTGGTATTGGAAGACAGTGTAGGTGTGTCACCAAGTACCAGCTACTTAATAAAATAGACAATGCTCTAGGAATCACAGGCCTACAACGTTTTCACATTCACATTTATAAAATAATTTATTCATGCTGACATAAACATGATTGGCTGAGTTTTCACTTCCTTGCATTGTAGAAGATTTTTTTAGGAAATAAGCACTTAAGCGGTACACTTTTACGTTTGGATAAATCATCAAATGACTTCTCCCGCTCTGGGTGGAGCGGGAGCCCATGTCAGACTTTTACTGACTAAAACTCACCCGTGTTCCTTCAGTTGCCCATGTGCCAGGGTCACGGTATCTCTTTCGAACAATCACGCGACCCCTAGTTTTGCTGACATAAGAAACTCCACGGTTAATCAGTTCAAAATTCTTCTTCTGTAACATATGGATAACGTAAGTTACACACTGATATGCCTAGATTATAAGCTATTGTAACAATGTATAGTGTGTAATTGTTGGTTTTCCCAAACAAATAAAATAAAATTAAAAATAAAAATCATTATTTTTATCACAGCGCTAATTGGTATGGGAAGACAGTGTAGGTGTGTCACCAAGTACCAGCTACTTAATAAAATAGACAATGCTCTAGGAATCTCAGTCCTACAAAGTTTTCACATTCACATATATAAAATAATTTATAAACATGCTGACATAAACATGATTGCCTGAGCTTTCACTTCCTTGCATTGTAGAAGAAATTTTTAGGAAATAAGCAATACCCTTGTACTCAATTATATAATTATGCCAATATCACACATCCGTATGTTACTGTGTACATAAATAATAAAATAAGTTGACCACTTAACTCATTTAACTCACGTTACGGCCATATTGTCTGTTGTAGTTGAAAATTTATTATTTCGATTCCCTTCACAATTGAATGGTAATTGAGTGTACGAAGTGGCTTTTTGTTGTTTCCCCTAGAGAAGTCGTTACAGGACGCTGCAAGCTGTTGCGTACTTAAAGATCCCTGCTGGGAATTTGTTGCTCAATCGTTGGGAATTTTCCCAAAAGGTATCTTTGAGTTAAATTTTCATTTTATTTTGACGAATTGTTTGGCTTTTGTGAGTTGTTGCTAGGTGTTATAATGACGGTGTTTTATTTTTTTATCTTGAATGGAGGAGGAAGGAAAGGATTTTTACACAATGGTGTTGACCACAATTGTAAAATAAAATGAGAATTGCATGAAACAAAACCTTTGTACGGACGTGCACAGCAATATGTACCTTTTAATTTTTTTTTCTTTACAATTTGTATGGATGTGCACAGCAATGGGTGCCTTTAAAAAGTGTGTTATTTAAAATATCACTGTGTAGCTATGTTCGCGATAGTTTTGCGCGTTATCGCTAAAATGCATAAATGGATATCATCTAGTGTTTAATTACGCTGCTGATTTTTTCTGGTAACGTCAGCCAAGTCACTATGCTCTTACCCTATCCTAATTTATTTTAAACCAGGAATGCTGAGAAATATATTTTTATTTCGCTAGTTTCCTGTATTACCAACGACCAACCCAACGCGTGGGTAAAGAATTGCCAGCTTATTGAATTGCACCTTGTATATCGAGATACTAGCATCTGTCCGCGACTTCATCCGCGTTAAATTTTTGCTCCCCTGACTCTTCGCTTCGTTTCGAATTGTCTGCCAGTTTTCGTCCATTTCACGTTGCTGCTCCGCTCCTTTTAATTGTAGCGTGACGTTTTATAATTTATAACCTTTCTTAATAAATAGGCTACTCAACACAAAAAGAATTTATCAATTCGGACCAGTAGTTCCTGAGATTACCGCGTTCAAACAAACAAACTATTCAGCTTTATAATATTAGTATAGATGATAAAAGAAACGCCACATTTCATCCAGTCATAAAAACAATTCAAAGCAGGGGCGTATTAACCTCACGCCCTTAATGAATAAATTAAAATTTAACATCAATTTCTTGAATTTATATTTGATGGAAATAAGATTATTTCTTGGAAATAATACGTAAATTTTCAAGAAAACTACATTGTAGATATAACCGTAAAAGAAGATTTGAGAGAAAATGTACCTAGTTATTTTAAACATCGTTCTTTACAAAAAAGGGCCACTGGTTTTGACTTAAAATAACAACATTAAAAATGATAATAAACCAGACTACCAATAAACCGATTACATTAATTTGTAAAAGTAAGAAGCTTCTCTTCAAAGAATCATTAAGTATCTACCAATTTAGTCATTAGTACATAATTAATTAAGTTCTTTATTTATTGTTTTAGAACACCTTTCCATTTCAGTTTTCGACTAACAATCAATTAGTAGGTATTAATTGAAGTCAATTAACGTTTTTTTCACCGAAGCTGCGAAAGTTTGAGAAATTTTGTTTGATATAATTGGACTTTACGTTTATTTTAACAACATAAACAGTATTCTCCGAAAAGTTAGGCAGAGCCACATCTGTAGTACACCAACATTTCGCCAGATATGTTCAAATCATATCAAGGAGTGAGCTTATTGCCATCAACCAAGCAAGAATCCAGATTCCACGCTGTTACTAATAAATTCTAGATGGTAAAACCCGAGTACTTTACCCATCCAATATGATAATATTGGATGGGTAAAGTATAAGCAGTAGGATTAATTTCTGTATTAATTGCTTAACGATACCATTACTGGAATAACTCAAATAAAGGATTTTCAATATAATTATTTAAAACTAGCTGACCCGACAGACGTTGTCCTGTCTTAACGACAACTATTTAATTCGAATTGGTATCTATATATATAAAAATGAATCCCTATTTCCCTTGGTCACGCCATCACGCGTGAACGGCTGGACCGATTTCACTTTTTTTTTTCACTTTTTTAAATTTTTGTTTTCTTTCATAAGAACCTTCTCCTGACAATAACAAACACAACAAAAAAGAAAAAAGTGAAATCGGTCCAGCCGTTCACGCGTGATGGCGTGACCAAGGGAAATAGGGATTCATTTTTAGGGTTCCATTGCCAAATGGCAAAAAACGGAACCCTTATAGATTCGTCATGTCTGTCTGTCCGTCTGTCTGTCTGTCTGTCTGTCCGTCCGTATGTCACAGCCACTTTTCTCCGAAACTATAAGAGCTACGCTGTTGAAACTTGGCAAGTAGATGTATTCTATGAACCGCATCAAGATTTTTACACTAAAATAGAAAAAAATGATAAATTTTGGGGTTCCTCATACTTAGAACTGAAATTCAAAATTTTTATTTTCATCAAACCCATACGTGTGGGGTATCTATGAATAAGGCTTCAAAAATGGTATTGAGGTTTCTAATATCATTTTTTTCTAAACTGAAAAGTTTGCGCGAGAGACGCTTCCAAAGTGGTAAAATGAGTGTCCGCCCCCCCGTAACTTCTAAAATAAGAGAATAATAAAACTCAAAAAAATATATGATGTAGGTTTAGGTTTAAAGAAATTTATTCTCAAAAAAGACACAAAGTCACTTACATGAGAACAATGCTTACAGTAAATTATTAAACGTTCGTCACAGACGTTATTGAAATAATTTTACACCCATCCAATGCATTCAGCTTTTGGGAAAGGTAGTATTTTTCATTAAATATGCAGCTAATTGTGTTTTGAATGCATGGAATGAGTGCAATTTTTTTATATGTGAGGGTATTTTGTTGTATAATTGTGCTCCTTCAAAACTTAACATTTTTTTGCCAAACTTCGTTCTCGTCTTCGGTAAAATCAAATAACTAGCCCTGCGACTGCTACGTTGTGTAACTTGTTTGACTTTTGTAAACGATAAATTGGTCTGAATACTTTTGTTTACTGCCTTACGAATAAAAATGCATGTGTTGTAAACATATAGCTGTCTAATGTTCATTATTTGGGTTTCTTCATAAATTTTGCATGTTGATGTTAAATACGGGTAGTTAAAAATCAGTTTTATTATTTTGTTTTGTGCGACTTGGAGGCTTGCAAGCTTCGTTTTGGCCGCACTGCCCCAAATTTCAACCAGATATAGTAGGTGTGGTTTTACTAAGGCGTTATAGATGGTGTGACGCAGTTTATGTGGAATGCATCGAACTATGTTTCGGAGGGATCCAAGTAATGACGTCAGTTTTGTTTTTATATGATCTATGTGAACAGACCACGATAGAGAACTATCCATTCTAAGTCCAAGATATTTTTCACAAGATTTTTGCTCCAAGGGTATATTGTTGATAAGTAATGGATTAAATGGAGGTATTATTTTATTTTTTGCTTTAAACAATATATAACATGTTTTAGAAGTATTTATCGTAAGTAGATTATATTTAAACCAAGAAAAAAGGGTGTTTAAATCTTCTTGTGCTTGGGCAACTAAATCATGGATGGAAGATCCGAAATAAAATAAACAAGTGTCATCTGCGTAAAGAGTAAGATGGCCATGTAATTTGAGTTCCTGAATATTATTTATGTAGATGAGGAAGAGCAGGGGCCCTAGAATTGATCCCTGGGGAACTCCACACGTTATAGGTAATGCGCCACTTTGATAATAATTATCCATTTTAACTAACTGCGACCTGTTTTTGAGATAGGAATCGAACATTTTTAGGGCATTACCGGTAATTTTTATGGTTTCTAGCTTTTTCAGTAATAATTCATGGCTAACGGTGTCGAAAGCTTTTTTGAGGTCAATAAAGATACCAAGGGCTATGTTTTTACTATCTACATTTTGCTTAATTTTAGTAATGAGGTCAACTGTAGCTGTTAATGTGCTGCTTTTTGGTCTAAACCCGTACTGTCTGTCTGAAAGAAAGTTAATAGAAGTTAAATGTTTATCTAATCGAATGTGTAGAATTTTTTCTAATATTTTTGACAATACAGGCAACACTGAAATAGGTCGGTAGTTACCTGGGTCCATTTTTGAACCCGATTTGTAAATGGGAGTAACCTTCGCCTTTTTTAACGTATCGGGAAATTTACCTTCAGATAACAGTTTGTTGAAGCATTTGCTCAGGTTGTTCGCTATTATAGGTTTTATGCATTTTATTGCTTTGGTAGTAATCCCATCTAATCCGGTACTGCAGTTAGGATCGAGATTTGATATAATTTTTATAATTTCATCGGCAGAACACGGATCAAGAGTCGATAACTGTGGAGTGTTTCCGGGAGGAGTTGTTGGTAAAGCATGTGAATGATTTTCATGAAACGATTTAGGTATTTCATTAGCTAGAAGGGGACCTATCGTGGCGAAGTACTCGTTAAAAATCTGGCAAATTTCGTGTGGGTTTGTAATATATTTCGAGTCGATCAACAGTTTTGAAGGAGCACAATTCTGCTTAATTTTATTGTTTGCTAGGATGTTAACTAAATTCCACATTTTCTTAGGTTTATGAATACAATCGCTAAATTTTTTATAATAGTAAATATTCTTTGTATCTTGCATGTGTTTGGCAACATGTTTTCTTTTGGTGATAAATTCTGCTTCCAGGGTTGTGTTGTTCGGATCCTGCTTTAGTTCTGTCCACAATGCGTTTCTTTGGTTGATATCATTAATTATGTTTCTGTTTATCCAGTCGTTTTGGGGTAGGTTCAGAATTTTGGTCTTTGTTGTTTTACTTTTTTCAATTGTTGATTTTATTTTGTTTTCTAGTAATGTGTAGTCATCATTGAAATCTTCAAAATTAGTTGTTTCTAGTGTGTCGAGTAGTTTTGTATAATCTATTGCTTCGTATTGGGTCCGTAGTTTTCCAGGGGATTTCGTTTTTTTGAGTTCAACATATATTTGTTTGTGATCTGACATTGAAGAGTCAGCTATTGCCATGTGGAAGTGATCGTCTTTCAGGTTGGAGCTGACATGATCTAATATAGATTTCCTGGTGTTCGACTCTCTTGTACAATATTTTTTAGTAATTTTATTTATCAATCTATGTCCAGTTCCCTTTAAGAGTTCATTATATTGTTTAGTCTTTTTGTCTTTGTTTAATAAATCAATGTTAAAATCTCCGAACACTATTGCCCTCTTTCTTTGTTGTAGCTGAGACTCATACACTTCAAGAAAATCTGTGTAGTTAGTATTCCCGGGGTTGTATACGACTCCTATTTCTAGTGCATAACGCTCTAGTCGTATCCATAAATAGTTGTTTCCTCCATAGTACGTAGACTCTGATAAGCTATGTTTGAGGTCATTATGGACATATGCTGAAACTCCACCTCCTCTTGAATCGGTTCTGTAATTGTAGTAGTGTGTGTAGTTGTTTATTTGTAGTTCCAAGGCTTGTGTTTCATTTGTGATCCAAGTTTCTGACAATAAAATAATATGAACAGTATTAGGTAGCGATTGTAGAATGCATTGAAGTTCGTCAAATTTTCCTTTTTTCCGTATACTTCGAGCATTAAGGTAGAAAAATCTAAGTCGTGATTTGTTAGTTTCTATATTTTGGTAATTGTTGATCAATTGATAGGTATTACTGGCGATTGTTGTAGGTATGGTGTCGTTTATTGTTCGTAGTTTTTTGCAGGGTTTTTTATTATTGTAGGTGTACCATTTATATACTTTATTGTCAGTCCATTCTCTCCATCGTTTTGACGACGTGTTAGTTCTTCTTTTAGGGTTTTAAAATAATTTTGCTGAGCTGGGGTTTGATCTGAGAATATTTTAATGTTTTCTGGCAACTTCTCTTTATTGCGTAGGAGGTGCTTGGCGGGTGCTAAAGTGTCGTAACATACCTTGAGTCTGCGGTTTTTTCCCGGTACGTATTTACCTATTCTAAAGATTTTAATCGGTTTCGGGAGGTCCTGGTGCACTAGTAAAGTAATTTTGAAGATATCGGCTTCATCTTGGGACATTCGCTCTTCTGGGCTAGCAGCGGACTGTTCGGGGAGGCCCACCACAATGATATTTTTTTCCCTGCTATTTCTGTTTGCTATCTCCTTAATTATTTGTTCATTCAAACACAGCTGATTTAGAGAGTTTGTGGACGGAGATACAGAGGTGGGTTTTAGCGAGTTAAATTCTGCCTCAAAGGATTTTAACTTATTTTCCCCTTGCGATAATTGTTTCTCCAGTTTTGATACCGTTGTTTTTAATTGTTGATGATCTACTATCATGCCAGATGTCGATGATTGAATCTTGTTAATCTGCTCTGTATTCTCGCGGATCATGTCTGCAGTTTTTTCGTTGCATGATTTCAATTCGGTGATTTCAGCTTTAACTTCCGTTATACTTTCCTGCATTTTAATTATAATCTGCTCGTTGGATCCAACGTACTTTTCTAGTAACGAACCGATACGGGACAATTCCGACCGCATTTCTTTAATTTCGGTGGCGCATTCACATTCATGTTTCCTTTTATTTCGATAAGTAATTTGAGGGTCTAATGAGCTCAGCTTTGATAGATCGGGATTCGATCCACCGCTGGTGCCGGCGGCAGAGCCGGGAGCTTGGCACGGTGGCGATCTTTGTACATTCATAATTAAATAGTGCGACAGTATTCAATGCAAGCTCAACTTCAATGACGAGGACACGTGTACTTAACAGTGATTTACTTGGTTAGAGCAACACACACCGCGCGAGTCACTGTGCGAGCGAGTTAAAAAATAGCGACTGGTCTACTCACGCGGAGGTGAGGCGCGACGGCGCGGGGTCGTCCGTTGGTGGCTTGTTGTTCTTGAGGCGCAGGACACAGAGACGAAATGGCGCAATTAGAAATTAATTGGTTTTGCAGTTTGAGTTCTATTCTTCCGTGAGTATTAGTTAAATTTGAAGAGCACTAATTATAGTATTTTGCGAAAAAAATGATACACGACTACTCTGGACGGGCGGCGAACGACGAAGCGAAGATGTACATAACCATATAAACTTCCACCGAAAATTGGTTTGAACGAGATCCAGTAAGTAGTTTTTTTTTAATACGTCATAAATTGTAAACCGCAATTTACCTTTCATTCAATAAACTCAAATATAAAAATTAAAAAAAAAACATTTAATTTCATTAGCATAAACCTTATACATAAACCGAGGATACCTACAGGTTTGTACGGAACCCGCGGTGCGCGAGTCCGACTCGCACTTGGCTGGTTTATATATATATATATAGATATAGGTAAGGTAAGTATTATCATAATTATTGGACGAGCACGCTTAGCCGAAAGACGTCCACTGCTGGACAAATGCCTCCCCGCATAAGGCAAGCGTGGCGTGGCGAGTGTGGCCACGTTTGGCAGGTGAGATGGTGATCGCAGTATGGTAGTAACTGCTCCCTATCCTATTCTTTTTTTAAAATTTGAATATGTACACCTACACCATAACTCAACTCAAAGGTATTTAAGGTTAAAGGTTTAACTATAATCAAAGGTATTCAAAATAATTATGATTTCTGTTGATTTTGTCGTACGGTAGGCTGCATGAATGTTATACTGTTTTTTTCCTTCTATTTTTTTTTTTGGTAACTGTGTTGTGATGTCCACACTCTTTTTTTCTTTCTAATTTGTTCCTATAAGTGATGACTTTTAATTGGCTGTCAGTCTCACACACAATTTTTTATTCTGTTTGTTTTAGCTGTAAGTCATCCATAGCTATTAAATAAATAAATAACAGTGGTAACATCACCAGTATAAACAGCGGGATAGATGCGGAATACACTAATAATACACGTAGATATGGTTTAAGTTTTGTCAGTTCAACAGCATTCATTGCATTGTTTACGTTGCTGAGTAGACAATTTTTTCAAACATATAAAGCAACGGACTAGCGATTTCTTTCAAAATTATTCAGGTTGTGATTGTGTTGTGAGTGTATTTTGCAATTAGGGTGATACATAATAAATATATATTCACATACATAAACTCACGCTTTTTTCTCATGTGGTAGGCAGAAGTTACAGACCGCCACCTGCTTCGGTCTTTATATGCTCCTTTTGCCTCGTTTACGTTCAAAAATCTGGTCATACACGCAATAGAAAAATCTGTATATAACTATATTATATATGTATATATATATTATATACCAAATATCAAGCTTTGTGTATCAGAATGGTTACGGCTTATTTATTGTGTATGTGGCGATTTTAATATTAATATTTTAGATGTTACTCCATTGAGTATTAGACTTCTCAATCTTTTCAGGTCTTTTAATTTATTTAACTTGTTTTTTGAACCAACTAGGATCACAGCTTCTTCGTCAACTTGTCTTGATAATATATTTAGTGATGGTGATGCCAAAAATAAATTAGTGCTAACTGATTTAACGTCCGACCACTGTGGTTTGCTATCTAGCTTCCCTATGTCATTGTTTAAAAAGGCACATAAACTTGAATGCAGGCCTTATACAGCTAGTCGTTGCACCAAGTTTAAAAATAATGTAGCTCGTAGAATTACACCATCCATAGTAGAAAACGAGAATCCTAATGCAATTTATGAAGCCCTCTTTAATGTAGTGCAAAAAGAGTACAAATCTACTTTCAAGACCAAAACCATTGACATTAATGGCACCTCCGTCGGCTTTAACCAATGGGCTACTCCAGGTATTTATAAAAGTAGAGCGAGGCTATACGAGTTATATGGTTTAAAAAAAATACAGGTTTGATACTCCTTTCCTAGAGTATGTAAAAAAATATTCAAAATTATTTAAACAGGTTAGTGCTTTTGCTAAATCTAAATTTTTAAGCGATCAAATTAAAAATTCAAATAATAAAATAAAAACCACTTGGAAAATCATTAACAATGAAACGGGTAAATCGGTTAAACAAGAAAAACAACTTGAAATTATGGTCGACAACAAATTAGTAAATACGGCAGCTGACGTAGCACAGGCATTTAATGAGTTTTTTGCCAACATACCTATAACTACGACTCGCTCCTTAAATTCCTCCCCGTCTAAAGCTGAAAACCTTTTGCATAGTAGTGTGCCTAAAAGTAGTTGCCTATTCAATTTTGAACATGTAACGCCTCGTGATGTAGTTAATGTTTTTAACACACTTAAGTCTAAAAACACTGGTGATTTCTGGGGCATTTCCATCAAACTATTAAGTAATATAATAGACATCGTAGCCCCCTCTTTAGCTGTTACTTTTAATAAATGTGTTGATGTCGGAACTTTTCCTGACCTCATGAAGAGTAGCAAAGTCATACCATTATTTAAATCAGGTAATAAAAAAGACGTTTCTAATTTTAGGCCTATTTCTATCTTACCTGCATTTAGCAAAATATTCGAAAAGTTAATACTCAAGCAGTTGTTAAGACATTTTAATTTAAACAGCCTCCTTCATAATGAGCAATATGGCTTTACGAAAGGTCGTTCAACTACAGATGCGGGTGTTACTCTCTTGAAACACATTTTTAACGCATGGGAGAACTCGCAAAATGCTATCGGAGTATTCTGTGATCTCTCCAAAGCCTTTGATTGCGTGCACCATGACACGCTTTTGCGTAAACTACGTCATTACGGTGTCCATAACGAAGCTTTAAACGTAATAAATTCTTATTTACATAATAGGTTCCAATGTGTAGATATTAATGGTGTAAAATCTACCGGGCTACCGGTTCAGTTAGGTGTGCCTCAAGGCTCTATACTCGGCCCATTCTTGTTCTTAGTGTATATCAATGACTTACCATTCTTTTTAAAGGGTATTTGTGACGTTGTACTGTTTGCAGATGATACTTCTCTTATTTTTAAAGTAGATAGGAACAGACAAGATTTTGAAGACGTAAACAGTGCACTCTCAATGGTTACGGATTGGTTTACGGCAAATAACTTAGTTCTCAATGCCAAGAAAACGAAATGTGTAAAGTTCGCCTTACCGAATGTTAGAAATCTAGGTCCCGAAATCGTCTTAAATAAAGAAGTTCTTAAAACTGTAGACTCGACAGTTTTCCTGGGCATAGCAGTGGATGGAAAACTACAGTGGGGCCCACATATTTCAAGTCTAGCGGGGAGGCTCAGTTCAGCCGCCTACGCCGTCAGAAAAGTAAGACAATATACTGACGTTGATACAGCTCGGTTAGTCTATTTTAGTTATTTTCACAGCATTATGTCTTACGGTATTCTACTGTGGGGCAAAGCCGCTGATATTCAAAATATTTTTGTCCTTCAGAAACGAGCTGTTCGAGCAATTTACCAGCTAGGTGCCAGAGTTTCTCTAAGGGACTTTTTTAAAGATATTGGTATTCTTACGGTAGCATCACAATTCATCTTCGCCAACATCTTATATATTAGGCAAAATTTACACTTACACGCTAAAAACAGTGATTTTCACACTGTTAACACTAGAAGTAAGGACAAACTACGTGTTCCCTTTCACCGGCTTCATAAGGTGCATAACTCATTTGTTGGGCTTGGTATAACATTTTACAACAAGCTACCACCTTATTTACTAGAATTACCTTTTAATGCGTTTAAAGCTCAAGTTAAATCCAACCTTTGTCTAAAGGCATATTATTCCATCAACGACTATTTAAATGACAAAACTAGTTGGTCGCTGTGATTAACTCAAGACAATGTTTGTGTTCTTTCTCCAGTACTAGCGTACCTAGTGATAGGTTATATAGCTGTAATATATTTTTTATGATATGTTTTTTTTACTGTGTTAGTCATTTTTTTTTGTGTATTTATTGGTTTTGACATGTTCTATGCTTTGACATATTATAATGATTAGTATTGCATAAAATGATTAGCTAGCGACCTCGACAAGTTGTCATTCAATTCTTGCCTGAGCAACCGGCAGCAAGTTCGTCATGCTCCCTTAGATGTCAATGCTTGCGGTAGCGTCAGGGGTCGGGTTACCCCCTTCCCTCAAATAAGGCGAGGGGGGTAGTGGCTGATCTTTGCGTTATGCTCGTGAACGGGTGCTGCTTGTGGTGACTGGTCGTCTTGCTGACCTTGATGTTGGTATTGTTGTTAATTACCTACCTGTTTATTTGTTTTTACGCCGATGGTCCTAGTTTATCATTTTGAGGCCTCGAGTTGTAACTCGGGTCGTAACAGCTATGTGAACGTGATTCAGCATTGCATATGTAAGCTGTCACGCCCTTATGCCAGGAGGCTTTTATTTTGGTACCTTTATTTACATGATAAAAATATTTTTTGCTTTTGCTTGAGTATAGATTTCATTTTATTTCCTGGATTATTGGGTTGGCTAGCTGACAGATGGCAAATCATTTAATTTAATGTTTTGTGTCTCATAATGTTACCTCCTTACAATTGTATAGAATCAAGTTCTTCTAACTTAACAGACAGCTGTGCTGCTGGGGAGTTTGTTCCGCCACTTCTTCTTCCCAGCTAAAGCACTAGGAAGTGTCGAAGGGCGGGCGTTTTGGGGGGACTGTCTTTTGTAACTTTGACGTTCAAAAAGTGCTGACTCTCAGCCTAGTTTGAATAAATGACTTTTGATTTTGATTTTGATTTTGATTTTGAAGATTCTTATGTATGTACCTATATGGTTTGTTGGGAAAGGGTTTCACTAAGTAAAGCACAGAAAGACAAGACTAGATATTTATTTCAATTAGGCTTGTCAGTAATTAATCAGAAAGCTAGTTGTCCGTTCCAAAACTAGGTCTTCATGGAAAAAAAGGACAAGAAACTCCATGGAAACAGTATTAACCTCTTAAGTCCCTGAGATACAACATTTGGTATCAGACAATGGTTTTTAATTGTGTCTGTAATTACGGTAATTGACTGGTTAAAGTATTATATCAACACACTTCTTGGTGACTGGGTCGTCTTAGGGGGGCCATAAAATATCATTTCTCTTATCTTAAATACATTTAATTCAATCTCTTGGACCATTGCCCAAAAGATCTCAGAATAATAGCAGCATAATCACAATAATAACAATAGCTAGGCAAAGAAAGAATATGAATATTCCATTTTATATGATTTAAAACTTTTGCAATATTGGCAACAACATAAATGGTACAACAACATTTTCATAACAAGCAATAAGTGTTACATAATATCAAATTACTTAACTTACGTGACCTCTGGTCGATCTTTTCCACACAACAACAGCACTAGAACTAACCAACTAAACCTCTTCCAAGGAACTGCCCCGATAAAGTAATTTCAATCCTTTTTATATCCTACAAACGTCAATCCAATAAAATCGTCAGACATCTCCCGCCATTTTGAACAAATGACAGATCATTACACATTTTGGCTTAATAACTTCTAACACAGGTACTATTAAACTATTGTTATTGAAACAGTTTAAAAACATTTTAAGATAATTTAGCAATTTAATAAGGACTGGAGGAAAGAATATCAATATGAACTGACAGTATTGTACCAGTCGTTTGGATCAGCTTAATAAAGTAAAATGGCAATATAAAACCTAGGATATACTACGATTGTAATTAAATACGTATTAATTATTTCTAGTACTAAAATCTACTTTTACTATTTTAGACGAGTCAGTTTTTGTAAACACTATCTAGTCAAATTAGATACTTCTATATTGGTTCAATGCTTCGTTAATGTGATAGATGTCATTATCTACCCAACAATTATAAAATATCAGAATGAAATATCTAACACACGCATGCCGATTACTAAAAGTTGACACTTGTCCTAGAGTTAGTACATTTCTCTTTTGATACACTGGCAGCACTATTTTCTATAAAAAAAACAGTTGACCACTCAAAGTTTTATAGAACGCGATTTCTCTAATGTAATTTTTCACGACATTCCAATTGATTCTCGGCAACTTTCACAGAACTTTCGTCAACAGTCAACTACACAAATTCTCCTGAACATGAAATACCTACCGATAATATTCATAAATTTCACGACTCAACGCCCTAACGATCTAAAAGTTTCCGAGTTTCAGCGGTGGCGAGTCTTTAACTAAATGCAATGAAGCGTTGCTAACTTTATGTTAATAGTGTCCAACCCTGTTTGTTTGTGGCCTTGTTGTGGAATGGACGCAGTAGAGGTGTTTTAGAGGCCCGTTTTTGCATGTAGGAAAATGACCTGTAAATTGTCAGCTTAGTACTATATTCGCACAAATTTACTCGCACGAAACGGACGAATCGTCACTTTTAACTAAAAAGTCTGTTGGTAATTATTTTATTTGTGGGCGAATCGATGACTTTTGAAATACGTTAAATTCGTTATAATGGTCTCGACTTTAGTATATGGCATACTATGTCAAGTGGCGTGTAAATAGTAATTATATACGTGGGATACTCAGAAAGTTTTACGAAAATAAAAAGAAGTGTTCTATAGGTGAACATTTTTTTTTTTTAATCTTTTCAAAATAAACTACACTAGCTTCTATGCAAAGTTTCATGCGCCTGAACCAGTTTTCGAAACACTTTTTCCAGTCCGCCGCAGACACATCGTTTACAGCCTGCTCGAACGCTGACAGCGCATCTTCCGGCGACGAAAGTTGTATCCCTTTGAGCTGATTTTAAATTTTTGGGCATAAAAAGAAGTCACACGGTGAAAGGTCAGGGCTGTAAGGAGGGTGACCCAGAAGTTTGACCGGCGTGCTGTCCAAGAAGTCCCTCGTTTTGAGCGCGGTGTGCGTGGGCGCGTTGTAGTGGTGGAGCAGTAGCCCGTGGAGCCCTGAGTTTGGTCGCTTGTTGCTCACAACAGAGAAAACTTCTTCCAAGCATTTGGTAGTATACCATTCGGCGTTGATGCTTCTTTGGTTCCGTAAAGAGATTGACACCAAGTAGCCAATCAAATTGAAAAAGCTCGCGATCAAAATCTTCCCCCGCTTCTAAATCGCTTCACTTTGGTAGGCGTTGATTCGTTTTGAAACACCCAAATCGTTGACTGGCGCTTCGTTTCCGGATCGTATTGATAAATCCAAGACTCATCACCTGTACTAATGTCGTAAACACGCCGACACGAGCCTGCTTCAAATTTGTTTATCATATCACGGCACCATTCCACCCGGGTCTGCTTCTGAGCATCGGTGAGATTGTGCGGCACCCAGCGTGAAACTATCCTCGTCTCGCGAAGATGCACGTGTCTCGTGAAGGCTTCCTGATCCAATCTGCAGTATGTGTTGAATCTCCTGATACGTAATTCGCCTATTGTCTTGGATTAAATGTTTCACTGCTAGCACGTTTTCCTCCGTAACAGCCGTCAAAGGGCGACCACTTCTTTCTTCATTCCCCAAAGTTAGTCAACCACGTTTGAATTCGTTATACCAACGATACACAGTTGCCTTGGAAGGACTTATATCCATGAATGCAATTTGAAGTCTATCGTATGATTCGCCCGTGTTTCAGGCGACACTTGAAATCGTAAAAAATTATAGTGCGTAAATTTTCCCGGCGCAAACCCATTTTCCAATGAGACACGATAATTTAATTGGGTCGCAAAAAACTGTGGCGGGAAATTTTGAAATTGGAACGTACCTATTTTACGCAATACTTTCTGAGTGGCCTGGTACATTGTTATAGGACATAGATCATCGGGTTAGCGTAAATTAACATCTATACTTATAATATTATAAAACTGAAGAGTTTGTTTGTTTATTTGTTTGATTGAACGCGCTAATCTCAGAAATTACAGGTCCAAATTGAAAAATTATTTTTGTGTTGAGTAGCCTATTTATTCGAATCGATGACTTTTGAAATACGTTAAATTCGTTATAATGGTCTCGACTTTAGTATATGGCATACTATGTCAAGTGGCGTGTAAATAGTAATTATATACGTGGGATACTCAGAAAGTTTTACGAAAATAAAAAGAAGTGTTCTATAGGTGAACATTTTTTTTTTTTAATCTTTTCAAAATAAACTACACTAGCTTCTATGCAAAGTTTCATGCGCCTGAACCAGTTTTCGAAACACTTTTTCCAGTCCGCCGCAGACACATCGTTTACAGCCTGCTCGAACGCTGACAGCGCATCTTCCGGCGACGAAAGTTGTATCCCTTTGAGCTGATTTTAAATTTTTGGGCATAAAAAGAAGTCACACGGTGAAAGGTCAGGGCTGTAAGGAGGGTGACCCAGAAGTTTGACCGGCGTGCTGTCCAAGAAGTCCCTCGTTTTGAGCGCGGTGTGCGTGGGCGCGTTGTAGTGGTGGAGCAGTAGCCCGTGGAGCCCTGAGTTTGGTCGCTTGTTGCTCACAACAGAGAAAACTTCTTCCAAGCATTTGGTAGTATACCATTCGGCGTTGATGCTTCTTTGGTTCCGTAAAGAGATTGACACCAAGTAGCCAATCAAATTGAAAAAGCTCGCGATCAAAATCTTCCCCCGCTTCTAAATCGCTTCACTTTGGTAGGCGTTGATTCGTTTTGAAACACCCAAATCGTTGACTGGCGCTTCGTTTCCGGATCGTATTGATAAATCCAAGACTCATCACCTGTACTAATGTCGTAAACACGCCGACACGAGCCTGCTTCAAATTTGTTTATCATATCACGGCACCATTCCACCCGGGTCTGCTTCTGAGCATCGGTGAGATTGTGCGGCACCCAGCGTGAAACTATCCTCGTCTCGCGAAGATGCACGTGTCTCGTGAAGGCTTCCTGATCCAATCTGCAGTATGTGTTGAATCTCCTGATACGTAATTCGCCTATTGTCTTGGATTAAATGTTTCACTGCTAGCACGTTTTCCTCCGTAACAGCCGTCAAAGGGCGACCACTTCTTTCTTCATTCCCCAAAGTTAGTCAACCACGTTTGAATTCGTTATACCAACGATACACAGTTGCCTTGGAAGGACTTATATCCATGAATGCAATTTGAAGTCTATCGTATGATTCGCCCGTGTTTCAGGCGACACTTGAAATCGTAAAAAATTATAGTGCGTAAATTTTCCCGGCGCAAACCCATTTTCCAATGAGACACGATAATTTAATTGGGTCGCAAAAAACTGTGGCGGGAAATTTTGAAATTGGAACGTACCTATTTTACGCAATACTTTCTGAGTGGCCTGGTACATTGTTATAGGACATAGATCATCGGGTTAGCGTAAATTAACATCTATACTTATAATATTATAAAACTGAAGAGTTTGTTTGTTTATTTGTTTGATTGAACGCGCTAATCTCAGAAATTACAGGTCCAAATTGAAAAATTATTTTTGTGTTGAGTAGCCTATTTATTGAGGAAGGCTATAAGTTATATAACATTACGCTACAACTAAGAGGAGCGGAGCAGTAATGAAAAATGTTGCAAAAACGGGGAAAATTTATTCCTTTTGAGAGTTTCCGTTGCGTGCGCTGCGTAAACGGTTAAACTAACGCAAAAATCATGTATGACGGAATTGTTCCTTTTAAAAAGTTCTAAAAAAAAATTTGTAAGAGCATATGTCTATCTTTTAAGGTTGACTCACTATAACTCAAAAGGAGCGAGCAGCAACGAAAAATGGACGAAAACTAGCAGGCAAATCGATGCGACGGGAAGGGTCAGGGGAGCAAAAATTTGACGCGGACTCAGTCGCGGGCAGAAGATAGTTATTGATAAAGATACACATTTAGATTTTTTTTTAATTAATAAAGTACCTTGTATCATTAGTTAGATTTTCTAATCATAGAAGTAGTATTTGTATTTATCTAGTATAAGAATTGTAACTACATCATCATCATCTGCGTAGTATTTTCCCAACAATGTTGAGGTCGGCTTTCAGCCTAACCAGATGCAACTGTTTTCAAACCAGTATTTTACTTGGAGCGACGGCCTATCTGACCTTCACAACCCAGTTACTGGGTAAAAAAATTGTATCAACATATATTGCATTAAAAGCTAAACGTGCCATTTGCTTAATACGTACATATTTCTGAAATTGTCGATTCGCCTACAAATAAGTTTACTCCGTGGAAATCGGCTACAAAAACAATAAAATGAATCAAAACTTTCGATTCGCCCATTCCGGGCGAGTGAATTCGTGCGAATCGACTAATAAGCCAATTGTAACACTGCGTGGTAATAGCTTCGTGGCACGGTGGAATCAGTATTAACCACCACACTTGCTAAGTCAGTGTACATATTTAGATCTCTTGTTAGTCTAGAAGGCTTGCACACTCATTGCGATATATACTTTCAAACACAATCTGAATTATATTCCTCATTTTATTGGTGTTACTAACTCGCTACTAGATGCCCGTGACTTTCATCATCAGCCTATAATGTTCCCACTGCTGGGACACAGGCCTCCTCTCGGTGAGAGGGAGTGGGCCATAATCTACCACGCGGGCCCAGAGCGGGTTGGTAGATGTCACATGTCTTTGAAATTTTTTGGTTCTAAGACATGCCGGTTTCCTCACGATGTTTTCCTTCACCGTTTTGAGAGCAGTGGCGATGAAATAATTTACACAAAGTAATGCGCCTGCTTGGGTTTGAACTCACGACCTACTACTCGTAAGTCGCGGCCGTTACCACTGGGCCACCACTGCTCTGCCCGCGACTTTGTTGGCGTGAAATTTTGACCTTGGACTCCTTTGGGCTATCAAATGCAAATAGATTTTTATCAAATCCAACTGGTAGTCTCAGAGATTACTTCCTACAAACAACTCACAAACTTTGCCTCTATATAAAATTGGTATTAATATCATCTAGTATTGGGCTGGCATAAACTAGCTAAAAGCTTATATGAATCCCGTCGAAAGTCTTTTTAGAAATACTAAACGCTTTGAAAGCGATTGCCAGTTGTCTAGGCCCTTTTTTTAATTTTTTATTTTTTCAGGATGGGAAATCATCAAATGACTTCTCCCGCTCTGGGCGGAGCGGGAGGGCGTGTCAGACTTTTACTGACTAAAACCCACCCGTGTTCCATCAGTTGCCCATGTGCCAGGGTCACGGTATCTCTTTCGAACAATCACGCGACCCCGGCAGGCATCGGTCCTAGTAGACCCCTACACTGCTGCTGACATCTCTTTGAGGCGCGCGTGGAACACTGCGCGCCGTCGACCCGAGCCTGGTCCTTACCGGGCGGCGAGCTACCCATTGCTCGCCACCCACAAGCTTGCGCCTACGGTGTCCGGGAGTCCGCAATCGACTCCCGACGCCCGGGGCGTCTCCTCCTGCGGCGGCTAGGGGCGTGAGGGCGCAGAGACTGCCACTCCCTCACGCGCCCCGCCTCCTCCTTCGCGAGCATTACTGCTTCGCAGAAGGAGGTGACGGCTTCCCATTCCCTCTCGCTCCGTACCATGGCTCGCACCAGGGCCGGACGCGAGAGGTCGCCGCCGCCGATCGCCTCCACGAGGACACGGCGGTGCTCCGCCCAGGCAGGGCACACCTCCACCGTATGCTCCACCGTGTCCTCCAGACGATCCTCGCAATGGAAACACCCGGACGTATCCTCCCGCTTTATCCTGAACAGGAACCCACCGAAGCACCCATGCCCGGTGAGAACCTTCGTCAGGCAGAAGGTGAGGACGCCGTGGCGCCTCTCTATCCACTCCTCAAAGAGGGGACTTACCACCGCAATTGTGGCGTGTCTAGGCCCTAAGGTTTCATTCTTGAGTTAATGATATCAAATATTTACGAGTACTTAGGAATTACATTGTTGCTTCTTACTACGAATCTAGGAACTTTACATTTTTAAAGAACTTTATGAAAATACTACTTAAGTACGTAACCATTCAAATTTTTCAGGTTTCCATAACAAAAGAATGCCAACGGAACCCTATGACTACCTAAGCCTTGGGTCTCCATCCGTCTGTCTGTCAGCGGGCTGTATCTCATTTACAGCAATAGGTTAACAGTAAAAAGTTTCACAGAGTATGTATTTCTATTGACACTATAAAAACATATAGCAAAAACCGGCCAAGTGCGAGTCGGACTTGCGCACTTAGGGGTTCCGTACAAACCTGTAGGTATCCTCGGTTTAAAAATAAATGTTTTTTTAAATTTTTATATTTCAGTTGATTGAATGTAAGGTAAATTGCAGTTTACGAATTATGACGTTTTACAAAAAAACTACTCACTCGATCTCGTTCAAACCAATTTTCGGTGGTAGTTTACATGGTAATGTACATCATATATTTTTTTTTTAGTTTTATCATTCTCCTATTTTAGAAGTTACGGGGGGGGGGGGGGACACATTTTACCACTTTGGAAGTGTCTCTCGCGCAAACTGTTCAGTTTAGAAAAAAATGATAATGGAAACCTCATTACCATTTTTGAAGACCTATTCATAGATACCCCACACGTATGGGTTTGATGAAAAAAAACATTTTGAGTTTCAGTTCTGTGTATGGGGAACCCCAAAATTTATTGTTTTTTTTTCTATTTTAGAGTGAAAATCTTAATGCGGTTCACAGAATACATCTACTTACCAAGTTTCAACAGCATAGCTCTTATAGTTTCAGAAAAAAGTGGCTGTGACATACGGACGGACAGACAGACAGACAGACAGGCAGACAGACAGACATGACGAATCTATAAGGGTTCCGTTTTTTGCCATTTGGCAACGGATAGCGTTACGGAGGCGTTAGTTTACGTATGTACCTATGTAGGTACATACGTAAACTAACGCCTTCTTCCCACAGGGATAAGCAGAAACTACAGAACGCCACCGAAGGAAGGAAAGAATGTAAAAATCGCCTCACTATATGCTTCGTTTTTTTAAGTCCCTTACTGGTTTTGTCAGAAAAACTACTAATATTTTTTTTACCCTAATGACTTCACAAAGTCTCGTCCACTTCATAAAAAGCATAATATAATAAGCTACATAGAGTCTCTCCACTGCAGCATCTCACCATTTCCTACAGTTTTCAATGCGGTCCTAATTGGCTATCAATCTATCGACAGTGAGGCATCGGCAGAATCAGGCCAACGCACAAAAAAGGTCCGACCGATAAAATGCAAGTGCGGTGAATGAAAAACGGTATTCTGACGATGGATATAAAAAATATAAAAGAGAAAATAACTGGCGTTGCTTTTACGGGTGACGATTTTTGATAACTGTGTTTTTTTTTCCGGACCGTCTGGCTTGTGGATATTTCTTTTTCACGCCATCAGATTGGGTTATTTTTAAAGGTACACGACATTCATTTTTTGGATGGAATCGAGCTCTACTGTAGCTCGATTATCCGAACGTCAATCAACCGAACGACCGCTGATCCGAATTACTACGCCCGCCCGACTCGCGCGTGCTATGATCCTCCCGCGCTACAATATACGCGAAATTGTCTCGAATAGTTAGTTGTATGTACTCATATGTCACTCCCAAGTAACCTTTATTTGATAAACAAAATTTTACCGCATTAAAGAAACTATTTGTCATTAAAGATATGAAGGGCTAAGGGGAAGAATCGGCTAGGTCACATTTTTTTCAAATACATTTTTTATTGTCTATGGTCACAAAAACCCACATTTTTGAAAAAAAAAAAACGGTTTTCCGAACACTCCTGTCCCCCAATTAGTTCGGATAATTGACGCTCTACAGTAATATAATTTTTCTATTGTTTCAGCTTTTCCTCATCACCATGAAATTACATCATTTAACACAGATAATTTAGCTTACAGTAAAATACTGGTTATGATTATGTACTTTTTAAAGATACTATAGTTTAAAGAAAGTCACAAGTATTAGAGTACTAGCTTTTGCCAGCGGAAAATATCCCGCGGGAGCGTACTACCGGGATAAAAAGTAGCCTATGTGTTAATCCAGGTTATAAACAAACTGTTTTCCAAATTTCATCCAAATCCGTTTAGTACTTTTTGCGTAAAAGAGTAACAAACATCCACACATCCATACATCTATACATACAAACTTTCGCATTTATAATATTAGTAGGATTTAAAAGGCAAATTTTTAACTGACTATGGCGAAGCAAAAAGAGAGTTATCTGTTCGTATGTGGGTACGTATATGTGTTCATCTTTCCCTCACCACTTCCAATCTACTTATAATCTCTGAAAAATGTAGTAACGTTAGAAGTGTCCTGACCGTCTACTGGTTATGGGCTTGAAATGACGTCACGTCACATTTTATTTAATATGGCCTCCTCTAGAGGAGAAAGTGATAATCTAAAAATATTTTTGGAACGAAGTTTAGTAACGTAGCGGTACGAGTAAATGATAGAAATCTTCATGTAACAGAAAAGCGTTACACCCCATCCGTGTGTCTAATTATTTAATAAAATAAAAAGAGAAAGAGCCAGAAGAGAAAGTTGGATAGTTTTCATGGTTTTTGAAAGTGCTGAAGCCAAACGTGAGGTCAAATACAAAATGTCGGTTGCGAACATTTTTAAATTGTTCCTTTATGGGTTTCGTATACAAGGTTTTTGAGGATGCTGAAGCCAATAGTGATGTCAGATTATAGTTTGAGTATTCAATAGATAGAGTAAACGAAATTACATTCAGAGTTAGAGAAAAAGTGTTAGGAATGTTAAGCCATCGGGGGCACCCTCAACTTCTCACATTTAAAAATGACTAAATGATAATTCCAAAATCATAAATATTATCAACCACAGTGGCTAAATGTCCTGGAAATTTGCCAGATTTCATAGTGTTCATTATTACTTACGCTACTATATACCAACTTAATCGTAAACGAAAGCTATTTGAGCAATTATAACTAGGTTAAGTTCTGGCTCGTCGATCTTTGACAGTCATTACGGTTCGTCAGAAACCCGAAACCTAGGGTTATCGTATTATGTACTGGGAGGTCAGATAAGCAGTCGTTCAATGTAAATTACTGGTATCCAGCTACATCCAGTTAGACTGGAAGCCCACACCAACATAGTTCGAAAAGACTAGGCAGAAGATGATGCCCAAGGTTAAGAACTCAACAAAATTATATCTAGCTTACTCGTCTATCGTGTCGTCCCCGTATCGTCGATGATAAACCCATCAATCTAACTGTGTTCACGATATTTTCGAGTACGAACTTCCCTTGAATACAAACCTGTCAGGTTTTAAAAGCGCACAGCCTGAATAGAAACCGTCCGGTTGTAACAAAAAAAAAGTGAAAAAGACTTTTGTTACAAATATTAAAAATCGTCGGAAACCGCCTGCTTGTTGTGGGAAAATGGATTATTTTGATTTTGTTTACGTTACCTGTGTTAACACTGAACGGTTGAAAGGATTCCAATCAACTCAGAATATTGCATTGTAATCCTGTTAGGAATAAAATTGTTTCTAAAGCTGACAAAATACTGGAATCGAAAGGTTTGTCAATCAAAGTGATTGTTTTTTTTATACTAGCTTTTGCCAGCGGCTTCACCCGCGTGCATGTTGAAAATGGTTCCTTAGGAATGTACTACCGAGGTAAAACAATATCCTATGTGTTAATCCAGGCTTTGAATTATCTGTGTGCCAAAATTCATCCAAATTCTTTTAGTCATTTTAGCATGATTGAGTAACAAACACCCAAATATAGATAAGCATCTGAACATACAAACATGTACATCAGAATCAGAAAAAAAAGAAAGACGTTCATTGCCTTCTCAAAACTCCGCTACATCGACCTGTTCTTTGGTTCTCACAGCCAACGGACTCCTGCTGCCTTCACAAGGCTTCATATTATGTAAAATATTAATTGCATTTAGCTGGTTCCAATCAATTCACCATACTTTCAAAACTTTGTGTATGATGATGATAATAAAATAATGATGATATTATAACAAGTTCTTGTCACTGTTATTTAAGTAGAATTACACTACGACAGCAAAATCGTGAAATAGATTAAACCTTACAATGAAAGAAATCGACTTTTGAAAACACTAACAAAAATAACTTTAGTATCATCATTTTCCGAAATTAAAGTTATAATAATAATAATAACAAGACTGTATTGACAAGTCGTCTTCTATTCCTTATTTTAATTTCAACAAAAATACAATATTTACCGCAATTTTATAAGAATTCAGCAACAGAAAAGAAATCCTCAATGTACGCTGCCAGACTAGACCCCCATAAGGTTTTTAATTATTATGTGGAAGCGTGCTAACCGTGGGGCTCTAGAGACAAGAGTGGCGAGCGAAACTAGTCCGCCGTACGCGGAGCAGACAATATATAAGAGAACAACTCACCTACAATACAACAAAAGAACTTACCTGTTGGTTGAAGGACACTGCTCTGGTGCCAACCTGGAGTTATGTATGTAAGTGAGTGTATATGTATCGTGTTGTGACGTTACGAGTATTCTTCAGGTTAGGATCCGCTGCAACAAGGCTGGAGGCAATCACAGCATGCGGTCTTCAAATCACTTAACCTCCAAAGTTCTTCAATGTCAAGAAATATCCAAATTCAGCCCGTATTATTTCACCAAGATAGGGGTTATTAACACACACAACTGGGTCATGACCTATTGTCACCAAAACGACCGGGGTAAGGGATTACTTTACAAAAAGATCGCGAGACTCAAGCGGCGACGTGTTCCCTTTTTTCCCACCAAATTCCAAGAGAAGTTTCAAGTGTCAAAATCAAACTTGACAAGTCAGATGTCATTCCGTTACGCATTGCGTACGCATAGAGTAACTATTTCAGGACGCAACATCTACCCCCCCCCGGACGGGCCTTCCCGTGCGCTAATCACTTGGCAGTCCTGACAAGGTTGCGTTTTATCAGTCCACCTGACGCGCTGCTGGAGGATGTGCAAATACTCCAAGCTCCAACGCTTCCAAAAACTCTGAGCGAGCTGCTGCACCAACTGAAACCGCGATAGCCAATTTTGGCTCACATCGACAAAAGGGTGCTCCGGCAGGGCGACAAGTGACTGTCAAATCAAAAAATGGCCCGGGGTTAGGGCCTCCAAGTCGTTCGGGTCCGAAGACAGCGGGCACAATGGACGCGAGTTCAATACAGCTTCAAAACGGCAAAATACCGTAGCTAACTCCTTAAAGGTGAGAACGGTGTCTCCCAACAATCTGCGCCAGAGTCCCTGTGCCGCTTTCACCGCGGCCTCAAAAATACCCCCCCAATGGGGGCAGGCTGGCGGATCAAACAATAACAAACAACCAAACAACAACAACAACAATAACAATTTAACCAAATGGCCCTCCTTAGGCAACTAAAGGGGGTGACGGGCCCCATAAGGAAGGCTAGAGTGCCTCAACCGTCAACCAAACAACAAAAGACCCGTATCGTCCAAAAAGGGGTTCAACTTAATAACGGCTCCCGACAATTTCCAAAACTCTCGCTGCAGAATGGCCAACAGCGCATTGCAACCGGCATGCGAGTTCTTAATGTTACGATCAGTCACCAACAATTCAACAACAACAAACAACAATTCAACAATTTGTCGAGGGAGCTAAATCGACTCAACAAAAAAATCAGGGTTCTTCGTTCCAACAGCGAGCACCTTGAGCCCGGGCAAAGGACCCGACATCAAGACTGGCGATCGAGGCCAATCATCCTCGGGGCGAGTCAGCCAGTCTGGTCCCCACCATAGGGGGTGAGCAATCAAGCGGGGTGCCATGCACCCACGTGAGGCCACGGCGCCCGGGCTAAAATCTCCAGGCACGTGCCTCCAAATCAAAGGCGTTTCAAAATTTTGAATCTGGGACACTCTGTACGCAACAAAGACCCCCAAAGAGTGGACGGACGTCTTCAACCAACACAAACAATTTGACTGTCCGTCCAGGCGTAAGAAGCCCGAATGTCCACAGTTCCACCCAAAGTGTGAGCAACGTGGTTCAATAGACGCACAAGAAGCGCCGCCCCTGACAATTCTAACTTAGGGATGGTCAGTGCCATCCGGAGGGGGGCCACCCTGCTCTTGGCCAAGACCAGTGCCAAATTCACCTGGCCTGTTGCGCAGACGGTGCGCAGACAAACAACAGCTGCATAACCGTGCGAAGACGCATCACAAACAAGGGTAGCAGTGTAGCTCCCAGGGGGGAGGATAGCGCGGGGTAACACGACCTCGTTGACTGCAGGGAGTGCGGATACAAATTGGAGGCAATCTTCCAACAGGGTTTCCAGAATAGGCTCGTCCCAGCCAAGTCCCGCAGTCCAAAGGCGCTCAAGAAAACAATTTGCTCAAAACAATACAAACAAAACAACAAAACAATAGACAAAAGGCAACCCTGGGCTCCCATGTCCAAAATGGCACGGACCACAACAGAGTCCCCCGTGGGCCCCCAGACCTGACCGATGCCGTTGGCAACAAAACCGTGTCGATCTGAGGGGTACCTTAGCGGGGCAGGCGCCAATGTCCTAACAATGCCTGGGCGGCGACCGATCGCCGCACCCAGGCCCAAGTCTTTCCCGACGAGGATAGAGGTCAAATTCCTCATCCGCGCGGTGTCCCGAGCCACGCGCCATCGCTGGAAGGGCATATCCCATGGTAGGCCTGAATGGTGGGGGGCGTGACTCCAACCGGGGACGTTCCGCCAAAGGAGGGGAGGGAAGGCGGTGCTGGTCTGGCCAGCGCTGCCTAGCAACAACTGCGTAATCACCTTTACGCGGGGAGACCAAATGGCGGCCGCGCGGCTCCCGATCAACTTGCGCGGGGGGTGGAGTGCGGCGCTCAAAATTGCAGGCCTCTCCCCGGTTCTGAACCGGCGAGGCAGAAGCCCGGTGACCAACTCCATGGTACCCCCCCGTACGCGAACCTTCATCAGAGGCTGGTCTGCCAGCGTGGTTCGCGTTAGCGCACAAAATGTCCAAATGGGACCCCCTACAAATTCTACAAGGGCGGGGGTTGGGGCAGTACCGATGGAAGTGAGCCCCCAAACAAGAGAAGCACATGCGGCGTGCATTGGCAATTCGGCGGCGGGCACTCACGTGCAACTTCAAAAAGGACGCGCAAGTTGCCATGCCATGCCCCGTGTCCCTACAAAACTCACAACCAGGACGACTCTGGGTGCCAGCAAAACGAGCGGCGGGGCGACCATCAACAGGCCCGCGAGCCCTAGTCCGTCCCTGGTCTCGTGGCCGGGAAGACGGCTGGCATGACTCAGTGGCAACGCCAGAGTTGTCCACAAACCGACACTCATCCTCCAAAAATTAGACGAGGTCATCAAATGGGGGGAGATGTGTGACACTATCCCCACCATACTTTTGCTCGAAACGAGCCCTCAAATTGGCAGGAAGCCGTTGCAGCACAACGTGCACCAAAAGGTAAGACCAATGGTCCACCGGCAAGTCCAATTCCTTTAAAGCGTTGGTTGCTGCCACCAACGGGTTCAACAGGTCAGTACGCAATGCTGACAATCCAGTAATGACCGGTAACCCCAAAATCAATTCAATATGAACGTCAGCCAAACAACGTTTATTTTGGTACCGCCGGGTGAGTAGCTCCACAGCGGTAGGGTAGGCTGAGTCAGTCAACGACAGATGCTGTACCAAGGCTCGGGCCTCTGCCGGGGTCGCGTGATTGTTCGAAAGAGATACCGTGACCCTGGCACATGGGCAACTGATGGAACACGGGTGGGTTTTAGTCAGTAAAAGTCTGACACGCCCTCCCGCTCCGCCCAGAGCGGGAGAAGTCATTTGATGATTTCCCATCCTGAAAAAAAAAAAAAAAAAAAAAGGCTCGAGCCTCACCTTCTAGGACAGACAACAAATAGGCCAACTTTTGGGCGGGTCTGAGGTCCGAGCGTGCATCAACCAAACTTTCAAACAGGTTTTGGAAACCTAACCACTGGTCCAAGTGACCGCTAAAGTGTGGCAGTTCCAAGGTAGGCAGTCTACTCAGTAGTCCGGGACCTGAAACAACCGAGGTCTCCGGTTTGACCTGGACAGGTGTCCGGCTCCCCAATATTTCCCGAGCATGTTGCCCAATGACATCCCCCAGGTCCAAGATCTGGTCGTAGTCAGCAAGGACCTTGTCACGTGCTGCCTGATCCAGCACTTCCAGAGCCACATCACAAATGTACTCGTTGTACGGGTAAGCAGAGCATCAACGTTGCCGAGTCTCACGTTCAACTGCTCGAACCGAGCCAGAGTGACCGCTTCAAGATCCGGGCGCTCAGCGGTTGCTGCAGCTGAAGTGAACCACCGTAGCTGTGTGGTCAATCCACTGATTGCCTCTCTCACCGCTTTGTGTGCCATTGCACAAACAATACAATTCAAATAAACCAAAATTAAATAATCAAATAACAAAGTTCAATCAATCAATTACAAAATAACTACAAGCAAACAATCAAACTACCAAACTGACTAATCAGCAACTCAAGAAATAACAATATATTGGTTTCAATTCAATTCAACAATAAACTTTTATTTTAATTCAAACCCAATATCAACGTTCAAAATTCTATTTCATATTCAATTCAAATATTCAAATTCTAATCCAATTCCAAATGTTAAGTTCAGAAACCACTGTGTGGTACAACAATAATGAACCTTTATTCCAACTCAAAACAATGGTAATACTCAAAAAATGCCAATTTCAACAAAACTACCATATTGATTGTACAAAACTCAATATTTTAATGTCTTCCTGACATTCAATACAATACAGAGGTCAAATAACAACAACAAGAGGTTATAGCATAACTGGCGAATCGGAGATGACATCTGTCATGTCATCTCCGATTCGCCAGTTTTAACGTAAGTTTGTTTTACATTATGGTTTAATTTTGGAGTCTTTTATTATTCCGAATGTTTTGTAGGTTGAGTGTTGCGTCCTGAAATAGTTACTCTATGCGTACGCAACGCGTAACGGAATGACATCTGACTTGTCAAGTTTGATTTTGACACTTGACACTTCTCTTGGAATTTGGTGGGAAAAAAGGGAACACGTCGCCGCTTGAGTCTCGCGATCTTTTTGTAAAGTAATCCCTTACCCCGGTCGTTTTGGTGACAATAGGTCATGACCCAGTTGTGTGTGTTAATAACCCCTATCTTGGTGAAATAATACGGGCTGAATTTGGATATTTCTTGACATTGAAGAACTTTGGAGGTTAAGTGATTTGAAGACCGCATGCTGTGATTGCCTCCAGCCTTGTTGCAGCGGATTCTAACCTGAAGAATACTCGTAACGTCACAACACGATACATATACACTCACTTACATACATAACTCCAGGTTGGCACCAGAGCAGTGTCCTTCAACCAACAGGTAAGTTCTTTTGTTGTATTGTAGGTGAGTTGTTCTCTTATATATTGTCTGCTCCGCGTACGGCGGACTAGTTTCGCTCGCCACTCTTGTCTTTAGAGCCCCACGGTTAGCACGCTTCCACATAATAATTAAAAACCTTATGGGGGTCTAGTCTGGCAGCGTACATTTTTGGTAGCAAGAGCGCGGTTATAAGACATATAACCAACAAATTGGTAATTTACAGTAGGCTAATTACTTGGCAGTCTCTATAAGGGAAGTAGTAATTCGCTGTAAATGTTTGTTAACTATAATTAATTGTTATTTGAAATAATTTGTTGGAATTTATTGAGTCGAGTAACTCATATTGACGGGGTCAACCAGGTTTGCATATTCTAACAGAGTTGGTTAGATTGAGCTATGTTATAACCTCTTGTTGTTGTTATTTGACCTCTGTGTCGTATTGAATGTCAGGAAGACATTAAAATATTGAGTTTTGTACCATCAATATGGTAGTTTTGTTGAAATTGGCATTTTTTGAGTATTGCCATTGTTTTGAGTTGGAATAAAGGTTCATTATTGTTGTACCACACAGTGGTTTCTGAACTTAACATTTGGAATTGGATTAGAATTTGAATATTTGAATTGAATATGAAATAGAATTTTGAACGTTGATATTGGGTTTGAATTAAAATAAAAGTTTATTGTTGAATTGAATTGAAACCAATATATTGTTATTTCTTGAGTTGCTGATTAGTCAGTTTGGTAGTTTGATTGTTTGCTTGTAGTTATTTTGTAATTGATTGATTGAACTTTGTTATTTGATTATTTAATTTTGGTTTATTTGAATTGTATTGTTTGTGCAATGGCACACAAAGCGGTGAGAGAGGCAATCAGTGGATTGACCACACAGCTACGGTGGTTCACTTCAGCTGCAGCAACCGCTGAGCGCCCGGATCTTGAAGCGGTCACTCTGGCTCGGTTCGAGCAGTTGAACGTGAGACTCGGCAACGTTGATGCTCTGCTTACCCGCTACAACGAGTACATTTGTGATGTGGCTCTGAAAGTGCTGGATCAGGCAGCACGTGACAAGGTCCTTGCTGACTACGACCAGATCTTGGACCTGGGGGATGTCATTGGTCAACGTGCTCGGGAAATATTGGGGAGTCGGACACCTGTCCAGGTCAAACCGGAGACATCGGTTGTTTCAGGTCCCGGACTATTGAGTAGACTGCCTACCTTGGAACTGCCACACTTTAACGGTCGCTTGGACCAGTGGTTAGGTTTCCAAAACCTGTTTGAAAGTTTGGTTGATGCACGCTCGGACCTCAGACCCGCCCACAAGTTGGCCTATTTGTTGTCTGTCCTAGAAGGTGAGGCCCGAGCCTTGGTACAGCATCTGTCGTTGACTGACTCAGCCTACCCTACCGCTGTGGAGCTACTCACCCGGCGGTACCAAAATAAACGTTGTTTGACTGACGTTCATATTGAATTGATTTTGGGGTTACCGGTCATTACTGGATTGTCAGCATTGCGTACTGACCTGTTGAACCCGTTGGTGGCAGCGACCAACGCTTTTAAGCAATTGGACTTGCCGGTGGACCATTGGTCTTACCTTTTGGTGCACGTTGTGCTGCAACGGCTTCCTGCCAATTTGAGGGCTCGTTTCGAGCAAAAGTATGGTGGGGATAGTGTCACACATCTCCCCCCATTTGATGACCTCGTCCAATTTTTGGAGGATGAGTGTCGGTTTGTGGACAACTCTGGCGTTGCCACTGAGTCATGCCAGCCGTCTTCCCGGCCACGAGACCAGGGACGGACTAGGGCTCGCGGGCCTGTTGATGGTCGCCCCGCCGCTCGTTTTGCTGGCACCCAGAGTCGTCCTGGTTGTGAGTTTTGTAGGGACACGGGGCATGGCATGGCAACTTGCGCGGCCTTTTTGAAGTTGCACGTGAGTGCCCGCCGCCGAATTGCCAATGCACGCCGCATGTGTTTCTCTTGTTTGGGGGCTCACTTCCATCGGTACTGCCCCAACCCCCGCCCTTGTAGAATTTGTAGGGGGTTCCATTTGGATATTTTGTGCGCTAACGCGAACCACGCTGGCAAACCAGCCTCTGATGAAGGTTCGCGTACGGGGGGGTACCATGGAGTTGGTCACCGGGCTTCTGCCTCGCCGGTTCAGAACCAGGGAGAGGCCTGCAATTTTGAGCGCCGCACTCCACCCCCCGCGCAAGTTGATCGGGAGCCGCGCGGCCGCCATTTGGTCTCCCCGCGTAAAGGTGATTACGCAGTTGTTGCTAGGCAGCGCTGGCCAGACCAGCACCGCCTTCCCTCCCCTCCTTCGGCGGAACGTCCCCGGTTGGAGTCACGCCCCCCGCCATTCAGGCCTACCATGGGATATGCCCTTCCAGCGATTAAAATAACAATAAAATGGACGAACTAATACAACAAGGAATGTGAAGACAATGTTGACCCGATTAGCAGCACGACGAGCACGCCCACCACCTCCGGACTCGTCTCTCAGCTCTGCCTCGCCGCCGCCGGTACCCAGCCCCACTGCGGGCGCTGTGACGACACCGGCCGTGGCAGTTGCGTCGAGCTCGAGCGACGAGTACTTCTCCCCGCCCACGACGCCACCACCTGCTCGTCGACGGGGAGGACGCCGGCCGCCGGATGGTTTAGGACCTCGAGGCCCACCGGTCTCTGATAGGGTCCCAGCTCCCGGCGGAAGTGTGCAGCGCATGAGATGGACAAGATCCATCAACGAGAATGTCATGCGCTCATACTATGAGGCTACAGAGCGGGGAAAGAATCTGACCGCGTACCGGGTCGGATGCTCTCTCTTTTTCAGGTGCTTGAGCCAGCTGTCAACGTTTCAAGCCAACGACTATCGGATCAGGTGCGGGTCATCCAACGTAATCGTATGTTGGATGACACCGTACTTGATCGCTTGCAAAATGAAATGCGGAGTAGCCAAGTCATCGCCCCCACGCCGCAGAATGCCGTAGTACCACCGCAGCCTGTAACAAGTTATGCTGACGTGGAATGTGATGACAGGGCTACAAACGTAAGTACCCAGTGCAGTGATGAATTGAGGAGTGCTTTGGAGTGTACGATTCAGGAATATCGGTTCATGACACCCGAACTTAGACCACGCTTACCTCGTTTGCCCATGCATAATAAAAATAGGGCGCTGGTGGCGGCTTTGGATTCGCAGTTGTCAAATTATTTTGATGACTGCGAAGATCTCACCGATACTCATTCGATTCTGTACTGCGCAGCTGTACCGGCATGTCGTGTAGCTCACGTTAAATTTCCTGATGATTCTAGAGCTACACGACCGAAACCAGCTGTACCAGCTTGGCAGTGCAGAATTGAGCGACGTATTGGTGGGGCCAGAGCCCTCATCGGCAAACTAATCTGCTTCAGGGAGGGCAACACTCGCCCTACAGTGATGCGCTTTGTGAGGCGGGCGTTCTCAGGGACTGATATTGGCCCTCAGGACTATATGTCCCGTGTCACAGAGCGCATAGACTTTCTGAAGCAGAAAGTTTATGCATCGGCGAACCGTATTCGTAGGTATAAGCGTCGAGTGGACCGATACACTTAGAATCGTACCTTCCAAAGTGATGAGAGGTGGGTTTATAGGACTTGGGAGCGACCGGACCAAGGTGTGACTGACACGCTCCTTCCGGATGATGGCGCCATGTCTTCGTTCAGGCGAAATATCTGGTCGGTGCCTGTCAGTCACACCGAAGGTGACTGGACTAGGGAGATCGAGCGGGCGTGCGGTCAAATAATAGAAATGGGGGCAATTACCATCAGCCCCCAAGATGTCGCTTGTGCAGTCCGCCCTTTGCCTAACTGGAAATCTCCAGGACCGGACGGACTGCACAACTTTTGGATCAAGTGGCTCCAAAAGTCACACGCTCGCTTGGCATCTCAATTCCAGTCAGCCTTAGAGTCCAGATCGTTGCTCCAGTTCCTAACCACAGGCATAACCCACCTGCTCCATAAATCAGGAAGCACCGCGGAACCCAAAAATTATAGACCGATCACGTGTTTGCCGACGGTCTATAAAGTTCTTACATCCATTTTGAGAGCTAAAATTTGCAAACATATAGACACTAAGTCCATCATGTCTGTCTGTCAAAATGGATGTAGGAACGGATCCCGCGGTACTAAGGAGCTGCTCCTCATTGATATGGCCATTAGCCAACAGGCTCGTCGTTCTCGAAAGGATCTGTCGACATGTTGGATAGATTATAAGAAGGCCTATGACTCGGTGCCACATACATGGCTCATGAGGGTGCTGGAGTTGTATAAAATAGATACAACTCTGCGCACCTTCCTGATGTCATGTATGGGGCAATGGAGGACGGTCCTTCGCTATCCAGGATGTCGAAATATTCGGAGGAATAGCGAGCCGATAAGGATCGAGCGAGGCATATTTCAGGGTGATAGTCTGAGTCCGCTTTGGTTCTGCCTAGCTTTGAATCCTCTGAGCACACTGCTTGAGGATTCAGGTTTAGGCTATCGGTTGATGAGAGGAGGTCAGGTTATTTCTCACCTCCTGTACATGGATGACCTTAAACTCCTTGCCCACAACAATTTGCAACTTATGGAGCTACTGAAGGTAACTAAAACCTTCAGTAGTGCCATCAGGATGGAATTTGGTGTGGACAAACGTGCGGTCATGCATGTAAAGCTAGGAGAGATTGTGGAATCCGTGGGAACCCAACTCTCGGATTCCATAAACCTTCGAGCCCTCTCAGCATCCGAAACCTATAAGTATTTGGGTATGTCGGAAGCGTTGGGCATCAATGTTACTGACATGAAGCAATCGTTGAAGGACCGCTTCTTTGGCCGCCTGAAGAAAGTATTAAATAGTCTTTCTGTCAGGCGGAAACAAGGTACGCGCATTCAACGGTTGGGTCATGCCGGTTTTGATGTACTCTTTCGGCATACTCAAATGGACTCAGACCGAACTCGATGCCTTAGATGGAAGGGTCCGGACACTGCTGACTGCACATCGAATGCATCACCCACGTTCATCGGTAATGAGACTGTATATCCCGCGAAAGTGTGGAGGTCGAAGCTTTTTGAACGCTAAGACTCTCCACAATCGCGAGATGTGCAGCCTCAGGGAATATTTCCTTAAAGCCGACGTGGGGATGCATCGAGATGTGATCGCGGTAGACAAGGGCCTCACCCCGCTCTCCTTGGCTACCGAGAACTGGCGCAAGCCGGTAGTGCTTAACACTAATGACCGCATGGAGGTATGGCAGAGTAAGGAGCTCCACGGACGCTTTTTCCGGGCCCTACATGGACCCGATGTAGATCTACTAGCGTCCGTAGCCTGGTTGCGTTTCGGTGATCTCTTTGGGGAAACCGAAGGTTTTGTCTGTGCAATTATGGACCAAGTTATGATGACGAAGAATTACCGGAGGTATATTGTTAAAGACGGCACGGTGGACATCTGTCGGGCATGCCACCGTCCGTGCGAATCCATCAGACATATTATCTCCGGGTGTTCTCGTCTAGCTAACGAGGAGTACTTGCATATACACAACCTTGTAGCCAGGATTACCCACCAGCAACTTGCTCTGAAATACAGCCTTGTGGAATCGGAAGTGCCGTACTACAGTTATGTGCCCGACCCAGTTCTCGAAAATGGACATATCACACTGTACTGGGATCAATCCATCATCACTGACAGGACTATTGTTGCAAATAAGCCTGATATAATGGTGGTGAATCGATCAGTGCAGCGGACAATGATTGTTGACATTACAGTCCCGCATGACGAGAACCTCGTGAAAGCCTAAAAAGATAAACAAATCAAGTATCTTGACTTGGCTCGCGAGGTTGTCGACATGTGGGATATGGACTCAGCGATCATTGTGCCGATAGTCGTCACAGCCAATGGCTTGATATCCAATAGTCTCGACCAACATCTGAAGAGGCTCTCGTTGGGCAGCTGGGTCAAGGGCTTGATTCAGAAAGCGGTACTTCTGGACACGGCTCGCATTGTCAGGAGGTTCCTCTCTCTGGAGCCCTGACCGCTGGTAGCTTGGACCCTGTTCCCGATACCGGTGGGCTACTATTTTTTATATTTTTAAATGTTTTTTTTTTAACTAATATTTAAAAAATATAATTTATAAGAATGTTAAAAAGGAATAAAGGATAATAATAATATTCCACAACTATCACACAACGCCGTCTAGTCCCAAGCTAAGCAGAGCTTGTGTTATGGGTACTAGACAACTGATAAACATACTTATATATTTCTAAATACATACATATTATAGATAAATTACACCCAGACACAGAACAAATGATCGTGCTCATCACACAAACATTTGTCCTGGGTGGGAATCGAACCCACGACCTCCGGCATAGCAGTACTACCGTACCGTAGTAGTAGTACCGTAGTTACTTTTCACTTCATAGTATTTATAACGAAGTCTCTTTTTAATTATGGTGTGGTGCACTATGGTGGCACTTATTTGACTGATGGCAAAATCCGAGAATGAACATTGCTCTACCTATGAGAAAAGGCTATTATTGCTTCGCATGAGATATATCCATGTGATGCCGGATGAAAAGAATTACACCGTCCCATTTCTTCCGATGTGTGTTGTAAGAGGCGACTAAGGGCATGAGAATGGGCAACATTTACTATGCATTTTACCACCCTACTGCAATCGCCTACCCGCCTGTCAAGCGTGGTGATTATGGCAAACCATCCTAAGTTGGGGAAGGCCTATTTCCAGCAGTGGACGTCTTTTGACTGAAGTGATGAAGACATATACAAGACTGAACAGTTGAATATAATCAAAACCAGATCAAATTCAACTAAAATTAAAACATATCAAATAACAACGATACTGAATAAGTTAATACAAATTCATGGATATCATTGCCGACAGTTTAACGGCAATGAACTGTTGAATACCTGAAACGTTCTGAAAGGTCTTTGACTTACTACTGAAGTGAAGCTCTTCTTAGTACGGTTTACTTTATTCATATTATACCTACAGGTGACGAAAGAGATTGGTAACCAAACAGCTGACTCCAACTGCGTTTTATAACAATCCAATTAAAATAGGTTAGAAAGAAAGAGAGAAAATACGTTACGTTACGTTACGGTAAACATGAAGCAGAGAAAGAACACAAACACAAAAAACAACAAGGTAGGGGAAGATATGAATCACATGCACGCGAAATGGACATCACTCAGCATAATGCAGCGACCCTATGCGAAACAGAACCCCAGTGCTGGTTTTCAGTGACAGTCGGCGTTAACCTAACGACGTCAATCAAAACATAATGATGTCAACCAGTACAGCATACGTGGGACACTCAGAAAGTTTAGCGAAAATAAAAAGGAGTGTTCTATAGGTAAATATTTTTTTATTAATTCTTTTCAAAATACTCTCCACTAGCCTCTATGCAAAGTTTCATTCGTCTGAACCAGTTTTCGAAACACTTTTTCCATTCCGCCGCGGACACATCGTTTACAGCCTGCTCGAACGCTGACAGCGCATCTTCCGGCGATGAAAATTGTATCCCTTTGAGCTAATTTTTAATTTTCGGGATAAAAAGAAGTCACACGGTGCTAGGTTAAGGCTGTAAAGAGGGTGACCCAGAAGTTTGACCGACGTGCTGTCCAAGAAGTCCCTCGTTTTGAACGCGGTGTGCGTGGGCGCGTTGTCGTGATGGAGCAGTATCTAGCCCGCGGAGCCCTGTGTTTGGTCGCTTGTTGCTCACAACAGAGAAAACTTCTGCCAAGCATTTGGTAGTATACCATTCGGCGTTGATGCTTCTTTGGTTCCGTAAAGAGATTGACACCAAGTAGCTAGTCAAATTGAAAACACTCGCTATCAAAATCTTTCCCCCGCTTCTACATCGCTTTACTTTGGTAGGCGTTGATTCGTTTTGAAACACCTAAACCGTTGACTGGCGTTTCGTTTCTGGATCGTATTGATAAATCCAGGACTCATCACCTGTAATAATATCGTAAACACGCCGAGAAGAGCCTGCTTCAAAGGACATGACCAGCGGGCTTAAGGATGCCTGCCTAGGTGTAACAATCAATGTGCAGCAAATATTGTTTTATTTTTGCAATGGTTGTAGTCTATAGTTTACAGACAAACAAGTTTCACGGGTCTAAAAGGTAAAGAAAATGAGAAAACTAAAGAACTCGTCGGGAACTGCAATGAATCGTCAAGATCTCATGAGCAACTAGGGATGATGAATGGCGATCTGAGATCGATAAATCGATATTTGTGGCTTCTCAAACCTAACACGCTAACATCGAAGTCAGTTGTTTATATTGAATAACAGTGCTGTAGCAGCGTGGTGACAGTGGTAACGACTTCCGAGTTCGTACAGTGGTCGTAAGTTCGAACCCAGACAAGCGCTTTAGTTTTGTGTAAAGTATTTCATCACCACAAAGAATATATCGTGTGGAAACCGGTATATCCTAAAACCAAAAATCGATGACGTGTGACACACCTACATATACTAAACCGTACTGGGCTCTGGTGGTGGATTACGGCCCATTATCTCTCATCGAAAATATGTCTGTGTTCCAACTGGAGGAACAATAGGCTGTCTATGATGATTATGATGAACAAGTCAACTGTAGAACCGTATTTTCAATCAATTATCTTACTTCAGAAACAGAACTGATATTAGGTACTAAAACAAAACAAAAGCCTCGCTTAGCGTGAAAACTCACTTTCCTATAACTACAAATAAATCTATACTTATCATTAATTAAACACAGTAAAAAACGGTAAAATTAAATATCAATTAAGTAAAAAGTCTATTTAAACCTCGATTTTAGTTTACAATTTTTCATGCTTCGAATTATCGATTTTCTGACAAAAAGATTGCTGCCTCTTTGCTCCCTACACAGGTGTCCACCCAAGGAACTTAAATCCAACCCTCTGTCCCTTTCATTAGGGTGACCAAGCAATATGATGTAGGTAGATACTAATATAACAGGATATAATACATATATTAACCAATAATATGATTTAAAAAAAAAAAATAGTTACGCTTTTACCTCTAAGTCTCTGAGAAACCACATTTGGTATGCAAACAATCGTTTTTTAATTGTGTCTGTATTTACGGTACTTGACCGGTTAAAGATGGATTAAAGTAAAACGCAGTAAACATAAACGCAACGCAACGCATAAACTCTGCTATCGAGTATTATTGTATAACCTGGAACATCTGGCGCGCTAGGCAAATAACCATTTTGTTTAGTATTAATTGTCGTAAAAATCTAACAGACGTCGTTTTGAAGAAAAATGTTTGGGACACCTTTTATTGGGCAAATGCCTCACTATTTTGGAAATTACCTGTAAATAATCTTATAATTTCGTGCATTATGGGCACCCTACTTCAAGAAAGGGACACAGGGCTCTCGAAACGCTTTCTCTCTCGGACCGAATTTCTCTTTGACCAAGTGATTGTCTGTAATAGAACTTAGTGTCATATACATAAGGTTTATTTTTATAATGGTGTCAAATTGACAATGCACATTCTAGGGGTCGGGTATAAGTTCCTTGTGTCCACCACTAATATCAGATGGACTGTCAAAGATATTTCTTTGACAATGTAGCTGACATAAAATGTTATAACACTCCTTTACACGCAGTCATTGTCTAAAAAAGATGGTGTTTGATCTTAGAATTATACACAGTCTTGGGTCTATAAAATTCTAAGCTTACGTATGCCATGTCAAATAAAATTAATTATAGGTATACAAAACATATGTATTCCTAGGCAATAAAATTCACGTGATCGACAAAATAACTAGTTCTTAATTTATTGTTTCCATAATATAGGTAAGTTGCTATAGTAACGAGATGATTATACGGAACGCCAAAATCAGGAAATGCATTAATGAGAATAGCAGAAGCAATTAAAGTACTGTTGATTCAGGCATTTTATCCTTGCTTTAAGCCGGATTAATATAACCATGATAAATGAAACCTTAATTTTTAAAGGAGAAGGGGACTTCTGGGCCCAGCAGTTAACTAGTTGAAATGTGTATTAAAAAAACCGTTATATTTTTCTAAAGGAAATCACAGAATATGGTACATACCATGTTTCTACCCAGAAAGCGAGAAAACTTCAATTAAGTTAATGAAACTAAATAATCGATTAAATAATGCCTGAATAACTACTCGATCGATTATGAATCAATCGGTAAAATCTGATAATATGTATGCAAGTCGAGTGACAAGTGCATATCAAGCTTTCGTGGAATCGATTGAATCTATTTATAGTGTTTTTTTTTGTTCCGGCAACACTTGTGCCTGACATCCGTCAGTCACTGACTGACAGATGCACTTGTTTGTTTTCTTTCGTTCTGAGTGCGCCCGTAATTTCCTTGTTTTATTGTTTAACCCCACGACACCTCGGCTTTGCATATTATAACGGACTATTTGACGGATCTTGCTACTCTAAATTACCTGGCTCTCTATTTTGGACAACTGTTTACGCCGATTGGATATTGACGACATGGATTGTTGTGTAAAGTGTAAACCTCACTTTTACTATAATTCATATAACTCCTGGATAGCCAAATTTCACTAAATTTTCAGTGAGTTCTTGTTATTATACCCTCTTACAAATAAGGCTAGTTTGATTTAGTTAACACCTGGGCCCAGGAATCTATGGAGTCATTCCCTTCTCCTTTGTGTGTAAAAACTGTTATCCTGCACAAGTCCCCATACTTAAAGGCTATTTCTGGTCAAGTCCTTTGTTTATCATATCACGGCACCATTCCACCCGGGCCTGCTTCTGAGCATCGGTGAGGTTGTGCGGCACCCAGCGTGAAACTCCTCCTCACGGGACGATGCACGTGTAGAATCTCGTGAAGGCTTCCCGATCCAATCTGCAGTATGTGTTGAATCTCCTGATACGGTTTATTATTTTATGCTTTTAAATTTTTTCGGCGGTTTAATTTGGTGTTAAAAAGTTTTTATTTTATAATTTTTTGTAGCTTTAATGTACTAATAATACTTGGCAAGGTATACCCTATCCAATGAAAAATGAATTATTAAGTATGTGACTGAGTGTGAGTGTGAGTGAACAATCAATCATCCCGTTTTCCGACCCTTGGCGTTCTAGACGGATATGGGACCACCTTCGGAGATACCCTTTCCAATAAAAGAAGAATTATCACAATCGGACTACTACGTAAAAAGTTGCGTGATCATACATAAAAAAAACAAAAAAAATATATGCGTCGAATTGATAACCTCCTCCGTTTTTTTCGTCGGTTAAAAAATAAACGAAATAAGGAATAATTTAAATGCATAGTTCGTTCTAAATGTGGATACAAAATAATTTTAAATAATAAAAAATAGAATTGAACAAATATTATTCTTCAATAATATTTATAAAATGGGAACGTACGAGGTACCGAGTCATGCGCCGCCGGCATTTAATCATCAGTGCGCGCAGCTGTCATAAAACTATAGGTTTGATGTTTTGACATACTGATTACCAATTATATTACGTGGCGCATTATGACAATGTAATGAATATTATAATGGAGGCTTTGCATGTTTTTTTTGGTTTTCATGTCCGTGATTTTTCCAAAACAAGCTTTCATGATTTTTATTTCACTAACGTAATTTAACAAATTTGCTTTTAAGTGTGTCTTATATTTAATTCTTCTGAAATTGGCAACTATGATGAATTAAGAACTTTTAATTTTCCCAAGAATTCAAAGTTGTTAATGTTGACTAGTATTTCATTTATTTTGCTGACTGTACATAATCCTTCACATTGAAGATGTTTAGTAGTAGTATTAAGGTATAAAAGTACTGCAAACTTTGTCGAAAATTCTAATATACTGGGAATTATTCTCAGTGAAAGGAATATTATTATTATACCTGTATTTCGACGGTCCCCACGTAGGTACATAAAGATATGTCAAAAATTGCATTTTTTTATTGTACGATTGCGTTTAGATTTTTCATATGCACATACCTGTATAAATATATATATTTTAATATTACGTATTTAACGCCATTTACAAATCGTATATGAGAACAAATATTATATTTACAACGAATAAGTGTCGTAGATGCGGATATCTATACTTTGCGGTCATAAAACATTTTATTTATATTTTATTTTATAAATTGCTTTCTTCTTTCCTGCGTATGAAAGACATCATAGGCATGTCTGACATGCTTTTATTTTAACATCAGCGCAGAAACAGTCTCAATCTATCAGGTTTTCCAAGAAATTATATAAACAGAAAATATGTTTAAATACCATTATAAAGTTCCTAAAGCTAATAAAACATTACAGATTTTTTTTTATTGTACATAGAATTATTTCTAGAGCGCTTTGAACATAAATAACGCTCTCTTGTAAACCTCAGTTTTTGACATGTCTTTATGTACAGACGCCAACACATCAAGCTACTACAATCTGTCAGATTTCTTTGATAGATTTTCGACTTTATTTCTAGAGCATTAGGTTCAAGGTTCATTGGGAAAAATTGACAGTTTCGGGTAGCTTGACCTGGTGGCGTCTGTACGTAGGGACCGTCGATTTATTTTAACCGGTAGGTGAACTTTGCTAATCTACCACTGACTTAAATATTATGGTGAAGAAAATATTGTGAGAAAATCTTGATATAGACCTTGGCTTATACATAGACGTTGCTTAAACTTAAGAAATTATTCGGGACTATTTAACCCTACATTTTTGACGTTTGAATGTCACTTAACTGTAGGCAACGTTTATAAATAAAGGGGTAAAGGCAGGAAATAAAGTAAATTATGCGATACATGCGATTGTAACCAACCAATTGATGTGCGAAAAGACTCGACTGGCTGTTCACAATAGTGTGCTGGTACCTACGCTTATGTATGGAAGTGAATGTTGGGTGTGGCAAAAGATGCATAGAAGCAGAATTAAAGCTGTGGAAATGCGTTCCTTGCGAAGCATGTGTGGTGGGATTATGAATGACAGGCTGAGGAATGATGTGCCTATATGATAAACGCACACCTTTGATGTCATTAGCTGTTTTACTCAACATCTCTTACTGGTACAAACCTTTACAATTAAAGTGCTGACAGAATAGTGTTACGCCGTTCCCCGCAATATTGCTATTGCTCTATAACCCCAGGGAAATTGATATACTGGAGTTAAGTCGCGCCGGTTTGTGGAGTTTTTAAGGTCTATTCAGATATGAGCGATAGTCTAACTCCAGAATACCAAAAGTACAAATTTTGCTAAAGGCAAAACTTGTACTTTTAGTTTAGTTAGTTCAAAATAGTCTTCGACAATTCAGCAGTGGTCCACGCTCGAAGTTTGCCAGAGAACTATGGAACGGAGTATTATGCGTATCGAACTTGTGGACCATATTAGAATACAACAATCCGTTCTATTACTAAAATAACTGATGTCAGAAAGGTGCCAAGCTTAACAAAAATTGGGCTGGACACATCTGCGCTATATCAGACGATCAAAGGGCTAAACTTACGACCCAATGGGTAAACGACATCGCGGCAGGCCTAGACGGAGATAGCGGGATAAACTAGTTTCTTCTAATAAAAAACTTTTTACACAAAAAAACAACCGACTTCCTTAAAAAAAACACTACAAAGTCATAAATAACTTTAATTTCGAAAGTCGGTGTCTTAGGCTCCGTATTTAAGGTTTTTGCCACCGAGTTCCGAAATTAAAGTTATTTATGACTTTGTAGTGTTTTTTTTTAAGGAAGTCGGTTTTTATTGTGTAAAAAGTTTTTATTTTTTAACTTTTTAGTTGTGGTAGATACTTCACACTAATCTAATCGCGTTATTCGTTCATTTGTCGCGCAAAAACGTAATGCAAATTTAAGACTTATATGGTTTTCACATGGACCCCATTGTCCAAATGGAACCAAATTAAAAAAGGACCATTCGGGAAGCACCAGCTTTCAAATAAAAAAAGCATCATCAAAATCGGTTCACCCAGTCAAAAGTTATGAGGTAACAAACATAAAAAAAAAAAAAAAAATACAGTCGAATTGATAACCTCCTCCTTTTTTTTAAGTCTGTTAAAAATGGGTCCTTGGCTGTTCTGGACAGAGAGACATAAAAAGAGAGTAGGGAGGCTTTCACCCAGCAGTGGAACATTAACAGCTAATAAAAAGTAAAATAAAAAAAATAAAACTAAAACTGGACTACTTTATAAAATAAATATGAAACAAGAAAATATTCTCATCTGAAAGCCGTAGTCGTATGCTACGTACCCTAAATGAAAACAAACGGGTTCCCAAAAAAAAAAAAAGTATTTCAGTGGAATCGAGTAGAAATTATTTCATTAGCAAATTCTTGTGGCTTGGGTTACGTCGATTAACTTTTCGCGGTAACCACGTAGCTCGTGGAAAAATCATGTTATGAATTGTTTCTAATAACCGTGAAAATATGGTTTCATATAACTTGCCATGGTAGGTATAAATAAATTGTATTGTTGCAACATTCTTTTGTTTTTCGGAGTTTTTTTTTTTTGCATGGCATTTTTGTTTTCAAAAATCTTTTAGGGAGAATGACGTTGTGCGTCATTGTCCCTAAAAGATTTTTAAATAACCGATGAAAAATGCCAACAGGTTCAGAATCATAATTATGATAAGTAGAGTTCGACCTCGTAGCTAGCTAGCACTTTTGTATGAAAAGGCAGATTTGTTTTGGTAACCTACAGGTTACCAAAACAAATCTGGCTTACATCTACATTATCATCTAGACCCCCTAACATTAAATGTTATACATAACATTTAATGTTAGAGGGTCTAGAATCTTTTGTTAACTTCATGGTTAAAATGTTGTAATAAGCTAAACCTAGCAACAAATTATTAAAATATACTGTGAAAAAAAAAATTTTCGCTGTGCTTTCGGCTTTTTTGTCGTTATGTGCATTAAAATCAGTTGCGTAGCTTAAAGACCTAAGCGTACAAACAAAAAATGCGACTTTGTTTTATGCTATGTGAAGAAGATAAAGATGATCACATAAAACTTTAAGCACTGGCTTTGGGTACTTTTGAACGTCAAAAATTTACAATTAAATTAAACTGAGTCTAAGCGAAGGGTAAAGGTAGTTTTGTATGGAATAGAAGACCTATTAATAGTAATCCTATTCTAGGTGCATCGTCTTCACATATAATCATTTAATTAATGTATTCCAAACATTATAAAACTTTTAAAAGAGTAACGGTAATGATTAATTATTCGTGAAGACTATGCACCTTGAGTAAAATGACTAACAATAGGTATATTAAAAAAATGAAGCCTAGAAAAGTTAGTATGTAATAGATGAATGGTGGCAATAATTAGTCAGTTTTTGTGTTAAAGTAATGATAAAATGTACCTCATTGTTATAAAAATAATAAATTGTACAAACCTACACAAATAAAAGTGCAACCAGTTTCATTTTCTCTCAATATAATTGTTATTCTTCAATGTTTAGAAGAATTATACGCGGAAGAAAGCTAACTGTTGTTAACAAATAAATATTCACATTTTCTAATATATTTTCATTGCCCGGAGAGCTAATAGGTACCGTGAAGATAATTAAAAACATTCCAGTCTTTAAAAATAAAATAAATAAAAACACCCCGTATTCTTTGATCCTGCTACGCATAACATTGCAAAAGGATTCTTAAGAAAACACGATCAACTACTAACAGTGTTTAACTTGGCATTATTAAATTCCTTGTTAATTCCTCTAACAAAGAAGGATTTAATAATAAAATTAATGACTCTCCAGACTATATTCTAGTGATAAAAACTGCAGGAGCGCTGCTTGTAAGTTGGAGGATCAATTAGGGACTTATCTTGCCTTGAACGCTCGTTAAATATTATGGGAAAGGATTTTTCTACGTTTAGCTATGCTTTGGGTGATTAGGATTTATGATCAGTGGAGATTCATGGGCAATATTAACGTAGCTTTTAGTAAGTAATATTTGAATTTTTGTTTGAGATGGTTGCATTCATTGGTTACTCCCATTAATCTAAGTAGGTATAGAAAGTAAGTTTGTTTTAAAAAATATGATTCTGTTTTCTTTTTCATCTACAAAATAAGTCATAAGAAAATGTGGCCGGGCAGTATTATTGATTGACAAACATATAATAATTTACTTTACATAAATGCACGGGTCTATAAAGTAATGTCTCCTCACACTGTCCATGTAACGAAAATAACCTTGGACCGTTTTGTAAATGTGTTGATGATGAATTACAAAACTTGTTATAAATGAAACTCCAAGTGAGATCAAAATCAATAGTCATTTCAGTTTAGACAAATAAGGCAGTTTTTAAACGTCAAAATTACATAGGACTGTCCCCCAAAACACGCATCCTTCACCACTTTCTAGTGCTTTAACTAGAAAGAAAGAGTAATGCAAAAAATTCTCTAATTCTCAACCCCACACTTTACCTGAGATAAAAAAGAAAGAATTTGATTCTATACAATAGTCGGTTATTAACATTACTGAACGTATAACATTAAATTAAATAATTTGTCATATGTTAGTCAGGTAGCACACGCTAATATAACTACACAAAACTGGACTCAAACAGAAATAAATAAATGTAAACGTGAATAGAACTTAAAACCTATGCTGCATTAAGTTCATATAGCTGTAACATGAAGTCACAAATGATAAACTAGGACCTTCGGAGTAAAAGAAATAAGTCAATTACTAAAAACAATAACAAAACCATTGTTTAAAAGCCGACCTTTCATCACAAGCAGCAACCGTCCACGAGCATAACGCAAGTATCAGCCATTACCTCCCTCTACGTAGTTTAACCCTTGACCATTTCGAAAATGTGTTGAAGCTGACTATATAAATTATAAGACTTGACATTCCAAGCAAGATATTAATAAACGCGTGCTACCAAGCGTTCGTCGCCACAAAATAGCAGCACGAAATGAAATGCTTACAAAGTGGCTGAAAACTGAAATTGGGCCATTCTCGTTACTTAGTCTATTTCGATAACCAAGGTCTATAGACGGTTCCAAAATCTATTCCAAACTTAATATCGTCTAGCTCTCTCTACCTTGAAATATCTGCTTTACTAGTTGGTTGTAAGATTACATGATTTTTGTGGCTTCGGAATGGGATAGAAATGATAAAAAAAGAAAAAAGAGAGAAAACGTATTTATTAGGACTCGCACATGAATATTAAAAATTAAACTAAACACACTCATGGAAACATAAGCAAAAGTAAAATAATACAAAAACAAAACAGAAATTCAAAAGCAGAAGAAGGAATACTTCTTAGCGTGTCGATAGCAAACTAAATATAGTAAGCCCATAATTTGGCTACGAGCTTAGCATTTTCAGTAGCGTCCATGAACTCTATAGCGTGCGAATAACAGGACACGCCGGACAAGATATCAAGTGCTACATTGTTTGTGGGACAGCACCACATTTACATTCCAGGGCGGAGTCATCTATGAATCTCCACCTGAACAGGTTTTTTTTACTCCGGCCTACCTGAGTCCGGAGTCTTTTTAAAGACTTCCAGGTAAGCCAAGGCAACTCGTGTCCAGTTGCGAGATTTTCAGCAGGTGGAAAGAATGGGTTTGGCAGGGAAACGCTATGTCCCCACAGGCCTAGTTTTTCCTTATACGGTTCACCAGTAGGGAGGACACACTGCAAAAAGCTGTTGCGGCTTTTCAACCTTTGTGACTATAAGGAATACTAGGTATGGCATTTATAATTTTGTACATGACAGCGAAGCGGACGAATTTTGAGCTCATCCCTTTTTTATATATATTTGAACATGATATATATATCTATAAATTAGTGTTAGTTTGTACAAGAAAATAATAATGTATACTAGACTAATGATTTATTTTTGAATTAACAAGCGGAAGATTTGATGATCAGTGTAATACACTAACAGCTGGAATGGTTTTCAATTTAACAGATCAACAACATGCAATGCATTATTACGTTGTTGAGCAGACAACATTTTCGAACATAAAATGCAGCAATGGCTTAGTAATGTTATTTAAAATGATTCAGATTGTGATAAATAGTGTGTTTCGTTATGATACCCTTCTTTAACACATAAAATAAAACTTAACCAATTGTTATAGAACTAAAATCAGTAATACAACTCTCTAAGTTCAAAATACACCACTAAATGACTAGCGAGTTGATGATTTCACTAATAATTCACCACGATTGATACACGAATCTCTATTATATTTAAACAGAATAAGCTGCTATTTATCACTGTTTAATCAGTCCCTTGTTAAAAGGAAATACCTCCGAAATATGTCTTATTAAACGTAAACCACTACTCACCCTCTCAAAGATAACAAGCTCCACGTCACATAAATTCCTTAAACAACCATTATAAATTCCGTAAGTGCACACACAAAGTCGAAAGTGCCGTAGAGACATTACCCATAATATGGTACAAACATAAACTAATGAATTTTAACATTAATATCTCGTATCTATGTTAACTATGAACAAGAGACATAAATCAGGAACTACCTTGAGGCACATTACCAGGGTAATTCGCATAAATTACTCTTCAACATGGCGGGACAAAATTGCAATTAACCTTTTGGTTATGGGGATTTCAATAGATGGGGTTTGATGTGATCGGTTTGAGGTGGTTCTCTCGATTCCCATAAGGAACTTAACGCTAAGGTAGCCTCAGTCGTACTCAGCGCATTTCCTCCACAATCGTTTTTCACACAGCCAAAAAGTGGAATTCTCTGCCAGTGTCAGTGTATCCTTCCGTATTTAACCCAAATTTCATCATAGATCGCATTAATCGCTTCCCATCAGGCATGATCGAGATCAAGAGCAGGCCCATACAGCAAAAAAAAAGTGTGAGGTTGTATATAAAACAAAGCAAGATTTGCGACAGCAAAAATATTGTATTTATAGAATTACTAGCTGACCCGACAAACGTTGTTTTGCCATATAAATAATTTCCTAGGCATAACTAATTAAATGACGATTGATCAGTTTTCGACCGGAGAGGAAAAATGATTAAATTACTAAAATGGCTATTAAAAAAATAAGGGTTGATCGTAGAAGGGTGAAAATTGAGGATTGTATGTATTTTTGTATTTTGTATCATAAAAAAATAGAAATTAAAATTTTTGTCTAAAAAATAAAAATTAATATTTAGGGGTGGACTACCCCTAACATTTAGGGGGATGAAAAATAGATGTTGGCAGATTCTCATAGATACCGGATAAGCACAAAAAATTTCATCAAAATCGGTCAAGCCGTTTCGGAGGAGTATGGCAACGAAAACTGTGACACGAGAATTTTATATATTAGATATATACTAATAAAAAGTTTAAAATTTTCAAATATATCCATCGGCTAGGTTTCAAAGTTCTAATGTTCCTCAATTTAGAAGTCTGAAGCGAGCCTCCTTAACTACAAGTTCCAGGATCGGGCCTATAAAATGAGCTAATATACTACTAAATATTTGGAGTATCTGCGTTTAGATAATAGAAAAGGCCTGGGGGCCTCAATGCATACGGAAACCACCACCGTACCCCAGATGATGATTTCCCTTTAAACTCTTCATGAAAGTATAGTGGTTTTATTTCGTAGTTTGTTATCTTTGCCCATTTTACAGAATCAACAGTTAAAATTCCCACGATCTCTTGTAAAATATTTTCTAAAAAAGTTAGACCTCTTTAACACATCATCATCATCATCATTTCAGCTGAAAGACGTCCACTGCTGGACATAGGCCTCCCCCAAGCTCCGCCACCTCGACCTGTTCTGTGCCTCTCGCATCCAACGCATTCCTGCGGCCTCCACCAGGTCATCGGTCCATCGTGTGGGAGGCCTTCCAACGCTACGTCTTCCAGTACGCGGTCGCCACTCCAGAACCTTCCGACCCCATCGGCCATCTGTTCTGCGAGCAATGTGCCCTGCCCACTGCCACTTAAGTTTGGCAATTCTTCGGGCTATGTCGGTAACCTTGGTTTTCCTACGGATCTCATCATTTCTGATTCGATCACGTAGGGAAACTCCAAGCATAGCCCTCTCCATTGCTCTTTGGGTGACTTTGAGCCTTCTTATGAGGCCCATCGTAAGCGACCACGTCTCAGTACCATATGTCATCACTGGCAACACACACTGGTCAAAGACTTACTCTTTAACACATTAGATGATAAATAATATTGAGTATTATCAGCAAAAAAATCATCGACTTCAAAGAAACTTCTCTTCATAAAATTGTTTAAGTTCAACCGTCTTTCAGAGGTCAAAGGCACTTTAAAGTCCAGACCATTTTCTAGTAAAATTACTGAATTTTATTTGTGACTGCACTACTCTACTGAACAGAAACGACAACCATCTTACTGCCGAATTGCAAAGAATTTTTACTAGCAGAATTGGAATTGACTTCTAGAACGGTAGTTTGTAAATTGTGATAGACTGTTACTCGATGCCCGATGCTGGCAACCAGGCGACCTTATTTCTCGACCCATATTAAGGCCATTTTTCTTGCAATGCAAGTAGTGTTGTAACCTTATTTTGTTTGCTGTTCATTGTTCTACTTACTTGGATGTAGGCGTAATATAAAGTGGTGACTGTGGTAAGTTTAAGGGTCACTTATATAACATACTGATGAATGCGTTTGGCGTTAAACTTTGTTTGAAACATAAGAAAAAAAGAAACGAAATACGTTTATTGACGGTAAACATGACGCAGGAAAAGAACACGAACACAATAAATTAAAAAATCCCGACACAAACAACAACCTCTTAAAACTAAAAAATAATATGTATTGGCGATTTTTAGTTTAATAAAAAGTTGTAGGTAATATTTTGATCAAATCATCGCGCGTCGAGAGACTGAAATGAAAACGTTATTTTCAATATCATACATTCATTATTGCTGGGCCTCATCTGTTTGGCGATTTCATTGACCGCCTTCGTTTAAGGTAACTAAGTTTCTTCTAATATCATTGAAGTAATAAAATACCAATTTCGACTCAATTCCATGTCTTAATGAGTCTACAAGATGATCACATCCCTTCATCAACTAAAAAGAGCTGATAATATTCAAACGGCTGAACAGATTTTCTTGAATCATGGTTAAGAATTATAGGGATTAAATCACCTTTCAGATAAAAAAATAAAAAGTTGATTCACTCGTTTGGGAGCTACGATGATACAGACAGACAAACAGATACACACGTTTTTTTTTTTTTTTCTGGGTGGGAGATCATCAAATGACTTCTCCCGCTCAGGGCGGAGTGGGAGAGCGTGTGCGTGTCAGACTTTTACTGACTAAAACCCACCCGTGTTCCATCAGTTGTCCATGTGCCATGGTCACGATATCTCTTTCGAACAAACACGCGACCTCGGTAGGCATCGGTCCTAGACTGCTGCTGACATCTCTTTGAGGCGCGCGTGGAACACTACGCGCCGTCGACCCGAGCCTGGTCCTTACTGGGCGGCCAGCTACCCATTGCTCGCCACCCGCAAGCTCACGCCTACGGTGGCCGGAAGTCCGCTATCGACTCCCGACGCCCGGGGCGTCTCCTCCTGCGGCGGCTAGAGACGTGAAGGCGCAGTGACTACCACTCCCTCACGGGCCCCGCCTCCTCTTTCGCGAGCATTACTGCTTCGCAGAAGGAGGTGACGGCTTCCCATGCCCCCTCACTCCGTACCATGGCTCGCACCAGGGCCGGACGCGAGAGGTCGCCGCCGCCGAGATACACACGTTAAACTTATATCGTAACACCCCTCTTTGTTCGCCGCGCCAGAGGTTAAAAAAGAACAAGTTGGGGGGAAAATATGAGTCACTTCCACGTAAAACACTTTCCAATGAAATACGTACCAGTTTTATTTTATTTGCTAACCAACTTAAAATTCCTTAGGCTAGGTGGTTTAAAATCATGTGCTGAATTAATCTTTACAGTGTGCACGTCGATGTTCTTGCATCGTGTATAATTTCCAAGGAGTTTCTGCAGCGTATTTTTTGACAGTTGTATCGCCAGAAATACACGACGATAACAATCGCTAGTAGGGACAGAAAGTGACAAAGACTAAAACAAAAATAAGTTGTTCGTACTTTTTGTTTCTATTTATAAATAAAGAAAGGTGTTTAAATTATTAAGACATTGAAAGAAACTAAAGCGTTTGTTTTAACAAACACATGAGTTTGCAGACAGAATTCGTAGAAAGAAAAAATTGAGAGCTCTTCAAATAAACAAGCTTGGTACTTATATTGATTTTGACTATTTTCTAGAGCAGGGATCAGGGTTTCATTGGCGTCCATTTCTAAAAAAAATGGTATTTCTAATCTTTCTTTTCTTTTTGTTTGTTTTTTCTTTTCCTTTTTTTCTTTTTTTTTGGTTTTTCTTTCTTTTTTCTTTTTTGGTTTTTTGTTTTCGTGAATTAGAGTGAGAAACTGAACTGGGGTGGGGTTGGCATCAACATTAATGGCGAGTATCTTCGGCTGGCCGAAGTTACAATAGTCATGGCTGAGACTATGTAAAACCTCAGTACAATGCTCAAAGACCCCAGTAGAGCTTTCGAAAGAGTGGGTATCAACGAAGGTCATGTCAAATGCCCATGTCACACTCACCCTCATGAAGATCGAATACTCTAAACTCGAAATAGTGGACGAATGTGTTTATAATTCACTATGATATACGTATTGAATTACCAATTTAGGCTTTCATTGTTTTTGACTGGACTGTTGGTGTGCTTATTATAAATATTAACTTTAGAATATTTGTATGTTTGTTTGTGACGCTTTCAGGAATTAGATTCAGATGAAATTTAGGACATGGAGATACCATAACCTGGATTTGGACTTATGATTTTTATTCCGATATTTCCAAAAAATCGAGACTAATGCGGGTGAAACCAAGGGGCGCAGCAAGTAAGTAAATAAAAAAGACAACGCTACTTATATTACTGACAACATGTAGAACCGTGTGTTTACCATGTGAAAACAAACAATAGCTTTTCTACCTTGAAAAAAACAACCATGATGAACAGCATAAATCCCTTTATAGTCATCCAATACAGATTCCTTAGGTATCAAGCTCATTAAGATGATTAGCATGTCTAATAAGTAATTACTAGAGCATTATTGAGCGATGAATCATTTATGACTGATTGTTGCAGAGGTGATTAATTCATCTTGTTAGTAGATCTATGTCAGAGGGTTCATATCTAAGTCCAGTTTAGTATACATGTCCAAAGATGGACAGCTTCTTGATCCGATCGAATTAGTATATAATAACATAACAAAATACCATGCCTCTAATACCGCAGGATTATGCAGTTCTCAAATGACATTTGATCTGATAAACGAACTGTTTGTTTTCTCATAAATTGATTTTATTTCATTAGAAAACATCCATCGGTTTTTAATGAACTTCAACTAAATTAGACGACCTTGGTTATTTATATCTTTTGGTGACCGTACCTATAATACACTCACATGGGGGCGAGTCTACTGCCATAAGCCGGGTACAAATTCATACGCTTCTGAAAAAAGCTTCATGTATAAACGTAATGACACTTTCCCCGACCGGCGAATCGAACCTAGGACCTCAGATTCAGATTCAGATAACTTTATTTGCTCAAACACGTGTTTACATACAATTACTAAACGAAAATGCATGCATGGTGTCATGGTGTCTATCATTACCATATTGTCATGGTGTGCAAATATTAATTAAGCAAATTAAATTATTACAAATTAAAAATTAAAAATAATAGCAACTTTAATGAAAATGGACAATACTGACGTAAGTAAATAAATTGAATTTCAGCAATTTTGACCCTCAGCAGTAGCGTTTTCGATTACTGGACCAATGAGACAGCCACAATATTAAAGAGGAATGTAGGTAAGATATTTGGATTATGTGGTGGTTAAAATCTCCTTTCGACAGGGTTTTTTTTTTATTACCTAGGTCTAAACAACATGAAATAAAAATACATACATAGGTAAAAAAACTTAAACCACCGAAAAAACTGAAAAGCAAAAAATAATAATCCTTAAAATTGTGACTCGGTGCTTTAACTGATCTTTGTTCATTGATTTTTCAGCGCCGACTCAAAATTTTAAGGATTATTATTTTTGCTTTAAATTTTTTTGGCGGTTTAATTTTTTTTTTTTTTTTTGTAAAAAGTTTTTATTTAATATTTTTGTGGTTTTAATGTACGAATAATACTTGGGAAAGAATACCCTTCAATAAAACAAGAATTATCAAAATCGAACTATTCTGTATAAAGTTATGCGTGGTCACACATAAAAAAATATATATTTATATACGCGTCGAATTGTGAACCTCCTCTGTTTTTTTTTCGTCGGTTAAAAAGCAAAGCGTACTTTTTTTTCTGGAATCATTATTAATTTTACGTCTTTTTATGTTGAAACCTAAGCATTACATTTATTTAATTAAATTTGACATTTATAATGTTTACGATTGGACATTTTTGTTAATTCGTATTGTATTTTGAATGGATTATTTTTTAATAAAATATAGAGGACTTTATTATGTAAAACAAAACAACACCTATGTACCAATTACCCATGTTTGTAAAAAATAAAAATATTTGATTTGATTTGAAATAGAAACGAAGACGAGGCCTTTGCCCTGCAGTGGGTCAATTTTCGTATATAAGTGAATAAATACAGAATATGACATAAATATAGAAACACATTAAATCCGCAAAATCCAGTATCATCCTTTAAAATACACGAAATTCTTAAAAATACAAGGCTACGTTTCATAACTTAAAATCTTCCATTTTGAAGTCCGTTTAAAACGCTATACTATACGAAACGGAAGCCATAAAAAATGTTTTCCCTACCATCCTTTATAATATTTCCAGGAATTTTCCACAAATATGAGAAGGAGCCGTTTTATATAAAACCAATGACCTGAAATGCGGAGGCCAGCGAGTTTCCAACTGCCCATAGAGATTACATTCTGTTTCAATGCGTCCCGCAAAAAATAGGTTTTATTTGTGAAAACTGCGCATAAATATTAAAGTTCTCTGTTATATTTTTTAATAGTGTTGAACTGGGATATTGTTTTATGGACTTTCGTGATTTTTGAGTGCTGTAAATATTTTATTTTTACGGTCTCATGTGGGTACTAGTTATACGAAAACCAACTGTGTCTAGCGCGGCTAACTTTTTGCCAGCGTGATTTATTTACTATTACGGTCTGTTTATTTTAATGCTGCTTAATTTAACTTAATTATTTTTATTCCCTAGCCAGACCACATTATTATTAAACCTAATGTTTTTAGTAAAATTAGGTTTTGGTTTAGGATCTAAAGCGGTAAAATGGTCCTTCGAGCCGGATTAGGCCCCCTTTTTTACTAGCATTAAGTTTTTATTATGGCGTAGATTCCACGGTTTTTTTTTTACGTTTGAAACAAAAAATGCACTGCAATCACAGTTACAACAATTCCAGAGCCAAATTCAGTCAAACTTATTGAAGTAGTCAACCAAATCCAGCTATTTCAGAAGAAAACCACAATTCCGCAACCAGCCTGTATCCATTACATTTTCAAAATTGTACCAGAGAAAAATTTGAGGCGCGGGAAACTTTCATATTCTTCAAACTTAGTTATGCGTAAAGAAGAGTAAGGGAAAAGTGGGGGTGGGAAATTCGTTTTTTTTAAAAGTTAATGTAGTAAAAGTTGCTTGTTTTGTGCTGAGTGCTGAGCTTAGATGGCGTAGTTTTTACACGGTGTTCGTGAATTTCTTAACCTTGTTTTGGTCAAAGTTTTGAGAGCTTCAGTGAGTGACGAGCTTTGTATCCACGTATTAAGTGGCGGTGTTAGATCATAGTTTTAAAAGGGGAGGTGTTAATTTTTTAGCTAAGGTAGCTTGGCGAATCTTGGAAGGGTTTTGGTCCCTAATAGTTATGCTGAAAAGATAGAATGTCTTAAATAATTCAAATTTTGCTCAAAACACTATTACATTTTTTTGTAGCAATTTTATTATTATGAGAATATCGTTTTCTTGTAAATATTTTTTTAATGGAAAAACTAAGTAAAGGCGTTAATTATCACACTTTCTCACTCCATGTTGTTAAATATTACACTTATACATTCAAACATTAAAACGTCATATTTTACGTTAAAATAGATCAGTCTTATATTATCCATACTAATATTATAAATGCGAAAGTAACTCTGTCTGTCTGTCTGTCTGTCTTGCTTTCCTGCTAAAACTACTGAACCGATTTAAATGAAATTTAGTACACAGATAGTTTAGAACCTGAGAAAGGACATAGGCTACTTTTTATCCCGGTATTATGTGGCGAAACCACTGGCAAAAGCTAGTAACTCTATAACTGCACAAGTCAACACACACACACGTCGCAAACCAGGTGTTCCACCAAACTTTGGTGACCCAATATACGAAAATACGAAAGTCGGACATCCCCAAATATTCACAACTGCCGTCATATCGTTAACCTTACTCCAATATTGGTATTGCCCAAACAATCACATGTAACACATTCTCACATTTGTTTCAGTCTCATCATTGATATTTCAGGAGTGTTAACGTATTTATATTATGTATATTTTACGTCAACACTATATGCCGGCTGTATCTTTAATTTTCGGCATATGGAAATAAGAATTATTTCATATGGATTGTATTGGGGTTGAATGATAATGTAAAGGGTTTAATTTTAATAAATATGCGGACTGATGCAACACGTCACACACTGTTCTGTGATTATCTGACAAAGGAATGTATCTAGTTTTTATATTTCTTCGCTATTCAAGTTAATTATTTCTTTGTACGCATGTGTTTCTGTGCAAATTGAAATTACAATTTTTTCTTTCTTTGTAACGATTATGTTATCATCATTTTAGCCAAAAGACGTCCACTGCTGGACATAGACCTCGGAATTTGGGGGGGATTGCCTTAATCGCTTCGCTTGGCAGACGGGTTAGCAATTTCAGTGTGGTGGTAAAATGCGTAGAAAAGGATGGTGCCCATTTTCTAGTAATTCCCTTAGTCACCTCGTACGACACCCACGGGAAGAAATAGGGTGGTGCTGTTCTTTACGTCCTGCACCACACTGAAATGTTTGTCTGAATTTGTTTGAAGTTTCATAATTATTTAAACTTCTCGTACACAAAAAAAGGTACAAAGGCGGACTTAATGCCTTAGGCATTAATTATTCTTCATCATCAACTTACAGTAGTCCACTGCTGGACATAAGCCAATCTAACTGGACACTTTTCAGCTCGATTCCCGGCAACTCTCAACTGCTACCAGCCAGCTTGCGAATCGTTGCTCCATCTAGCTTGAGGGGTTCCATTTTAAGTTTGCCAATTTACGGTCTCCACTCAAGAACAGTCATGGTTCAGTTATAACAACCACATCAGCTTGCTTATTCTGAGAACAATTTATTTATATATTATATGCTTTAATATACACCAGGAAATCATAATCATCATTTCAGCTAAAGGACTCTCCCGCAGAGATAGGGATTGCCCTAGTCACCACGCTTGGCAGTCGGATTAGCGACCGCAGTGTGATGGTAAATGCTTAGACAACGCTTCTGCCCATTCTCTAGTTAGTCCCTTTGTCGCCTTCTACGACATCCACGGGAAGAAATGGGGTGATGCTATTCTTTACGTCCGGCAACACACAGAATAACCAGACCCAAAAATACGTAACAAAAATATTTGACAAAACATATAAAAATGTACAATAGGCGGCCTTATTGTTATGCTTTTAACAATGTGAACTTTATACGATATAAGTCAATGATTGACTACGCTGAGTTATAGGAACAAATATATTATTATATTCAGAGAAATTACGAAATTTTCATTAGTCTGTATATGTATACTAGCTGACCGTACAGACGTTGTCCTGTTTCCTAGAACTCGATAGCAGCGCCACCTACTGGGTCCAATAGTGAGTCTAAACCATTCAGGGTACCACAGGTGCGTTTATACGCATACAAAAAAAAACGTTCAAATCGGTCCAGCCGTTTAGGAGGAGTTCAGTGATATACACACGTACAGTAGAATTATATATATAAAGATATTCTATGTCTGTGTATGTTTACTTACCTCGTTGGTAGAGTAATCGCAAGTGATATGAATCGCATGTGAGCATGAGGTTCTGGGGGGTCGATTCCCGGATTGTTCAAAGTTTTACTGGGTTTTCCATCTTGAATTTCTCAGTAGCAACTCGGAGTATGCATCTCTGCCCAGTTGAAGGTTAATAGCACGGCAATTTTTACAAGGGACTTAAACTTAACTGTTTAATGCTGGGTTAACTATAGCTGTGCACCTCGACCAACCCTTATATCATCATCAGTCTATATTGTTCCCACTGCTGGGACAAAGGCCTCCTCTCGGTGAGAGGGAGTGGGCCGTAATCCACCACGCGGGCCCAGTGCGGGTTGGTAGATGTCACATGTCTTCGATTTTTTAGTTCTAAGACATTCAGGTTTCCTCACGATGTTTCCTTCACCGTTTTGAAAGCAGTGGTGATGAAATTATTGACATAGAGTAAAGCGCCTGCCTGGGTTCGAACCCACGACCTACAACTCATAAGTCGAGCCCGATACCACTGGGCCACCACTGCTCCAACCATTATACACCGTGATATTTTAATCGTCTTACAACGGCAGCTCACTTCATATTTCCAGTGACTACTACACATCCATAAGAAAAAAATTAACATTTGAATAACTAAAAAATAAAAATATTATTCATTATGATGACGCAGGACCTTTTAAATTGATATTTTGTCTCATGGAAAATGGAGATGGAATGATCTAGTCGAGCCGTGCGCTGGGTAGATACATATGTTCTTCTCTACCGTCTGATACGTATAAACATGATGTTTCATAATTCTAATGCATTATTTATTTTTATTAATACCTATTTTTTTTGTATTTTAATTAATGGTAACAAGTTTTTAATCACGCCTAGAGGTATATTATGTCGGATACATTGAGTGGTCCACCTTTGTAAGACGACTATAATGTCACGGTACTATAGTTATATTGTTATATAGTCTGTACTAAATATTAAGGCTAAAAGTGGACTTTTGTTCATCGTATGCACACGTTCAAATTATTTGCATGTCATTGCACAAACAAAAGATGGGATGACCTATATTTAGACAACACATACCATGAACCGGCGGATTGTGTCGCAATGAAGGTTTTCATGAAAATTCACGCCTCCAGTTGGCGCCACTGTGACAAGAGGCCATTTAGACAATGAATGTAACATATATGATAACGTTCATTACTCGTTTCATTCATTCATTCGTTCACCATTCAGACACTACTATAGAAAATATAGGCGTCAGATTTTGACAGATTATCGGACCTTACATCTCAGTGCTGCCATCTAGTGAAAGATATTTCAGACAACCGCCATTAGGTCAAAATTATACAAATAATTCTGTCTCATTTACTCTAAGGGATAAAACAGTCTTCTATCTTGCTCTAGCATTCACATTCACATTGAAAAACACGTGTAAGTAGCTGAATACATTTTTTTTTTCATGGTGTATCTACCTTTCTTACACCCCAGTTACTTGGGCACACGTTACCCCTTGATAAGACTGGTTGTCAAACTTTTGGGCTTCTGACTACATGAAACGACTGCCAAAGATCTACGTATGACAACCGAGACCAATGGCTAATGTGCTTTCCGAGGGCCTCAAAATGTAATGGGTGGTCCTCCTCGAACCAACCTTAGTAAGCTAAGATTGATTTTCGATTGACCCATAATCATCCTTTATTGTTCCCTCTGCTGGAAAACAGGCCGTCTCTCTGTGATAGGAAGTTGGCCGTATTCTACCTCGCGGGCTCAGTGCGGGCTAGTAGACGTCACATATCTGCTAACTAGCTTTTGCCCGCGGGTATGTCACTCTCCATCCCTTCAACTATCTCCACTTAAAAAATCACGTCAATTCGTCGCTCCGTTTTGCCGTGAAAGACGGACAAACAGACATACACACTTTCCCATTTATAATATTAGTATGGATTATAGGTTCTAGGACATAACATTGACTCATATGGGTGTTGTTATTTTGTAGTCACGAGCCCCTCGGGAAATACAAGTTAGTATTCAAATATTTAATATTGACACAACCTATTTCAGAATATAATTTCGTACCTAACTAAAATATTTTATCAAATTGTGAGTTTTGTTGAGAAAAAGTAAATGTAAATAAACATGATACAGTTAGAGACAAAACTAGATTAATACTTCATTTTTTCTAAACAAAACTTTAAAGCACTTGATGAAAAAAAACTTTGATGCTGCATTTAAGACAGAAATTGATGCAGAAGATCATAATAATGTAAATACGGCGTGGATATACGTATAGCTGAACGCATTTACACCTAGATCATAAGAGGAGTAGATTTGCTGAACATTGAAAGAATCCGCTCGATGTAAGAAGCACAGAACCGGTCGCAGTGGCGGTCTGTGGGAGAGGCCTATGTCCATTTGTGGACGTTTTTGGAATGAAATGATGATAAGAAACATTGCACTTACTACCTAAACAGTCACACTATCTTCCGAGCCTTCTACAGCGTGCGATGATACAGATAGCGCACACAGTCTCAAGCATTATCCAAAGCGATGAGTTAGAGACTTGCTATTTATTTTTTGCTAGCTTTTATCACGCGGCATGCTGCGAGAGCAGGTTATTCGGTTTGTAACTGAATTTAGGTTATAACGATTGCGACGGAGCGCGTGCACCGTTCATAAAACGTTGAATGATTGGAACGGTGACGCTTCGTTCGGTCTTCTCCGTTCGTTCACAGGTGAACTTACTTATCAACAAGTGAATGATCTCCAAACTCAATCTCTGATTGGCTGAAAAAAATATATTGTGATGTCTTTCATTGATTTAGTTTAGAAAAAGTGTATTATTTTACTATCCAATTTCAATATCGACTGTGGCAACACTGTCAAAGTATTACCATGAATTGTAACAGGCTTTTGGTTTGTTTGGTTGTTTTCATTTAGACAACTCCGTCAATTGAATGTGTTATTGGACTTAGGCAACAATTATGCTACGGCTACATTGCCATGTTGCAAACTACAAGTAACCTCTCTCACACATAGCTCGATCTCTCGATTTACAACAGAAAGAGCGTAGCCGTAGCATTAGAAATAACAGCTATGATGTCGTTGTTTCTAGGTCCAGCATGGTAAAATGTAGTGTGAGTTAGTCGTTGTTGGATAGTGGAAGAGTACTGTTGTGCGATTATAAAATATTATCAAGACAAGAGTATTTTCTTTATACTTGAAACACTAAATTTATATCACGTGTAAAAGTAATAGTGGTTATCTTCTTTTGCTGCCGACTGTACCAAGTTTATTCGGATGTTTCTCGATAAGTCCTTTTCAAATGTACTGATATAATTTCAAAGTCGGAACAAAATTAGATTCTGACAATCGGTTCCACTTCCAATATAAAATATTCCACGAAATCTCTTTACGCGATACTTCTTTAGTATTCCTGAAAAGTAACTGTGTTATTGGCTCAAGAATTAATAACATTTCGAGATATATTGAAAGTGTCTGATTTCTAGCAATTCAAAATAAAACTCTTTAATTTGTCCCCGAGGGCAAAACTCCGTTTTGGGCATCTTTATCTATTATATAAAATTCAAAGTCCTGACTGACTGACATTTTGTGTTTGTACGCTTCAATCTTTTAAACTACGTAATAGATTTTAATGCGATTTTCATCAAAAGACAGAGTGATTCCAGAGTAAGGTTTATATGTATAATACTCGAGCGAAGCCGCTGGCAAAAGCTAGTAAAATAATAAATGAATGAAAACAGGATTTTAAAAGAGGATAACGTGCTTCAAAAGGTTCAGGTGCGTTCTAACTGTTTCGGTGGGGTAATTACCCCGCTTATTGGAAACGGCTAGAAAGGATTATTTGGGGAATCAATCAAACTGCCTGCCTTTTCCACACTATTTTGGGATCGACTTACAATATAACCGAATGCGGCTGAATAACCAGTATTTTACTTGGAGTGACTGTCTATCTGATCTCCACAATCTCAGTAACTACGTAACATGATTCCTTTTAATCAGACTAGTTGTCAGACTTTTGAGCTTTTGACTAGCCATAACGACCGTCTATGATCTACGAATAACAGGCACTTTTATGTTTTTTCTTTTTACAATATATTCATCATATTCATATCTTTATTTGCATTCCATAATGTTAAAAGTTCTTTCAAGTGGCTTAAAGCTAATGTACAATTATGGACCCTGTAGGGCACAGCAAAAAGTATTACAACTAATAATTAAAAAAATAAAATAACATCATAAATTAATAACAATCAACAATTTTAAAATAATTATGTCATTAAATATTAATTAGGTACATCATTTATTAAATTGAGATCAATTATATCCTATACTAATATTTAGCTATGTGTGGTGTCTGTCTGTGTACGAATAACGTTTTTGTCATGTAACTATTCGTTTATTGTGTAGTATGCTTTTTTGATTAATGTTTGTTTGAGTTTATTTATAAATGTCGTATCTTTGGTTTCATATCCTCCATGCATGTTTTTATTCTTGTATGTGTACACATGTTTTAAGCAAATAAATCTTATCTTATTTTCTTCCGGCACTCTTTCTGAGGCACTGGGTATATAATGTAATGAATGCTCACCCATGCAAGAACCGTCCGCGGGAAGCGTAATTTAATCTTCGTTCGATCCAAAATCAAACTATAATGTTCCTACTGCTCACACAGACCTCCTGTCTGTGACATGGAGTGCGTTGCTATTCACTACGGGCCCGGTGCGGGTTGTTAGCTGTCACATGTCTTCGAATTTTTGGTTCTAGGACATGCCGGTTACCCCACGATGTTTTGCTTCACTGTTTTGAGAGCACCGTTCGGAGACACGTGTGACATCACCCGCACTGAGCCCGCGTGGTAGATTATAGCCCACTTTTGTTCGAAAAAAGGGGACCTGCGTCCCAGCAGTGGGAACATTATAGGCTGATATTATTAAATGATGAGGTTCCTAAGCAAGTTAGACTGCCCTTTTCCTAAACGCTTTCCAAGGATCATTAACACTTTTGTCACTTTTCTAATTCCGGTGCAAAAACAAGCCATTATCATACTCATTGAAAACCACGTAACACTGAAAGCGTGTTAACTGTTGTCATTGGTATGCAAATTGTGAGCCAATTGAAGAAAACGGGTCACGCCTTGCAGAAGAACCTGACATTATAAGAGAGAGATAAGAATGAAAGTGACAGTGATAAGGGAATTATAATATTATTTATGTCTAATTGCATTATGATTGTGTTTCATTTTCGTTGGTAGTAAGTCCCACGTCTATAGGGTTCACCTTTTAAAAACAAGGTGGATCCCAATAGGAAAATAATAAGTATTTTTTGACATTTTTTCTATCAGAATTCGCAGTTACTTAGAGCACTAACTTTACTTGTAGTTCTAGTTCAACGCTGCCCAACCAATTTTGAAATAGGCCAACATTTTGGATCTCGTGATGTGCTGCTGGGCATCTTGTAAATAAAACTTGATTATAGCTGTGACACCTAGCTATTCAAATTAAGTAGATCTTGAATTTACTTCGTTTATTAATAATCTAATTATAGATTGAATACATTCTTTTCAGTGGAAAGCTTCTGGAAAGATCTTATAGACGTGGTGATTAAATTATCAAAAAGCGGAAAGTTAAAAACCACTTTTCACACCACAGTTTGACATAAAATAACATAACATTTGTAATTGCCGAAAGGTTAGGCACCGTACTAAAGGTATAAAATCATCATTGCAGCCGAAAGATGTCCACTGTTGGCCATAGGTCTCCACAAAGCCCCACCACTTTGATCAGTTCTGTGCTTCCCGCATCCAGTGGATTCCTGCGGTCTTCACCAGGTCATCGGTTCATCCTGTGCCGGCCTCTCTACTCTTATAAGATACAACACCATATCCCAAGTCATATTTGCTTAAAATCAGTACGGCAAGTCACGAATCGTCGAAATTGTCCGATTAAAGACTCCTGTGGCAGTGAAGAAACTGTTTCAGGTAAAATCTATTTTAAAGAATTGTGGTATTGGATTTCTTAGTTTCTTGCTGGATATTGGCTAGTTGAGAATGGTTTCCAATCCTGAAATCTGTTCATAAAAGACAATAGCTAACCAGCGGACCGCGCACTGTTGCTGCTCAACAGTGTAGACATAGTTACAAGCTATTTCTAGTTTAAAACAAAAGAGAACATGACATTGTTGAGACGCACTAAGTATTTATTACAGCATTCTATAATAGCTAGGTTGTTCTTAAACTTATACTAATATTTTAAAGCTGAAGAGTGTGTTTGTTGATTTGTTAGTTAGGTTGAACGCGCTCATCTCAGGAATTACTGCAACTGGTTCGAATTAAAAAAATATTTTTGTGTTCGGTAGCCCATTTATTGAGGAAGGCTAAAGTCTGTATAAAATCACGTTCGGACCCTGAGGAGCCGAGCATAAAGGAAAAAAGTCTCGGATACGAAGACCGCGCACGGGCAAGCGATTCGATGTGATGGGGTGGAATGGGGGAGCAATAACAAAGGCGGACGAAGTCGCGGGCAAATGCCATCAAATTTAATATTGTATTCTTAAAATACTCGTCTAATATCACAAGATTAATTCGTTATAATCTTCCATTTTTGCCTGACCCAGTATCTGGGTCGTGAAGGTAATATAAGAAGTTATTTTATGTAGAATACTGTTTCTTAGCTGCATTCGGTAAGACCGAAAGTTGACCAATATCGGTTAGGAGAAGTCTTGGCAGATTGATTGATTTTTTATCATGATGAGGTCATCATCATCATCCCCGCCGAAACACGTCCACAGCTGGACACCCCCCAATTTGGGGAGATTTGCCATAATCGCCACGCTAGGCAAGTGGGTTGGCGATCGCAGTATAATGGCCAAATTCGTAGAAAACTCATTCTCTAGTTACAATATACCTTAATTTCCTTTTACGACAGGTAATACAGTAAGAACAGATAGTGGTTGGGCACCTTAAGTGACCCAAATTGATTTTTTAATACTTATTTTTATTATACCTAAGTGTAAGGTCATTTCTCTAGCAATAATTAATTAATTTCAAATGGTTTCGATATGTTAGTATATGTGGCTAACTGGTTCGCGCTAATGTGAAACCATCAGTCTTCTTTGTTCGAAAGTCTACGACGGAGCTCTTCCTATAATTTTAAGGAAAAGTTGGTTTTTCACCGTGATGGACAGCTAAAGTTCGAAGAGACTCGTATAAATACCCAACAGTGATTTGACAATCTGTTTCGTGAAAGTGCTTCACGGTGTGAGCTGCTGATAGTTGCTGTCGAAGCGTTCCTGAGCTGGTCTATGTAAGGTTAGTGGGCCAATAGTTTTCAGTGCTGACGTCGAAACCATTTAGCATTCTTCAGCTCACAGGGTGGGTTCCATAAGATTGAATATAATTACTATCAAACCATAATTTCTCATAATTAAGATTCACGCACGTGGTCGACTACTTACACATCGCCACACCAGATAGACAAAGGTCTATTTGTTCAAATGCTACATTGTAGTTTGCAGACATTCGCCGAAATGGTTAACGTACACCAGTGTTAGTTCGGCAGGTACCTACTGCAAAGAGTTTGTCTGCACGCACCTGCCGTCTATGAACAGTTCTGAGGACTGCATAAAAGAAATATGGCATTGATAATGAAAAGGTATTTTCGAATCAAACCGAAGTAATCGTCAAACCATCAGCTTTTTGATGTCCACATGATGCACGACTATCTCCTAAAACAAAGCCAGCTCAAATTAGTTCCGTTGGCAACCCGTCACCGCTGGCCACAGCGGCTATTGTGGTGACGGCTCTGTTCCAGACGATGTCAGTGGACGGCATTGACAGGTTTATTTTCACCTGGGTCATACGGCCAGAGCTCTAGTACGATTGTATTGATCGTATTGGCATTGGAAATAGCTTGGAAAATATTTTGGCTAGCTGTTTTTGGTACCTTAGAATTTAGAAATTAGTATCCACTAATATTAGGCATAAAATGGTAAACTATGTGTATTTCTAAGTAGGTTATCTTCGGAACTGATTGACTATCTGATTTCAAATATTATTTCAGTATTTTGAAGCTACAGCATTGCCCACTTCTTTCTAACTTCCATAACCTTACATAGTCTATACTTATAATAATACTGTAGAGAGGTCAATTTTGTACATTGGATATACATTGAAAATTAATATTGGAGGATGAATGGTGATCGATACTGATGCCAAAAATGCAATCAGTAAATTTTTTGTCTGTCTGTCTGTATGTGCACGCATGAATCAAAAACTACTAAAGGGATTTTAACCAAACTTAATACGATTATAGTCCATACTCTTGGGCAGGTTATAGGCTATATAAAATAACGCTAATACATATAGGAGCTGAGCAGTGACGATAAATTTGAAGCAAGTCGGATGAAAATGCGCTTTTATCCTCGCATACATTGATCATACACGAAAAGTATGTATTACAAAGATGATGGTCTTCAAAAGATCTATAAAAAAGTCCTCAATAGTGTATATCTATCCTACTAAATTCGGAACACAGTTAGTTTATAACCTGGATTAACGCATAGGGTACTTTTTATCCCGGTTAGTATGTTCCCGCGGGATATTTTTCGACCTCCACGCGGGCGAAGCCGCTGGCAAAAGTTAGTCTTGTATAAAATAAAGTCGGAAACTGTGTTCGTATGCTTAGGTCTTTTAAACTGCGAAACGGATTTTAATGCAGTTTTTATTAAATACAGAGTGATTAAAGCGAAATACGCGGGCATCATCATCATTATCATTTCAGCCCAAAGACGGCCACTGCTGGACATAAGCCTCCGCCGGCCTCAGCCTGCCTTTAAAAATGTGATGAATTCTAAATATGAATGCAGTGAATGTAGTATTTTTTATTATAATTTATTTTATTTGATCTATGATGTGCTATATTGTACTTAAAATGTTTCAACACAAAGTATTTTGTTATGGAATTAATGACTTATGACCAAGCACCGCCACTTCGACCGATTTTGTGCTTCCCGCGTCCAGCGGATTCCTGCGGCCCTCAGAAGGTCATCGGTCTATCTAGCGGGAGGCCTTCCAACTCTACGTGTTCCGGTAGGCGGGCATAAACTTGTAAGATTATAAATGCAAAAATAAGTGTGTTTTTTTGTTACGCTTCCAGACTGAAACGACTGAAGGGATTTGGCTGACACATGGATAGACCATGGTCTGTAGAATGACTTGTGCTACATTTCATCTTTTATGTGAAAAAATTAAATGTACAGACGCCAGCACATCAAGGCACCCAAAACTGTCAAATTCTCCCAATCAACCTTGAACCTAATGCTTGGGCGATAAAGTTGAAAATCTTTTAAAGAAATTTGACAGATTTTAGTAGCTTGATGTGCTGGCGTCTGTACAAAAAAATTAAAAATAACTTCGGAAGTTAATTTTGAAACTTGATGGTAAAAGAACTAAAATACTGATCGAAAGACACCGACTTCCGCATTAAAGATATTTCTCACATTAGATTTATACATATTTGGAAGTCTGGTGTTTTCTCATTTAAAAATGTTTTTTTTTAATTGTAGTTCGTTTGAATTGTTTGATAAGTTTGACGTATTTAACGGAATTATTGATAAATTTCAGGTTGGATGGTTTCGGTCCTTGTGTGGACAGATCGTTGCTTACTATTCGGGTTTCTGCCTAATACTAATTACTTTTTTTATGTTCCTCTGTTCTATGTACCCTTCATAATTTTTCTCTCTCCTCGCTTTCGATTATTTTTAATAATGAGTTCTCCTAGTAGCTTGTGTTGTTTATGCTTTTAAAATAGGGATTTTAATTTCATTGCGTCAGTTCGAGTTTACAGCGAATAATAAAGGTCACAGGTAATAAAAAAACTCGACTTTAAAAACTCATTTTAGTTAATATAATTATTTTTCACGTTAATAAAAACCTACGATTATATAAGGACTTTCGCGGTTTAATAAAAGTTTTGAATATTTCAGTGAGAATGGTTGCTCACAAACTTTATACAGTTATTAATCTTAAATTATCATCCAAAATTAAAAGTGTTCAGAGAAACCTAAAAATGATTTTCAATTTAGGTTAATAAGAATAGGCCATTTTAATTTTTATACTTTTGATATACCCAGTGTCTCATACTCATAATTGACACGAATCTAACGACACCACTGAAACTAAATTCCACTAAATCGTTTTGGTTACACAGTGCCAAAGAAATATACTTATATACACACATACACTCGAAAAACAATACCCTCCTTTTGTCGCAGTCGGCTAATAAGATTAGCCAGTGTGATTACTACATTTTTTCTAAAATTAATAATTCTTTATTTTAGTATCGATGATATCCCAACAATTCGTACAAACACGGGTACACTACATAAATACGAAAAACTTTATTCCGACAGTCACAAATACGAATTTCAAAATACCGATTTTCATAATTCCGAATGATTCAAAATTCCGAACATAACAACTTCGACTTATCATTACTCCTATTTTTATAATTCCTAAATTTCAATATTCCTAACGTTTATAATTACTTTTCTCAAAATACCGAGTTTTAATAGATCGAATAACAAAAATTCCGACTTAATGATAATTCGAAACATCAAAAATACGAATTCCGATTATTAAAATACCGATTAATACAATTCCGAAATAAAAACACCTTGTAAAACCGAATAGCAAGACAAATAACACATAATTGCTCGTCAGAGAGAAGTATAATATGGTGTTTAGTATGAGGAGGTAGAATTAAAGAACATGCAAGAAAGCATGCAGCTTGCAAGCAGGCATGCAGCGTGCAAGCAGACATGCAGCATGCAAGCAAGCATGCAACATACAAGCAGGCATGCAGCATACAAGCAGGCATGCAACATGCAAGCAGGCATGCAGCATGCAATTGAGCATGCATGCATGTACGCAAGCAACATGCATTCGAGCATGCAAGCAAGCATACAGCAAGCAAGCCAGCATGCATCATGCAACAGGCATGGTTTCTGTCAATGCTCGGGCGCTGCGGGGCTCCGGCGGTTCCGCGCGAGCTTATCGTCGTAGATGGTCTAACGATCACCACCGCAGCTTCGTCTTGCTGGCCGGCTTAGCCGGCCAGCCTCAGCTGCGGCGGCGAGCGTTACAACCACCTGCTCCTCAGCTCGCGGGCCGCCTCGCCCCTCCACGCCTACGCGGGTTTAAATTACACTCTAGGGGTAGGGCAGACAAGACTGCGTGAAGTCGGTTTTGCAGCGATTCGTTTCTGTCACTAAATTTTGTAGGACAACACATTGACTTTTAGATTATTCGGAGTATTGAAGATCGGAATGTCGTTTTTCGGACCGAGAACCCTTAGAGCATTTGATTCTTCGAACGTATAAAAATCGGAAAACTAACAAATCGCACTTACGACTTTCGGTAATATAAATTTCGTGATTTTTAATAATAAACATTATAACTTTTAGGTATTATGAAATTCGGACTTTTGAACATCGGAACATCGAAATTCGGAATAAAATATTTCGGAGTATTTGGGTGTTCCCTACAAACACTCATTTTATTTCATAAGTCATGATGTGTATCACTGCGGTGTAGATACGCAATTTGCACCTAAGGGACAATTTGCTACGGGCGGTTAGAACGAAGTGGAGTCTACCAAGAGCGAATGCAGTGCGCGAACGAGCCGTCGATATGTGCTCCCTGAAGGTGAGGTGGTGGTCGAAGATCACACTTAAGTATTTCGCTTGCTTCGCCCAAGGGACCAGCTTACCGTACATAGTATGTAGGTATGTATACTCACACTCACGTTTCTGATTAAGATTTAAATGTGCACAGCCAAAGTGTGGAACAGTCTGCCAGCGTCTCTTATCCTCTTATTCTAACTTAATATTATAAACGTGAATGTGAGTTTGTTTATTTGTTACGCTTTCACTCTGTAATGGCTGAATGGATTTGAATGAAATTCGGCACACAGACACACCATAACCTGAATAAAGACAAAGGATACGTTTTATCCCTAATATCTTCTTATATTCTTCTAATCTCGAGACTTATGCGGGTGCAGCTAGTTTACACGCTGTATGCTGTATCACAATAAGATAAAAATCCAACTAAAATCTAAATAATGAAATTACATAACTTGACCTCCTAGAAAAAACCAACGAACCAATTACAGTCGTATTTTCACAAAATTCTTTTTCAGAATCTCACGTCTCCATTAGCATATTTAATTTCGTAATGTTATTACACTCATAATAACAACCGTCAGGGAGCAAATTCAACCGTTTTATTTACAATATTTACGGGGCGTAATTATAAAATAACAAATTTTTAATTAAGCAAACCGGCTCTTATATTCCAACTGTAATTTCGAGAACTGTAACTATGTTTATCTGTGTGTCGAGTTTGTGGTATACAGGCTTATAATTTGTACAGCAGTTGTTTTGAATTTTTGATAGCTTTTAGTCGCGGTTTTGACTACGATTGTCTCCTTTCAGTTCGTCATTAATTAAAGATTGAAAAGAGTTTTTATGTAACCGTGATTACATTACCGAATTTATGAATTATATTTTTCTTTCTTTTTTTATTTTTAGTTTTACGTACTGTTGCCAAATACACGTCCCGTTCATAATTATCATCATTTCATCCGAAAGACGTCCACTGCTGGACACAGACCTCCCCCAAGCACCGCCACTTCGACCGGTTCTGTGCTTCTCGCATCAAGCGGATTCCATGTTATTCCTTTTTAATTTATTAATGCAGTTCTCTTATCTCTAAAAACCACATTAAAAACACATTAAATCAATCTATAATCATAGGGGTAATAATTCGATTCGAAGATTCGATTATAAATGTAGAGAATAAAGGTAGAGAATCAAACATGCGAGGTCCTAGATTCGAGTGCCAGGTTGGCAAAAGTGTCATTGTCAACACTTTGCCCGCCTGCGAATCAAACCTGGGGTCCTGCCACGAGGCTAATAGGACAATTAAACATGGAACTAATACATAACTGACGAAATGAGGGTGCAGGTACACCTCTGTCTAACCCATTGGGAAAAAGGCGTAATCATTTAGAATGTAACTTTAATCGTTTGGACTTACTAACCATAAGTGTGCTCTATACTAATGCTTTCTATACTAATATTATAAAGAGGTAACATTTGTTTGTAAGTTTGTATGTTTGTAAGTTTGTATGTAGAGGGTAATCTCCGGAAGTAATGAATCAATTTTTAAAATCTATACTAATATTATAAAGAGGTAACATTTGTTTGTAAGTTTGTATGTTTGTAAGTTTGTATGTAGGGGGTAATCTCCGGAAGTAATGAACCAATTTTTAAAATTGTTTCACTGGTAGAAAGCTACGTTATTCGTGAGTGCTATAAGCTATAAATTATGAAGATATCATGCATTTTAGCTGAATTATCTTAATTTTTGTCTAGCCAGGCGGAAAAAATAGCTCTTACAACAGAGTTATTTGCATGCGCTGCCTTAACAGTTGTATATAATTCAAAACAATGTATGGCAACCTGGTCCGCTTTAAATAGTTCTACAAAAGAGTCTGCGACACCATATTACTATCTTTTATATTTTAGCAGATATAGTAGCTTTTATATATTCAAAAAAATATTTTTCGACGTACTTACCTTTGGACGATTTTTTAAACAACAAAATATTAAACCTTATCGAAAAAAATATTATTATAATTACAAGAACATCATAGAGATACGATTTGCCCGCAACAGTATGTCAATTGGTTAAATAGTTTCGAAGATAATATAAAATTACTAAATCGCAAAATGCCGCCGTCCATTCACGAACCGAATTAGAAAATGCTTTGTACGAACGTTTTATCCATTTACCTATAGGTGACAAGCTTTTGATGCTATTATTGACAGTGTTATAAATAACAGGGATAAAATATTTTTTCTAGATGTCCCAGGAGGCATTGGGAAAACGTTCCTCGCAAATTATGTATTGGCAAAAGTCAGAAAATCCGGGAAAAATGGGCTGGCTGTTGCCTCTTCAGGGATTGCCGCTATTCTATTAAATGATGGGAAAACAGCACACTCCACCTTTAATAATAATAATAATAAATAATAAAACATTTATTTTCAGGTAACAAAGACCCATAGACAAATACCTTACAAACTAACATACATAAGTATTATACAAAAACATGTGTTAATAATAGTACTATAAACTATGTTAGTAGCACTTCACTATTAAGTTAGCTTGTCCGTGAGCTGTCCTGTGGCACTTGTCCGCGGAAGCGACGGAACACCACGTCCTGTGGCCAAAAGTCTTCGTCCATGACAACGGGCAGATAGCAATTCGGTACACGCACCACAAACGCCTTGAAGTTGACGTTGCGGTGTGACTCCAGTAACTGTACCCTCGGCATGTACTTCGTCTTCTGGCGTACGTACTCCACAATGTCTTCCGCCTTAGTGGTGTAGTGTAGGCGGGAAATGTACACGGGAGTGTTCGGCTTAGCAGCGCGCAAGCTGACATCGGACTTTGCAGTAGCTTTCCCGCAGCGATTCTTGTTGGTTCGCGAACGGTGCTTCCTCCTTTGCACCGTCACGAAACCCTCTTCATCAGGCTTACGTTTCATAGTTGGATCGCCTGGGACACTCGCAGTGACGCAGGGTTTCGTCAGAGCTGCAGACACTGGCAGCGAGACGTGGCGAGGAGTTCGGACAGCGCTGCGTAGAGGAGCGGTGCTGACGGGCGCGGGGCTGCGAGGCACGTGAGCAGGGCGTTTTGCAAGCTCAGCAAACGACGGATGCGCTGGCGACGAAACTGCTGACGCGGAATTTGACGGCGATACATCGCCGCCGGCTCCGCGACACATGTTTAAGTTAGACACATCGACTGATGACCTAGATACCGCCACACTATTGCGCAAGTCGGTAAATTCTTTGCGCAAATCGGCGACGGTGTTTTGGGATGCATCTAGCTTCGCTGTAACATCCGCGAGGCGGGCCTTCAGAAAGACAATATCCTTCAGAAGGCTCGTTACATCGACGTGGTCAAAAGTGACAGGTGGAAGCTTGTGCAGCTCCTTCGCCACAAACGTCGGCACGTCGTCCGGGTCGGTCTCCTTGAACAGCGTGATAATGTCTTGCAGGCTTCTCTTAGTCCCGTCACGCCGGCGGGACACCATCTGGTCGCGCTTGTTCAGCACATTGAACAACAACAGCTTGGCAGCAGCTATGTCCTCCTCGCTGAAGTTCGTTGCGCAGATTTGGACAGCGGACACCTCGTCCATCACATCCAGCTTCTGCTGCAGGAACGCCAGCAGCTCATTCGCCACTAGTTCACTACTCATGGCGAGAAAATTACGAGCGACAGCTTGCGCCGCGCTAATCAATACACAGAATATGCAAACACGTCCGCATTGGAACGCGGCGCAGGCAAGACTGACTGACTGAAGACTTTAAGCTACCACTGACAGTATCATTGGAACAACAGTCAGTATCCTCCATACGTAAAAATGGACCGCTCGGGAAACTGTTACAAGAGACATCTTTATTATTTGGGACGAATGTATCATGAGTCATAGAGCTCATGTTGAAGCAGTAAACCGAACACTCAAAGACCTCAGAAGCTCAGATGCTGATGGCTGGTGTTACTTTTGTTTTTGCGGGTGATTTTCGGCAAACACTGCCTTTATTAACAAAAGGAACACACACCGATGTTATCAGGGCATGCTTAAAATCATCTTACTTATGGAGTTTTGTTGAAAATCTCAATTAACAAACATGAGAGCTCATTTGAGCGACAACTACGATAACGACTTTCCACATCAACTACTAAATCTTGGAGAAGGAAAAATTAGCTGTCCTAGCACCAACAGTACTAACGATGACATTAAACTTGACGACAGATTAGGTCACATATTACATAGGTTAGAACATCTGATAGACGCTATTTATCCCGGTCTTGAAAATGTATTGGGCAGAGATTATATATCATTGGCTTTGTTCCAGGGCAATAGTGTCTCCTAGAAGCGATACAGTGAATGAGATAAATAAACTGATTTTAGAGAAAATTCCCGGTCAAGTCAAACACTATAAGTCCATTGATACGGTGTGTAATATTGAGGGTACAGTGCACTATCCTCAAGAATTTTTAAATTCTTTGAGCCCTTCTGGCTTACATCCTAATGACCTTATGTTAAAAGTTGGCATTCCTATCATGCTATTAAGAAACTTGAGCCCTCCCAACATGTGTAATGGCACAAGGCTGCATAGAAAAGAGTTGCGGGAGAATATAATCGTGGCGACCATTCTCACAGGGCCAGCAGTGGGACAACTGGCTTATATTCCGCGGATACCCATGATTCCGACGGATTTACCCATACCGTTTAAAAGGCTACAGTATCCCGTCAAAATCTCTTTTGCCCTCACTATAAATAAGTCCCAGGGTCAAAACATTCTCTATGGTGGGCATTGACCTGAGAAAGCAGTGTTTTAGCCATGGACAGTTATATGTTGGCTTATCTCGGGTGGAAACTCCTGAAAGACAATATATTTTGGTACCAAATAATAGCATTACATCTAATATAGTATACACAGAAGTTTTGAATAATTAAACTTAACATAATTTATTCAATAAATATCTGGATGACCGAGCTTTGCTCGGTATTTTTTGGTAAATTGTGTTTTAAATAATAAGTTTATGTTCAAGTTGATTATCGATAAAGTTGGTCATTGAAAACACGAAAAATACGACATTTTATAAAAATGAATCCTAGCTAGGTCGATTTATCGCCCCCGAAACCCCCTGTATACTAAATTTCATGAAAATCGTTGGAGCCGTTTCCGAGATTCAGATTATATATATACATATATACAAGAATTGCTCGTTTAAAGATATAAGATATGTATAGATAAAACTGAAAAGCAAAAAATAATAAACCTTAAAATTATGAGTCGGCGCTTTGAGTGATCTTTGTTCATTGATTTTTCAGCGCCGACTCAAAATTTTAAGGTTTATTATTTTTTGCTTTTCTGTTTTTTCGGCGGTTTAATTTTTTGTTAAAAAGTTTATTTCATGATTTTTTGTGGCTTTAATGTACTTATAATACTTGGCAAGGTATACGCTATCCAATAAAAAAAGAAAAATCAAAATAAGACTACTCTGTACAAAGTTATGCGTAGTTATACATTACAATCAGTGAGTGAACAATCAAAGATCCCCTGTTTTTCGACCCTTAGGGTTCGATTTTGTTTTCCAAATTTATATGGGACCACTTTCTGTGTATACACTTTCCAATAAAAAATTATTACAATCGGACGACTATGTAAAAAGTTATGCGTGGTCATACATAAAAAAACATTAAAAAAAATATAAAATATACGCGTCGAATTGAGAACCTCCTCCGGAGGAGGTTCTCAATTCGACGCGTATATTTTTTTTTTTTTTCGTCATTTGAAAATACTAAAATATGTGTAGATTATTTTTTGTGGCTTAAAATAAAGCTGCGCTCTTTCGAAGCAGTGTGTCCGTATAAAGTGCTTAATTTATCTAAAATTTCGTTTATTTATAGTTGTTAGTAACAAATTGGAATTGTCAAGATACATAACGTACGAAATTGCTGTGGGTAATGCATCGTATATTTTACTACACAAACTAGCGACGCGCCACTGCTTCGCACGGCTTTTATGACTTGATGAGACTTCGAGATTTCTGTATTATATGTGAGTTAAGTAACTGGTGAAATGTGGGTGTACTATGGAGCACCTCTGCTGATCCTGTGAGGAATTTTGGTACGATGTTATTTTATAGTATGTTAGTTATTTATTTGACTAAAATTCCAATCTTATTGCAACTTATATAATCAAGCTGCTTAGGTTTGAAACTCTAGAGCCATGGAGTTCGAGTGCCCACTTCGTTTTTACGAGACAGACCGCCCAGCGGTTTGTTGCCTCATCATATGACCAGAGGGTTGACCTACCTTTTGGATAGACAATCCCAGCCAGCCTTGCATGCCAGATATTAACTATTAATTTGTTAATGTATTAATCCATACTAATATTATAAATGCAAAAGTAACTCTGTCTGTCTGTTACGCTTTCACGCCTAAACCACTAAACGAATTTTGATAAGATTTGATACAGAAATAGATTAGACCTTGGCAAAGGACATAAGCTACCTTTTGTCTCGGTAGCACGTTCCCGTGGGATATTTTTCGACATCCATGCGAGCGAAGCCGGGGGCAGGGCTAGTAGCCTATAAACTTCTTCAAGAATTGAGCTATCAAATGCGAAAGTATTTTCTGAATCCGACTGACAAGAAGTTCTAGCGATTACCCCTTACATACAACCTTACAAACAAACAAATTTTATCTCTTTATGATATTAGTATGAACTTAAATGATTTATGCAGTTGAATATCGAGTTGGTAATATAGTTGAGGACAATAGGAGTCAAAGTTCATTGTGTAGCCAACATAATAAGCATCATTTGAATGGAAGGCAGTCGTAGTATTCTATACATGCAGGTAATGTGAAAATGTGTTGGTCTTAATTGTGGACCTTGTATACAGTTGCGAAACACTATAAGAATGAAATAAATATATTTTATCGTTTGACTGCCTTGTTAGTCTAGTGGTAGTAAGTGCTATTTTTGAGCATGAGGACCTGGGTAGGATTCTTGTCGGGCAAATTGTTATTGGGTATTTTCCTCACGAATGTCTCGGTAACATCCTTTTTAGGGTTCCGTTGCCAAATGGCAAAAAACGGAACCCTTATAGATTCGTCATGTCTGTCTGTCCGTCCGTATGTCACAGCCACTTTTTTCCGAAACTATAAGAGCTATGCTGTTGAAACTTGGTAAGTAGATGTATTCTGTGAACCGCATTAAGATTTTCACACTAAATTAGAAAAAGAACAATAATTTTTGGGGTTCCCCATACATAGAACTGAAACTCAAAAACTTTTTTTCATCAAACCCATACGTGTGGGGTATCTATGAATAGGTCTTTAAAAATGGTAATGAGGTTTCTAATATAATTTTTTTCTAAACTGAATAGTTTGCGCGAGAGACACTTCCAAAGTGGTAAAATGTGTGTCCCCCCCCCCCGTAACTTCTAAAATAAGAGAATGATAAAACTAAAAGAAATATATGATGTACATTACCATGTAAACTACCACCGAAAATTGGTTTGAACGAGATCGAGTGAGTAGTTTTTTTTTAAAACGTCATAAATCGTAAACCGCAATTTACCTTACATTCAATCAACTGAAATATAAATATTAAAAAAAAAACATTTATTTTTAAACCGAGAATACCTATAGGTTTGTACGTAACCCTCGGTGCGCGAGTCCGACTCGCACTTGGCCGGTTTTTTTTTTTGGGTGGGAAATCATCAAATGACTTCTTCTGCTCTGGGCGAAGCGGGAGGGCGTATCACACTTTTACTGACTAAAACCCACCCGTGTTCCTTCAGTTGCCTTTATGCCAGGGCCACGGTAACTCTTTTGAATAAATCCGCGAACCTGACAGGCTCGGCAACATCCTGGGGTCTGGATTTGTGGCAATATTACATAGGACTTAAATTTAATTTTTGAAATGTGGGTGTGCTATGCCTGAACGTCTCTCCCCCTTTCCCATATCTTTTTTTATGTATTAGTTTTACTTTAATAGACAAAGTGTTAGTTTTACAAAATGTATTTAATAGATAATCCTCCTTATGTACGTTGGTTAAGTTTAAATAATGGTAAGTGTTGGTTTTACCATACATTTCTTTTTATAAATAAGACAGTAAATATTTAAATTATCAAATACTCCAAAGATACAAGAGATTTACTCATTATTCCTATATCAACATCGAGTTTCAATACAAATCATGCCTATAAACTAGATGCTCCGCATATTGGGAGCCTTCCACGCCACTCATAGCGGTGAAACTTATATCCGTTTTGGAATTATGATAAAACAGATACCTACATGTTGGATAGGAAAAATTCAAAACTAAATAATAGTATTATGTGAGTGAGAAAGTATCCGATGTAAGAAAAATGGGCAGAAAAAACATTCTGGAAAGCCGACCGCGAACGACTTCTAGGCTTCCAGCTGGAAGGCCGAAGCGGACCGATGACCTTGTGAAGGCATTTAGAAATCCGCTGGATGCGAGAAGCACAGAACCGGTCGAAGTAGCGGAGCTTGGGGGAAAAACTGGCGAAATGTTGGTATTCTGTAGGTACAACCTCTATCTAACGCTTCGAGGTATACAGGCAGGATATTTTGTTGAGTTTTCGCTGTAATGTTAAAAAAAATATATGATATTTTTTCTTCAATCCTTAGATATCGTATGATTATATGCTTAAGAAACATATCTGCCAGTCAGTTTTATCGTTATAATCATTTCAGCCGAAAGGCACAGGATTGGCCCTCGAGGTGATACAGCAGTGGACGATTAAGTAATTTTTATTGAATAATTGATCACCATAATTGAGTAAGCATGATGTTACATTGATCATTTTCATCTATCTAGCCTTCCCTAACTGTGTTGGGGTCAGCTTCCAGTCTAACCGGATGCAGCTAAATACCAATAGTTTACATAGAGTGACTGTATAGATGACCTTTACTTAAAAGTTATTGGTAACACGAAACCTCTTATTAAGACGCTTTCAAACTTTCTTCAATCAGAAATGAGAATTTATTCAACTGATCCGCCTCCGTTTTGCATATTTTTTACAACTTAACAAAACATTGAAATTTCGTAATTATATTGAAGTTCAATATCCATATCCATTCGAGGCTCGGAATGCACGTTTACCCGTTAGGCCCCTGCCTGGGACGCGAGATTTGTTCGAAAGAGACACTGTGACCCTGGCACATGGGCAACTGAAGGAACACGGGTGGGTTTTAGTCAGTAAAAATCTGACACGCCACCCACAAATTATTCATGGATCATTGACAGTCGTTACGGGTCGGAAGTCTAAAGGTCTTGCAACCAGTTTAACTAACAGGTATCGTGTTACCTAGTTATTGGGTTGTCAAAGTCAGACAAGCAGTCGTTATATGTAAAATACTGCGCACCTTTAGAATTATAGAGATCATATCAGAAATTTGAAGATTTCAACTTACCATATCACAATTGGCCTCTGTTTTAATAAGAGTCGATGGAGATGGTCATGACCATCTTAGTTTACTCGACAAGGTCATGTTACAAGTCAAAGTGCAATGATGCGACTGGTATTAAAAAATAGCCGACCCCAGCATAGTTGGGATAATGCTAGGCATAGCTGGGAATTATAAATAACTATGGCACGCATGACATCGTTATTTTTTGTTGTGAAAATGAAGTATAATGACAAGAATTCCTTAATAATTATGGATATTTCATAGTTAAGGTAGATGTAATGGAGCCCATGCGGCAGATACCGTCCCTTAATATCCGGTTTCGATCCCATGAACGATATGGGGTGTCCCATTCTTATGTCCATATCATATGACGTACATAAATCATAATAGAGGGGAAAACGTCACCAGCAGATTATTTTGTCAATATTGTCATAGAAATTAGAAGTGAGTGACTCATTATTTAATTTGAATAAATAAAAATTACAAGGTCTCGTTCGGTATTTTATTTTGATTTATTTATTTATTAGGAATAACAATAATAATAATAAATAAATAATAAAAACATTTATTTGACTCTTAAAAATACATGTTACAAGCCAGACATAGTGAAATAGCACATGAATGTATTGCCACAAAATAGATCCTAACCCCCAAACTAGGCCTGGGCCTGTATTTTAGGGGTCAGCGTTCAGCCATGGGTTCAGTATACAATTTCTAAAGTTGACAGCCTTGGTTGTTGCCATTTTGGTAACACGTATAGTTACTTATAAATTAAAAATAGAAGGTATAACACGCATATTATGTAGGAATTGAAATTACAGAAAGAAAGTATAATGCTAAAGAGTTATGTGTATTTGTATGTCTGTATGTGAAGTTGTGTTAGTGGAGTGTATGTGTGTAAATGTGCATGTGGTAGAAGTGTGTTGTTTGTATACATATGGGAGTGAGTGTGTGTCTGGTTTGGTTTGCACCTTTGAATATGTGTAAGGACGGGAAAAAGTAAAAACGATCATGTTATATTATATTATATTATGAATGTAAATAAACTTTCAGTCTCCTGATAGTCCATCTTTTGGAGCCAGTCTGCTATTTTCTTTTTCATTTCCTGCCGACACATTTTAGCTATTTTTAGCTTTTTGTTGGCGAGGTTGTAAAGTTTGCTGCTTAAGCTATTAAATTGGTGTTTGGCAAATGAGGTCCGGCAGGGTATAGTAGGGCATATGGAGGATTTGCTACGCTTATTTGGGTTGGGTAAGGGAACATTTGCTTGTTTTCTTTGGATGGATTTGAGCACATAGAGCTGGCGGACAGTGAGGACTTTTATTTCAGAGTATAATTGGGAGGTAGAGTACCTGTAAAGTTTCTTGGTCATAACCTTGAGCACAGCTCTCTGTGCTCGCTCCAAACCGAGCAGGTAGGTCTTTGCTGCACCTCCCCATGCGGTTATGCAGTATTGGATAATGGACTGACATAGTGACAGGTAGACTAGCTTTAGGTTTTCCAGTGTTGCAGAATCCCTAAGGGTCCTGAACACATTTATAAGCCGTCTAGTTCTGGTAATGTTTGAGCCAATCTGCCTGTCCCACTTCAGTCCATCATCCATCAGCACTCCCAAATATTTCGCCGAGTCTACCCGAGAGATAACCTGGCAGTTACAATTGTGTCGGTGCTTACAAGTATGTGCTATTATGGAAAAGTCAGGTAAGGGTTTAGTGTTGGGTCTCAAAGAAAAGGGTAGAAAATGTGTTTTGTTCAGGTTTAGGGTAAGGAGATTTAGTCTTAGCCAGGTCATTATTTTGAAGAGGGAATGTTCAGCTCTTTCCTTGACCACCTGCCAATTCCGTCCCCACACAAACACTGCTGTATCATCTGCATATGTAAAGATTTTGGTGTGTAGAAGTGACATTGTGCAGAGGTCATTTATATACACCAAAAATAACAGCGGGCCCAAAATGCTCCCCTGTGGAACCCCAAAGAGGATTGTGCGTTCCTCACTAATGCAATTGCCTATTTTGACGTATTGCGTTCGCTGGGAAAGATAGTCTTTAAATATATTTAAAACAGTGCCTCGTACTCCTATTCGTTCTAACTTTGCTACAAGGATAGGGACAGAAACTGTATCAAACGCCTTGGAGAGGTCTAGATATATACATAGGCATCTATTTCTTTTGTCTAGGTTTTCCACTATTTTGTCTGTCAAATCCAATACTGCGTCTTCTGTAGAGACACCTGATCTGAATCCATACTGATTGTCGGCTAAGATTTCAAAGCGATTCAGAAAATTTTTGAGCGATTTGTAGAGCACTTTTTCTAAGATCTTTGATAAGACTGACAGCACCGATATGGGCCTATAATTATTGACGCAGTCTCTGCCCCCACCCTTGTAAATAGGGTATATAATAGCTTTTTTCAAAGCATCGGGGAATACGCCAGTACAAATGGCACGATTTCAGATGTGCATTATAGGTTTAATCAGAACACGTCGGCACTCTCTGAGAAGGGAAGACGGAATTCCATCCCATCCAGTAGCACAATCCGGCCGCAGCTGCAGAATAGTGGTTTCAATGTCCGCTTCATCAACTTCTAGAATAACGAGCGAGTTGGGTAGATAGTTTTCGGAGCAGTTTGAGGCAGGGGGTTGAGGGCAGATAGATTCATCATTAGGTGGGGTTTGAGATTGAAGGATGTTATTAGCTAAATTTTTACAGACGTCAGGTTAAGTGTGGGAGACCGCATGTCTGGACGCCAGACCTCTTGAAGCGGCAAATGGTAACCTGTTCCTGAGAATACTTATTCATAACCTCACTACACGATACATACACACTCACTTACATACATAACTCCAGGTTGGCACCAGAGCAGTGTCCTTCAACCAACAGGTGAGTTCCTTTGTTCGTTGTATTGTAGTTAAGTTACTTGCAATTGTTCTCTTATATATTGTCTGCTCCGCGTACGGCGGACTAGTTTCGCTCGCCACTCTTGTCTCTAGAGCCCCACGGTTAGCACGCTTCCACATAATAATTAAAACCTATTGTAGGGGTCTAGTCTGGCAGCGTACAACCTGCTTTGTCCAGTTGACTTTTCTCATATGCGATTTTCAGTTTTTGTAGCAATTGATTTGTGAAATTCCTATATCGTGTATATGTTACTTTAAGTGTCATGTTATCTGGTGATTTTTTTGCTTTAGTATGTAACCTATCCCGATTTTTTATACAGCGCAGGAGCCCCGGCGTGTGTAGTAATTCATTACTACGTACTAACCGATTGAATATCCTCAATGTTGACATTTTGTCTGTATATCAATTTTAGGTCAAATCTTCATCACGTCCATTATTATTTTATGTTTTATCGTTTCACACTAGTCTTCTATTGTAATCCTTTCATTTAGTTTCATTGTAGATATTGTTTTACTGCAACAATTATGAGTTTATTACTTTTCACATTCATGTTACGCTATACTCACAAATTGCTCACAGATGATGCGCAACATTTTTTACTACACTATCCACGCACCAGAACCTTTAATTTCATTGTATTTCTTCATGTTTTTGCAAACTTTGTGATTATTAATTCTTTGACATTTATGTCTATAATCTAGTCGCCATAGCAACCCTTTAATCTTTTGTGGTTTTCTATGTGGACCTTACCGCTTTTTATCTTTAAAACCAGAAAATCGTTCTGGCCGTCTACTTTTTACACTATATTTTCAAAAATATCCAACTCCAATTTTGATTTTCAAAATATATGTCAAATTCAGCTATAAAAGGCTGAGCTGCCCTAGACCTTCAGTCATTTCTTCGGCTAGTTGCTTAACAGCTAAACGAAATTATACAGGCCTTATCCCGGGGCCGACTGCCCCGGGACTCAAGAAAAGACCTCAAAGTCGCATGACAGATTCTTGGCCTTTTCTCCAGCATCTTTACCAAGCCTCTTCACCAGCTACTTCCCCGAGCTCAAGACTCTGTTGAGTCTCTCCACGGCGCCTCTTCACTGCTCAGGGTTCTGCTGAGACTCTTCACGCCGCCACAAACCTGCTGTGCCACTTCTCACATCCTCGTCACTGCACTTCGAGATTCGACGGAGCCACTCCACGTCATCTCCACTACAGGGCACCTCATCTGTGTCACCGGCTGTGCTGCGCTGTATTACGGACCTCCGTGAATAGCACCCTGCATTGACCTCCTCTACATCCGGGGCTGGAGTCAGCTGCAGGACCATATTGTCTGACTCGCCCCGGACTGCCGCCGACCCACTCCTGCCTTCGAACCCTCTCGTGCTCTCCATCATTCATTAATTCATTAATCAATCATCCTTCACCTTCAGATTGTTATTTTTGAATTTGGTTTGTCTTTTATACTCATACTGTTATAATAAATCGTTTTAAAGTTTATTTTCCTATTTTCTCTGTTTTGTTTTTTAACTGTCGCTTCACGACAGTTTGGCGCCCAACTATTTGTCTTCAGGTTCTTCACTACTACACTTTTACATAACACTACACATTTATTTTTATAACCTTCACAAAATTCTAAAGAAAACACTTTGTCTAGTGTCCATAAATCAGAGTGAAAATAGGTACTCATTTTAAAACATTATTTCTGGTGGTCATACACCTTAAGTAATATTTTTAAGATTGTGGTATTCTACCTTTACATAGTGTGCCTCATTATATAAACTAAAGAGGTCATTACTCTTCACTAAACCTTAAAACCTTTCTGCTTGGCCTTAAAGAAATTGTTTCTGTTCCACCTTGACTACAATTTTCCTCTGATTTAATACCAACCTTTTTTGGCAGTCTTTCTTGGCAACGTCATCTTAGACCATTCGTTCATCTTCATACCACTGACATCATAATTTGTATATTCATATAACTATCGTATTACTTTTAATTTTTCTTTTAGAAGGAAAACAGGTATTTTTCCTTAATTTTTTAGCTAACTTAATACTTCTAATTTTTTCTTTTCTTCTAGAAGAAAACAAGGTATTTTCTTTGAACCTTATCTATAATTTACTAAAATGTCTAGACTTATTAAGTTCGAATTTCTTAATAAACCTGAACTCGAATATGAAGTTAGGATCAGACTTGAGGAACCAGTAGACACTGTTATACGTTTAAGAAAGCAAGTTCTTCGACTTTCTTCTATTACCTCCTCAGAGGAAATTTTAATCTCACCAATTCCAATTGAGGAAGAGCTTCCTCAGGTTAACGCCACTATTAATTACTTAGACTTAAAAGTAAATAAATTACTACAGGGTGATTCCAAATACAGTCGTCTTATAGAAACTTATCTCAATCATTTATTTTTTAGATTCGAGCGTATAGACGTTGACGTACTAAACTCTGAACAGAAAAGTGAGTTTGACGCTTTACGGTCCAAATTTGATAGCCTTAACAACAAATTTGAGCCATTCACTTTCCTCCCAGCGGAAAATACTCCTTCTCCTCTCCACGATTTATCTACCTCTCATGACAACTCAGAAACTCCTCCTTCAACTATCCCTCCCTCACAGACAATTCTTGAGGCCCTCCTTCAACAAATTAATTCTACAGTTTCCCCTCAACAAGTGAAGCCTCATATCTTTAAAGATCTAAAAAGATACGCTTATAATGGAAAGTCATGTCCTAGGTCATTCCTTCAAAAACTAGAGGAATACTGCATTTCACGTAGCCTTGACAAAAAACTCTTGATTAGTCAAGCGTACGAAATCTTTACAGATAATGCTTTACACTGGTTCAGATTTCAGATTAATCGTAATCCAAATCTGACCTGGCAAGAAACTTCTGAGCTTCTCATAAAAGATTTTGGTGTTTTCGATTACGATTACAAATTACTCGAAGACATCAGAAAGCGAACTCAAGGTCTGGACGAAACTATAGCGGTCTACATTTCAATCATGTCCGGAATGTTTTCACGTTTGACTAAAAGAATGTCAGAGTCAGAACAATTAGAAATTTTACTGAGGAACATCAGACCGTGCTATTCAGTTTTTGTGGCACTAAGAGATTGTACTACTATTGACTCTCTCTTAGCTGTCTGCCAGAATTACGAAAAATTCTTGGACAAAGATAAAAACTTTAAAGAGCCCTCTCTGCAACAAAACTCTTTAACGGCTGAATTTAGCTACAAACCTCATATTCCAGTTACTAATTCAACCTCTGTAACTTTTCAGAAACCTCCTCCTCAGTACCTTCAAAAACCAAAACAAGTTAGCACTCTGACTCGATCTGCTCCTCCTCAACAGAATAGCTTTTGCGTCCGTTGTCGTGTGCATGGACACACCTTAAATACTTGTAAGAAACCTCATTTCATTATTTGTTTCAAATGTGGTTTGAAGGACTTTAAAACTGCTGATTGCCCTAAATGCAATCCTAAGCCTGGTACTAGTTCAAAAAAACTAACAACTGACTTGAAAAGCTCAAATTTTGGCATTAATGATTGGAATAATTGGATCAAAACTCTTAAAAATTTCTTTTCTTTCTACAAAATTTCTTCAACTCTTTACTCTAATGACAATGATTCCAAACGCCCTTTCATTAACGTGCGAATTAATAACTTAAATATTTCTGGTTTACTTGATTCAGGTAGTTCTGTTACCATACTTGGCAACAATTCTCACCTGGAAATTCTTAAATTAGGCTTCAAGCTTTTCAAGTCAGACTTAATTACTGTCTCAACTGCTAGTAACCAAAAAATTAAATCCTTAGGCTATTTTGAATTACCTATTTTCTTTAATGACCAGACTCATTTAATTAAAGCTTACGTTTTTCCAGAATTATTCCCTTCTCTTATTCTTGGTATTGATTTTTGGAAAAAATTTAATCTTTTTCCCACTATCCTATCTTCTGTTAGTCAGTTGACCCTTAAATGTTCATCTATTCAAGATGCAGATAAAAAGATACTAGCTTATGAGCATCTTAGTGCAAATCAAAAGGATATTGCAGATAACATTATCCAACGCTTCAAGAGTATCTCATTTGAAGAAAATGGCATTTTGGGACGTACTCATTTAATTACACACAAGATTGACACAGGTGATTCTCTTCCCATCAAGCAAAGATGTTATCGATTGTCCCCTGAAAAACAAAAAGCTTTAATCAACGAAGTAGATAAAATGTTGAAATGGAATGTCATTGAACAATGCGAAAGTCCATGGCTATCTCCGGTGCTGATAACGCCGAAGAAGAATGGAGAATGGCGTTTCTGCGTCGATAGCAGAAAACTTAACTCAGTCACTCGTCGTGATGCTTACAGCCTCCCACTTATAAGTGAGATTCTTGACAATCTTAAAAACGCCAAATATCTCTCAAGCATCGACATTGCGAAGGCTTTTTGGGAAATTCCTCTCAACCCTGCGGACAAAGACAAGACTGCCTTTTATGTACCCGGAAGAGGCATGTACAGATTTAAAGTAATGCCCTTCGGCTTAACTAACTCTCCTGCTACTCAACAGAGACTAATGGATATGCTGTTTACTCCAGATTTTGACAACAAAGTATTCTGTTATCTTGATGACATCGTGATTATAAGCGATACCTTCGAAGAACATATATCTCTTCTCTTAAAAGTTCATGAAAAACTTTCTTTTGCTAATTTAACTATAAATTTTGAAAAAAGTCAATTCTTCAGGAAAGAACTCAAGTACCTCGGTTTTGTCGTGGGTGAACATGGCCTGCGAGCTGATCCTGACAAAATTCGAGCCATTTTGGAATATCCTACGCCAACCTCCAGAAAAGAAGTACGAAGATTCATCGGTACATGCAGCTGGTTCCGAAGATTCATTGCAAACTTCAGCACAATTGCTTCTCCACTTAACAGGCTAACTTGCTCTGGAAAGAATGCCCCTAAATTCGTTTGGAACCCTGAAGCGGAATCGGCGTTTGTGAAACTTAAAGAAGCTTTGGTTACTACTCCTGTTCTCGCTTGCCCAGACTTCAATCTCCCATTCTCTGTACATTGCGATGCATCAAATTTTGGCATAGGAGCAATGCTTACACAATATCAAAACGACAAGGAAGTTGTTATTGCTTACATGAGTAAAGCTCTTAATAAAAATCAACAAAACTATTCTACAACAGAGAGAGAAACTCTAGCCGTAATAACTGCTCTAGAACACTGGCGTTGTTACCTAGATAATGGTAAACAATTTACAATTTACACAGACCACGCTGCTCTTAAATGGTTCCAGAACTTATCCAATCCTTCAGGAAGACTGGCTCGTTGGACGCTACGCCTATCTTGCTTCAACTTCATTCTAAAACATAAAAAGGGTAAAGATAATGTTGTCCCGGACTTACTATCCAGATCGAAAACTCATGACTCTGAAGATTCTCAACGTCAAGGTGTAAATCCTATCTTAACAGATGAATCAATTCTTAACCGTGACTTGCAACACTACAACAAGATTTTACTTGGTTGCCAAAACAATCCTAATTCTTATCCGAACTATACGGTTAAAGAAAACAAGCTCTATCGTTGCATTCACTCTCCTTATTCTCTGAACGATGACTTCACGTGGAAAGAAGTTCCACTCCCACATGAAAGACAGGCTATTATCGAAAGGAATCACGCTCCTTCTCAAGGACCTCACCTCGGAAATTTCAAAACCTACAAGAAGCTTTCGCTACTATATTACTGGTCTGGCATGTTTAAAGATATCGCTAAATTCATCTCTAATTGCGACACTTGTCTTGCTTATAAACATCCTAATCACTCTCCTTATGGCCCTATGGGCAAACCAAAAATTTGCTCGAGACCTTTTCAATCTATATCGCTTGATCTTATGGGTCCGTTGCCCATGACCAGAAGACGTAACCAACATATTTTAGTTATTAATTGTACCTTTACTAAATATACCTTAATCTTTCCCTTAAAACGTGCTACTGCGTCTAACATAATTAATATTTTAGAGAATTCCGTATTTCTTATCCATGGTGTTCCTCAAAATATTATCATGGATAACGGTCCCCAATTTCAGTCCCGTGAATTTACTACATTTCTAAATAAATATAAAGTCCCTTTTATATTCCACTCTCCATTTTACTGTCCTCAAGTCAACCCTACGGAAAGGTATAATAGGACCATCATCACGGCTCTAGCTACTTTAGTAGGTGACGATCATCGAACCTGGGATATTTATCTTCCCAAAATTCAACACGCGATGAACAGTTGTGTTAATGCTATAACTGGTTTTACTCCAAACTTTTTAGTATTTGGTCGGGAAACAGTTCCTTGTGGTTCATTCTACACTCCAACTCAAAATTTTGAGGAAGTTGTTTTTCTACCTCGCGATGTCTACGCTACAAATACTGGTTTCCTCTCGTCAATTTTTGATAAGGTTCAAACTAATTTATACATAGCGCACGCTAAGAATAGCGCTCGCTATGACCTACGTCGGTCATTTAAAGAATTTAATGTCGGCGATACAGTTTGGCGTAAGAATTACGTACAAAGCAACGCGGGTTCGTACTTCAGCGCAAAACTGGCCCCTAAATTTGTGAGATGCAAAGTCTTTAAGAAACTCTCGCCCTTAGTATACATATTAGAAGATACTAATGGAACGAAAGCTAAATGGCACATCAAAGACATTAAAATCTAAACCTCTTCTTCATCGAATCATATTATTTAGTTAGTTAATCTTTCATTAGCTCATTCATCATTCTCTTAAAATTAATCTTTATTTTTGTTTTGAATACGAGTTTTTAAACTCACAATTCAACGTCCTATGCGACATTACCTTAAACTTGTTTTTATTCTTGTAATTTAGAGCTTACTGCTCTTATTCTTCACTTACAAGTAATTTCAGAACAATACTAGTTCTGATACCTTTACTTTAGAGCCCTACCGCTCGAATCTATCTTAGACTAAACTAAATAGTCATCTTAATAATTATATTAATTATTCCTTTATCTGTATTTTCTTTAATTACCATTTAAGGTTTTCTTCGAGCGGCTGACTACTCGTAGAATAAGCCTTAGGTTAATTTTCTATCTAAACTTCGGAGCGGCTGACTACTCGTGAAATAAGCCTTAGGTCAATTTTCTTTCTAAACTTCGGAGCGGTTGATTACTCCTTTAAAAAGCCTTAGGTCAAAATATTTTCCACCCATGGAGCGGTTGATTACTCCCTAAATAAGCCTTAGGTCATATAGGAACATACTTCTAGAGTGGTAGTCATTGACTGTGAACTCCACCCATACCATTATGTAGATGATAGTATGCTTGAGGAAGAATGAATGTCTGTTAGATGATTTCTGTTTGGACGAAGTTATGTTTCAAGGATTTCTCTCGAACCTTAAACTTAAAATTTTCTCTGAGTCGAAAATTTTCTGGGGTTGTCGGGGAAATGTAGTAATTCATTACTACGTACTAACCGATTGAATATCCTCAATGTTGACATTTTGTCTGTATATCAATTTTAGGTCAAATCTTCATCACGTCCATTATTATTTTATGTTTTATCGTTTCACACTAGTCTTCTATTGTAATCCTTTCATTTAGTTTCATTGTAGATATTGTTTTACTGCAACAATTATGAGTTTATTACTTTTCACATTCATGTTACGCTATACTCACAAATTGCTCACAGATGATGCGCAACATTTTTTACTACACTATCCACGCACCAGAACCTTTAATTTCATTGTATTTCTTCATGTTTTTGCAAACTTTGTGATTATTAATTCTTTGACATTTATGTCTATAATCTAGTCGCCATAGCAACCCTTTAATCTTTTGTGGTTTTCTATGTGGACCTTACCGCTTTTTATCTTTAAAACCAGAAAATCGTTCTGGCCGTCTACTTTTTACACTATATTTTCAAAAATATCCAACTCCAATTTTGATTTTCAAAATATATGTCAAATTCAGCTATAAAAGGCTGAGCTGCCCTAGACCTTCAGTCATTTCTTCGGCTAGTTGCTTAACAGCTAAACGAAATTATACAGGCCTTATCCCGGGGCCGACTGCCCCGGGACTCAAGAAAAGACCTCAAAGTCGCATGACAGATTCTTGGCCTTTTCTCCAGCATCTTCACCAAGCCTCTTCACCAGCTACTTCTCCGAGCTCAAGACTCTGTTGAGTCTCTCCACGGCGCCTCTTCACTGCTCAGGGTTCTGCTGAGACTCTTCACGCCGCCACAAACCTGCTGTGCCACTTCTCACATCCTCGTCACTGCACTTCGAGATTCGACGGAGCCACTCCACGTCATCTCCACTACAGGGCACCTCATCTGTGTCACCGGCTGTGCTGCGCTGTATTACGGACCTCCGTGAATAGCACCCTGCATTGACCTCCTCTACATCCGGGGCTGGAGTCAGCTGCAGGACCATATTGTCTGACTCGCCCCGGACTGCCGCCGACCCACTCCTGCCTTCGAACCCTCTCGTGCTCTCCATCATTCATTAATTCATTAATCAATCATCCTTCACCTTCAGATTGTTATTTTTGAATTTGGTTTGTCTTTTATACTCATACTGTTATAATAAATCGTTTTAAAGTTTATTTTCCTATTTTCTCTGTTTTGTTTTTTAACTGTCGCTTCACGACACGTGATCCACGGTTTTAGGATTTTTTGCTTATTTGGCACTAAAACTATTTGTGTGTGTTTATTAATAATTGATGAGATTGTTGAAATTAAATAGTTGGTTGCGTTGTTAGCGTCATCCATTTCTAAGAGAGGTTTGAAATTTGTGCTTTCTATTTCTAGCTTTATGGACGGATAATCAATACGAGTTTTAGTGTTACAGTGCTGACGTTTAGGACACACGTTTTCTATGAACAGAACTACAGGCATGTGATCGGTTATATTTGATTCTAGTACTAGAGTTGTAGAGTGCAGTTTAGATTTTAGTAGAATATGGTCCAAACATGTTTTGATCCTAGTGGGAAGTGTGTGCGTAGGGAAAAAGCCGTGGGATGCATTAAAGTTAAGGTATTCCTCTGAAATAGGGTCCTTATTCATGCTACAGATGTCGATGTTGATATCACCAATAAGGACGTGAGTACTCGTTTTTAGTCCAGTGTATACGGTATTTAAACTGTCCAAGAAGTTGTCGTGGTTAATTCTAGTCTTAAGTGAAGGGGGGCGATAAATAGCAACGATTTCTAAGTTCTTTCCTATTTGACAAACCATGCAATTTGCATCTTTGAAAGCTGGTTCGTATACTAGACATGTTATTTTTGTGCTGGTAAAAATAATAATACCGTCATTTTGGTTAACTATGTTTTTGGTGTAATGCGATACATAACCATCTAGAATAGGTAGATCTTTTACCTTACTAAGCCAACATTCAGATAATACTATTACATCAAAGTTTACCTTTGTAAGAGCCAGTAAGATGCGAAGTTCGTCAAAGTTTTTATTTATACTTCTAATATTGATGTGAATTATCTTTATAGCTTGACTAGAATTGCCAGCATATTTGTTACAGTCCTCTGGACAGCAAACGTACGAATTCGTTAAGTTACACGAGTCAAGGTCGTTATTAATCTATATATTAATACGTGAAGCGAAAACTTTGGATCCCTTTTTACGAAAATTGGGCGAACGGAGGAATATGAAATTTCGCAGACTTATAGTTTACACAGAGAAAAAGTGACGAATACTAATATTTTTTTAAATTATGCGTAAAAATACATTATTTTAAATAAATAACACGTTACACACACTACTATTCACTACCGTGTATTTAATACACACATGCACAAATCGAGTCTGTATTTGTTTTTGGTATTATTTGTCTGCTGCCTTACTGAATGTCAAATGTAATTATGGATTACGAAAGTTTATTGTTGAAATCTGTGGTCCAATCGAGAATTTCTGTCTTTAATATTTTGTGTCTACAGTCTTACTGAATGTCAAGTATAACGATAGGTAATAAATTAATTTTCATTTTTAAAATCTATGGTCATATCGGGAATATTTGTCTGTAATATAATTTGTCTATAGTGTTACTGCATGTCAAATATAACCATATTCTTTTTTATTTAGTTTTAATGGTTAGATTTATTATTATGGTCGAATGTCGACCACTAGGCGATCACTAGTATTATTAATATGGTCACGATTAGCCATTTGGATAGAAAACAGAATCAATATTGGTGCAACATGCGTACGTTTTGTATTTGTAAATACTGTCGTACTTATAATTATTGTTCTTAAGTCGTAAACAGGACTTGTAGGAATAGAATATTGGTGCGAATCGGAATAGGTAAGTGTAAGAATGCGTATGTGGTAGGTGCAGTAAAGGTGTGTGGTAGAGTGAATGTGTCGGTGAATGAATTGAGTTGTATTTTTGTGTGTGAGAGTTATTGTGTACACACGTTATTGGTTTTATGTAATTCTTATTTTTTATCGGTAAAATAATGGTAGATTTTGTAAAATTACGATTAATATAAATTAAATGTATTAAAACTAAAACTAGCCGGACAATAAAGAATTTGAGACAGATTAATAGTCACAGACTCCTGCGCAGGTCCAATAAGGATTGTTCAGACGAGATCAGAAGTTGTTTTTCACCTTGTACCTTGCGCAGGAATATGTTACCATTTGAAGACCAACAAAATTGGAAACCGTTTTGTTTTGCAAATTCCTTGGACAGGTGAAATAGTTTCTTTGAGCTTGCCGGGAGGTGATCACTAACATAAACTGGTTGCCGTTTGCTAGAGATACCAATAATTTCGGTGTTGAGTTTGTTTTCTGTAGTCGTGCTGTTTTTGTTGAATGCTCGCACTGCGGCTATAGTTTCTTGTTTTAACTGCACGGTTTGAAACTCTGCAACGATTGGGCGAATAGTGTCAGGCTTACCAGGTATGCGATAAATATCCCGAAGATCCGATGCTGTTGACACCGACCCTATAGCCTGGCCAATCTTGCAAACAATGTTAGAAAGGTCGGTACTTGTTTCATTTTCAACCATTGGGATATTTCTTATTTCTATACTGGATGATCGGGATTTTAGATTTAGATCTACTAGCTTCCTTTCCAGGTTTTCAATACATTTACGCTGGGTCAAGTGTTCGCTGTCTAATTTTTCGAAACCCGCTTTGATGCCTTCGTACTGCTTATTAATAAATTTCATTGAGTTATTTGCGTCTTCCAAAGATTTTTGCATGTTGGAATTTTGTAACCTCAGTTCAGATATGTCGTTGGAGAGTTTGGACATAAGATTGTTTTGTTTTGCGAACATATCAGTTAGTTTGGAGTCAAAATCAGCCTTCCAGTTATTTAACATCGCCATTATTTCGTGCTTCAGATCCTGTTGCACCTGATCTCTGGGTGAATGGGGTTCGTCTGAACGTAGGCGTTTGTTGTTACGTTTCGTGTTTACAAAGGAGGAGTCACTTTCTTGCATGGCGGTGGTTATTAAGTCAGATTCGGACTGTGTATGACTTAGAGAAGTAGATAGAGTTGATGGAGGCGTGCGCTGCAAAGACATTATTGATAACGATGATTCTGCGCTCGCGCTACGGTCCCCAAGGCAAGCAGGAGAAACTATGACACAGTAGCACACAGAACGCGATCCTTTCCAACAGCTGGACACTGTGTGACACCGTGTGTAGTGGGCGGGGCCAACTCACCGGTCGGTCGCCGTGTTATGACGCTCCGTGGTTATGACTCAGTGACACAGAGCGACACCGATCAACACAGAACGCGATCCTTTCCAGTTAGATGACACAGTGTTTTTTCTTTTATGTCCGTTATTTAAAATGTTAGTATTTGTTTTGTGTTTTAATCGATAACCAATTATAATTTTATATTCCTGTTTTCACTATCACGTAGCTAGTTTGTAGGGTCACGTCACAGTATATTGCACTATATGGTTTTATCGTTTTAGCGCGTAAAATAGAATTTAAAACACGGCACTCGATTGACACGCTTTTGACTCTTTAAACTCCCAAGGTGAACCTTCAAATAACAAGCAGTAATTACATTAAATCTGCAACATAGTGCAACTCACACCGTTATCCACCTAAAAAGATTTTTTATTAAAGACCAGAACGATTTAAGAAAAAAAAAAACAACGGACAACTGCTTTATTTCATTTAAATTCTTTCAAGTTTTTATTGCTTAAGCAGGGCACATTGCTCGCAGAACAGATGGCCGATGGGGCCGGAAGGTTCTGGAGTGGCGACCACGAATTGGAAGACGTAGCGTTGGAAGGCCTCCCACAAGATGGACCGATGACCTGGTGAAGGCCGCAGGAATGCGTTGGATGCGAGAGGCACAGAACAGGTCGAAGTGGCGGTGCTTGGGGCCTATGTCCAGCAGTGGACGTCTTTCGGCTGAAATGATGATGATGATGATGAATTACAATATTTACCAGTACGCTTCGCATTTATGTCTTTTTCTGTGTACAGTTTATTAAAGTACCTCGTTGGTCTAATGTTCACTAGCGCTACTGCTGAGTATGAGGGCCTGAGTTCGATTACCAGGTCGGGCAAAGTGTTATTGGGTTTTTCTGTCTACAATTTTTCAGTAGCAGCCCACAGTCAGGATCTATACCCGGTTGATGGCAATAGGTTCGCCCCCCACTACAAGGGACTTAAAAATATAACTGGTTAAATGTGGGTGTACTTTAGGTACACCTCTGCCCAACCTTTCAGTGAAACAAGGCGTGATGTTATGTTATGTCAATTACAATAATTTCTGATACGACGCGGCGTGTGCGGGCTCCAGCGTTGTTTCGACAAGAAGGTTAACTCTACAGATATTTTAAATGAACCTTGAACAGAAATACACTAGTGAGGTCGATAGACCAGTGGTAGTTCAGTGGTAATGCCCACCTACACATTGTTTTCAAAAGTGAGTTTTTGAGCTAAAGTAATTACGAGTACCTGGATTTACGCTCTAAAATATGTTAACCTGAAAATACATTAGCTAAATCATTTATTTACGCAACGTGGTTAGGACTTTAGACATACTTTTAATTTACGGGTGATCTGAGGTCGGGCAGGGGTTGGGGATGTTTTTAAAGGTAAAAAACGGTTTTTCTCGATTTCCGGCAAAACTAAAGTCCTATCGAAAAAAGTTAAATGGCAAAGTTGTAGGTAATAAAAAGATCTAAAACTTTTGATTTTACACTTTTTTCACATAACATCAAAAATTATGTGAAAAATTCAAAAAAACCAAGTTTTTGGTTTTTAATTTTTATCTTATACAAAAAAAATTTTTTTTAACGAAATTTGGTGAAAACTTAACTTTTTATGGCCCAAATACGCTGTAATTTATTTGATTAAAAATATTTATTTTTTCACCTTATTTTGAATTAATACCGAAAAAGCACCCTAATTTTCAATCGAAAATTCACCCGTCAAAATATCAGCTTTTTTCAAAAAGTTGGTATGTTTTCTGTTCGTTGAAATCTCTACTTTCCGATGGTGAAAAAAATATATATGTTACTGTAGTAAATCTTCTCAGAAAATGCAAAAAATCGAAAAAAACTCGACTAAATCAGGCACATTTTTCAAACGAGCTGAAATATTTTTATCGAAATCATTTAATGTGTTTTGTTTTTGAATGTACTGTAATATATTATCTCTTGTATCGTTGCTTTGAGCACATGAAATTTTTTCTTTTGAAATATTACCGAAAAATCCACCGTAGAGAAAGCAATGAGATTCAAAATTAAATCCAAGAGCATCTTTAATTACTTATTTTCCTTCCATTGCTTTTTAGGGTTCCCTTGCCAAATGGCAAAAAACGGAACCCTTATAGATTCGTCATGTCTGTCTGTCTGTCTGTCTGTCTGTCTCTCTGTCCGTGTATGTCACAGCCATTTTTTTCCGAAACTATAAGAGCTATGTTGTTGAAACTTGGTAAGTAGATGTATTCTGTAAATCGCATTAAGATTTTCACACAAAAATAGAAAAAAAACAATAAATTTTGGGGTTCCCCATACATAGAACTGAAACTCAAAAAAAATTTTTTCATCGTATCCATACGTGTGGGGTATCTATGGATAGGTCTTTAAAAATGATATTGAGGTTTCTAATCTCATTTTTTTCTAAACTGTATAGTTTGCGCGAGAGACACTCCCAAAGTGGTAAAATGTGTGTCCCCCCCCCTGTAACTTCTAAAATAAGAGAATGATAAAACTAAAAAAAATATATGATGTACATTGCTATATAAACTTCCAACGAAAATTGGTTTGAACAAGACGTATAAAAAAAAACTACTTACTAGAGTAAGTAGTTTTTTTTTATACGTCATAAATCGTAAACCGCAATTTACCTTTCATTCAATCAACTCAAATATAAAAATTAAAAAAATAGGATTTAATTTCATAAACACAAGCCTTATGCATAAACCGTGAATACCTACAGGTTTGTACGGAACCCTCGGTGCGCGAGTCCAACTCGCACTTGGCCGGTTTTTTTTTTGTCTTGAATTACAAAATGTAGCTATTGCAGTCTCATCATTATTTTGACTTTGACAACTTCGATGAATAAAAGCTGATGTCAAAGTCTCAAATTTTTTGTATTTATTGTCGATTCTTTTCTTGCTGGATAGCACTAAACGATTCAAAGCAGCTTTTTTTATTTCATACACTTGCTTATCATCTGCCTTATTGCAGATGATACAAACAGATTCATCCATACTGATAATCTGAAAAGACAAAATCGAATTAATAATGCCTTCACTATTTTATCGTGAGTATACATCCATGAAAAAAAAAAAAAAAAAAAAAAGAAATAAATGTCAAAATGTATAAAAAATATATTATAAATATATTAAAAATCTATAATAAATGTATAAATATATAAAAAATATGTATAGCAAATATATTTTTAATAACTAACTTTTGGCCGATTTTCATGTATTTTAAATATATTTTAGATACATTCAAAACATATCTTAAAAGACATAAAAAACATAGCTAAAAATATATATTTACGATATATATTTTGTATATTTTTTATAGATTGTTAATTTATTTTTTATGTATTTTGAAATTTTTTTTTTTTCATGGGATTAACTAAATTTGTTTGTGCAAAATTAAGGAGATTATTATTTTTTAATCTTGTACTAAAATATCATTTAATTTTAATCTTTAGGTTATGTTACGTTAAGCATACTATTTTTTAAAGAAAATATTACTATTTGAATGTTTGAGTTGATTGATACAGATAAAAATAGAGATAGTATTTACCTTCCTATGCAGATTCGAAAAGTTTTTTTTGTTTTTTTAAGTAAACTTGTCACAATTATCTTCAAGAAACTCAGCGTGCACGTGTATTTTTATAAACGATGTTGTATACTGTACTGTATTTCGAATACTGGCTAGGCTTACGGTTGTAACAGCTGCTTCGAAATAGTAGGTATGTATGTAGTAAGACTCAGACCCGCCTAGCCCCTTCCCCACTTCTCTCTATGAAATACCTTTTGATGGGCTACAATTTTTCGTAGGTCACTCAGGTATATAATATAATTTATCTTAAAATAGTTATAAATAGGCATCTACGCATATAATTTAAAAAAGATTCGACAATTTTCTCCAAATATTGTAGATTGTCTTATTTAATATTAATTTTATTAACTTATTTGTTTGTTAATTATAGTAGTATACTTTGATTTGCAACTGTTTTTTATTAATGTAGCATGTAATCTAACTTTTTTCGAGTAATTAAAGTGTAAATTTTAATAAATAGCTCAAAATTATTTATAATAATTTGAAAAAAAATTCTAATTCGAGTTTTTTTCGATTTTTTGCATTTTCTGAGAAGATTTACTATAGTAACATATATATTTTTTTTCACCATTGGAAAGTAGAGATTTCAAGAAACAGAAAACATACTATTTTTTTTTTAAAAAAGCTGATATTTTGACGAGGGTGCTTTTTCGGTATTAATTCAAAATAAGGTGAAAAAATAAATATTTTTAATCGAATAAATTACAGCGTATTTGGGCCATAAAAAGGTAAGTTTTCACTAAATTAAAAACCAAAAACTTGGTTTTTTGAATTTTTCACATAAATTTTGAGGTTATGTGAAAAAAGTGTAAATTCAAAAGTTTTAGATCTTTTTATTACCTACAACTTTGCCATTTAACTTTTTTCGATAGGACTTTTAGTTTTGCCGGAAATCGAGAAAAACCGTTTTTACCCATAAAAACCCTCCCCCATCCCCTGCCCGACCTCAGATCGCCCGTAAATTATTTTTCCTTTCATTTTTATAATATTCCCCTCCTTTTCTAATGGGTTGCATCCTACTATTATTTTTTTTTCACGTTTTATTATTTTTAAAGGCGTTCTACCCTGGTCTAATTATCACCTATGTTTACGAATAAATTATGAATATTCTGATTGTGATTCTGATTATGTATATTATTTGTTCTACAGAGAGATAACATAATTGTTTGTAAAAACGAGACATTTCTTCAATTTCCTGTATTACAGCAATTGCATACCCACAACTATCAAAGAATGAGAGCTGTGATATAAATATACATATTTATAAGTTGATAAATAATTTATAACTATAATAATTTCCGCCGAAACGAATCCCCTACTGGACATAAGCTGGGGAAGCTTATGTCCAGTAGGGGATTCGTTTCGGCGGAAATTATTTCGATAGGACTTTTAGTTTTGCCGGAAATCGAGAAAAACCGTTTTTTACCCTTAAAAACTCACCCCCATCCCCTTTCTGACCTCAGATCACCCGTAAATTATTTTTCCTTTCATTTTTATAATATTCCCCACCTTTTCTAATGGGTTGCATCCTACTATTATTTTTTTTTCACTTTTTATTATTTTTAAAGGCTTCTACCCTGGTCTAATTATCACCTATGTTTACGAATAAATTATGAATATTCTGATTGTGATTCTGATTATGTATATTATTTGTTCTACAGAGAGATAACATAATTGTTTGTAAAAACGAGACATTTCTTCAATTTCCTGTATTACAGCAATTGCATACCCACAACTATCAAAGAATGAGAGCTGTGATTTAAATATACATATTTATAAGTTGATAAATAATTTATAACTATAATAATTTCCGCCGAAACGAATCCCCTACTGGACATAAGCTTCAGACAGAATATTAATGAAAACCGTCTTACTACAGGTCTGTTCTTCGATTTATCGAAAGCCTTTGACCTAGTGTCTCATGACCTATTACTGCAAAAACTGGAGGCAATTGGAATAAGAGGCATAGTGCTTCAGTGGATATCGACATACCTAAATAACAGACGACAACGGGTTATCATTACAAAAGTAGATAGAAATAACGATATGACACCACACTCTTCCGAACTCAAGATCAACAGATGTGGTGTCCCACAAGGAAGTGTGTTAGGCCCAATTTTATTCCTTTTATACATAAATTCTATAATTAATATAACCAACCATAAATGTATTTTGTTTGCTGATGACATTTCAATTATTGTGACCACTGATAAGAAAAAAAATACGATTGTTGATCATGAGACAGATATTAATAACACCATTGAAAGTCTAATTGAATATCTAAATACAAATAATTTATCAATAAATCTAAAAAAATCAGTTTATATACAATTTAATAAATCTAATAATGCTAAATACAACATTACAATGAATATACATAAAATTGATGAAGTGACGCAAACTAAATTTTTAGGCCTAACCTTAGATCAAGACATAAACTGGAAAGCACATATTGATACGGTTTCAAAGCGGATAAATAAGTTCGTATATGCACTTAAAAAAGTCAGAAATATAACAAACGTTAAAACGGCGATAACGTCCTACCATGCATACGTTGAATCGGTACTCCGCTATGGCTTGATAATGTGGGGCAATAGCACAGACCAAAATAGAGCATTTATTGCACAGAAAAAATGTATTAGAGCAATAAACGGGCTTCGACCTGATGAATCCTGTAGGCCGATATTTAAAAAGCTTGGCTTGTTGCCGCTACCGTCTCTGTACTTATATGAAACATGTATGTTTGTTAGAAAGAATAAGGAATTATTTTGTAATGCAGATGACTTATATCCTCGTAACCGACGTGACCCCCACAGGCTCGTACTGGATCTCCTTCCGAGACTAGCTAAATATAATAAAAGTTGTATATCTATGTGTGTACGTATATACAATAAGATACCAAGTAATCTCAAGATTTTAAAGTTGAGATTATTTAAAAATAAACTGCATGAATGGCTGTGTAGTCATAGTTTTTATAGTGTCAAAGAATTCTTAGATTATAAATGTTAAATATGTGTAAATTTGTACGCTTATAACTGTTAAGCAAAACATGCATGCTCTTGTAATATTTTTTTTACCATCTTTTATACCATGTTTTTAGCAAATAAATATTATTCTATTCTATTCTATTCTATTCTATTCCCCCAAGGGGTTTCGGCCATAATCGCCACGCTTGGCCGATGGGTTAGAGATGGCAGTATGGTGGTAAAATGCATGAACGCTGCTGCCCATTTTCTAGTAAGTCCCTTAGTCGTCTTTTATGACACCCACGGAAAGAGTAAATAATGAATTTATCTTATTTTACTACAACATTGTAAAACTGAATGTTTTTATCTCATAATCAGCCCGATTACGATACTCTGTAACATGATTATAATTACTACGTTAAGATAATCAAATTGGCGATCACAACAGGAAAATGTTGGAAAATAGGTACCTACTAATTATCCTTCGCAAACTAATTATCCCTTACGACGATAAGATACGACCATAGAATAGGAGGGCTTTTTCTCTTCCAAATTTTAATACACCCTTGTATTAAAATTTGGAAGAGAGAGACCTAAATTTGGTAATTATCTGCCTGTCTGTCGGTCTGTCTACCTAGCCATGTCTTAATGGGTAAACAGATTTGGATGATTTGGCATACGGATAGACCAAGGACCGTAGACCTGGGTTAGTTCTGAATTGCGCTACACGATAAGTTACAAATGCTTGCGCTAACTGGACGGGTCACCTCAGTATGTGTATTTTTTTCCTCAAAAGTAAATTATCTACATGGTCTTCACATGATGTGACCAAGATTATGTCTAGACTTTAAAAAAGACTGTGATCTCTGAGTTTAATTTGGCCGTTCTTCTCAGAGTAGTCAGTTAGGAAATGCTGACCTCATCTAGTTTGAAAAATATGATTGACGTGTAAAAGTGTTTGTACAAACCTACTAACAGAAATAAAATCATTTAGGATACTATTATCCCGGTAGTATAGACGCCAGACAATCAAGGTACCTGAAACTGTCAAATTTTCCCAATCAATCTTGAACCTAATACTTTAGCATTAATGTTGAAAACCTATTAAAGAAATTTGACAGATTGTAGCAGCTTCAAGTGCTAGCGTGTGTACGTTCCCTTGGGATAATTTTTGACACCCACGCAATACCGCGGGCAACAAGCAAAAGCTAGTTTTAATACAAAACAATTATTGGCACTTTCCAAATCAATCGTTCCTCAATGAAAACAGTGCGAGCATACAAAATCCCAATTATCTCCGCATAGCTGAAAATCACTATCCGTAAATAGGAATCGATTGAATCCAATCAAATATATTGAATCACTTTGTTACATCGATTCTAGTCTTTAGTCTCGATTGTATGAGAAGCTATCGAGATTTGAATTTACTTATAGACTACTTATTTTAACTCAATTTGCTTACTAATCGTAGTTTTTTTGTTTTTCAACAGACTATTGTGTAATCTTTTTGGTACCTGTAATCATGTTCACACGAGATCGTCCCTTACCTTTTGCTATATTTTTGTTAAGACACCCACGGGAAGAAATAAAATGGTGCTATTCTTTACGTCCTGCACCTAACGAAGCCCTACTTATTAATTGATTATAAATAAGTAGGTACCCACATTACATAAATATATGAGGTTCACAAAAAGAGGCTCAGTAATTATATTACAGATTGTAATAATATTTTTAGGATCGCAAACAAATATCGTGGTCTAAACTTGCTGAAACTCCTTGAAATAGAAATTGTTAGACGTTCAAACGTTTTAAAATAAACACCAGACTATTAGTTTAAACCATTATTGATTTGAGAGTCACAGACAATGGGCGAGCAAATTTTAGAACTGTTTAATTAGTGTACTATCACGCGATTTTAGTCATTAGTGACGAACACTTAAGAGTCAATTTGACTACCAAGGTCAATAAAAATATTTCGAGCCTTTGAATACAACAAGTCGTTCTAATTATTGTTGATACGAAATAGCATTCAATATGTCAAACTGCCTAGCCTTTTCCCAACTATGGTGAGGTCAGATCCAAGTCTAACCAGATGTAATTACATTATCGTCTGACTAGCCTTTTCCCAAGTATTTGTAGCTCAGCTTCCAGACAAATTCGAATGCGGCTGAAAACCAGTATTTTACATGGAGCAACTAACTATCTGACCTCCAAAGGCCCGTTATTGGATAATACTATACCCCTTGGTAAGACTGGTTGTCAGACTTTCGGGCTTCTGATGACCCGTAACGACTTTCAAAGATCCACAATGACAGCCGGGACCAACGTGCTTTCCGAGGCACGGAGGGGTCTAGGTATGTTAAGATGGTTATCCATTCACGAATTAACCGCGGCAAGCGTTGCTTAACCTGATCGACCCATCCGGATAGCTGTTATTATTTTGCCACAATATCCTCAAATGCAACTAAATACTACTATGTATTTGACATGGTAAGACAGCCTTTCTGACCTCGACAACCTAGCCACTCTTGGTAAGACAACCGTCAATATGTATCGAAATATAAAACTTAATGTGAACACCAATTTACCCGACACGTAAAGGACATGGCAGTATTTCTCGAGAGGCATTTCAACCACCGAATAATCCATGGGAGAACCTCATGTTTACAGCACATATATGTACAGATTACCATAAATAATTTAATCCGGTTTTGAGCCTCAAACTTCCGTGAGAGATCCGTGTTCCAACTAAGAACGCAATTCACAACGTAACCGCAAAACTATACACGCAAGGAATCATATAACTCGACCAAAAAGGTCATTAACGTTGACTTTACCTACAACGCACAATAATTCTTTGTCGTTACAATAACATTAAACACGCCAATTCAAATTACCTTAAATGGAGCTTTTCTCTTCCCGTCACACTATTAAAATCACAAGTTGTCTGAAGGTAACGCAAACAATGTAGAAAAATTCGCGTACAGCTCACAAGTCGAAAAAATACCTACGAAATAGAATGGCAGGCACCCGCTATGGTTCCGTTACGCTATAAAAACCCACCCGAGCAAACTCTGTAATTCCGCTTCGTCCCGACCGATATAAAATATGAAAGACTGAGCGAAATTCGCTTCGGCTCCCCCTGCGCTGGCTCGGCTCTTTCCGACGACCTTCGGCTAACTTCGTACCGCCGTAGCGGCAGTTTCGTAGCACCAGCCGCGCGTAGTCCACGTAGCGGCTACGTTTCGTAGCCTGTACTGTTAATTTTTCGGTGTATGTGGTTTATTTGGTGTTATAGTTCGTAACGAATGTGTGAATAATTTGGTGTAGTACTCAAATGATGTGTGTGTTGGATACCAGTAGTTACGTGGTTGCCGATAAGCCTGTTTGATGGTTCGGAAAAATGGTATGGATACTTTTTAATGATAAGTATGATTAGTTAATAGCAGCGCTTAACGTCTTTATGGATGAAAATTTTCTTTTACGATTCTCTGAAAGCCTATAATTAATTTAACAAGTTTAAAATTTTGTGAAGATCTTAAATAAGGTTTGATGTTGTTTCATAAGATTATGGAGATTTTTTCTCGCTATTATTTTTAAACAGCCTTTTAAGAGTTTTCCTCATTTATATGGTAATTATATTGCGTTGAAATTTTTGAGGGAATATTTATGTCTTAGCGGATTAATTAAATTCAAACATAAAATATTTTTACCTATTCTTACACTAAACTTTAGAACTTTCGTCTTTGCTACTGTAGTGTTCAAAAAACAACCAATTCTCGAGTATTTTCCATTTAAACCAACACCTAAGTTGTATGAGCTAAGTTCCAATTCTATCATGAAAACTGCGCCTCTCGGCTCACAGAAATGTTCTCCAATTGTCTCCCGTGACGATTCACATTAGATTGTCAATATCTCTGTGCTCGATTCAGTCTCAGTACGATTCTTACATTTTTCGACAGTACGATTCTGATTTGATGAACTGACAGTGATTGTTCTCGAGAAAATTACTTTTAGGTTAATTCGCAGAAGTATAGAAGGGTACAAAAATGAAGGCAAAATTTGTAGTCGACAATATTTGTAAGCAAAATGTACAAAGTTTTCTTAACGGGTAGGTAGGTTTTTATATCGAGTATGAGGAACTCAAAAAGACGATTATGATTTATATTGCTAAAGAAATCTAATCATTATACATGTTATATTAAAACATCTTAAAGAAAAATACTATAACTTTAGAAGAACTTTTTCCTATCATTTATTACGATGATAAATTACGATTTGGCGTCACAGACTTTTGGCCTTTCAAAAGGCTAAATGCATAGAATCTATCCGAGATTCCAGTCTTTATAAGTCCTTTTGCGTCTTGAACCGAAGTTTACTAACGACATTTAAACTACGTCAGAGCTTAAAGCTAACTATTGCAGTGAGATTAGGGCAAAGATCGGGCCATCGTGAGCGAGTAGCTATCAAACAGCATGTCTTAGCAGTTGACTACGAAGAGGGTTGGAGTTATTGTGCATTTGAAGGGAATTAGTTGGTTTAATTGGAATACACCAGCGTCCTATTTCGTCCCGTGGGTGTCTTAAAAAGGGGTTGTGACTTAAAAAAGGAGGAGGTTATCAATTCGGATGTTTATATTTTTTTTTATGTATGTTCGGCCATAACTCCGTCATATATAAACGGATTTGCAAAATTCTTTTTTTGTTCGAAAGGAGTTTACTCCAAAATGGTACCATATAAATTTCATATAGATCTGATGATGAGTTCCGGAGACAGACACCGGAACTCTTTAAAAAATTACGGCAAAGCAACCGCGATTTCTGCTATCGCATAAATATGCATTGTTTGTTTGGAATTAGTGCGGGGTAGATACCAAAACTAAAAATTTAAAAATAAAAACTGTTTTACAAAAAAAAAAACAACAGACTTCCTTAAAAAGAAATCGGTTGTTTTTTTTTTTTTTTTGTAAAATAGTTTTTTTGTTCGTATCGTTAAGGCTGATTTTCCTACTTCAAGTTTTACGAAGCAAACGTTACTCTATTCTTGCTAACACTTACTAATCCATACTCGTGCCAAGAGCACCACATTAAAAGTGCAACGGCTGGAGATCGAACTCATGACCTCTCACTTATTAGTCCACGGTTAAACCGTTGAACTGTGAGTACTAAAATTCTAGTTATTGCGTAGTCAAATTTAGTTCATGGACTAGTTAAAAGGCAGGTCATAAAATAGTTCTTTTTATAGGTCGGTAGGGTTTATATTCTCATGTTATGTTATTAGGTATATGAATTCAAACGTTTGCGTGGTTTCGGTGGGTTTACTCACGAGCATAAATACCTAACGTTTACGCAATATTCAAAAGGCATTCTCTCGTGAAATAATGATTGTAATTTTGAGAATAGACCCTTAATATTAGTATGCTTTGAGAATATTATATTCATAAGACTATTAAAATTTCTAACAATACTTCTGAAGAAAACCGTGGGCTTTAGGCTAAATAATAACAGCCACAAGGTTGATTGAAGGTTAAGCTACGTTTGCCGCGGTAGAGTCATGGATGGGTAACCATCTATTATTTATTGACACCTCTCCGTGCCTCGGAAAGCACGTTAAGCCTTTGGTCCCAGCTGTCATTCACAGACATTCTACAGTCGTTACGGGTAGTTAGATGCCCGAAAGTCTGACAACCAGTCTTACCAAGAGGTGTCGTATTACCCAGTAACTGGGTTTTGGAGGTTCGATAGGCAGTCGCTCCATGTATTCAACTGCTAAGTTAGACTGGAGGCTAACCCTAACATAGTTCCGAAAAGGGTAAGCCGATGAAGACTTTAGGAGAAAATTGCTTTTGAAACTTGCGTAAGTTTAACATTTACGCTCCTGGCTATACACATTTGCTTTTACTATAGTAATAGACTTTAGGGCTCAAGTCCTTAGGTGTATGATAACAATTGTTTCGCATGACTACATGAGTTGGTGAATACAAAATTTCGTTTACTTGGTAATATTATCCAATATTAAAGCCATTTGGTATTGGCGTGCCTATTATACGTGAATATCAAATGATAAGTTATTCTATTTCTGTAGTAACTTTGTACAGACATTTTTATACGTCTATCACATATTTAAAACCAGAAGAGTCTGAAAAGAAAATCTGAAATAAACTCAGAGGTCAAAGTCTCTTTTAAAGTCAGACAAAATATTGGATAGATCAAGTGAAGACCATGTGGATTCGTGAAATGGTCTTTTGAGGAAAGATTCACACAGATTGAGTGGACCTGCTAGTTAGTGCACGCATTTATTAGTAATCATGCAGCTCAATTCAGAACTAAAGACGCTTAACGATTTGATGAACAATACGAAAGAAAGGATATTTGGTAAGGCAGCATAAATAAATAAAATAAATAAATAATAAATTTATTGTACACAGAAAAATACTTAAAGTTAGACATAATCTAAACATAAGTTACTCAAACTGCTAGACCATGATTAAAATTAAATAAGAAAAAAGAAACCAAACTAAATATCGACATTAAATAGATTTTTGCTAGCTTCTGTTCTCAAGGCTTTAATCACGGGGTAAAATCTGCAAAATTTTGTGAGAGGATCGATGGAAGAAATCGTTTATGTATACACGATATTTTGCAAATTATAAGATTACAGAAAAATAGATATTGCTCAGCCGAAGAATATGGTTTTAGTACAAGACTTTTTGAACCCCCTGCGTTAAAAATGTTCGTTGATGGGTAAAAATAAATAGCTTAGCCATACATTTTGACTGCTTATGTAATGTACTTTTCTATGAAATTGCATTTTTCTTTGACAACCGATGGAAGATTCTGTTAAAAGCGGTTTAGAATTATGAGCTGAGTTAATGTATCACTTCGTACGTCGATGTGATGCCACCGTATATTGAACTGATTCTCAGAAGCGTTTAGTTTCGGCAATCATCGTCTCTCTTCGGAGAAACGAATGCGAGAAGAGATCTCCTATAGCGCTGTTACTACCATAAGTACTACCTATTTTGTATTACAACAACTATAAGCAATGCCAAAAAACTTTTGTGTGTCTAATGACGAGGTGCGACCTCAGCAGGTAACTGAACAGAGATAATTGTGCCAATTTTCTGCTTCTTACTTCTTTTTTGTTCATTTATGTGTACGTAAATGGTATAATAAAATAAATAATAAGTGAAAGCATATTAAAACGCGCAGTGATAGGTGCGTATCACAAAACGTGGCAGTATAAAGCTTAGAAGATTCGCTTTTATGAGAAATTTCTATCTAGCGCTATAATATACTTATTCGGAAACACGAAAATCTCCAAAACCCATTCCTTTTCGGTAATAACTGTAGGTATGTAAAATTCATTAATACGATAAAAATGTGTACACTGAATCTACTTTTATGCTTTCAATTAGCTAAAAAACTAATTAAATTTAAAATATACGTATGCACGGTAGCGCTTGATATGGTGGTCGCAGCGGCGAGGCGTAAATTTTTCTAAAAGAGAAGCCGAAGCGAAGTCGGCCTTAACTTACTGACTCATCAATAAAGAATACTTATTATCATTCTAAAATTAATATAGGAATGTAATGAATTAAATACAATTAAATTGAACAGATGAAAACGAATAAAATATGCAATATTCCTCTATCTCGTTCTCGCTGACGCATTTTTCTATACCTGTCTCTGTCATAACCCGTTGTACAGCGGCTTGCTCTCGTACATATCAAGCGGTGCCACGTGACCTAAAGTGACATCATCACGGGATCGCTGTTGTATGAATTTTTAGTTCCCGATTATGACGTTTTGGCGCCGGGTTAATTTAGAACATTTCTCTTTTGTTGTAATACAAAGGTATAAATAACCTTTTTTGTTGTTTGAATGTTATGGTGAATTAAATACCCGTAGTGTAACTATATTTATTGACAATAGTAGCCACTATTTACATACTATTGTATTTTAAATAGTGATAGAGTTACCAATGCGAATCCCCGAAGGCAAGCCGGTAGGAATCGTGTTATATGGTGCCTTCGCCACTGGTGGTCAGCCAATGAAGGGATAATTATAATCAACTTAAATACGAAATACCCTTACTGAATGGGCAGCAGCGTTCTCTATGCATTTTACCACCACACTGCGATCGCCAACCCGCCTGCCAATTGTGGCGATTATGGCAAACCCCTTCCTTTTGAGGGAGGCCCATGTCCAGCAGTGGCCGTTTTTCGGTTGAAATGATAATATTGATGATGATGAAATACGAAATCAACAGGATTCTACAAATGGTACCTTCCCAAACCTAACATATATAAAACAACATGGCGTTGAAAAATATCTTTATATCGCTGGACTAGTATAATAATTGTATTAATTTCTGCTCTGTTTTCCTTTCATATTCAGTGTAGATTATAGAATAATCTATGTAAATATAGCTGTAAGAGTTAGCTCGAATATTGAAGCCTACGTCTAGCGAAGTAGCTGCTTTCGAGTAGCTTAATCTCTTAGGCGCTCTCATTATACTCTCCGAAGAATGGGCTGTTTGTCTCAGAACTAGACGCTGAGATTATAGGAGGGGCAACTTGTATATAGCGCTGTTTTTTGCAAGGATTTTATACAGGAGCTACGAAATTGTTGAGCTAAAAAGTTTTAGAATATGAGGTTTAAGCGATATTTTATATGGCATGTATTTTATCGAATCTCCAAGAATTCAGATTTTGTTTTCCGAAAAATATTATCTTTATAATACGTAATGCAAAAAACTTTGTAACCCTTTTTACGAAAATGGTGCTAACTGAGGTGTATGAAATTTAGCACAGTTAAAGTTTATGTGGAAAAGGAGTGCAAGAAGCTAATATTTTTATTATTGTTAATTAAAATTGAAAAGAATTATGGTGGAATTCCTACCTCTCGGCGATCAAACAATCTAGTGTTATGAATGCGTCTCTTATTTTCAACCGACGAAAAAAACGGAGGAGGTTCTCAATTCGACGCGTATATTTTTTTTAAATGTATGACCACGCATAACTTTTTACATAGTGGTCCGATTGTGACAATTCTTCTTCTATTGGAAAGGGTATAACTCCCAAGGTGGTCCTATATAAATTTGGAAAGCAAAATGGAAGCCTAAGGGTCGGAAAACAGAGGATGATTGATTGTTCACTCAATGATTGTAATGTATAACCACGCATAACTTTATACAGAGTAGTCCGATTTTTATAAATTTTTTTTTGTTGGATAGGGTATACCTTGCCATGTATTATGAGTACATTAAAGTCACAAAAAATTATAAAATAAAAACTTTTTAACAAAAAATTAAACCGCCGAAAAAACTGAAAAGCATAAAATAATAAACCTTAAAATTTTGAGTCGGCGCTGAAAAATCAATGAACAGAGATCACTCAAAGCGCTGACTCATAATTTTAAGGTTTATTATTTTATGCTTTTCAGTTTTTTCGGTGGTTTAATTTTTTGTTAAATAATTTTTATCTAACGTCAATTAATTCCTATATTGGTTATCTAAAATGACTTAATAACCAAGTAAATGTGACCCAACACGTAGTTCTAAACGCTTCTGGTCAACCTAACCTTACTCGTTAGGTCGAAGTCATCATCATCATATGCCTAGCCTTTTCCCAATTATGTTGAGGTCAGCTTCCAGTCTTACCGGATGCAGCTGAATACCAGTATTGTACATGGAGAAACTGCCCATCTGACCTCCACAACCCAGTTACTGGGTACTAAGCTACCCCTTGGTTAGACTGGTTGTAAGACTTTCGGGCTACTGATGAACCGTAACGACTGTCAAAGATATACAAGGTTAGGTCGACCTGCCCTAGCGTATTAGTTATTGCGATAAACTGTAAGGTCAAGTTTTTTCCATTCTTTAGTTTTAATCATCATAATGGTTATTTGAAATTTTAAGAAAGCTTTCAGACTAATAACTTTTAAGTAACAATAAGCTAGCAAAAATGTCGTAATTATGAGATCAACATAGTTTATTATACTTACAGAATAATTGAAGAATTTGGTAATATTTTTAATCTGGTATTTTATCTAAAGTCAGTCGGCAGTAGAGATACTTTATATGTAATACATAGTATGTAATATGTACTAGGTTTTAGTACATGTTCAGATAAACTATTTTAAACATGAAACCGGTATCACATCATAATTATAAGGGACAATACATTGCGTAAGAATGCAAGCATTTCACTCGCGTCACTTATGCGCGTCATCAAATACTCGAGGAGGTTTCTTGCATCCAAGGCATGAAACGCCTTATCTGGGAGTGCACTAAACCTGAGTTCAGTGACCATTTTAACGGACAGTGCCTTGGCACTGTCTCTCCATGTGTACTAGGAACGTGTAAGGTTTGAGTTCCAACAGTCAGTTACAAAGATGATCAATAATTACAAGACAAATTAGTGTCGCCACGCATTATAATGTTCATAGGTAAAAATTCTGTACTTGTGTATGTCACTGAACACCTCCTAAACAGCAGTAACGATTTTGATGTTGTTGTGTGTTTGAGTGGGTTTCTGGATAGTTTAGTTTTACCATTAGACCCATTAGATGGCGCTGCATTCGGAAACAGGAAAACATCTGATCAGCTAGTTAGGTATATTTTTATTTATATGTACTGAAAACTATAGACAAGAAAAAACATTAAAAAAAAACACTACAAAACATACAACAGGCGATCTTGGAATGAAACGTGATTGCATCACGACAAATGGGGTTGTCAATAGTACAAATAAGAAGTATATACCTATGTAAAACATACTATAATGGGTAAACAAATATATACATGCGATAACAAGTAGCACTGAAGTGCATCGAAAATATTTAAAGGACCATTTCTTGTGTTTTTTGTTAATTTAAGTACTTATGCTATTTTTGTTTTTTTTTGTATCTATATAGTAATAACATCGCATTGGCGAATCATAGCTGTTAGGGTGTTATGTACCAATTTTAAATAAATAAATAAATAATAATTGATACATTAAAAAAAGGGGATAAATATAATGACCACCATAAAATGCTTTGATACCCTTAGTTTTGTAACCAAAAATATCTACTTAACACCAGAAAAATAAAGTCTAAAAATACAATAGTACCAGCTATTTTAGTCACGACTCCACTTTAAATTGTATTCGACCACCAAATTTAGTAAATGATCACCAAATCATAACTTGTGCGACAAAACTGTACTGCGACTCACAATAGTTCGAATGCACGCTTGTGCGACACACTCGAGCTCACATAGTACACTAGGTTAGGTTAGGTTAAAACTGTGACCTCCTACGCACGAGCCGAGCGAGCGAAGCGAGCGGTGCCGCGGCAGCGGCCGGCGAGTGCTAGAAACGACTAGTGACTAGTGTCGCACAAGCCTGTATTCGAACTATGGTGAGTCGCAGTCGCAGTACGGTTTTGTCGCACAAGTGTTATTCGCACATCCATTTGTCGAGCTCACGTAGTACACTCTTAATAATTTGGTGTTCATTAACTATTTTTGGGTTAATTATAATTTTTTTGGACTCATTTTGCTTAAATAGGATAGCAGAATTTAAAAACTTTGGTTATAATTTTACTTTAAAATGTTGGTTTAATTTTGGTGATCATTTACTATTTTTGGGTTACTCATGATTTACTTGGAGTCATTTTACTTAAATAGGATAGCAAAGTGTTAAAACTTTGGTTATAATTTTACATTAAAATGCGAGTTTCATTTTGGTGATCATTTACTACTTTTGTCTGCTATTTGTTACTATATCTGGTGGTAAGTTAAACATAAGCCTTAAAAAAATCTAAGTTTAACATTCGATTAAAATGGAAGCGAACCGTATCATAATTGCGAAATGACTAGACGAATGCTGATGAACTATTTAGATATCTTTAAATGAAACAGTCTTAGTTTATAAAATTTATTTTATAGTTCCAACATTTCAACCTAGAATAAAATACAATCCGATACTTATCTTTAGGCACATGAATAATATACATATATATATTGTAAATTGCCTCCAGTAATTATTTTGTACTAAAAACTAGGTTTTGTGACTCAAAATTGTAGTGTCGAGTTTTAAATATTAGTTGTCAGGTTGTAGTTATTAATATTGGTCATTAACCTGTCTTTTTGATTGTAGGTGTTAAAAGCAATTACTATTGTCCTTTATCAATGTCAACAACGACTTGTTTTCATAACAATTTGACATCGTATCGTGCCTGTAAGACTCGAAGGTATAGGCAAAGTTTTACACATAGTCACTCACATTTTGCCAGTTATATTTAAGTATCTTGTAATAAAAATCGAGCCTATTGTCACCAACCGAGCACAAATGTAGATACCGTGCTGTTACTAAGAAATTCCTGATAGAAAAACGCAATAAATCAATTCTGGTCATTCATACAATTTCTGTCGGATTTTCTTTCAAATTGGTACCATGCACCTACCTCTGACGTTTTTTAAGTGGCCATGACGTGGTTTCACAAGTGGCCATGATTATGTAATATAAATTATTTTTAACTAGCTTTGATTAATGGATGGAAATAATTTAATATAAATAAATGAATTTAATATTTTGAATTTTTAGTAATCGTAACGGTAATTTATTACCAAAACTTCAGTAAACGTTGAATCAATGAGGTTTCAAGCCCTGAACTGTCTGTCCTACATAGCAGGGGTGGAAGTTTCTCCAGTTATATGGAACAGCATGTTAGCCTTCATACCTCAATACAAATTAAAGTGGTTATTTGTACTAAATAATAAAGAAAAAATACAATAACCTGAAGGACAAAAAAATATGCCACGATTAAGTTTTACATTCATACATCTGGTCATACATGCACGCCGGTTGTAATTACTAAACTTCTGTCCCTGAAGATCATCACCAATAATGTATGTCCTTCTAGAGCATTCCTTCCCAGCATTTCCACATTTTTGGGTCTAATCGTTGTTTTATTTAAATTCTTGTTTTTTATAACAAAATCCCGAACAAATACAAAAGTACCTACTGAAGTTAAAGCCAAAAATCCAGTAACACATTTTGTTATCTGAGTTTATTTGCTGAAACAGTCGTGTTATCAAAATAGGAATCTGTTTGCTTAGGACCCTAGCAATTACCATTTCATAGTGAAATTATTACGAATAAATATTCATTGGATTTTGTAATATTCATAGGCTGGTGTTATTAAGGATGTTATGTTAAGCAAGAATGTGGTGGTTTAGTTTTCTTTAGTTTCGTTGTTTACAGTAAAATGGAAATATATACCTAAAGTTTGAAGAGATAGAGTTGTTTATAAACTGTAACTTAACGCATTTGTTTGAATTGAACCATTGAAAGATCTAATTCCTAAAAAAGTTAGTCAATAAGTTATAAGTGAAACTTATTGCCCTTTCGTAAACGTAGATGTCTATGGAGAATAAATGGTAAGAATAGAAAAGAACTACAATAGAGTTTTGGAGGTTTTTATAATGTATGATATGGTCATAAAGAGTTAGAGGTAACATTATTTTGCATATGTAAACATTTACCTAAAACGTAAAAACATACTGTGATGAACATTTAAGATGAGCGTTATAGTACACGGTTTTAGAATTTCAGTTTCAAAATACATTATAAAGTACCTATTACCAAAGCATTATAATCGTAAGGTTGTTAAATACATTAATTACCTCCCTCTGAGTGGCCTACTTTTAGTCGATCGTCAGATTTTAACATAAAATTGCCTGTCACGAACAATCGATCAACTAGCTGTTAAATTACAGTTTTATCACTATGCATGGCGTTGATGGAAAACATTTAGACACAATTTGGCATTACTGGTTTTGTCTTGATGATATTAGTTCCGAATCCACACTAAGTGAGTCGTTCTTGGTGTGAGTAGGAATAATTTTGAAGTCAATACACAGGTTTACTAAACAGGAAATATTATTATTTATGTTCGCTGCCAGACTAGACCTCACAATACGATTTCAAATGCGCAGTGGAAGTGTGATAATCGTGGGGCTCTAGAGACAAGAAGTGGCTAGCGAAACTAGTCCGCCGTACGCGGAGCAGACAATACAAGTACAATTCAAGTGAAGACGCAATACAATTAACAAATGACTCACCTACAATACAACAAAAGAACTTACCTGGTGGTTGAAGGACACTGCTTCTCGGGTTACCTGGAGTTATGTATGTAAGTGAGTGTATATGTATCGTGTAGTGAGGTTATAAATAAGTATTCTCAGGAACAGGTTACCATTTGCCGCTTCAAGAGGTCTGGCGTCCAGACATGCGGTCTTCCACACTTAACCTTCAAACTATTTCACCAAGATATATCCTAAATTCAACCCGTGTTATTACGTCAAATTGGGGTTATTTAACAATCAAAGCAATTGGATCACGACTAATTGTCACAAACGGATCGATTGGTAAGGATTAATTTACAAAAAACTCTCGGAAGCAAAAATCTGTCCGACGCTTTCAAAGACCAAACTAAAAAGGAAGTGACAAGTGTCAAAAATCAAACTTGACAAGTCAGATGTCATTCCGTTCGGGCGGCGCGTTCCGAAGGCGCATAGAGTAACAAAGTGTTCGGTCCGAAACAATTTACCTCAGAAGATCTCATGAGGGAATATGTGTTGGCAATGAATGAGCTGGTAAACTCGCAAACAACCAACTGTGAGCAATGTCAAAAATCATCAAATTTACCTACACCAGACCATTCATTGACAACTTGCAATACCAGCCCATTGCAACCCTGTGTTGATTTTGCATTTCCTGTTACTAATAGTTCCAATAAACAGTGTAAGCAAATTGTAAAAAGTGATGTAGTGTTATTTTGCGATGAAATTGGAAAAGAATTAGGCAACTTGTTGACAGATGAATGTCCAGGTCAGTCAATAATAAATTGCTGTATGTAGGTTGTTCCTTATTTAATATTATGAAGGAAATTATTAAATGTAATTTTACCCAGGAGACCACATTATTAATTTTTATGGGTAATAGGGGAAATGTGAACAAAGGGGAATTGCTCCAATAATATCAAACATTGAGTAATCTTAGTTTAAGAAAGATCGTATTATTTACATTTCCCTACAGTAACAGCTTGCCACAGGAAAAAAATAGGTTAAGATTTGAAATCAACATGACATTGCACAATTTGACATTTAATAATAATTTGTTTCATTTAGTTGATACTAACAATTATGTTAGCAATAATTGGTACTTAACAAAAGACAGATATAATAGTGTTATGTACTATCTTTCTAACTATTATAAAAGATAGATAGCTGTGTCGCTATCATATTTTTTTTCTATTTCAGCCAAGAATTTGGCTATTAACCCCCTTCCTTTTGAGCAATGCAATGGCATGTTGAACAATTCTGCTAATAATTTGGTAACAATTGATAACATTGATTTTAATTTAAATTAGAAATTAAGACAATAGAGGCAACCTCTAGCACAAATGTATGTATGGCAAATGTATGTGTAAAAGACTTACATAGTATCAACCTGGTGCATCAAAACATTTTAATAATCACCAGGTTGGTAGTTCGTTCAACAGAGTAAATGCTATACATGGTGGCTCACTAATTTTAGTAAATAACCAACTTAAATTTAAAGACCGTAAGGATATTGTGAGCCTCTCCGTTGAGCGAACAGTAGAAATTGCCTGTATAGAATTGGAGCAGTTTATTGTATTAAGTGTGTACAGACCACCATCAGGATTGTATGACTGCTTTGAAAAGGTCATGGATGAAGTATTACACAAGATTAGTAACTCAAACAAGTCTATTATTGCTTGCGGGGATTTTAATGTTAATTTATTAGAAAACTCAGGTTCTTGTAGTAAAATAATAAGTCTATTTCAGTCCTACAATCTTGTAAACCTATTTATGGAGCCCACAAGAATAACCCCTACTAGTGCCACATGCCTTGATAATATTTATACTGATGTTATACCAAGGCACAAAGAAATTATTAATTTACTAGATTCTGATCATTGCGGGCAACAGATTACTTTTCAAAATCAAAATAAAAACTGAGTAAAAGAGATATCACTGTTAACCCCAAAACTGCAGTTCGCCTAGAAGCCTTTAAAGGCAAACTAGTTCAGAAATTGCCACTTTTATCTATTAATGGTGGTCCCAATCATCTATATGATGAGTTTTTTAAGACATATTGTAATGACTTTAATTCGACTTTTATTCCCCGGACTATCTCAGTTAACAGTAACGTATCTTTCAGTGATTGGGCGACCATTGGTATTCATAAAAGTAGAACACGGCTTTATGAGCTGTACAATGAAAGGGCTTTTGTCAACACTGCTGAATTTAATTTGTATGTTAGAAATTATTCGAAATTATTTAAAAAAGTCTGTTGGATGGCCAAGTCGCGTTATTTGAGTTCTAAGATTAAAAACAGTAGTAATGTTATTAAAACGACTTGGAATATTATTAATAGTGAAACGGGAAGGTCTAGTAAACGAAATAATGACTACAGCCTGTCTATCAACGAAAACATAATAAAATCAGACTCACAAGTCGCTGCGGCTTTTGAAAATTTATTTTCAGATATTCCTGTTTCAACTACAAAATCCCTAAACTCATCACCTTCTGTTGCTGAGTCTTTGCTTATTGAAAATGTTAATGTTTGCGATTCGGAATTTCATTTTGAACATATTACTTGTAAAGATATAATTAAAACCTTCCACACTTTAAATGTAAAAAAGACTGCAGATCTGAGGGGTAATTCTGTAGAAGTCGCCAAGTCTATTATTGACATTGTAGCACCTACTTTAGCTCTTATATTTAATAATTGTATTGAGTGTGGGGAGTTTCCTGATCTTATGAAGAATAGTAAAATAATACCTTTATTTAAATCTGGTAGTACATCAGACCCCACTAACTATAGACTTATTTCAGTACTACCTACGTTCAGTAAAATTTTTGAGAAATTAATTTTAGACCAGTTGCAACGATTTTTTAATAAACATAAATTATTACATACCAAACAGTTCGGTTTTACAAGGGGTCGTTCAACTACCGATGCCGGTGTTGAACTCCTAGGACATATTTATAATGCATGGGAAGATAAATGCGATGCTTTGGGCATCTTTTGTGATTTATCTAAAGCATTCGATTGCGTTCTTCATGAAACTTTAATCAGGAAACTCCGCCACTACGGGATCCGGAACAGAGCTCTGGATCTTCTTACTTCATATTTGAGTAATAGGATTCAGAGTGTCGATGTCAATGGAAAAAGGTCTCCCGGATCTATCGTAACAATGGGAGTCCCACAGGGCTCAATTCTTGGTCCTTTTTTGTTTCTTATTTATATTAATGACTTGCCTTACCTTATAAAAGATAATCATGATATAGTTTTGTTTGCGGATGATACTTCACTTTTGTTTAAACTTAAACGTCAGCAAGTGGATACTGACGATGTTAATAGCGCGATCTCAAAAGTAGTTCACTGATTCAATGTAAATAATTTGCTTCTTAATGAAAAAAAAACCAAATGCATTAAGTTTACGCTTCCTCACGTTAGGCAAGTGAAAACGAATGTGTTGGTTAAGGGCGAAGAATTGAATCCTGAAGATAGCACTGTATTCTTGGGCCTAACTTTGGATGCCAAGCTTCAGTGGGGCCCGCATATAGATAAATTGTCGAAAAAGCTAAGCTCCGCTGCATACGCTGTTAGAAAAATTCGGAATTTAACTGACATAGAGACAGCCCGTTTAGTGTATTTTGCCTACTTTCATAGTGTAATGTCGTACGGTATTCTGTTGTGGGGAAATGCCGCCGACATTCAGACTATCTTTGTCTTGCAGAAAAGGGCTGTTCGATCAATTTATAAATTAAGCCCGAGACACTCACTCAGAGAGAAATTTAAAGAAATTAATGTTATGACTGTGCCTTCACAGTATATTTTTGAAAATCTTTTATATGCCCATAAGAATATTAAATTGTTTAAAAAATTCAGTGATATCCATAATATAAATACTAGGAATAAACACAAATTTGTTGTACCTTCAACAAGGCTCAAGAAAATAGGTGGCTCATTCAGATGTCAATGTATACGCTTTTATAATAAACTTCCAAGCCATGTTCAAGATCTAAGTCTCAATAAATTCAAATCTTTCATTAAACGTAAGTTGTGCCAGAAAGCCTTTTATACTGTAAAAGATTATATTGAAGACAAAAAAGCTTGGGATTAAGCTGCTCCAATTTTTATATTATAATTATACTGAATGTTTTTTTTTTTAATTATTATTATTATTTATTTGGAAATACACACTTTGACATTTGATTATTGTTTACACTATGACATGAATGTATACTTTCAGAAGTATATTATTATTATTATTATTTAAGTGATTTTGAATGTGAGGACTATGCAGGTGATGTTTGTTTTTTTTTATATCTCTCTTACTCATTCCATTTTAATGATAATCGGGCAGTTTGAGTACTTAATGCGGCCTACCAAAATGTCCTTTCTTTGGTATTGTTCGTCGAATCTTTGTGCTCCTTATGTTCTGAGTTGAGCTGCAAGATTACTGACAAATGCGTGCATTGACTGGACAGGTCCACTCAATCTGTATGGTTCTTTCCTCAAAAGACCATTTCAGACACCCCCATGTACATGGTCCTCAAATGATCAGACCGGGACTATTTCCTGATTTTATATACACATTGACATTGATGAATTTTACTTATACAATGACATGAATATTTACTTTTAAAGTATTATATTGTTTTAATTACCTATTGTAAATGTGAAGACGAAGTGGGTGTTCTTTTTTTTTGGTTTTCTTTTCTTCTAATTTAATTTTTTACATTGTCTGGCAGTTTGAGTAATTTGTGCGACCTACACAAATGTCCTTTCTTTGGTATTGTTCGTCGAATCATTGACCTCCTAAAGTTCTGAGTGGAGCTACATGATTACTGACAAATGCGTGAACTGATTGGACAGGTCCACTCAAGCTGTGTGTTCTTTCCTTAAAAGACCACTTCAGACACCAATCCACATGGTCTTCACATGATCTGATCAAGATTATGTCTGGACTTTAAAAGAGACTGTGACCTCTGAGTTTGTTTCGGCGTTTCTTCTCAGAGTAGTCAGATAGGAAATGCCGACCTCATCTAGTTTAAAAAAAGAATTGATTGAAGTGTAAAAGTGTTTGTACAAACCTACTTACAAAAATAAAGTCATTTATCATTAACAATAACGTAAAAAATAACTAACTTATTTTCAACACAACGACCCATCAAACACACTCACACCTACTATTGTCTATACCTCTTTTCATCAAACCGTCATTCAGTCTCAAATATAATAATTTTGGTTAGTTCGTTTTTAATAATATTTCTCTTTTGATTTTCAAATTAATTACTACACTTATGTAAATGTATTTTTTGCCTTACTTGGGAAGCGACTGGACCATAGGATACAGTCTCTTCCCAAATAAGGCAAGACATAGGACTGGCTGTGTCATAGAACACAGGAATTCTAGCGTTGAATCCGACACTAGAATTCCTGTGTCATATATGGGCTTTTGTAAAAATCTTGCACCTAAGGCTTCTATGTACTATTTTACAATTTTTTTTAAATATTATACCTACCGTGTTTTATTGGGTTATGGGTGTGATATAACCAGTCGTTCTATGTTAAAATACTGGTAATCAAGCTGCATCCGGTTAGACTGGAAGCCAACCCCATCATAGTTGTGAAAACTCTGGGCAGATGATGACTGTGTTTTTTCTGTACAGATTTTTTTTATGCCGTTATGTGGCCTATTAATTTGAGCAGCCTCCTATAATCCACGAAGCTATAAATTCAAAAAGTACCAATGTGGCATTTTCCAATTCACGTATTTACTAATTCTGGACATCACTTACCAAATATAAGTGCAAAAACACGTCGTGGAGAAATCTGGAACAAGCAAAATAAGTCTAACATTACCGCAACTTCTCTCTTTGAGAAACTACCATTCGGTCTGCACATACTGCTACCATTTCACAGCAGGAAAGGTAAAGCACTCAATTCGTGTTCACATCGTTACAACCCGTATCAGACTGTATAAATCTTTTAGTACCGATCTGCATACTCACTGCAGTGCGCTCTGCGATACAGTATCTAAAACCTTTTTCGGGAAGCCTCCGTGTTCTGGTTTTATGACCTTAGTGACAAGTTTCTTTGGGTATACGAATATGCTGAGGGGAAATTGGATATAGTAATATAGTCTAGAGAGATAATAGAGTCTTTTTATCTATAGGAATACATTCTTAACGGAGTCTGTTGTTTTAGAATATTTTTAAGATTTCTAGGGAGTGATGTGCCTTACTAGTATTTCTGAGAACCAATTTAACTGAACTGTGTACTAGAAGTGGGTTTTCGTCAATAGAGCTACGTTGGTGCAGTGAAGTGTGTTTGAACTCACTTCGCTTGTTAAAGCACAACCCAATTAATAGGCTAATAACTGGTTTCTAGTATCATCAAATAACTCACAGACCAAAAGACTACAGTGACTATCGACCAAACAAACAAACACATCAGCTTTATAATATTAGTATAGATTAAAAAAAAAAATTGTTTGGCAATGCCTAAAAAAGAAAGAGAATTCAATCTTCAAGATCCAAATTAAAATGCATAAGGTAAAGCTTAAACACGTTTTTCTTAATAGAAACATCTAGCTTACAAAAATACGTTTCATTAATTTTACTATCTTTTTAACTCAAAACTCTATTTGGGGTGGGTGTATGAGGTCTTGCATTAATTATAGTGTTTACACAAAATAGAGCAATAAAAATAAACTTAAATTAAAAAAAATCAAAGATCGTCCTAAAAATTATTTTGCAAGAACCCATTAGAGACGTCTCCAATTACCCTACACAGTCACTTTCCAACTATCCATACTTAGCAAACAGTCATTTAGTTCAAACTAATAAAAAAAATCTTAAATTACAAGGCCAGGCCAGCATTTATCCCGCAGACAATTGAGAAAATAAGCCGCTGAAAAGTTATTAAAAAGTTTAATAGGAAGACTTTATGTCTTAAAAAGATATTTAACATTCAAGGAAGCCTTGCCTTGTCAGTTAACGCCTTTGTCTCGGTATTTATTGTTCAGTTGGTATAGAAAAACACGTGAATTGTTCTTGCGATTTCGAAATTTGAAGAACACTTTTCTGTTACTTCGTTACTTTATTTTTCGATACTATTCTGTAGGTGTAGTTAGTCATTGTATTTTAATAAATGCGTTTCTTTCCTTTATTAAAAATTTATTGACACATGCATTTTTGTTTGGAAACAGATTTAGTCGTTCTAAATCGTGACCTAATTTTTTAAGAATGACACCTCGCAGGTCATGTATGAGGTTGTCGGCCATTTAAACGGACCTGCTACTTTAATAAATTAAGGCCCTCAGCTAGGGTATACGAACTTAAAACTAGAGCGACTACTTGCTAAGGGCACCTTCGGCAGGGTAACGAGCTCAGGGGGCCGATTCTACTAACAAATTTGTGCAAAAATCGCAATAGCACCGCGACTGGATCACGACTTTTAAGGATTTTCTCATTCTACTAATGACCAACGAACCAACTGCGGCTACGTGTCAGTGGACGCCAACGATCGATCGAAACAATGTAAAAATCTATTCTGCTAACAAAGTCGTACATGAGCGTGACGTTTAGTCACATTCTGCTATTATTTTGACACTCGTTTTAATCGAATCAAAGCTGAATTCGGCAGTTCATCTGTCAAAATTACCGGTTGAACATAAGTCAGTAAAATGCAACTTTTATCGCATCGATCTAGGATTGCTTTCGTTTTTTTTCCTAAAAATATAATGTTTTACACAGATTTCGTTGAACTTGCCCATGTGGGTGACGTTAGAAAGGTAAGAGGAAGAAATTTTGGGTCAAGAGTATGCAATAATGCTTTGCCCCTTACGGATCGTCAGTGCGTTACGACATACCAATTCTCCAGAGACCTCATAAGAGCTTTGATTGACGAGATCAGTGACCACACATGCCCGTCAATCATCGTTCTTACGGAATTGATACGGAAAAAGGTAACACAGTTACAGTGTGTTACTACGTGATATTCTCTATTGACTCAGTCTTGGATGCACCGGCTTTTTATGTACCTGGTTCGTACCAAACACTGATAGGCCAGCCGCAATGTAAATGCAGTGTCAAAACTTTTAATTTCTTGAGTTTTAGTAATAAACTAGCTACTGTCCACGACTTCATCCGCGTCAAATTTTTGGTCCTCTGACCCTTCTCGTCGCACCGCATTGCCTGTCAGTTTTCGTCAATTTTTCGTTGCTGCTCCGCTCCTTTTGATCGTAGCGTGATGTTGTATAGCCTATAGCCTTCTTCAATAAATAGGCTACCCAATACAAAAAGAATTGTTCAATTCGGACCAGTTGTTCCTGAGATTATCGCGTTCAACCAAATAAACCAACTCTACAGCTTTAATATTAGTATAGATAGGTATAATGGAATATCAGGTATTTGGTAGTTAAAAAAAAACACAAATTTACAGACTGCTCTTGTAACATATTACGCCTATGTATATGCAAGGCTTAGTTACGGCATAGTAATGTGGGGAAACAGTACAGATGCACCAACACTGTTTACTGTTCAAAAGAAATTTGTCCATCCATATCATAGTAAATATACAACAGATAAATAGCTGGAAACCCCATTTTATAAAGCTAAATATTTTAACTCAGTACCTATACTCGAAATATGCAAATTTGCACATAAACACCAAGAATTTTACAATAAACGAGAAGACATACAAACAAGACACACATTCTGATACAAACCACAACTAAACCTACCTACATCCCATCTAAAAAAACATTCAACAAGCCCTCTGGTAATGTTAATAAATGTATACAATAATTTACCCGAATCAAATAGTAATGAAAATAAACTCCATCTATACACTAACAAATTAAAAAATCTATTAATAAGTAAATGTTATATCAGTATTAGCAAACATTTAAGTGATACATCCCTGAAACGCAGTTAGAATACCCAAAGCATGTTTTTTACTTATTTTGATTTTAGAATAAGTTAGATTATAAGTCCTACTCTACCTACTATATTTCTTTTGATGTGCCCGACAGGGCCCCACGATTGTAACTAAATCCAATGTTTACCACCTAAGCATATACATTGTGGAATGCAATAAAGTATCTATTGAGTATTGGAATGGTTCATGAAATCAAAAAACAATTGATGGAACAAAGCATTTTTATTTTTATATCAATTTTAACGTCAGACCACTTAGTATTTCATCTAAAAAAGTAGGGTCGTTTCACCACTCATGTTGATACCGTGTGCCAGATAGAAATACATAATATATTAATATTGCATGCTCAACATTGTAAGTGCACAACAGCTAACAGTCAGCAGGATGTCTGCCTTCCAAACTATTGCAACAGTATTGACCACGAGCAACTCTTGAGTCAGAAGTTGATATTTGGGTGTACCTAAGTTAATGTTCCTGAAAAGTATATATTGTATTTATGTTAGAAGGGGCTAACTAATATTATTATTTTTCTCATTGGTGTGCAAAAAAATGCAAAACAATGTTTTTCCCCGAAGAGTCAACAGGTAAAGTGTTTGTTTCGCAGATTGCCATGGAATGTAAATATTCCTGTATCCAAATTTCAATATTGAATAAACAGTTTAAATTCTTTCTTGCATCATCAATACACACTTTCTTCAAACTGCATCTAGATGGTTTTACAGAAGAAAGGGAAACATTCATAAGTTACTTCAAATCTGGAACAGTCTCGGGCAACATCTTCACACATTGTGTTGAAATCTTACTAAACAGTTAACAGCACATTATTTTGAATTACATGCTGTACCATCTTCAAGATTCCATTTTCATTATAATCCTTCAAGTACACACATGAAAACTGAAATATCAATTTCGTGCAATTAGAACGAAACGGATTAACTACTCCCTCTCAAAGAGAGGAGGCCTGTATCCCAGCAGTGGGAACATTATAAGCTGCTTATATATGTATGTTATGAGGAATAAGAGTATTAATTAAAGCAATTAAAACTCATTGAATTAAAGTAAATAGTGTTGCTGTCAGTTGACACTTGTCATTCAGCTATGTCAGATAGTGATGCGATTCGATTTTGTTTAACACGTTAGTCGAGTAACTAAAGGCTCGAGATCATTTTATTTATTTCTCACGCGCTGTCACTCGATGTAGTCGTGTTTTGATAAGTATCACGGAGTCTTCAACTACACCAATTCATAATTCAATATTATTAATATCGTGTGACAAACTGTCAAAATAATGTGATGTACTGAATCACGGATGTTTTAAATAATTATTCTGTAAGTATTAGTCAGTTGATAACGTGTAATTTGTCATCGTATCATCATTATTTATCAGATTGACAGTGGAATATGAGAAGAAGAAAATGCTCCCCGAACAGCAAGAGTCGATTGTAGCCCCAATATTGATCGGATGCCGCATTTTGAATTTTGCTATGATTATTTTCTTTTAAGTTATTATTTAATGTCTCGTTTTTAACTAACGAAGCTGCTAGAAACCTCCCTGAGAGAGGTACCTACTTTAGATTCAACTTGAATTAAATTGAGAAAATCAGTGCCTGACGAATTATAACTAGTAGTAGTAACATCACTAGCCAAACTGACAAGCCACCAAAAACTTCAATCCATTTCACGATGATTTTTAAACCACTCTAAGCGAGAGTCAATGAACTTAAAAACGCGATTAAACACCTGCACCGTCAATAGTTTTTTTTTATAATCAAAACAGATTTGATTACTACCTCGAACTGTAATTGGGTACATATATACTAAAAAAATCATAACATCGTTAAAAACGCTTCAATAAATGATTTTTTAGGTAAAATACGATTATTAGAAGTTCCCTTCGAGTCTTTAACATAACCGAAAGGTTTGATTTCACAGCTTTAGCTAGTTAGGGACGCAGAATGAAACGTTCTTCTGAGTTTTTGTTATTTATTAAGTTAATATGTTGTATTTTTGTAACAATAAAATATCAGTACAAAACTATAAATATGGTCAAGATATCTTTTTAAATTAGTAAATCCTTTATTGCCACTTATTCGTGTTTAGTGACATTTTTAGATTCTACTTTTTTCTTTGTGGTAATAATAAAACATACTTGTTTAATGATTACGACTGAAGGACATGTATCCATGGTCAGGAATAAATTAAAAAAAAAACTATTTGGCATGTTGGTAACACAGGAAGCCCACTCGTATGTTCCCGTAACGTTTCAGTTTCGATTCGGCGTAAGTTTCGTTTCGCTTGTGCTTTACAAATAGTAGAATGACTTTATAGGACATTATCGACCTGCGATCGAAATCTAACTGTTGTGAAAACACAACTGAACGTGTAACTTTGTAAATTAGTGGAATCGCCCCCCAGGTTACGGCATCGCTGGTAGAAGGCTGCAAGGGACCGGCTGGATCGGAATGTGGTAAATCATGACCGCGTGTCATGTGACTTATAAGTATCTACGAATGTACTTTACATGAAGAGTAGGTTAATTTGTGAGAACATTGTTGGCCTTGTAAACTGTAGATTTCTAGACCATCTTCAATTTTATTAAGTACTTAATACTAGTTGACAAGTTTACACTATCGTTCCATACATAGTATCGTAACACTGTAATTTGAAAACATTGCAAAAGCCAATTATTTTTAAAGAGCAACCGTGGAGTTTGTTGCCGGCTCTTCTCCATAGTAAATGACCAATTGACGTTTCAAACGTTTCAGAAGTGCTCATGGAGGTTTATGTAAAGTAAAATTTTTATTTCAAATTGCGTATAATACTTACAATAATCTATACTTCTATACTAATATTATAAAGCTGAAGAGTTTATTTGTTATAGTATGTTTGTTTGGTTGAACGCGCTAATCTCAGGAACTACTGGTCCGAATTGAAAAAATATTTTTGTATTGGATATGTTGCCTATTTATTGAGAAAGGCTATAGACTATATAACATCACGCTACAATCAAAAGGAGCAGAGCAGCAACGAAAAATTGTCTAAAACTGGCTGGGAATTCGATGCGACGGGAAGGGTCGAAGCAGCAAAAATTTGACGCAGATGAAGTCGCGGGCAGAAGCTAGTACTTACAATAGAAATACTTTTCATTTTGACAGCTCTACAAAATTCATTGCCTCATTTACGTTCCTGAGCTAACATTTTTTTTAAATATATGAAGCAGTGTATAACAGTTTCTTTCAATACAGTTCAGTTCAGTTTCCTTTTATTGTGTTAAGCAATTAGGTAACTGGTTTGAATTACAGTAAGGGCGCGTGAACCTTCCTCCAAAGGAATGAATGAATGCAGTCATGCATACGTAGGCAGGTAGAACCTTTTTTTGAAATGCCCAACTATTTTGATGAAAATACCATAACTGGTCTGTTATCAGTATTACCTTTAACTTAGTCTAAAATGTGCTAAACTCAGCTGGCTTGCGGCTATACGTTTACCGACTTAACAAAAAGTTGACCCTTCCCTAAAGCAAACGTGTTCTTAGCAAAGAATATGTGATAAAAACACAAATTTGTAACGCGTTAGCTAACAAATACTAGCTTTTGCCCGCTGCTTCGCCCGCGTGAATGTCGGGAATTAACGCAGTATTTCTCTAAAATAGAAGAATTTTTAGTTACTCCTAAGTTACTTCTTATTACATTAACTACCTGGCAAAAAAAAAGAGCCGTCAATATCTGTCCAGCCATTTCAGAGATTAGCCGGAATAAACAGATAGACAGACAGACAAAAGTTAAAAAAAAAATATTTTTCGGTGTAAGTACCGTATTTACTTTCATATGCATTTAGTAAAAAGCTGTTAATTTGAAATTACAAACAGACACTTCAGTTTTATTTATTTGTATAAATGAAACCACTAAGAAATGTTTATTAAGAATTTTTATTTTTAAAAGACTTCAGATTTACATATTAGTCATGTTCTTCTGAAATATGTTTGTTATTTCGGTATTTAGAAATGGCTATGCCTGTTATTTGGAAGTTAACCGGTCAAATGGTGTAGTTGAAGAAACAATTAAAAAGCCATTGTCTCTCGCGTGTATCCACGTCCGGCATACTAAGGGTTAATCGATTTATATTCTCGGGTAAAAAGGGTAAGGTAAAACAGGTAGAATTATGTGGACATAGTGAGACCTTATTGGTGTTGTTCTTCAGGAAGGTAAGACGCATAGTACTCGCAACCGGTGTGTGTGTATTATAATATCAGATGTATGACGTAACCGACGCAAAAGAGTGTGTAAGGGTCGCAGCAGTTGGCGCTTTGGAGCTTTTGCTTATCTCCATGAACGTAACGAAGCAAAAGAAATATCAGATGTGGTCAGATCAGATCAGATCAGATCACATATTGATTGACTAATGTTTAGTATTGTGTAATAAATTTTAATAATTAGAATCAATTTTATATTATGTAATTTAATAATTTAATTTAATTTAATAATGTAATCATTTAATTTAATTCAACAATTTACACTTAAGATAAGTAAGTGAAATTTACAATGCCCTTACAGGGTGCATGTCTTAATACTGTCATGAAATTTTAATGCATGCCTACTAATGAGTGTTTAACATGTTAGCAAATCTATATCTATCTATACTTATAATAAAACTGTAGAGAGGTCAATTCTGTACATTGAAAATATATTCCAAATTAATACTAGAGGATGAATGGTGATCGATACTGATGCCAAAAATGCAATCAGTAAATTTTTTGTCTGTCTGTCTGTATGTGCACGCATGGGTCAAAAAGTACTGAAGGGATTTTAACCAAACTTAGAACGATTGTAGTCCATACTCCTGGCCAGGTTATAGGCTATATAAAATAACGCTATGACACATAGGGGCCGAACAGTGATAATAAATTTGAAGCAAGTTGGATGAAAACGCGCTTTCGAGCTCTTATCCTCGCATACATTGATCATATAGGCTACTTTTTATCTCGTTAGTACATTCACGCGGGATATTTTCCGACCTCCACGCGGGCGAAGCCGCTGGCAAAAGCTAGTAAATAAATAAATATGTAGCGGATCGTACCAGTGACTTTTTGAACCTGTTGGCTATCCCCATGGGAGGAAGGCGTGAGTTCATGTATGCCTAAAATTAATTTTATCGACACGGTCGATAAAACTTTCACCAATCTTGAACTCAACCAAAATGTACAACGAAAGCAACATCTTCCAACTGCAGAAATTAAACAAAACTTTACATTGAGTTAACTCTATGATCTTAATTAGGAACGGTATTCCAAATCTTATCTAAAATGTTGATTGAAATGACTGCAGTTTAACTTGTAACTAAACTAAGTTTTTTTGAAAGAATGCATCTTCTATTGTGTGTCGAACTGTAGCTCTATTTGAATTAGTCGTAAGGAATTTCAGTCTCATAGTGATTGGCTTGTGGCTTCATAATAACATCTGCAAGATACTATCGATCAGTTTAAGCTACGGTTACTGCGATGGGTCGGTGGATGGGTGAACAACTTTACATTCCAAGACCCTTCATGCCTTGAAAAACACGGTCTTGGCGGTCCTTCTTAGATCTTTCAACCTTGGGTCATCATAACCCTGAAAATCTGACAACTAGTCTTACCGAGGGGTATCCAGTAACTGCGTTGTGGAAGTCAAATAGGTAGTCACTCCATATAAAATACTAGTACTTAGGTAGATCCGGCTAGACTGGAAGCTGACCTCAACACAGTTGGGAAAAGACTAGGCAGATAAACTAATTTCTAAATTATTACCACTCTTTGCAGAGTATAGGCATCGCTTCATTTGTGCCATGCGTGCCTGACCTGTGTGAGTCCCATCCAAGTTTTTCCCGTGAACTTCTGAAGGTCGCCAGGCCACCTAGCTATTAGTCTTCCAACGCTCCTTCTACCGATTCTCGCCCTTCTTGCCTATCTTCATTTAAAAGCCGCTATGTCCATTACGGTTAACCATTATAAGTCTAATCTAGACTATATTACAGATATAAAACTAACTAATATTTTAAATGCAAAAGTAAGTTGGTTTGGTTGTTAAGATTTTACGATAAAATTACTGAACGGATTCGATGAAATTTGGCACACAGATATACATGATCTAGGTAAGGACAAAGGCTACATTTCATCCTGAATCGTAGGCAAAGTCACGGGCAACAGCCAGTTAATAATAATGCAATTAGTAATTAGCATAAAATCAGCATTCCATAGTTACGATTCGTTTTCTAATTGTTTCGACAGACTATTACAATTTGAGTCAAACTCATTTCTATCTCTCACTTAATTTACATAAAAAATACAGGGATGGCAAGTATTTACAGAGTTTTTGTGAAATTAAATTCCAATTTTGTGTAGTTCAAGAAGTACTGTTTCTGAATGGTGTATTGACCCTGTATTATAATTAGACGAATTAATTACTATAAGCCTGAAATTTACAACAGGTAACCTTTACCTTTCTCCTTAAGAAGTTATAGTCACAACTAAGCACCTAGTCGGTACATGGACTAAGTTAGAGGTACATGAACTAAGCACCATATTAATTTATGAGCACTGAGTAACCTGACTTACTGCTTGGGAGTTGGCTGGGAGCCTGGGACCCATCTCATTACTATTGAATCGTTTAAAGCTGTATTATCATATCTAAATACTTGTAATATTGTTTAGGTTTATTTGTAGGATGATAAAGTGAAGGCCGTAGGAATACGTTGGATGCGAGAAGCACAGAACAGTTCGAAGTGGCGATGCTCGGGGGAGGCCTATGTCCAGCAGTGGCCGTCTTTCGGCTGAGATGATGATGATGATGATGATGATAAACTGACTATGAGAGTTGTGTGGGTGCAGTGAAAACGGCCGTGACTTACATGTTGAAGGTCTTTTTTTTTTTTTTTTTCAGGATGGGAAATCATCAAATGACTTCTCCCGCTCTGGGCGGAGCGGGAGGGCGTGTCAGACTTTTACTGACTAAAACCCACCCGTGTTCCATCAGTTGCCCATGTGCCAGGGTCACGGTATCTCTTTCGAACAATCACGCGACCCCGGCAAGGTTGAAGGTCTTAGGGCCGAACCCAGATAGGCGCTCTTCCTGGTGTAAATTATTTAATTATTGCTGCTTTCAAAACGTTGAAGGAAAACATCATGAGGAAACCTTGTCCTAGAACCAAAATTTGCGGACATGTGACTTCTACCAACCTGCACTGTGTTCGAGTGGTGGATTACGGCCTATTCCGTCCTACCGAGAAGAGGCCTGTATCCCAGCAGTGGGAACATTAAAGGTTGATTATCTACAAGGTGTTTTTTTTTCAATGAAATTATTTTTATTATGCGTGTATTACCAGATGTATGATCCTAACCTAAACAAAAAGAATAGGTCGTAGTAAATGGCGTGCTGTAGTTTCTGCCTACCCCCTTCGGAAAAAGGCGTGCTTTTATGTAGGTATGAATATTTTTATTATACTAGATAGGTAAACAAATCAGAAGGGTTTGTGGCTAAGTAATAAAACATCAAAAGTCAATTATTCAAACTAGGCTGAGAGTCAGCACTTTTTGAACGTCAAAGTTACAAAAGACAGTCCCCCCAAAACGCCCGCCCTTCGAAACTTCCTAGTGCTTTAGCTGGGAAAAAAAGTGGCGGAACAAACTCCCCAGCAGAAAAGCTGGGGTTGATCGATCAGGTTAACCCTTTCCTACCGGATTGGAAATTTTGTAAGATATTTCCTAATTGAACCATATTTTTTTTAGATTTCTTTTAATAATAAAATCAATCAAAATCACTGACGAAATCCTTGTTCATTTTTATCGTTATTTTAGCACTAAAACTTAAAATTATACACTTAAAATTATAATCTAAAACCATATGAATTGTATAGTTCATAACTACAATCTTAAATAATAATATAAAACAAATAACACTTACCCCGTCTATTCTATTTTTAAATGTTTTCTAAAACAAAAGCAATCCGCAGTTCTCAAATCCGAAACTGTCACTTGCGGGCGGTCGCTACTTGAAAGTATCACTTGCGGGCGGTACATAGGCAAAATTTAAATAAATCACTGTGATTGGCTAGCGTAGTGGTATTCGAAAGGAACGTCAGTGCCCAATACGTAATGCGCGATCGTATCGTCGAAATAATTAACGGGGAATCACCCGGTACAAATTAGTACCGTCAGTTAGGAAAGGGTTAAGCTACCGCGGTTGCTCCGTGGATGGGTGACCAACTTTACATAAAAAGACCCTCAGCACCTTGGAAAGCGCGCTAAGCCGTTAGTCTCGGCTGTCATACGTGGATCTGATAGTCGTTGCCGGTCGATAGAAGCCTGAAAGTTCTATAACCAGTCTTACCAAAGGGGTATCTGGTAACCGGGTTTTGAAGGTCATATAGGCAGTCGCTCCATATAAAATATTGATATTCTACTGTAAAGAATAACACCACCCTATTTCTTCCCGTGGGTGTCGTAAAAGGCGACTAAGGGACTTACTAGAGAATGGGCAGCAGCGTTCACTATGCATTTTACCACCATGCTGCGATCGCCAACCCGCCTGCAAAGCGTGGTGATTATGGCTAAGCCCCCCAAATTGGGGGATGCCTAAGTCCAGCAGTGGACGTCTTGCGGCTGGAATGATGATGATGATGATGATGATTCTGCTGTATCTGGTTAGACCGTGACCCCAAAATACTTGGGAAAAGGTTAGGAGAATTATGACGTCTTAAATAAAACCTCCCACTTGCGGATAGATTGTTTTACAATTCGAAGGTTACGGTTATTTCTAAGGTCACCTAAAATCTCTAAGGAAAGAAGAAGTACTTATGAAAGCTACAAAAAAAAAATACTGTTTATGTTAGTACCGATAGGCATATAAATGAAAACGCAATATTAGGTCCTAGAAATATTCTCGAACGAAGCAATTACCCTCAATTTTTTTCCTATCGAGAGTTTATTCCACCAAAAATAATAGCGAAAATAATCAAACAATATTTTATCCGAGATCTAAAGCAAAGTTTACCCGAATTAGTTATTATTTCGGTATTTCAATATCATATCGACCTCGTCTAGACATTATTAAGTTTGCGTAGTATTAGGGGTGATGCACACTTGAAAGTTGCGGCCACAGAAATCGAATTTCGGTAATAGAATTGAAATGGTGCTGAAAAGGTACCAAGAGCGGTGTCGATAAATTCAATGAACAACTATGGCAATTGAATGGCACTGTTCAAAAGATATGGCTATTAAGTGATTTAATTTTCAAAAAGATCATCTTTTGAGCCGAAAGACGTCCACTGCTGGAAATAGGCCTTCCCCAATTTGAGGAGTTTGCCATAATCGCCACGCTTGGCAGGCGGATTGGCGATCGCAGGACGTTGGTAAAATGTATAGAGAACGCTGCTGCCCATTCTCTAGTAAGTTCCTAAGTCTCCTCTCGACACCCACAGGAAGAAATGGGATGGTGCTATTCTTTACGTCCGGCACCAGCCGGAACAAATAGATATTTTAAATAAAAATTAAACCGCCGAAAAACTGAAAAGCATAAAATAATAAACCTTAAAATTATGAGCGCTTTGAGTGATCCTTGTTCATTGATTTTTCAGCGCCGACTCAAAATTTTAAGGTTTATTATTTTATGCTTTTCAGTTTTTCGGCGGTTTAATTTTTTGTTAAAAAGTTTTTATTTTATATTTTTTCGTAGCTTTAATTTACTAATAATACTTGGCAAAGTATACCCTATCCAACACAAAAAGAATTATCAAAATCGGACTACTCTGTATAAAGTTATACGTGTTTATACATTACAATCAGTGAGTGAACAATCAATCATCCTCTGTTTTCCGACCCTTAGGGTTTGATTTTGTTTTCCAAATTTATATGGGACCACCTTGGGAGTATACCCTTTCCAATAGAAGAAGAATTGTCACAATCGGACCACAATGTAAAAAGTTATGCGTGGTCATACATAAAAAAAAAAAAAAAAATATACGCGTGGAATTGATAACCTCCTCCGTTTTTTTTCGTCGGTTGAAAAAAGAAAAACATTTTGAAGTGATAATGATTGGATTTGAAGATTTGGATATTTTCAGTAGCAGCCTGGAGTCTATTTTTGTGTCCAGTAGTTGACAATAAGCTCGCCCATGTGACTAAAATATAACTGGCAAAATGTGGGTGTACTTTTAGTATTTTTGTAAAACACTTCGAATACAGCCGTGATGTTATATTATTTTCTCATATGGCCTGGCCTGTTAGTCTAGTGGTTAGTGACCCTGACTGCTAAGACTGAGGTCGTGGTTTGGATTCCCACCCAGGACAAATCTTTGTGTGATGAGCACAATCATTTGTCCAGTGTCTGGGTGTAATTTATCTATATTATGTATGTATTTAGAATTATATAAGTATACTAGTTGACCGTACAGACGTTGTCCTGTTTCCTAAAACTCGATAGCAGCGCTCGAGCTATGCTTGGAGTATCTCTGAGGGACAGAATCCGGAATGAGGTGATCCGGCAGAGAACCAAAGTTGTCGACATAGCTCATAGGATTAGTAAGCTGAAGTAGCAGTAGGCCAGCTACATTGGCCGTAGAACCGGTGACCGTTGGGCTACCCCACGTCTACACGTGTTCTTGAGTGGAGACAGCGAATCATCAATCTGACGCCCACAGGTTAGCTGGAGCGACGATCATCGCAGGGTGGCTGGTAGCAGCTGGATGAGAGTTGCCGAAAATTGAGCTGAATGGCGTGCAATTGGGGAGGCCTATGTCCAACAGTGGACTGCTATAGGCTGATGATGATGATGCTGATGATGATGATAGAAGCGCCACCGGACCCAGTAGGTCCAATAGTAAATCTAAACCATCCAGGGTGCCACCCAAACGCATACAAAAAAAAACATTCAAATCGGTCCAGCCGTTTAGGAGTTCAGTGACATACACACGTACAGTAGAATTATTTATATAATGATTTATCAGTTCTCTGGTATCCATAGTACAGGCTCTGCCTAGTTTGGGATCAGATATCGGTGTGTGGGTTGTCCCAAGATATTCTAATCATTATTTCTATGGGAACCAAACAACTTTGATTGAGTGTGTGCCTTCTAGAGCATAATAATTATGATGACACGCTTCATTAATTCGGATTTCTGCGGTCGCAATTAATTTGCAAATCAAGATTGCTGCGACCAAATTAACAGCTGATGAGATTTTCATGTTAGTACTAAGATATATCAGTAAGTTTAAACTTTTGAACCTTTATTGTAGTACAGAACATTAATTTGAGTGTTTCATCTGTGGAGTTTTAATAGGAGTTTACTTAAAATAGGTGCTTGTTAAAGAGAAATGACTATATATATTTGTAGTTTCTTAGTTAACATACCTTACATTGTGTCTTTATTTCTAGTTAGTTAGAGGTGTACTTATATTATACCAATAATTAATAGAGAGCGAAACACCCAGATTCCTATTGACAAATTCTAGATTGAAAAATTCACTAACACTCTTTTTGACTGGCCTGTTAGTCTAGCGGTTAGTTACCCTGACTGCTAAGACTGAGGCCGTGGGTTCGATTCCCCCCCAGGACAAATCTTTGTGTGATGAGCACACTCATTTGTTCTGTGTCTGGGTGTAATTTATCTATAATAATATGTATGTATTTAGAAATATATAAGTATGTTTATCAGTTGTCTGGTTGCCATAGTACAGGCTCTGCCTAGTTTGGGATCAGATAACGTTATGTTGGTTGTCCTAAGATATTTTATTATATTTTCCCGGCCCGGGAAGGGAAATCAAGACTTCAGTTTCAGCAGTAGCGCTAGCGTCCTCTCGACCAAAGAGGCAATCCGTATTTATGTTCATTAAGTACAGAAAAACAGCTTAGAGCCTAGTTCATCACCATCATCATTTCAGCCGACAAACGTCCACTGCTGAACATAGGCCACCTCCAAAGGGAGGGTATTGCCATAATCGCCACCTTTGGTGAGCGGATTGACGATTGCAGTATAGTGGTAAAACCCATAGAGAACGCTGCTGCCCATTCTCTAGTAACTCCCTTAGTCGCCTCTTACGACACCCACGGGAAGAAATAGGATGGTGTTATTCTTTTATATGCTACGTTCGGCGCCACACGGTACCTAGATCCTAGTTACAAATCATCTATACTAATATTATAAAGCTGAAGAGTTTGTTTGTTTGATTAATTGAACGCGCTAATCTCAGGAACTACTGGTCCGAATTGAAAAATTATTTCTGTGTTGGGTAGCCTATTTATCGATAAAGGCCATAGGCTATATAAAGTCACGCTACAACTAAGAGGAGCGGAGCAGTAATGAAATATGTTGCGAAAACGGGGAAAATCGCATGGGTAGGCGATTCGATGCGACGGAAAGGGCCGAGGAAACAAGAAACTAATCGCGGACGAAGTCACGAGCAGTAATATATGTATAACAACGACAAACATCTAGTTACAAGATATAAAATACTAGCTTCTGCCCGCGACTTCGTCCGCGCCAATTTTGTGCTCCCATGACCCTCCCCGTCGCATCGAATTGCCTGCCAGATTTTATCAATTTTTCATTGCTGCTTCGCTCCTTTTGATTATAGCGTGATGTTATATATACTATAACCTTTCCTAATAAATAGGCTACCCAACACAAAAAGGTTTTTTCAATTTGGACCTGTAGTACCTGAGATTACCGCGTTCAACCAAATAAACAAACAAACAAAACTCTTCAGTTTTATAATAATATATTATAAGTATAGATTAATATTGGTAATGTTAATCAAACAAAAGCCATTAAAACAAAATAATAATGTCAGAAGCATTATATTCTCATATATTTTTCTTATTCACCACCATTATTATCGCATCTTTTCGTCGACTACATTTCTGCGACCAAGGTCGCAATAATCCAATATGTAGGCTCCCCTATAATATGAGTAGTAGGTAAATATTATTGCTTTATGGAAATATAACAGTATTTTCTAATCTTTGATTTTGATTACATTTTGCGTAAACTTCCTGACTCACATGTATTAGATTTATTTGTAATACCTTCTGCCCGAAACTTCGTCCGCGTAAAATTGAGTCGCATGACCCTCCGCGTCACATCCTATTGCCCACCTGTATCATCTTTTTTTCTTTTTGCTCAGCTCCTACGGATCATAGTGTGGTAGTGTGGTAAATCCGGCTGGTAGTTGCAGAGATAACCCCCTACTTAGAAACTTACGAACACATTTTACCTCCTCATAATATTATAGTATAGATGATGTCCCATGATCATCATCAAATCCTGTAATACTTATTAGTGAAACCTTAAAAAAACCCTGACAAAATATTCATTTCAGTCATTAAAACACTATCCGAATTGATTAAGTAGTTTCTGAGAAAACTGCGTACTTGAAAGCTACAAACATACGGATCAAATACAGAACCTCCTTCTGTTGAATTCGCTCAATTTAAAAAGGTGAATATTTACAAAATCACAGTTATAAAAATATAAAAAATGTTTATTAGTAAAATAGTTCCGTAAAATGCCTGCAGTATTCATCAATACATTTGTGAAATATGCTGCAGTGGTCATAAAAATACTAGTTTATATTAAAAAAATATCGCGTGAGGCCTGGGCGTCAATGTCATTATACAGTTTCCATGTTTAATAATTAAAAATCGTTTCTACTTGCTATGTGAACAACGACAATGTTTAATAAAACATGAAGTTTTCATTACAAAATAAATTTAAATGTCACTCAGAAACCTATAGTAAACTTTGAAACAATCTGCCTAGCCTTTTTCAACTATGTTGGGTACGGCCAGTAGAACCTGGTGCAGTTGATTACTATCTGAGCTCCATAACCTAGAGTCTGGGTAACACGATTCCCCTTCGTAAGACTGATTTTCACACTATGAGGGTTCTGAGTACCCTTCAAAGATGATGAGAATGATTATCATAGATCTACGAATAACAGGACCAACAACTTGACATGCTTTCCAAGGCACAGAGATCTGTCTTCCACAACCTAGATGAGTATCACGGTTGCCCTTGGTAAGAGTGGTTGTCGGACTTTTGGGCTTCTGAGTACCCGTAACGAATGTCAAAGATGACATAACCAATAGATTTACGTGCTAACGAGGTACGGTGCAGTCTCGATATGTAACTGCACCCCTAGCCAAGTTGATAATCTGCAATCGTTAACGGTAGTCGCTCAACGTTAAGTCACGTGGTTAGAACAAACGAACAGAAAATTCGTAGCCAAATTCACATCGTTCAAAATGATAGAATGATTTTTTATCGTTTCTACAATGTTCAACGCTAAATCCTTTGTTATAAGGTGTCGTTTTTCTAAAGACATTGTAGAACGAGCGCCGACTCAGGCGCTTCAACATGGCTACCAACTTATCGTTTTCTACAATTGCTGACACTGAGGCGTTACCGATTGTAGAACTGTAAACGTTTGTGACTTGGCTAGGGGGGCTGATGATCACCCATCCACGGACCGCCTGTGGCAAGCGTTGCTTAACCTTCGATCAACCCGTGCGACTGTTCTTATTATTCACGAACCCCTCTTCTCATAGCAAACTTTGAAACATTGGAAGGTCATTAACTCTTAAAATAAGACCCGTGAATGAATACAAAGCTCAACATTAAAGCCATAATAGGTTTAGACCTGCGATTCAAAACGGTTCGAAGGAAAGTTTTCATTTTCAATACTAAAGTCTTGTTAATTCGCTTAGACCCTTCTATTATTCCTAAGTCATTTGTAAAGCTAATCTTTCGAGAATAGTGCCCGGGGGTGTAAATTCAAGAAATTCTGTGAATAGTTTGAATTTCTTAAACTCCGTAGCGGCAACCTCGGGGCACAACGTAGAAAGATGCAGAAAATCGACTCCATATAACGAGGATTAGCGGCAGAGTAGACAAAAATGACGTTCCGTGTAGACACTAAAAGTTTTCTACCAGAAAGTATTATAAGATACCGCTTTTTAGGGTTCCGTTGCCAAATGGCAAAAAACGGAACCCTTATAGATTCGTCATGTCTGTCTGTCTGTCTGTCTGTCCGTCCGTATGGCACAGCCACTTTTCTCCGAAACTATAAGAGCTATGCTGTTGAAACTTGGTAAGTAGATGTATTCTGTGAACCGCATTAAGATTTTCACACAAAAATAGAAAAAAATCATTAAATTTTGGGGTTCTTCATACTTAGAACTGAAACTGAAAATATATTTTTTCATCAAACCTATATGTGTGGGGTATCTATGGATAGCTCTTTAAAAATGATATTGAAGTTTCTATTATCATTTTTTTCTAAACTGAATAGTTTGCGCGAGAGACACTTCCAAAGTGGTAAAATGTGTGTCCCCCCCCCCCCCCCGTAACTTCTAAAATAAGAGAATGATAAAAGTAAAAAAAATATATGATGTACATTACCATCTAAACTTCCACCGAAAATTAGTTTTAACGAGATCTAGTAAGTAGTTTTTTTTTAATACGTCATAAATCGTAAACCGCAATTTACCTTTCATTCAATAAACTCAAATATTAAAAAAAACCATTTAATTTCATAAACATAAACCTTATGCATAAACCGTGAATACGGTTTGTACGGAACCCTCAGTGCGCGAGTTCGACTCGCACTTGGCCGGTTTTTTTTACTGTCTTTACCATTGCGAATACAAAATCAAATTGTATTCACTACCTTAGACAACTGTCAGTTGTCAGTGTGATTTTGACAGTTAGGGATATTAAACTTTCGTCTGAAATAGTCTTCTTATGAAAGGACCTAGAAAAAACTCAAAAGATAAAATTACAGATTCTAGAATGATTTCTACGGTGTGATATCAAAAAGGGAGAAACGAAATGTCACTTTGTATATGTCACCGTCAAATTGTAAATACCGTTACATTACTATTTATATAGCGAGATTATAATCTGACGGTTCAGAATCTTTCGGTAGAAGATAATCTCGCGACATAGATTATAATCTGACGGTACTTAAAATGTATAATATCTGGTTGACCGAGCTTTGCTCGGTATTTTTTGGTAAATTGTGTTCAAAATAATAAGTTTAAGTTCAAGTTGACTATTGATAAAGTTGGTCATTGAAAACATGAACAAAACGACATTGTATAAAAATGAATCCTAGCTAGATCGATTTATCGCCCCCGAAACCCCTTGTATACTAAATTTCATGAAAATCGTTGGAGTCGTTTCCGAGATTCAGATTATATATATATATACAAGAATTGTTCGTTTAAAGGTATAAGATAAAGAACTGCGTCTATTCTTCGTAGAAATAAAAAGCGTCATGCTAAGCCGGCTGTATCGAATCGACCTTCTATACCTAATTTTTTTGTGTCTTTGGGGTTGAGAGGGTACAAAGGGGTGAAACGTAGCAAGTTTCAGTGTAGGTGTTATTATTTCGCGTGTATTTTCGTAACATTATTATTGCTTTTAATTAGGCTAACGGTTTTTGGTAATAAGAGCGTGAGGCTTCGTGTCTTTTAGGCTTTTAGACGGTTTTTGTTGGTAAATACGATCGTATGAGCCCGTGTCGTTTTGACTTGAATTGAGCTTAAAACCAGAATATTTTTCAGTAATTTGAATTTAAAATACACATATTTTATTACAGTCATAATTGTTAGTCTTTTTTACACACCCATGTTTAGTCAATACAGAAGCCAGTTGATTGCAATCCAACAATTTATATTCCACGTTCACAAAACACGACCAAATAAAACCAAACAGCTTCCTACCCCAATCAGCATGCAAATTTACCCCCTTTTAACCCAAGTATCAATAACATAAAATTTCGGCATCTATTCTGACATACTTCATTTTATTCGACAGCCAAGGGTCAAAACTCATTTTATTTAGCAACTAGAAGGGTCAACACTCATTTTATTTTGTTACAACCTAGGGTCACGACTCATTTGTTTTTGTTGGATGGTAATTCTTCATGCTAACGAATATCTCTTTAATTTTGTCGGGAATTCGTAGAGTGACGATGTAATGGAAGTTGGTATTTGGGGAAAGGGTTGGTGATGTATCCTGAACTGAATTCTTATGACTTCGTTTGTAGTAATTTCGGGTATATTTTCTCTTATAGATTATATCAAATATTTTGGAAGAAATAACAGAGTAGTGACGGGTGAAAAGGGTGTTCTAGAGATACAGCTATGTGCCAATTAGCTGTATGTCTAGAATTTTGCTTTTATCAATCTTAATATGCACCAAAATTTTAAATAATAACTTACTAAATAAGTACTTATCATTGCACGGCTTACTACACGTTACACTAGCGATTACAGTTTATTCAGTCAAAGATTACATCACGATATTATTGTGTAAGTAAGACGGAAGATGTAGAGTTGTAAGGCCTCCCACAAGGTGGACCGATAACCTTGTGAAGGCTGCTGGAATCCGCTGGACGCGGGAAGCACAGAACCGGTCGAAGTGGCGGAGGCAGCAGCGGACGTCTTTGGGTTGAAATGATGATGATTATAATGAATGTATAGCACAGAAGCGTGAAGACTGACTCATGACAAAGGAGAAGCTTAGGAGTGGACGAAGTCGGGCTGTGAATGAGACTACAATATCATTATCACAGGGAGAGAAGGATTGAAGCATCAGCAAACATACATTAATAATAAATATCTTTGGACAACCAACACACTGTTATCTGATCCCAAACTAGGCAGAGCCTGTACTATGGCAACCAGACAACTGATAAATGTACTTATATATTTCTAAATACATACATATTATAGATAAACTACACCCAATATGTATGAATTATTAATGAACTAGCTTTTGCCAGCGGCTTCGCCCGCGTGGAGGTCGGAAAATATCCCGCGGGAACGTACTACCGGGATAAAAAGTAGCATATGTCCTTTCTCAGGCTCTAAACTATCTGTGTACCAAATTTCATTTAAATCGGTTTTTTAGTTTTAGCAGGAAAGCGAGACAAACAGACAGACAGAGTTACTTTTGCATTAATAATATTAGTGTGGATTTCAGACAATCGTATCACGAGCCACATTTTAGAGCCGAAACTTAGCATTCAGAAAGGTTTTTGTTGGCCTCAAAATCATCATAATTTTTGTAGGTCTAACACGTAGCTATGAAAGATAGACTTAGATGCTAATACCGTAAAATAACTTTATCAGTGACATATTTCAAGACTACGGACTTTTTATTTTTTCTATCTGATTTCCTTCCCTTTGAAGACGAATTATCTTTGATTATTTTCCGATCTAGAATCTTAAAGACTCCTTGCCTTTTTCATGCAAATAACTGAGGATACAATTACCATATTTTTGTATGCTTTGCTTTAACTTATTGTGGGGTTATGAAAATGGAAGTCTAGGGGTGCCGTGGTGTTATTATCTTCAGGAGTTTTTTTTATTTGTATGATATTGAGCTTGTGTTCTGTAAAAATCTTTAGGTAAATTCCATTCGCCGTTAGGTAAGTGACCTAGTATGCTATAATCGAATGCAGATATACATATATTGCTTACTAGCTTTTGCAAGCGGCTTCACTCTCGTGAAGGTTGAAAATTACCCAACCAGAATGTGCTACCAGAGTAAATAGTTTCTTGGGTCGACGGCGCGTTGTGTTCCAAGCGCGCCACAATGAGATGTCAGCAGTATTGAAGGGGTCCGCTAGGACCGATGCCTGCCAGGGTAACGAGATTTGTTCGAAAGAGTTACCGTGGTCCTGGCATAGAGGCAACTGAAGGAACGCGGGATGGTTTTATTCAGTAAAAGTCTGACACGGAGAGCGGAAGACGTCATTCGATGATTTCCTACGAATAAAAGAAAGGGTAAATAGTATCCTTTTTGTTAATCTAGATTATAAACTGTGTGTTATCCGTTTTTACGTGATTGAGTAACAAACTTCTAAAATAGGTACAATATTCACATTTATAATTTTATTAGGGTGTAAAATTTTGGGAGCGCTTGAATTTCTTGTTTTGGTTACCGGCTGAGTAAAAAACATTATCGGTATGAAACTACAAATACTTGGTTTATTTTATACTTTACTGAAATCATCAGTCCGCTTGCTAACCGTGCTGAATATCCTGCCGGGGTCGCGTGATTGTTCGAAAGAAATACCGGCACATGGGCAACTGATGGAACACGGGTGGGTTTTAGTCAGTAAAAGTCTGACACGCCCTCCCGCTCCGCCCAGAGCGGGAGAAGTCATTGGATGATTTCCCATCCAGAAAAAAAAAACCGTGCTGAATATATAGCATAAAAACATGTGAGTTTATTCAACGAGTCTTTTTATACTATTCAGATTTTATTTGAAGTTTTATATTTCCTAAATGCCTTCATCCCGCTCTCTGCCAAAATCCACCATCCAAACACAAAAAATCAAACAGGTAAAAGTATATAGCCTAGTAAAGGTCTAAAAACCTAATAAAATATAATTCTAATTCCGCTCAACGTGAACTCAGTCGAATGTGACACCTATATATGATTTCCCTTGGCTGATTTGACGTCATACCTTCTACCCTATATTAAAATGGGATTATTAAATTCTGCTTTGCATATTGGAAAAGCGGTAATAATTTTATATTAATATATTGGATCTGATCAAGATAGGCTCGTGGCCTAAATAATAACAGCTGCATGGATCGATCGAAGGTCAAAGGTTAAGTTACTCTTACCAAGGTTGGTCTGTGGATGGGTGGAGAGCATGGTGAGCCGTTGTACCCAGTTGTCATTCACAGCTCAATAAGCAGTTCCTATATCCTTGCAAATAAATATATCATTCATTCATTCATTCATTCAAGTCTTACCAAGGGGTAATGTCATCATTTCATCTGAAAGACGTCCACTACTGGACATAGGCTACCCGCAAGGCTTGTGGTGATATAAGTGCAAAACAAATTTATTTGAAAAAAGTGAGGTACAGTTCGTTACAATAAATATAAGTCACAGTGTAGGGCAAAATTGAAAAGACAAAAAGTAACATAATTTGAATCTGGCGTCCTAGCTAGGTTATATAGTAACCTGTATTAAGCTTCGCCAGCCCAGGTTCCCATATGAGTACAAACAATTATACTAGACTGTTATAGTACTATAAGGAGCAAACGAATTTAACTTATAACTAAGGGTTAGTATAGTGTGTTTCGTGATGTAGGTATGGTGCGTTAGTGTGTGTGTGTGTTTTGTGATGTAGCTGTGTATGTAAGTGTTTGGTAATGTAGGTGTTGTGTGTGTGTAAAGTAATAACGGAGTTTGAGTTATATTATCGCCACGCTTAGCAGGCAGGTTGGCAATCACAGTATAGTGATTAAATGCATAGAGAACGCTGCTGCCCTTTCTCTAGTAAGTTCCTTAGTCGCAAGAAATGGGATGATGCTATTCTTTGCTTCCGGTACCACTGAACGGGATTGGAGAGGTCAGATAGGCGCGCCATGTAAAATACTGATATTCAGCTGAATAGTGTCCGGTTAGACCGAAAACCGATCCTAACATAGTTGGGAAAAGGCAAAATGAAGATTGGATTTGATCAAGGGTGTCAAAAATTTTACAGAGTATTCTGAGATGGTTAGGTCATGCTATGAGTTCAAGGCGACAACAAACAAGGCAGAGTTATGTGGAAATCCCGGGACGCTCTGGAAGGACATATTACCTTACTAGCTTTTGCCAGCGGCTTCACCCGCGTGGAGGTCGGAAATAATCCCGCGAGAACATACTACCGAGATAAAAAGTAATCTATGTGTTACTCCAAGTTATAAACTATTTGTGTGTCAAATTTCATCCAAATCAAGTCAGGATTTTTTGCGTGAAAGAGGAATAAACATCCATACATCTATGCATCCATACAACAAACTTTCGCGTTTATAATATTAGTAGGATTCGTAATGTTCTGAAAAGTCAGGAGCGTAGTACTCGAAACCGGCGGGCTAATATGATTAGATATATTAAACGTAAACGAAGCAAAAGAAGTATAGACAGATAGTAGCAGGTGGTGTTCTGTAGTTTTAGCCTGGTAAAAAGACGTGACTATATATATGATGTGTTGAGTAAGGTTATAGTGTGGGAGGTTCACGTGCTAAGTATTGAATGGGAAAATTGTGAGGCCTTTGTCTAGAAGTGAGCTGTGGTTGACTGAAATTATTGATTGATTTATGTTCCGGGTTCTGGCTCTGAGCGACTGGGTATAAATCAAAGCCTTATTTCAAAGCCGTAGGCGCGAGCTTGCGGGCGGCGAGCAATGGGTAGCTCGCCGCCCGGTAAGGACAAAGCTCGGGTCGACGGCGCGTAGTGTTCCACGCGCGCCTCAAAGAGATGTCAGCAACAATGAAGGGGTCCGGTAGGCATCGGCCTACCGGGGTCGCGTGATTGTTCGAAAGAGATACCGTGACCCTGGCACATGGGCAACTGATGGAACACGGGTGGGTTTTAGTCAGTAAAAGTCTGACACGCCGGAGAAGTCATTTGATGATTTCCCATCCAGAAAAAAAAGCCTTATTTCCGTTTTTAATAGACGCTTATCTCAGTTAAGGCATTAGGTATGATCAGGGACTACGTACTTAACTAACAGCCCGTTGGTCTCGGGACTGCTGAGCGTGGGGTCTTTGGTTCGATTCCCGGATTACGCAAAATGTTATTGGGCTTTTCGATTATGAATTTTTTTCTTAATAGCCCGGGGTTCGGAAGTTGGTTGTTTGGTAGCCCCACGCCTTAGAAAGCGTGTCACCTCGTTAAGCCGTTGGCCTTGCGTCGGATCTTTCTACGGTCGACTATGAGAGTGACGGAAGAGAGAGTGCCTGTGTCTGAGCATCCATTTGTGTATTATAACAATATCTCCCGTGCCAACTCGTCTTGAGCAAGCGTGATGATCAATCTATACCATCTATACTATATTACTATATATAATACTAGCTTTTGCCAGCGGCTTCGCCCGCGTGGAGGTCGGAAATTATCCCGCGGGAACATACTACCGGGATAAAAAGTAGCCTATGTCTAAAAATATTTTTGTGTTGTGTAGCCTATTTATTGAGAAAGGCTATAGATTATATAACATCACGTTACAATCAAAAGGAGCAGAGCAGCAACGAGAAATGGACGAAAACTGGCAGGCAATTCGATGCAACGGGAAGGGTCAGTGGAGCAAAAATTTGACGCGGATGAAGTCGCGGGCAGAAGCTACTGTATCATAATTGTAATCTCTCTGTATTACAAGAGGTTTTAGCCCTACAGAAGGACAATAAAAAATGGTACAACTCTATACCAATATTTATAAAACCCACAACCACATTCCAAACGATATCTTCCACACACTGGATAAATGCCATTAAGTGCATAAAAAAACATAAAAATCCGTTCCATTTTGTAACCGCCGCCGGACCGTTTCCACCCCATTTTATATTTTTCCATTCCATTTTCTGTGTGCACGCTCTAATTGCTAAGAATTTATTTGAAATTCTCATACTTGCCGGTAATTCAGGATTCCAACGAAATTTGCCTTTAAATTCCTAGCCAAAGGAATGTTAACGGTACTTTTCGAGTGTAAAAAACCGAGTTTGCATAGCAGTGAATTAGTCGGTTCTACAAATAAATTAGTTTCTATAGCTAAAACATTTACTTAATTAATAAATAGTGTACCATATATTTAAATCCTTATACGGTATAGATAATTCTATTTTTCCAGTTAAATTCGTGCCGTTACCAATTTATAATGCATACACGAATGTTTTCTAGTACAAGGTTATTGATAAAACCTCATAGATGAATGCAGCAATATTTTTATAAAGGCCGTTGGTAATACTAATATTTTACATAATTCTAAATATCTGGATGACCGAGCTTAGCTCGGTATTTTTTGGTAAATTGTGTTTAAAATAATAAGTTTATGTTCAAGTTGATTATCGATAAAGTTGGTCATAAAAAACACGAATAGAACGACATTTTATAAAAATGAATCCTAGCTAGATCGATTTATCGCCCCCGAAACCCCCTGTATACTAAATTTCATGAAAATCGTTGGAGCCGTTTCCGAGATTCAGTTATATATATATATACAAGAATTGCTCGTTTAAAGATATAAGATTTCAGCTAAATTAAGTCCACTGTTGGAGATAGGCCTCCCCCAATTCGGGCGGCTACTTTACAGAATTGCACATTTTCTAATTAAAAAAACCGAAAAACCTTGATACCAAAAATAAAAAATGTGGTAAAAGCTAATTTAACGGTTCCATAAATTCGAAAATTACTTTTAAACCCCAAAATAACATTATGTAAACACCACGGGAAGAGGGAAAACGGGTAAAAACAGGTAAAACCAACACTTAGGAATAATTTTAAGGGGAGTGTAAACAGTATGAACAACGAATCAGATATTAGGGTGACCTTGACACGATCCCAAGTGACCTCGATTTTTACGTTTTATTATGTAAATTACGCTTGTGGGTTCTTTTGTTCCGGTTTGTAGAAAGGGTTTTAAGTATAAATTTGGTATACAGAAACAGTTATAAACTCCGACTTTTTCTCATAGGAATAGGCAGAAACTAAAGAAGGCCACTTAGGTATCTACTACAATGATCTTATGTTGGTTTGATACGTTTGTGCAAAAAAGAACATTTATTTCATGTTTGAATTATACTTAAAAAAATACAGGTTCATTTTTGTTTTGTTTTTCTGTTTTAGTAGGTCAAGCTGAGTGTAGTTTTGTTCGTGCGGTTGAATTCATTTCACGATAGCACAACACTGCACAACGGGCCTTACATTTAGTACTAAACAATTTTCTTTGTTTGAAGAAAACTATGTAGGTACGTACTCACGTCCGACTCATAAAACTTTACTTTACCTGTGACTTACGATGTACAGACGCCAGCACATCAAGCTACTACAATCTGTCAAATTTCTTTAATAGATTCTGAACTTTATCGCTATAGCAGTATGTTCAAGGTTGATTGGGACAATTTGACAGTTTCGGGTACCTTGATGTGCTGGCGTCTGTACACCCAAATACAGTCATGAATATAGTTAGTATTGGTTATCAACTGACACACTAAGCCAACTTCCAGTGACAAAACCGATTTACACAACTTTTGTAAGAAAGACCGCTGTTATGATATGAATATACAGACCATCTAAGGTAGCAGCAGATAAGCACCTAATATTAAGATCATAAAGTTTCATATGCTCCGAAATAAACTATATTATTATTATTAACTCTCTTATGAAACATTTATAAAATTATATATTTAAATATTAAAAAATGAACAGTATATAAAACATTGTAGTCCACCGCTATCGAGAGCAGATAACAGCCGGTGCTCAGGGCTCTTGATAGAGAAACCTCTTAAACAATACTCGCTGTGCCAAGACGTACCACTTTCTGGATCAATCCTTTGATCCAGCTGCCTAACGAGAGCCTCCCGAGGAGTTGGTCGAGGCTTTTGGCTAGTATACCATTGGCCGTCACGACTATCGGCACATTGACTGCTGTATCCACATCCCACATGTCGATCACCTCGCGAGACAGGTCAAGATATTTAATCTGTTTATCTTTTTCAACTTGCACGAAGTTCTCGTCATGTGAGATCGCTATATCAATATAATCTTTGTGCAACGCTCTAATGAATCTATCACCACTGTCTCGCTTCTTAATTTTTGGCTTTATGATTGATTCACTTCTTTTTTGTGGGTGGGAAATCATCAAATGACGTATCACGCTCTGGGTGGAGTGGGAGGGCGTGTCAGACTTTTACTGACTAAAACCCACCCGTGTTCCATCAGTTGCCCATGTGCCAGGGTCACAGTATCTCCTTCGAACAATCTCGCGACCCCGGCAGGCATCGGTCCTAGTAGACCCCTACACTGCTGCGACATCTCTTTGAGGCGCGCGTGGAACACTGCGCGCCGTCGACCCGGGCCTGCACCCCTAGCCAAGTTGATAATCTGCAATCGTTAACGCTAGTCGCTCAACGTTAAGTCACGTGGTTAGAACAAACGAACAGAAAATTCGTAGCCAAATTTACATCGTTCAAAATGGTAGAATTATTTTTTATCGTTTCTATAACGTTCAACGCTAAATCCTTTGTTATAATGTGTCGTTTTTCTAAAGACATTGTAGAACGAGCGGCCGACTCAGGCGCTTCAACATGGCTACCGACTTATCGTTTTCTACAATTGCTGACACTGAGGCGTTACCGATTGTAGAACGGTAAACGTTTGTGACTTGGCTAGGGGGGCTGGTTCTTAGCGGGCGGCGAGCTACCCATTGCTCGCCGCCCGCAAGACCGCGCTTACAGTGGCCATGATTGGTTCCCTGACTTTACCTAGGTAAAGTTAGGGAAGTTATTTGTGATTGTAACACTGTAGGTTATTAAGAGTTTACTAATGAAACACACCTGTCTGAGTCATAATTCATTACTTAGTTGCTTAGCTATGCCGTTCAAGTTAAATATAACTTTTATTAACAAATCTTCACAAAATTTATACAAAAGATATACTGCTAGACGGTATTCAAAGTTACGAAGTATTTCAAAACAAATGAACATTGTTCAATGGGTTTTGTTCGTTGTTTTAACACCTTACCCCCGGTTTCTGATTTAAGTATTTGAATTTGAGAACGCTTTGATCAGTATTTAAGTATTACTTAAACACTTTTTCGTTTCTGAATTGAGTTTTTCAAACTCTAATCAAGATTTGATCATTTAATCAAATTTGACACAAAGCATGGTTAAAGTCGTACGTCATTTACTCAAATTTGACACAACGCGTACTTAACTCATGATTAAAGTCGCCAGTTGCGTTTCTGAATTGAAAAAAACGTGTTTGACTATACTCAAAGCATAATCAACGGCAAGTTACTCAGTTGAAAGTTGACAAACCAATTTCGGCTACTCAAACTGTAATCAGCTATAGAAACTAGAGATTTTTAAGTGATTTTGATCATAATGAGTGACGAAGATACTTCCTGTCGTCTCTGAAGATGCCTCAATGCAGATAAACCCGCAAAAGAATAGCAGTACATCGGCCTAACTTGTTCATCACGTTGAGCGGCAAATAAAATTTAAGAGTCGGTTCCGCTTTAAAGGCTCGTACAAACAGGCGCGAGAGGCTGCGCGTAGTGTTGTGGAGGTGATTCCACGATTTATAACGACGCAACACCTTTCACACTAGCGCGACCGCTCGTCGCGACGCGGCGAGCAGCGCGACAGCTTGTGGTACATTTTGTATGGCGTCGCGGCCGTCGCGGCTCCGAAACGACGGCACACAAAATGTACCTTATGTTGTCGTGCTGCTCGACGCGGAGTGACGGCGGTCGCGCAAATCTGCACGAGCCTTTATGAAAGAGTCGGTTAGATTTATTTTTTACAAAATAAAGCCTAAACTGACCTATCGTATTCAACGGCGGGACTGCATTTCTCCCATGTTGCAGCTTCTAAAAGCTCTTAGGTTTAACGCGACTGGTAAATTTCAAGCTGTTGTAGGGGACACTGTAAATGTGAGCAAGGCGACGTTGTGCCGCGTGGTAGGTAGGGTGACTAGTGCGATAGCATTACTGAGATGGCAATATGTTCATATGCCTGCACACTGCACAGGGCACGATCTTTTGACAAAGCTGAATTCCCTAGATTCATAGGTGCTGTAGACTCCACACATATAAAAAAAATCACCAAGAGGGAGAAAAGCTGAGCTGTATAGGAACAGAAAAGGTTTTTTTTTTCTAATAAGTTCAAGCCAACTGTGATGCCGATTTATAAATTACTAGTATCAATGCACGTTGGCAAGGCTCCGTGCGCGACACTACTATTTGGACTGACTCACCACTTGCAGCTCAATTTGAAAGATAGCAGATTTGTGTAATACCTTATTCTCGGGGATAATTGTTACCCATGCCTTAGGTTTCTCATGCCTCTAGTAGGAGAGGCAGGCCTCTCTATCACAGGAAGCCTATAACAGAGCCCAGATAGCATCACGAAATAAAATATTGAAAGGTGTTTTGGTATTCTTAAAAGAAGAATTCCATGCCTACATTCAGGAATGCAACTAAAACTTCCAAAAGTATTGAAGGTAATTGTGGCATGTGTTGTTCTTCACAACATGACTCTTCGTCTTGATGACTACATCCCGCTTTAATAAATTTATAGTTTAAAAACACTAGTAAAACACGCATTTATAAATGCACGTAATAACCAAAAATGTAATCGTGGTGAAAGTTCATTACAAGACCTTTCTAGCAAGTCCAAACACGGCTATGATACGATATTACATCATGGAATGCCAGTGCCTATCTTCCGGCTTCATCATCAGACCTTGAAACCTAATCGTGGTCAAAGTTCATTACAAGACTTTTCTAACAAGTCCAAACACAGCTATGATACGATGTTCCAGTTCATATCTTCCGGCTCCATCATCAGATCAGTTTGACAGTACCATATTATTGTATTGTCATCAGAACTACATACAGCTGCCAATTTTCATGACGCTACGATCCTTGGAAGATGGTTAAATTAGTTACCTTAGATTCCATTACATAGTTAGTTACATACAGGTCGACCTAATAAAAGCGTGTTAAAAATAGTACTCTGTGATGACTACATCGTGGCATATGATGAACATGTATAAGAAGAAAGTGTGTAATTTTGCTGTCCTACCTATAGTAACCTGTAACCTATAGTACAAAATTATTTTACTCGAATAAAAGTGTGTATCATCATCTGCCTGCCTTCTCTCAACTATGTTGGGGTCGGCTTCCAGTCTAACCAGTAAATATGTAGTACAATAAAAATATGTTGGCAATGGAATATTTTTAATTACTCCTAGTTTTATCAGTTACATAAAAAATCACAGATAGGTAGGTATTTACATAATATTTGCTGAATATTTTCTTGCACAACGCTTTTATTATATTAATTATAAAATGTTTTAGCATTATTTCATGCCTAGGCCCAAGAAAGTTGATGCTCTTGTACTCTTTAGCAGTGGAGTTCCAGGCTTCCTGTTTCTTCTGTATATAGTTGGTATGCCTTTGTCCTTTTGCACTCTATTACATTTTGGGGTTTTTGGCGGAGTGGTATCTGAAGCAATAAATCACAAACATCTAAATTACTAATGTGGTGAAAGGTAAAATTATATTATGGTAAACATTACAGGTTATTGTGTTACTTGCTACAGTGTGGACCAGTGGTGATACCGTTGGGTCACCACTGCTGCAAGTAAACCTTGATTTACGAGTTGTAGGACGTGGGTTGTAATCCAGGCAGGCACTATCACCACCACTGCTCTAAAAACTATGAAGGATAACATCGTGAGGAAATCTTCATGTTCTAGATCCTAGAATTCGAAGACATGTGACATCTACCAAACTGCACGGGGCCCGCGTGGTAGATTATGACCCCCTCTCACCGAAAGGAGGCCTCTGTCCCAGCAGTGGGAACGGTATATGCTGATTATGCTATGTACTTACTTTGTTATTATTTAAAGAATATTTTCCTTCTCCTCTATAGTATAGTTAGACGATCTCTTTTTCTTATCTTTATCCGATCTAATTGGTGCAATTTATTTGTAGTTTATGTAAAAATACGAACAGAATTCGAATAAAACTTGTCTGTAGTTACTGACAGTTTGACATTCACGATTCGATTCAGACAAACACGTCAAATACTTATTTTCTTAAATATATGCATTACAAACTCTATTCACGTAAGTTTGTTGTAGTTTGTTGAAATTAACGATGCTATTTAACATTAACAATTTGTTTTTGAGTCTATTTTAAATTTATGATAATAAAATTTAAAAATATTATGAGTTTTTGAAAAGTACCGGTTTTTGAACGTGAATTGGAACGTGTTAGCTTTGATCAAAAAACTTAAGTAAATAATCAGTTGACTATGGTTTGACAAAAGACAATTTTCAGTTGTGAAACGCAAAATACTTAAAAGCATACTTAAGGATTTGAGAATACTCAGTTGAGATTTGCTAGTTTTCTCAAATCAGAAACCGGCTGTTAGAGACAGAGGCATTATTATTACTTAGCCTAAAATAACTAAAATTAATGAGCAATTTTCTTGCTATCATATTATTCTGAAGCTGTTTTAAGATTTATTTTTAGCTCTAAGTAAGTAATACAATTTATTACGTGTTTAAACCTACTTCCAAAGCCGACAAAAGGCTTACACAAACTCGCAGTTTTCTTAAAGTTCTTTGTCTTCGTTATACAAGACAAGTTTCATCATAATCAGCCTGTTACATTCCCACTGCTGGGACACAGGCCTCCTTTCTTCGAGGAGTGGGCTGCAACGCGGGCCCAGTGCGAGTTATTAGATGTCACATGTCTTCGAATTGTTGGCTCTAAGACGTATAGTTTCCCCACAATGTTTTCTTTAACCGTTTTGCGAGCAGTGGTGATGAAATAATTTACTCAAAGTAAAGCCTCTGTGGCGTCAGGGTTGGAAACCTAAGATTAACATCTCGTGAGTCATAGCCGTTAGCTCTGGGCCACCACTGCTCTGTTCGAGGCCAAGCTTCAGCCCGACTAAAAATGTCTTGTTTGAAGCCTCGTCCCCACTAGGAACGTTTGTCGAGCGACATGTGTCCCCGGTGACATCTTGTTGAAACTGTTCCTTGTCGCACAGTCGATGAAGAGTAGTGATAGAGTGTGGACGTGCGTGCAACCTGCGACAATATTGTCGAACGACGTAGTGCTGCGACTTATTGAACTATATCGCTCCTATGAGTATTTGAAAAATTATAAAAGTGTATGATAAGGACGTGTAAGAATCATCACTTGCTAGGTACCTTAACGTAACAGCAAGTCTAAATTTAGCATCCACAGGATCACGGAATCTAGTTTTCTGTTTAGATATTGATGGGGATATTTTACACAAGAGTATTTCAAAGTCTGTTGATGACATCCGAGTAAAATTATGAAATGAGCCGTCTAGAACACTGAGATCATTAAATACACTTGTTTTATTTCGCAAATACTGTTTAATCCACCATCTTCTCTTCTTTTTTGTTCTTGATGCATTCATCATTATATAAGCTGCACTGTACAACACTACCTCTTCCGGAGACATGATAGGTTCGACTGAACTGATGTGGACGGAGACAAGACATCAGGCGACGTGGGGCGATGTAGGGCGACATCACCCGATGTCTCCGGGGACACATGTCGCTCGACAAATGTTCCTAGTGGGGACGAGGCTTAAACATGAAATACCCTGCGACACTTGGCAATACTGTTCACCTATCCACAAATCGACCACAGCAAGCGTAGCTTAATCTTCGATCGTTATTATTTAGCCTAAAGCCAAACGAGCTGTATTAAAACTTCGCACACAAACGAAATCTAGGCTCATCTGATAAATAAACCCCACTATACCATAATCTAGGCTTTCAAACAATAAAATCGTTCCACAAAACAATTCACAAAATGGCTAACAAAATAGTGTAATTTAGTTAAACAAATTCTGTTTGGCGGCATCGCAATTCAGCTGAAACATTTAACTTTAAAAGGGCGTGGTATAATACTATGTAATCTGTTAGTGTCGCTGTAATCAGCGGCGATGTTTCGCTTCAAGCGTTGAAAGGTGGAATGTATTGAGCCTAGTATTGAATTTTCTCACGCGTACTGCCTCAGATAAAAATGCCTGTTTTTTACATATTGGTTTTAGACACTCCTGACTCATATAGTACATTATTTTGGTAAAATATATTCAAAAGTTGAATATTCTTTGTATTGTATTATATATACTTCATAAATACGTACATAAACTCAGGCCAGAAGGCCTGAGGAAAACCCCATGAGGGTAAAGGCAGACTGCCAGGGACGCCAGATTTGTTCAAAAGAGATACCGTGACCCTGGCATTTGGGCAACTGAAGGAACACGGGTGGGTTTTAGTCAGTAAAAGTCTGACACGCCCCGCCCAAGAGCAGGAGATTTTATAATTTCCCACCCACAAAAAAAAAAACGGTAGGTAGATAATACAGAACCCCACCTGCTACGGTCTTAACACACTCCTTATACTTCGTTTCCTTTCATACATCTGATTACCAATATTCGATATTAAAATCGTTCAAAATCAATGTAAAAAACGTTGGGATACTATAGTCTATTCTCGTAAAGATATTAGCCATCGTTGTCACTCAGCTTAGCCACGCCCATTGACCAATTAGATCATAGTAAATTAGAAAGCCGTGTTCACATTGACCAGTGGAAGTAAACCCATCAGACAGGTCTGTCCGTTCTAACCTTTTCCTTCTTTCCATAGTACTTATAAATCAAAGCCGCTTCCCGCGGTTGTATACTTAGATCTTTTGAACTACGCAACGGATTTTAATGTGGTACTCATCAATAGACAGATTGATTAAACAGGAAGGTTTATATCTTCATTACGCGCCCGAAGCTGCACACAAAAACTAGTTTACTATACCAAGTCTAATTGGGCAAGGGGCATGGCTATACTGAGTAACAACGATGAGTCACTATTTTCTTAACGCGAACAGATTTAAGAGGTATTTCCAGTAGATTGAGACTGTCAACGTACTTAAAATTACGAGACTTGCCAACAGGTCATACAAGCACGCCGGTTGCGAGGAATACAAACCCGACCTTTCTGAAGAACATCACCAATGAAGGAATTGATCATACTCGCCATGCATATTTTATCGTACACATACCACGAATGTGTATTTGATTTCATCATTTGAAGAGCAAACTAAGTGAATTTAAATTAAGTTACCTACTCTCGTCCATCTTATTATAATTTTCCTTTACAGCACATTAAACATTCAGCGTACATACGCTCAAAACTCTTTAGAATTACCTACATACGTTTCTTTTTTTACTTTTGAAGCCTCTTTTACCTTTTTTCTTTGACACCAGTCCTAAATCCAAAGGTGCAGAACCCCTCATCCAATATCCTAATTTATTTGGCAGACAAGTTGTAAATGGTGAAACAAAACCTTTGAACCTTGCTTCAGGCACCTAAATAATGATCCTTGTCAATTCAACGACTCTTTGGCACATTTCAGTGGAGTTTGACCTGGATATAACTGGACGGGTTTATTGACCTATAAGTGTCCGAACAGCTGTGTTGTTATTCCAAGTGTTAGTAGAAAATTTCTCAGATTACGGTCATTTTGAGTGGTCTTATCGTGGTTTCTAATGCTTCATTTAAACTTTCAAAGCATTTGATGCGACTAAGTAAACTGATCGAAAATTTTACTAATATGCTGAAGAATACTGTGATCGTTGTAGTTTTAAATGAGGTGTAGTAAGTAACAAAAATTGGAAAGATTATGCTTAGATAAGATTTCGTCATGTTGAATGAATGAAAGACGACTAACAAAAAGTATTTATAAGGGAGATGTGAATAGAAACTACAGGAGGGGAAAGAAAAGTCCTAGAACGAGATATAGTGACCTTATTGGTGATGTTCTTCAGAAAGGTCAAGTGCGTAGTACTCGGAACCGGCGTGTGTGTATGACCAGATATATGAACGTAAACGATGCAAAAGAAGTTTATAAGGATTGTAGCAGGTTTTCTGTAGTTTCTGTCAACCTCCATGGGAAGAAAGCATGAGTTTATGTAATAACTAGTGTGTATGTGTGGTGTGTGTGTGTGTGTGAGTGTGTGTGTGTGTGTGTGTGTGTTTTGTGTGTGTTTTGTATAAGGTAAGCCTGTGATGGTAGTTGTATGTGTGAATCACACCAACTTTTAGTTTTATTTACATTTCTCAATATTTTAAGTGAACTGTTATGTTCTTGTTTTTGGAGAAATTAATATCTTTAAACCGATGTGTGTTTTAAATAAATAAATAAATTTAATTAATCAATTTTGCGCCTAAACATTGTGTTTAGAAAAACGTGATAGTAGTTATGCTCCGTTGATAATATATCATGGTCCCGAGAGAATAGTGTAAAAACATCATCTCATTTATATCTCCCTAATCTCAATTTATTTGTAATCGGCGTAGTATTTATTTATCTTCCATATGTAATTTTAAAAAACAAAAGCAAAAAAGAAACATATAAAAAAAATATTTTCGTAAAACATGATAAACAAAGGTTTATACATAATATTATACTTTATGTGACGAAACTTATTTTGTTTCAAATTAAAACATTACAAACACATGAAAATATCGCTGACTTGTATAAAGATTGAAATAATGAGATAATTTGATACCAACATATTAAATAAACAGTTACACTACGCCTGTAATCCTTAAAAGGGTAGTTGGGTATAGTAGACCTATATTTGATTGTAGAAAATGTATACGTCTTAATTTCGCCATTTTGAATTAGCTGTTCCAGGCTATAAACTATCTGTGTGTCAAACTTCATCTAAATCCGTTTTGCCGTTACTGCTTGATTGAGTAACAAACCTCCAAACATATAACCTTTCCATTTATAATATAAAGTAGGAGTACTGAACTGCGTATGCAAATATTTTTAACCCAAAACCAACAATCATTTTGCATGAACGAATACAGAAAAAAAAATCTCAATAAAATATTCCACTAAAAGTACCAAAGTGAAAACTCGTGTTACTCGCAACAAATGCGAGTATTTTCAAACAAACTTTATATAAAACTCGGTGCAAATAGCCGTGGTAACAAATGCAATTTGTTAAGGCACGAATAACACTGGACATTGTAATTGAATTAAAAAGTTTCCCCTGGAGATCGCGTGCTGAGCGTGGACATGGACAAAGCTCGTATCTTTACCCCTGTCATTTTTTTCACGTGGACAGGGGAGCGAATGATAGTGATTTCGTCGATACTGGTAAAAACACACGGGTAATTCCCATTTTATTTTGATTTGAAACACCATTAAAGGTTTCGTGTTGACACACGATGTTAGTTTAGAAATAACAGCCGAACGTATCGATCAGGTTAAGTTACGCTTGCCGCAGTTGGTTCGTGGATGGGTGAACATCGGACTTTCGTGCTTCTGACGATCCGTAACGACTATTAAAGATCCATAAATGACAGCTGGGACCAACGGCTTAGCGTACTTTCCGAGGCATGAGGGTACATGGTTGTACCACAACTAAAACGTGAAATATAAAAATACTAGCTGACCCAGCGAACTTCGTACCGCCTCAGAATCAATAAATGTTGTGTTAACTTATCAGATCCCACCAACACAAAGCAAAGATCACCAAGTACCATATACCCATGTTAGACCAAGTTATGACAAACTGGTACTTTGAAGGCATAAAGCGTTTGCTAGCTACCAGTCACACATGTTAGGTGAGCTCCTACCAAGTTATGCCAGCCTGGTACTTCGAAGGCATAAAGCGTTTTCTAGCTACCACACACCCATGTTAGGTGAGCTCCTACCAAGTTATGCCAACCTGGTACTTCGAAGACATAAAGGGTTTTCTAGCTATCAAACACCCATGTTAGGTGACTTTGTATTCTTAAATAAGTGTTCTTAAATTTTTTTAATTTTCCACGCAATTTTTTTAATTTTTTCTTTCATAAGTAACAAACACAACAAAAAAAAAAAGTGAAATCAGTCCAGCCGTTCACGCGTGATGGCGTGACCAAGGGAAATAGGGATTCATTTTTATATATATACTAGCTGACCCAGCGAACTTCGTACCACCTCAGAATCAATAAATGTTGTGTTAACTTATCAGATCCCACCAACACAAAGCAAAGAGCACCAAGTACCATATACCCATGTCAGACTAAGTTATGACAAACTGGTACTTTGAAGGCATAAAGCGTTTTCTAGCTACCACACACCCATGTTAGGTGAGCTCCTACCAAGTCGTGCCAACCTGGTAGGTACTTCGAAGACATAAAGCGTTTTCTAGCTATCAAATACCCATGTTAGGCGACTTTGTATTCTTAAATAAGTATTCTTAAATTTTCTAACTTTCGGCGCAATTTTTTAATTTTTTTCTTTCATAAAAACCTTCTCCTGACAATAACAAAACACAGTAAAAAAAAGTGACATCGGTCCAGCCCTTCACGCGTGATGGCGTGACCAAGGGAAATAGGGATTCATTTTTATATATATAGATAGTAGATATATTGTTTTCCTTTTATGTAATTCTATTAAAACTCCTTTTTTCCGATTTCGATTGCTGTATTATTTGTGAGCAAATCCATCACTATTGAAAATATAAGTTAAGATAGCTGCTGCTATTGGATACCGTATATTGTGTTTCAAGCATACAAGTTATGGCCAGTAGCGACGCGTCACAAGTAGAACAATTTCTATCAAAATTTCGTGGAATTTGTTCTACCAGAATCGCGACGTGCTCATCTACGCGAACCCTAAGGCTACCAGCAGAGTTGATTGCCTGAGGTGTGTCTACTATCGGACAAACTTTAATATCATCCCTAATGGAAACACATTAAATGCGTCCCATTTAATTTTCCTTACTTTGTCTTTCCATCTGTATCTGATAAACGTTGACTTCCCAAATTGTTTCACACAAAACATTGGCTGTATACAAACCAGCCAACCATTTGATTCCACATTTTATTTTTATAGCAAAGACAAAGAGAATTTATTACGAAACAGATAACGTACAACATTGTAACTGAATTAAAAGTTGCCCGAGAGAACTCCCATTGCAGCATATGGAAACAATGTTTATTTATTTCCTGAAATAATGTATGAATGGAAATGTTGTCATGGCTCGCTGGTTAACGTCCAGATCACACTGAGCATAAGTATCTCGTGCGAGTAAATTTTATTACATAAAAATTCTCTACATAAAAATGGGACTGGGCGGGTCCCACCAGCCGCATGCACAGCGACCGCTGGGCAATAGTCTCCCTACAGTGGGTGCCTGAGGATGGACGGCACCACCAAGGCCAGCCAAAGAAGAGGTGGCGAGACAATCTAGACGCGTACTCCAAGGGTTGGATCGAGGTGGCTCTGGAAAAGGATTCCTGCAGGGATTTGGGGAAGGCTTTTGCTCAGCAGTGGGACAGTGTAGGCGAAAAAATATAAAAAATTTCGGGGCGTTACGCCCGCCGAGGTTAGAAGTCTTCAGCAGCGTGTAGTTGCCGGTGTGCTTATTGAGTGTCGCACGATTGACGATTGAGCGATCGTTTTCATGAATCATGACGTACGTCACCCGAACTTGACTCGTACCTAGGTCGGTAGAAGTCAAGTTCGGTCCTGCCTCCACCTCAAGGGTTGATATCTCCTTCATACCAATGTTAAGGAAATGTTATGTGAATTTATTACTACTAAACTCAGCCTAACCTAGCAAATATACTACTACAATATTATTCTTGTATTAATATGAAAGAGATCTTAATACAGTTCTTACGTAGCTTTGTATTGATACAACAATTACACTAGAAAAAAGACCCGTTGTATGTTTAGTTCAGTCTTTTGTATACGACACTAAATTTGTAAATGATTGATACATCGAAGCTACCGTTTCGACCTAGAATTATGTTTAAAAAATAAAAATAAAAACATCTAACTATGATTGATGATGGAAACAATACCTTTAAAAATGTTAACTAATTTCCCATTCCCCTAACCTGTATCCATACTATACTATATATCATCATGAGCAGCCTATAATGTTCCCACTGCTGGGACACAGGCCTCCTCTCGGTGAGAGGGAGAGGGCTATAATCTACCACGCGGGCCCAATGCGGGTTGGTAGATGTCACATGTCTTCGAATTTTTGGTTTTAAGACATGCCGGTTTCCTCACAAAGTAATGCGCCTGCTTGGGTTTGAACTCACGACCAACAACTCGTAAGTCGCGGCCATTACCACTGGGCCACCACTGCTCTATATACTATATATATTATATAATATTATAAAGCTGAAGAGTTTGTTTGATTGAACGCGCTAAATCTCAGGAACTACTGGTCCGAATTGAAAAATTATTTTTGTGTTGGGTAGCCTATTTATCGAGAAAGGCTATAGGCTATATAACATTACGTTACAGCTAAGAGGAGCGGAGCAGTCATTAAAAATGTTGCAAAAACGGGGAAAATCGCACGGGTAGGCGATTCGACGCGAAGGGAGGGGTCGGGGGAGCAATAAATTTAACGCGGACGAAGTCGCGGGCAGAAGCTCGTAAATGATAAAGTAACTCCGTCTGTCCGTATGTCTGTCTGTGAGCCTTCACGCTTAAACCACGGAAACAATCGTCATAAAATTTTACAGATTTGTAGGTTATAAGAAATGCACAGAATATTTTTCATCCATGATCACAGAAGAAGTCGCGAGCGATAGTGTATCTTATGTTTTCAAGGACATTGTTTACCAGACAACTTGAGCAGTAAAAACCTTCTCCGACCGATGAAATTCAGTTTCAGGTATATTTATAGAACAGAACATCTTACGTCAGTATTCCCCAAAGGGTTAGGCAGAGGTGTACCTACAGTATACACTCACATTTCATAAGTTATGTTTAAGTCCCTTGTAACAGGAGATGAGCCTTTAGCATCATCACCATCACCATTCATAATTTCAGCCAAAAGACGTATTCTACTAGACATAGGCATCATTAGGACTTTAGTTTCAATAGGGCTCAAATCCAGACTCCATGCTGCTACGGAGAAATTCCATTACACTATGGATGTAAAAACCCAATCACACTATGCCCGACCAGGTAATCGAAACCAGGACCTCATGAATTCAGCAGTAGCGCTTGAGACCACTAGAACAACGAGGCAATTTTAACCTAAATCCGGCTCGAAGGACCATATGGTGACGACGTTAGGTTTATTATGGTTTGTACATATTTTTGGGAGACATTATATTCTGAAGGAGTCTATTTGCTAGACGGTTGAAAACCTTTAATAGGCCTATATAATTCATTTTGAGCTATACTTACTCAAAAACACACTTAGGCCGATTTTCACAGTAAATCTTAAATGCGTAAATGATGTTTAAAATCACGTGCAGACAGAAAAATATTCGTTATTGTGATAAATAGTTTCGGGAGCAATATTACTTTTAGCAGAGAATTTATTAAAAATAGAATATACAAGTAACATAGTTTTTATTTACAAGATTTTTATTGTAAGTACCTTGGTTTTTAGTATTGATTTGAGCATATATGCAAAGACTTGACTGAGGGGTGGCATAATGGGTGTGTATTTTTAGTTATATGCTGGTTGGAGTCTATATGTTTTCTAAACTTAGCCAAACCAACAATTTTGCGTAGGAAAATTGGAAGTCAGCATTCGTTCGTTGCCTTCACAAGACTCGTCTTTTAATCTATTCCCCTAACTCGACTCTGCGCCCTTTCTAGCAAGCGTTTACTACAATAATCAATTGAGATTGGTTTTTTTTATTATCAGTCTATCTTTTAAAATCTACGACAAAATATAACCGTATTTCGTCTACCAATTAATAATAATGTGACTTTGATGAACACATTTGAAAATTATATTTCAATTAATTAATTCGAGTATCTTCGTATTATTTTAATCTAAACCCAGACCGTAGTTTCTAAGACTAGTTTATATTAAAATTTTAATTAATATCGCAAAGTGTTAATTCATAATAGTTATTATTCTAGTCTATAATATTCTTTAATTAACTTGTCAAGAAAGTCAGTCCGAATTATTTTTGTTTTATTAAATTTATAACAAGCTTAATCAGTCTAGTCCCACTGCTGAAACACAGGCCTCATCTCCGTTAGTGTAATAAAATAAACATAAAATTAGATTTATTTTCTCATCACAAATGTTGCAGGTTGGTACATAAAGTGCTTAAACTAATTAAAAATATATAATAACATTTGTGAGAGATTGGTGCCCGAAGAAGGTATTGAATACCTGTGTTACGGGTCACCAGGCCCCCCAATTCTTACAGTTAGACTTTGTATATTATTAGATTAAGACAAGTGTGAGCTAAATGTGTGATGGAGTTTTCACTGTTTATTTTGTGATATAAAAGAAATATGTATTTAAAAATAAAACAATTAAAAACGATTAAATAATGGATATGATTATGAGATTAGTGTGTGTACGAGTGTATGCCAGTAAGTGTAAGTGAGTGTAAGTGGGTGAGTGTGTGTGAGTGAGAGTACGTGGGTGAGTGAGAGTTTGTGTGGGTAGTATTGTGTAGATAGCAAAGGTTTACGAGTGTTTGAGGATATGAAAGGGGGGTTGATGTGGTGGAAGAGATGTAGGTTAGCGGATTGGAATCAGCAGTCTTTCAGTTTCGTGATAATCCAGAGTTTTCAGCCATTGAGATAAGGTTTGTTTGCAAATTGACTTTCGAAGAGATTATATTGACAGCGTTGAATTATTTTTGTTATACAGGTATCCTCCAAGAAAACAGTAAAATCTTTGTGAGAGACTGGTGTGAAAGAAGTTAGTAGGACAAACATTACCTTTTCTATGTTTATTCTTCACGAGATTTGGGTCGTATTTTATTTGTGTATGTTTTTTTAATTAATATAGTAAGTATAAAGGTCTGCCTGACTGTAAGTACATCCCAGCACTTATAAAAATCAGACGTTGGAAAACGGAAAGGTATTCCAGCGCCAACCTTGAGAATGGCTCTTTGTGCCCTTTTCACCTCTAGAAGGTACACTTTTCCTGCCCCTCCCCAAGAGGTTATGCATTATGGATATGTTTAGTGTGAAAGTCAGTCCGAAACATTTTTGTGTTATTAAATTTATTTATATTAACCATAATCAGTCTATAATGTTCCCACTGCTAAGATACAGGCCTCCTCTCTGTAGGAAGGACAGTAAACCACCACGTGGGCCCAGTTCGGGTTAGTAAATGTCACATGTTTTCAAATATATGGTTCTAGGACATGTCGGTTTCCCCACCATGTTTCCTTTCGTCGTTTTGAGAGCAAAAAAGTATAGCGCCTCCGAGCTAAATGGGCGGACGACCTCAAAAAGGTGGCTGGGACAGACTGGTTGCGGACGGCGGAGGACAAGGTATTGTGGTGCAGCATAAATAATATGACCACGTCGGTATTATTTACATTTTTTTGCATTAAAAAAAAAATCAAATCGATGGTAACAGATTGTGCGTTGATGTTACCAACCTGTATAATTATGTTAATTTATAATCAAAGTCATATTATTTATTTGAAAGGCAATTTTGTACGTTTAATTAAATAGATAAACATTATGTCAACCAAACTATGGTTTAATGTTACTTGCACGTCATATCACATGGTCATTTGTCTGCTGACAGTTAAATAATTTCAGCTTTAGTAAAGTATCAATTTACTGAGAATTGTTGCTGAATATGGTGAAATATTATGAGGTCGACTATACTCATAGTCATGTTTTTATGACATGTGTCCCTTGATATGACATGTGTTCTTATAAATTATTGTGGGTATGGCTTTGTTACCTCATCCTTTTTTTTTCTGGGGATGACGTCTCGCAGGTCAACCTATGAGGTTGTCGGCTGCTTACCTAGACTTGCTGGGTGGCCTAAATTAATTAAGGCCTAGAAACTTAAAACTAGTGCGCCTACTCGGTAAGGGCACCCCTTGGCGTACGGACTTCGGTTTAGGGCATCGCTGGTAGAGGGCAACAAGGGATGGGCTGGATCGGAATGATGCTACCTCAACCTCGTGGTTTCTTGTTTTTAAACGTTACCTCGTTTGTTACCTTAGAGTATCGTCATTTATAGACCGATACCAAAAAATCTTCTTTTATTTTATTTAAACTGATTTGAAGTTGATGTTTATTTTTTTTATAATGTATTTGCAAACCGCGAAACGCGAAGGTTTAATGATCACATAAAAACCTTGTCCTCTTTGTTCCGTTGGCAACCACACAATGATGCGGCCGTTCATCTAATTATCCATGCAACGTGTGAAAATGCACGCGATACGTAATTACGATAATAGAACCGTGGTTTAGTTATATCGCATAGTTACTGATAGATCCGTGTTTGGACTTTACAGTTTTAGTAGGAGAGTATCTTGAGAAAGTGCCCTTTGGGGGAAGTTTTCTGCCGTAGTAAAGTTTTGCTGTGTATAAAGCAAAAATTTGAACGGTGTGTTTTAATTGACTTCTTTTGCTGTTGCTGATAGAAATGGGAAGTTCCACCAGCTGATTCGTGACCCGGATTATGTCTTTATTGTATGTGTAATGACCACAGTCTTTTTTTTTTTTTTTTTTTTTTTCCGGGATGGGAAATCATCAAATGACTTCTCCCGCTCTGGGCGGAGCGGGAGGGCTTGTCAGACTTTTACTGACTAAAACCCACCCATGTTCCATCAGTTGCCCATGTGCCAGGGTCACGGTATCTCTTTCGAACAATCACGCGACCCCGGCAGGCATCGGTCCTAGTAGACCCCTACACTGCTGCTGACTCTCTTTGAGGCGCGCGTGGAACACTGCGCGCCGTCGACCCGAGCCTGGTCCTTACCGGGCGGCGAGCTACCCATTGCTCGCCACCCGCAAGCTCGCGCCTACGGTGGCCGGGAGTCCGCAATCGACTCCCGACGCCCGGGGCGTCTCCTCCTGCGGCGGCTAGGGGCGTGAGGGCGCAGAGACTGCCACTCCCTCACGCACCCCGCCTCCTCCTTCGCGAGCATTACTGCTTCGCAGAAGGAGGTGACGGCTTCCCATTCCCTCTCGCTCCGTACCATGGCTCGCACCAGGGCCGGACGCGAGAGGTCGCCGCCGCCGATCGCCTCCACGAGGACACGGCGGTGCTCCGCCCAGGCAGGGCACACCTCCACCATATGCTCCACCGTATGCTCCACCGTGTCCTCCAGACGATCCTCGCAATGGAAACACCCGGACGTATCCTCCCGCTTTATCCTGAACAGGAACCCACCGAAGCACCCATGCCCGGTGAGAACCTGCGTCAGGCGGAAGGTGAGGACGCCATGGCGCCTCTCTATCCACTCCTCAAAGAGGGGACTTACCGCCGCAATTGTGGCGTGCCCAGCACTGGGTTGCGACAATCGTTCCCGCCATGTCGCCATGAGATCACACCGGAGCTCTGTCCACCGTGCCGCGATTTGTCGCGGCAGCGGAGTTTCACCCCGGCGTTTCGCCTCCTCGCGCCACTCCCACATGTGCGCGAGGACCTTTGCCTCCAGATCCCATGGCAGCACTCCGGCAAGGAGGCTCGCCGCCTCGCACGAGACCGTGCGGTATCCCCGGATTAACCGGATGGCCATGACCCTCTGGGCCGCAAACAGCCGGCGCGCTGGGCGCAGCCTCAATGAGGGCGCCCACACCGGTGCCCCGTAGAGGGCCATGGACCGCACGATCCCCATGTAGAGCCTCCGGCAGGAGGCGTTTGGACCCCCCAGATTAGGCAGGAGCCGCTTTAATGCAGCCCCAGCCCGCTCCAGTCTGGGAGCCAAACGTCGGAATGACCACAGTCTTTTTTTTTTTTTTTTTTTCAGGATGGGAAATCATCAAATGACTTCTCCCGCACTGGGCGGAGCGGGAGGGCGTGTCAGACTTTTACTGACTAAAACCCACCCGTGTTCCATCAGTTGCCCATGTGCCAGGGTCACGGTATCTCTTTCGAACAATCACGCGACCCTGGCAGGCATCGGTCCTAGTATACCCCTACACTGCTGCTGACATCTCTTTGAGGCGCGCGTGGAACACTGCGCGCCGTCGACCCGAGCTTGGTCCTTACCGGGCGGCGAGCTACCCATTGCTCGCCACCCGCAAGCTCGCGCCTACGGTGGCCGGAAGTCCGCAATCGACTCCCGACGCCCGGGGCGTCTCCTCCTGCGGCGGCTAGGGACGTGACGGCGCAGAGACTGCCACTCCCTCACGCGCCCCGCCTCCTCCTTCGCGAGCATTACTGCTTCGCAGAAGGAGGTGACGGCTTCCCATTCCCTCTCGCTCCGTACCATGGCTCGCACCAGGGCCGGACGCGAGAGGTCGCCGCCGCCGATCGCCTCCACGAGGACACGGCGGTGCCCCGCCCAGGCTGGGCACACCTCCACCGTATGCTCCACCGTGTCCTCCAGACGATCCTCGCAATGGAAACACCCGGACGTATCCTCCCGCTTTATCCTGAACAGGAACCCACCGAAGCACCCATGCCCGGTGAGAACCTGCGTCAGGCGGAAGGTGAGGACGCCGTGGCGCCTCTCTATCCACTCCTCAAAGAGGGGACTTACCGCCGCAATTGTGGCGTGCCTATGACCACAGTCTTCAAATCTAGATTTTAATTGGTTTAGCTGGAAAACCCAAAATGCATTGAGTTTCAAACTAAATTCAAATTAACCTACTTGTTGGGTATCGATACCAAAAACAAGGGAAACATAAAAAAACAACCATTTTTTTTCTTCATTCTGTCATTGTTTAACATTATATTAAGGCAACCAAACGACTGTTAAGTTTTAGTTTTTGAAAAATCGTCAAAATAACTGTGCTCTACGAAAAATTACAAAAATCGATTAGGTATTGACACAGAATAGACCTTTGCATCGAATGATGGTTTTCTTTTTTCTATAGTTTTCAATGTTGATACCGAACACGTGGGTAATTAATTAAAAAAAACTTAATTTGACCCTGTGTACAATTGTTACTAGCTAAATATCAAATCGTGCAGAGAAACTATCACAGTTTTCTTGCTGTTATACACCTGAAATACATACACCAACAACGTAACGTTTATAACACCCAAAAATCAAGTAAACGCGTGAATGAATGGCGTGGTTTCCTAAAACCGCGTGCCATGTTTGACGCCAGTAACATTAATATTACGACTTTATGGGCGCATATTAACGTTCGCATCAACGTTAACGTGACGTCATCATAGCATAACGCAACATGATAAGGTGCAGAAGCTTTACTTCTCTCAATATATCAAAATCAAGAACTGAACACCGAACGCTTACACTTATGTATGGCAGTGAATATTGAGTGTGGCAAAAGAGATAAGTAGATCAACATCTGCCTAGTCTTTTCCCAACTACGTTGGGGTCAACTTCCAGTTTAACGGGTTGCAGCTGAATATCAGTATTTTACATGAAGTGACTGCATATCTGACCTCCACAACCCAGTTACTGGATAATGCGATACCCCTTGGTAAGACATGTGAAAGTGAACGCCGGGAGGAGACGCCCTAAAAGGACGCATAGTGCCTGCTGTGGCGGCGTGTAAATAGCCGACCACATGCGGGAACTCAATTATGAAAAAATTATGGTTTGATAGTAATTATATTGATTCCTATGAAACCCACCCTATGAGCTGAAGAATGATAAATGGTTTCGACGTCAGCACTGAAAACTATTGGCCCACTAACCTGTAGACCAGCTCAGGAACGCTTCGCCAGCAACTGTCAGCAGCTCACACCGTGAAGCATTTTCACGAAACAGATTGACAAATCATTGTTGGGTATTTATAACGAGTCTCTTCAAACTTTAGCTGTCCATCACGGTGAAAAACCAACTTTTCCTCAAAATTACAGGAAAAAACACCGGCGGAGTGGATTCGTAAAAGAAGACTGAGGGGTTCACATTAGTTGGCGCTTGGCGCGCGGTGGGCAAAACTATATGGCGCTAGTGTCACCAGGTTCAGCGAATCAAAATCCGCGCGAACCAGACAGCCACAGATACTAACATATGGAAACCGTTTGAAACGAATTAATTATTGCTAAAGAAATGACCTAATACTTAGGTATAACAAAAATAAGTATTAAAAAGTTAATTTGGGTCACTTAAAGTAACCTAACCAGTGACTTTATTCTGAACTAGCTTTTGCCAGTGGCTTCGCCTGCGTGTAGGTCGGAAAATATCCCGCGGGTATCGTCACTGCTCAGCTCTTATGTGTCTTAGCGTTATTTCATATAGCCTATAACCTGCCCAGGAGCATGGACTACAATCGTACCAAGTTTGGTTAAAATCCCTTCAGTAGTTTTTAACCTATGCTTGCACATACAGACAGACAGACAGACAAAAAATTTACTGATTGCATTTTTGGCATCAGTATCGATCACCATTCATCCTGCAATATTAATTTTGAATGTATATTCAATGTACAGAATTGACCTCTCTACAGTTTTATTGTAAGTATAGATATAGATTTTCTTCTGTAAGGTCGGATGCGTAGTACTCGGTACCAGTGCATGTAGGACCATATGTTTGAACGTAAATGAAGCAAGTGCTCTATAGTTTCTGCCTACCCTCATGGGAAGAACGTGTAAGATTATGGAGTGGTTTGTTTACGAGAGGAATGTCACTCAACTATGCCACGCATCCATTGGTGTTGTTAAGACTGGCTTCACAGCTTGAATCAAAGATCTATATTTTTTTTTGAAGTTTTAGTGACTCGTAGACTTCGTGAGTTTTTCATTTACATTTATGTCCCACTGGCTATCGAAGGCCTGCCTACTCTATTCCACGTCCCTCTGTCCAGAGTTGCCAAAGAACAATCTTCGTTAAAGGAGTCCAGCCCATCCCATGTCTTTGGTCATTTTGAAATATCTACCTGGTTTTCATAAAACCATTTACAACGTTAATTTTTATCGAACTGAATTCGGGGATTATTATGGAACCATTATGAAAACGAATTATTGAAATGTATGTTAGTAACTCGTAGAACTTTGTAGTGTTTTTTTATGGAAGTCGGTTGTTTTTTTTTGTAAAAAGTTTTTCGTAATGCCTTGTCGGGGTAAACCTTCTTATAAATTCCCATGTGTTTGCCGCGACAGTTGTACGTAATAATAAGCAAACAAAATGGGGCTCCCATAAAAACACCATAAAGTATTCGTGACTTCGTTCGATACACCATTAGTCCATTCAGTAATAAAATATTATTAGTCTGGTGTTACCGTTACGTGAAGAATATTTTTTTTAGTTAAAAAAAAAAACAATAAGTATTGGTCATAAGGCTTTTTAAAAGTCGGAAAAGTGTTATTTTTTTTTATCTGATATTTTCAGTAGAAACTGAGGAGTCTGTTGCCAGCCCGCGCTGAATAAACGCTCTTAAGTAATCTTATCTTATCTTATACCTTTAAACGTGCAATTCTTGTATATATATTATATATATATATATATAATCTGGATCTCGGAAACGGCTCCAACGATTTTCATGAAATTTAGTATACAGGGGGTATTGGGGGCGATAAATCGATCTAGCTAGGATTAATTTTAATAAAATGTCATTTTATTCGTGTTTTCAATGACCAAGTTTATCGATAATCAACTTGAACATTTTATTATTTTAAACACAATTTACCAAAAAATACCGGTCATCCAGATATTATTTAATAAGGGCAGAAATACATAAGTATACAAACAATAAAAAATAGACAAAAAAATAGGCAAAAAAGAAACGGTCCAGTAAAATGGATTTGTTTATTAGTTTTTTCACAACTACCACTATTAAAAATAATAGTAAACACATTAATTCATAAATTAAGCCTCGTTAAAATAAATTTAATTTAACGCCAAGGCTCGTAAAGTTTGAACGTTATTATAATTGTGAGTAGACATGGCATGTAGTATCAAACATTAAAAGAGACATGAAATTACTCATGCTTTTAGCGAATTATGTGATGTTCTTGAGTTCTAGTGATAATTCTAGCTGACAGACTGCGCAAAAAAATGGAGTTAATGACCCAATTATGACAAACAGGCTTTTATTTGTGGGTGGAAAATCATCAAATTACGTCTCCGCTCTGGGTAGAGCGGAAGGGCGTGTCAGACTTTTACTAACTAAACCCACCCGTGTTCCTTTAGTTGCCCATGTGCCAGGGCCACGGTATCTCTTTGGAACAAATCTCGCGACACTGGCAGGCATCGATCCTAGCAGACCCCTTCAGTACTGCTGAAATCTCTTTAAGGCATGTCAAATAGGCTTGAAGTTAAATAATAACAGCCACAGGTTTGATCGAAGGTCAAATTACGCTTGCCGCGTCTATTCGTGGATGAGTGACTATATAACATAATTATCGCGCCAAAAAAACAACTCTTTGTTAGTAAACTTAAGCTACACAATTATCCTACGCTGCCATTATAGTAAATGTCCCTGCTATAAGCTCAACACCGTTAAAAAATCTTACAGCTCAAAAAAAGGCCCCTGACATCTTCGCCGGACTAACTACGCCACTGGTGCCTTTTTTTTTGTAGGTGGGGAATCATTAAATGACTTCTCCCGTTCTGGGTGGAGTGGGAGAGAGAGTGTTAAACTTTAACTGCCTAAAACCCACCCGTGTTCCTTCAGTTGCCTTTATGCCAGGGCTACGGTATCTCTTTCGAACAAATCTCGCGACCCTGGCAGGCATCGGTCCTAGCAGACCCCTTCAGTACTGCTGACATCTCTTTGAGGCATGTCAAATAGGCTTGTAGTTTAATAATAACAGTAATAGGTTTGATCGGAGCTCAAAATACGCTTACCGCTATCTGTTCGTAGATTATCTATTACATATTGAGACCAAAAAACAACTCTATGTTAGTAAACTTAAGTTACACAATTATCTTTCACTGCCATAATAGTCAATGCGAATCCCTGCTATAAGTTCAACACCGTTAAAAAATCTTACAGCTCAAAAAAAGGGCCCCTAACAAATCTTAATACACGGCCCATTTAGGACTAAGTACGCCACTGGTACTTACCTCCTCATTCCTCGGCCTGTCACGCTCACAGTTCATCGTGTCACATTGATGGAAGACGCAGTGTGAACAGTGCACGTCTATGTTATTCTAATTGGTTTGATGTTCGCAGTGTTCTTCATTTAGGTCTACACACTTTTCATTGTTCTCATTTGTCTCTGACATTCATATGTTGATGTCATGACCTTTTATTTGTATGGTTAAGGTAATGTCAATTATAGAGGGGCTCATGGTTAAGTAATTATAGGCGCACAGATCGATCGACCCGGTAATGCTAGTCTTGCGGCTGTCAGTTCATAGATGGGTGACCGTCTTAACATGCCAAAATGTCATCGTGCATCGGAAAGCAAGTTAAGGCGTTGGTCCCTGTTCCACGCGCGCCACAAAGAGATGTCCGAATGAAAACTGAAGGGGTCCGCTAGGCCCGATACCTGCCAGGGTAGCGAGATTCGTTTGAAAGAGGTACCGTGTTCCTGGCATATGGGCATCTGAAGGAACACGGGTGGGTTTTAGTCAGTAAAACTCTGACACGCCCTTCCGCTTCGCCCAGAGCGTGAGACGTCATTTGATGATTTCCCAACCACAAAAAATAAAAAGGCGTTGGTCCCGGCTGTCATTTGTGGATCTTTGCCAGAAGCCCGAAAGTCTGGCACGCAGTCTTACCGAGGAGCGATACTCCTCGGTAAGATTGCCTTATACATAGTAACTGGATTGTGGATATCTGATAGACAATCGCTCCATGTAAAATTCTGGTATTTAGCTGCATACAGTTAGACAAGAAGCCGACCCCAATATAGTTGAGAAAAGCTTAAGCAGATTGATTTGACTGAGATATCAATAATAGTTGTTATTTTTTGCACTGTAAGTGACCGTTGGTGTGCTATTAGTATTGTCTATACGTAAGTTTGTTTGGTTGGTTGAACGCGGTAATCTCAGGAACTACTGGTCCGAATTATTTTTTGTTTTGTGTTGGGTAGCCTATTTTATTGAAGAAAGGCTATATAACATCACGTTACAATAAAAGGAGCGGAGCAACAACGAAAAATGGACGAGAACTGGCAGGCAATTTGATGCGACGGGAAGGGTCAAGGGAACAAAAACTTGACGCGGACGAAGTCGCGGGCAGAAGCTAGTAAAATATAAAGAAATACGTGATAACCCTCACTGATTTTAAGATTTAGATATTAAGTATCCCCAAAACGATAAATTGCAACTGTGATTTTTTACGTGATTGATGAGCAAATTAGGAGTTTGAAAAAGGCAATTGAGACGATTAACTAAATTTTTAGAATTGTCAGTTTTGTGTGTTAATTAAACACAAAACTTTGACAAGTGCAATTGATCGGGGATCCTTTATAGAGCAAAAAGTCCCATGCAGCGTCAAGTATACCAAATCGTATAGCTACACCTTATAAACGACTTTTATAACAACAGAACAAAATAAATAATTGGTAACCCAGTCATCCATAAATCTACTTTTTAATAAATACAGGAGCTCTGTGCCTGTACATTTTGTTCATAGGTATGTGTACCTGTGTAAAATACTTAGTAAAGCCTTTAGGTACGTGCTATCTAGAAGTACATAAATCAGCGTTGAAAAAGGTTCTAAGTTTATCTCTTGAACCTTGAAATCGTTCACCTAAATGGTATGTTAAAAGCAGTGGGTTCTGTAGTCATTCAAAGGTAGCTTTTGTCCGCGACTTCTACCGCGTGAAATTTCTTGTTATAAACATATCTACTGACACTCAGCAATGCTGTAGCTTACAATTACGGAAAAAAAAATCGGAATCAGATCAGTAATTTCGAAAATTACCCCCTACATACAAACTGACAAGTTTTCCCTCTTTACGAGTAATATTAGAATGTAAAAAAAAAAACAAAAAAAATATTCTTTAAAATTCTTTTCCACCAGTGTGATCGTTACGTGTGAGTGGGGTGACGTTCAGGTCGAAAATATGGTTAGTTCAATTCCCTTAAATATAAATAAAATCGACACGTAAACGTAAGTGGAAATTATAATAATGTAGTGCGATAAAATCTATGCTAATAATACAGCTGAAGAGTTTGTTTGTTTGAACGTGCTTATCTCTGGTCTTAGAAATCAGATATGAATAAAATGTTTTTGCGTTAGATGGCCCATTTTTGGAGAAAAACTTTATATGTATATAGGCTAAATTCACGGTAAGCTAAAGAACACGCGGCCAGGAGATGCGATGCGACGTGTCTCTCAGGGGAACACGAAATTTCACGTGGATGAAGTCGCGGGCAGAATCTAGTAAATAATATCTTATATCTTAGGACAACCAACACAATGTTATCTGATCCCGAACTAGGCAGAGCCTGTACTATAGCCACCAGACAACTGATAAACATACTTATATATTTCTAAATACATACATATTATAGATAAATTACTCCCAGACACAGAACAAATGAGTGTGCTCATCACACAAAGATTTGTACTGGGTGGGAATCGAACCCACGACCTCAGTCTTAGCAGTCAGAGTTACTAACCAGTAGACTAACAGGCCAGTCAAATAAATATAGATATTCGTAAAGAATTTGAAAAAAAAACTAAATAATTCTGATAACACCCACAAGCGTGCAAGAAGATAATGTTTGAACCCATTTAGCCACCTTCTATGCAAAATCTTCACAAAATCATAACCCAACGGAAATATTCAATTTAAAAAAAGTATCTTCAATACAAACCAAACAGCGATTAACCCAACAGCGTACCTTCATGCTTCAGCGGCTAAAGAGCGGAAGGAAAGCATTACCCAACGCCTTTAGCTATTCAAACGGCCAATTATAGTGCGAATACACCGTAACAATTCTATGCATTCTAAACGAGGACCCCCATCCGATGGGGGACGCGAACCCTTTGCCCCCTCACGTAGGGTTCGAAGTCCCCATACCTGAAAGTTTTTTTGGAAGTTTCTTATTGACTTAAAGTTTACCTTTGAGTGTGTAGTTTTGTTTTTGAGTGGGTGGGCGGAGGATCCTAAAATAGTAGTCTGTGTCCTTTATTTACCATTTCAAAGTAGTTTTCTACTACCTTTGCCTGTACTACGATCTTAATTAAAGTGTCCAAAATAGAGAGTTAACATGACGTGTATGAATTTGATCTGCTTTTGATATCTTCCTTCACAAGAAGCGCTGCTATCCAAGATTTCCGAGTGTTCATTTTGTTCACAGCTAATTAGAATGATATTTCTATTGCACCGAGTTTCATCAATCTTGTTCTCAAATAATTATTAAATACCTACTCGCTTTTGCCCGCAGTTTCAGTAGTACAGAGGTCAAATATTAGCCCAGGGAAACATCCGAATAATTGAATAAAAGTATCCTGTGTCCTAATGGTGGTCTATTTGTAAACCAAATTTGATCCGAATTCATTCAGCTGTTAAGGAGTAAAAGTTAACATACAGACTAACAAAGTTACTTCCATTGATAGATAATATTAAGTATTAGCTGTAACTTGGAAGGTTAGAATAGGTTAGAAATCCTAGCTTCAAAGATAGGTGACGCCTTAAATCAAATCAAAAGTAAACTAGGCTGAAAGTCAGCACTTTTTTAATGTCAAAACTACATAAGACAGTCCACCGAAATGCTCGCCTTGCATCACTTCCTAGCCTTAGTCCACCAACCGCACTGGGCCCGTAAGGTGGACACTCTCATAGAGAAGAAGCCTGCGTCCCAGCTGTGGGAACGTTATAGGTGGATTATGGGATAATGTGACTCAGCTTATTGCAGTCACAGAAGAAATAATTGTGGTTGTACTATGCCTATAACCTTCAGGCAAGTGGAAGAATTAAGTTGACAAAGTTATATCGTAATCGAAGCAACGGCATTTTTTTTTGGGTGGGAAATCATCAAATCATCTCTCCCGCTCTAGGGTGGAATGGAAGGGCGTGTCAGACTTTTACTGACTAAAACCCACCCGTGTTCCGTCAGTTGCCCATATGCCAGGGCCACGGTAACTCTTTCGAACGAATCTCGAAACCTTGGCAGGGAATTAACGGTATGGCATCGCATAAAATACGAACAAAGAAACATTGATCTTTATTAAGGATGGTAAGGTCATCGACGCGCAACCTGTTTAGCTATAGTACATTCAAAATGTGATTCTGGAACACCTATATTATTAAGTCGTTGAAAAAGTCAGTTGGTGTTGCAGTTTTCTATGAAACAGCAGGTTTCTTTTTATAACCGACGATATGTCTTTACTCAAGGCCCTGTATAACCAGGGTCGCGGGATTTGTTTGAAAGAGATACCGTGGCCCTGGCATATGGGCAACTACAGGATCACGGGTGGGTTTTTAGTTAGTAAAAGTGTGACACGCCCTTTCGCTCCACCCAGAGACGGGAGACGTCATTTGATGATTCCCACCCACAATAAAAAGGCCCTATGTAACTTTTAGTCAATGTTTAAGATAGAATTGAAAATTACATCACTGCGAAATGCAAAAATAATAATAATATGGTTGTACCCCGATAGTGATTTTCTCTACTTACAAAGTGTCAAAGTTAACTTACTGCCCGTTGTACGTAGTAATAGAATTTTCAACCATTTTCCGATATTTATTTTATAAAACTCATTCTCCCATACCAAGAAGTCTTCAGCCCCTGTATTTATTGAAGCTATGTAGTGTAATGGTATATTTGAATGTTACTTTTTTCTTTAAAAAGTCATTCAGTGGAATCCCATTCGATGGAAATTGTCGGTAAATATTCACCCTCGCCCTTTAAGCTTTTCGTAAGGGTGTTCCTACCTGGAACTTTTTCTAACTTCGCTATACGTCTTTGGGGATTTGAATGTGTATTTTTTATATAGAATTGCTGCCGTTGTGCTGTACTTTCTGCCTGTGGCAATTGGTTTCAACAGCAGATTTTTGCTTCACCCTATTCTGTAGTCAAAACCGAAATTTTCTCGCAAAATTATAGCTAATTTAACATGCGGAACCCTAAAATATGAAGGGTCTATGCGGATTAAGCACACACACATTCATAATAATCCTAGGTACTTATCCTAAGAAAACTTTCTCTACCGTGCATACATTAAGGCAACATGTGCGTAGAAGAGCTACGCCGTAGGTGAAGCCGACCGCTACGCGCTACGATAAATTACCGTAGCAGCATGGCTACAATTGCTACGCTCTAGGACTGACTTAGCGAAACTTATTTAACCCTTCCGTTGGCATGTGATTTACTATGTTTTTGTTTTTGTCTTATTTTCTTCCTTGTTGATTCTGGTCCGCAAGATAAATATGTTTCAGACGCTTAGGATACTGTTTTATTGCTGTACTTTATCAAATCATATTAGGCTATAAAAATACGAAGAATATGGGCGACATAAAATCAACGATTGTGAAAGATCTATGTGGAATAGGGTAAATTTAATAGCAAACCTATTTCAATTTCATAAAGTCTCATCTGCAGTGGAGGAAAATTGCACAGTACAATATAATTTTTATTTCTACCCGTAAATCAAGTTACAGCTGTACTAAATCCGAAAGCCTGCCAGTTCTGTGTCAGACTAAAAAAAAACACACTTAAACTTAATGGACCATTTCAGCTCGGTTCCGTGCCTAGAATGTTTCTAAGCTCGCCAATAACTTAACTCGAACAAAATTCAGCTAAACAACCTTAAAGCAACAAGTTAGAAGTAACTTTTAGAATTTTTCATCAACTTCATGTTATGTATGAAAAAAAAAACCTCCATCGTACAACATAAAAAAGATATCAAAATCAATGATTACTAACAAAAACAGGTTTTAGTAATAAAACTTGGGCGATAAAACTCCGTGAAGCCCCATGAGAGCACAAAGGAAGGCCATAAAAGAGAATATTGTCGATATGAAGTTGCCATTGTGTGAGAAATATGATAATCTCACGTTCAATTACTATGATGACGTCACGCTTTGATGGGCTTCTAACTGATTTCGGGCGCGTAATTAAGCTGTTTTGTTTTGTTGTCGTGATAACATTAATCTTAATTATAATGTAAATAGGAGCTGGTGGATTGTTACATTAAATACACATCCGGTTTTCCTTAAAGCTCTGAAGACGTAACGCTGTACACCCACATATATTTAGCAACGGTACTAAGTCTCTTAACTTACTAGTAACTTAGAGGGGCTAAGTGGCTAAGTAATAACAGCCGACCGGGTCGCTCCGTCGGGTTAAGCTACGCTTGCTGCGGTTGGTTGTGGATGGGTGACCATCTGTACATACAAAGAGCCCTCCGTGCTTCGAAAAGCACGTCCCGGCTGCCATTTGTAGATCTTTGTCAGGCGATACGGGTCGTCAGAAATCCGAAATTCTGCTTTCGGATTTCTGACGACCCGTATCGCCTGTCTTAAGTAGAGGTATCATATTACCCAGTTACTGGGTTGTGGAGGTCAGATTCGCTTCATGTAAATCTCTGATAGTCAGCTGCATCTGTTAAGATTGGAAGTCAACCCCAATATACTTGGGAAAAGGCTAGGCAGGTGATGATGAAGTATTTTATCGACAGGCTAAGAATAAACTTTGACTTTACCGGAGAAAATATTGAAAAGAAAAATCATTTGTTACACTTCTGCTATAAGGATCGAACTACGATCATCGTACTTAGCAGCATGGTATCACGAACTAATGACCACAACATTTGTTAATTCAAAGATTTTTAATAAAATATTAGTTTAAAAACTAAAAAAACACGATTCCATAGAAAATCAAACTGAAAAGTAGAAAACATGCGTGATTATTAGTTATTTAAACTATTATTTGTTTTCTATGTTTTAGTTTGACAAGGTAAAAAATTGTTCTTTAGTTTTTTTTTTTTTGCTATCCTCGTTACCCTGACAAGGTTAATGGCACTTTATGAAATTATTATATTGTCATCGCTCCTCAATAAGTCTACAAAATTTAAATGAAATCTAACCGTTTGAAGTGGGTCAAAATCAAATCCTACATACAAACATACAGGTGAAGCAAATAAAAGCGTAAGTAATGCTAGATTTAATACAACATATAAAAAATTAAATTAAAAATTTAAAAAACCCCCGACACAAAAACCTAATTTCCCTTTAAAAAGTAAAAAATAATAAAAAATAACTCAATCTTAAAGTACCTAAGAATGTATTAATAATTCAAAAAAATACGCCGCGTTGGGGGACCGCTTCAAACCTAACAATTTAATTACCAATAGTCTTACTACCTAACTAAGCAGTCAACGACGTCTGCACTCGCGGAGAGGTCCCCCAACGCGACGTTTTTTTTGAATTATTAATACATTCTTAGGTACTTTAAGATTGAGTTATTTTTTATTATTTTTTACTTTTTAAAGGGAAATTAGGTTTTTGTGTCGGGGGTTTTTTAAATTTTTAATTTATTTTTTTATTTTGGTCTTTTTATAGGTATATACTTAATATAATGTAGAATCAAACGAAGACTCTCGATTAATTCATCAATATTCTCTTTCAGTGCGCTTTCATTTGATACCCCACTCGAGTATATTTGCTGACATTCGGTTACTCTTCCCCACTTTCCCCCCCACAACTTTTAAACGGCTCAACCGATTTTCATCAAACATGTCTAAGAACACTCGCAAATAAGTCACCTTTAATACATATTTTTTTTTTTGAAATCGCATCATCCGTTCAGGAGCTATGATGCCACAGACAGACAGACAGACACGTCAAACTTATAACACCCCTCTTTTTGCGTCGGGGGTTAAAAACTAAAAAAAATTTAATTTAAAATTTAAAAAAACCCCGACACAAAAATCTAATTTCCCTTTAAAAAGTAAAAAATAATAAAAAATAACTCAATCTTAAAGTACCTAAGAATGTATTAATAATTCAAAAAAAATACGCCGCGTTGGGGGACCGCCTCAAACCTAACAATTTAATTACCAATAGTCTTATTACCTTGCTAAGCAGTCAACGACGTCTGCACTCGCGGAGCGGTCCCCCAACGCAACGTTTTTTTTTTTTGAATTATTAATACATTCTTAGGTACTTTAAGATTGAGTTATTTTTTATTATTTTTTACTTTTTAAAGGGAAATTAGGTTTTTGTGTCGGGGTTTTTTTAAATTTTTAATTTAATTTTTTATTTTGTATTTTTTATAGGTATATACTTAATATAATGTAGAATCAAACGAAGCTAAGAACACTCTCGATTAATTCATCAATATTCTCTTTCAGTGCGCTTTCATTTGAGACCCCACTCGAGTATATTTGCTGACATTCGGTTACTCTACCCCACTTTCCCCCCCACAACTTTTAAACGGCTCAACCGATTTTCATCAGACATGTCTAAGAACACTCGCAGATAAGTCACCTTTAATACATTTTTTTTTATTGAAATCGCATCATCCGTTCGGGAGCTATGATGCCACAGACAGACAGACAGACAGACACGTCAAACTTATAACACCCCTCTTTTTGCGTCGAGGGTTAAAAACAGTAGACAACGTAGCAATATAGAGTCAAATTAAAATTTGAAATATAAAAGGATCAAACGATAAAAACGTAGACGATAAGCCTGTTGACTTTTAATCGGATTATTCGTTCAGTCAGATTATAAAACATAAATAAAAATATAGACTTAAATAAAAAATCTACTCAAAATATGAAAAAGAAGCAATGTAATGTAACTATCTCAAAATAAAAACGCTTTCTTTTGAAGTGCGTAATTCTTAGGTTTATTTTATTCACATCACTATTGGCCTATAATGTTCCCAATGATGGGATACAAGCCTCCTATCTGGTACCACTACGCAAGTCCAGTGTTGGTTGGCAGATGTTCTTATTGATATAGTTTGTTTATCAGATAAATGTCGTCATTAATGCACTTTGACTCTGAAATCTGTTTTTGTTTTGTTGACGTTTTGTAATTGCCAGTGTCATAACGCAGATATATTTATATTGCCTATGGACCCTGATATCAACAAGCAATCGACAATATTTTAATAACTTTTCTTTACTTGAATACGGATCTTTTGGCCACTTTGTACGTGTGAATTTTCTATATGTATCAGTTTTTTTTTTTCATAATGTGCGTTTCGTTTTTGCAGAATAAACAATTTTTCTTTCTTCTTTCTTTTTCTTTCATGTCACATGTCTTCGAATTTCTGGGTTCTAGTACAGTCAGTACTCTGCATTATCTGACCCCTATTCTTCATTTCCTCTTTGTAAGAGGGGTCAGGTTATGCAGGGCACTGACTGTACATGCTGGTTTCTCACGAGGTTTTCCTTCACCGTATTGAGAGGTGTGGTTGTGAAATTAAATACACAAAGTAAAGTGCCTGGGTTCGAACTCACGAACTAGGACTAGTAAGTTAGTGCTAGTGGCCCACAACTGCTCTAGATAAATGAATATTATGTTTATAGTTAAAACCTTAAAAAAACAATTCATCATTCATCATTTCAGCTGTAAGACGTCCACCGCTAGACTTAGATCTCCCCCAATTTGGGGGGCTTTGCCATAATCGCCACGCTTGGCAGGCGGGTTGGTGATCGCAGTATGGTGGTAAAATGCATAGAGAACGCTGCTGCCCATTCTCTAGTAAGTCCCTTAGTCGCCTTTTACGACACCCACGGGACGAAATGGGGTGGTGTTATTCTTTACGTCCGGCACCACACGGTACGTAATAAAACAATATATAAAAAACAATTAGTACGCGAAAATTCATCGTTCTCAAAACTGACTTCTAAACTTATTACAATAAAAACCCCATGTATCTCGTCAGTGAGTAACACGATATCAGATTATTCGATCTACCACATAATATACCTTGAATAGTAGATAAATCACCGCCTCCCTCACACATTAAGGAGGGCACAAAGAGGGCTCGAAAATATTTGGGTTACGTGAAATGTAATATTAGGTATAGGAGTGACGAACTCTGATCTTTTTTCACACCCTTTCAAAGAGTACACTCAAACGAACTATTTTACTATAAAGGCCCAAAGTAGTACAAGCAGCTCAATTGAAAATATTTTTAAACAATGTTCTGAGTGTGTTGAATAGTCATATCTTTTGTATCACTCTTTGAATCTATGTTAAGGGTCTTGTATTTATGAATATGATGATGATTCTTCTATAAATACGGTTATCTGTAATTGTTTGTTACGGTCGTGAATCACATTTTGATAAACACAAACACAACCTGATACTTACCTGCAAATTGTAAAAAAACCTAAGATATTTTGAGTTTCTTAAGCTACCCAGGCGCAGTCGCCTCAAGTTTAAATAGTGATAACACACACAATTAAAATGAATATTGCAGTGGACGGACGTGTGTGGAAATGGAGCGGATGTCCTTTGTCTGCCAGCAGAGGGAATAACAGGCTTCTTAGACTGTTATTCTCTCTGCTGGCAGGCAGGCAAACGGAGGCAGTTTAACAGTGACGTAGAAGGATACATATTTTGGCCTGTATGCCAATCTCTTTGTTTGACTGTACCTAATAACGCACGTCGAGGGGGTAGAGTGGGGGCGATCATCTGTTTTTGTGGAAGGTTAAAGGTTTAGCGGGTTGATTTTATAGACTTCTTTGGTAAGGTTACATAGTAAGCCGATAAGCCTCTGTCATTTTATACGATTTTGGTCGGTTTCTCAAAAGTTACTCAATATTAGGTTCTAGGTCAATGGTGCCTATGTTTGATGCCGGCTCTAAATGTCCTAATATAGTATTACCCATCAAACAGTGCGAGTTTTCCTTGGTAAAAGTGGATCACTTGAAATACCTAAGTCATTTAGTTACCGATAGCCTCAGAAACGATACTAATATTGGAGGTTATGGTATGGGCGGTATGATACGCAGGAATGAGCAAAATTTCGTGAGGAAACTTTTGAGTATGAACGTCGATGGCTATACGAGTAGGAGAAGATTAAAGAAACGATGGATGGACTGTGTAAATTATGATATGGTTAGAATGGGGATGACTCATATAAAAGTATGGCAGAAAAAGACATGTTGTGCCGACCCCAAATAAATTGGTATAAGGGCAAGATAGTGAGGATGATAGCCTGCAGGTTCGTAGGCTATTCCATGTCTATAAAACAAACACTTTTTAGAGCTTATTGTACATAATTCTACACTATATACTCACAAGTGTTATGTCCATGTGCAGATGATGACTACCGATGTGGTGTTTAGTGAGGCAACAATCCCACACTTCTCAGTCGTTCCCCAAAGCCCGGGTAGATAGATAGATAGATAGATAAATCGTTTATTTGGCGCACATAAAAGTCATTACACAATATACAATACACGATTAAACAATAATTTAACGTGATTACAAATTTGCTAATTAGGAACAAAGTGCCAATATCCAAATAGAAGAAAAAAACGACACACTGATGACACTTTGTGTCACATGCGATGCGGTGGAATACAAAAATGCGATGTGCGTCTCAAAGTGGCACCAAATGGGAGTCCAGATCAGCATGTGTCAGGCAAATATACTTGACGCTGATATTCTGCTAGATCTTTGTAGTGACCTGTGGACGTCGAGCAGATGAGATCAATACGCAAATAATGCCCTCTAAGGTCCGAAGAAATAATTAGCATCCTATCTTCAAGATCTTCAGTAACGGTCATACCATAGTTTAACATAACCACAAGTTCTTAAGAAAGACTGTGATAACTGTAATCTCTGTGGTTGACTCCCATTCACTGCTGCACTGGCCCGACTAATTAACCTTTAAGTTAATGGCTGAATAAAAGTTTCATATTAAAGTTTTCTTGAGCAATTGCTTATAAAGTCATACCAGCATCTTTCATTTACAGTACTATGAATTTATTGGCAATTTTAAGTAACTTTAAAGTTAAACTTCTGTAGCGCTATCGAGGGCTACTGTTGAGCATTTTTTTTTTTGTGGTGGGTAATTATCAAATGACATCTCCCGCTCTGGTTGGAGCGGAAAGGCGTGTCAGACTTTTACTGACTAAAACCCACCCGTGTTCCACACTTTGGTTCGGAAACATTATTTATTTATTTATTTATAACTGCTTAAACTATCATTACAGGGTTTACCCTAATGCGACAGCTAAGAACTTAAACTAATAAACTATGTTACAAAACTAAGCACATTATAAAATTAAAAAATACAAAAAACAGCATTACATAATTACTAACAAAAAACATAGGTAGTACAAAAAAAAACGTTAAAATTAAGTTTTTTTTTTTTGTCAGCCCGGTTTTTTTTTAAATCGAATGTTCGCCATTTTGTTTTCATCTAAATCGTCCCCGAGACTACTTCGATTATTTTCGGTATTTTTTATATAGTTTCAGATTACGCAATCCACACACATGTAGGTACGTGTAAAATTCGCCCTTTATTTAAGGTCACGCAATAATACCACCTTTTGGGTTTACGAGCAATTTTATTGGTCACACTATTTATTTTTATGTACACTATTAAATCAATGTTTGAGGTTGTAAAATAAATAACTTTATAAGTGTTTCTAAATTGGTATTTTTTGAACTACTCTAATGCCATAATTTACAATATTTGATCTGGCAATTTTTTACGTTTATCTTGATGTTTATTATAATAAAGTAGTGTTTCGTGTCAATTTATGTGACCACGTTGTTCTTTTAAACTTCAGAATGTGTATTCATGCGGGTTCATCAACTTTTAGAGAATTTATTTACCAAGACCAGTCCTTTCCTGGATCTTTGACAATCTTTACAGGTTATCAGAAGCCCAGAAGTCTGACAATCAGTCTTACTGAAGGGTGTGGTAGGTATTACTCAGTAACTAGGTTGTGAAGGTCAGAAACATGGTTGGGAATAAGCTAGGCAGATAGCTACAGATTGTAAACCTGCTCCGAAGTATGTGTTAATTGATTTTTATACTTATTAATTACCTATTTAATTATTTTCACATATGAAACATAAAAAAACAGTTAAAAATAAAATATATATTACTAGCTTCTGTCCGCGACTTCGTCCGCGTCAAATTTTTGCTCCCCTGACCTTTATTAACTACCCCGTCCCATCGAATTGCCTGCCAGTTTTCATCTAGTTTTCGTTGCTGCTCCTTTTGATCGTAGAGTGATGTTATATAGCCTATAGCCTTTCTCTATAAATAGGCTACCCAACACAAATATTTTTTTTTCAATTTGGACCAGTAGTTCCTGAGATTACCGCGTTCAACCAACCAAACACACAAACTCTTTAGCTTTACAATATTAAGTATAGATTACTATCATTCAGTTTATATCAGATAAAGTTAAACCACACAAATACAAATTCTAAAAATACAGAGGAATACTGTAAATTATAACAATTACCTATAGGTTCCTATTGTGTTACTAAAATCTTATGCACTTAGTCAACATGCTTCACAATGTGCATCCATTTGTTCTGGATACATACGAGATACAACTATCTGCAGGATAATGTAGCTACTGCCTTGCATGCGCTGAACAAGAGAGACTTCTTTTTTCCGTATAACAGCATGAAAGCCGTGCGTTATTATTATTTATGATTTCCTTTCACACCCAAAAACATACGTTCCTTTTATAACATCAGCCATTTTTCTTTCAACTTACCATCACATTCAATAATCTTATATGAGAATGTTTTCTTAGTAAACAAAGATGAATCCCGAGCTAAAATGTATTTTTTCAGGGCGAAGTACCCCATACATGGAAAAGGAGGGGAGCCAAGCGTTCTTATAAAGGATTTACTGTGTTCCGATAAGACGGCGAGTTTTTATTTTGCCACCCTTATCTGATCACTATTGTGTAAAAGAGTGTGGACACGTTATATTTCTTGTGATGATAAACACAAAAAAAAAACAAACAGGGAGAGTCAATATTTTTGTTAAACGTTACATTTGTTATTGGAAAGCATTAAAAGGGAGGCTTATCTAAGATTAACGAAGTAACTTTAAGAAAGCGTGCTGGTTGCCTAGCTGCAGAAAAAGAATAATCCTACTAATATTATAAATGCGAAAGTTTGTATGTATGGATGTGTGGATGTTTGTTACTCTTTCACGCAAAAACTACTGAACGGATTTGGATGAAATTTGGAACACAGTTAGTTTATAACCTGGATTAACATATAAAGTATCTCTATATATATATTGTATATTTTTATCTCAGTAGTACGTTCCCGGGGGATATTTTCCAACCTCCACGCGAGCGAAGCCGCTAGCAAAAGCTAGTCTATCACAATCATCATCATCTACCTAGCCTTTTCCCAACTATGTTAGGGTCGGCTTCCAATCCAAACGTATACAGCTGAAAACCAGTATTTTACATAGAGCGACTCTCGATCTGACATGCACAAGGGCATATTACCCAGTTACTGGGTAATATGCCCTTGGTAAGACTTGTTCTCAGACTTTCGGGCTTCTGAAGACCCGTATTAACTGTAAAAGGAATAAATCTATATACATAGGTATATATACTAATATAATAAACCTGAAAGTTTGATTCTCTATTTGAATCTCTGGAACTACTAGTCGGATTTCAAATATTATTTATATATGTGATGGCCATACTCATGAGGAACGCCATTGGCTTTTTAACATCACCCTAGGACTAGACCAGCCGACCGAAAACAAAATAATCACAAACATTGCTAAGATAAAACGAAGTAATACCGATGCAAGGCGACGGGGTGGGTCGTAGGAGCAAGAAATTGCACGATGACGAAGTGGCGGGCAGAAACTAGTAACTTCATAAAATCCTTGCTCTTTGAGAGAAGCTCCATGAGTGGCAAAAGTGCGGTAAACCGTCAATGTACTCGTAAAAATAATGATCGTTTATTCCTATTGCTTCAGTACAGATTTTTTTTTTATGTCATTCTTGTTTCAATCTTGAAATAGGCTATCCTCTTAAGATATTTTATTATGATGGAAGCTAATATCTGTTGTCGTCTATTAACCCGCACTGTGCCCGTGTGGTATATTATGGCCCACTACTTCTCCCAGAGAGGTAGCCCCGATTGTGAGCTGTGATTACAAATGCAAGTTTATCTGTAAACATTATTATGTATAGCCCACGAATTAAGAAAACTGAAAATCATATCACTGAATGTCTTCTAAGATTAGTTCTTAAGGTGAATAACTTTACAGTTAACAGCCTGCGAATTCACAAAACTTTAACTTAAACTTAGCTAAATAACTTAGACTTTTCAGCAGTCTAAGGCAGATAACTTGCTCTGAACAGAGAGAATACGTTATGAGATCCTACGGTTACGGCTAAGCTCTACAAGGTTGTCACTGCAAAGGTAATGTCACGACAAATTAGTACTAGCTTAGCTATTGGTTGAATTAAGAATGTTGACCATTGTTTAGTTGTTAGTGGAGTCTGTGGCTGACATAACAGCTGCACATACCAGACCATCTTTACCTACCAAGACTCCTTCGTGCGTTAGAAAACACACTAAGCCGTTAGTCCCGTCTCTCTTTTGTGGATCTTTAACAGTCATTATCGCCCAAAACTCTGACAACCAGTCTTACCAAGGAGTATCGTATTACCCAGTAGCTGATTTGAGGAGGTCATGATTATACCGGGTGACTTTTTTTAACGTCTGAAAAAAAATTGGTGTAATAGGTGAACGGAGTAGACGCCTTTGGCATAGAATTTTTTATTATTTTTATTTTTGAATAACATGTTATTAAATTGATCTAGCAATAAATACTACACATTTAAAGTAACATTTTCATACTAGAACAATAAAAACAGAAAATTGGAAAAAAAAAAAACAAATAAAATCTATCGAAACTCAAATCATACGCATCCTACTCAATGCGCGGTCCTACCCTTTGAAGCCGGCCATTGATCTTTCGCAGGCGCACAAGCCGCACACGCATCCCCGTCAGCCCGCGTCCCGCGCTCCTTTAGTCACCTACGATGAATTTGAAGGCCTTCCTGCCTTCTATTCTAGTTACACAACACACCGTATGAAGGTCGAAATGGTAAAAAATGTAATCCGGTATAAATAATCTTTTTACATCAGAAATTTCTCGGTATCGGCCCGGAGTCTGGATTTGTGGCAATAGGCTCGCCTCATTTTACATGGGTCCTATATATAACTAGCCAAAATGTAAGTGGACTAAAGGTACACCGCAGTTACACTTGTGAGAAAATATCACTGTGAATTTGCTGCAGCCGCTGACTTGGAAAATCTTTTAGTATTAGCCGCTTGCGTAAGAATAATCACCCCATAATGTTCCCACTACTGGACACGGGCCTCTGGGCTTCGAGGAGTGGGCTGTAATCTACCACGCGCGCCCAGTTCGTGTTGGTAGATATCACATGTCTTTGAATGTTCGGTTCTAGAACATACCGATTTCCACGCAATGTTTTATTTTACTGTAGCCGCTATATCATTCCCAAAAACTGTCTGGTTAGCCTACTGATGTCTATGTTTAATATTTCATTTTATTTTCAAGTTTTAATTAAACGAGCCTATTCATATTCCTAACAAATATGCAATTTAAAAGTTATCACAAAATCATGAAGATTTATATCTGTCATAAACAAACATGTTTAACACATACAATATGAAATATTCAATACGTTTCTTTATAGGCTCCATTTATATGATGGAATACATTAATTTTAAATACATTTTCTTTGATATCGACAGTTCGACATTCACGAGTTTAACATATGTAAAGGTCAATTCAATTCCATTTATTCATTAACTACATATTAACATTGTGTTTGAAATAACACTACATAATACAAATATTAAATCACTCAAATTTAAAAACATAACTCACATTTTATCAGCCTCTGTTTAAATGAGATGTATTAATCAAAAATGTTCTTTCGGGCTTTATTTCTTTTTGTTCTTCTTCTAAGCGTCGAATCGTGATGTGAAATATTATACTTGTTATTAGATTATGACGTTATGTCTCTTATTCCAAAGATTATCCCCCTTCATACAAACGTGTGTGTGTGTGTGTGTGCTTGTGTGTGTGTGCTTGTGTGTGTGTGTGTTTGTGTGTGTGCTTGTGTATGTGTTTGTGTGTGTGTGTGTGTGTGTGTGTGTGTGTGTGTGTGTGTGTGTGTGTGTGTGTGTGTGTGTGTGTGCGTGCGTGCGTGTGTTGATCATTTCAGCCACAATACGTCCTCCACTCGACTTTGGTTTGTCATAATCGCTACGCTTGACGATTGCAGAATGGTGTTAAAATGCGTAGATAACGCTGTTGTCCATTCTGAAGTAAGTCACTTAGGCGCCTTGGATAGTGCTATTCTTTACGTACGGCACCACACAGAAAACATATTTTACCACTTTATAATATTCGTATAGATAAACCTTTACGGGGTGCTTATGAGATTTCAGAACCTAGGTGGCCTAGGTTCATGGGGATCCATAAACGACCTGTTGGAACCTTGATTACAGTTCTCCATAGGGTTAAGAGGAACCATAACCATGGGCTGATCTTACTTATTCGTTTCGTTAAAAGAGAAGAATAACATGTTCAGTTAACCTGAATTCGTACGAATGTCATTCAGGAGTTTATTCCGAACAGTCGTAAAATCCACATTCATTTTAATTTTAAGTATACATAAGATTTTATTGTTCATAATTTATTTATTGATATTACCATCTGTCTCTTGAAATATGGCAATATTTTTATGAGGTGACATAAAACTAGTTTTAATATTTTTTGCGAATGAAAGAAATACTAAGAGCTTAGGTTTAGGGTTTAGGCCTTATACATATTAGATCATTTTGGCGACTCTTAATAAAATAACAGCTTGACTTTTGACTAATAAACTGTGGTTTTATGTATAAAAAAACACTTTTTATCTATAAACATATACTTACATACTTAGCATAAACAACCCCTCCAATATGGAGGGGTTTATGTCCAGCAGTGGACGTCTTTCGGCTGAAATGATGATGATAGCATAAACAGACTATACGGTACCCACTGTTGGGACACAGACCTCCTCTTAATGAGGGGGAGTGGGCCATAATCTACCATGCGGTCCAAGTGGGGGTTAGTATATGATAAGTGATTTTATTTTTATAAGTCATTTGGTAAAGCCACGGGCACGACTATCTTTAAGATATAGTTAGATTAACTATAATAGATACTTACAGAAAATTTATTTTTTAGTTGATCCTTTCATATAAAATTATCACTTGAAACGAGCGTTAATCTACATCACCTAAAACCCTCGAACCTAGAATACCATTAGAATTTAACTTACCAATAATATCAAAAAGCTCTGCTATGTCCCAGCTAATTACTGATTTCGAGAAAATCATAGTGGTTTACAATAAGGCGGTGTCCTAAGAATGAAAGAATTACCTACAATTCGTATTCATTTCTCCTTTCGCAAATCTGCCGGAAGTGTTAGGAAATATCCGCCAGGGTCACAAGATTTGTTCGAAAGAGATACTGTGGCCCTGGCACATGGGCAGCTGAAGGAACACGGGTGGGTTTTAGTCAGTAAAAGTCTGACATCCGCTCCACTCCACTCCCGCTCCACTCAGAGCGGCAGACGTAATTTGATAATTTCCCACCCACCAAAAAAAAAGTATTATAAATATGCAGTACTTTCATACTCGAATTATAATTATGTAGTTTATCTATTTTACCTTGTTTTATCATCATCATCATCATCATCATTTCAGCCGAAAGACATCCACTGTTGGACATAGGCCTCCCCCAAAGGGCTTGCCATAATCGCCACGCTTGGCAATTAGGTCGGCGGGCGCTGTATGGTGGTAAAAAGCATAAAGAACGCGTCTGCCCTATCTATCTATCTATATCTATACTTATAATAAAACTGTAGAGAAGTCAATTCTGTACATTGAAAATATATTCAAAATTAATATTGGAGGATGAATGGTGATCGATACTGATGCCAAAAATGCAATCAGTAAATTTTTTGTCTGACTGTCTGTCTGTCCGTCTGTCTGTATGTGCACGCATGGGTCAAAAACTACTGAAGGGATATTAACCTAACTTGGTACGATTGTAGTTCATACCCCTGGGCAGGTTATAGGCTATATAATATAACGCTAAGACACATAGGAGCCGAGCAGTGACGATAAATTTGAAGCAAGTCGGATGAAAATGTGGTTTCGAGCTAACAAAAAATTAAACAGGATTAACACATAGGCTACTTTTAATACGTTCACGCGGGACATTTTCCGACCTCTACGCGGGCGAAGCCGCAGGCAAAAGCTAGTTTCTAATAAGTTCATTCATCGCTTTTTACGACACCCACGGGAAGAAATGGGATGGTGCTCTTTTTGTCTGGCACCACACAGAATCCTGTATTTTACCTCAAACAATAATAAATTAAACTAATATTTATCACAGAAACCAATTAAAATATTAATTATTTTGGTACTCAAGCGAGCGTCCCATATCATCGCTTTCTAGTTCCGAAAATAAGAAAGCGCTCTCATTTAGCACGGTGATGCGACGATTGCTTTTTTAAGGACTATTAGGCTGCATTGGAACCAAAACAATAGTCACGCGTTCATTTTGTTCGGCGAAACGGAACGCGTGGTCACGCCAATAGATTGCGCCTTCCTGTTTTCTGAGCAAAAGTGACATATGAACGCAACGAATACGTATGCACGCGAACATCATCATTCATTTTGGTTAGGACGCAGGTTATCTAGGCTCGACACTCTGATATTCAGACTACCCTCATTTGTAGGTAAAATGCATTAAGATAATTATCACACTCGTCTAAATTTTGAAAATGTCAACGAGGCTCTCGCCGCAAAGTGTCCACTCTTGTTTAAGTTTTCGTCATAAAGGACTTTTCTGGCCCCTTTTTAATTAAGGGCCCTCTCGCGATGACCTTTGAGATGTAAAGGTGGACCGTAATTCGTGGTTAATGCCTCCACACGTCTGAAAATATCTGGGACTTTTTATGAATAAAGTTACAATTGTATAGATGTGACTATGTGACTGTCACGTTTGTCTAATGATCGTCAACGCTGAGCATGATGTAATTGGTTTAGATAGGTGTTAATGGGTTTTCCTATCTGGAAATTCTCAGTAGCAGCCCAGAGTTTGGATTTATGCACGGTTGTTGGCAATGCGCTCGCCCCCTATTACATGGGGTTTAAATACACATATAACCGGCAAAATGTGGATGTACTATAGGTAATCCTTTGGGAAAACAAAGTGTGAAGTTAATTAAGTTTTTATGTTTAGGTGTAGCGAGTTGAAGAAATGTTGAGTACACTGCTCCAAGGAAGCGTTGACGTTGAAATGACGTTTACAGAGTGACGCTGTTGGTAAGGAGTTGGGCAATTGTTTTGTCAAACGCATTAAAAAGATGCAAGATAGCGACGTAAATCTCAATTTTAATAACCCTCATAAAGGTCCTAGTACAGCTATAGGCGAAGATCTATTCCCAAGACTGAATAAATGATTCGAGAGGCCTATATTAGCAGTAGACTAAGAGTTGGTTACGAGGACAAATAAAAACCGGCCAAGTTCGAGTCGGACTCGCGCACCGAGGGTTCCGTACAAACCTGTAGGTATCCTCGGTTTATGTATACGGTTTATGCTTATGAAATTAAATGTTTTTTTTAATTTTTATATTTGAGTTGATTGAATGAAAGGTAAATTGCGGTTTACGATTTATGACGTATTAAAAAAGAACTACTAACTGGATCTCGTTCAAACCAATTTTCGGTGGAAGTTTACATGGTTATGTACATTATATATTTTTTTGAGTTTTATCATTCTCTTATTTTAGAAGTTACGGGGGGGGGGACACATTTTACCACTTTGGAAGCGTCTCTCGCGCAAACTATTCAGTTTAGAAAAAAATGATATTAGAAACCTCAATAACATTTTTGAAGACCTATTCATAAATACCCCACACGTATGGGTTTGATGAAAAAAAAAATTTGAGTTTCAGTTTTAAGTATGGGGAACCCCAAAATTTACAATTTTTTTTTCTATTTTAATATAAAAATCTTGATGCGTTTTACAGATTACATCTACTTACCAAGTTTCAACAGCGTAGCTCTTATAGTTTCGGAGAAAAGTGGCTGTGACATACGGACGGACAGACATACGGACGGACAGACAGACAGACAGATAGACGGACAGATAGACAGACAGACATGACGAATCTATAAGGGTTCCGTTTTTTGCCATTTGGCAACGGAACCCTAAAAAGAAGTTGCCAATTAAAATCTGTACACCGAAGTGAGGAACTTTACAAAAGAATCCTGTTTTTAACCGACTTCAAAAAAAGGAGGAGGTTATCAATTCGACTGCATTTCTTTTAAATGTTTGTTCATAAGTTTTGACTGGCAGAACCGATTTTGATTATTCTTTTTTATTTGAAATCTGGTGCTTCCCAAATGGTCCCATTTTAATTCGGTTCCATTTGAACAATGGGATCCATGTGAAAACCATTTAAGTCTTAAATTTGCATTAAGTATTTGCGCGACAAATGAACGAATAACGCGATTAGATTAGTGCGGGGTATCTACCATAACTAAAAAGTTAAAAATAAAAACTTTTTACAAAAAAATTACAAACTACTTCCTAAAAAAAAAAAATTCGGAAGTCGGTGGCAAAAATACCTTAATTAGAGATCCTAAGACACCGACTTCCAAAATTAAAGTTATTATTCACTTAGTAGTGTTTTTTTAGGAAGTCGGTTGTCATTTTTTTGTAAAAAGTTTTTTTTTAATAGTTATAATAAGTAAACAAGCTGGCAAGGCCATTCAGTACACGATTCTGAATTAACGATCGAATTTTCTGACACTAAAAAAAAAATTGCCGTTCGATACATTTCAACGTAGTTTTGCGCTTTCCTATGAATCAATCGTTTTTTTTTTTTTTGATAACTCGTAATTTCTGCTCTAGGTTTGTATAATTTTATTCCACTTATTTAATCTGACATTGACACCTGTCAAAAGCAATTCAGTAATTTGTTGATAACTTAGATACTGTAATTACTTAATTTGTTGAAACTGTTTTGTTTTTGACACAATGCCACGGCAGTGCGCGTTACAATTTTAGGTTAGTTTAGCTGTTGTTCATACAACAGGTTCCTACTATAGTATCGGTCCAGTGGTCTCGAACGTCATAGAGCGAGATCGGTAGAATTGCCAATTAAAAACGGTATATTTGTACCCAAAATCGGTAAATGACATTTATATGTGTACTGTGAAATCGTAGAATATTCGTTATATTTCGGTATTTCGGTAGAACAGAGCCCATATCGGTAGAAATACCGAAAAATCGGTAGGTTCGAGACCACTGTATCGGTCTTCGGTTATTAATTTATACATTAAACGTTAACGTTTACACTGGGCTAACATTTTAGGCGGTAACATAAATTATCAATTGCCTTTTAGGTTATTAATAATCAAACTCAGAAATAACAGCAGTTTAGCCTGAATTTTAGAACATGGTCTGTTGGTAAATGAAAGTATTTATGGGATATCAATTTTAGTAAGTAAACATTTGCTTATTTATGGCAACTACGCCCAATTGTTAGTGACATTGTTTTTCAACACAATTGTGAATAAACAGAAACAGAAAAAAAAAACAAAAAGACCACAGTGAGGTTACCTGTGGGTTCTTCTGACTGGTACTTCCACGGCATGCGGAAAACAAGGTGCGTCGTAATTTTTTATCAACATACTTAGAATACCGAGAACTAGGCGACGCTCTTGACTAGGTGACGTTTGTTTTTCTGCGTATAATGGCGTAAAAATCATCGGTATGCGGAAACGCGACATACCAGGCGTTATTTTCTATTTTTATGCAGTTTCAAACGAGGGAAGTCTGTCATGCCCGGATTAGTTAATAACCAAAATTTTATCGTCACCGAAAAACCTTGACCGTGACGTGTTTTTCTGTCGCAGTTAGTGACTATTCACAATGTTATATTTAGGTACTATCTGTAAAAACCGATGTAAGTAATAACTTATAATAAACTAGCTTTTGCCATCGGCTTCGCCCGTGTATTTTATATATAAACCTTCCCCTTGCATCACTCTGTCTATTGACCAAAACCGCATTTAAATCCGTTGCGTAGTTTAAAAGACGCGCACAGATACGGAAAGCGACTTTGTTTTATACTATGTAAATATAAAGAAGATAAATAAATTTCCTATTTTCAGATGTTCACTCTGCCCATTTCTTGCAACGTCAGGCAACTTACATAACGATCATGGCAACAACACTTTGACATCATTCTTTTGAAAGGCTCCCAGACTCTCGACCGTGGCTTTGTAACTTATTTTCATTTTTCAAATACCAAAATGTGTCATGAATAATAAAAAAACACCTACAAAAAAAAACTTCCGCGAGGCAGCCCTAACCGCTAAACCGTCGCGGTATGATTGATCGCTGTTTACGTCGCGCCCGACCGCTCCATCTGTACTAGGGATGTCACACTGTCGCGCTAGCTTTTAAATTTCCATAAACGAGCGAAATTATATAGTGGGAGTTATAAATTATTTTGATCAGCGTTAAAAGTGTGGTGTCAGCGTTCTGTTTTAAGTAGTTACGATGATTTACGTCAAATGTAACTTGACAGGTGATAACAGGGTATCTGGAACTTGTCAGCTAATATTTTGTGTTTCAATTTCTGTTGGTTTTGTACTGACACTTCTAACTTAGATTATTAATTTTATTAACCCCGAATAATTTAATGGTCACGTACAAAAAAATAAATACTTAAGTCACGAAAATGTACTTTTTCAGTTAGTTAAAGTTGATTGTAACCACACATTATGACAAGAAATTATGCCTGTCTGATAGTTTTCAAATACTATTTATTTCTTTCTTAAAGATACCATAAATCCTGAAGTAAAAAGCACCTTTCATCTATAGAACACATGCGTATGGTGTGTGTGTGTGTGTGTGTGTGGTCAATACCTTTTTCCTTATAGGATGGGTTCGGCTCCCATCCTTGCTAAGTAAGCCATCGCTCAGCTGACTGCTACAACTGACGAGGGACAAAAAGCCGTTAATACTCTATAATTCTTCCGGATATCTTGGTTTCGCGGAATCGAACATGGCCGTACGTAAAACGACAGATAGCTATAGATAAAATATTCTTTATTATGTTCATCATATACATTATAGATACCTATTTGGCCCCGTTGGTCTCGTGATCGCAAACGCGACTGCTGAGCGTGGGGTCCTGGATTTGATTCCCGGGTCGGGCAAAGTGTTACTGGGATTTTCCATTAGGAATTTCTTAGTAGCAGCCCGCAGTTTGGAAAATGGCGGTGTGATCAAAAGGTAGTTGCTAAAAATCAGCGCTGTTGACGATAGATTCGTCTGAAGTCACAGCATTTTGCTGAGCAACGATCTGTTGTTGCACAGATGCGACGCACGGCTCAATTGTTCTTATTTTTATGGTATGTTTATCACAAAAGTAACCAATAATGCACTCTGCATTCGGCAATTTTGTTTTTGTTTTGTTTGTTATTAAGTAATTGTCAATGTCGTAATCGCATATTTATCTGTATTGTCTTTGGTCCGTATTCATGACATCAACAAGCAATGGACAATATTGTACAACCTTTTGAATCATGAATACGGGGCTTTTGGCTACTTTGTGCGTGTGTATTTTTATTTTTTTTATTTTTTGTTACTAGTAGGTATATATTGTGCGTTTTGTTTGTTTAGAATAAATAATTTTTCTTTCTTTCTTTCTTTCTGATACCCCATGCCTCGGAAAGCACGTTAAGCCGTTGGTCCTACGCCTGATCTCTCTCCGGTCGTGTCGAATTGCCGTCCCATAGGGTTATGAGAGTGAGGAAAGAGTGAGTGCTCCTGTGTTTGCGCACACACTTGAGCACTATAATATCTCCCGCTCCGATGGCTAGTCTCCGTTGAGATTGGCCACCGTGACCGAAATACGATCTGGAGGACTATAGATACCTATTTACTTAGTTTAATGTAAAGTGACACACTCATCATCAGCATACGGCATTCCAGTGCATAGGACTCTCGAACTGCACGCCCATCACCTCAATTCTTGGTAACTCTCACCAGCCACCCTGCGGAAATCGTCACCATTGTCCATGTAATCTGAAAGCGTCCCTTACTAATTTGCTTCGAAGACAGTGGGTGCACTAATCACTATACGCAATCTTTTAAAGACAACCTTTAGGTGGATCCAATGGAGAAGGAGAGACAAAAGGTACTGGTAATTTGTGTGTACCGTTAAGTATTATATACTCATCTGATCTTTTCTAAATTACGATACAGCACAGACACGAAAATAACTGTGCTTACTTTTGTTTTGATTTGAGTTTAGAATGATTCGCAGGGACCTGCACCCTTATTTCATAACACCGTATCAACATATTATGTTCGAAAAAAAAATCTGCTCAACAGCGTAAATACCGCAATGAATGTTGTGGAACTGTTAAAATGAAAGACATTCCTACTGTTAGTGTGATACATTGTATTATAACCCCTCTGATTGTAGGTGATATGTACCATAAACAAAAGTTGATAATGTTCAAGTCCTAATGAAATGGTAATTTTAGACTGTTAATCTCGTGAATTTCCCAGTTCGTCGAGTCTGATCGCTCTAAGGAGAAATCGCAATAATCACGCTTATAATGGAACTACTGATACATGTAATTTGTAATTAGCAGAAAGGAAATGCTGCCGTATTGAAGTTGTCCCTAAGATCAAATTCAGATATCCGCAACGTTATACTATAGCAGCATATTCTATAGTGTACCGAGATTCAAGCAAATTAATGTAGATGCACCACATTTCACCTCCATCTAATATTATATGATCATAAAACCTGACATTTACGTTATCACCTACCATTCCAAACTCCAAACATTCATAAAAAGAAATTAAAATAAAGAGGAAAAAGGGAACCTACTAAATTAGCAACCGCGTTCCAACCTTAATAATCTCCAGGAAGACAAAACTAATCTACAATCCCCTTCGTTCGAACAATAAAAGGGCAATTTCTTCAAAATTTAATAGAAACCCAACACCCTTAGACCCCTTGAAATATTCGCAAAGAAAATATAAGAAATCTCATCAAAATCTGGGGGCAAGGCGTCTAACAACAAAAGAGGAGGAAGATGGCGAATGAATCTTTTTTTTTTACTTCTAAAACTCGTAACAATTGAAACAAAAGTAAATTATGGGTACCCGCCTGGTCCGGGGAATTATGAAAAATGGTCGGTCTCCTTATTATTTTATTATACATGGTGACGGCAACGGCTAACTCGATTTCGTTCGAAGATTTTTTTTCCCAATTTTATTTTTTAGACTCCCATTTTTAGCCAGATTTATTTTCTGCATTTGATGGATCGTTTGTGGGGCGAGCTTTAACTATTTTTTTAGAAGGTTTTTGTTTTGAACGTTGATAAACGGCGTGACAGAATAAGCTGGTTTATTTTGTGTTAAAATCACGTTGAATTATTTGTCATTCACTGTTTTGTCGGAGCTCACTAATCATCAAATAAGTAAAAAGGATGGTTCTATTTTATTTTCTAACGTTATTTATTGCGATCCAACGCATTATATTAAACACGTATATACCACTAATATGTACTGTAGCGGCCATTACAGTGCTTAGAGACTGACAAAAAAAGGTCTTAATTTTTCTGATCTGTCCTGGTGACATAATATGACCGGTTTCATATATAAAACCGGTAGTCAAAAAATATCTAAAACAAGTACAAACAATCTGACGCCTTATTCAAACAATCGGCTTCCAGTCTAACCGGATGCAAGTGAATACCAGTATGGCACATGGAGCGACTGCCTATTTGCCCTCCACAACCCTGTTACTGGATAATACGAAAAGTACCACTGGTAAATCTGGTTGCCAGACATTTGATACACTGTTCAATGTTTTACTGTTCAATCATAACGACTATCAAATATCTACAAATCACAGCCAGCTCCAACGGTATGACGTGTTTTCTAACGCTCCTCCCACGAACCGACCGCGGCAAGAGTAGCTTTAACTACGATCGATCCGTGTGGCTGTTAGCATTTATACGAGGGCTTCTTATACAACAACTACACAGGTGGATTTTAACAGGCAGTTTTCACTTCATACAAGGCATCAACCCCAAATTCCTCCCAGAACGAACACCCCACTGAACGAATAAATATCATGCACGTTTACGATGCCTCATATGTGTGAAAAATACAACCCAGATACGATCACACGTTTATTGGGCCAAAGGGTACAAGGTCGCCTTTCAAAAGGACAGGGTACACAACAAACGAAAGGCAAATACAAGATGAAAGTGTGGAATGACGGGCATTCATTAAATTCTGTGTCATTTTGTGCCATGGGAGGCAGCGGTGAGGAATGTAAAAGGTACGATGTTTGTTTAGGGTTAAATTGTGTGTAAGGGTGTCCCTCTACAAGTTATATTTTGTGTATTATGTTGTGTTGCGAATGTCTTTTTGATGCAGGATATCTTCTTCATGTTGTGTCTTTCATTTTCTTGGAGGTATGAGAAACAGAGTGTAAGTTCACTTAACCTCAAGTCCCTGAGATACCACATTTGGTATAGACATGGGAGGATCCTTTGACTAGACGGGTGTCATGTTTGGTGGGTAACAGCCCGACGATTGATGTCGGGACGTTGCACAGACTGGTAAAACGACCAAAAACTTGGCCAAAAATATTTTGTTTCTTTTTCTTTATCAGATAGGTGGCCCATGACGAGAAATGATATTTTTCATAAAAAAATATAATTTTGAATATATTTGGAGAAGGAGAAAAATAAAAAAATATAATTAAATAGGGATTTTTTTATTGTAGTAACAAAGAATAAAATATACGTTGAAATACAGCGAAACTATGACTTCTTCAATTCTAGATTAACAAGAATAAACAAAAAAAAATTTAAATAAAAAAAAATAAAAAATTTAGGTACATTATCACTTATTGTCTAATCTTCAGGTATAAAGAAACCTGCTGCTTCTTTAGTGAAAGCCTGTTTATTTTTATTCCTCTTTTTCTCACTTTGTCGGCTACTTATGAAAGGGTCAGATGTCAGAAGAAGCCGGTTCAGCACATCTTCATTGCAGGCTTTTCTAGAAAACTTCCTAGAGAAGCTTTCCCTATATAGCCGGAAGTGCTTGTTGCGGGCCTCCGCAGCCTCTTCTGACAATTGACCAATAGGCAGAAGCGCGTGAGATATTATACTTGAAGAGTGTACCAATATTTTATGTACAGTAGGACTCATTGGTTGCCAGCTGTACAAGTTAATGTAGTAATGCGCTACATCCATAGTGTAGGCAGACATTTTTTTTAAATCTATTTTATATCCTGACGATATGACTTCTAAAATTGTTCTAAATTTTTTAATAAGGTCTTCGTCAATACCTGTGATGGATGCTGCTGTTTCTGGGTCGGAAAAGAATTTGCGAGAGGTATTCCCGTCATTCGTGTTTCCGTACCCAGCCTTGGGAATGTCTACTAGTAAACCCATTTTTTCCCGGAATTCTTCTTGTATCGCTGACTTGGCGGTTTTGATTTTATCTTTATCTTCTTTTCCAGATATCCGTCCCTTATTTACACCCGCTCTTATTTTATAAGACAGATGTAATAAAAATTCGAAAAAACGGATTCGCGCGTGTAAAATAGACAATCCGAATTTAAAAGTTTCTGGATTTTCCGGTTGTTGCGATGATGTTCCCAAATCGTTGAAACCTTTAGACGTTTTACCACATACATAGCAGCGCAATGTTGAACTCGTGTTAGTGGCCGCGTTACACACTTTTCCGTCGATCATTGTTGGGAGTAACACATGCTTAATTCGAATATTTTCATTAACAACTGTAGGCTGAAGAGACTTTATTTGGTTCTCAATATGATCGATTTCTTCGTTAGTGACGTCTTTATCTTCTTTTACATACCGAAACCTCACGGGCCGGCAGAATCTTGGTGAAGATGGTTGGGGATTCTGCCATATGATTTTAGTACCGTATGTGAGCCGAAGTGGTACCAAAGAACTCATAAATATGTTTGCGTCACTATTACCATCTTCCTCGAATTTTTGCTTGTATTGATTTTGGGTAGACCCATCGCATCCCCATTTATAAATCAGTACAAACTCAGCGTTTGGCTCCAGTCGTTCGAGAACTGGTTCTAAATATTTGCACAGCCGCGAAGCTGTGTGATCAAGCAGATCTTGTAGTATCACCTCTGCAACCGTCTCATTCACGTTTTTCGGTGGATAACAATCCTGTTTTGCCCTCTGGACATAAGTATAACAAGGGTATACGTCTTTATTTGCCTGATGTATCACCTCGTATTGACTTAAGGTCATGTCGGCTTCCACGAAAATCATTAGGGCATCTTCTGGCGTATGCTTTTTGGTAGTAGTAGTTTTACTACCAATAGCAGCTGCCTTGCGGAACTTTGTTGCTCGGGTAGGGCTTTTTGTCACTTCTTGAATCACAGAGGCAACATCGGCGTTACCTGCAGCTCTTTGGCTCATTTGTGCCGCGTAAGTGAGTTGCTCCACTGACACGTTTTGTCTAAGTGATATTGTTTTACGGCGCTTTGACCGATCACTTAATTCTCCGAATTCTTTAGATGGACGACCCTTGGAACTTCCTGGAATCGGCCCGGCAGGTAAAGTGACGTCTTCGTTAAGCCATTCCTCGTTTTTTTCCAGGAAACGGGTCTCCGTACTGTTGCACGCTAACCACTTACGTTTATATACCATTTTAAATGACTTGATTGTTTTGAAAAGTTCGTCATTTTTTTCAGCAGGGCACTTTGTCACTTCCACTAACTTCTTGTCCAAATCTTGGAGCTTTCCGTCAAGCAATCGCTGCGGACTAGCTCTAACTAATTCATGAAGCTCTTTCCTAGTCATAGATATGACACAATGTAGAGAGTCTGAAACAATCAAAATAATAGTTAAAAAATCGCGGGTAAAGAGACAGTTTTCAGAGTTAAAATTATCTTTTATGTGAATATATGTGAATGTTTTTGCTACCTAGTATAATTGCACATATCCTCTAGTTTATTGAAATATTACTACGATGCAGTGGCGATGAGTTGTACATATTTAAAAACACGAATTTATCAAAATATTAAGGAAAAATTCAATATTTTTAGGCATGTTGATATACTGCAAAGTAGATCATGAATAAGCTCTCATAATAAATAAAACGGATCATAGAATGTAGTACATACCTTGATTGATAGAATCCATAACACTTTTTGTATCTTGAATCACTTTGCACATAAACTATGGCACGGAGAAATAATGATTTTTTAGAGTTGCCGCGAACAGAGACGAGTGTTGTCAACAAGCGCTAAGTTCCGACTGTCCGTGTAGCGGACGGGGACTCGGAAGCAGGTAGAGATTTTACCTAGTGACGCGTGGATTATCTACCTTTTATGGGATTAAGTTGGAAGTCTAGTAGAACATTTCGAGAAATTTGATTAATGGCCAGGTTTTGAGTCGTTTTACCAGTCTGTGCGTTGTATATATGCTAGTTGCGCGGTAAACTGCTTGCGCGATACAGGATTTTACGTGACGTCAGTGCGTAGTTCGCATGTGTCAGTGTATATGCCGCTAGATGGCAAGTTCAGTGCGGATTGGTGACACGTGTCCTCCATCCTCACAATGATTTCCTACACTGTTTTGAGAGCAGTGGTGATTAAAAATTTCACAAAATAAAGCGCTGTTACCACTGGGCCACCCAAGTTTTGCTCACTAAATACAAAATCCTAGCGACCTTTGAAAACTATTTTTTAACTTTTTCTTAAATGGTGACGAATGGCTAACAAGTCACCACAGATCTTTCCATACTATGCGATCATAAATTAGCATCCTACAATTTATGCTACCTTTGATTTCAGGTTAAGGGAAAACAATAACATTGCAATCAACAAAATAAAATAAATATCAATTTAACACCACTGAAAATCCATTTTAAAACTCAACATAAAAAACTCCACAGTCAAAACCCGAATCCATAAACAATCAACATTTTCAATAAAAAATTACCACAAAAGAGTTTCAATCAACTTTGATTTAAACGAAAACGGTTTCTTTATCCGTCGTGCAATTTTAATCAAGCAGCCACCTGGTAACCACAGAATAGATAAAGGTACAGAAGGCCAGCTCGAAACAACGAGCAAGAAAAACTTGACAAAAATAATGTGTTAATGTTGTGCTACTGTAAAATTGTTTTGTCATTCATTCTTAGTTCGGGTCCCAAATAAATCTTATATCCTTAGGTGATACAGAGTAGGAAAGGCCCGTAACTTCGGCGGAAACTACAGATTTCGTGGTTAGAAGAAGTAGTCCTGCAGGCGCACGTGTTAGATTCATTGTTTATTGGATAATCAAGTGCTGTCGTTTATGGAGACGGTACATTCCTAGGTACTTCGAGAACGAAGTACTTGTTAGTCTGGCCGTGTTAGATATTTCATTTTGATATTTTATAATTGTTGGGTAGATAACGACATCTATCACATTAACGAAGCATTGAACCAATATAGAAGTACCTAATTTGTCTAGATAAAGTGTTTACAAAAACTGATTCGTCTTAAATAGTAAAAATAACTATGATTTTAGTACTGGAAATAATTATTTAATTATAGTTGTAGTATATCGTAGGTTTTATATTGCCATTTTACTTTATTAAGCTGATCCAAACGACCGGTACAATGCTGTCAGTTTATATTGATATTCTTTTAATGATTCGTAACTACGAAGAAGTTACGAATCAGTCCTTGTTAAATTGCTAAATTACCTTAAAATGTTTTTAAACTGTTTCACTACATAACAATGGTTTATTATTATCTGTGTTAGAAGTTATTAAGCCAAAATGTGTAATGATCTGTAATTTGTTCAAAATGGCGGGAGATGTCTGACGATTTTGTTAGATTGACGTTTGTAGGATATAAAAAGGACTGTAATTACTTTATCGGGACAGTTCCTCGGAAGATGTGTAGTTGGTTAGTTCTAGTGCTGTTGTTGTGTGGAAATATCGAGCAGAGGTCACGTAAGTTAAGTAATTTGATATTATGTAACACTTATTGCTTATTATGAAAATGGTGTTGTACCTTTTATATTGTTGCCAATATTGATAATGTTTTAAATCATTTAAAATGGAATATTCATACTCTTTCTTTGCATAGCTATTATTATTGTTGTGATTATGTTGATACTATTCTGAAATCTCTTGGACAATGGTCCAAGAGATAGAATGAAATGTATTTAAGATAATAATAGTTTATGGCAATGTAAGAAGTGAGTTGATATAATACTTTAATACTGTTTCCATGGAGTTTCTTGTCCTTCTTCTCCATGAAGACCTAGTTTTGGAACGGACAACTAGCTTTCTGATTAATTACTGACAAGCCTAATTGAAATAAATGTCTAGTCTTGTCTTTCTGTGCTTTATTTAGTGAAACCATTTCCCAACAAACCATATTCATAAGAACCTTCATACACAGTAAACAAGCCGTAACCATTCTGATACACAAAGTTTGATATTAGGTATATAGGTATACATAATACTTATAGTTATATACAGATATATATTTTTCTATTACACGCATACATACGCTTTGTCATAACCAAAAACAATCGTCGCGCGAGCAGGCAATCGTCGCGTCATAATATGTTCCTTTTTGTTCGGCGAACGCCTGATCGCGTGAACCCTCATGAACAGTTGGCGTTTTCCAGTTTGACGCTTACAAACAGCACATAAAATTTAAAATAAATGACAGTCGCGACTGTGATTCCACTCTTTGTGCGTTAGGCTAAGTTCAGATGAACGCGCGACGATGCGCGGTTGGCTCGGCGCGCGGTTTAAGATTGTAACAAATCAATGTTGTTGTGTACATGACCGCGCGTAACCGCGCGTGCCCGCGCGCACCGCCATGCACCGCGCGCAAGATGTTGACCCGTGCGCCACCGCGCGGTGACGCGCGGTTTAAGATCTACAATCCTGTGTCGACCTGTTCAGTTGACCCGCATGGTTTGAGGCGGACGGACACAAGGAGCGACGAAAAAAATGGAGGACGACATATCAATGGATCTACTCATAGACGAAATTGAAAAAAGAGATGCGATTTGGAATCTTAACTCGAAGGACTATTCAAATAGAATAATAAAAAGAAGGTCTTGGGAAGAATTAGTGTTAATTTCAGGTCAAAGGATGCAATCGACATCCTAAAATAGTTGACAAATCGATCTTCGTGTAGTCTTAGTGTGGGATATAAAGTCACAAACAGGCTTAAAGAAAGTCTTTGACTTAAAATAGGGTGCACCCAGTATCGTCTTTGCTTTCGACGGTGACGTCGCAGTATGCGGTATAAAACCCACAAGAAAATTGCCTCCTCCACGTCCATTCTCACTGAATGTTCACGCTAGACTGTCGCGCGCAAGTCGCCGCCATCTGAACAGGTGAATCGCGCGGCAGCGCGCTCGTTCATGTGAACTTAGCCTTAACCAGGTCATTTTCATTTGCCAGGCCTTTTCCCAACGATGCTGGAGTTGGCTTCCAATCTAACTGGACGGTATACTACTAGTATTTCGCCCAGTTAGATATTATTATTTCGTATTATTACATTAGTATTTTAGATAAAGCAATCTAACTTCTAACACTCAGTTACTAGGTAGGTGCGGTTCTATATGCGTGCGTTTCGCTCAATATATCAGATTTCGATTTGTTTGTGAAGGAGTGGAAAACAATACTGTACGAATCTATAAAATTTAGTGAGAATTATTTATTTATAACATAATGTTTCGGTTTGTATTTTTAAGTAGTACCTACGTATCTACTAAATCCTACACAAAATCTGTTTTTTTTTTAGATATTCATCTTTTTATCGTACTGCATAGGCCCGCCCTCTATTAAATGGGACTTAGACATAACTGGCGAAAAGTGGGAGTAAAGGTTCCATCTCTACCTATACCTTCAGGGATGAGGCGTGGTGTTATGTGTTTTAATGATATTGTTCAAATGTCTTTATTTGTGTGTGGCTTCGCTCGCTCTACTTAATATAAATAAATATATGAAATTAACCTTCTGTACTTCCCTTTTTGTGTGGTTCTCTAACTACCCACAGCATTTTAATGACGATTAATAATGACGAGTTTAAGTCAGCTTAGAGATTTGGATCCAATCCATTTCAGAAGTTTTAGCGTTATGTTCATTCATTAAATTTGGCGAAGATTTAAAAGATCTTTGCGTTTTGGGAGTTATGGTACAATACAAGATGTGTTTTGCAGTGTTTGGAGGTTCTATTAACTCTCTCACCGCCATACGGTCCGCCGGCGGCGGGGCGTATCTTTGCGAGTAAGGTACCCCACCTATATTTTGCACTAAGCGAGATCAGCAGGCCGTACGGGCCGACGGTGCACCGTATCTTGCGCGCCAAAATCGAATCAAATTTCCGTTATTACTTAAAATCATAACCGTAAAAATCATAACACACATAATAATCAATCATTAGCCCGCCGCCGGCGGCCCGTACGGCCTGCTTCACTCGTTACAGATTTTTCACCGCGGCCTGCACGGGTAGGCAAAGTTGCGCCCGCCCGCAGACCGCGTGGCCTGCTGCACTGAAAAATTCTATATATGGGTAACGGTGAGAGACTTAAGGAATTCGGTGAACAGACTAAGATATATTTACCATGCTCAGTTGCTATTTCATACAATTCATTGATCCATGATACATAACAATTAGCTCCTTTTAGACTGGTTCTTGTGTGACCCTTACAAACTCTCACAATGTTTAAGGTTACTCACAAGGACCCAAACCGCATAAAGGTCCACTTGAAGAAACATAAAAGGGTGGTGTCGGGGGTACGCCCGTCCGGACCGAATTTCTTAACGCTTTTTCTTAAACTCCCAATAAAACGTATTTCTGTTCTATCTTTAAAATACTATAAATTTATTTAGACCTCACTTTCAGCTTCAGAACTCTCGAAAACCATGAAAACGTCACCAATGACGAAAAGTTTCGAAATTTTTACAGCCGCCATCTTGGATTTTCGTTTTGACCACGCTATTGGCTTCAGAATCCTCGAAAATTATCTCACTCTCTTATCTATTTCTGTAACATTTAATTAAAAGTGGAATGGACGTGGCAGATCGCTTCTTCTTTACGTAACACGTTTTTCATTCCGTGATGATTTCTACAATTTTACTCCTACTGCGAGCTACGTTATAGGACTTCATCCCTAAAAAAACACGCTAAACCTAAACCCTGCTACTACTAATAACCGATCCACCTTTGCACAAAATACGCTCTTTGACGTAGAATTAAACCCTAAAAATATTCATAAACACTGATATTTCTTATCAAAACCATTTTCTTCACGGTTTTCAACAATTTTTGTGAGAAACTACGAAAGTTAAATAAATAATGTAAAGGAATGAAAATAAAACCTCGTTCACGTACTTAATAGCTATCGCGTGGAGCTCTGAATTGGCTCTTAGCATTTGCGCAAGGCGATAAAACACTCAGGAGTTTGTACGTATTATTTTGCTACAGCAATGGAAATTATTGGAAATAGAACATTATTTGTATTTAAGTAGCTTCGCCTGCGTGAAATTTCTTGTTTTCTTTAAAAATATATACTAAGACACTTAGCAATACTACAGTTTCTATATTAGTAAAAAAAAACGGAATTAGATCAGCGGGGTTATTGATTAACATAGTAACAGTAAAGATAGCTTTTATTTTTATTGGTTCAAGAATACATTGCGTTATATACTATGTTGAGCAGACACATTTTTTGAACTTAAAACGCAATGGATTTTGATGAAAAACAGTGTGATACGCAATCAAAGCGCAGGACTATTAAAGATTATCTCCTACATACAAAGTTATATTAAAGACGAAAAGTTTGTGCGAGGAACTTCTTTGTTCAGATCCTCATTATTATCGTCATCATAATCTACAGGCCGACTTCACCCGATGCTAGTCATAGGCCGGTTTTTCGCTTAGCAACCAATCAAATTATTTTTGGAACCTAGGTGAGGTCAATATGTTATTAAAATACCAAAGGGTTAGTTTGGGCGTCAGATAAAATATGGCTGGACTATTTTTGTGTTAGGGACAAACCTCAAATAAACAGGGAAATATAGTAAAAAAAAAATTGTCTGTAGTCGTAGCGTGCAGGTATAAAATATTTATTACAGAAAGTGTCGTCTTTTTTTGTTCATTTCGTTCGTTATTTTTCGGTTCGTTTTCTTTATGCAGAATAAACAATATTCTTCTCTAATTTCGACCAAATACAATTTCAAAATCCACGCTAATATTATAAATGCTCTGTCTGTCTCTCTGTCTCGCTTTTCTGCTAAAACTACTGAACCGATTTAAATGAAATTTGGTACACAGATAGTTTAGAGCCTGAGAAAGGACATAGGCGTCCACAATAACCGACATTTACGCAGACGAAGTCGCGGGCAGCAGCTAGTAAGAAATAGAAGGACAAAGTCATATAGACAAAGATCAACCGTAAATATAAACCAAAAAGCATTTTCAATATCGAAACATAATTTCGATACTCCCAATGATAAACGTAAGATAAATAGACAGTAAGAGGGTAGTCTTTATCTTATACGCAAGTAGAAGCTTGATGTATAGATTTGTACCCGATTCAGGAGTTCTCTCTGAGAATAAAAGCCTTCTCTTTTATCCCTAGAAAGTTTAACGGGTCGCTTGCACAGTATGACTTAAAACAGTAGTACAACTAGGAAATGCCCTTGATAATAATATCTCAATCTTGATCCGAGCATGCACTCTACATCCACTTAGATCTATTTTTAAAATGTTACCGTTAAAAGGGATAGAGAGGAGGACTTGTCTGTCGTACCTAAATATGCAGCACACTGAGTTTATTTGTAATGGTCAAATCTTTTGTATCCGGAAATACTTATAGTTCCTGATAATCAAAAATCCTATCAGAACTACTGACATCGCAAAGAAACGATGCAACATAAAGATTTATTTTTCAATGTTTTTTTGGTACATTGGCGTGTGCTAGCTTACATATGGCTGACATAATTTTAGTTTAGTAATAATAGTTAATCACTTACTATTGTATAGAATCAAGTTATTTTTACTGAGTAGACAGCTTCGGTACTGGAGAACTTGTTGCGCAACTTTTACTTTTCCCAGCTAAATCATTTTTTTTGGGGAACTGATTTATATAATTTTGACATTATAAAAGTCCTGAATCTCAGCCTAGTTTCAGTAAATTACTTCTGATATTGACGGACAGTTAAATAATAAAATAACAATATTTATCCAAAATGGCCCTTCAATCAACAATGAAATAGCCCAGTAATATTTATCATAGCCCAACATTTATATTCACAGATTAATCACACTTACGCTACTGTTCACAATTTACTGTGACACAAGGCTGAAAATAATTCCCTTTCAATTACCCTACTTACGTTTACGTCAGCCTGCCTATCTGCCAATTGTAGCTTTTGCTCGAGATTTTCTTGTTTCGAGCTTTTTCTCTGATGTTGTGAGATATTTATCTTTGTAAGGCCCTTTCTACCTGACGAAGACGGGAAACGTTGAGTATCATTGCTGGGTAGGTACGGCTTATAGTCAATTTAAAAGAAACGGTCTTTTGATGAAAGAACTAGTTTATCTCGTGAATCTGTTTGTCAAATTTTCGGGATTATACAGCATGGTAGGAACATTGACGCGCAAATCGGAACAGTGAATTCAGCATACGATTCTAGTTTCCCTAGTGAATATACTTTTGATCGGTTACCACAAAAACTATTGGTTTTTCATAGGAAAGTGCTAAACCTACACGGTTAGAATGTACATATTATGTAACAATATCTTTATATATATAATTCTACTGTACGTGTGTATGTCACTGAACTCCTCCTAAACCGCTGGACCGATTTGAATGATTTTTTTTATATTCGTTTGGGTGGCACCCTGGATGGTTTAGATTCACTATTGGACCCGGTAAGTGGCGCTGCTATCGAGTTCTAGGAAACAGGACAACGTCTGTACGGACAGCTGGTTGTTTTATATTATCGGACGAGAGCGAGAGACGTTATCTGATAATTTTCCACCCAGAAAAAAGGAGGGGTTCATAAAAATATACTTTAATCTATGGTGACAGGTTGTGCAAAAATGCTACCTCGTATATTTGCTGTCATGGACATCACACATTTTTACACACTTACATAATGTGTGTATGTTCTAGGGTGTCCTTTGTTGTTGTAATTATTTTCCTTTTTGATCGTTTACATTGAAGGGTTTATAAGCAGAGATGATGATCAAACGAATAATAAAGCAAGACATACCAAAAAAGTGGCTTCATTTCCGCGACACAAATTAATATTAATCTTCACAATGAAAAACAAAAAGAAAACCGGCCAAGTGCGAGTCGGACTCGCGCACCGAGGGTTCCGTACAATTCTTTAGGTATTCACGGTTTATGCATAAGAACGGAACCCTATGTTTATGAAATTAAATGTAATTCTTTTAATTTTTATATTTGAGTTGATTGAATGAAAGGTAAATTGTGGTTTACGATTTATGATGTTTTAAAAAAAAACTACTTACTAGATCTTGTTCAAACCAGTTTTCGTTGGAAGTTTATATGGCAATGTACATTATATATTTTTTTTAGTTTTATCATTCTCTTATTTTAGAAGTTACGGGGGGGGGGACACACACCTTTTACCACTTTGGAAGTGTCTCTCGCGCAAACTATACAGTTTAGAAAAAAATGATATTAGAAACCTCAATATCATTTTTGAAGACCTATCCATAGATATCCCACACGTATGGGTTTGATGAAAAAAAAAATTTTTGAGTTTCAGTTCTAAGTATGAGGAACCCCAAAATTTATTGTTTTTTTTCTATTTTTGTGTAAAAATCTTAATGCGGTTTAAAGAATACATCTACGTACCAAGTTTCAACAGCATAGCTCTTATAGTTTCGGAAAAAAATGGCTGTGACATACACGGACAGACAGACAGACATGACGAATCTATAAGGGTTCCGTTTTTTGCCATTTGGCAACGGAACCCTAAAAATGTATATTTTTAAAATGTACAAAATCTTTTTCCTCTTATTTCATGAAATAGATAGGATTTAACATTAGGAATTTCTCAAAAACCAGTCTAAATTTGTGCCCGGTTGATTGCAGTAGGCTGCCAGTATTACATTACTTAAACGTAACTCCAAATGTGGGTGTACTATACCTAGGTACAACTCTGCCGAAACTTTCAGCATCAATAGGCTTTTTTTTAAATTAGCTTACATTTTTCCACAACTGAGCAAAGGCTTTAAGGCTCATTCAGACTAGCACGACGCGACGGTCGCGAGCGAATCGGCGATTTATATCCGTAGAACGATTTCTATGACCATGTCGCGTTGTACGCGGTGACTTGAGAAACTCCTCCTTTTTCCTTCAATTTTTGGTAAGGGTGTCAAAAGCGTTGACGAAAAAGAAGATTTTCACGAAGCCAACTAGAAATGTGTAAATAGAATCCCACCGTTAGTTATGATTTCAGCAAAAAATCGAATAGATTCAATAAAAAAACATGCATAATAATGAGAGATTCGTATTGAATTCGATACTGGTTGGAAAGGGCCGCCATATTGCGGGCCTCAGGGTTGCCAAGCAAAAAATTGTAGACCGGAAATTATGGAAATATTGTTATCGATTCCTTTTTTGTTAGAAATCTCTTATTCAATAAGATTTGGGAAACTTTTTGTGGTTGGTTAACAATTTAAAGAATTCAGTTGTAGAACCTAACTTAGAAAATATATTTGCTGAAAATGTTACTGTGATTAATTAATGAAGGCTACATTTATTTACACACTAGCTTCTGCCCGCGACTTCGTCCGCGTCAAATATTTGCTCCCCTGACCCTTCCCGTCGCATCGCAGACTGCCAGCTGTCGTCAATTTGTTTGTTGCTACTCCGCTCCTTTTGATCGTAGCGTGATGTTATTAGCCTATAGCCTTCCTCAATAAATAGGCTACCCGACACAAAAAGAATTTATCAATTCTAACCAGTAGTTCCTGAGATTAAGGCGTTCCACCCCCCATTTTAGGGAAGTGGAGGGTTAGAAAGAGACAAAAAGTAGCCTATGTCACTCTCCACCCCTTCAACTATCTCCACTTAAAAAATCACGTCAATTCGTTGCTTCGTTTTGCCGTAAAAGACGGACAAACAGACACACACACTTTCCCATTTATAATATTAGTATGGATTTTAGTAAGAAACTTCTAAATGTCAAAAGTAAGTAATAGTTAGATACTGATAGTGTCGGAAATAGTAAGCCAACCCAGGACCTTAACATGACCTAGTAATTTATTAAAACCTTGTCTACGTTGTCTTTTTTCTCTGAATAAAGTTCAAATTTCTAACTTAAATTCCAGCATTCACAGCCAAACGTTTGTTTTATCACATGATATCAGCTTTCTTTAAGAGAACGTGCTTCTCTAGAAGGGTAGGTTCTACTGGAATAAAGTTACGTGTGAGCTCATGGATCGGATGAATTTAATACTTTAATCGCATTGCTAAGAAAATACGGAGCTTTTCTAAGAACATACAAAAAGATCGGTTTCGAATGTAATAATTCTGTAACTAGTTTGAGTTTTGAAACTGGTAAAACACGACTAAAGCAGGTACATACATCGTGCTCCAGAAATGTGTAAACTAATTTAAGAGTGTGATCTTCTTCTTCTTCGTAACACTCTTGTCAGAGCGGTCGTGGTCCTCAAGAATTTTTTTGACTAGGGGCTGATGTGATTCACCTCACGATTTCTCGCCATCCAATCCGATTTTTAGAATTGCGGGTGCACTTATATAATGGATCGCCCACTGCGGATTTTATTTGGTCAGTCCATCTCATGGGTGACCGTCGACGTGGTCTAGTGCCCTCCACTCTACCCAGCATGACAAGGCGTTCTAAAGAGTCACCGTCACGCCTCAATAGCGTGATACAGATCATCAAACTGAACATTTCTCCATGGAATCAACATCGTAGTGTCATCATGTTTTCCCTGCCGGGATACAGGTCGTCTCTCTCTCTGTAAGAGGAAGTTGGCCGTAATTCACCACGCGGACCCAGAGCGGGTTGGTGAATGTCACATGTCTTCGATTTATTGGTTCTAGGACATGTCGGTTTCCTGAAGGGTTTTTAGAGAAGTGGCGATAAAATAATTTACACAAAGTAAAGCCTGCCTGGGCATGAATGTACGACCTGCTACTCCTAGGTTGTGGTTGTTACTACTGCACCACCACTACACGACACGACACGACAGAGGTATACTCAAAGTAGGCACACTTTGGGTATACCTCTGTCGTCCCATTAGGGTTGAGTAAGTATTGAAATTGACGATTACAATGTTCGTAATAGAGAAAGTGGTTGAGTTTACCTTTAAATATGATCAAACTTCTAATACACGCTGTGTAACACATTTGTTACAGTGGTAAAAAATAGCGCTGTTATATTTACAACGGTCGGCTTAGTAATAAAAGTTGAAAATTCAACTGAGCGCTTCCGATTTAAGTTTCGTACAGCAGTGTAAGTGAAAACGGGCATTGCACCTACATAGTTTCTGGCAATATACACAACCAATTCTAATTTCGAAACAGTATTGTTTTTCATTTGCCGGTGCGCCCAAATTGGTTTGGCGAACTAACTGAGTTGATTTTAGAACGAATTTGACAGCTGTCAACTTGCGGAAAGAGGTTGTTTGCCAAAAAGGATGATCGTAGCAGTCGATCAGAAATATCTATTGGTTTATTGGCTTTTATATTTCTGATCATCATGATCATCCCCGTAGTGCAGTGAATTAATTGTGGTTTTGCGCTTGCACCTTAAATACTCGATGGGACGTCTTTTTCATTATTGTTCACTGACCAGAAACTTGTCATCATCATTCCAGCCGTAAGACGTCCACTGCTGGACATAAGCCTCCCCAATTTGAGGGGCTTTGGCTTAATCGCCATGCTAAGCAAGCGGGTTAGCAATCGCAGTATGATGGTAAAATGCATAGAAAACGCTGCTGCCTATTGTCTAGTATGTCCTTTACTCGCCTTTTACGATAGCCACGGAAAGAAATGGGAAGGTGCTATTTTTTACGTCCGGCACCACATGGACTTTAGTTAAGGGTTTTTTAGTTATTATCTTATGTTTTTGATCTTTCTGTGCGTCATGTTTGCCGCAAATAAACGTATTTTCTTTCTTTCTTTTGTTCAGAATATTATTGATTTGAATTTATTAAGATCACGAGCATACCCAAGAGACAATAAGACCTCTTCTTTAACTTTATTTGCATAAACTTTATTTACGTATTAAAGCTACATTAAAATTAAACAATACAACTTACTTAAAAGGCCACTGATACTATTATCATGTACTTATAACATTTGCATTATGATTTAAATAAACGTGAAACAAACTGAATACAGAATGAATATATTTATTTTCAAGTCCTATTAAATCTTTTGTTTGACATGTTGAAGATTCGTAATAATATTTTCATGTATTCTGATTTGTTTTTCAAGTTATAATGGAGTATTACTTTATGACGGAGAGGCTCATTGTTAAATAACAACAGGCATACGGTCGATCTTCATGGTCCTTGAATTGGAGACCATCCTTATCATTTCGATACCCTATACCCGATTGGCGTGTTCAAACTGGCGTAATGGTAAACAATTTATGTTTTGTTTTTCGTAATATTAATTACTTACATATAATAGTATAGTGCTCGATAGTTTGTTGCGTCACTCCTTCTTAGGTTAAGAAGTAGGAAGCGGTAAAAGGTGAGCGTTATTGGTTGACTGTCTTATGTAACTTTACCTACACAAATGTCCTATCTTTTGTATTGTTCGTCGAATCATTGACCTCCTTAAGTTCTAAGTGGAGCTGCATGATTACTAACGAATGCGTGGACTGATTGGACAGGTCCACTCAACTGTGTGGTTCTTTCCTTAAAATACCACTTCAGACACCAATCCACATAGTCTTCACAGGATCTGACCAAGATTGTGTCTGGGTTTTAAAAGAGACTGTGACCTCTGACTTTGTTTCAGCCTTTCTTCTCAGAGTAGTCAGATAGGAAACACCGACCTCATCTACTTTAAATAAAAATATAATAGTGTTTGTAGAAACCTAATTGCAAAAATAAAGTCATTTATCATTTGACGTTCAAAAAGTGCTAACTCTCAGTCTAGTTTGAATAAAAGACTTTTGATTTTGACCCTTCTGTACCTTGAAAAGTACGCTAAGCCATTGGTCCAAGCTGCCATTTGTAGACCTTTGACAGTCGTTATGGGCAGTCAGAAGTCTGAAAGTCTGACAACCAGTCCTGCCAAGAGGCATCATATTTCCCAGTAACTGGGTTTTAGAGGTCAGGTTAGTCGCTCCAGGTAAAATACTGGTATCCACCTGCATCCATTAAGTTTGAAGCCGACCCTAATATAGTTGCTAAAATGCTCGGCAGAATGGAATTCGCTTTTATGGAAAAGATATTAAAAATGACCTACTAATATAATTTTGCACTTATTTCCATTTTTATGCAAAGCGACTAGAATTTAAAATGGTTTTACAGAAAAGCGTTGATGGGTTTCACAGAAATACTTGTTCGTATGCTGCTACTAAAAATATAAAAGCGAAAGTTTGTTCTGTTTAAATGTTACAAAAATACTTAGAGACCATTAAAAGTAAATTAACATTAGTAGACTCAAGTTTTGGAAAACCCTGTACCTAACAATCAGACCATGCATTGCATTATAACTAAACCTGTTTAATGAATTTTGCTCCTGGATATATTATTACGGTATAAATTAGGAATGAAGTCCAATTCAAACAGTAAAAATAATACTTCGCATTAAAATTCATTTTGCATAAAATATCTCTCGTGATTCAACTAGTTAGAGACTACTACTTTCAGAGACCTTCAGATTAAATTATGAATACATTAAAATAATACAGAAGGGCAGGGTCATGGATGCGAAAACTGTAACCACGATTTCAGCCCAAAATCTAGACCCCCTAGCATAGAAATATTTCGTAGGTTATCAAAAAATATCTGCTGTTTTATAGAAAAGTGCATTACCTACGCGGTTCAAATGTTTGCATCATCATTTTTTTTTGATAACCCACGAAATCATTCAACTTAGCGGGGTTCAGAATCACGTACTGAATCTATCGTGACAAGTTGGGAAACGAGGTTCCTGTATACGATCACTATGTATATGATATCATTAACCATACGATTACATACTACATAAACACATCTTTTTATCCTAGGTTTTTTCGAAAATATTGAGTAAGTAAAAATACTTGATCCTTGCCACCCCTAAACCAGCATATTGCGGGCGCCATTTTAATTGAGAGAATCGTCGCATTCATCGCAAACGTGTTAGTCATGTTTCCATTCGATTTCCATCAGCTTTCGACCCCAGGGATCGCGGCTGTTTGCTCCCGCATACAGTTTGCTTTTTATTCTATTTTTGTATACTCTGATAAAAAAGGATTGGGTATGTTGGTATTGGCTGGCTGTGTGAGAGTTGTAAGTGGGTGTTCAAAAAATGGCGCTTGTAAAATGAACAGTTCGTGTATGTTGTAATTTTTGAGGATATTTATGTGTATTTTTACAATAGTTGGTGTGAAAGTTAATTTTGAAAACGCTTTACCCTTTTTATTCTTTAATTTAGAAGCTATACTTTCCATTTTGATCTTATTTTTATTTCAATTTATATCGTATATATGTCTTAGTCATATGTACACATACGTATACATACATAAACTCACGTCTTCTTCCCATAGGGATAAGCCTCTAAATAAGTAGTAAAAAGTCTCTAATTTTAATCAATACTTAGTCACCTCTTAGCTCATTAACACGTGTTAGACCGCCGGGGGTCGCGCAACAAAGGTCTCACTACCCACCGTTGAAGTACGCAGTTACCTTTACATTCAATATTAAACCTGTCATCAGTAATTGTACCTTCAAAAGAAACTAAAAATTAACCTCTTTGTTAAAGTAATTAATCACTGTCGGAGGTTAACGCCCCGTCGTAGAATTTCATGACCTTTCACGACTGAAATATGAGGTACGACAAGTATCAAATATTCTTACTTCGATTACGAAAGAAATATTCATGATTGTTTGACAAAAAGCGGCTAAGTGTGACTGGGATAAGCACACATACGGTTCCGTACATATACCACGTGTTCCTATTGGTATTCAATAACTCTAGGATATTAAGGAGACCATGTCAACTGGCATAGGATTAAAAAAAAAATAAGTCTTCGATTTTTTCTCTCAAATACGGGTTTAAGTTTCATTGATAAGTACAAATAAATCATTTGCATTCGAACCAATAATTCAAATTTAAAGCTAAGAAAATGTGACGTCATCATATTTCCTAGTGAAAAATTATAACAAAAAAATAATTCATATGCCAGTTGATTCTTTCATATCATCTAACTAATAACTTAGAGTTATGGGATATCAAAGGAACACCTTGAATTTATTTTTTATTATTGCCGTTATTTAAAAAAATACCTTGGTTTTATAGTATGGTGTTACAGCAGCTATCGCAATACTCAGTCACACTCAATATTAAGTGTCTACATATTAGGGTTTAAAAGATACAGCCCTGACAAATGGACAGCAGTGCCTAAGTAATAGGGTCCCATAGGCACTCTTTGGGTTGCAGAACCCTAAAAACAAGAATGTTTTAATGCCCACCTGAATCTAGAAAGACCTAAGTAATTACGTCTTGTTGCCTACACAGAAATTTCAAGGATAAAAGCCTTAAAACTTTACTGAAGTAAGCAAGACCTTGTACGTTAGGTACTTAAAAAAGATATTAAAAACTTTTGCCGGCTTTTGTATTTTTTATGCGGTACTTTTCCGTAGCTGTCATTCATAAAACGTGATCGTAATCTCAATAATTAAGCGGAATATTACTCATCCATCACGTTTTCTTTAATATTATAAAACAGTTTGCAAAATGTATTTCTTTTACAAATTAGATTTTCTCGGGCTAAGTAATAAGAGTGGGTCGATCGATAAATTTATGCGACGCGTGCGGCAGCGTTTGAGATGCTTCGTCGAGTCTTGTCGTCGCGTACTCCGCAGAGCCTAAAGACTAAATTCTTCAATTAGTGCATCCTGCCTGTTATGACCTACGTAGCCGAAACGTGGACACTCACGGTACGGCTGGTCCATAGATTCAAAGTAGCTCAGCGAGCTATGGAACGAGCTATGCTTGAAATATCTCTGAGGGGTGAATGAGATGATCCAGCAGAAAACCTTAGTTGTCGACATAGCTCATAGAATTAGCAAGGTGAAGTGGCAATAGGCCGGCCACATTAGCCGCAGAACCGATGACCGTAGGAGTAGACGTGTTCTTGAATTTCTTGAGTGGAAACAGCGAATCAGAAAACGTAAGATGATCTTCGCAGGGTGACTGATAGCAACTGATGAGTATTGCCGAAAATTGAGCTGAAATGCCTTCAATTGGAGAGACCTAAGTCCAGCGGTGGACTGCTATAGGCTGATGATGAGGATGAAGACGCTTGCTGCGGTTGGTTTGTGGATAGGTGGCCATTTTAACAGAGTAAGATCCCTCCGTGCCTCAGAAAGCACGTTAAGCGGTTGGGTTCTTTGATACAATCTTTTCATTATTTTACATTAGATATCGACAAATCTTATTTCAACTCGTGAAAATCATATCATTTGGTTTATATTTTAACCTATTGGCTTTTTTATTTAATTTATCTTTTATATTATGAGATCGAACATAGAACGTCAGTTTCAGCATATAGCTGTCGACCAACAACGAATCAATCAAATTCGTTAATTAAAAAACCTTTTCCATTAATACTCGCAAAATATTAACAGGTATAAAATTTACAAAACCTTTCAAAATGAAATAGCAATTTAATCGTCCTATACGCTCTCATAATTAAAAATAAATACACAAGCAAAAGTTAATTTCCCTCTGCAATTATCTGCTCCGAAATTGTGTCGAAAATTTAGCGAAACCAAGCGAGTATCGAAATGCTGCCTAAGTGCGTTATTTAATTACATGGCGAATGTACTGTTAAACATAATTAAATATGGCCGAAATATGAAAGAATGTTTGAAGATTTCAGAAAGAGGATGAAATTTACCCTTGGCAAGATAAAAATATGTTTTATATGGACTTTGAGAAAATACATTAGTTAAAGCCTTTGATGTATGCAGTAACTATTTACTTTAGTATTTAATACTGCTGAAGATGTTAACAATCTTACCTTTTCCGTTTTTTTTGGGTGGAAAATCATCGAATGACGTCTTTCGCTCTGAGTGGAATGGAAGGGCGTGTCAGACTTTTACTGAATAAAACCCACCCGTGTTCCTTCAGTTGCCTATACCAGGGCCATGGTAACTCTTTCGATCAAAATCCGCGACCCTGGCAGGATCTTACCTTTTCGTAAAAGCAAGATTTGGTTCAAGATATCTGCAGAAAATACCTCAACAATGTGGGCTATCCATCAGTCTGCCTGTTTTTAATGCCCCATATAAGAGACTAATAACCATACTACTAAGTTTACTTAATCTTTTAACACCCCTCTACATTATTTTTCCAACAATCATACTCACATTTTCTCCCAGACATGAGATATTTATAATTATTTCTTTAATTCAGCATTTCCCAGATCAACACCATAAGGTTTAATACACATAAATCAAAATGTAACGTTAGGTTACTATAATTATTACTTTAGTTTCAGACCCAAGTGAAGGTCTTTAGCTTAACTTGAAAGTTCCATAAATTCCATAACTGTTATAAAGATACTTATATAATAGGTATTACTACCATACTTTGTAAGTCAATTGTCTAAAGTCCATGATACTTGAATTTTTTTTTTTTTACCTTGCTTCAGAAACGGATATCGCTGGAGGTAGATATTCCACTGTATTTTTTTTTTTGTTTCAGGTATATTCACCAATTGCCCCGCCAACTCAGGACTGATTTCAAAAATTATTTTTCTATTGGATATTATATGCTTCAGGGGTAGTCTTACAATAATTTAACTGACTTTACTTTGGTAGTTTTTGCGTTATTTCCATAACACGTATTTTTATCTGTACGTATCTTGATACCATGGAAAATAAGTCCTTCAAAGGGCGTGCGACGAACCGAAACCAAGTCGCAGAGGCCTCTTAGACAATAAAAACTGTGGTTAAAGTCCAAAAGTTCAACTATTATGTACTTATTGTTCATCTTCACACACATTTTCATACTACACTGTGTTGATTTATAATACAATACCAACAATTCTCCCGAGCATTACCCCTACAGAACACAAGATATTTACTATTTTCTTACCCATATCGACACATAAGGCTTTATACTCATCTATCAAAGTATATCCCGGAGTTAAGCAGCGCAGTCTTTCTTGTACCCTTCACTTATAGTTCCCGATTTCATTTGTCGGTAGCGGAAAGGATTTTTTTTGTGAACCTGCCTGGCAGACGTGGTACAGTTTAGAGGCACTTTGGCGAACATCCAAACGGTATTGAAGGGTTAATTTTTCTTTGTTTTGCAATTTTACAATGGATATTAGATATTTTATGTGTGAAACGGTCGTGTATCATTTAGCATCGTACCTACCTACTCTTACTGCATCTTCGAATTTCGTATTATACAGTTACTTGGTACTGCCCGAGACTTCGCCCGTGTATAATTTTCTGTTCCTCAACCCACCCCATCGCATCGCATCGCTTGCCCGAGCTTATTACCTCATTGACACTCACCGATTTTTCTGACTTTTTTATTATTTTAACTTGGCTCTTCATGGTCATAACGTGATGTTAAGTACCCTATTCGCTTCCTCAAGAATTGGAATATGAAATTCAAAAAGATTTGTCCAAATTCGACTGACAGTTTTAGAGATTAGCACGTTAAAACAAATAACCTGTTCATTTTTATTATAATATATGTATAATACTAGCTATAATACTAGCTACTTCATCCACGTCAAATTTTTACTCCCCTGACCCTTCCCGTCGCATCGAATTGCCTGCCAGTTTTCGCCTATTTTTCGTTGCTGCTCCGCTCGTTTTGATTGTAGCGTGATGTTATATAGCCTATAGCCTTCCTCAAGAAATAGGCTACCCAACATTAAAATATTTTTTCATTTCGGACCAGTAGTAGTTCCTGAGATTAGCGCGTTCAAACAAAGAAACTCTTCAGCTTTATAATATTATTATTAGTATAGATTACATATATACGAAATAATTTTCGTTAGTCAGTGACTGACAGTATTAGGCTGTTGATGTTAAATGATGTGGCGTTTCAGAAAAAGTTCAGCTTTGAAGAGCGTTATCTCAGTCAGTCATACATCTCGGACAGTTTCTGTCTTAATCTCTATTGTTCCTTACTGCCATGACGTCATGAAGTTGATTACGTAACAACCACCAGACATAGGTACTTAAATACTCATTTGCGGACTAATGTTAATTCTCAACTAATTTTGTACTCATCGTCGTCGTCATCATTATCATCAACCGAAAAACTTCCACTGCTCGACATAAACCGGCAACAAGCCACCACCACCACCAACCACTTCTACTGGTTGCTGGGGTCTGTGGTCTGCTTCTCGGTTTCAGCCGATTTCTACGGTTTTCACAAGGTCCTCGATCCACCCTGTCACGTGTAGTGAAGTCACGTGTAGTGAAGTCACGCTACGCCTTCCGGTACAAGGTCGCCACTCCAGAATCTTTCTGCCCATCGGCCATCAATGTGCCCTGCCTACTGCCACTTTCAGCTTATATCGGTTACCTTATTTATTTTTTTATTTTTTATTTATTTATTCAATTTCGGACAACAATAAAATCCATCTTGTTAGTGAAAAAATAACTTATAACTAATGTTAGTAATACAACACACAAACAATATCAGCAACAAATAATTAATTAAGTTTTCGAGGCAGGTTGCGCAGAGAATGATCAAGCAAGAGAACAGCTACCTAGTTGACCATCCTCTCTACAAAATGCCTCAGAACAGGGGAGTAAGGACTCTCCGCCACTATTTTCAGGATACTGTTGTTACTGACCCGCGTCCGATGCATCAGTGAAGCAACTTTTTTGCGTATCAGGGCGTGGAACCCGTCAGTTCGGTTTTGCGAAAACATCTCTGATGCACTACAAAAACGGGGCAGTCCCAACAGCATCCTAAAAACATTGTTATATTGGACGCGTAAGGCATCTAGCGATCTTTTGGCGTAGGTGACCCATAGACCCCCCGCGTATAAACCCTGACAGAAAGCCTTGAATAGGGTGATTTTGACTTGGTCACTACAACGGGAGAATCTACGGGCCAACATATTACCTCGGACCGCTAGAGCCCTACGTTCCCTCTCAATGTCTACATTGTCCTTAAGGTCGTCGGTAAGCATGTGCCCCAAGTATTTAAACTGTTCCACTTTGTTAATGCTCATGCCATTTAGGGTGAAATTAGGAGTATGGTTTGGGCACTTGCCGGCGGCCTTAAAGACCATGTATTCGCATTTTTTGACATTGTAGACCAGACCATGCGTAGCAGCGTACCTCTCACACACCTTCAGCATATCTCTGATAGACCCCTCAGTCGGGCCCAGCAGTACCATGTCGTCCGCGTAGCTAATGTTGTTAACACTAACACCACCAACCCGGCAGCCGACACGCATACCACTGAGCTCGGCTATAAGATCATCTACATACAGGTTGAAGAGCCTGGGAGACGTCAAACCCCCCTGTCTCACACCGCACTCCAACCCGTACGACTCAGAGAACGTTCCGGACCACTTTACATGGTTGGTCTGGTTTGCATACCAATACCGCAGGATTTTCAGAACTTCCGCCGGTACATTCCTGTCCCCCAGCTTTCTTCACAGCACATCGTATGACACAAGGTCGAAGGCTCTGGAGAGATCTAGGAAACAGGCATATACCGGCGTTTTGCGGTCAGTGTAATATTGAACAGTATTCTTTAAGCTCAGTATAGCACTTTCTGTCGATAATTCAGGTTGAAATCCGAATTGTGCGTCGTGCAAACACAGATATTTTTTCAAACATGAGTCAATAACACTGTCCAATATTTTAGCAAAGGTGGTCGCCAGAGAGATCGGTCGGTAGTTTCCACAGTCCGAGATATCCCCTGTCCTGTTTTTAACAATAGGTACAACTACAGTTCGCATCATCTCTGCTGGTAAATGAGAATGACTAATGCACATTGAATAAAACCAAGACAGGACCCTTGGCAGGTGAACCCCAGCATATTTAAAATGCTCAATGCTGAGTCCGTCGTGGCCGGGAGATTTGCCTCTGCTCATGTTTTGAATGGCAAGTTTGACTTGTTTAGCCGGGAAATGTGTTAGTATTTTCACCCCTTCACGGTCAGACTCAGCATCACCCATTGTAACAGCAGGACCCAGATGATATTGCACCCTAAAATGTTCCATGAACATATTCGCAATTCCCCCAGAGTCACTGATCCCTCCTACGCTCAGCGGAAGTCCAGGCCTAATATCCAACTTACGAGTTGATTTCCAAAATTCACTAAAATTACATGAGGCTCTTTGTTTTGCTAAGATGTCCATTTTGATTTTTTCTTTATTTTTTTGGCACCATTTCAGTCAACCCTTAAATATTTTACGAGACTGACTCATTTCTTCAAATACTACTCCACTTGGCGGCCTCTTATGCAACACCCATAATTTGAACTTAAGCCTGGCCTCACGGTGAGCGTCCCGGACATGACTATTCCACCCACATAACACTTTGCCTCTCCTTGGCCTGCGCCCTTCCACAATATTGGTCTGCTCTGCAGCGTTACATAAAATACCTATAACATCATTATACAGACAGGTCTAGTAGACCTTAGGTCTCATACGGATCACTTCATTTCTGATTCTACTGCGTACGGAAATTCCAAAACCATAGTCCTCTGCATTGATCTTTGTGTGACTTTTAGACTTATAATGAGGCTTATTATGACCGAATTTTGTAGTGTTTGCTTGTAATCTCTTCCCTATATGTTATATTGTGAATTTGGATTGTGATGGCGAAACTGAGTATTTGAACCATTGCAAATGTCTCTTAAATTAATTAATTTTATTTGTGTACCTATTTATTTACTGAATATTTAGAAATTACATTCAACCAAACTATGTCTAATTTATGGTATACCTTGAATAGAAAAAATATAATTTGAAAGGTTCAAGCGGAAATTTAGGTACGAAATAACAATTCTGTTAAAAAAGACCTTTTCAATCCCGTTTTTTCGATTCGTTACTCCCTACCTACAAGTTTCTCGACCATTATTCCATTATAGGAACGCAATCGAATGTAAAAATAAAATTCAGAACTTCGTGTAATTTCGTTAAATTTTTGACTAGAAAACTCGGGTACCTGCCTTCTTTAATTCGTTTGTTTTCGAGAATTTCTCTCTTCTAAAGATAAATTCCATATGTTTGGTTTCTCACATCAATTTAAACTTTCGTCTTTTTTCTTTCTTAATCTACCCGTTTTCTTTATTTAAAGCTCCGCGCTTTGTGCAAGAGGATTTGGTCTTGAGTAAGTACTTACGGATTAAATAGGTTACTCTCAAAGTACTATCTTGATGCTTGCAAGTTTAGCTGGCAAACTTATGGCAATGGCGGTCATAATTTTCTATAGAGATAGTCGGTACTGAACACTGGTTAGGTGTCGTTTTTCTTAATGTTTTAAAACTTATATAATTGGTCGCAAACGTACTGCTGAGTATAAGGTCCTGAGTTCGATGCCCAAATTATGCAAAGTTTTATTGTAATTTTGCATCAGGAAATTTTCAGCAGCAGCCCGGTATCTAAATTTGTACCTAGTTGATAGCAGTAAGCTCGTCCACTACAAAATGACTGTGTAGGTGTTATTAATGTAATTTATATACAATAAATAAACTTGTCATTCAAATATAACAAAAAAAATTGGGCATCTACAACTTTGTCCAATCCTTTGGAGATATTAGGCGTGAAGTTATGCAATGCAATAATCTTTATATTATAGTATCTTTCTTTCTCACTTAATAAACTCGTTTGCTACATTATGTGTAAAGTCAGGTACTCAGTCATCATTTTCCTAGCCTTGTTTTTTTAGTAAATTGGGGTCAGATTCCAATACATCCGGATGTAGCTGAATTGTAATATTTTACATGGAATGACTGCATATATGACCTCCACAGCCCTACTGGGTAACACGATACCCCTTGGTAAGACAGGTTGTCAGACTTTCGGGCTTATAATTATCCGTTATGAATTTATAACTGCCAAAGATGCAAGAATGACAACCGGGACCAAGGAGGGGTCAGCATGTAAACAGTTCGACAGCTCTTCCTACTTACTATCGTTCTAAGGCAACATAAAGATCTGAACTATGACCCCAACTATGAACGTAGGCGCAGAAATCAAATAGTGTGTACTCGTAAACACCAACCACACACGTCTTTCATTAGAAGATTTTTTGTGTTCTTGGGTCTTTATATCTATACCAAAATTAACAATAACTTGCATATATTTTCTCTTAACAAGACCCAGTGCAAAAATAAGGTAAAGGAATTCCTTTTGACACTATCGTATGCTGAGACAGAAAACCTTTTAATCGTACCCGCGTAAACAGATTTATTTTAATCAATATACTATCTTAAACGGACATGCAATTACTAGCTTCTTTACACATATTCTTCTTTAAACGAACACAAACACTTACTCATCCGCACTCATATGTTACACACACACACACACACACACACACACGTTCACACACCCCACTTACTCACACTCTACAAGTTCTACTACTCATTTTAAGTCTTATCAATTCTCTTTTTTTAATAGAAGTACAGTGTATAAAAAATGTATATTAGTTTTATATTATATCAGTTTTAACAAAATTTGAAATGTTGGCTAAAAACCTCCCAGTTCGTTATCAGAGACGTATGTCGCTGTAGTCGAGATACAGGTTTTTCACCTAGTTCGGCTACATATGCAACCCTGTTATATTATTTTCATTATAGCCTACAATTTTTTCTTTAAGCAAAATGGTTGTTGTAATGTTAATAAAAAAAATTGTGTCAATAAATAAATTATCTTATCTTAACCACGGCAAGCGAAGCTTAACCTGATCAACCGATCCGTGCGCCTGTTATTACTTAGCCACAATACCTAGAGGTTAAGGAGAGTAAGCAGTTGTTAATGCCAAGAAATTCAACGAATACCGTAACTCCATTAAGTCCCATAATCACTTCTTACCGCAGCCATAGAAAGTGTCTTTATTTCATCCTGTTCCACTCTCAAAAGAGCTGGCAACATTCCAAAAAGATGCAAAGAATTAAGACACTAACACGTCACTTAAACACGTTATCAGAGTCTTGTATAGACTGAACTTGAATAACATCACGAGTACCTACAAGTACCTTTGTACTTGTATACTAGACAGGTTTTTGGTAAATGTGGTTAGGTCTCATAGAACGCGGGATACGCTGATGTGGACTGTTGTGATGTGTGGTTTCTTTTTAAAAGATATGCTTCATTTGAAGTTGTAGACTTCGTTGTTACAAATACAAGTTTATTTTGAAGTAGCTCTTCTCTTCTTATTCTCTCTCAGGAACGTGTTACCGGGATTAAAATTATCCTTTGTGTTAATACAAGTTTTAAACTATCTGTGTGTCAAATTTCATTCCATTCCGCCGTTTTTGCATGACTGAGTAACAAACTACCACGAGATACAAATCTTCACATTTCTAATATTAGTAGGATAGTGGGATTGACTAGCTAAACTTTGCCAGCGCGATATCTTATTCTAAAAATGATAAAACTGTCTTAATAGAAATAATTTTTTAGACCTACCACCACCACCACCACCACCACCTAAAAGTGTAATAGTAGTAGTCTAATACTTACGAAAATGTCGAACAATTCATAACAGCATCTTTGTTTATTAAAATATACTTTATTATATACCACAACAATACATAACAAAAAATAAACGAAAACTTAAAAATATACGATGGGCGGCCTTATCTCTTCCTGAAATCTCTTGGTTCAAATGATAAGTGTGCCATAAACTATAATGGAACCATAAATAAATACATTTCCCTAATAATAGATACATACTCGTAAATACAAGCATTCTAAATATGTAAGCAACGAAAATAAAAGATGACTATTAATAATTATTACAATTACAATTACAAGATCACAACGATAAGTAATATTCCTTTCTTTTAAACACATGTTATGACTACGCATGTTTTATTTCAACTGTCATGCATTCCATAATAAAGGAATGGTAAACGAGAGTTGTGTAATTCATATAGGTATTATGACGGAACCGCTTTTTAGGGTTCCGTTGCCAAATGGCAAAAAACTGAACCCTTATAGATTCGTCATGTCTGTCTGTCTGTCTGTCTGTCTGTCCGTCCGTATGTCACAGCCACTTTTTCCGAAACTATAAGAGCTATGCTGTTGAATATTGGTAAGTAGATGTATTCTGTGAACCGCATTAAGATTTTCATACAAAAATAGAAAAAAAAATTAGGGGTTCCCCATACTCAGAACTGAAACTCAAAAAAAATAATTATCAAACCCACAGGTGTGGGGTATCTATGGATAGGTCTTCAAAAATGGTAGTGAGGTTTTTAATAACTCAAATATAAAAATTAAACAAAAAACATTTAATTTCATAAACATAAACCTTATGCATGAACCATGAAGACTCGCACTTGGCCGGTTTTTTATTACCGCCGCTACCCGCTCCCGCCCCGCTTGCTATAGCACAAAGACTTTACCCCACCACTGTTCAATATACTGAAGACAGACAGTAACCTTGTACGGTACCTTTGTATCCATAAATAACGCTGTCAGACGCCGCCTCCATAGAACCTACTTCTACTGAAGTACAATCTGTTTTTCAGCAAGGTAACCTAGAATTAAAATGTAAAAAAATATAAGACAGAACCTGAGTCGTTGTTAAGGTAGGAATAAAACTATAGCAAATATGATTCCTCTTTTATAATGTAATATTACTTGATTGAAAATTCATGTTTATACTTTTTTGGGGCTAATTACGTTTAGTCGATAACGATGGGCCTAATTGTATCGGATTTTATTAGACCCCTTACTCACGGTCTGGTGGCGAGGTCGACCACCGAACTCTCAAAATACGACTGCCATTTTTAACTTGCCAAAAGCTACGTTACATATCTATCTTCTTGTATAGTCAGGGAATTTACTTTTTTTATTAAATTAACACCCTACAACTTTTTGTACAGCCAGGGAACTTAAGTGGCCATTAAAATTACAACTTACTTAGATTTTCCGTTGACAACTGTAATAGAATGAAAGTTTCGATCTGGCTATACGGATCATCATAATCAGCCTATAATGTTCCCACAAGAGAGGAGAGAGAGAGAGAGGGAGAGAGATAATATTTTTGTTGACTGTATACAGGTTTTATGTACATAATAAAAAAAAAACAATAATGAATTCTGGAAAGGAACTTCGTTCCATCCGGGTATCCCTTTTTTCATGTATGACCACGCATACCTTTTTATTTAGTAGTCCGATTGTGATAATTCTTTTTTTATTGGAAAGGTTTCCAAAAATAGTCCCATATAAATTTTGAAAACAAAATCGAACCCTAAGGGTCGGAAAACAGGGGATGATTGATTGTTCACTCACTGATTGTAATGTATAACCACGCATAACTTTATACAGAGTAGTCCAATTTTGATAATTATTTATTTATTGGATAGGGTGTACCTTGCCAAGTATTATTAGTACATTAAAGCCACAACAAATTATAAAATAAAAACTTTTTAACAAAAAATTAATCCGCCGAAAAAACTGAAAAGGAAAAATAATAAACCTTAAAATTTTGAGTCGGCGCTGAAAAATCAATGAACAAAGATCACTCAAAGCGCCGACCCATAATTTTAAGGTTTATTATTTTTTGCTTTTCAGTATCTCGGCGGTTTAATTTTTTTCCTAAACATTTTAAAACTTACATTATTGATAGCAAGCGCCACTGCTGACTATGAGATCTTGAGATCGATGCCCAAATTACGCAAAGTTTTATTGGGATTTTGCATCAGGAAATTCTCAGAAGCAGCCCAGTGTCTAGATTTGTGCCTAGTTGATAGCAGTAAGGTCGTCCACTACAAAATGACTATGTAGGTGTTATTAATGTAATTTATATACAATAAATAAACTTGTCATTTAAATATAACTAAACAATTAGGTATCTACAACTTTGTCCATACCTTTGGAGATTATAGGCGTGAAGTTATGCAATGCAATAATCTTTATATTATAGTATTTTTCTTTGTCACTTATTAAACGAGTAGTAACTACACGTTTGCCATATATCTTATATCTTTAAACGAGCAATTCTTGTATATATATATACATATATAATCTCGAATCTCGGAAACGGCTCCAACTATTTTCATGAAATTTAGTATACAGGGGGTTTCGGGGGCGATTAATCGACCTAGCTAGGATAAATTTTTATAAAATTTCGTTTTATTCGTGTTTTCAATGACCAACGCTATCGATAATCTACTTGAACATAAACTTATTATTTTAAACACAATTTACCAAAAAATACCGAGTAAAGCTCGGTCATCCAGATATTTATGTATAAAGTAAGGTACTTACTGAGTCATCATCTGCTTAGTCTTTTTTTACTAAATTGGGGTCAGATTCCAATATATCCGGAAGCAGCTGAATACAATTTTATTTACATGGAGTGACTACATGCATGTATGACCTCCTCAGCCCTACTGGGTAACATGATACCCCTTGGTAAGACAGGTTGTCAGACTTTCGGGCTTATGATTATCTGTTATGAATTTATGACTGCCAAAGATGCACATATGACAGCCGGGACCACGGAGAGGTCAGCGTGTAAAGATGCTCACTCATCTTTAGAACAACCACGGCAAGCGAAGCTTAACCTGATCAACCGATCCGTGCGCCTGTTATTACTTAGCCACAATACCTAGAGGTTAAGGAGAGTAAGCAGTTGTTAATGCCAAGAAATTCAACGAATACCGTAACTCCATTAAGTCCCATAATCACTTCTTACCGCAGCCATAGAAAGTGTCTTTATTTCATCCTGTTCCACTCTCAAAAGAGCTGGCAACATTCCAGAAAGATGAAAAGAATTAAGACACTAACACGTCACTTAAACACGTTATCAGAGTCTTGTATAGGCTGAACTTGAATAACATGACGAGTACCTACAAGTACCTTTGTACTTGTACACTAGACAGGTTTTTGGTAAATGGGGTTAGGTCTCATAGAACGCGGGATACGCTGATGTGAAGACTTATGTTGTGTGAAGACTTGTGTTGTGACGTGTGGATTCTTTTTGAAAGATAGACTTCTTTGGAAATTAGTGTTGTAGAGTTCGTTGTCACAAATACAGGTTTATTTTGAAGTTGATCTTCTCTTCTTATTCTCTTTCAGGAATGTGCTACCAGGATTAAAATTATCCTTTGTATTAATACAAGTTTTAAACTATCTGTGTGTCAAATTTCATTCCATTCCGCCGTTTTTGCATGACTGAGTAACAAACTACCACGAGATACAAATCTTCACATTTCTAATATTAGTAGGATAGTGGGATTGACTAGCTAAACTTTGCCGACGCGATATCTTATTCTAAAAATGATAAAACTGTCTTAATAGAAATAATTTTTTAGACCTACCACCACCACCACCACCACCACCTAAAAGTCTAATAGTAGTAGTCTAATACTTACGAAAATGTCGAACAATTCATAACAGCATCTTTATTTATTAAAATATACTTTATTATATACCACAACAATACATAAAAAAAAATAAACGAAATCTTAAAAATATACGATGGGCGGCCTTATCTCTTCCTGAAATCTCTTGGTCCAAATGATAAATGTGCCTAAACTATAACAGAAACATAAATAAATACATTTCCCTAATAATAGATACATACTCGTAAATACAAGCATTCTAAATTATGTAAGCAAAGAAAATAAAAGATGACTATAAATAATAATTACAATTAAGGTCGAAAACAAGATCACAACGACTGGTAATATTCCTTTACGAGTCTTTTAAATACATGTTATGACTGCGCGTGTTTTATTTCAACTGCCAATGCATTCCATATTAATGGAATGGTAGAGGAAAGTTGTGTAATTCATAAAGGCATTATGACGGAACCGTTTGTTTTGCTTAGTTATTACCACCGCTATCCCCTCCCGCCCCGCTTACTATAGCGCAGAAACTTTACCCCACCACTGTGCAATATACTGAAGACAGACAGTAACCTTGTGCGATACCTTTGTATCCATAAATAACGCTGTCAGACGCTGCCTCCATAGAACCTACTTCTACTGAAGTACAATCTGTTTTTCAGCAAGGTGACCTAGAATTATAATGTAAAAAAATTGAAGATTGAAGCTGAGTCGGTGTTAAGGTAGGAATAAGATTATAGCAAATGTGATTACTCATTTATAATGTAATATTACTCGAGTAATAATTCATGTTTAACCGTTTTTGAGGCTAATTACGTTTCGTCGATAACGATGGGCCTAATTGTATCGTTTTCCATTAGACCTCTTAATCACGGTCTGGTGGCGAGGTCGACAACCGAACTCACAAAACACAACTGCCATTTTTAACTTGCTAAAAGCTACGTTACTTATCTTTCTTTTTGTATAGTCAGAAATCTGATTTTTTTAAATCAAATTAACACCCTACAACTTTTGGTACAGCCAGGGAACTTAATTGGTCACAAAATAACACCTTACTTAAATTTTCCGTTGACAACTATTAAAGAATAAAAGTTGTTATCTGACTATACGGATCATCATAAACATAATCAGCTTATAATATTCCCACTGGTGGGACATAGGCCTTCTCTCTTCAAGAGGGATTGGACTGTTATCTATCACGCGGGCCCAGTGCGGGTTAGTACATGCCACGTCTCCTCAAATTTTTGCGGTTTCCTCAAGATATTTTCCTTCACCGTTTTGAGAGCAGTGGTGATGAAATGATTTACACTAACTGAAACACCTGCCTGGTTTTGACCCACGACGTAACTCGTAAGTCAGGCCCGTCTACACTGGATCACTACTACTGTCTATTCGGATAAGTTTAGGTTAATTACTTAATACATGGTTTCTTTCGTTCTCAGTAATCATGATCTGGCAGTTTGAGTAATTTATGTGGCCTACCCAAATGTCCTTTCTTTGGTACTGTTCGTCAAAGCGTTGGGCTCCTTATCTTCCGTGTTGAGCTAAACGATTAGTGAAAAATGCTTGCACTGACTGGACAGGTCCACTCAATCTGTGTGGTTCTTTCTTCAAAAGACCATTTCAGTCACCAATCTACATGATCTTCACATGATGTGAACAAGATTATGTCTGGACTTTAAAAACGACTGTGAGCTCTGAGTTTGTTTCGGCCTTTCTTCTCAGAGTAGTCAGTTAGGAAACGCAGAACTCATCTAGTTTAAAAAAATATCATTGACATGTAAAAGTGTTTATACAAACCTACTTACAGAAATTAAATCATTTATCATTTATCATTACAATATTTCTGTTCTCTTCCCTCCAATTTTCTTTTTTCTTGTTGTATGATTAACATAATCTCCTTGATTCTACAACCAAATAAAATAATGTTTTGCAACGCTGTTAACATCTCGAAATTGCTCACAAATTGTGTGAAATTGAATAGCAATCAAACGTACAGTGTTTGTGAAAAATACATTTTAGTAGAAACAAAACAACACGTACCAACTTATATTTGATCGAGCGCGAATCTATTGTGATGTGATCACAATCGCTGTGTGGATGTCATCGAACGCGCCGGGAAACTTGGGAGGATGCCCAAATGTCAGTTGGAGGAACAGTGTAAGGGTGATATAACGTAGGAGTAGAGTATTCATGAAATTTCCTGGTCTTAATAGGAAAACATCTACGTTTGTTTAAGCTTTCGTTAAAAGTACTACACAAATTGGAAATAAGTAATAGGAAGTGTAAGAAATCAATACGGCTTAAGGAAGAAACGCCACGGTAGCTATGTTTAAATTTTCTTTCGTTTTTTGCTATTTACATGTCAGTGTCAGGCTAACTGTTTAAGAAAATATAGTTCGTGACCGTTACACGTAGGTATTTACTGAATTACAATCATTTAAATCATCAATACAACCCTCTAAGTTTATTTAATTCCATTGAATTACTTTTTCATGCAATAGTCATTCAATGGGATTAAATTAATTTTGAGGAAAATTTTAATTCTTCCTTGTAAACTCCAAAAACTCTACAAATGATTGAAACAATTTAATATATTGGGAAAATTTATAACAAAGAATGCTTGTTAAACATGGGCCAAGAGATGAAGCAACGGAAAAAATGTTTTGTTTTAATAACGATGCCAGATAAATTAATTAATATCAAACCGCAGATATGGGTTCCAAGAATTTCGATGTTGCTATCTTCTACAATTTTGAACATTTTTTCTGGGATTCCTAGTAGACGGAAGTGATAAAATACTTAAATAAAACCTATTAATAAATATTTTTTTCGTGTCAATCATACTACTCGATATGTAACACTATCTTTGTAAGGTGCTGCAGGCTTGTCATTTAACTTTTTTTTGTGTGATCAAACATGTTAGATTTTTTTTTTATAAGTTAGACACCTCTACACGGATGTCCTATTATTTGTAGACTACTACCAATTCTACCTAGGGTAACTGAGGGTTCTAGTCTTTAATTTTTTCCATCTCCTATGTAATCCGAGGACTGTTTAAGGTCAAAAGGGAATCTTGTTTAAAATTATGGCCAACTAGCTTTTGCCAGCGGCTTCGCCCGCGTGGAGGTCGGAAAATATCCCACGGGAACATACTACCGGGATAAAAAGTAGCCTATGTGTTAATCCAGGTTATACACTAACTGTGTTCCAAATTTCATTCTAATCCGTTCAGTAGTCTTTGCGTGAAAGAGGTACAAACATCCACACATCCATACATACAAACTTTCGCATTTATAATACGAGCAAAGCCGCGGGCAAAAGCTAGTTTATAATATTAGAAGGATAGGATTAATTATTCGGGGAATACGTGCATTCTAACATTAAACTAATAAAAACATTATTATATTTAGTCACTTTAACCCATCAATCATTAGAATGTTAAAATTGTACTTTAAAATTAAATTGCGTATGACAATTCCAAATAAATTAAAACATAACTTGAGTCCCTCGTGGCGAATAGTCGGAACTCGTTGTAAGTCGTTTGTGTCAAATGTAGTCCTTGGAATAATGACCAGTGAGAAATGTTTCACGCGAGGATGGGATAATGAATGGGTTTAAAAGCAATTTGTAAAACAAACCCGTAATGCTATGTAAGTAAATCTTGTATAACATAACATCACGAATGTTTTTTCTAAGCGATTAGACAGGTGTACTTAAAGTACACCTACAATTCGACAGTTATGTTTATCTCCCATGTAAGAGGGGCAAGCCTTTAATGATAAAAAATGATAAATTATTTTATTTCTGCCAGTAGATTTGTACAATCTCTTTTACACGTCATTTTTTTTTTTAACTATATGAGTTCGGCGTTTCCTATCTGACTACTCTGAGAAGAAAGCCCAAACCAATTCATAGGTCACAGTGTGTTTTAAAGTCCAGACATAATCTTGGTCAGATCATGTGAAGACCATGTAGATTGGTGTCAGAAATTGTGATCATGGTCATGGTCTTTAGTCATTAACTGATCACAAATACAGACTCCGGGCTACGCAAGTAAATTTTGTATTGTATGTACCCACGCCAGGGGTCAACTCTCGGCTCGTAATTTTGTCTGAAGTTACAAAAATTTCCTTCTTCGTACCCCCTTCCAACATAAGATTGGCACAAACTACGGATTAATGACAACACGATTTGACAGTTGTCCTTATGCCTGATGTGTTTTTTTTTGCTTTTCCGAATAAATTAAAAGTTTAATTTCGAAGCATCGAACTATTACTAGGGGCTCGTATATTCGTTGACAGTCTTAATGTATGGGCCTTTTTAACACGCTTTTATTAGGTCGACCTGTATGTAAATATGTAATGGAATCTAGGGCAACTAATTTAACTATCTTCCAAGGATCGTAGCATCATGAAAATTGGCAGCTGTATGTAATTTTGATGACAATACAATAATATGGTACTGTCGAACTAATCTGATAATGGAGCCGGAAGATATGAACTGGAACTGCATGATGGAACATAGTATCATAGCTGTGTTTGAACTTGTTAGAAAAGTCTTGTAATGAACTTTGACCACGACTAGGTTTCAAGGTCTGATGATGAAGCCGAAAGATAGGCACTGCCACTCCATGATGGAATATCGTATCATAGCTGTGTTTGGACTTGTTAGAAAGGTCTTGTAATGAACTTTGACCACGATTAAGTTTTTGGTTTTTACGTGCATTTATAAAAGCGTGTTTTCTAGTGTTTTTAAACTATACATTTATTCTTTTATGGGTGGAAATCACCAAATGACTTTAGACTTTTACTGACTAAAACTCACCCGTGTTCCTTCAGTTGCCTGTGCCAGGACCACAGTAACTTTTTCGAACAAATCCGCGACCCTGGCAGAGAGTACGTCCCTTGGGGTTTTTATTTCCTTCGGATTATTACTAATGTCACTCATTATTTTTTTATTGTCAGTTCATTACGCAAACTTTTTGTAGTATAGGTATCGAGGCAGATGGAAACAAAATATGTTATAGATTACAAATAGTTGTTCTGAATCTTGTTTGAATCATTTTCTGTATGTATTTCAGTCGGTGGCTGATAACATTATGATATTTTATTTTATAAGAAAGATTATCTTTACGAATACTTTCACTCGTCAGTAATATTTTAATGAAAAGTATGATGAGGTCGCAGGTTTCTGTCCAACTACTCTGAAAAGGAACACCGAAACAAACTCAGAGTCACATTTAAAGTGCAGACATAATCTTGGTCAGACCATATGAGGACCATGTAAATTAGTGTCTGATATGGTATTTTTGTTGACTTTGAGGAAAAAATGAAACAGATTTGTGTGTATCATCATATATCAGTTACCATGTAGCTCAACTCAGAACTTAAGGAGCTCAACGATGACGTAAAACATTGCATATACAAATATTTCCGTAAATATAACAACATCAATCCAGACTATTTGCTTACCCTTCTGCCCTATGTAACCAAATATCAGACGATTGCTTACTTAGTAAAACCTCATCCTTCCACATACTCTACCTATGTTCTACACCCATATAACTCTTGGTTATTCTGACAAATGGACACTACAATTCATGTATTATTTATCTATCTGTCCCTATTTTTCTTTTTCAACTTGTGGAGTTATATATATAGTAAAGTTGACATTTTTTCCTCCTTAGACCTCCTTCAGAGATTTTGTTTGAAGATATACGCTTTTTCACATCATTCCTTGGGACATTTTTCAAGATTATTATGACGTGGCTTTGGTGAGGGTATTACCTAGGTTTGGCGCTATGTGTTTTGATTATTTATTAGGGTAGTGGCGGCCATTTTGATGTTGTGTTTTTGTTTTTGACGGATTGGTTTTCAGATAGTAAATTGATTTGTTTGTCCATTTTAGTTGTAGATATCGAAGACTCAGCTCAAGGACACACATGAATACATTTTACTTAATTTGAAAAATAAACGTTTCCAAATATCGTTTTTCACCAATTATTAAGATATGAACCGCATAATTATATTCTATGAAAACGATGATTTAAGCAAGATCAGGTGTGTATTTATTCACAACCGGCGTTCGTGTATGACCAGATGTACTGGTATAAATCTACACGGAGTAAATCGACTATTTAAGGATCGTAGCAGGTGGCGTTTTGAAGTTTCTGCATACTCCTTTTAAAGAAAAGGGCGTGATTTTATATATATACGTAAGAATGTCACTATTATAATATAAGATACCTCCTACAATCAATTCCTGTTAGTCTAAAATTATGTTATTGAAATGTACTCGAAATTAACATTTTGTTCGAAAAAAAAATATTCAAACTAAGTTGCCAATCAACATTTTTTGATCGTCAAAATTACATAAGGCAGTCCCCCAAAACGCCCGCTCTACCCCACTTTCTAGTGCTATTACATAAGACAGACCCCCAAAACACCCGCTCCTTACCACTTTCTAGTGCTGGGATAGTTGCTGGGGAGACGAATGGGCGCAAAAAACTCTCCAGCAGTACAGCTGTCTGTAAAGTTAGGAAAACATGATTCCATAGTAGTAAGTAATTAATATTACGAGATTTAAAATATTAAATTAAATTATTTGCCATATGTCAGCTAGCACACGCCAATATACCAACAAAGCATAGAAAACTAACAGCAAATAAATAATGATTGCAAAAAAAAAACTATTATCCTTTAAGGAAAAGAATATGTCAAAAGTCCCCGTCAACATATAACAACTAAATAAATACGTATAGAAATATGACGAAAGCTTGCCCGGGTTTTTTTATTATATCTTCAAGTTCGCCCCTAGGGAGGCGACTAGGACAGCATTTATCGCCATGTGGGACGAATACTTCGTATTTATTTTTTAAAGGATAAAGTATAGGTTCCTTTGTGTGATGTTTCTCGCGAGTGTGTTTGAATTTATTAGTTTTTTAGGGATACCTAGTCGGAGATGTAGATAAATGCCCTTTCTGACATATCATTTTTCGTTTTGATAATAGCGTATTTTCAAAAAAAAAGACTGTTTATTAGTGCACTAAGCTTGTGTCTGCTTCGCTCGCGTGGAGGTCGAAATTTATCCCACGGGAACGTACTACCAGAATCAAAATTATTCTGTGTATTCATTTAGGTTATTAACTATCTATGTCCCTTTATAATGGCTGAGCTGAATAGTGCCAATCCTTAATTATTTATTTCTATTTTATTAACACAAGACTAAAACAGAGGGGTGTAAGACCCAAGCATAGATAACTATTTTGATTCTGTAAAGTCTCTCACACAGGTGTTTGACATTCTCTTTATTCATCCCCACAAAGGTTGTCTGTAAGAACATAATGCTGACCTCTAAAAATACAATAATTCCACTTTAAAAACAATTTATATCTACCATTTATCCAGCTGCGAATGATAGAAATTATGATTGATAGAAGAAATAAATGATAGATTGATATTTTGTCGCATTATCGCTAGATAGAACGATTGAAATTTCACTTCGACAATGCATTGTGATATAAATGGATTTAGATTCGGATTGAGTAATGCATTGAGGCCGACTGATAAATAAACATTGAAATAAAATATGAATAGGTACCTAATGTATTGTTTGAGATGCGAGTAAGTACATAAGAGACTTTTCAATTATGCTATACTAGCTCATGCTTGAGACTTCGTCCGTGTGAAATTTCTTTGTCCCCTGACCAACCTCGTCATATTTAGCTATTCGTTGGTTGTCGCTTACCATTCTTTTTGCCTTTTTCGGTTTTGACCTAAAGTTTTTCAAATCTATAATATGTATGTATTTAGAAATATATAAATACATTTATCAGTTGTCTGGTTACCATAGTACAGGCTCTGCCTGGTTTGGGATATTTGTAACGGTGTATTGGTTGTCCTTAAGATATTATTATAAGATATAATCTATACTAATATTATAAAGCTGAAGAGTTTGTTTGTTTGTTTGTTTGTTTGTTTGATTGAACGCGCTGATCTCAGGAACTACTGGTCCGAATTGAAAAATTCTTTTTGTTTTGGGTAGCCTATTTATCGAGGGAGGCTATAGGCTATATAACATCACGCTACAACTAAGAGGAGCGGAGCAGTAATGAAAAATGTTGCAAAAACGGGGAAATTTTATTCCTTTTGAGAGTTTCCGTTGCGTGCGCTGCGTAAACGGTTAAAGTAACACAAAAATCATGTATGACGGAATTGTTCCTTTGGAAAAGTTCTAAAAAAAAGTCCGCGAGAGCATATGTCTATCTTTTAAGGTTGACTCACTATAACTCAAAAGGAGCGAGCAGCAACACTAGCAGGCAAATCGATGCGACGGGAAGGGTCAGGGGAGCAAAAATTTGACGCGGACGAAGTCGCGGGCAGAAGCTAGTATCTTATAATATTATTATATTATTAAATCCTACTGGTAGTTTCAGAGATTCGCGCATTCAAACAAACTGTTCAGCTTTATCCTTCTGAAACCCAAATATTTTTCGGGCCGACTGAAGAGTGACCCAAAGTACTAATAATAGTATCACAAACTACACTATACCAGATAGACCCATAGACAAAAAATTACGATGTTTTCTTTACTGTTGGGTATTTCTTCTGTATGTTTTAAGGGTGTGTTTGAAACTATTATCTTAGTTCGAATAATTTGTGCTAATACTAGTACGCGGGAACATAGTTCAGTAAAAAATAAATAAAGCCTGGGCCTATCCAACATAGTGACTTTGTTCTAAAAAATCACGCGGGGTCTCAGGAGGTTATTATATTTCAAAGTACGATATATTTAATATAGATAAAAACTAACTATGTGAGAATTTAGAACTAATACTTGACTTCTAATGCAGATAAATCCACGTTCGCGCGAAAGTAAAAAAAAAGGCGGCGAGATTGACTTTTCAACCGACGAAAAAAACGGAGGAGGTTCTCAATTCGACGCGTATTTTTTTTTTTTTATGTATGACCACGCATAACTTTTTACATAGTGGTCCGATTGTGACAATTCTTCTTCTATTGGAAAGGGTATACTCCCAAGGTGGTCCCATATAAATTTGGAAAACAAAATCGAACCCTAAGGGTCGGAAAACAGGGGATGATTGATTGTTCACTCACTGATTGTAATGTATAAACACGCATAACTTTATACAGAGTAGTCCGATTTTGATCATTCTTTTTGTGTTGGATAGGGTATACCTTGTCAAGTATTATTAGTACATTAAATCCACAAAAAAATATAAAATAAAAACTTTTTAACAAAAAATTAAACCGCCGAAAAACTGAAAAGCATAAAATAATAAACCTTAAAATTTTGAGTCGGCGCTGAAAAATCAATGAACAAGGATCACTCAAAGCGCCGACTCATAATTTTAAGGTTTATTATTTTATGCTTTTCAGTTTTTCGGCGGTTTAATTTTTTGTTAAAAAGTTTTTAGCGTTTTTAGTTCTTTCGTCGCACTGGGATGCACACAAAGAGCAGTAGTGGCCCAGTGGTAACAGCCGCGACTTTCGAATTGTAGATCGTAGGTTCGAATTAGGTAAGATTACTTTGTGTAACTTATTTCATCACCACTGCTTTCAAATCGGTGAAGGAAAACATCGTGAGGGAACCGGCATGTCCTCTAAATAAAAATTTTGAGACATGTGACATCTACCGCACTGGGCCCGCGTGGTGAGTTACGGCTGACTCCCTTTCACCAAGAGGAGTGTCAGCAGTGAGAACATTATAGGCTGATTATGGGGCACTCTATTAGAATTTCATTCCTCGGTTCAACAAATAGAGTTGAAAATCTATTGCGTGATAAAATCTCGCTGCCATATGTTTACCTCTGTGCGAACGAGGTCTTAGTTGACCTTTCCTGACTCATTAGTAACTACTTTCTAAGTGAATGGTGAACAGAAAAGAAGGAAACAACATCGTGAGGTAAACAGGACTTTCGGAATGAGGAAAGATTCGACACGCAATGAACTAGTGTGGGTGTTGCTCAATACTAGTTATTTTTGTTTGACTGGTCTGTTAGTCTAGTGGTTAGGGACCCTGACTGCTAAGACAGAGATCGTGGGTTTGATTCCCACTCAGGGTGTAATTTATCTATAATATGTATGTATTTAGAAATATATACGTATTCTTATCAGTTGTCTGGTTGCCATAGTACTGGCTCTGCCTAGTTTGGGATTAAATAACGGTGTGTTGGTTGTCCTAAGATATTCATTTATAATATACTACCTTCTGCCCGCGACTTCGTCCGCGTTAAATTTTTTCTCCTCTTCCCGCCTGCCAGTTTTCATCAACTTTTCGTTGCTGCTCCGCTCCTTTTAATTGCAGCGTGATGTTATATAGCCTATAGCCTTTCTCTACAAATAGGCTACCCAACACAAAAATAATTTTTCAATTCGTACCAGTAGTTTCTGAGATTAGCGCGTTCAATCAAACAAACTCTTCAGCTTTATAATACTAGCTTCTGCCCGCGACTTCGTCCGCGTCAAATTTTTGCTCCCCTTACCCTTCCCGTCGCATCGATTTGCCTGCTAGTTTTCGTCCATTTTCGCTCCTTGAGTTATAGTGAGTCAACCTTAAAAGATAGACATATGCTCTTGGGACTTTTTTTTTGAACTTTTTAAAAATAACAATCCCGTCATACATGATTTTTGCGTTACTTTAACCGTTTACGCAGCGCACGCAACGGAAACTCTCAGAAGGAATAAATTTTCCCCGTTTTTGCAACATTTTTCATTACTGTTCCGCTCCTCTGAGGTGTAGCGTGATGTTATATAGCCTATAGCCTCCCTCGAATAAACCGTCTTTTCTAAATTATCAAAATCCTGTTTTGTGACGCAAAATTTACAAAAAAGGGAAGACCAATTTGAACCACTTGTCTAATGATCGATTGGTCGAGTGGCTACTGTCTGCACTTAGTACGACCGCGGTGGAGTCGTGAGTTCGAATCCAGCGAAAAAAATAGGCTTAAAATAGGCTACCTAACACAAAAAGAATTTTTCAATTCGGACCGGATTCGATTCGGAGATTAGCGCGTTCAATCAAACAAACAAACTCTTCAGCTTTATAATATTAGTATAGATAATTAGTTGACCCAGCGAACTTCGTATCGCCTCAGATTCAATAAATGTTGTTATAAACGTACCAAGTTTGACAACCTGGTACGCGGTGGTGATCTGGTAAGCGTTTTCTAGCTGACACTCATATGTTAGGTTAGCTCCTACCCAGTTATGATGACCTGGTACTTCGAAGGCATAAAGCGTTTTCTAGCTGACACTCCTTTGTTTGGTAAGCTCCTGTCAAGTTATGATAACCTGGTACTTCGAAGGCAACGTTTTTGTCATAGTACCACGTTTTATAGTGACTTGTATTCTCTTTGACGTTTTATGTGACGTCTCACGGGAACGCGGTCATAAAAAGGGGAAAAAAAAAAAAAAAAAAAAACGGGATAAAAAGTATCCTATGTCCTTCTCCTGGCTCTAAACTACCTCCCTGCCAATTTTCAGCTAAATCGGTTCAGCCGTTCTTGAGTTATAAGTGAAGTAACTAACACGACTTTCTTTTATATATATAGATTAGTATAGATAAGTATAGATTACCTTAAACGTGTTATTAAATCTAAAGAGCAATACATTTACTTTTAGATGGCATTTCTGTCTGGGTTTTTTTATTTATAGGAACAAGAATGTCGCTTGACAGAGGGATATTACAGGCTAGTATCAAATATTGTAAGTTCGAACTAGGTCATCGCCTATAAATCCTCATAAGTTATTTGAATCTAAGGCGGCCTTGTAGTTGCCAACTTAAATTAATGGACCTATCCGATGTCAGGCTTTGCGTGGGTGAACATCTTTTGTACATCGAGATTACCCTGTGCTTATAAGCCAATGGGCCATTTAAATATCAATCTTTATCGAAATTTTTCAGTCACAATTCTAAAAATAATGAATTTTATTATCAAAGTCTAAGCTGAGATAATGGTTTGGGTAAGTTATTATATTGTTTTATTTGTTCGACAGTAGGTACAGCACAATGAATGACATATAACTTTTATCCGTGAAAGGGAGGGGGCCGTAATCCACCACGTAGGCTCGTTGCGGGCTAGTGATAAATCTATACTTAATTTAGTTGTTTGGTTAAACGCGGTAATCTCAGAAACTACTGGTCCGAATTTAAAAAATCTTTTTGTGTTGAGTAGCCTATTTATTGCGAAAGGCTATATAACATCACGCTATGATCAAAAGGAGAGGAGCAGCAACAAAAATGGACACGAAATGAAAACTGGCACGCCATTCGATGCGACGGGAAGGGTCAGGGGAGCAAAAATTTGACACGGAAAAAGTTGTGGGCAGAAGCTAGTGGAATATAAATTTTGAATCAATCTGCCTAATCTTTTCCCAACTATGTTGAGGTCGACTTTCAGTCTGACCGTATGCAGCTATATACCAGTATTTACATGGAGAGTCTACCTACCTATCTGATCTCAACAACACATTTACTGATCTACACGATACCTCTTTGAGAGACTGGTGGTCAGACTTGTATGCTTCAAAGATTCTACGAATGACTGCTGGGATCAACTGAGGAATGGAGTGGTCACAATGTAATGTGTGATCAATTGATCACCCATCCACGATTCGACCGTGGCAAGCTTAGCTTAAACATGGGTCGATACATGCTACTGTTTTTACTAAGCCAGGAGCACATTATTAGCTATTTAAGTTAAGTTTTTTTTTTTTACATTCTTCTTTGACATACTCTATTCATAATTTGACATTATAAACATACAATTCTAATTTGACCTCTTTAATATTGGTTTTCATAACAACACTGACATTTGGTTTAATTAGGTTATTATGTTTTATTTATGTAAGACTATCATTTAAGTAAATTCTTTTATATTTTGTGAATGTGAGAATGTTGTAGGTCTTGTAGACTGCAGACAATTTTCTAATTTGTTAAGTACCTGGTTGGTTGGTGGTTTTAGTAGTACTTGTTGACAGTCCTACACTGTTCTCGCATACCTATTAAAACTGTTGTTTGAAAATATTGTAAATCCCAATTATTTTTAAAAGAGTAACCGTGGAATTTCTTGCCGGCTCTTCTCCATAGGAATCAACTATTTGGAACCGTGCACCTAGCTTCTAACGTTTCATAAGTGCCCATGCAGGCTTATGTGAAATAAAAATATTTTGATTTGATTTGATTTAAATTTTTCAAGACTTTTATTAGTTTTGGTACCAGCCCGAAAGTCTGACAACCAATCTTATCAAGGGGTATGTTATTACAGGTTAACCGGATTATGGAAGTTAGATAGGCAGTTGCTCCATGTTTAATGCTGGTACTCAGCTGCATGCGGTTAGACTGGAAAGCCGGGGTGGCTTTCAACTGCAACAAAATTATGAAAAGGTTAGGCGTAGGGAGATGATGATAAAGTACACCAATGACTTGGTCATAATGTCTATAAAAACTTTTTAACAAAAAAATTAAACCGCCGAAAAACTGAAAAGCATAAAATAATAAACCTTAAAATTTTGAGTCGGCGCTGAAAAATCAATGAACAAGGATCACTCAAAGCGCCGACTCATAATTTTAAGGTTTATTATTTTATGCTTTTCAGTTTTTCGGCGGTTTAATTTTTTTGTTAAAAAGTTTTTATTATATATTTTTTGTGGCTTTAATGTAGTAATAATACTTGGCAAGGTATACCCTATCCAACACAAAAAGAATTATCAAAATCAGACTACTCTGTATAAAGTTATGCGTGTTTATACATTACAATCAGTGAGTGAACAATCAATCATCCCCTGTTTTCCGACCCTTAGGGTTCGATTTTGTTTTCCAAATTTATATGGGAGCACCTTGGGAGTATACCCTTTCCAATAGAAGAAGAATTGTCACAATCCGACCACTATGTAAGAAGTTATGAGCGGTCATACATAAAAAAAAAAAAAAATACGCGTCGAATTGATAAACTCCTCCGTTTTTTTTTCGTCGCTTGAAAAAAAAAAAAATATATACGCGTCGAATTGATAAACTCCTCCGTTTTTTTTCGTCGGTTGAAAAATAAGGAGCTATTTTGATAGACTAAGAAAAGGAAAAAATAAATAAAATACGTTTATTTGCGGTAAATATGACGAATACAGAGAACCATATTAAAAAAAAAAACCACTAAGCTGCGGAAAAAGGGTGATATCCACGCAAAACTGCCATTGGTTGGTAAAGCTGCAATCCTATGCGAGACAGCGCCGCATCGCTGGTTTTCAGCGACAGTCGGCGCTGACGTGATAACGTCGACCGGTGCCGAAACCGGTGCGGTGTAGAAAGTATCTCATATGAGAACAAGTCACACATTTTTGTATTGGAATTACATATTGCTGGTCAACTTATGAGGTTGTCGGCTGCTTGCCTGTGGCTACCTTAATAAATTAAGGTCTCCAGCTAGGGCTTAAGCAACTTAAAACTAGAGCGACTACTCGCTAAGGGCGAGTGTACTAAGGGCTGTGAGGTACGAACCTCCGCTTAGGGCATCGCTAGTAGAGGGCAGCAAGGGACATGCTGGATCGGAATGAACGTCTAACAGTTGGTGTCTCCCTGTAATTGAGTTAGGAAAGTCATTTGGCATTCGCTTCATATGAAATTCTGTCGCACGAAAATTGAGAAAAGGCTTGATGAGTTGAGCGAAGAAAATTTTAAACTTTTATCTTCAATCAAAGTTTACGAAAATAGAAAAGTTTATTTCATGTTAAATTGACAGGAAAACAGGCCGTTGACCTTACTTATTATGAACAATTTGAACATTAATTTATTAACTTAGGAATTTATTTAAGTTTTTATTTTTGTTATCATTGTAATATCTAAAACCGTTGGTCACGGCTATCTTTCGTGGATCTTGGACAGTTGTTAAGAGTTGTTACAAGCCACAATCTGACAGCCCAGTATTAATCATAATATGAACTATTTGAAGGTTATTCCTAATTTTGCTTCATATGTTTGAATTTGTTTGCTTAACAACGTAAATAACTGACTTAGCCAAACATAAATGAGATAAAAAAAAACCAAACCGGTTTATAAATGATGAGCTTCTGAGATTATCTACACTATCTATACTTCTATACTATAATATTATAAAGCTAAAGAGTTTGTTTGTTTGTTTGTTTGATTGAACACGCTAATCTCAGGAACTACTGGTCCGAATTGAAAAATTATTTTTGTGTTGGGTAGCCTATTTATTGAGGAAGGCTATAGATATATAATATTACGCTGAAACTAAGAAGAGCGGAGCAGTAATGAAAAATGTTGCAAAAACGGGGAAAATCGCACGGGTAGGCGATTCGATGCGACGGGAAGGGTTACGGGAGCAATAATTTGACGCGGACGAAGTCGCGGGCAGAAGCTAGTAATCGAATAATTTTTTTTTTCAGAATATCCTGGTATTTGCACGCTACAGGAGTTAATGGATGCTTCTGAAAGTGCTAAGCTCGTAGCCAAATTCTGGGCTGACTATATTTAGATTGCTATCGGCACGCTAAAAAGAAAATCATATAAAAAAGACAAACGAGTTAAAAACCCTTTCCTTTTTGCAGTCAGATTAAAATATGGTTTTCTTCGCCTATAGAAAAACCAAAAGGACAGTTGATTTTACAAACACAGATAAACAGTCTCACGTGATTATAAATTTCAATATGTAGGTGTACTATGCTACTGTAGGCACGTCAGTCAATACTCCGAGGGTGTGTGTTGACTCAAAACCGCGAGGTTGCGGGTTCGAATCCGACCTCGATCAACATTGCGGCGTAACCTACAAACAGATAGTTAACGTTTACCGGGAAATTGTTAATTAATTATATTAACGTTCCGGTCATGTCATGTGCACTTGGATATACCTACATATATACATAAACTCACGCCTTTTTCCCACAGGGGTAGGCAGAAACTACGAAACTCCACCTGCTATGATCTTTACATACTCCTGTTGCGAGTACTGACCTGACCTTTCCAAAGAACATCACCAATAAGGCCCTTATTATGTCCTCCTAGAGCGTCCTCTCCTGGTGTTTCAACTCACATCTGCCATGTAAATACCTTTTGTAAGCCGTCCTCCATTTGTCCTCTCCACATGACTCAACCATCTAAGCATACTCTTTTCAACTTTGTCACTACATCTTCTTTTAAACCGCATCGTTGTCTTATCACATCATTTCTCAGCCTATTCCGCAGCCATTCACAGTGACACCACACATGCTATGCGAAACGTAACATTTCCATAGCATTTATTTTACTTTCATGTCTCTTTTGCCACACCCAAAATTCACTTGGATATTGTTACTGTTAATGTTGAATCTCCAGTTTCGGAATTTACTAGTTATTAATGTACAGGATTATTTAAGCAATTAAATAATATAATCATCGCTAAACGTTTACTGCAAAATATGGACTACTAATATCAAATCAAAATCAAATCAAATCAATTTATTTCGGGCTACAAAGACCCATAACATAAATACCTTACAGACTAACATAGATACAAATGAAAACAATGTAAGACTATTGAACCCACACCCCGCCCCCCTCCCCCAATAATAGCTACACATTGGGCATTCGTAAACCAATTTAATTTAGATCAAAATCGTAATCAAATTATTTTATTATTTACATTTCACATAAACCAACAACGGTTACGCACGCTCCGAACCCTAGGTGCATGGTGACAATTGGTCGTTTCTATGGAGAAGAGCCGGCGAGAAACTTCACGGTTACTCTTTTAAAAATAATTAGAGATTTAATTGAAAGTTGGCAGTAACCACTATTTAGATGATACAAACCAATATTAAAAATACCTTTTTAGGGTTCCGTTGCCAAATGGCAAAAAACGGAACCCTTATAGATTCGTCATGTCTGTCTGTCTGTCTGTCTGTCCGTCCGTCCGTATGTCACAGCCACTTTTTTCCGAAACTATAAGAGCTATGCTGTTGAGACTTGGTAAGTAGATGTATTCTGTGAACCGCATTAAGATTTTCACACTAAAATAGAAAAAAAACAATAAATTTTGGGGTTCCCCATACATAGAACTGAAACTCAAAAATGTTTCTTTTCATCAAACCCATACGTGTGGGGTATCTATGAATAGGTCTTCAAAAATGGTAATGAGGTTTCTATTATCATTTTTTTCTAAACTGAATAGTTTGCGCGAGAGACACTTCCAAAGTGGTAAAATGTGTCCCCCCCCCGTAACTTCTAAAATAAGAGAATGATAAAACTAAAAAAAAATATATGATGTACATTACCATGTAAACTACCAACGAAAGTTGGTTTGAACGAGATCGAGTGAGTAGTTTTTTTTTAAAACGTCATAAATCGTAAACCGCAATTTACCTTACATTCAATCAACTGAAATATAAAAATTAAAAAATATATATATTTTTAAACCGAGAATACCTACAGATTTGTAAGGAACCCTCGGTGCGCGAGTCCGACTCGCACTTGGCCGGTTTTTTACTTTTACAACAAAAGGGATTTCTCATTAACAGCCTTTTTTTTGTGGGTGGGAAATCATCAAATGACTTCACCCGCTCTAGGGTGGAGCGGAAGGGCGTGTCAGACTTTTACTGACTACAACCCACTCGTGTTCTTTCAGTTGCCCTTATGCCAGGGCCACGGTATCTCTGTCGAATAAATCTCGTAACCCTGGCAGGCATCGGTCCTAGCAGACCCCTTCAGTACAGCCTAATAGCCTTGAGTTTGGAAGTCGGCGTGTGGTACACCCGTGTTTCGGCAAGCTCGTTAAGCCTTTGGTCCTGCACCTGATCTCACTCGTGACGGATTGCCATCTCATCATACTATAAGAGTGAGGGTAGAGAGAGTTCTGCACTGCAGTCTCTGCTGAGACTGGCCGCTATAGCCGAATTGCGTTCTGGAGCACTATATTTAAGTGCTAGCGACCGTTTTCAGGGGCCCATTATTGGTGTTTATTTCGATTGCTCGGCCGCAAAGTCGTAGAAGAAGAAGATTACGCCAACATCAGTAACAAGGAAAGTCGCAAATTCGTAGATGCAATATTCAGAAAGTTGTAAAGGTTTAACCATGGCTGCGCGGTCGAAACATGGAGAACCGCGCGGCCACGTAACTATCTTAAACAGATCTTAATAAAGGTCCCAATCTTTTTGCTAACCACTGTTACGATGTCGAAGAAAATGTAGACAGTATGAATAAAGCCCTAATTTTTAGACTTCAGGGCCTACAGAGCTTTAATGCTATGGCCGCACCCCTCAAACGCCTACCAAAGGTCCGGAACCCAAGGTCTCGAAATCAAGAAATAAAATAAAAATGACTGCTGAATTAAGTGTTACTCACAGGTACAAGTCACCCAATAAGAAGAACTCTCAATCCGAAAATTAGGACAACCACCCTCAGGATACGAAAACATCAACATTTTTCACAGAAAACATAACACGAGCGAGATATCTAATCCAATCAACTTTCCGAATCAACATTTCCAGCCAGCACCTGAGCTAAATCTCGCATCATAAACTGCCAGCGATCCCAAAAATGCAATCTGTAAAAGATGTGAGGTCATAGATCAAGTTGGGTGTCGCACACTGTATGCGGAACCCCAATATTTCTTTAATAAGGGTTCTTCAGTGTCCTCTTACATATTATATCTTTCAGAGAAACCCTTCATATCTGTTACGTTGGGCTCTCCTGTTTTTTAGGAGTTATTTGGGTAAAGGCAATCTTTGGACCTCCTCCATTAGATCTTATGATAATAATGAGTTTATTATACTATAATTATTTCAGAAAAAATGTTTTGTTTTATTTTGTTGTGCTGCCTATTCTAACTTTTGTTTAACCTAAACTGTACCTATGCTTGGCAAAGGCTACCCACGGGGTCGCGTGATTGTTCGAAAGAGATACCGTGACCCTGGCACATGGGCAACTGATGGAACACGGGTGGGTTTTAGTTAGTAAAAGTCTGACACGCCCTCCCGCTCCGCCCAGAGCGGGAGAAGTCATTTGATGATTTCCCATCCTGGAAAAAAAAATCCTGCATGCGGCTGATGTGACCCACCCAATCCCCTTTGAACCTGACAGCGATCTTGCCTGCATTATATTAACATTTAGATTAATAAAGGGTTCGACACTTGCGCAGTCATTAGCGACACACCTGTTACCCTATTCTTGCACTCAAAAACATTTAATCCAGTCGCAATATCATCACAGTTACTATCTGTGACTTTGGGTCATTTTTTTCGTATGATTTTGTTAAAACACTCAATACGAAAAAAGGGACAAAAGTCACTTGTAGCACTCAACCGGGTTCAAAAACGTGATGTAGGAGAATTCAGCTTCAAAGTAAATATAGCATAACATTACGCCAGTCTTCCCCAAAGAGATAGGTAGTGTTTTATGTAGACCTACATTCGCCAGGTATGGTTAAGTTCCATTTGGGGCGAGCCTATTGCCATAGACTCTCAATCCGATTCAGCCCGGCCCTTGATGCCCTCTACCAGCGATGCCCTAAGCTAAAGTTCGTACCCCACAGGGAGTGCCCTTAGAGACTAGTTGCTCTAGTTTTAAGTATTTAAGCCTAGGCTGGAGACATTAATGTATTAAGGTAGCCACAACCTCATAGGTTGACCTGCGAGATTTAATTCCTAAAAAAAAATGCTATAGACTAGTCATAATTAGAAAGTGTACGTTCTGAAAAATGCGGCATTTGTTCCTGTTAATAAAACACATTTTCCTCGCTTCCTTTCGCGATCACGACGCTAACAAGATAAAAATAGTGCAGTTTCTAACACATCCATATCCTTAATACTAAGCTAAGGGGTATTTTTAGTTTGGATGTAGGAGTTTGAAGGCAAATCTTCCAAACTGCAGATCCGATTCCGAAAATTCGTTCACTAATTTATTTATTTATTTTATTTCGGGATAAAAAACAGAAGTACAATTGTATGTTATAAATAATATCTTACTAATTAAACAAAATACTTATCATACTACTAGCAATATTATTCACTTATTACTAAATTGTTGAGAGATAAAAACAAAAAAAAAAACAGAATACATGCGTGAATGGAGTAAAAGATTGAATTATTAATTGATCGAATAATACTTCCTATAACAATAACATTAATAAAATTTATATAATATAAATTTTATTAATGTTAAAATTAAAAGAAACAGTAGAAAAGAATACAATCATTAATAATTATAAAGCTAAGATACAATCGACTACAGATTTTCTAAATTGATGTGTTGTTAAATTGAAAATATCAATGTTTTCAAATCTAGTGTTGTATGAATCCACAAGTTGGCGCAGAGGAGCGCGAAAGCCAGCATTGGAAAGCTACAGTATTGCCGAATACATATTGCATGTAAAAACTAGAGTAGACTAGTGAGTGAGTAGACTAGTGACTATATAATCCAATAAAATCCCAGGAATCTCTGCTAAAGACCAAAGACACTGTTACCCGGGGAATTTTCAAATTTAATTCACGAAAACTCGCATATTTGCTCTAACAGTTGCAGAGTAGCTCAGGAATTTCTCGTGTAATACGCACCTGTAGTAGTATGCAACTGTTCCATCGCCCGACTAAGAAACGACTTGCTCTCAAAGATTTTCTTGCTCAAGAACAAAAGATTGTGGGTCACGGTCGTAAGAGATAGGTACATTAGTAATTGGTCGCTAGCTGGTCACACTGCTGGCGAGTTCTCGTTTGTCGCCGCGTCAAGAGTTATCAAAGAGGATACTCGGTCAGAGACACTCGCTTGGCGGGCAGAACACTGGATAAGAGACTCACGCTTGGTTCATACACGTCGTAATCAGCCTATATTGTTCCCACTGCTGGGACACAGGCCTCTTCTTGGTGAGAGGGATGGGGCCGTAATCAACCACGCACCACACACATACACATACTAGCGAGTACTCGTCGCGAAATCGTTGCTTGTTGCTTAGCAAAGAAGCAAAGCGAAGGGTTATGATTCTAAATCTGTTCCTCCATAACTTCTAAACTACTTCTCTTCTTTCTTCTCTTCTGGCCTGTTAGCCTAGTGGTTAGTGACCCTGACTGCTAAGACTGAGGTCGTGGGTTCGATTCCCACCCAGGACAAATGTTTGTGTGATGAGCACAATCATTTATTCTGTATCTGGGTGTAATTTATCTATAATATGTATGTATTTGAAATATATAAGTATGTTTATCAGTTGTTTGGTTGCCATAGTACAGGCTTTGCCTAGTTTGGGATCAGATAACGGTGTGTTGGTTGTCCTAAGATATTTATTTTTTATTTATTTTATAATTTGACAAATGAAGTAATGTTGAAAGAGTCTTGAGCGTCCGCTAGTTAGCTATACGACGTCACATAAAATTAAACATTGCGTCATTTAGAAATCCTAAACAATATATTCTAATAGTAGTAAGCGATCATAAGCCTCTAGGCAAAGTGGAATTAGACCAAAGCATTCAGATGAGAATATTTTCTTGTTTCATACTTTATAGAGCGTGATATTACAGCAGTCTGTTTTTAGTTTTTGAACTTACTTTTTCAGACGCTAGCTTTCCTCGTTTTGTGTTTATTGCCGGCGGCGGTAGGACAGAAGGCATAGACTAAATATGGCCCAGAAGTACCCACTACAACATCTGAGCTACTACTAAATAATACATCAAAGGAAAACTAAAGTGCCATAAATAATGTATGTCCTATGAACATGAATTTTGGTCTAAGCCCCGGTTTTAAGTTCCGAAACTGAATTACATGGGTTTCAGTATTTATCAAAGCTGAAATACAGTTGAAACTGTGTCCAACTCAGCTTTTGCCTCAAGTAACAAACTTAGTTAGTGCTGGTCGCGTTTGGTTTTGGTGTTATATCCGATGTCTCGTCTTGAGTTTTAATTAAGAATTCTGTGTATTTCTAGATTACAGCGCTATTTTTTGTCGTATGTTGAAAAAAGTTCAATACGTGATAATTATGGAAAATAATGACTAAATTATATTATTTAAAACATCATAAACGTTCTCGAAATTACAATTTTCGTGCAACCACAAACCTCTCCCAAAAAAGAGGGTTTGCTATAATCGCCATGCTAGACAGGTGGGTTGGCGATCACAGTATGGTGGTAAAATGCATAGAGAACGCTTCTACTCATTCTTTACTAAGTCCCTTAGTCACCTTTAACGACAACTATCTTAACGACAACTATCGAAATTATATTTGATTAACATTTTAATGTCGTAAAACATTATTTCGAAAGCTATTGATATGAATATTCAAGATTATTGTAACCAGTTCTGTTACTTGAACTTGGCTTGACACACTACAGCGTGTCTAGATTATTTCGTCGTAGCTGCTAACTTATGGTTGAATATACTTAAAACCACTCGACAACAAAGGCCGAAATAAACTCAGAGGTCGCAGCACTTTTTTACACGCTTTAAATTAGCTCCACTTGTATGTTTGTTTGTAACCGACTCCTTATAGCGCGATTTTGACCCACTTTAAACGACCAGATTTCATTCAAACTTTGCACACCTGTCAAAGACCGATGACAATGCAATAATTTTATAAATTTGTGCCATTATCCTTGCCAGGGTTACGAGGACAGCAAAAAAACTGTCTTCTAAAACTACACTGACATACGTTACAAATACGCTGAAATACATATCAAAATTCGAAACACCCTAAAAAATAGAAAATAAATAATAGTTTAACACTAGATTTACCAGACCAGTCATTTTGACTGGTCGTGCAATTTCAATTAAAAATTCCCATTACATATAAAATTTACTTTCCGAAATGATATTATGACTTTTGTAGCTATAAGTAAAGAATACATTTTATGAATTTAATGTTACTTCATATATATTAGTTACAAATATATTTTTTGTTATTAAGATTTATAAGTTTGCACGACCAGTCAAAATGAATGGTCTGGTAAATCTAGTGCTAAAAAAAAGCTAAAAAAACACGCTTCGTTTCGTTTTTTTAGTTTTTTTTAAAACTTTTATTTACTTTTTTAAATCCAGATTTAATCTTGGGCAGATCATGTGAAGACCTGATTGATGTTGTAGATTGGTGTCTGAAATGGTCATTCTAGGAAAGAACCACACAGGTTGAGAGGACCTGTTCATTCAGTACATGAATTTATCAATAATCGTGCAGTTCAACTCAGAACTTAAAGAGCTCAACGAAAAAAAATAAAGGAGATTTGGGTAGGCTACTCAAATTACATCAACAGCCAGACCATGACTAACACAAACTGACAAAATTAAATGAAAAAAAAAAACAAAATTAAAATTGGCCCTCATAGTCCATATAACATAATATACATTCGCAGTTATTCAAATAACGATGTTTTCGCAGGTATTCAATTAACGATATTTATATTTCAAAAACTAAATATTTATGCCATATGGTATTTTCATGCTTCCACACGTGCCAAATTTGATGCCAATTACGGGCCGATACTATTCAAATTACCATCAACACGCTGAGCATAACATATAGCTTGCCACAGCAATATATTCACACCGTGTAAATCAGGCTTTACTCAAGTAATTATTCTACATTTCAATACCAATGCAATATATACAAAATATATATAACTAGCTTTTGCCAGCGGCTTCGCCCGCGTGGAGGTCGGAAATTATCCCGCGGGAACATACTACCGGGATAAAAAGTAGCCTATGTCCTTTCTCAGGCTCTAAACTATCTGTGTACCAAATTTCATTTAAATCGGTTCAGTAGTTTGAGCAGGAAAGCGAGACAGACCGACAGACAGACAGAGTTACTTTTGCATTTATAATATTAATATGGATAGTGTGGAAGTGTGGATGTGGATTATCTACTCAATCAGACATCATTAGTTTTCTGAATGTTCTTTTATAGAAAAGACAAATCAAATCAATAGAATATTCCAGTTAGTCGTCTTCAAAATCTATTGAACAGCCTCAGTAGCTTTCAAGTTCTATTGGTAACTTAACCAAGTCTTATGAGTAACTTGGTTCAAGTTAAGTTAGACTATAATTACCCACTTATGCTTCCGCGGGATCGTGGCTGCGATCGGTTAAGGCGTTCGTTCCTGGTTTATACAAAGGTTGATTATCTGTTAAGGATCTTTGAAGTTGTTTTAATCAAATGGGGTGGGTAGGCTAGGAAGTGTTTTGTGAATTATAATGTTAGCTAGAGCTACATAATGTCCACTAATATGGGAAGCAAAAACTCCGTACCCCGTTTTATGAAAACTACGCAGAAGGAGGAGTACGAAATTTGTCACAGGTTTATATAGAGTGAAAGTTAATATTTTAAATAAATAATGCATTTCTATTTGAAAGAATTAAGGTCAAATTTCGACCAATGGGTAACCACGAATATAACCAGTCGTATTTGAAAAAATCTTTCAACACTCGATAGCCCAATTCTTGAGGAGGGTTATCAGCTATTTACGCTAAGATGGTTAGACGCCACCGGGCAAAAAAGAAAAAGTCAGTTAGAACGAAAAGTGCAAGCGAAGTGACAGCGCGGGCGGGGGAAGCGATGCGACAGGGTGGAACAGGGCGAAACATTTTACGCGGACGAAGTCGAGGGCAGGACCTAGTATGGTATAAAATTTTATCAATAAACTATGGTACTTTTAGCTCAATTAGCCGCTGTATTCCCAATCAATTACATCTCCGTACGACAAAACTACAATACCAACCTATTTTCACTCACAATGCTACCAAAATAACCAGCCTCTAATTTCTGAAACATAAATAACTAGAAGTAGCATATAAATTCAATATAACACGAAGCTTAGCTCTTTCAGGAAATGCATAGAATTCTCTTTGAAGGAACACACATACTTCATCATCTTAACAAAAGTTTGCAATGCAATGAATGTCTCCTAGTGTTGTGTTTGACAAATATTGCACAAGTCTCGTAGTTTCCAGTAGTGCTAGAATATGGTCCCGTAGTGCTACATATACGATCCCGTAGTGCAGTCTTATTAAAGTCTATTTACCACACTTTATGATTTTGTTGTCAGTGGGATTGCCACTTGATTGTTTCGTGAGATTGTGCAATTCTCAGGTGGCGGAATTCTTCTTACTTTGTAGGAAGATAAAATAAATGATGTGATCAGTTGAATATAAATCAAAACCTAGTGGATTGTTTTGTAAGAACCTGTCTACCAAAGCTTTACATGGACGATTGTCATTGGGTCCTGCGCCTTAATTGAATAACACACTATCAATCTCAATTTGAATAATGTTGAAGGATACTACTGATCCATTAACTAATGAATGCAATAGATTGATGTAATAGATAGTTTCATTTTCTTCGTTCGAACAAATTAACCCATATGTTAGAACGATGAATATAAAACCCATTGCTTCCTTTAGTGTGTTACGTAATAACTCCACTGGCCGAAACTTATTAAATTTTATTGTTATTTCAATTATTTACAATTTGAAAAGTTAGAAGGCTATTGTATTTGCAATCTAAGACATCACAACACTCGGGTCCATTGCAGATACAGAAATGAGTTCCACAGGTATTACCGTGTAGGTAATATCATAATGTATTGACAAAAGTTTTTCCTTTTTGCGCAAAGGGTCGATTTCCAGTTGCATTATACTGTCTTCTAAATCGACTGCCTAGTAGAGCGAATAGTAAGCTCAGGTTTTTCATCTGAACAAATAAATAAAAATTAAAGTGACTGATACTAATGTAAACAAACAGCATTTTTTTTATTTGTTGTCTGTCTGATTGTTCTATCTAATCTCCGAAATGGCTGGACCGTTTTTGACAGGACTTTCACGAGCAAAAGCTGATGTTATAAGGAGTAACACTTTAATAGCACTTTCATGTTAGAGTATGAGCGACAGCTAATTGATATACAAGGATTTACATTTAGACCTTTTTAAAAAGCAAGTATGTGAGTGTATGTAGAATCCAAATCTTTCATTTAACTTGTCAAACTTCATCGAGATATACAATGTAATACACAAATCAAGAGCTGTCTACGACTCGAGCATTTCACTTCATCAGAACTTAAGGTACATTAACTACATCACTAGAGCGAAACTTCTCTAAAACCGTGACAAATGTTCTCGAGTCTTATGTTATTAAAGTGCGCTGACGAGACTATTAATAGTGCTGCAGCTGCAATATGACAGCTCATTGTGTTCGCAAACCCTGGCGACGTAGACCGTTTAAGACTTAATAGATATTTTAATGTAGGGCTTATTTTAATTAATTATTGTTCGTAAATATGTTGTTCATTAATTTTGAGAATATTAATTGTCTTTTTGGCAAGTGTTTCGGGTTCAGATAGAGGGCTCAAGTGTATTCTAAGCAAAAATAAAAGGCGTTTTTCTTTATTATAAGTATTAGTAGGTATAATTACTATGATATATATATTTTTGCTGATACGAGTATCTTCTTATAGGGTTTTTATCCGACATCGTGGCAGCTTAGACGGGGTTATGTTTTCCTGCATTATCATCCCGAATTCTTCATATTCCTGCAGCAACTGAAAGTTAATCCAACTCTAGGTGATAGCTTTATGTTACATTTTGTGTGTACAAAATAAAAATGATGGCGTTTTAATTATATACTCACTAAAAAAATTAAGTTCAGTAAAGTCTTAAATAAAGAAATTAGTACTATGAGTAAGTGGCGATCAAAACGAAGGGCTTGAGGGGACAAGCCCAAAAATATTAGACACCAACTTTTTAGCTGCAGTCGGGTTTCCCGATGTTTTTATTGTTTATTTAAGCTTTGTTAAATTGCGTAATTAGCCAAAAAATGTCCCACTGCTGGGGTACGGGCTTTTATAAGAGGGAGTGGGTTACTTCACGATGTGGGCTCAGTGCGGTGTGGTAAATTTCACATGTCTTCCAATCTTTGTTTCTACGACATGCTGGTTTCCTAACAATGTTATCCTTCACCGTTTTGACAGCATTGGTAATCTTATCTTATATCTTTAAACGAGCAATTCTTGCATATATATATATAATCTAAATCTCGGAAATGGCGCCAACGATTTTCATGAAATTTAGTATACAGGAGGTTTCGGGGGCGATAAATCGATCTAGCTGGGATTCATTTTTAGAAAATGTCGTTTTATTTGTGTTTTCAATAAGCAACTTTATCGATATAATCAACTTAAACATAAACTTTTTTTTCTATTGGAAGAAAATTAACCAAATGTAATTGTTGTAAAAAACATAATTCACCAAAAATAAACGAACAAAGCTCGGTCATCCAGGTACTAAAATTAAATACAAAAAGTAACATGTGTACCTAGGTTCGCACAACTAACAATTTGCAAGGCGGGACATGTACCACCGGGCCACCACTACTCACTCGATGCCAATTTAGGTTTAGGTTTAAAGAAACTTTTCTCAATAAAAACATAACATGTCGCTTACTTGGGAACAATAACTATTACTTAACCTCTAAGTCCCTGAGATACCACATTTGGTATAGACACAATCGTTTTTTAATTGCGTCTGTAATTACGGTAATTGACTGGTTAAATTAATACTAATATTAGGTTCGACTACATCCGTCACAATCGAATTAAAAACTACACAAAACTCGACCCACCCAACACATTCATTTTTAACCGACGAAAAAAAAGGAGGAGGTTATCAATTCGACGCATATTTTTTTTTTTTTTTTTATGTATGACCACGCATAACTTTGTACATGGTAGTCCGATTGTGACAATTCTTTTTTTGTTGGAAAGGGTATACTCCCAAGGTAGTCCCATATAAATTTGAAAAACAAAATCGAACACTAAGGGTCGGAAAACAGGGGATGATTGATTGTTCACTCACTGATTGTAATGTATAACCACGCATAACTTCATACAGAGTAGTCCGATTTTGATAATTCTTTTTTCATTGGATGGGGTATACCTTGCCAAATATTATTAGTACATTCAAGCCACTAAAAATATAAAATAAAAACTTTTTAACAAAAAATTAATCCGCCGAAAAAACTGAAAAGCAAAAAATAATAAACCTTATGAGTCGGCGATGAAAAATCAATGAACAAAGATCACTCAAAGCGCCGACTCATAATTTTAAGGTTTATTATTTTTTGCTTTTCAGTTTTTTCGGCGGTTTAATTTTTTGTTAAAAAGTTTTTTCAAGTAATGTTCGGTGGTTTGCGATTAGATATTGGCTTAGCTAAGTGAGCAATTTACGAATGTCTTTACTACTAAACCAACCTGTACAGGGCCACGGATTACGGCTCACTCCTTCTTACGGAGAGGAGGCCTGTGTCCCAGCAGTGGGAACAATATATGCTGATTATCCTTCTGATTACTACTACGCCTTCGTTCTTTAATGTCTATTCTAAGAGCTTGAGCAATCTTACTCAAGTTTTAATTAAGTTTGTAAAAGTGAAAGCATTAGAGGTGCAAAAAACACTATCGTGTCATTAGACTGTGTTGCTAAGTTAATGTGAGCTGTTGGAAACTGAGCCAAATTAACTAAGTTAACACTTAGAAACATACCGTAACTTAGTTCAACAGAATGGCGGGTATAGTGAGAAAGAGAAAAATGTGAGCTTCATAATGGAACAGCGCAATGTTTAGTTTTTTCTGTTTCGGAACATAATGACATAATCATAATTATTTATTTACTTGGGAAGTAGGTAAGTACATAAAGTAAAGGCGTTTAGAATACTTGTGATCCCTGTAAAGTATAGGTACCTTGATAAAGGCATGCAAAGATTGATAAAAAAACGTCAGTCGAATGAAAATTTACGAAAAAATAACATTTTTCAACAGGCCCTTTATTACATGGGACATAATTATAATATAATAATAATATCTTAGGACAACCAACACAACGTTATCTGATCCTAAACTAGGCAGAGCCTGTACTATGGTAACCAGACAACTGATAAACATACTTATATATTTCTAAATACACACGTATTATAGATAATTACACCCAGACACAGAACAAATCATTGTGCTCATCACACAAAGATTTGTCCTGGGTGGGAATCGAACCCACGACCTCAGTCTTAGCAGCCAGGGTCACTAACCACTAGACTAACAGGCCAGTCATTTTAACTGGTAATATTAAAGGAAAATAAATGGCTTATAAAATGTCCGTCTGCCTTCAAAGCAAGAGTAAACAGGCATCTTCAGGACACGCTTCTTCCATCATAAACGTCATCCATCGCTTTCCACCAGGCGTGGTTGAGGTCAAGGGGAGATCCATTCAGCAATAAAAATAAACTAAAAAACACTTAGTTTTTTAAACTATCATTAATTTTCTATTTTTTAGTTGGACTAGCTACAAACGTGTGTTTCTTTTTGTTTTTCTTTTTTTGTCCTGTTAACCCTGGCAAAGACAATGGCAAAATTTTATGAAATTATTGTATTGTCAGGGTTCCTCGATAACTCTACAAAGTTTAAATGAAATTTGACCGTTTGAAGTGGGTCAAAATCAAGTCCAATATAGTCGGTTACAAACTTAGTTAGATACAAGAATACAGGTGCAACTAATAAAAGCGTGTTAAAAACAATTGACACACTTCGCAAATTCGTATTCAAGCACAATAATTGAACGATATCCTCTTAATACAGGTATTCCGAGAGGTCCCATACATTAAACATGCCACAATATGTTTACGAAACATTGGAAATTCAAAGCGGAATTGTCGAGAGCATTTGAGCGTTGAGTGCGAATCAGCAGTACGAATACGTAATGACGTATTAAGTGAATCGGGAACGCCATTTAAATTACATGAAATAATGGAGACAGGTGAATTTTGAGTCCTTTAAATTGATGCAGCATTGCAGGAATCGAAACACGCGCGGTTTTATGTGTTCAATTTAGTCCGTGGGCGGTTTAAGCTGGGTTTGTCAGCAATGTGAGCATTTTTTTTTTTGATGGGAAATCATCAAGTGACTTCTCCCGCTCTGGGCGGAGCGGGAGGACGTGTCTGACTTTTAATGACTAAAACCCACCCATGTTCCTTCAGTTGCCCATATGCCAGGGCCACGGTAACTCTTTTGAACGAATTTCTAGACCCTGGCAGGCATCGGTCCTAGCAGACCCCTTCAGTATTGCTGACATCTCTTTGAGGCGCGCGCGTAACACTTTTCACCGTCGACCCGAGCCTGTAGCGCTATTCTGTTAAAATCTCACCGTGATAACTTGGGTGAAGTGAGCTTAAAGTGAGCTGTCATCTATATATTAATACGTGAAGCGAAAACTTTGGATCCCTTTTTACGAAAATTGGGCGGACGGCGGAGTATGAAATTTAGCACACTTATAGTTTATACAGAGAAGAAGTGACGAATGCTAATATTTTTTTTTAAATTATGCGTTAAAATACATTATTTTCAATAAATAACACGTTACACACACTACTGTTCATTACCGTGTATCTAATACACACATGCATAGATATTCTTTTGTTTATGGTCCAAATCTGTCTTTATTATTTTGTGCAGTGTTACCAACACCCAGAAATATTTACCCCTAAAGCTTAAGTTAAAAACCCCTAAAATTGCCGCAATTACTAAAAAAATCCGCAAAAAATTATAAAGAAAATAACCAACGAATGTTCAGTAATCATAGACCGGCACACAGTAGTAATATTTGTCTATATTTATTACGCGACATTTGTTAATCATTCACTCTGCATTCTTAGTATCGAGGAACCGTACTAGAAGTCGCTAATACTTTTATTGTAATCAAAAACACAATGAGAAATGTATGATGGCAAAAAATCCCTAAGAATACCCCTAAAAATGGAACGACCCTAAAAAATCTCAATCCTCTTATTTACCCCCTAAATTTGGGAAAACCCCTAAGTTGGTAAGCCTGATTTTGTGTCTATAGTCTTAATGAATGTCAAGTATAACCATAGGTAATAAATTAATTTTATAGATATACAACCTATTTCATTTTTTAAATCTATGATCATATCGAGAATATGTGTCTTTAATATTATTTGTATTAGGGACTAAAGGAATTTAGTTTAGATTTTTATGAAATATTTTTTGTGGTTTTATGGGGAGTGTCAAGTATGGCATTAGTAAGTTTCCCATACAAAACTTAGTGTCGTGTGCTAACTGTAGAGGTTGTATGCCTCACGATTGTACAGGCTGGTCATAGATTATACAGGCTGGTTATAATTATGACATTTGGAACCGTCATAATTAATTAAAAATAATAGGGAAAATTATATAAAAACAGAACAAATTTCTGTGATAATTCATTCCATATTGTTCCATATCCAGCAGTTAAGAAGTATTAAGAAAATAAAAAAGAGAGTCCTGAAGAAGTATTCTTTACTCATTACACCTACGTCCTGGTCCTGGCCATCACCATCCCGCCAGCGAACCCTCTCCACAATAGTACAGCGTCAACAATTTGTCTATAGTGTTACTGAATGTCAAATATAGCCATATTATTTTTTTATATTTATTACTATCTATATTTTTTCATTTAATAATGTATTTCTATTCAAATGAAGTACGGTCGAATTTCGACCAATGGGCGATCACTAGTTAGTTAATAATTCCTTGCGTCAGATGGAATGACAGCTCACTTTTAGGTCACTTCACCTTAGTTCTCACGGTGAGATCGTCACAGAATAGATCGGCTAGTCTTTACCGGGCGGCGAGCTACCCATTGCTCACCGCCCGCAAGCTCGCGCCTACGTTAGCTTGGAGTCCGCTATCGACTCCCGACGCCCGAAGCGTCTCCTCCTGCGGCGACAATGTGAGCAATAAGTATTCATGTGCCGAGTCTATTCCTAGCTATATTCGGGACGGTTTCTAGTCTTCCCGGATGCCTTCATCATCGTAATCATTTCTGCCAAAAGACATCCACTGCTAGATATAGGCCTCCCTCATCTGAAGGGGTTACCCATTATCTCGACGATTGGCAGACGGTTTAGCGATCGCAGTATGGTGATATGAATAGAGAACGCTGCTGCCCATTCTCTAGTAAGTCAATTAATACCCTCTTATGATAGCCAGGGAAAATAGGATGGTGCTAGTGTGTACGTCCAGTACCACACAAAATGCAATAACTGAGTAAGAATAAACTTTATACAGACTCAAGTCAGATTTTTGGTTTCGTACTACCTGAAAAGACTGTCAATTATATTGCTTATGATCGCGGCAAACGTAGCTTAACCTTTGATCGCCTCGTGGGACTGTTATTATTTAACTAAGAATCCTTATAAGGTTTATATTATACGGAGAAATTATAAGTCAAATGAAACATTCCCAGTAAAAATTCTACCTTTCAATCTAAAAACTATTTTTTTCAACCGCAGAGACATTCTTTTTATTTCTTTTGTGCGATTATTGAAAAAATACCTCTCATACTTACACAAAGTATGTTTGATTTTTTCCAATTTCTTTTATCTATTCTGTTGAAATACTAGTTCTACTCTGTTGAATTTGCAATAATTTTATATAAAAAATAGCGTAACTACGAAAGATTTGTGCGGCTATTATCATCTAGGCACAAACCCCACATATTTACGGATCCAGGGCATTTTCTGAAACCGTTTTGCTTCTTCTACAGAAATCAATATCAAATCGTGTAGTGACGAGCTCCTTATTTATTACACTACTAGCTTCTGCCCGCGACTTCGTCCGCGTTAAACTTCTTGCTCCCCCGACCATTCCCGTCTAGTGATGGGCAGTGGATAAATATTCGGAGGATAAATACTCGAGTTTTTATCCGAAACGGATAAATACTCGTTTTTACTCATTTTTATCGGATAAATACTCAAAATGATGGATAAATATCTTTTTTGCGCATCGGATGATTATTTTAAAATGTTAATGACTTTTATTGTTATTTAGGCTTTTCAAAACACTACGTTATTACATTATTTAGTTCAAATGTCAATTGCCAGGACTGTAATTGTGTCAGAAGCCCAAACATCTCTAATAGAGCATGCTCTTTAGATATAAATTTAGAATCTTTCTTTGTTGAGAGTGTAGAGAATAGCCACATAATTGATTATCTCTGTGTGTTTCTAAAAGTCAATAAAAATGCGGCGAAAACAAGTTTGTTGATGTTGTTTGCCAACGCTATAACATGCAAAGGGCTTTTCAATTAGTTAAAGGTGTTGAGCCTTTAAACTGCGCAGCACACACTAGTAATTTGCTGGCTCATGGTGCACTGAAATACGGTAGTTTAAGAAAGCAGATATGATAAAATTTTTAATAAAAAAACAATTTGTTGTCTGTAAAGTCGGTATACGGACGATAATTTTACGTGATAATGTCTAAGTCTCTTTTACTCGGACATATTGGCCGATGGAGTGGAAGAGAGATAGATTTCACAAGTCGAACGCTAAGGCCGATCGTGCCTCTCTATCGCTTGTTTCGCGCTCTCGCTTACACTTTCGGTTCAGGCGGAACGTGACAATGAGTCATGCTTTTCCGTGCGTGCAGCCAGCGTTCATCGATTTATAAGATAGTCAAAAAATCCCAAAAACCACGATCGAAGCTACAACAAATCGTAAAACAAAAGGTAACGGGAGAAAAGTTAAACCTGCCATGCTACACAAGATAGGGCAGCTATCTACGATCACTAAGGAGTATGAAAAATAGAAAAGCCACTCTCTCAGCGTACTCAAAAGAAAAATATATCGTCAAGTCAAATGCTACAAGCAGTTTTGCTTGATGATAATTTTTGGGATTAGATATATCAATGCATATCTGTTTTTGACCCATAACAGAACCTGTTTTTCAACAAGAGTCCAGCAAATGCAATGCCCTTCTAGTGTTTATAATATTTAAGGATATGAAATCAACACAAAATGGGTTATATTTACAGACAGATACTGATAATGACTCATTGGATTTGAGAAAATCTAAAAGCAGGTTTCAGTAAATTTTACCACTGTGTAGATCGCCTGGAAGATACGGTGGAGCATAGAGGTTTGCCCTGCTTGGGCGGAGCAACGCCGTATCCTCGTAGAAGCGATTGACGGCGGCGACCTCTCGCGTCCGGCCCTGGTGCAGGCCATGGTATGGAGCGAGAGGGCATAAGAAGCTGTCACCTCCTTCTGTGAAGAAGTAAGGCTCGCAAAGGAGGAGGTGGAGCGCGTTAGGGAGAAACAGTCTGTGCGCCCTCATGTCCCTAGCCACCGTAGGAGGAGACGCCCCGGGCATCGGAAGTTGGCACCATGGGCACGGGCTTGCGGGCAGCGAGGATCGATGCCTGCCAGGGTTGCGGATATGTTTAAAAGAGGTACCCTGGCATAGGCAACTAAAGGAACACAGGTGGATTTTATTCAGTAAAAGTCTGACATGCTTTTCATATTGGCGATAGCAGTGGTGGCCCGGTGGTATCCGTCAGAATCGCGGGTGTATGACTTCCAAAAAAACCAAAAATAAACTGTATAAATGTACGTAAAATGTACGTTTTTGTACTGAAATAAGTATAAATGTACGTGTCTGTATGCGTAGCAAAGATAATTTTAAAGTGTGCCGCCATCCTGATGTCAGGTTGGCGGGTGCATTTTAAATCAATTAACTTTTCTCAAATTTGATATGAGGAATGAAATGTACGTCAATTGTACATATAGGAACACTATTTAGAAACTTCTCAAATGTTATACAAGCTCTGATATTGTAACACGCATGTGAACCGCCACCCTGACGCCAGAATGGCGGGTTGATTCTAAACCGATCAAACTATTTTGATCAACCAAATAACAAATAAATGTACGTCTTATGTTCTTGTCAGATAGTAAAACAAAACTCAAATAAACAATTCATAGCATGATTTAATCAATTTAAAACATTTGACCATAAAGAAAACAATGGGAAATCGCCATTTCTGGACTTCTATTGAATCCTGGCTTCAGATTATCATAGCATATCCATATACCATCACCCCTAATATCATCATCATCATCATTTCAGCCGATAGACTTGCACTGCTGGACATAGGCCTCCCCAAGCTCCGCCACTTCGACCGGTTTTGTGCTTCCCGTATCCAGCGGATTCCTGCGGCCTTCACGCACACGACAAGGTCATCGGTCCACCTTGTGGGAGGCCTTCTAACTCTACGTCTTTCGGTACACGGTCGCCACTCCAGAACCTTTCCGCCCCATCGGCTATCTATTCTGCGAGCAATGTGCCCTGCCCACAGCCACTTCAGTTTAGCAATTCTTCGGGCTATGTCGGTTACCTTGGCTCTCCTACGGATTTCGCTCATCCATACATTAACAGCCGTATTTTTTTATATTACCCCAAAACATCATACTTTTTTAATATAGTGAATCGGCATTTATCTGTATTAACAATATTCCGTTACAAATAACCCTCAACGGTAATAATACTTATTGTCCTTGAATATGTACTTCCAAACTTAATTTGTAATTATGATGCAATTGGGCACTATAAAGCGCATTAATATAGGCGTGACTTTTTTTTTTGGATGGGAAATCATCAAATGACTTCTCCCGCTCTGGGCGGAGCGGGAGGGCGTGTCAGACTTTTACTGACTAAAACCCACCCATGTTCCTTCAGTTGCCCATGTGCCAGGGTCACGGTATCTCTTTCGAACAATCTCGCGACCCTGGCAGGCATCGGTCTTAGCAGACCCCTTCAGTATTGCTGACATCTCTTTGAGGCGCGCGTGGAATACTACGCGCCATCGACCCGAGCCTGGTCCTTACCGGGCGGCGAGCTATCCATTGCTCGCCACCCGCAAGCTCGCGCCTACGGTGGCCGGGAGGCCGCTATCGACTCCCGACGCCCGGGGCGTCTCCTCCTGCGGCAGCTAGGGACGTGAGGGTGCAGAGACTGCCACTCCCTCATGCACCCCGCCTCCTCCTTTGCGAGCATTACTGCTTCGCAAAAGGAGGTGACGGCTTCTCATGCCCTCTCGCTCCGTACCATGGCTCGCACCAGGGCCGGACGCAAGAGGTCGCCGCCACCGATCGCCTCCACGAGGACACGGCGGTGCTCCACCCAGGCAGGGTACACCTCCACCATATGCTCCACCGTGTCCTCTAGACGAGCCTCGCAATGGAAACACCCGGGCGTTTCCCCCCGCTTTATCCTGAACAAGAAACCACCAAAGTACTCATGCCCGGTGAGAACCTGCGTCAGGCGGAAGGTGAGGACGCCGTGGCGCATCTCTATCCACTCCTCAAAGAGGGGACTTACCGCCGCAATTGTGGCATGCCCAGCACTGGGTTGCAACAATCGTACCTGCATATAGGCGTGACTTGGGCAGCGTTCGGGAAGCTACGCAATATCTTCTCCTCCCACATACCGAAGTGTCTCAAGACGAAAGTCTTTGACCCGTGTGTGTTGCCAGTGATGACCTATGGAACTGAAACGTGGTCGCTCACAATGGGCCTTATCAGAAGGCTGAAAGCCACCCTAAGGGCGATGGAGGGAGCTATGCTTTGAGTTTCCTTACGCGATCAAATTGGAAATGAAGAGATCCGTAGGAGAACTAAGGTAACCGACATTGCCCGAAGTATTGCTAAACTGAAGTGGCAGTGGGCAGGGCACATAGATCGCAGAACAGATGGTCGATGGGGCCGAAAGGTTCTGGAGTGGCGACCAAGTACCGGAAGACGTAGAGTAAGAAGGCCTCCCACAAGGTGGACCGATGACCTTGTCGTTTGCGTGAAGGCCGCAGGAATCCGCTGGATACGGGAAGCACAAAACCGGTCGAAGTGGCGGAGCTTGGGGAGGCCTATGTCCAGCAGTGCAAGTCTATCGGCTGAAATGATGAAGATGATGATAGGTGATGGTATATGGATGTGCTATACCTAATAATCTGAAGCCAGGATTAAATAGAAGTCCAGAAATGGCGATTTCCCATTGTATTCTTTATGGTCAAATTTTATAAAATTGATTAATTCATGCTATGAATTGTTTATTTGAGTTTTATTTTACTATCTGACAAGAACATAAGACGTACATTTAATTGATATTTGGTTGATCAAAATAATTGTTGATCGGTTTAGAATCAACCCGCCATTCTGGTGTCAAGGTGGCGGCTCACGTGCGTGTTACAATATCAGAGCTTATACAACATTTGAGAAGTTTTTAAATAGTGTTCCTATGTGTACAATTGACGTACATTTCATTCCTAATATCAAATTTGAAAAAAGTTAATTGATTTAAAATGCACCCGCCATCCTGACATCAGGATGGCGGCGTAAAATGATGTTTGCTGCGCATACAGACACGTACATTTATACTTATTTAAGTACAAAAACGTACATTTTATATACATTTATATAGTTTATTTTTGATTTTTTTGGAAGTCATACACCCGCGATTCTGACGGATACGGCCCGGTGGTATCAGCCCCGACTTACAACTTGTAGGTCGTGAGTTCGCACTCAGGCAGGCGCTTTACTTGTGGTAAATAATAACATCACCACTGGTCTCAAAACTGCACATTGCTCGCTGAATCGATATCCTACAACGTTGACAACCTCGCGAGCCAAGTCAAGATATTTGATTTGTTTATCTTTCTCGACTTTCACGAGGTAGTTTTTTTTTATTTAAGCGTTACTTAAATAGTTTCTGCCTACCCCCATGGGAGAAAGGCATGAGTTCATGTGTGTATGTGAAAAACCAATGAACAAATGTATAATTTTATCTAACTTTGACAGTGATTGACTAACTGTATTCATAATTGAAAGAAATTATTTTTAATTTCGGCGTTTTGTAATTGTTAAAATGATTAATAAGGTACGATACCAATCTGCATAGTCTATTTTTCATTAATTATAACAAAAGGATTAGTAAAATGACAAAACTTACGTTACGAAAACATAAAATAGTATTTATCCGCTGTTTTGGATAAATACTCAGTAAAAACGGATATTTATCGAGTATTTATCCATTTTGAGTATTTATCCGGATAAATTCCCAACACTATTCCCGTCGCATCGAATCGCCTACCCGTGCGATTTTCCCCGTTTTTGCAACATTTTTCATTACTGCTCCGCTCCTCTTAGTTATAGCATAATGTTATATAGCTTATAGCCTTCCTCGATAAATAGGCTACTCAAAAAAAAAAGAATTTTTCAATTCGGACTAGTAGTTCTTAAGATTAGCGCGTTCAATCAAACAAACAAACAAACTCTTCAGCTTTATAATATTATTAAGTATAGATTAAATGTATGTTAACATTTTCGAAGAGGTATGAGGAACTGGGTGTAAAGTATACTCAACCTCCATAGAAGAGGGAGAATCCTCCTTTTTTTGTAATGACATCTCGCATTTCCAAGGCCTCCAGCCAGAGCTTAAAAAAACTAAAAACTAATGCGACTACTCGCTAAAGGCACCTTCTGTGGGTACGGACCTCGGCTTAGGGCATTGTTGGTAGAGGGCAGCAAGGGACGGGTTGGATCGGAATGAAAACCCGACAATTGATTGATTGAAAATGCAGGAACGTTAGATAAATGTAGTAGTTGAGCGGTAAACTTTGCTTGCGCGATGTAGAATTTTGCATGACGTTAGTGTGGTGTATAGCGCACATCTATTGATGTAGATCCGCTTCAGAATACGTGACAGTAAGACGAACTAACGTCCAATACAATAATATTACCAGGCAGCTATCAAGATTGTTTGTTCTATCGTTCATCGATCTGACTTGCTGATGTAAGGGCGATGGTAACTTAGTTAAGACTTCATTATGTTTGGCAGTTAACGCAATTTGCGACTCTCTGGGAAGATTGATTTCAGCAATGCGATGCTGTATTTCTTTTTGTACGACTTTGTCGATCGTTTTTCGTTAATTATGTTATTCTCTTTTTTTGTTATGTTGATTCTTTCTTTGATTTGTTTATAAAATATTTTTTTGATTGTTTCTTAGGGCTGTTTATGTGAATCAATATTTTATTTACACTGCCGGTATTAAAACCTCGAACAACCTATAATTTTTTTTTTATTCAATTTTTTTTTTATTACCGTTATACTCAGCTTCGTTGGTTTAGTGATAGCAAGTGCTTCTGCTGAGGTCTTTTTTTTTTTTTCAGGATGGGAAATCATCAAATGACTTCTCCCGCTCTGGGCGGAGCGGGAGGACGTGTCAGACTTTTACTGACTAAAACCCACCCCTGTTCCATCAGTTGCCCATGTGCCAGGGTCACGGTATCTCTTTCGAACAATCACGCGACCCCGGCAGGCATTGGTCCTAGTAGACCCCTACACTGCTGCTGACATCTCTTTGAGGCGCGCGTGGAACACTGCGCGCCATCGACCCGAGCGCCCCTTACCGGGCGGCGAGCTACCCATTGCTCGCCACCCGCAAGGTCGCGCCTACGGTGGCCGGGAGTCCGCAATCAAGAGTCCGCAATCGACTTTCTGCTGAGGTCTTAGGTGAATTATCCGGTCGGGCAAAGTGTTATTAGTTTTTCTATCTGGAATTTCTCAATAGCAGCCCGTAGTCTGCCATTTTGTCACGTTGATGGCAATATAGGAAATGTGGATGAACTATAGGTATATGCCTGCCCAGTCCTTCGAGGAAACAAAACGTGGTGTTATGTAGTTATAACATTTGTATAACCTACAATTAGTGTGTTAAGCATAGGAGTGGATCGGAGAACACGATTAAAATATCGTAATTAATTCCATATTCGCTCCTTGTAGTCATGTCACTCGTATTCCTGTTTGCGATAAACAAGTTTTCCATATAAAAGTAGCCTATTTCAATTTTAAGCCCTACAAATATCACCGCTTAATCCCGTCGATCCATTGCTCAGTTGCTGCATAATAAAAGAACAAAGAAACACGTTCTCATTTCTAATATTAGTAGGCTATCTACCCTTCTCCTCATTAACAGGGAGTGGGGCGTCCCCCTATATTCCTTTAGCGAGGTGTCGTCACAAACTGAGCGAGGTAACACTGTTAACGTTGTTAGTTACTTTAACTTCGTTTTAATTCCTGGTTCGGTTCAATTTACTGCGGTCGGTAATAGGTTTACATTGTTTGGTGCTCCGAGACGCTCTATTAGCGCTGTTGGTTATATAATGGGCGGTTTGTAGAACTTCCTTGTATCTAAATACTGATAGTGGAATTATTTTTGGTGAGTATATTTTTTCGTCGACATTTTTTTTCTATATTCTACATAGAGCTGTTTAAATTACACTCAAATTTCTTCAGTTTGGTTTAAGTCCCATTGAATAGGGGCGAAAAATCACAAACACAACAAGCCATAACACCAAAACCAACAATATCTATTTATCTTTATAATATACACGCCAGACTATTACCAAAAAAACACTGTAAGTAAAACTCATAAGGATGCTCAGGTCCTGCCTGGGGCCCCTCAGCCCAAATGTTCTGTTTGCGACGATTAGGCCAATGAAGAAGTCTCTAACTACCTATCCTGTATTGACCCATATCTCCCTATTCCACAACATTCTGTATTTTGTTAGTGCTCGCCAGTCCTTAGAAATAAAGACGGCAGGACGAATTTGACTCCTACCGCGGAGTCAAATTGTCATCTGATGTGCGGCAGACATGCCCCATCCAGTCCAACTTAAGCTGTACGGTATTTTGGGTAAAGTCTGTGATCATAGTTTTGGCACGCAGTACTGGATATACTGCGATCCATAGCTCGCTGACAAATCTCGAGCTTAGATCACTGCTGAAGTGTCAAATACCAGGTTTGAGCACGATATGTGAGAATGGGGAGAATACACATATCCATAATTCTCCTTTTGAGACTTCACCTTTTAAAAAAATCTTTCATTAACCAATAGCTACTCCAGGCGCTCTCTGGGTCGAGCAACTTCTCTTTCTGACTAACTGATATTGAACCTAAAGGAGAAGAAGCAATTTTTCTCTTTTAGGCAATCCTAACTGTAGTAGATGTAAAAAATCATCCTCGTCTTCATTCAAACCCCTACTTCTCCCACTACGGGCATAAGCCTCTCTTTTCTCGTGCCAGATGTAATACCTACACTTAATCACACATATAATCAGTTTAATACTCTCGGCTCCACTCAGCGTTATAACAAGCCTATATTTATACCAGATACCCTTAATTATCTCCAGTGCTTTCCCAACCGAAGTTAATTTCCCCCAGAAACCTAACAAACGCTTGTTAGCGAGCACTACCTTGTAAAGGATAAACATGATACTTACTTGGAAATCAATCTATTCTTGTTCATGCGTTAATCACAGCGCTATCGGTTGTTCCTAGAAACAACACGTGTAAATACTACGCTACAAAGTAATTTACATAGTCTAGTTTCTTTTTAATTCTAATGGATATTTGTGTAAAAGGTACAGTGTTTTAATTGTTTGTCTAGGGATATTGGCGTTGATTTTAATGCCTACTAATATGATAAATAGTAACGTTTGTTTATTAAATTATTACTAAATCTCACAAAAATGGGTATATGGTTTGGCAGAAATTTCGCACAAAGGTATCTTATAATCTGGATGAATACTTAGAATACTGGTTTTAACCCCAGTATAATATGGGACCGCACCGTGGGAAATTTTCCCAAAAACCACACGAGCGTAAACGCGGGCAAAAACTATTTACGTTACAGAGATTTTTAATACCTATACAAGCCACTTCTCTTTTCTAAGTATAATCAGCCGATACCGTTTCTACTATTGGGACTCCTCTTAGTGAGAGGGACTGGGTCGTAATATACCACGCGGGCCCAGTCTGGGTTTCCTTGTTTTCCTTCGCTGTTTTTAGAGTGGTGATGCAATTGTTTCCATAAAATAAAGTGCCTGGGTTCCAATCCACGACCTACAACTCGTCAGTCGGGAGGGATACCACTGGGTCTCTCTTTTCTTAATACATACCAATAATATAGAAGCTAAAGTAACTCGATTTGTCTGTTTTTACCTTTTCACCCCTATACCACTGAACTGATCGTTATGAAATTTGACAAAGAGGAAGCCTGGAACTTGGAGGGCACACTTAGCTACTTTTTATCTTAGAAATTTGTAATAACATGGTGGGGAAACGAAAATCGAAAGGAAACAGCTAGTATGAAATCTTTTCTAAGATGACAATTTTTCGTAAATGGAGTAGAATGTTTGCCAGGAATCAATAAATTCTCTTTGACGGTTGCATTAAAAGGGATTCTATCAGACTTTTCGTGCTCTAATTTGCCTTTGATGGACCAGATTCATTGAAGCTTGCCAGTTTGCTGGGAGTTTGATTGCCTCTTCTTCACTACTTTCAATTTTACTTTTACACGAATGTTAAGTCTATTTGACATGACCGTGGGAATGTAATCTATTATTGAGTTTTGAGTACGTATCAAGACGATCTAGGCGAATGTCAGTCGCTTTCAAAGTATTTAACATTTCGGTATTACGACTTTTGATAAGATTGGCACAGACTTTTAGTTGCTAATATAATTATGTCGATCCTGTACATTTAAATCTTAACGAATATTTGTTTAAGCAAAAACTTTTTACCCTTTTACGAAAATTTCGCCGACGTAAAGTATAAAATTTGTCACAGTTTTTTTTTTTGGGGAGAACACTATTTATATACCCTAAATAACATAGGGTTTCTATTTTATTTTGGTTATTGTTAATTTAAATAAATTATGATCGAATTTCGACCCCTGATACTTTTATCCTATGACATAATGATGTTTCTATCCCAAAATTTTGATAGGATCTCCATATTAAAGGAACAACAATCAGACAACGCTACTAATAATACATTTTAGCGCCCATTACAAAGAAAAAGATTAGATTTTTGTATGTTTTTATTTTACGCCTTCAAGCTGCAGCAGCTAAAACGGTTTGAATGAAATTTAGCACATGGGTAGACCATGACCTGGATAAGGACATAAGATTTCAGACTCGAGACTGATATAGGTGAAACCGCAGGGCGCAGCTAGTGCGCAGATCGAATATCACTTTGTTGACTTTGTGAGTACATACGTTCCCAATTAATTCTATGATTATAATCGTAGCATCGCTCAACAATATCAATCTCTTGTCAGAAATCGTTTACGTCTCTTAAGCAAGACATTTTGCATTGATGAGCACCAAAGTGATCATTAGTCAACGTCAATGTTGACAGTATTGGAAACAGAAACCCATTGGGGTAAATGGATGTAGAAGACTCTAACATTATTGAAATGTAATCATTTCGAAGTCAGAAGGGTTCAAGTTTCCGTAGCCCTGGCATATAAGCAACTTAAGGAACACGCGTGGGTTTTAATCACTAGAAGTCTGACACGCCCTTCTACTCCACCCAAAGCGGGAGATATCATTTGATGATTTCCCACCCATAAAAAAAGGGTTAATGTTTTGTGTGGTTATTGCAATAGCAACAAAAGGTTGACACGGATGGACTTCACTCATCCAAAAACTCATGACTTCTTTCCCTGAGGGTAGGCTGAAATTACTGAACGTCACCTCCGTCCTTCCTTGCGTACTCGCGTAACATAGTGATTTTATTTTATTTATTTGGCTTACCAACAATTTAATACACTGATAAGAGATAAATTCAGTAAACTTATGGACTAGTGTACAAATTTCTCACAGGTAAGCACAACATGCATCACTTATTTGTAGATTGAAATTGGGTGCCTACTTAAAAATTAAATGACTCCTTATACTCACCGAATATAATCATGTTTTGAATTTACATAAAATCAAATCAAAAACAAAACGAAAACAACAATCCAAATACAATTAAAATCAAAATACTATTAAATTAAAATCAAAATACTATTAAATTAAAATCAAAATACAATTAAAATTAAAATCAAGATAAAATTTTTATTTAAATCAAAATTAAAAATCAACATAAAATCAGAACTATAATTGCAATCACAATCAAAATTATTGTAAAAATGAAAATCCAAAAACATTATTAATATTAGAATCCAAAAACATAATTAAAGTGAGATGCCACTACATCAGACATAATTTATACACTTACTTCGAATTCTGTCCAACTTCGTCCTCTATTTCATCCCTACAGCTGCTATTAAGTTATTTATAAATAGTGCTACTGGACAGGACTTGTTAACTTTAGTCCAACAGTTCCGGGCTCCAGTACTTCAGTTTGGCAGTTTCTGAACTATGAAGTCCTGTTTGATGTTTCCAAGGATATTTTAGTTAGATGGTCTGCATTTTTTAGTTTAGTTAGAACTTTAGTGTCACCTAAAACTGTGCTTGTATGTAAATGTATTTAAAAAATTAGGTGAGATTGTCACATAATTTCTAACTACTCTGAGAACACAGTCAGAGGTCATAGTCCTTTTTAACCTCTAAGTGCCTGAGATACCACATTTGGTATAGACACAATCGGTTTTTAATTGTGTCTGTAATTACGGGAATTGACTAGTTAAAGTACAAACATAATCTTGAGCAGATAATGTGAAGACCATGTGCATAGGTGTTCGAAATAGTCATTAGAGAAAAGAAGGACACATATTGAGTGGACCTGTCCAGTAAGTTAATAATCGTACAGCTCAACTCAGAATTTAAGGAGCTCAACGATTCATCACGATCACGATATTGTAGCTTGCTTGTTTTGAAGCGGTGTAGCAATATAGTTTTGCGCTAGGTGGGGCGAACACATCCTATTATGAGAGGCTTGAGTCTCTCATTTTATCACACTTTGGGAGCAAAAACCGTGATAAAATGCGTGACTCAACCCTATCACAGAGGCCACGCTCGCCCCTCAGAATGTATCACAGGTTGTGTCAATTTACGGTAATTTTACCACTTATATAAAATAACATTATACCTGTACACCCACTGTACGCTGCCAGACTAGACCTCACAATACGATTTCAAATGCGCAGTGGAAGTGTGATAATCGTGGGGCTCTAGAGACAAGAAGTGGCTAGCGAAACTAGTCCGCCGTACGCGGAGCAGACAATACAAGTACAATTCAAGTGAAGACGCAATACAATTAACAAATGACTCACCTACAATACAACAAAAGAACTTACCTGGTGGTTGAAGGACACTGCTTCTGGGGTTACCTGGAGTTATGTATGTAAGTGAGTGTATATGTATCGTGTTGTGACGTTACGAGTATTCTTCAGGTAAGAATCCGCTGCAATAAGGCTGGAGGCAATCACAGCATGCGGTCTTCAAATCACTCGTTCCCAATAGCGTCACTTGCACTTAACCTTCAAAGTTCTTCAATGTCAAGTAATATCTAAATTCAACCCGTATTAATTCACCAAGATAGGGGTTATTAACACAAACAACTGGGTCATGACCTATTGTCTACCAAAACGACCGGGGTAAGGGATTACTTTACAAAAGATCGCGAGATACCACGGCGACGTGTTCCCTTTTTTTCCCACCAAAAAACCAAGAGAAGTGTCAAGTGTCAAAATCAAACTGACAAGTCAGATGTCATTCCGTCGATGGCGCGTTCCGAAACTACTTAAAACGGGACTAAACACCCACATTTTGCCAATTCCATTTAAGTCTCATATAATAGGAGGCGATCCTATTGCCATGAACTACCACCACCCACCACCATCCCTCGTTGCTCGTATAGCAACCATTCTACGCAATTCATCAGAATTTGTCTTTCAAAAACGTGTGGCGCTATTCTACTTCTATTTTAATGTCAGAAATGAGGAATATTTTTTTATTCTTACTTGTTTTCTTTTTCTCCTTAGTAACTAGGTAAAAATTAAGGTAGCAATATACAATGATTGATTATTTTCGTAAGAACCTTTAATTCCAATGCCCTGGAGGAATATTTTGTTCCAAATTACTAACAGTACGATGGATCGAATACTCTGCTTAATAGGCGAAATAAATAGCTACTTAAGCTTTTCTGCGATCCTAGTTGCTAACCAGAACAATCTGCGTAACCTTTTCCCCCAACTAGGTTGGAATGGTCTGCTTTCAGTTAACCTCTGTATCAATCTGACCTCTTTTTTTGTGATTGAGAAATCGTCAAATGATGTCTCCCGCTCTGGGTGGAGCGGAAGGGCGTGTAACACTTTTACTGACTAAAACCTACCCGTGTTCCTTCAGTTGCCCATATACCAGGGCCACGGTACCTCTTTCGAACAAATCTCGCGAGTCTGACCTCTAGAATCAAGTTACAAAGTATCGCGATACCCGTTGGTAAGACTGATTGTCAAACTTTTGGGCTTCGGACTACCTGCAGTGATGACGATTGAAGATCTACGAATGACAGCCTGGATAGACCAACGACTTAACATGCTTTTTGAGGCACTAATAGGTCTTGATATATGATGGATATCTGTAATCTATTTGTCACAGACATTATATGCACAATGATATCTGTAATCTATTTGTCACAGACATTATATGCACAATGATATCTGTAATCTATTTGTCACAGACAATATATGCACAATAATATCTGTAAACTATTTGTCCCAGGCAATTACTGTCGTGGCAGAAAACACCGCTTGCTGGCTGTTCCAACTTGCCGTACTATTGCGCACTCCAAGTCACCTATTCCTCGGACATTAGTCGCTACTAACGCTCTCCTGAACTCAAACACAGATATTGATATGTTTGCAAATGAATGGAAGATGATACTGTCAGAATGTTTGAATTTTTGTGAGAAGAATGCATGACAGTGCTAAATGAATTGTAAATGTTAAAATAGTTTTATTATATTTTAAATAGTGTAATTGCCCGTTCTATTTCAAATAAATAAATAAATGGATGGCGACTAATTCATGAACTTACCAGTGCTAGTAAAGCTGAACTTTCGACCAGTGCCACTGTTATTATTTAGCTACAAGCCCTTCTTTCCTAACCACAAGGTTTCCCTATAAATATTCTAGAATACAAAATCGAGGTGGTATTATTCTAACAACCATTGGATTCGTAAATCGCTTGGGCAATAAACCCAGGCCGTACCGCGTCGTACATTTGCAAAACCAATATATGGAATATTCAGCAGCCGAGCGCTTTGAGAATAGGGGTGGCTCTTAATAGCAGTTCGTTTTCAGTATTTTTTGTTTAATTTTACCACGGTGCAAAGGAATTTATTACGACGTTCTTTTTTTATTTTCAAGTCTGCTGTAGGTTCCGGCTTATAGCTACTTAGCCATACTATTAGTACTTATATCAGCTACGCGGATTGATTGATCAGGTTAAGCTACGGTTGTCGCGGTTGTTCTGTGGATGGGTGACCATGTTTACATTCTAGGACCGAAGGGGTCTACCTCAGAAAGCACGTTTGGCCGTTGGTTTTGACAGTCGAGAGCAGTGGTGGACCAGTGGTAAGGGTCGCGACCTACGATTTGTAAGTAGTGGGTTGGATCCCAAAAAGGCACTTTACTTGGTATAAATTTTTTTCACCATCACTCTCAAAACGGTGAAAAAAAAACATTGTGAAGAGGAATGTTCATACGTCAATCTTTGAAAGTCGTTACGGGTCGTTAGAAGCCCGAAAGTCTGACAGCCAGTCTTACCGCAGAGTATCGTATTACACAGTAACTGGGCTGTGGAGAGCAAATAGGCAGTCACTCCATGGAAAACGCTGGTACTCAGTTGCATCTGGTTAGAATGGAAGCCGACACAAACATAGTTTGCCAAAGGCTAGGCAGGTGATCGGATTCCGAGAATGTCATCAAACCATTTTTATAATCATTTTTATTTTAACTCACAGACGGATTGTAATTCCTACCAAATGGTGACATATAAATAAAACCATTTTATTAGCTATTTGAATTTTACTTTTGAAATTCCTTAAAAGTTTAATATCCGTAACCGAAATTATCCGAAACTAACGGATAATCCGAAATAATTTCATATCCGTATCCGTATCCGGTATAATAATCATTCCTACATCCGTATCCGAAATTTCATATCCATAACATCCCTAATTATAATGACATAATTGATAGGGTTTTCATCTCTAAAAAATCTTCAGATTATGGTAATTTAAGATGATACTTCCATGAACTTATTATGCATTTAGCAATAGTTAAACGTGGAGTGACAAAGGAGATCAATGAGATACATAAGACGTTGTTGTTTTTTGTCATACAAAATAGTTACTGGTATTCATTTACATAATCGCATTTTGTGATAGCAAGCCGGGCTCAATTTTATTAGAAAAACACGATTATAAAATTTTATTATTACACGCGTGACTTAGTACCTAGTAAATTCTACTAGCAAAATTGGATTTTAAGTGTTTTTAAACTTAAAATCCAAATAAAAATCATTTATTCATCAACCTGAGACTATCAGCACTTTCTAAACGTAAAAATTACACCAGACAGTCTCTCAAAATACCCGCTCTTCATCACTTCCTTTTGCTTTAGCTGGAAAGAAGAAGAGGCGCAATAAACTGTACAGCATCACAGCTGTCTGTTAAGTTAAAAGACTTCGTACTCAAGTAGGTCGCAGCAAGGACAACCTCCACAAGAGGAGGTTCACGGTCAATAAGATCTCCGGTGTGTATATGCTGCGTCTCTCCACAGACAATGGCTCACCTCACATCTTGCACCGCATGTCGTGTCACCTACACACGTGAGGACCTAATGACTGTGTCAAGGAACGACAGTCCCTACCAGAGTCTCGGATTTCGAAAGAGTTACCGTGGCCCTGGCATAGGTAACTGAAGGAAAACGGGAGGGTTTTTGTCAGCAAAACTCTGACACACCCTTCCGCTCCATCCGGAGACAGCATTTGATGTTTTCAAACCCACAAAAAAAAGCGAACGATTGTCACGTTGCTGAATTTTGGGCCAAACTAATTTAAGATTCTTTCGTGTTATTTTTGTCATTGACACTCTAAGAAGAAGAATTTAAAAGAACACAAGTATTCAATTCCGGACAGCCCTGCCGACTAGCTCATTAGGTTATCAATAAAACTGATATATTTTACCGTTGCACGTGTTATGTCATATCAACGCGTTCTGCCACGTGATAAATTTCATTGTATTCTAGGGGTGGTATTGTTGACATGTTTGTTGTTTTGTATAGTTTTACTTCGAAACGTTTGATAAACTTTAACTTTCTTACTTATGCAACTGTAACCGTGAGTAACGGCTGTAGGCGATAAAAAACTTATCTAATATTAATTTTCCAAACATTTGTCCAAACATCTTATTAGTTAATTAATAATTTAAAAAAAAAACTAAAGTTAATAAAATTAAATATAATTTTATTGTACCATGCCTGAAGATTTTGCTACAAGCTTTTATCTGTGATTAGACTTAGGAAACACCACACTTTTGTCTGATGGCCAATATTTTGCCGCATGTTTTGAAAATGTTTCTCTAAATATAAAACATTAATAAATCATCAAAGTCGACACGTGAAAGTTCGCTTCAGTCCTCGAGCCTCGAAAAAGCTTTTGAACTTTACCGTACAAATCGGGATTAAGAGGATTATAACATTTCGGTTTTATTTTTTGTTCCAGGTACATGCTTCTCTGAAATACACGACAGCACTGCTAAGTTGTGCTCCACTCGCTACTTATGTAACTTAAGTACCTTTATTTTGATCTTTTTAGCCGACTTCAAAAAAAGGAGGAGGTTATCAATTCGACTGTATGTTTTTTTTTTACTGTTTGTTACCTCATAACTTTTAACTGGGTGAACCGATTTTGATGATTATTTTTTTTATTTGAAAGCTGGTGCTTTCCAAATGGTCTAATTTTAATTTGGTTCCATTCGGACAATGGGGTCTATGTGAAAACCATATAAGTCTTAAATTTGCAATAAGTTTTTGCGCGACAAATGAACGAATAACGCGATTAGATTAGTACGGGGTGTCTACCATAACTAAAAAGTAAAAATAAATACTTTTTACAAAAAAAAACAACCGACTTCCTTAAAAAAACACTACAAAGTCAAAAATAACTTTAATTTCGGAAGTTGGTGGCAATAAAACCTTAAATACAGATCCTAAGACACCGACTTCCGAAATTAAAGTTATTATTGACTTTGTAGTGTTTTTTTTTTAAGGAAGTCGGTTGTTTTTTTTGTAAAAAGTTTTTATATTTAATTAAAACAGTTCTAAAAGCCCAATTTTGATTATGCGACCAATTTCAACGGAGACCAGCCTTCGAAGTGGAAAATATTACATAGTAAATATTACATAGCGTGTGCGCTGACACGGCTGACCTACTCTCTTCCCTCAGTCTCATAGTTCAATGGGACGGCATAACCGGAGAGAGAGCAGGCGCAGGACCAACGGCCTAAAGTGATACGAGCGCGTGTGCGTATGTACTTTTCAAGATACGGCCAACTTCCAACTACGTACCGTTATTAAGAAATTTCTAATGATAAAACGCAATAACACGTTGCCCGACCTGAGAATCGTACCTAGGACCACACACCTAGAGTCGCGGTTGCGGCAACGAAACCGCCGGGTGGGGAGGGGCTTGGTTTTTTACACAAATAAACATCAAAATACGACCACGGCCAAATAAACCCGTAATCCATAACATGATGTTCAAGAGGAACCCTAATTAAACTTAATAAAAAATACTCGCAGCATCCCTGCAGCATGACCTAATTAGCATGTCAGGTGCAAACTCCACTGAATTAATTTATTCTATTTATTCATTACAGCCTTCTTTTGTCTTTCGCGCAATTGTTTCTGTAGCAAAATGGAGCATTGTCAGTGAAATAATTGAGATATTTTCACTTTGCTGCTGTCATGTCGACAGAGACGGCCTTTATTCATTGTCTAAAGCTGTTATACGATATTTTGGATGTTTAATATTAATAATTATCTAATAGTTAATTTGAAGCTGACTTTTAATGGAGTTTTCAATCTTACTTTTAATTTTTGGAAACGGACCTTGTCTGTGCCTGCCACAATAAATTAAAGTGTCCAGCCAGGGCTTGGCTATCAATGCCATATGGACAATGACCTAGATAAATAAGCTATACCCACTTGCAGGAATTGCACTACCTGTCGTACTATAGGATGTCGCATGTGCGCTGGAAAACAAGAACCCAGAATCCGATTCAGGACATACTAAGAAAAGAGAAGCAGCCAACACCGACTTTGTTAAGCCCCAGGGTATTTTTTTTCTCGGGTGCTATCTGCAATGGCCTATGAGGAACGATCTTAATCGATTGCGTACCCAAATAGGTAATTGCAAACACAATTTTTGGAAGTAGGGTATTACTGACTTTTCCAACACCAATTACGAGTACAGTGCTTCTGATGCAGAGATCAGACCATATCCCACATGCTGGCGAGCCCGTTCACCTACACCTCGGATGATCTAAAGAATGCCACTGTTGCCGCAATTAATGTGTCCATCTACAGGGCTAAAACTATTAAGTATAATTAAAATCGACGGTATAAAATCAATAACTTATATTTTCTTGAAATACTTGACGTCCAAAAATGCCTGTTTGGAATAAACGATTTGACTTTAATACCTACAACGTTCGTTCCATGCGGGACTCAAATTCGCTCCTTAGCGTACCTAAATACTATATTGTTTTGCCTCTGCGGTAACAGTATTCTCTAAGGTTTTGAGTAAGAAACGATACTGCCAACCGTTGCCTATCACAAGAAAGTAGTGATAGTCCACACCTAGAATATAGAGTGGCAGGGACATCGATGCGGATACTGAACCCATGAACCATGAACATACCTAGCGGAGAAATTTATCCACGGTTATCAAAAAAAAAACTTGAGAGGTGTCAAGGGACACCCGGATGGAACGAAGTTCCTTTCCAGGATTCATTATTGTTATTATTTTTTATTATTTATTATGTACGAGAAACCTGCATACACTCAACAAAAGTATTCGCCCTATCTCTCCCTCTCTCTCTCCCTTTCTCTCTCGCCCACTCTCTCTCTCTCTCTCTATCTCTCTCCCTCTCTCTCCGTCTCCCTTCCTCTCTCTCTCCCTCTCCCTCTCTCCCTCTGCGTTCCAAAAACGTCATTCCAAAACAAAATATATACAGTCAAATTGAGAAACCTCCTCCTTTTTTAAGTCGGTAAAAAAGTGTCGTTACAACTTTTTCTCTTAATTCCGTCTAGCCCCCTTTTGCAACGCACCATAAGGAACTTCGTTCCAAAAAAAAGAGATTTGCTGTTTCTTAGATCATTGCAATCGTTTTTTTTTTTTTGTGGTTGGAAAATCTTTATGGATATTCATAATGGGATACGAATAAATACACATGTGAAGAAATGTTAACATCTAAATATGGAATCAGGGTAGCCTTAGCATTTGACCTAACATAAGGTTTATTTTTTTTCTGGGTGGGAAATCATCATGTAGCCTCTCCCGATCTGGGTGAAGCGGGAGGGCGTGTCAGACTTTTACTGACTAAAACCCACCCGTGTTCCTTCAGTTGCCTATATGCCAGGAGCACGGTATCTCTTTTGAACAAATCTCGTGTCCCTGGCAGAATCCTTACGCGGTGATAAAGTATGTAGCAGCTAATTCTTTTTTAATAGGATAAACTCAAAACTACTTAACCAATTTTTAAAATTCTTTCACTTATGGAAAGCTTCATTATTCCGGACTAACGTGAGTCATAAATTTTCCGCGAGCGAAGTGATAGTATAGGAATAATGTGGCATTTCGTCCATGGTCTAGAGTCAAAGTTGATTGACCCTATGTGCCCATAGTTTAACCGACAACCATCTTGGAACCAGAGCACAGCTGCCTGGCACCAGAGATAGGTATGATTGTAGTACCTACCTACCAATGAACTTTCCCGGACGAACTTTTTAACGAGGAGTTCGTACAATTGTCTTTGAATCCAGGAGAGAAATTTTAAAGTCACATTTATTTTACCAGTCTTGTCCAACTACAGAGCAAATTCCTCGTCTCATACATATCTGTAACAAGCATTCTACACTATGATTGTTCGATATGGGTTAGCAATTTGTGGACATTAAAAAGTTAGGGTCAGAGAAAACGGTAATCTATACTTAATATTATAAAGCTGATGAGTTTGTTTGTTTGTTTGTATGTTTGGTTGAACGCGCTAATCTCAGAAACTACTGGTCCGAATTGAAAAATAATTGTTGTGTTGGGTAGCCTATTTATTGGGAAAGGCTTTAAATTACATAACATCACGCTAAAATTAAAAGGAGCGGAGCAGCAAGGAAAAATGAACGAAAACTGGCAGGCAATTCGATGCGACGGAAAGGGTCACGGGAGCAAAAATATGCCACGGACGCAGTCGCGGGCAGAAGCTAGTGTAATATATTTTTTTTTTGTGAATCTGGGTACTACTTTCTAGTTTATTTACGAGTACGTACCGTTCTTCTTAAGTTAAGCTCGCTATTAAGTATAGCTTGTTTTTTTTTTTCATGATCAGTTAGTTTTATTATTTTTGGGGAATAAATGTCATATGCCGTAAAACATAAGAATGGGGGATGGCCCTAGTAACTTTAAGACTCTATTGTGAAGGAATTACGATGAATAAAACATTGAATTAATATAGAACATAAATTGTATTTATTACTCTTATCCATTAACGATAAATTACTTTAAACAACGCAAACAATGCAATTTTAACTTTAAAAAAATACTATGACTGGTCATCTCTCCCAGAGGTACCGATGGTGATGATCATAGTGATCAGGGATGACCAGTACCTACTCTTTATGCCTCTCCCTTTGCCCTTGAGATCTTTTAACTCCATTTTTTTTCATATTACCGCAGTACGAACACGTTTCCTCATACTCGGTGCAGTTTTCATGCACCTAGAACGTGCAAATATTGCATTGTATCCAATCTTCAGCAGCTACAGTGTCCTGTAATAATTATCACCACAAACTCTGCAGTTATTTATCTTTCTATCTTCAGATTAAATTTTAAAGGTATCATTGTAAACGATGGGAATTTCTTCGCAACTGTTATCAGCCAAAGTACGAATTGCCTTTCATTTCTTAAAAGTTTTTTTTCTTAAGTCTATCATTCTTAGTTCCCGTTTTTATTATTGATGCTTTTTTTTTTAATTTTTCCCAATTCTCCGGGTGAGATACTTATTAAAAGCAACTTCTCAATTTTGTAGTTAATTTTGAAGTTAGAACATGAGAAAGGTTTTTACTTCACAAAGAAAGCATGAATACGGACAAAACTTTCAAAACTTTTTTGTGACCATTTATTATGTCAACCCATTAGTTTAAACGTGTAATTAAAAAAAATCAAATTACTCACCTTTCCATATTTTTTCGCAAAAAAATGCACTAAGACTTATTGCCCGTGCCGAAACGAATCGATCTAAATCGATTAGTGCCTGATCTATTAATTATAACTTAAACTTTTTTCTATTCGCCATCTCTCCCGTACGGCCATCTCCCCCGGAATTACCCTACATGATTCTACAATCCATTGCGTTGAAATTATGCAGCCGTTATTAAGAAACAAATATTGCTGCTCCTTATATTTTTACCGCTTGGCTATTTCATTTGTCTACATAAAAACATGTAAACATAAAAACAATATGTATAAAAACATGTTCTGAGTTCATGGTTTCAGTTTCACATCGATATCCGTACCACCCAGTAGGTTCAGATGATGGCAATAGGTTCACCCCTATGACACTTTAACATAACTGTGGAAATATTGATATTCTATAGAGATGAAATATGAATGAGAAAATGCTTAATGTTTTAAAGAAACGCTTATTTTACTAAAACACGTCCATTACAGAACAAAGGAATTATCTTCCATCAATGAACTCGAACACGATTCTATCTTCTAATAATTTGTATCAGACCAGTATTAACTACGTCTGTCACAGTCACACCTTATTACATTGAAATTTCATTCTATTTTATAACATATATGTAGGTACACCTCTGCCTTACCCTTCGTGAAAAACCAGGGTGACGTTATGTTATGTCAAATGTCTATTGCTATGTTGATTCCGTATTTAGATGTTAACATTTCTCTACATGTGTATTCATTCTTATACCCTTATGAAATCCATTAAGATAAACAGTATAAATATTATCAGATTTAAAATAATAGCACTAAGTCTAGTCTGTTCCCTTTTGTTTTACAAACAATTGTTTCTAAGTTACAAAGGAGTATTGTGCGGCATAATAAAGATGTTTTCTCATTTTGTAATGGTAAAAAAGAGCTGTTGCCGCTATTAAGGTTTATATTTTGTTTGTTTTATGAAGATTGATAAGTCCTTCATATATTTTATCCTACTATCTTACTTATATTATTTTGAAAGTTTGTTACTCAATCACACAAAAAACGGCTGAACGGATGTGGATTTTATTGCCAGCTCGTCTCCATAGGAATCAACCAATTGTACCGTGCACTTACCACCACTGCATTTTATCGCCAACCAGACTGCCAAGCGTGGCGATTATGGCTAACTCTCCAAATTGAGGGAGGCCTATGTCCAGCAGTGGACGTGTTTCGCATGAAATGATGATTATTTAATAGCAGGCTACGATTCCCACTACAGGGTAAAGCCCTCTCCTTATTCAGATTAGGCACGAACATCGGTCACCACGGTTGATGAAGATGGAATGGCAATTTCAGACTTATATTAACTTTCAAGTCTAAGTTTTCCCAAGATGTTTTCCTTCACCAGCACACATTATGCACTCATTACCATATTCTGGCATCGTTCTGCAAATAATTTTTAGGGTAATAATAATCAATTCTGAAAATAATTCATACTTAGATATAAAAATAAATTGAATTCAATAGGTTTTGTTAGATCTTTATTTTAATAATATTTATCTTATGTACAGTCATTGTTTTATCTTCCACTATCTTTTCGATTTCATTTCTTCTGCATGGGTGCGACTCGATTTTGGTGGAACAAAGTTTCCATAAAAATTGTTCTACAAGAGTCGCGTTGCGCCTGTTTGTGGGAAGTCTTAAATACTATTTTCTACTTGACGATTACCTTCATTTCTTCTTCGTCTTCTTTTTACTTATATGTATATTTTAAGTTATTTTAAAATGATTACTGCTTCTTGCTTGGTTGGAATAACGCAACGACTGTGACGACTGAAACAAAATTGTTTTTGTTATTTGATTGATACCTCTTTTACTTAAGTCTTGTAAAACGAATGAACGTGTTCAGAAAACTTAAAGTTTAACGCACTTGCCGAAGCATAAAGGTTTCTCGGTATGTAAAGATGCTGGGTAAGCACGGACTGACCGCGGCAGGCGTAGCTTAACCTGACTGACCAAGCTGCGCGGCTGGTATTACTTAACCATAAGCCAAATGATTTTATTAAAGTAATTTTTAGTAACAGTGTTTAGACTGCTTAGCAGTCTGGGTGCGATCACCTTATTAAAAAGGAGTCCTCTTTAAAATGAACTTTTTTTTTTTTTTAACATGCCTAATAACACAAACACTACAACAGCCGAGGGTCCTTAACAGAGAAACCTATATTGCTTTAGCTGTGAAGAAGAAGTGGCTCTACAAACACCTCAGCAGCTCAGCTGTCAGTTAAGCTAGATCAAAGGTTCCCAAATTTTATTTACTCGTAAAACATTCTTGGGTTCGGTAGACCCCTGCTTGCAAAATTTTGAAGATTATTTGGTTCCTTAGTTTTTTTTTGTAGTTTATTACCTGCCTACATTTTTTATTTCACGCCCATTTTTGGTACACCGCTGATCCCTGGGGGTCCACCTGTATCATTTTAGAATCACTGAGTTTAAGAACTGTATTGCAATGCCTACGGATATAAAATACAAGGCATACTTACGAACCATACATCCAGAAATTCCAAAGAATGGGATGGCACAGCCCATTTCTAACATTATAGGGAAGGCAATGTTGCCTGATAAGGTACCAATACGGCCAATTACCATTATGAAGGATATCGCTAGAGTCCTGAAAATAACAAAAAAAAAACATATTAGTTACATCTCGCTTCCTTTTCCCCGGCTTTAGGGCTTCTGACAACCCGAAACGACTGTTCAAGATCTAAGTATGACAGCTGGGACCAACGGCTTTTGTTTTCTTTTTTTGTTTGTGGGTAGGAAATCATGAAATGACGTCTCCCGCTTTGGGCGGAGCTGGAGGGAGTGTCAGACTTTTACTGACTAGTACCCACTCGTGTTCCTTCAGTTGCCTATGTGCCAGGGCCACGGTAACTCTTGAGATGTCAGCAATACTAAAGGGGTCTGCTAGGACCAATACCTGCCAGGGTCGCGAGATTCGTTCGAAAGAGTTACCGTGACCCTGGCATATAGGCAACTGAAGGAATACGGCCCACCCGTGTTTCTTCAGTTGCCTTTAAGCCAGGGTCACGGTAACTCTTTCGAACAAACTTCGTGAATCTGGCAGGGGGACCAACGACTTAACGTGCTTTCCGAGGCACAGAGGGGTCTTGGTATGTGAAGATGGTCCCCCATCCACGGACCAACCGCGGCAAGCGTAGCTTAACCTTATCGATAGACCGTGCGCCTGTTAATGCTAAGCCTCAAGCCGATGGTCGACGTTGATCACTATTCTAACAAATTTTCTTCAGCTTCACTATAGCAGTTTTATAAAATCCAATACCAATTTAAAACCCTAAAGACTCGAAGTCACGTACAAAATAATAACGATATTGTATACTATGATTGCAAAGAGCACAACATATCAGCATTCAAACGGCGAAACGAAATACCGAGTGAAATATATATTATTTTCAATGAAAACTCTACCGGTAAACATCTGGTACATTAGATAAATAACCGATACTCGATACTTTTTATTAAAAATACATTACTTAGAATGCTGTGGAAGTTTTTTAACGTTTTTTGAAGTTGGCTGTTTACATTTTCCATTACATACATCTATGTCAAGGTATGGTAGGCAGAAACTACAGAACGCCATGCTTTGAAACGGGCGCCATTGCGTCTGTTGAAACTGGTCATCTCCTAACTTCTAGGGCCTATTTGAAATCTTATATTGTGTCTTCATTTTTGTACATTGTTACATTGTTTCTACAACAATATAAACCCAGGATTTTGTATTATCTTCATTTAAAAGAGCGTCCTTAGAGTTTCTTGTCCATTTTTCTCCAGAGAGATCTACGTTTTGGAATAGGCAACCCGCTTCAACTTTCCGACTCACTCATCAACTTTTTCACTACTCAAAAATGCGTCTGTAAACGGTTTCATTGAAATAAATGAGAAGATGATTGAGTTTGCTGCTAAGTAAAGACTAAAAATGAAAAGCCAAACAGAAACAATTCAACACCATCTGCGATAATTGAAAACATTAAAATCAAACGAACGCTTAAATTATCTTCATCATCGAAACATAACAATCCATTGTAAATAAACTCAATAAATTAAACGAACCAACAGTAAATTACTTAAGATCATAATTAAAATGGACCCAATGGTAAACTTTGCTAAAATTAATTTCGAGTTTAAAGATAATCTTAATTTTCTATCACAACAACATGGGACCGTTTTGCTGAACAAGAAGAGAACAGATGGTATCTTGTCCATATTGTGCCTATTTTGAGCCCGTTGAGGCCTATTGAATACCCTCGACCCTCGGAACAATAGACCAATAGATATCTGAAGCTATTGTCTATTATATTTAATACTTGCAAGACTGACAATGGGGCTGAAATAGACTTGTTCACGTCTTTTGTATGCAATAAGTGTGTGTTTCAGAGTTTTTTGTGTATTTGACAAATCAGATTTAGGTCATAAGTGGTTTTATTCCTATATGATTTCTATTTTTCCTATTATGCCTGGTCAAGACTTAAGCTTAGAATAAAAAAAGATCAGGCAATTCAAACCGTTTTAGTCAATATGGTCGTCTGCTTTTTGGTGAAATGAGTTGATATTGGTATTGTTTTATTTTGAAATGAAATGTTTATTTAAATAAGTAGATCTTTTAAGACACTTTTGCACATCAATATTTTAAAAGTAGGTTGCGTCTAAATTTATTAGCTGGTTGATCCCTGAGAAGACAAGTCAAAACTCCAAGAGCATGGTCTCCTTTAAAGTCCATATATTATATTTTTAGAATTTTATATCAGTGTAACAATGCAGGACCGTGTCTCTTCTAAAAGAAATATTGCAGGTTTAAGATAATTTGTTTCAATATACGGCATGCATGTTTCAGTCTAGTGTAACTCAATCCTATTTTATTTATTTATTTATATATTGTACACCAGAAAATACATTACAACAAGAACATTTAACAAAAAAAAAACATACAATGGGCGGCCTTATCGCTTTCTGCGATCTCTTCCAGGCAACCTTGGTATGGACAGTGATTGCGTGGACATAAAAAATGGGGTTGTCACTGGTGTAAAATACAAATACAATTTATTTTAATAAATACATAGATATAATATTTTAGGGAGCTCAACAATGAATTTATTTCTTTCATTCTAATTTTAAATTGTATGCTATCTTTTTCTGCATCCGACTCAGTCAATATTGTTGACCTCAACAAGGTCGCACAAACCGCCCGTAGACCACCGTCTGCCCAATCAAAATGACTTCAGGTTTTCTATTCAACTTACGTGGCTTGTTTATATGCTCGTTTAAATCTAGAAAAAATCTGCAGTACTCTTAACAAAAACACTTATTTTTCTGCCTGCCCATATGTTTGTTCCGGCTAATGTACAAAATGGCTGGACCGATTTGACGAGATTTTCAGAGGCAAATAGCTGATGTTATAAAGAGTAACATAGGCTTTTTATCTCTTTAGCACGTTCCCGTGGGTTAATTTTTGACATTCAGTTAGAATTGTCCTACTGCAATGCAAAGGCATCTCGCCTCTCTTTCCACTTATCAAGTAAGACGACTAAGAACCAGTATTTGTTGAAGAAGTCTAGCTCAAAGCAAGCACCAAAGAAAACCGCAAACATTCACAAACACAAAACAATAATTCTCAAACAACAAACCTTGTAGTCGTAGGAAACATTTCCACAGTCATCGCCTGATTCAAACTCAACATAGACTGAGCAATCGATACGTTTATTGAAAACAGAGCCACAACTAAAGTCTTGCTGTTTGCCCAGCGAAGGCCTAAGGAGCTGGCCACAGATATCAAGCCGCCTGCAATGAGGAGGGGCTTCTTGCCAACCCTGTTTACCAGCATGGCGGTGATGAAGTAAGGTATCACGCAGACAGCACCAAGTATGATGCTGTTGATGTAAGTCTCGTGGCCAGATTTTGCCTGAAAAAGAATATTAGGTTACAATATTTTTAATGTGGTAATAAATCTACTAATCCGCCCTGGGCCCGCGTGGTAGATTACGGCCCACTCCCTCTCACACATTATCCCTCTCACTCTCCATGACACATTTCTTAGAATTTTTGGTTCTCGGACACACCGGTTTCTTTCACCGTTTTGAGAGCAGTGGTGATGAAATTATTTACATTTCATTTCATTTATTTATTTATAACAAATAACATTTTGTTGAACATTATATAAGCAGAAACAATACATTAAAAAGTCTAATTAAAGTTAATGAGAAAATGTTGGAGTCAAATTAATTTAAAATATGTCAACGAATAAATACAATGTCGAATTAATATCAGATATTATTTAAAATTCAATGTCAAAAAAATAAATAAATAATAATAATATAGGAGTTAGTTAATAGTTAAGTCAAAAGATAATTTATTATACAGCTTGTTCACTGCTATTATTATAGGTGACTATTTTTGTCATTTGACATATATTCTGTTACCGAGTAAAAACATTTTTCCAACAAGAAGGTTTATAATTTAGTTTCAAATGAATTAGAGCTATAAATTAATATTTTTAATACAGTTGGTAACCTATTAAATAACTCGACTGCTTGGTATCTGGAACAATGCTTAACTGTGTTAAAAGGTGCCTTTTTGTGTTTAAATTTAAGTAGTAGTACAGAAAGTAAAGCGTTTGCCTAGGTTCAAACCCACGACCTACAACTCACGATGCCAATACCACTGGGCCACCGTTGCTCACTGCTGTCATCTAAATGACATAACCTAGAACATTTTTTTTTAAATGAAATAATTCCTTGGAAGTGACCGTGATATTTTCGCACCTAAGCAATTTGAGGACGAATGTAGCAAGACCCTATTCAGTTATTCTTTAATCATTCAGAAAGGTACGAAAATAACCCTTTTTACTTCACCCCATTGTTCCAACTTGTGTAAAATGAAGAAATTTGCTCCGAAAAGTCGCCGTTAAAAAGAAAAGACCCCTTTACAAGGAATTGAGAAGTTAATGTATAATTCTGGTATTTTTTTCTTTCGGTAAGTAATATTAAGCTGAAACATTAAAAGTTACTAATAGGATTTATGTTATTGGATACGCACCGGGAGTTTCTTACTCGGAATTTCTAGATTTATTAGTAGCACTAAATACAGGATATTAAACATGTTTTTTTTTTAATATGAGCGACCCGTTCCTTTGGTTTTTGTTGTGCCAAATACCAAGGTCTTTACTCTTATGTAAGTGTAATCTTAAAGTATTGTACACATATACCTTTCTCAATTTAATATCACAGTCCCACAGATAAAACACTTTATACATTTAAAATTGAGTCTTATGGTTTTAACATAAAATTGTAGTTTTTTAGCTCATTCGGCGATAGGTATGACAAAATACATCATTTTCAATGAAAAAATTACAGGACTTGCGTTTATTCTGTAACACATTGTATCTTGTTTACCTACAGAATGGCAGGGACATCAACACACAAACAGTAACCGATGTACACGATTCTACCCCCCTAGCGTAGGACTTTTTCATAGGTAATCAAAAAAAAAATAATCGACTGTTTCATGGAAAAGTGCAATACCTATGCGGTCAAAATATATGGAACAAAATTTTTTTTTAAATTAAAGATGAAAATTTCCAACTCCGAGGATTTCAGAATCATGGTACTGAATTCATGGTAACAGCTTGCGCATTGCATGCCTTTGCCATTCTACATGCATAAGGTAAATATTAGTTTTAGGAAATTAGATAACTGAATCTTGGGCGCCTAATAAGTAAGCCTAAAAAAACTAAAATAAATTTAGTTAGACTTATAAGGATTCCTACCATTTACAATCATAAATCTGACATGATGAAGCACCAAATGTCAGTGTCCCAGACGGCTCCGCACGGGGACCAAACCTAACGCTAATTTATAGTTAAACAATCTTCTGTTCCAAGAAACCCCATAACTTATTGCTAGGCACGCTTCCCTTAAACGTAGACCTTGAACTGTTTGCTTTGCAAGTCAATTCATGTTCAAACTAAAATATGATAATATCAAAATCAATATTCCTTGTTCCAAACATATTTATTGGTCTAATAAGTAAAATAATGGCTATTCGAGCCATGAACGATTTCACTCATGGCTTCAATGTTCCTTTGTAGTCCATTCGCGTGCTTAGTAACTTATATAGCTGATAGTAAGTTATAAATAGTGAATGTTATTATCGGATCGTGTGTCGAAATAATCAGAGTTAACTAAATATAGAATTGGGTCAAGGCTAGCATTGTCCTGTCATGGTCCAGACGCTCTTGTCTCTACGTGAATCTGTTTTACAATTTGTGGCAATTTAATTTTGTTTTATATCCGCAGCTTATACTATATGAATAGTTTTTAATTTTCTGTGACTAAAAATTTTTCTATGTCGTTCTTCAGAACTGAATATAAAACTATCGGCAAAGAAAAATACAAGAAATATGCTAAACTATTCTTAAATCACACAAAAGTCGATGGAAAGACCGATACTCGTCAATCCTTTACAACAATGATTTCATCAACGCAGAATCACTGCAATTTGAACCAGCAGAAATGGGACACCAAGCGTAAACAATGAAATAGCTCTTGTCAGCGCTTTAACCAAATACAGCAATCTCGAATTTCACGAAGACTTTAGTTGAGGGAAGCACAAATGTAAATTTCGGGGAATAGGATAGATAGATTTCGGGGAATAGACAACTATACATTACATCGGTTTATTAAACCAAAATCATCATCTCAGTCCCAAAACGTCCACTGCTGGACATAGGCCTCCCCCTATTTCGGAGGCTTTGCCATATTCGCCACGCTTGGCAAGCGGGTTGGCCTTCGTGGTTGTCTTATGCATAGAGGACGCTGCTGCTGCCCATTTTTCGTAAATCTCATAATTGCCTTTTACGACACGTACGGGAAAAAATGGGTTTATTAGTCACATAAACACGTGCATACAAAAAAAAGTAACTCTATTAGAGTAACATTTTTTTTTTTGTATATGTGATGAAAAATAAATGCAAAATTAGTAAATAATCACGAGAACAGAACAGAAAGGGCGCAAAAGACAGCTCGCGGAAGCACGTCATAATTGTACTATGAAACTCAGCATGATGACATTGCAATGTGTGTCTATATTAAACCTTACAAGTCCACAATTTTCTGCTAATAAAATGAAATATTACATGTACGATTGTACGTATTCCATTTGGTAAACGAAGCGCCATCTTAGTGCTCCGGTTCCCGTAACAGTAGTCCCTACTCAATTATCGCAGGTGATAGGTCTCGTCCCAGGGGCCTAAGATTGCGCACACATTGGCAAATTCACGCCTAACATCACTTCACCCCTGATTCACATAAACTGGGTAGATTTGCTGAGTTTATGCACAGACTATGATTCATTTGTGTTTATAGGTGCGTCTGTTTTTTTGTTGATTCGGTAGGGAACTGACTAAACTGAGGTTTGAATATTGCTGTAAGGGCCTTGGCAGACTGACAGACAGACTGAATCTATAACGGTTCAGTTTTTCCTTTTGAGATACGGAACCCTAGTAACGTTTTTGCCGCCTCGGCCACCCTTGTCTATTTTTGTGACTCAACAATCGAATCTGGGCGAGTAATTGACGCTTGAAGTGACAGCGACCAAATTACTACTGATAAACTAATTATACATTGTATTCCACAAAATTCTTGACCTAATTTTCGTGTTACGCGTACTTTAGTATGATAATTAACTTGGGATATTAAAGTCTGTTGATCGTATTGGTTCAAAAATAGGTTGTTGCCATGACTATCGGTATCAAACTAAACTTGTTTTTTTGAAATGAGTTCAATAAAAGTGGGTACAATTTTCTCACCGAATTTTAGTGAAAGCTACAAGGTAGCACGTAAAATTAAGTTTAGTAAGAAGTTGTAGGTAATATTATGACCAAAAGATTGTCGTGTCGAAACGGCAAAAACCGATTCTGTTAAAACACGTCTAAGAACCACCGCTAGAAGGCCTACTTTTATGTAAAAAACCTCCTCTTAAACGATTAAGAGATACGGTGCCACAGAGCAGACCAGCAGTAAAACTTCTAACACCCCTCTTTTAGCGTCGGGGTTTAAAAAGACAGTATAATACTTACTGGCACACAAACTTCTTGTATATAAGAAGAATTATGTATAACTGGTTTCAAACTGGAAGTATATGTGTCTAGAACAGAGCACAAATCCTGTCCTTCCGTCAGCGGGTTGTGCTCCACAATGGCTGATAGTTGAGGGAACCAGAGTCTTAAGACGTTGTACCTGGAAATAATAAATGAAGTTTTAATTTACTTATTAACCAAACACAGTTTTTAACCTTTTTTTTTCTGCCATATCTGCCTATACCGAAATTTTTGAAGACTAAGGTCTTCAACTACTCCGGCAAGGAGGCTCACCGCCTCGCCATTCAAGTGCGGGAGACGTCATTTGATGATTTCCCACCTATATAAAAAAGCCTTAAACTAGGGCGTCCTGCCCGTTATGACATGCGGTGCCGAAACGTGGACACTGACAATTACGGTGGTCCACAAATTAAAGGTCATTCAGCGTGCTTTGGTCGGAGTTTCTTTGAAGGATAAAATCAGAAATGAAATAAACCGGAATTATCGACATATTGTAGCTTGCAGAGTAAGAGAACTGAAGACGCAATGGGTTGGCCTTGTTTCTCGAAGGACCAATAGCCGGCAGAACAGACAGTAGTGTGGGATGCTCCTCAGCTTAATAGACGACCTTATTAAAGTGGCAGGGACTGACTAGATGCGGAAGGCGACGGATGAGGTGTTGTAGCGTAGCCTGGGAGAAATTTATGTCCAGCAATAGATTGCGATAGACTGGGATGATTAACTGAATATATTTTGTCTCAAACTTAAAGCATTTATTTTAATTAAAGCAATTACAGGCACTTATGAATTGTCAAGGTTTCAATGAGTCAAAAAGACGAAACTAGTTGCCCATTCGGAACATCTCTTACTAAAACTAGAAATGAATTGTTTACCAACAATTTCGATAATTGTTTTTTGAACTAATTAAATGAGATATGATTAGGTATGACATAAAAGTTCTTTGCAAAACTAGCTTAATCATTGCGATTGTGGAGCACACTCGCGACATACTTTATGTTCACAATCAATAGTCATTCAGTATTGATTGATATTAACGAAGGTTTGCGGTTGCAAAGAGTAGGGATAATACGGTTATTCTGCATCATTATGAGTCTCTTCATTCAAACATTTTTTAACTTTCAGAATTGAACGAAACGATAATTGTATAAGAGGATATTTTTTCTGACATTACGAACTTTATATAAGTACATTTTTTTTTATAAAGTTAGAACTATTGAATACTTCAATAACGATATTCTTGATTTTCTGTATTAATTCTTTAATAATTATTAAAGAATTAATACAAAAAATCAAGTAATGTTCATGCTTTAGAAATACAATTTTATTAATGTCTCAAATACATTGCAAACTCTAGTTTTGTATAGTTTAGAAGCATGTTTCAATAGTGTAAATGTAAGCGCCATGGATCCATTTATTTATTTTTTTATGTATGACCTACGTTTACTTGAAAGAGCATGACAGTTGAGAGTATGTCATATTCATTTAAATGTCTCACTGATGGAGGTGCGTATTTTAGATCATTCGGGTCCCTACAATAGGGTTGAAATGGATGGTGCTGAACCACGCGTCATGTTGGGGAACGGGCTCCGCCGGTTGTAATGGTGAGCTCTAAACTGCCAGCGATGTTTTAAAATCTTATATTTTGAATTGTTTTTCAGTTTTTTGTTACATTTTACTAACATTTAGAAACAACATGAGTGAACAATGTACCCAGGATTTTGTATATTGTTTTAATGGATTGTGTCCTTGGCATTTCTTGCCCGTTTTTCTCCATAGAGTTCTAGCTTAAACTTTTTGACTAACTGACCTATCTTTTGACAGCTCAGAAGTGCCTATAAATGATTGAATTATTATAAATACTTTGAGTTTGAGCTTGAGGACCACAATAAACATGACATAATATCACGCCTGTTTTCCTCAAAGGGTTAGGTTTAATGATAAAATAATAAATTGCAATAAATTTGACTCCTCGAAATCGGTCAACGTGGTAAAGATTTTGTATTTTATTGCTGGAAGGTGGTATAAAATTATTCCCGTATAATTTCATCAAAGTCTAATAGTAAATAGGTCATCAGCTGTCAGTTTCTCTATATATATATATATAAATGAATCCCTATTTCCCTTGGTCACGCCATCACGCGTGAACGGCTGGACCGATTTCACTTTTTAGGGTTCCGTTGCCAAATGGCAAAAAACGGAACCCTTATAGATTCGTCATGTCTGTCTGTCTGTCTGTCTGTCTGTCTGTCTGTCTGTCTGTCTGTCTGTCTGTCTGTCCGTCCGTATGTCACAGCCATTTTATTCCGAAACTATAAGAGCTATGCTGTTGAAACTTGGTAAGTAGGTGTATTCTGTGAACCGCATTAAGATTTTCACACTAAAATAGAAAAAAAACAATAAATTTTGGGGTTCCCCATACATAGAACTGAAACTCAAAAATGTTTTTTTTTCATCAAACCCATACGTGTGGGGTATCTATGAATAGGTCTTCAAAAATGGTAATGAGGTTTCTATTATCATTTTTTTCTAAACTGAATAGTTTGCGCGAGAGACACTTCCAAAGTGGTAAAATGTGTCCCCCCCCCCCCCCCGTAACATCTAAAATAAGAGAATGACAAAACTAAAAAAAATATATGATGTACATTACCATGTAAACTACCAACGAAAATTGGTTTGAATGAGATCGAGTGAGTAGTTTTTTTTTAAAACGTCATAAATCGTAAACCGCAATTTACCTTACATTCAATCAACTGAAATATAAAAATTAAAAAATATATATATTTTTAAACCGAAAATACCTACAGGTTTGTACGGAACCCTCGGTGCGCGAGTCCGACTCGCACTTGGCCGGTTTTTTATTTTTGTTGTGTTTGTTATCGTCAGGAGAAGGTACTCATGAAAGACAAAAATTAAAAAATTGCGCAGAAAATTTAAGAACACTTATTTAAGAATACAAAGTTACCTAACATGGGTGTGTGTTAGTTAGAAAACGCTTTCTGTCTTCGAAGTACCAGGTTGGCATAACTTGGTAGGAACTCAAGTAACATGGGTGTGTGGTCTAGAAAACGCTTTGTCTTCGAAGTACCAGGTTGGCATAGCTTGGTTGGAGCTCACCTAACATGGGTGTGTGGTAGCTAGAAAACGCTTTATGCGTTCAAAGTACCAGTTTGTCATAACTTGATATAACATGGGTATATGGTACTTGGTGCTCTTTGCTTTGTGTTGGTGGGATCTGATAAGTTAACACAACATTTATTGATTCTTAGGCGGTACGAAGTTCGCTGGGTCAGCTAGTAGAAAATATTTTCAGCATAATCAGCATATAATGTTCCCACAGGTGGGACACACACCTCGAGAGGAAGTGAGCTGTAATCTATCACGCCGTCCCAATGCGGGTTGGTAGATGTCACATGTCTTCGAATTTTTGGTTCTAGGACATGTCAGTTTCATCAAGATGTTTTCCTGCATCGTTTTAAGAGTTGTGGTGATGAAATCTATACTATTAATATTATAAAGCTGAAGAGTTTGTTTGTTTGGTTGAACGCGGTAATCTCATGAACTGCTGGCCCGGATTTAAAAAATATTGGGTAGCCTATTTACTGAGGAAGGTTATAGGTTATATAACATCACACTACGATCAAAAAGAGCAGAGCAGCAACGAATTATGGACGAAAACTGGCAGGCAATTTGATGCGACGGGAGGGTCAGAGGAGCAAAAATTTGACGCAGACGAAGTCGCGGGCAGAAGCTATTATTTATACAAAGTAAAGCACTTTCTTGAGTTCGACCCACGACCTGGAAGTCATAAGTCGGGACCAATACCACTGGGTTACCACTGTTTAGTTTTTAGTACATTTTCCGCATACTTACATGGCCATAATAACGAAATTGGTGAAGCACGTCATAGCCAGATGCACCACCAACGGCTTCTGGAACATTGGCTTCACATTATAAAGACCTTCCACAATCTGGTGCCGTATGTTTGTCTGTACGTGGTGTTCAGGTGACTCGTCAATATAATGCTTATTTTTATCCTTCCAAATGTTGTAGTACTGGAATGGAGAAAGAAGATCTTCGTTATTATCATATATCTGATTTTTGTAGAAGCTTTTTCCCCACTATGCTGAAGTTGCCTTCCAGTCTGTCAGATGCAGCTAAGAACCAGTCTTTTTATAGACCAACTGTCTAGATGATTTCTACACCCCAGTAACCGAGTAATAACGATATCCCTTAGTAAGACAAGTTGTTTGAGTTTCGGTTTTCTGACGACCCGTAACGGCTGTCTAAGATCTACGAGTGACAGCCGGGACCAACGGCTTTACAGGTCTTGGTATGTAGAGGTGGTCATCCACGGACCAACCGCGGTAAGCGTAACTTAACCTGATATGTAGACCCGTGTGCCGTGCATTTGAATGCATTTATAGCAAACCTTACTAATTTAGAAGTGTTTTAAATCCTTAAAACAACTAACAATATCAAGTAAGTTTATCATTCCTTACAATATTACTTTGAACATTATATTGCATTGCTCGTCTATAGTCTGTGCCAGATGTGAAAAAAAATAAAAGTTGTTGACACCCACCTTCCAATGTGTTCAAATATTTCAAAACAATATGAAAAAGAATGTAACGAAGATGTCGCTAGCACGGTCAAAACGGTAATTTGAATACATTGGTAGGCAGGTGTCAACGACTTTTATTTTTTTCACATCTGGCACAAACTATATCACAATCAAGCTTTTAAAGAAAACTCTCGCAACTTCGTCGGTAATACTGTCAAAAAAAAGAACTAGGACAGCCTCACCGTGACGTAGCAACGATACAAAAATCAGGAAATATCGTCATAATAAGTGGAATTTCCACATATTTATCGATGTTATAACTCAAGTTGATGATGCGAGCGAATAGCGGAATAATTTTTACAAATGGATACAATATTACACGCAAGTCGCATAACAGATTTGTTCAGAAGTTTAATTCTGTGCAGCTGACCGTTTGAGGGGTTTGACTAAGTAATAATAACAGCTACATGGAGCGATCGAACAGGGTAAACTACGGTTGCCACGATTGGCCCACAGCACCGTTCCGTGCTTTGGAAAGCGGTTGATCCCGGTTGTCAATCGTGGATCATTGAGAGTCGTTACGGGTAGTTCGAAGCCCGTAAGTCCGACAACCAGTCTTACCAACAGATATAGTCGTATCCAGTTACTGGGCTGTGGAAATCAGATAACAGTCTACTTAAAATTCTGTTATTCAGCTGCATCTTGAATGGAAGCTGGCCCAACACAGTTGCGAAAAGGCTACACAGAGGATGAGACATAGCTGAACACACATCGGGAGTAATACTTTAATCGTGAACTGGCCTTAGTATGGAGTTAAATAGAATAAGAGGCCAGCCTATACTGGGTTTGTTACCACTGACGTGTTGCTGCAAAATGGGTGCGCCCTTTTGTGTCGCTACGAGGAATAAGAAAAACATTAACTAAAAAGCGAGGTTGGTAGGTAGTCGATCTAGCAGGGTAGGCAAAAGCTTCAAAATTTCAAATTGAATTGTTCTTGTTTTGTATAAGACGATGATATCTCAAATTAAAGCCTTGAAGACATAAATGACATGGTAAACCCCCATATTTTTCTTTGAGGATTTTGTATAGAGACTCCATAGTCATTACATCTTAAAATGTGCATAAAGTTGTGTGTGTGGGAGTGTGTCTCTAGTCTATTGCCTTTGTCCCAATGTCCCAAAACAATCTAAATAACGGCAAAACCTTCTTGGTTTTTTGGTGTGTGTCTTAATAGGCTGTACGTTATAATCGCAAGATATTTCCGCCGTTATATTTACTGGTATTATTAAATACGAAGGTTTCGTAGTAGAATGATATTTCCTTGATACATTTGCTTGATGATGTTATCGTTCTTAACATAAAAGTAAATCTGCCAACGAAATAACACTTTCTTTTTAAAGATTTATCTTTTTCTGCTGATTCCAATTTTAGGTTCGTATTTGGATGTTCAAAAAGTGAATAAATTCTTAAATCTTTTACAATATTTTATCAAAGTAACGACATCTTTTGCCTCTCTATGAATCAATCACTTATCTTTCACAATAATACAAAATCTAAAGTGCTATGTTCCCAATAAATCCAGAACAACATAGCTTTTCAATTTCAATAACATCAAAAAGCAATCAGCAAACTATTTTAAAAACACCTTTTATACGAAAACTTTCAGTTCAAACAGAGTACTTTAATTTGAAATAAACAACAATTTGTAAAGTGCAAAATGTATAAATTCGTTCTAGTGGTCGGCAAGTGGTCGAAATTTGACCATAATTCATTAAAAGTAAATGTTCTTCTAATGCAATATAAAATAAAAATACATATTAGCTTTCAGCACTCCTTCTCCATATAGACTTTAAGTTTGCCAAATTTCATGCTCCTCCGTCCACGTAATTTTTGTAAAAAGGAATACGCATTTTTGCTTCACGTTCTAATTTAAATATTATTTGAACCGTACACTTCAGTCAGTCCAGAGTTATCAATTTAAATGTCATCTGACAGCTCAGCATTTGACCACATCCACAGCTGCCAAACTTCATACAAAAAAAAAATAAGACGCACCTTTCACAACCTTGGTCTTGGAATCGGAATATAATATCCGGCTCGAAGGACCAAAAAAAAATGTAAGACGCTAGTCTATACACCTTACACGTACGGTGATTGGTCTGTACACTTGTGCTGATGGAAACTCGGGGATGAAGAATTTAACCGCCCTAGTTGAGTGTGGTAAAATCACTGATTTATTTCACTTAGCCAGTTCGCTAAAATGAACACGCGTATGCAAACGGTAATGTAGCTTAACCTACTTAATTTTACAAAAAGTGCGGGTTCACCATACAAATATTTCGTAGACTTCGAGAGCAAATAACTTCGTTTGCATATAAACTTCAAACCGCCGTTTGAACTGTTTAGGGTTCCACTATTTGAATTTACGTCCTTTGTAGTGAGTCTTTTAAGACATTATTTCCCTTTATTTATAAACGTGATTTTAGTGGTTTTCAGCTGCAGCCGTATAGACTGGCAGTCATTGTCAGTCTACCAATCAATCCGACAGCTTAGGTATTACTTTTAGTAGCTAGAAAAGACAAAGTAAAAATATTTAACACAATATAGTCTGAATAGTATTGTAATATATTTTGAACACGGATAAATTCACTAATTCGTCGACGGCAATCAATTTGCCTAACCTTTTCCCTAATATTTTGGTTTCGGCTTCCAATCTAACTGGACGCAGCTCAATATTAGTATTTTACATGGAACAACTGCCTCCCTGCCTGTGATCTTACTTCCACAACCCAAGTACTAGGTAATACGATACGCTTTGGTGAGACTGGCTGCCAGCCTTTCGATCTTCTGACGAACCGTAACAACTGTAAATCATCCACGAATTACAGTCGGGACTAACGGCTTAGCGTGCTTTCCAAGGCACGTAGGGGTCTTGGTATTTAAAGATGGTTATTGGTTACCCATCCACTGACCAACCACGGTTAGCGTAGTTTCACCTGATAGAAATAATAGTGCTAACCTTATTTTAGAAATTGAAGTATACGAATGTACCCTATAATATCAGTCTCTTTGATATGCAAATTGTTAAAGCAACTCGTAGATAAAAAATGTAATTGAAATTTTGTAATTAAAGTAATTTGCTGCAAAATGTTGTCTTTAAATTATTTTACAAGCGTATTGAAAGACTTGATATTTTAAAATTATATTCGGACTTTTTAGCTAAGTATTTTACTACGTTTTTAGAGTTAATTAAAAAGGGTCTATTGACATTTTTAATCTAATGAATTATGACCTGCTCTGCAAACGCAAAAGTCTATTAAAACCTGAGCTTTAAAAATACAAACTCTTCTCGTAGAGTGAATTTCATCTCAAGATGGCATTTTTAGACAGATTTAGTAAACATTTTGCAGTTTGGGTAAAATAATCCGTATGCGAATCTACTAATTCCAAAATAATACAAATTCACTGATCCGTGTGATGCCAGGGTAAAGAATAGCACCATCTCATCTCTTCCCGTAGATGTCCTAAGAGGCGACTAAAGAATGTGCAGCAGCATTATCTATGCTTTTTACCAATGTACTGCTATTGCCAACCCGTCTGCAGAGCGTGGCGATTATGGCAAATCCCCCCAAATTAGGGGACACGTATGTGCAGTGGGCGTCTATCGGTTGAAATAATGATGATGACAAATTTACTGTAAAAATTGTCAGCGAAAAACATACAGACAAACACAAAGTAAAAACTAAAACAAAAAGTATTATAATTGCCAATTAAAACTCTTACCGGATAACTCTCCGCTGGTTTCCCTGTGTTCTCCATATATATTTGTATAAGTATCTCTCTCGCTTCATCATACTTTTGTTGCGTCAACAAATACTTGGGGCTCTCAGGCAGACAAAACACGTACATCAAAAAGGCTCCCAGGGCCCATAACGACATGATGTAAAGATAAAAATTCCATGTGTTGAGCACTGAAAGGTTAAAACAAAATGTTTGTATTAAGGCGCAATTCCATTGCTACCCACGAGTATGTTATGTGCGGATGTTTGGTCGAGAAACAAAATGAACGCGGGTAGCTAACGCGCGTATGATCTGTTTCTAAAGAATCTGACGAAAATGTAAAACAAATGGCTAATAAAACGCACTTGTAGATCCCAATTTGTTGTGCCACTTACAAATTGAGTGTTTAGATTTGCATTATTTAGATACATAAACCTGAAAATTTATTTTGAAATCGCCCCCATAAACGGTTTTTCTTTTGACAATATTGAGGTTTATTTCAATAGACCGTATTTTTTTTGTTGATGACTTTTCAATTCCAATCTAATAATGTTTTTCAAATAAAAACTCTTACATAAAGTCATCACGTAACCCACCAGAAAAAAAAATAATCTCACTAGATATAAAGTAAGAACCTTCTAAATAGAGTTATATTCAGAATGATGAATGTGTTATTAATTTTGTGTGTTTTTGCGTAAGAATTTACCCAGCGTCTTAATTGCGTAATATACTATCAATCAATCATATTCATCATTTCAGCCGTAAGACATCCACTGCTGGACTTAGGCCTCCCCCAATTTCGGGGGCTTTGCCATAATCGCCACGCTTGGCAAGCGGGTTGGTGATCGCAGTATGGTGGCAAAATGCATAGAGAACGCTGCTGCCCATTCTCTAGAAAGTCCCTTAGTTGCCTTTTACGACACCCACGGGAGGAAATGGGGTGTGCTACTCTTTACGTCCGGCAACGCACGGTACATCAATCATATTACAGGATATTGCTTATCCATTGCTTCATATGTTTAAGAAAATGTTTGAATAACAACGTAAAGAACGCAATGAATATGATTCAAGTGTCAAAATGAATGACATTCCCACTTCTTGTGAGTTACGCAATTACCCTGCTGAACGAGTTTGTTTACACTTTCATCAGATATCTTTGGCACAGACTATAAACCCTTCCGCAACAGTGATATTACGCCTTTACTTTAATCGAGAGAAGTCAAGAGGAATGCCCGCAAAATTACGGTTTCAAAAAGATTGAGCGAAATCCCTTTTTTGAGTCACCCTTTGTTGCCGGGATTTACTGTCGGAGGTCTACGCAAACATGCTTAGTAACTTAACCTGGAGTGCCAAATGTAGGTACTTTTAGGCTTAGTGCCGTGTTAGGAGACTCGTTGCGGGATAGACCTTCTATTTCTTTGTGTGAATGTAGGGCGGGAAAAGGATTAATGTCTGTAGGTTTGACAAGAGCGGCAACGTTGGTTTTTCTTTTATTTTATACCAAAAATCATTGCCTACATACCAAATATAGGCTTGTATCGTGGGTGCGATTGAATAGACAAAAGTCAAAGGTGTGACTAATAGAGACACAGTTGTATGTTGTAGTGTGTCTGTGTAGTAAGTGACTCTGTGTCTGCGCACACACTAAACATGTGGTCTATGATATCTTCCGCGCCGATAGCTAGTCTCCGGTGATATTGGCCGCCATGGTCGAAATACGGTCGGGAGAACTATATTTTTATAACAAAAAAAAAACCAACCAAGTACGAGTAGGATTCGCATACAAAAGGGTTTCGTACCATCGTTCAATATTTAACAGTACATATTAAAAAAAGATTCTTGTATTTAGCGTTTTGTAGGTAGCGTAGGCGTTTTTCGGCAACGGAACCCTTAAAAGTACAAAAACTGCTAATATCGAAAAAAAGCAATCACACTTAATAAACTTATCAACTTATTATTAACGCAACGTTCCCATCATCTAATAAAACGCTACCTTTATTTACAAGTTACTTGATTTCTAAGCCTCCGAAATTGTAAATATGAAAATGTATATATGCAAATTACCAAATATTATATATTCTTACCAAATTTTCCACCAAAGAACGAATACTTCCAGTCATTAGTTAGGATCGCCCATGACATGGCAGCGATGACAATGTGGGACACGGCTATAAATGAAGACTGGCATAGTAACATACGATCTCTGATACTTGAGTAGGAGAACTCTGCAGTTAGAGACACACAGGCACTGAATGCAGTCGCGTATCTGCAAAGAAAAAACAATTCAAATGTTGAACAAAAAAACTGCAATTTTTTTTTTAAAAATATGTGTGTGTCAGTTCCGATGCACGACTTGAGTTTTCTCCTTACGAACGATTATAAAATATATAGATTAGTAAACATAACATAAGGCATATCGTAATGTACAGGAGAAAGTTTGATTTTAATCCCCAAAAATGTTCATACCCCGGGCTTATATATGAAAAAAATATGTGAAATTCTTGAGGGGTAAACTCCAAAAACAGTCTTGAATTAAATACTCAGACACAATAGAATGGTTAAACTGAATTGTAAAAGATATCTATACTTATAATAAAACTGTAGAGAGTTCAATTCTGTACATTGAAAATATATTCAAAATTAATATTGGAGGATGAATGGTGATCAATACTGATGCCAAAAATGCAATCAGTAAATTTTTTGTCTGTCTGTCTGTCTGTCTGTCTGTCTGTCTGTCTGTATGTGCACGCATGGGTCAAAAACTACTGAAGGGATTTTAACCAAACTTGGTACGATTGTAGTCCATACTCCTGGGCAGGTTATAGGCTATATAACATAACGCTAAGACACATAGGAGCCGAGCAGTGACGATAAATTTGAAGCAAGTCGGATGAAAATGCGCTTTCGAGGTATAAAAAATTAACCTGGATTAACAATAGGCTACTTTTTATCCCGGTAGTACGTTCACGCGGGATATTTTCCGACCTCCACGTGGGCGAAGCCGCTGGCAAAAGCTAGTAGAAAATAATATTGACACATTTATAATATAACATTACGCCTCTTTGGGGAGTTGAGCTGAACGATTACTGACAAATGCGTGCACTGACTGGACAGGTCCATTCAATGGACATTCATTCAGTGGATGTTTTCTCAAAAGACCATTTCAGTCACCACAATCTACATGATCTTTACATGATATGACCATGATTATGTCTAGACTTTAAAAGAGACTGTGACCTCTAAATTTTTTTCGGCCTTCTCACAGTAGTCAGTTAGGAAACGCTGACCTCATCTGGTTTAAAAAAATATGATTGACGTCTAAAAATGTTTGTACTAAACTACTAGCAGAAATAAAATCATTTATCATTTATTGCCGTGATGTTATACCTAGTTCACCCTCATTTCGCCAGTTATGTAAAGTCCTATGCAATAGGGGACGAACTTATTGCCATCAACCGAGCACAAATCCTGACTCCAGACTGCTACTGAGAAAATCCAGATTTAAAGACCCAATAACACTTAGCTTGACTTGGAAATCGAACCTGGAAACCTTCATGCTCGGGAATAGTTCTTGTGACCATTAAACCAACGAAGGAATATTTCGTTTTGATTCCAATCTATAAAAATCTATGTAGATCCAGGATTGAATGCAGAATGTTACACCACCTTCCCAAGTGCTCCTAAATATATGCTCATGCAGATGGTGCGACAATCAATACGCAGCATGAACCCACCATGAACCTATAGCATATTCAGCCTTTTCTGTTCCCACTGCTGGAACTCAGGCCTCCTCTCACTGAGAAGAAGTAGGCTGTCACCTAAATGCGGGTTGGTAGATGTTACACGCTTTGAAATTTTTAGGACGGCTACACAACAGCAACTGAGATATAGCAATATAAAAACACAAGAATTGTGAAGTTATCTCTCGTGGTAAACAGCTCTTTAGCTTGAATATACAAATAATGACAAGACTATCAAACAAAAAGCCTCCATTTAAACTCAGCTAAAATAGCAACCGCGCTCTAAGAAATCCAGAATTCTCTATTGTGACGAAATAATTACAGTGAGGTTAAAACATTATTCTTTTGTGTTGAAACAATGCTACAAATTCCAAGTCCGGCCTCGTAGACAAAAAGGCAAAGAAAAATTACTGAATAAAGCTTCAAGAGGCCAAGACATGTCTGGAGAAAACTTACCCTAGACATTAATTTTATTACAACAAAAGAAACTTTTTAGACCGTAAAAACCTGTCCTTGGTCAGTTTCAATGTGATTCTAAATTCTCTATATTCAGAGAGAAGCGCCAGGGTTTTAGAAATTTTCTTACGTTTTTCTGCAATTTGCCCTGACAGGCAGACTCTGGCATGACACACCTAGAAGGACATTTATAGTTCATTCTCATCTGTCTTGCATATAAAACAACAACATGGTGTAAATTCTTCAACCACGTCGGATGCTGTATTTTAACTGCCACACATTCTGCATGTACATATTTTAGGAACTTGTTGCATTCTGCATCCAAGCCTGGATCTATTTTTTGAAAAAAATAATCTAAACAGGTCAAGCAAACTAGGTCTAGCGGTCGCGGGAACTTCTGCCGAGAATGCGGGCTCAGGTTTCATTACCAGGCCAAGTAAAGTATTTTTATTTTATTTTATTTCTTCAGGTAACAAACAATTGCGCAATAATGCTTAATATTAAGGTATAGATATTGATAAAACACTTAAGTAACAACGCAACCAGCATCGTTATCCACATATTAATTAAACTTAAAAAAAAAAAACAGTTTGAAAAAGGTCCAAGTAAACTTAGCAAACAAATTGTGTATCATAGATGAACTATTGTGTCTTGTAAAATTAATTGTGACAAACTAGATGTGAGAAGATAAGAATTGAAGCTATGTGTCATTTAAAAAAACTTTTTAGCAAAAAATAAAACCGCCGAAAAAACTGAAAAGAAAAAATAATAAACCTTAAAATTTTGAGTCGGCGCTGAAAAATCAATGAACAAAGATCACTCAAAGCGCCGACTCATAATTTTAAGGTTTATTATTTTTTTGCTTTTCAGTTTTTTATTTTATAATTTTTTGTGGCTTTAATGTACAGACGCCACCAGGTCAAGCTACCCCAATCTGTCAAATTTTACCAATCGAAAATTAACCTTCCACTATTGTGATATAAGGTTGAAAATCTATTAAAGAAATTTGACAGTTTGGGGTAAGTTGATGTGTTGGCGTCTGTACTTATAATACTTGGCAAGGTATCCAATAAAAAAAGAATTATCAAAATCGGACTACTCTGTATAAAGTTATGCGTGGTTATACATTACAATCAGTGAGGGAACAATCAATCATCCCCTGTTTTCCGACCCTTAGGGTTCGTTTTTGTTTTCCCACCTTGGGAGTATACCCTTTCCAATAAAAGAAGAATTATCACAATCGGATCACTATATAAAAAGTTATGCGTGGTCATACATAAAAAAAAAAAAAAAATATCCTCGTCGAATTGATAACCTCCTCCGTTTTTTTTCGTCGGTTGAAAAGGACTTTATGAATAATTTTTTTAAACTGTGCGAATGACGATGCAAATAAGTAAATATCAGCAAAATTATCGTTGTAACTTTTCATAAAACGACGTAAAGGAGCTCGTTCTCCTGCGTTGGTTCTGCACCGCTTAGGCGCGAAAAGACTGTGAGAATAAGTATTACGAATGCGCTGGGAACGACTAGGTATGCGAAGGTAAATTTGATTTATTAGACTGTTACAATCTTTATTGTGACAAATCTTGAATAGGAACGATTGATCATGATACGATCACCTTATTTTAAGAGTTGACAGGGAAAATTTAGTATTAGTATTTAGTATTAGTGGGTTTTGCATCTGGAATTTCTCAGTAGCAGCCAATAGTCTGGATCTGTGCCCGGTTGATAACTATAGGCTTGCGTCCTATTTCCTATTTCGCTTTTCAAGCGAAATTTCGATATACAATACTAGTAGGTATACGTCTGTCTAACTATTCGGGAAATACCGGCGTTATGTTACTTTATTTTTATTGGGAACAGTGGTTGGCTAGTAGTAATGGCCACAGGACTCAAAACGGTGAAGTAAAACATCTATACTTATAATAAAACTGTACAGAGGTCAATTTTGTACATTGAATATACATTCAAAATTAATATTGGAGGATGAATAGTGATCGATACTGATGCCAAAAATGCAATCAGTAAATCTTTTGTCTGTCTGTATGTGCACGCATGGGTCAAAAACTACTGAAGGGATTTTAACCAAACTTGGTACGATTGTAATACATACTCCTGGGTTCAGTTTATAGGCTTATAACATAACGCTAAGACACATAGGAGCTGAGCAGTGACGACAAATTTGAAGCAAGTCGGATGAAAATGCGCTTTCAAGCTCTTATCCTCGCATACGTTGATCATACACCAAAAGTATGTATTACAAAGATGATGGTCTTCAAAGGATCTACAAAAAAATCCTCAATAGTATATGTCTATCCTACTAAATTCGGAACACAGTTAGTTTATAACCTGGATTAACACATAGGGTTTTTTTTTTCCCGGTAGTATGTTCCCGCGGGATATCTTCCGACCTCCACGCGGGCGAAGCCGCTGGCAAAAGCTAGTTGTGTAAAAACCAGTAAGTATGCCTGTCCTAGAACAAAAAAAATCGAAGACGTATGACATCTACTAATCCGTACTGGGCCCACGTGGTGAATTACAACCCATACCCTCCCAGGAGCGCTGTGTCCCAGTAGTGGTAAAATTATTGGCTAATTATGTATGTTATGTACTTAATGTGTACCGTGTGGTGCCGGACGTAAAGAATAACACCACCCCATTTCTTCCCGTGGGTGTCGTAAAAGGCGACTAAGGGGCTTACTAGAGAATGGGCAGCAGCGCTCTCTATGCATTTTACCACCATACTGCGATCGCCAACCCGCCTGCCAAGCGTGGCGATTATGGCAAAGCCTCCCAAATTGGGGGAGATCTAAGTCCAGCAGTGGACGTCTTACGGCTGTAATGATGATGATGATGATGATGTACTTACCAATCAGAACAATGGCATACATGCTCTTCCATACATACATACGGCTGCCCCATTGAAAACCTAGCAAGGACATAAGATGAAATTTTACAGTAGAGCGCAAGAAACGTAAATAGGTTCAGCCTCTGAAAAGTATTTGTGTTGGGTAAATAAAATGCTATTAAAGTTACTTACTAGGTTTTAAAATGGTCACGCGGCTGTGAATGGGACACTTACTAGATTTCTATAAATAAATTTTCAGCGCTGGTGTTTTTGTATTTGGTGGGGACTAATTATATTAGTAAGATTATGCAATAAAACGATTTTTGTAGAAAGTGCCCCTTACTATGTTTTGAAATGGGTCAGCCGCATACCTTTGTTAATACATACAAGCATACAAGCATATGTGTGTGTCTGTATGCGGCTTTATACATAAGTACTAAATTCAGTTAAAATTAATTATTTTATGACAGTAAGCCTTATCGAACAATACTGGGTGTCAAAAATTTCGAGATTATATAAAATGAAATAATATGTAAGGTTGATATTATTTTAAGCGGTACTCATTTTCGTGTATGTTAAATATTGATGATAAGTGTAAACAAAGAAATTTCTGTGTTGTTCATAAATTAAATTGGATAATCCAATCACGATTCAGAGGTTTTGGTTGATAAAATATTAACACCTTTTTGACTTCGGGAATTAATTATGTTCGTTTTGTGTTCTATGAATTGTTAATAAGAAAATTCTATTAGTTACAGGATTTATGTAGATTGTTCTTCGTCTTGTGTCGATATCGACAGGTGATTGGTGAATTTAAATTTGCCTAGCCTTTTCCAAAATAGCTATTTTTTTTTTTCAGGATGGGAAATCGTCAAAAGACTTCTCCCGCTCTGGGCGGAGCGGGAGGGCGTGTCAGACTTTTACTGACTAAAACCCACCCGTGTTCCATCAGTTGCCCATGTGCCAGGGTCACGGTATCTCTTTCGAACAATCACGCGACCCCGGCAGTTCCAAAATAGCTTGGCGTCGGCTTCTTATCTCCATCTTCTGATCTCCATAGTTAAGTAGATTTACCAGTTCTCAATCAATTCAGCCTATCGCAGTCCACTGCTGGACATACGCCTCTCCCATACTGCTCCACGATACCCTGTCCTCCGCCTTCCACATCCAGTCTGTCTCGGCCACCTTTTTGTGGTCGTCAGTCCATCTAGCTACCACCATCTACCCACCATCACCATCACTCATCATCATCATCATCATCATTTCAGCCGTAAGACATCCACTGCTGGACTTAGGCCTCCCCCAAATTGGGGGGCTTTGCCATAATCGCCACAATTGGCAGGCGGGTTGGCGATCGCAGTATGGTGGTAAAATGAATAGAGAACGCTGCTGCCCATTCTCTAGTAAGTCCCTTAGTCGCCTTTTACGACACCCACGGGAAGAAATGGGGTGGTGTTATTCTTTACGTCCGGCACCACACGGTACTCACCATCACCATCACTATCACCATCTATTTACCAGTTCTATTGCATATCAATACAAATAAACTTCGCAGTATTTGTGTACGTGACTATTTACAAATTTTAACACCGCAGAACTTTGTCTTTTACTTACTAAACTTATACCTATATACAACGTGTAACATAATTAACAAAAGACCACATACACCGGAATTAGAGTACTGAGTTAAAAGTACTATGACCAAAACTTTAATCGTCTTGACCCTAGCATTTCTTTCTGCATTTAAAATTGAGCCTTATGGCTTTGAAATAAGATTGAATTTTCTTCGGCTCGATAAAAAAATACGACTTAATACATAATTTTTGAAAAACAACCGAAATTATGATTAAATCAGTTTAGTAAATCAGTCGTCAAGTAGATTTCAGTTATTTTTATTTTCATATTAATGAACAATCTATTTTCAGGAGTTGGAGTTGTCTATTCTATTACAGCATGTATAAGTTATCGAATCCACATGAACCTATATATTGGCAGTACGGTTCATCATTTACTTATCTTTTTTTCAAATATGCTCGGTCGGTTTCCAGTCTGACCGGGTGCAGCCGAACACCAGAATTTTACAATGGGGCGATTGCCTATCAGAAATAATAAAGTTACTTACAATAATCCTTCAAAAAACTTGGATGCGGCAAGTACTTCGAATGTTTGACTGGAACCTCCAATAAGTTGAAACATAAACAGGCCAATAAATCCAACTCCTAAGAATATTTTCCTTCCAAAAGCGTCTGTTAGGAAACCAGCGACTACAGACGATAAAAGCATACCTGAAATAATTACATAAATACAATTAAACATTGACTTTATCTATTACATATTTGGGTGAATGAAAGACAACTAACAAAAGGTATCTTGTTTCTTTGGTATTTTTTTATAAGGCAGCGTTACCACTCGTAACGCTCGGAGCGGACGCCTGGACATATTGTGGCCTTGTCAAATGAAAATTAAATCGAATTTAAAAGATAAAGAAAGATCATTTTGTTTTGAACATTTGTTTTTTGCACAAACAAAACGCAAGTAACGAAAACAAAAATTGAAAATACACAGGCAAAGTAGCCAAAGCCACGTATTTAACAATTTTGTCTATTGTTTAATGTTGGGGACAGGGACCAAATACAATATACCTTAAATTGCGTATCTAAATGATACGATACTGGCAAATGAAAACAATCAAAACAAGATACTGAATTTCACACGCACAGGCACCATTCTTAAACACAGCCCAACACACAAACTCTGATAAATCTTTGGCTGGTCCGGGTCTAAACTGTCCCCAAATAAAGTACAAACGCTTAAAATAGTAGGTATCTTCGTTTGAGGAACATTTTCTTTGTCTGCACGATTGGTTACGCTGGGGTCGGCTTAAAACAGCGCAGCCTAGCATTAATAATCCCTAAAAGTAAAGATAACAATAGGACAAGTCTAAGTCAGTTTTCGTTCCAGAGAACTGTAGATACCCATAACTTCTCTGGTATAACAAATCATAACTTTGACGATTTCAACCGCTCTCCATTGCTTTTGTCAAAGGACGATGGAATTATAAATTTATTTTATTTGTGTATTTGTTTTGTTTTATTTTTGGTGTAGTTGCCGCTAAAAACCTATGGATAATACTACAACAACGAAATATGATGCCACTTAACACTAACATCATGCTAAATCCTGAATCGCGCAAGCACAATTTACCTCCAAAGGGTTATGAAAACACGAAATTTAGGTAGCAGGTTGTAGGTAGAAAACCTTGCAAGTAATATTAATTTCAAAGTAATGTGGAGCCTATATGGGTTATATTTTTTCTCAGTTTATTTTAATCATGATCTCGAAGTTTCAGTAACTTATGCGGCCTACCCAAATGTTCTTTGTTTGATATTGTTTGTCGAATTGTTAAGTTCCTTAACTTCTGAGATGAGCTGCGCGATTGCTGACAAGTGCGTCCCCTGACTGGACAGACTCACTTAATCTGTATGGTATAATACTGTTGTTTCATCCCGTTTAAAGTAGTTACTCTATGCGCCTTTGGAACGCGCCATCGAACGGAATGACATCTGACTTGTCAGTTTGACTTTGACACTTGACACTTCTCTCTCTTGGATTTGGTGCTGGAACCAGGGAGCACGTCGCCGCTTGGATTTCGCGACCCTTTGTAAAGTAATCCCTTAGAATCGGTCGTTTTGGTGAACAATAAGTCATGACCCATTGTTTTGTGTAAATAACCCCAATTTGGTGAATTAATACGGGTTGAATTTGGATATTACTTGACATTGAAGAACTTTGAAGGTTAAGTAGAAGTGACGCTATTGGGAACGAGTGATTTGAAGACCGCATGCTGTGATTGCCTCCAGCCTTATTGCAGCGGATTGTAAACTGGAGAATACTCATAACGTCACAACACGATACATATACACTCACTTACATACATAACTCCAGGTAACCCCAAGGAGCTGGTGTTCGTCTACCCACAGGTAAGTTCTTTTGTTTGTATTGTAGGTGAGTTACTTGAATTGTACTTGTATTGTCTGCTCCGGGTACGGCGGACTAGTTTCGCTAGCCACTCTTGTCTCTAGAGCCCCACGGTTATCACGCTTCCACATAATAATTAAAACCTTATATGGGCCTAGCCTGGCAGCGAACAACTGTCCTCAAAAAACCATTTCAGATACTAATATAATCTTCATGGTTGTGACATGATCTGACCAAGATTATGTCTAGAGTTTAAAAGACTGTGACCTCTGAATTTGTTTCGGCCTTTGCTCCCAGTCAGATAGAACTCTCCGATCTCAACCGTGTTTGTATAAAACTTCCAGGATTACCTTAAAAGTAATGTTAAGAAACCAAGTAAGTCTAACACTACTAATCTTTAGATAGAAGTCTGGACTGAATAGTCTGCAATAACGAACAGACAGAGAACAATAGTGGCAATCAATTTCGCCTGCAGTGCGGCATCTAAAGTCTAATACCAGCTGCCAGGGTCGAGAGATTTGTTTGAAAGAGATACTGTGGCCCTGGCATATGGGCGACTGAAGGAATACGGGTGGGTTTTAGTCAGTAAAAGTCTGATACACCACGCTCACGCTCCAACCTAGAGCGGGAGACGTTATTTAATGATTTCCCACGCCGAAAAAAAAAGTCTAATACTAGCATAGTTATTTATAACCATTATTGATACGCTTCCATACCAAATCAATGGTTACAGTCGGAGTCCTATCCACCCATTACAAATCCAAACCTTAAATGTTTTGTCAGTTTAAATCAAATAGACGACCGTTACTAGCTTAAATCAGGTTATCGAAATTTCGATTCGACAGCATATCAAATGGTTATGTATAGCGGTGCTGAAAACCATTATATTCGTATTTCAGTTCTATCCTTGGATATTTCAAATATTTTCTTGATCTGTCCGTGCTTTCCGTTAGTGTTCTTGTAAATGGAAAAATACCTATCTGTCGACCTACACTGTAAAAATGTCACCGTGAATATTTAGATGAATTGACCATGGAACTGATCTGACTTATGTGTCAATTCGTCAATCAGGTGGATTGGCCGCACACTTTTCTTATTTTGACAGAATAAACTGGCAGATTACATCGTTGGTCGAGTAGTCGCAAGCGCTTCTGCTGAGCATTGGATCCTGGGCCCGATTTCCAGGTTGGGAAAAGTACTATTGGGTTTTTCGATCAGTAATTTCTCAGTAGCTAAGAGTCTGAATGTGAACTCGGTCGATGGCAACAGGGTCGCCCTCTATTACATGAAACTTACACATAACTCTCGAAATGTGGGTATACTATAACTACACCTCTGGTTACCATTTCGAGGATTATAGGCGTGATGTTGATATTACAGGAAAGAATTTTGAAAATTTTAATCCACTAAATCGAATTTACGAACACAGGTATTAATCGGAATAAAAAATATGAGTTTCACGGTAACTCAAAGATTGATTGCCTATTGTCCGCCTCTGTACATCGGTGCTTCCGTATGGTACAACCATTCTGCGATCGCCAACCCGCCTCCCAAGCGTGGTGATTATGGCGAACCCCTCTTAACGGTTGCGTATGTCCAGTAGTGGACGTCTTTGAGCTGTAATGATGATGATGATGTGCATGGGTATGCTTGAAGTATAAAATAAATCATGAACAATTCTCTGAACAAATGCAATTAACTCGTCACTCAAGCCTTTTTCAAGTCTCTTTTGTGCAAGTTATAGCTACTAGGAACTATCGATAGTTTAACGCTCATATATCATGTATTCGAATCGATCGCAGTAGTTAGCCGCGGTTCACTGCCATTCCTTCTACGTCCGACCTCGGGCCATGTCCCTTTTGCAATAAATTAACGTCCAGGTGCTACTTTTCCATTAGCCAGCTAACTTTTGGCGCTATAAATTTACCCTGTTCCTCGACTTTGGTGAGGTTTTCAGCGATATTGATATATATTTTCTTTAATAATATTTTTCTTAACACTTTTTTTAAGTCTTTGTGAACTTTTCTTCTTCGTATTTAAATATACAAAGTGAAATTTAAATAACTTAAAACCTCTCAGTGGGACATTAAACACATTTTAATTATACAGTTTTAGGAGTAGCCTTTCTTTTTTCGGTGGGAAATCACAAAATGACTCTCGCTCTGGGTGGAGCAAGAAGGCGTGTCAGACTTTTACTGACTTAAACCCACCCGTGCTCCTTCAGTTGCCATTGCCACCGTGACTCTTCCAAACAAATCCGCAACTCTAGCAGGCATCGGCCCTAGCAGACCCTTCATAGACAATCATTCTGTAATGTTCCCACTGCTAAGAGTCAGGCCATCGCTCTTTGAGAGGAAGTGGATGAAAACCTACCACGCGGACCCAGTGCGGATTGCTTGATTGGTCACGGTCGGTTGGCTCACGATGTTTTCCTTCAGCATTTTTGACAGCAGTGGTGATGAAGTAACAGACAAAGTAATTTGCTGGCCGGGGCTTGAACTCGACCATCCAACACGTAAGATGAAGCCGTAACCACTGAATCACCACTGCATGTAAAACTCGACAAAATATATTGTGGGAAATTTTTTATACCAGTTTTGGTGTTAATTTAATAGTAAAGTTAAATTGCACATAACTAGATGTACAATGACCTCCTTTTGAGGTTATCATATAGCTCACATTTGCAAGTTGCTTATTTCAAGTTACTAAAGAACACTGGCGAAATTTTATTTGAAATAAATTTGAACGTCTAAAAGTGACACTACGAAAGAAATTCAATTAATAATCTACGTTTTTTAAAACTATACTAATAGCTAGTTAAATCCGAGGAAAAAAGTAATATTTAATGAAAAGTTATTTGACTATTTCGTTTTTAGGGTTCCGTCGCCAAATGGCAAAAAACGGAACCCTTATAGATTCGTCATGTCTGTCTGTCTGTCTGTCTGTCTGTCTGTCCATCCGTCCGTATGTCACAGCCACTTTTTTCCGAAACTATAAGAGCTATGCTGTTGAAACTTGGTAAGTAGATGTATTCTGTGAACCGCATTAAGATTTTCACACTAAAATAGAAAAAAAACAATAAATTTTGGGGTTCCCCATACATAGAACTGAAACTCAAAAATGTTTTTTTTTTCATCAAACCCATACGTGTGGGGTATCTATGAATAGGTCTTCAAAAATGGTAATGAGGTTTCTATTATCATTTTTTTCTAAACTGAATAGTTTGCGTGAGAGACACTTCCAAAGTGGTAAAATGTGTGTCCCCCCCCCGTAACTTCTAAAATAAGAGAATGATAAAACTAAAAAAAATATATGATGTACATTACCATGTAAACTACCAACGAAAATTGGTTTGAACGAGATCGAGTGAGTAGTTTTTTTTTTAAACGTCATAAATCGTAAACCGCAATTTACCTTACATTCAATCAACTGAAATATAAAAATTAAAAAAATATATATTTTTTTAAACCGAGAATACCTACAGATTTGTAAGGAACCCTCGATGCGCGAGTCCGACTCGCGCTTGGCCGGTTTTATGAGAATGACATTGTTGGTAGTAAGGTTGGTAGTATTGGTTTAGTATTGCCATTTAAATTTAATAATTGTGGTGTTATGATCATTTTTCATTTGTAATTTATTATATTTACATGGATTAAATGAGTAAATATCATATTTTTTGCAGTAAATCTAAGTTTATTCCGTGTTCTTCATTATCTAAGAACATTGCAGTAAATTAATAATCACATGTTATGGCAGTCCTGAACTAAAAAGATTAGTATTCAAAGTCTTAAAAGATAAAACATTGACAGATTTGACAGACAACCAGACGCTTATGTCAGACCTATGTTGTTTTGCTATCCATAATTTTCCGTTTTCTTTTGAATGCGTGCTTGAATGTTCGCTGCGTAATGGACTCTGATATTAACACTGATTAACCACAGCTCAAGCTAATAGAAGACGCTGTGTCACTATTTGCTAGATGGGTGGTAGAAGATATTTCCTAATAATAACAATGCAGACTTATAAATATTGTATATTGATACCTTCCTTCTCGTACTTATCATATTCATAAGTCATGGCATGATGCTATGACTAAGTAAGGTAAATATTAATTCGATATTGCCCTTTTACTTCCTCGAAATCGAATATTATGTACATACTTACACAAATGCTTACACATCGTTAGAAGTGACTTAAAAATATAACCTACAAAAGTTCAAAACTGAATATCTATTAATCTCCGCTTTCTCTAACAAAAAGTCTTGCATAAGCGCAGTAAATGCCAGCGAGTAAAATAAGACATTTTTCATTTAAAGACGTCGAAATTTAATTTCAAATAAAATAATGTATGGAAAGCTGCCATTGTTCTTTGACTTACCTACATACGGCATAGCATTCAGCAGCCCCTTTTGCAATAAGTCCATTTCCAAGTCACATTCTGCACTAGGCAGCAAATACGCTGTTGTAGAACTAGCCAGAATGCCTGCCATGAAGCCCACAAAAGCAATAAAAAGTAACTTTATGTGAAACCTCCCAAAAGTACAGGCTATGAGAGCTGCGTCTATTTCCTTCATCGGCGTCTTCCATTCTTCGCGGGCCTTAGCTGAAAATAATTAAATACATTTTTAGAATCACGGTTAATCCAGAATCCATTAAAGTTTGTAGGTCAGACGCGTATAATTACACGAAAATAACATCGAACCTACAATTTGTAAATAATTACCGCGTCCTCAAACACAATTACTATTTGTTATTAGAAAAAAGTTCTCGGTACAAAATGGAGTTCCATTTTGAGCTTTATTGAGTGCTTTATTAGTTTATTAGGCATTGAATAAAGCAGTTCCAAGGGAAACAAGTGGTCTATAATTATTAGACAAAAAAACTTTGAAAGAAAGAATAAAAATGTTCTGCACAAATAAAACGATAAAATAAATAAAACACGGAACCTTTAAGACCAAAAACTCAGTATACCACAAAAAAGAGATAAATGACTGGTACTGGAATAATTATATGGGACTAAGTACTCTCAGTCTTCTCTTCAAAACTCATAGCATTTATTTCAAATAAACCAATTACAGGCACTTTTGAACCATCAAGAAGTTGGTCAGTCAGGAAGATGGAGCTAATTGCACATTTCAAAAATGTATAGGTTCTTATGGAGAAGAACGAGGAAGAAACTCCACGGACACTCTTTTAAACAAAAATATTGTTAGATTTTTTTAACATCTTTCATGTTGAAATTATACATATGGGAACGATGTAAAAAGGCGTGCGTAGGTAATGAAACACAAAAACAAAACAGAAATTTAAATAAAACATGGCAGCTCAGAGATGACCTGTCCCTACTGACAGTGTCCGTTCACGAACGTGACGTATAGATCAGCATCAGCACCAGCGTGGTGATTCTATCAAGTAGGGCTGATCTTACGGGTGTACTTACGGTACGATTTATGACCAAGCAATATATAATTCCAGTACATAAGTAAAGCAATGCATAATATTATTCAGTAGACTAATCGATTCCCAAGATTCCGATAAAACCACCAAATCAAGAATATATGAAACATAAAAGCATTCGTGAAGCTAAAATATCAGCGAGTAATACTTGTGTAAATATCAGAAAACATTGTGAGAGATTGTATCTTCACCGACCTAGTAAGGATAAGAATCATCTAAGAAAATTGCTAGAAAGAAAATGGTAATAAGAAATGAAGGGAAACACAAACACAAAAGATCTTCAGAACTTAGATGAGTCTATATTTTATTGATATTATTATACACAATCTCAAATTAGTTAAAATGCAAATATTTTCAAATCAAAGTGTAACTTTACGCAGGAATTTTGATTAAAATTCTGTATCGGATTTCAGTGTTTAATTCTCGCTAAGGTTACTCTAGTTTTAGATCTAATAAATAATTGTTTATGGATTTCAAAATAAACATACTAAGTACGTTAAAAAATCGGCACTTATTGAACTTAATTGAAAGTATTAACTAAAGCTCTAAATATCTTATATATTTAAACGAGCAATTCTTGTATATATGTACATATATATAATCTGAATCTCGGAAACGGCTCCAACGATTTTCATGAAATTTTGGTATACAGGGGATTTCGGGGGCGATAAATTGATCTAGCTAGGATTCATTTTTATAAAACGTCGTTTTATACGTGTTTTTAATGATCAACTTTATCGATAATCAACTTTTAAAATCAGCGTCAGGCACTAGTTGTCTGGCATTTTTGCTGAACTGAACATCGCACTTTACACTTTTTATTGATTTTATTTTTTGTTAATTTATGTTTTTTTTTGCTATATTATTTTGTGTGCTTTTGAGTGTGTGCTAAATAAATGTATTTTCTTTCTTTTCTTTCTTCTTTTCTTTCTATTATAGCACAAAGTGCTTATCAACGTCTTATTCATAAAAGCATGGGTATACCAGAATGGTATGCAACCGTCTTGCTTCCTTCAAGCCAGTAATTGTCAAGTCTGTGCATATCACATTTAACAAGACCAATTTTAGTAAAAGATTTTCATTTAAAAAAAAAAAAAGAAAAAAGTTTAGTCTCGAATCATAAATCAATCTTTTCTAAAACGCCATAAAACAGATAAAAAGAATAAATTACCTCAAATGTCAAGATAACATCCGGATAAAGAAGTATCACAAAAAAGTGAAAAGAAATTTTATAATAGGCAATAAAATAAAACATCGGGAAACCTGAAAGGCACGAGACAATGGAATGGTTGTGTAGTCTTACTTCGAACAAGAATAAGGCAATCTCGCCCCAGTTCCACCGAACACTGAACGAATTGATAGAGGCGTTAATCAAGCCAGAAACTTTGAAACGGGACTTGTTCTTCGCTTTACTCCTCATTGTGATCAAAGATAATGATTTCGTACAGCAAGGGAATACAGAAATCAACGTTGTTGATTATGTACTAGCTAAAAGAAGGGATTGCCGTCAAGTTTATGAAATACATATTGTTTTGTATCCTTATGAAGATACACCTGCAAATATAATCGTGTGCACATTAGATGATACGATGCTTATCAATGCAATCGTTGATGCGACTAAAGAAACACATTCGTTATGTCTGCCTATCAATGAACATCTAACAACGTCTTGCTTAGGTATTCCGTCTGCGTTCTGTCAAATGGAAAAGCTAGTAATTTCTTTGAAAGAGAGAATTGTGATCCCTGTAAGGAACAGCATATTAAGCTATCACAGTCAACCGTGCAGCAATCTATATGGTCTACCCGATGACGCTTTATTTCATATACTATTAGGTTTGTCCCTCAATGACATTTTAAACGTTGCCAAATCTTCAAAGAAGCTGTACAAAGTGCTAAAACAAGACAACTTGTGGTCTCTGCTTTATAAAAGAGATTTTCCGAAGATGAGAAACAGGAGGGACGTTGATTGGCGCAAACTTTATAGAAAGGAATATGTGAAGAAAAACAAACAGAATGCTATGAAAGCAAGATTGAGCGTCCGAGGTAACGTTATTGACGAAAATGATGAGTGGCCAGATTTCATGCCTGTGAGAGATTCTAGGTGGGAAGTTTTACTGTGACATTTTGGAGTGAACATACCTATTAAAATTTGAATAATATGTGGACTTGCTTTGTTTTTATCTTAGAACTAGCGAGCTTGCTGCTTTGCACAGTTTTTACGAATTAACAAAACATCGATATTTATTTATTGTTTGTGAGTTCAACCATCATTCATAGTAATTTTAGTCGCAAGACGTTCTCTATCAATTGCTGGACCAACCAAACCATATCAAAATCTGTTGCTTAGTTAAGAAGAACGACATGGTCACTTAGCCAAACACGAAAAGCTACTTTAATTTATAATGCGTAAGGTTGAAATTAATAAGGATAATATAGATGACTATTCTCATCGTGGCTTCCTCAAGTAGGTTTAAAATGCAGTGTTCTAGGTACAAACCGTATACTTTATAAACTGTATACTTTAATTATATTATTACTAGCTTTTGCCAGCGGCTTCGCCCGCGTGGAGGTCGGAAATTATCCCGCGGGAATATACTACCGGGATAAAAAGTAGCCTATGTCCTTTCTCAGGCTCTAAACTATCTGTGTACCAAATTTCATTTAAATCGGTTTAGTAGTTTTAGCAGGAAAGCGAGACAGACAGACAGACAGACAGACCGACAGACAGACCGACAGACAGACAGAGTTACTTTTGCATTTATAATATTATAGTGTGGATTACTATAGTGCTTGTGGCCAATTTAAAATCGCCTGACTGCTCGTTGGTTTGAATATCCACTCACGTGCGAAGAGATAAGTCGATGTTTTGTTTTGTATTTTATTCCTAGTGCTGTATAGTAAACCGTTCGTTCCTGCTGTTACGTCCAAAATGGCGACTTCTGTTTTTTATTTCAAATGTCTTTTTCATTTTATTTGGTTCTGTTATCTATACACATATACTGGTTGGCAGGCATATTATAGCACAAAGTGTAACTAAAAACTCAGCACACGATTCTGAACCCCACTGATTAGACATTTATCGTCTGTTCGTCTGTTCTCAAAAAAAAAGGCTGTTTAATGGAAAAGTACAATATCTAGGCGATCCAAAAAGATATAATAAAATATTCCAAAACGGAATTATGTAATAAGACAACGGTGCGGTTTATAAAGAAGAAGATGTAATCACAAAAATTTAAAAGATTATGCTTAAATGGTTTGGTCATGTTGAGAGGATGAATGAAGGACGGCTAACAAAACTTATTTACAAAGCAGATGTGACTGGTCAGGCCAGAAGGGGACGCCCTAGGAGAACATTTATAGTGACCTTATTGGTGATGTTCTTCAGAAGAGTCAGGTGCGTAGCACTAGTAACCGGCGTGCGTGTATGACCAGATGTCTGAACTTAAACTAGGCAAAAGGAGTGTGTGAGCATCGTAGTAGATGGCGTTCTGTAGTTTCTGCCTACCCCATATAGGAAAAAGACGTGATTTTATGTATGTATGTATTCCAAGAAGCTAAAACTTGTCAAAATGTATGGAATCTCAAGGTATTTTTGACAGATTGAGACAGATCAGACTGTGAACATTCTTAAAATTACGACAATTGCCCATCTAGTCATACACGCACGCCGGTTGCGAGTACTAGGCAACTGACTTTTCTGAAGAACATCAATAAATTCACTTTACAAGTCCAACTAAGGTAGCATCTTGGAAGGGGTCTGCTAGGACCGAAGCCTGCCAGGGTCGCGAGATTGTTCAAGCGAGATACCGTGACTTTGGCATATGGGCAACTGAAGGAACACGGGTGGGTTTTAGTCAGTAAAAGTCTGACACACCCTCCCGTTCCGCCCAGAGCGGGAGAAGTCATTTGATGATTTCCCATCCAAAAAAAAAGGTAGCATCCTTCAGCGTTTCCGCTCTCGCTTTCAATTATCTCTAACTAAAAAGCGATGGATGTATCGCTCCTACTTTAATAAAACGAGTATGACAATAACGGAAATCGACGAAGAGAGAATGACTCATTTTATCAAGGGTCCTCGATTGACATAGCAATACGAGGTTCTATAATTGTAATGTTATTAAAAATCAAGTTACCCTCCGGAATTACCAAACGCTCGCCAAAACCAAATGAATTGTGTAATCTAATAAAATATTTATGTGTGAATAAAAAATGAGGCGATTCCAGGAGCGATCAAGTCTGACAAGTAAAAATTGGTTGGCGTTAGAAATTGTGGCGGCAACAAAGAAAAATAATGTTAGGAGAATCGACGCTCTTAGGTCATTCTATAAATGTCTTGAGTTCAAGCCTTTGTCTACCATCTTAGTTATTTCTAGGTTTTACCTTTTCTTCGGACCAACGTTTGAGAAATTGGTTGAATGGTTTCAATAAGCACAAAGCTATTAAAATTGTTATCGGATCAGAAAATGCTTTCGTTTTAAATTTCATAATAAACTTTAATATAATTTCCCTACAATTCCCAATTGTTAGTTGAGTGCAAAAGATTGTTTTTCTAACAAAACATAAGGCGTTCTATTTTCACTAAAAAAATACGGTGTGTGCATATGAGCACACGATAGAAGTGAATACTATCACTGTTGCCGAGTTTACGAAATTCAGCATCACCAACCCGAGCTAGACGGTTCAATTTCATTTGCTGTTCAGAAAGAGCGTCTACAGAAGTTGCCATTTCATCATCTTCCTAGCCTTTTCCCGACTATGTTGGATTCAGCATCCAGTCTAACCGAATGCAGCTGAATATCAGTATTATATAAGGAGCGAATGCCTATCTAATATCTTATACCTTTAAACGAGCAATTCTTGTATGTATGTATATATATATATATATATATATATATATATAATCTGAATCTCGGAAACGGCTCCAACGATTTTCATGAAATTTAGTATACAGGGGGTTTCGGGGGCGATAAACCGATCTAGCTAGGATTCATTTTTATAAAATTTCGATTTATTCGTGTATTCAATGACCAACTTTATCGATAATCAACTTGAACATAAACTTATTATTTTAAACACAATTTACCAAAAAAATACCGAGCAAAGCTCGGTCATCCAGATATTATAATAATAATACGATACCCCTTGGTTGAAAAAAAAACAGACATTCCATTTAGGCATTTCGCAATTACAAACATTACAAACGAAATCATGATTCTATTTTTGATAACTATATTTAAGTTATGAAATGTTTGTTGAGATTCTGATAAGCAGCAAAAAGTCATGAGTGAAACATTTCATAATTAGCGTACGTTTTACGTATGAAATTCAGGTTATATATGCTATTTAACATAACTCCAAGCCTGGTAGAAGCCGAGCAAAAAAAAAAAAACCGTCCAAGTGGAGTCGGACTCGCGCACCGAGGGTTCCGTACAAACCTATAGGTATTCTCGGTTTAAAAATAAATGTTTTTTTTAATTTTTATATTTCAGTTGATTGAATGTAAGGTAAATTGCGGTTTACGATTTATGACGTTTTAAAAAAAAACTACTCACTCGATCTCGTTCAAACCAAATTTCGGTGGTAGTTTACATGGTAATGTACATCATATATTTTTTTTAGTTTTATCATTCTCTTATTTTAGAAGTTACGGGGGCGGGGATACATATTTTACCACTTTGGAAGTGTCTATCGCGCAAACTATTCAGTTTAGAAAAAAATGATAATAGAAACCTCATTACCATTTTTGAAGACCTATTCATAGATACCCCACACGTATGGGTTTGATCAAAAAAAAATGTTGAGTTTCAGTTCTTTGTATGAGGAACCCCAAAATTTATTGTTTTTTTTCTATTTTAGTGTAAAAATCTTAATGCGGATCACAGAATACATCTACTTACCAAGTTTCAACAGCATAGCTCTTATAGTTTCGGAAAAAAGTAACTGTGACATACAGACGGACAGACAGACAGACAGACAGACATAATGAATCTATAAGGGTTCCGTTTTTTGCCATTTGGCAACGGAACCCTAAAAAGAGGAAGGACGCTAAGCGAAAACGAAGTAATAGTAGGCGATGCGTTTCAACGAAGTGGGTCAGCGGAACACCAAACAGGCTGACAAAGTCACGGGCAGAAGTTAGTAACAGCCAAAAGTTAAGACCAAGCCAATTTCCTAAAAAGGTTTCGCAGCATTGCATTTTTTGGCTTTAAAAACATAATTTAAAAATATGAACATTTATTTTCTCAGCTTAATTCTGCGCTCAACATGTATATGAAAGAGAAAAGAAGATGGACAGAAGATGTCACAAGTAAAAGGTATTTTTTCTAGAGCAACTTGCCTGGATTAAAGACAGATTTAACTTATCTTCTTATTTTGATTTGGTTACCCCTTTTTTGACAGCGCTTATTAAAACCTCCGCAAATGGGTTATGTAAGTCTTATTATAGATACAGTCTAAACCTGAGCCTTCGAACGAATCCGACCTCTATCTACATTATAAATCAACAGACTATTTGCAGATCAGCGTAGATGTATGTATGCCTTTGTAGGATGAATGTCTTATGAGATGAAATGAATCTTAATGTTGCTAAGTATAAGTAACCATCCCATAAGTGGGTAGGGTATTATCGTACACCCACTGATAGTCCTTCATGGTACAATAAGTTTATTTATTTTTAGATTTCTACGTTAGTAATTTACTACATAACAATACAGTATAGTAACAGTTGTATAGTAGTATTGCTTGTGTGAGACATATTTCACAAAAACAATATTATTGAAATACAAAAAAAAAAAAAAACTATATCACTAACTATAAGAGTAGGGGAAGATCAAAGAAACGATGAATGTACTGTGTGAAAGATGATATGACTAAAAATGGGGTGTCTACCGAGATAACGACTAATAGAGAAGTATGGGAGAAAAAGACATGTTGCGACGACCCCAAATAAATTTGGTTTAAGGGTAGGTCATTTCCTTGCAGATGAAATGAGTAAAAACATACAAAATGTCTAAGTGATTAATATTTTGTAGTCGAAACCAACGAAACATTTTTCCAGTCCTAGCTTAACACATCATTATATTTAACTGTTTTCTTTTTTTTTGTTTTGTTGTTTTTTATTTACAAACTTTATGTCAAAGGTTAGGAAGCTAGAAATAAAAGCCAGACTTATGGTATTTACATCAGTCAGTCCTTAAATTGATACAGAGACGATACAAGGCAGGTCTTGTATACACGATATTTTAGTCAAAGACCTTGCAAAAGAGAATCTGCTCCCCCTGATTTGTGAAATAAAAGCACGGGGAAAGCGGATTCTGGTATAGATTTCATTGAATAACTACATTTGATTTAAAATAAATGGACAAAAACTAAGATTGTACTCGTAGAGATATACCTATATAGAAATATGTGTATACAGCTTGTAACAATGATGGTGATTTAAAACGATCATATTAATGTATACCCTGAGATTTTAAAACAAAACCCAGAATTTAAATCCTAAATCAGATGCAAACCTATTTCGAAAACTCGATGCCTACATAAAAATATCTTCTAAATCTCCCGTCGCGTGTGTTGTCGGCTATATCTAAAATAAGCCTCTCTAGTGGTTACAAATAGCTCAGACTACCTTATTTCGACACTTTGATACATCTTAAATTTAAGTTTACAAGAAAAAGCTATTCGAGTGTCTACATAATTATGTAGTTGTCTCTTTTTATGTTTTGTACGTTTTAGGGAAATCTAAAATAGTATGCAGCAACAGCAGCAGCGTTCTCTATGCACTTTACCACCATACTGCGATCGTCAACCCGCCTCCCAAGCGTGGCGATTATGGCAAATCCCCCAAATTGGGGGAGGCCTATGTCCAGCAGTGGACGTCTTACAGCTGAAATGATGAAAATAGTACCTAAAAATAACAGCCACTCAAGTCATTCCATAAATCTCTATCACTTTTGCTCGTTTCAATACATAAACACTAGGTTACACCTAAATACAATGCTGGAATAAATATTTATATAAAATTTAACAAGCGCACTTAACGGACATTTTCTTACCCGAATAGCTCCACCTACCAGGACCAATTATGAATCTAAGCCATCCAGTGACCCACTCAAACACACTTAAAATATTTCATCGTATTGTAAAGATTGATAGATGATGGTACCGATTCAAAAATTAATCAGCGCCTGTCACTACTCCATACAAGTTTAGACGTGATTAAAAACTTGCCTACTAAAATTACGTCAATTTACGTCAAGCGCTGATTAATTTGACAGGACTAAACTAAAATGTATCTTCTGTCCTTTCCTTAATGAAATAGAAAGAAAAAGATGCACTGAACTTAAATTTAGTTTAGTTTGTGAATAAGGGAATCGGCACCATTGGCTACTTTTAGTCCCGGTAGCACGTTCCTTTGCGATAATTGCCAATTTCCACGTGGGCGAAGCCGTGGGCATAGCTGGTTCTTAATAATATAAATGTAGATTGTACATAAACAACAACAATGGGGAGGCTGAGAGAGAGATCCATAGGCACATTATCTTTGCCGTATTGTTCAAACCATTTGATTAGTTCCAAGCTATCCGTTTGGACCATTTCTGAGTGGGATAGTCAAAAAGCCATTGATTGGTTAATAATAAAACTCATTTCACTCACCCCTCTCCTTAGCAGCCAAAGCCGGTAAATCCAGATCACTCATTTTCTTAAACCTATTGTTTCTCTCTTTCACCAAAAAATATAAATATCTTACAGTGCCATAACACCTACTTATCATGTCAGTGGTAACTGCGGTAATAACATCTCAGCATGATTTAATGTGACGTAATAAAATTAATTTATCTTAGATGACAAAGACCTTGTTACTACGACCAATCAATCTTGATCCGCACTGTTTAACGGCACTTAAACATTCCTCTCTGGAGTAGAAAGACTGACAGGTCTTGATACTTGGTCGAAATCAGTGAGTAAACTTTAGATAATGTTATCATTTTAGCTGTTCTGGTTTGCTACCGGTGGTTGATGCTTCGTACGTCAGTGTTTGTCTTAGGATAGTTGCACGCGATCAGGTTTTATAATTATGAAGTAAGTTTTGATATGTGGGAATTAAATGCTGCTACACGAATGGATCGAATAAGAAATGAGTACAAACCGAGCATTGAGAATCCAACAGAGTGCATCCCAGCACTGGATGGATGGACTCGTTGTGGACTGCTGAATTTGGATGGATTGTGTTGTCTTGGATTTGCAAATCCAACACGACAGTATGCAACTAAGCAATATGTTCAAGATCCTGCAGGTGGTGCTACCAACTTTTGTTGACTGGTAAATGTTTTTCACCTCAACATGAATAATTCTCAGAAAAGTTATAATACTACCTAGATTTAAAAGTATTGAGCCACGCTGAGTAGACATGGTATCCATTTCCCCATTTTTTACGTTTCCGTGTGTGAAGTCCACGAACGGCAGTGGCCAGACTGCAGTTGAGCTTACTCTCTATTTCACGAGTGTTTAAATATGGGTTAGCATCAAACAAATACACTTAAACGATCAAGATCCAGTTCAGGTGGTCTAAATAACTTCTGCTTATCCTCAACGTTGTAGTCTCCCGAACGAAATTTAACAAACCACCTCTCGCATATTCCTGCATAGGGAGCGTCGTCGCCACCGAATACAGTCACTATGTTTCGACGTACTTCAGCCGTGCTATGTCCCAAATGGAATTCATATAATATCTCAATATAGCATATTGTATCTGAATCGAAACTTTAGCCATTTTTAGATTACTGAAATTGTATTCCAGTCTCATATTAACTGTACTTACACTTATACCCTTTATACACCCTTTCTCCCACCACGAACTGGAAAGTTCTAGAAAAATTGAGATATTTCACGAAAATGGCTGAATATTTTTGAATGAAGGTAATAAATACCTACTGACCGTGTAAAGCCTGAAGAAATGAACATCACGCATGATGTGTACATTCCACTACTGTAAAATGTAAATAAATGGTGAAATACTTAAAACAATTATTTACAATCTTGATTATACTATAGTTCCAATTTTGTTCAACTCGTTGAGGAAAAGTGTAAGTAATATAATACACGTTAAACGAAATAAATTTTAACTGTATATACTGCGCTTCGTTAAAAGTCATCTCTATATTTTTATCTGTGGTTTCACCAGGGTTGATTTTAAATCTCAACAATAGCGGAATTCGCACTCACAATACACCATTTTTTTTTTCAGAGACCAGCTAGGTCTCTGAAAAAACCCCGAAATTGCAAATAGCTTGTTGCTTAACATAGCTATGTTTGTTATAAACATCTTTACGCCTGACAGCTATTTGCAATTTCGGGTAGGAACTCTCTTTTTACAATGCTATATTCAAATTTCTATAAATTACACAATATAAGATCAAATCATCATCATATGCCAAGCCTATTCCCAACAATCTAACCGGATGCATTTCAATACCACCATTTTACAAGGAGCGACTGCTTATCTGACCTCCACAACCTAGTTACTGGGTAATACAATACCCCTTGGTAAGACTAGTTGTCAGACTTTCAGGCTTCTGATAACCCGTAACGACTGTCAAAGATCTTCCGAGGCACGAAGGGGTCGGTTAACACCGAGATTTGAAAATCCAGAGTGCTATAAAATCCCGCTGCATTATTTACGTCTACGCGACGTAATTTAGACGTCTACGCGACGTGATTTAGACGTCTCCGCGACGTCGTTCTTCTTCTTCTTAGCGTGTCGATAGCAATCTAAATATAGTCAGCCCAGAATTTGGCTACGAGCTTAGCACTTTCAGAGGCATCCATCAACTCCTGTAGCGTGCTTCGGTGACAGATTTCGGAGATAAGCGTTATTCTGGGGATGTTTAGCCGGCTTTTTCGATGGGTCTCGTTCATGCAAAGAATATCACAGTAAGATTTGTGGTAGACATCAGCAAAAATTTCCGATTTGTCTTGTGAGAACCCTTCGATCTTGATCGAAACTACGCTCAAAGCCGGCTTTATAGGTGAACTTTGGATTGCCTTCGTGGTAAAAGGATTAACCAATCAGCGTGGGAACTCGTTGACTGCCCAGGGTGGTGGGGGACGTGATCTTACCGTGTTATATACGAATATCTTATTCCACGCCAACACGACGTCACTCAACAAAGTTTCGCATCATGATACTAATGCCCTCGCCCACTCGATCGTTCAGCTAATCATAATCGCCTTACATTAAGCTTTCCCGATTACTTATGTCGTATGTCTATACAAATACGGGCTTAGTTTCATTGATAAATAAGTATTATGAGAAAAGTATTTCGTTAAGTAGAACTGTGAGCAATGATCACTTGGTTTGTGTATATTATGTGTCTAGACTATCTTATTGTTGAGAGATAGAATGAAACAATAGGTATTTATAAGACAGATGTAAGCGGAGACGTCGTCGGTGGTTATGACCTAGAAGAACACTTACGAGTATAGTTACTAGTGGTTGCGCAGTGGTCGAAATTCAACCATAATTCATTTAAAACGTAATGTATTTCTAATACATTATCATATAAAGAAAGCTTTTGCACTCCTTCTCCAGTAAGCTTTAACTGTGCCAAATGTCATACGTAAATACGGTAACGTCGTAAGTGTAATGTAAGTAATGTCTCACCATTCTGATGCGTTTTTCGATGGATAGATACGCTAATCTGTATGTTTTTCTTAAGCATTCATAATCTCAGCAGGATTCCACTGCTGGACATAGGCCACCCCTAATTCGGGGAAGTTTGCCATAATCGCCACGATTGGCAGGCGGGTGTGCGATTGCAGTATGGTGGTAAAATGCATAGAGAACGCTGCCATCCAATCTATACTTATAATAAAATTGTAGAGAGGTCAATTTTGTACATTGAAAATATATTCAAAATTAATATTGGAGGATGAATACTGAATAGTGATCGATACTGATGCCAAAAATGCAATCAGTAAATTTTTTGTCTGTCTGTCTGTCTGTATGTGCACGCATGGGTCAAAAACTACTGAAGGGATTTTAACCAAACTTGGTACGATTGTAGTCCATACTCCTGGGCAGGTTATAGGCTATATAACATAACGCTAAGACAAATAGGAGCTGAGCAGTGACGATAAATTTGAAGCAAGTCGGATGAAAATGCATTTTCGAGATAAAAAAAAATTGATAGGCCTGTTGATCTAGTGGTTAGTGACCCTGACTGCTATGCTGGAGGTCGTGGGTTCAATTCCCACCCAGGACAAATGTTTGTGTGATGAGCACGATCATTTGTTCTGTGTCTGGGTGTAATTTATTTATAACTAGCTTTTGCCAGCGGCTTCGCCCGCGTGGTAGTCGGAAAATATCCCGCGTGAACGTACTACCGGGATAAAAAGTAGCCTATGTGTTAATCCAGGTTAATTTTGCGAGGATAAGAGCCCGAAAGCGCATTTTCATCTGACTTGCTTCAAATTTATCATCACTGCTCGGCTCCTATGTATCTTAGCGTTATGTTATATAGCCTATAACCTGCCCAGGAATTTGGACTACAATCGTACCAAGTTTGATTAAAATCCCTTCAGTAGTTTTTGACGCAAGCGTGCACATACAGACAGACGGACAGACAGACAGACAGACAAAAAAGGAGGACCGGACAAAATGGTCCCTACGACCAATAACAGCCACATATATATCATTAGATAGGCATTTTAATATAGAGCAATAACTTCTATGGCGATTGGTTTCAAATTGCTGTGTGAAAAAAGTTATGGCGTTATATGTATAGTAGGACGTACTGGACGCTATATAAAGGGACACATTATCTACCATCCAGTCCCTACGTTCCTAGTACGTCGTACCAAACATCGCCACAACTTTTTCCACACAGCGAGTTGAAATGAGCCGCCACAGTAGTTATTGTAATTCATTAAAATACCTATATAATGGCATATGTGTGGTTGTTATTGGTTCTGGGACCAGCTTCCATACATCTTTGCCGATTCTCCTTTACTGATTGCATTTTTGGCATCAGTATCGATCACCATTCATCCTCCAATATTAATTTTGAATGTATTTTCAATGTACAGAATTGACCTCTCTACAGTTTTATTATAAGTATATAGAAGATATGTATGTATTTAGAAATATATAAGTATGTTCGTCAGTTGTCTAGTACCCATAACACAAGCTCGGCTTAGCTTGGGACTAGATGGCGTTGTGTGATAGTTGTGGAATATTATTATTAAAATCGATTGAATTCCTGGACCTCACACTAGGATTCCCTGTGTAATGTTGTGAGATCCAGACTACTTCGTTCCGTTTACATTTTAGTAGAATAAGTTACTTACGTTAACTTAATAATAGGTACTTACATTATTTAACTTAAAAATAGGTACATACATTCTTTAACTTAACAGTAGGCATAAAAAATAATGAAACACAACATTGTGGTTTAATTTGTGTCAGTTGTATTGGTGCTTATGATATAGGTACGTAAGTGTGTATGTTTATCATCATAAACATACACACTTGTGTACTGATGTGAACTGTGAGTTTTAACTCACACTACTATCTGCTCCAGAATTTCTTGTGCCATTCTCATTCATCACAGAAGACCTCCAGCAACCCACTGAAATAGTTATTTGTTATACAAGAGTGCAAAGTTGCTTTTTAACCGCGTGCTCAATTTTGATGACAGAGCAAGCGAAGGATTCTAAAATTGAATCACGAGTGCAGCGAGTGATTCAAAATTTAGAATCCTGAGCGTTAGCGAGGGAATCAAAAGAGCAAGAGGTGAAAAATCTTTGCACTCGAGTGCAACACGTAACTTTTCATCCCATCTCAGCGAGGAAATGACTAAATATGCAAAAAAAAAGCATTTCAATCACAAGATACTTTTATTTCAGTTTCGGGTTAGAGATATCTTTATTTCCCATAAGAAAGAAATTTCACTTACATGAGAAATATTTACATGATCAAAAAAAAACATTGTTACGTACAGATTTGGTAAGAAGAGAAAAAAAAATAACACAATTAAAACAAAACAGAAATAATTAAAAAGTGTAGGATATTCGCTAATAAATTGAACACAGCTAAAATGTAAACACACACGGAACGCGCGCAACTAGATGTGGCATGTAATGTACTAAGGTGCGCTCGTTTTATTTTTATTAAATATATGTAATTTTAAGTGTTTTTTAAACATTGACATCGTCTTTACATTTTTTATGTTATTTGGTAGTTTATTGTACAGTTCAGCACCCTCGTACATCACATTTTTTTTGCCATAGCCAGTTCGTGGTGAGTGTAATTGTATGTCATTTGCATTTCTGAGTCTAATTTTGTGTATTTGATGTTTCTTTGTGAAATGTATTTGTGTGTGAATGCTTTTATTAAGTATTTTTCTTATCAAGATGCAAGTATTATATATATATGTTTGTGATATGTTCATTAACTTCGTTTCATTGTATATTCTTTGTGTTGGTGTACTGTAGTCATAATGGAAGAGTGTCTTGATTAACTTATTTTGTGCTCTTTGTAGTTTTTCAATATTGGTTTTGGCCGCTGTGCCCCATACTTCAATTAAATAGTCCAGGTGAGGTTTTATAAGAGTGTTATATATAGTGTAGCGAACTTGCCGTGGAAGACATCGGACAACACTCCGTAGGGCTCCCGTGAGTGAAGTCAGCTTAGACTTAACCCTCTCCATGTGTGGCTTCCAGTTCAGGTGGTTATCTAAAATTAATCCCAGGTACTTTTCGTGGTCAACTTTCTTTATAGGTTGGTTATTTATGGTTAATTGTGGGTGGTGTGGTAGTTTTTTATTTTTTGCCGCAAAAATGATGTAGTTGGTTTTGGCTACATTTATTGTGAGTAGATTGCACTGAAACCACACATTTAAAAGATGTAGATCACCCTGAGCGTCACTCACAACAGCGTCTATAGAGTGTCCAAAATAAAATAAAGCTGTATCGTCGGCGTACAGCGATACATCGCCCTTAAGTCCAACTTCATGAATATTGTTTATGTAGATTAAGAATAATAAGGGTCCCAAAATTGATCCCTGCGGAATGCCAAAACTCACAGTTTTAGGACTGCTTTGAGTATCGTTAATCTTAACCACTTGGGAACGATTTGCCAGGTAGGATTTAAAGATATCAAGGGCACTACCAGTGACACCAATGTCATTTAGTTTTTTTATTAACAGTTTGTGACTTATTGTGTCAAATGCCTTTTTCAGGTCAATGAAAATACCTAATGCTATTTGCTTTTTGTCAACACTTAGTTTAATTTTTGTTATTAGATCTATTGTTGCAGAAAGTGTGTTAGATTTTGGCCTAAAACCGTATTGTTTATTAAAAAGGAAGTTTTGTTTTGTTAGATATTCATCAAGGCGGTTGTACAAAACACGTTCGAAAATTTTAGAAAGAACCGGCAAGACTGAAATTGGACGATAATTTCCTGGATCCGATTTACTTCCACTTTTGTAGATGGGGCTGACTTTGGCAGTTTTGAGGCTGTCGGGAAAAGTACCAAGCAATAAATGTTTATTTATACAATTTGTAAGTTCATCTAGTATTAAGTCTTTTACGCATTTGATTGATTTTGTGTTTATACCGTCTAAGCCAGAGCTAGTGTTTAGTTTTAAGTTGTCAATTATTTTTTCTATTTCATTTATGGTGCATGGTCGTATTTGTGAAAGTGTGTCCGAGGTTCCAATTGCCTGCGTTCCTTTAGTATGGGTTAAATTATTGTGGTATTGATTGGGAATTTGACTAGCCAGAACTGATCCTATGTTTGAAAAAAAATCATTAAAACACTCACAAATATCAGTCTGATCAGTCAAAACACCAGATGGCACAAGGAGTTTACTCGGTGCTTGTGACTCTCGGGCCTTATTTCTAGAGAGATCATTTATAAGATTCCACATTTTTTTTGGATTTTTCTTGCATTGATCAAAAGCATTTTGGTAATAAGCACTTTTGGTTTGTTGTATAACTTGACTGACTTTATTTCTTTGGTTTATAAATTGTTCCTGCAATAATTGGTCATTCACTTTTTTCTTATGCGTGTTCCATAGTATGTTTCTTTTATTTATTAGGTTTATAATTGTTTTGCTTATCCAATCTTGCTTGGGTGGATTCAGTATTTTATATTTTGTTATTTTACTGCTATTGATACTGGATAATAGTTTTTGTTCAAGTAGTTGGTATGGGTCATCTTCGTTGGTAGTATTCCAATCTCTCACAGTATTGTACAGCTTTTCATAATCTATAGCTTCATATTTTACTCTTCTAGGTGGTTCTGGTGCATATTTTTTAACTTCTAAGTATATTTGGTTATGATCCGACATAGCAGTTGCAATAATAGCAAGGTGGAACTTGGTGTCTGCAAGGTTTGTACAGACATGATCAATTATACTTTTCGTTGTGGCGGTTTCTCGGGTACAATAGTTCTCCTCAACTTTGTTGAGAAGTCTATAGCCAGTAGTTTGTAGTTCCTCTTTGTATTTAATAGTTGTCTGATCCAAATTTAGCACATTAATATTGAAATCCCCCAGTATTATAACTCTTCTCCGCTTATGCAGTTGCTTGGTGTATGTTTCAAGGAAGTTTTTGAAATTAGAAGCGTTTGGTTTACGATAGATGCCAGCTATGTCAAGGGAATACTTTTCAAGATGTATCCAGACGTAGTGGTTGTCATTCTCGCATAGTTCTTGAATTAAGTGGTGTTTTAAGTTGTTATGAGCGAAAATTGATACTCCACCACCTCTTGCGCTTTGTCTGTAATTGTAGTAATGTGTATAGCCAGGAATTTGAATTATTTTAGCTTCATCATCACTTTTTATCCATGTTTCAGTCAGTATAATTATGTGTACGGTACTACGAAAAGATTCCACGACACACTTTAGTTCGTCCAATTTCCCTGGTTTAACGATACTGCGCACATTTGCATATAAGAATTTTATAGATTTGGTGCTTGTGGTAATATCGTCGTAGTTATCAATTATTTGGTAAGTAATTTCTTTAGCGTGAGAGTTTTGATTATAGCTGGTGTCTTTTGGCGTCAGTTTTTTGCAGGCATTTGAATTATCTTGGGCACACCCCTCACATACCTTATTGTTAAGTTGTTCTCGCCATTTTCAGATCGGCTCATAAGTTCTCCCTTTAGCTTCTTCAGAAAATCTTGTTGTTGGGGTGTCTGATCCGAGTATATTTTAATATTGTCAGTATTAGCATCGTTTTTGCCACGTAAGATAGATATTGACGTTTCTGATGATTTAAAGCATACTTTTAAAGGACGATTTTTGTTGGGGTTATATTTCCCGAGACGGAAAATTTTCTCAGGTAAGCAGTTCACACCTGTCATCCTTATAATTTTAACAGCTTGTTCCATGTCCATATCTGTTCGTTCGTCTTTAGATACTGAGACTGGCTCTTCGATTCCAACGATTATGACATTTTTGCTCCTTATTTCACGTTCTTTGACCTCCGTCAAAATAGATTCATAGGCGTCTAACGTTACTAGCGATGGTGGAGTGGACTTTGAGTTCTCATTAATGGTGTCAATTTCAGATTGCATTTTTTCTAGCTTTTTGTCAGTGGCAATGGCTTTTAATTGTACTTCTGAAATATCGGATTTCATTATGTTTTGTTCCATGACAAGATTATTTAAGGTAATTTTTATGTCGTCCACTTTTTCTTTTATTGTAGAAATATCCCCACTTACTTTATCCATAAATTCTTTTTGATTGGTTGTTATAGTGGCCATCATTTTTAATATTTGCTCTCGAAATTCGCTTAATTCTTCCTTAATGTCGTCGGTAAACTTTCGCTTATTACGGAACGTAACCTGATTAGGGCTATTCAGAAAACTTGGTACTGTTTCACTACTCAACAGATTTGGTTCTGAGCCACCCAGGCCACTTCCAGGAGGTGATCGTGTCACACTCATGATCTGTGTCACAATACCACTCGTGGAGCAAGTTGCGACAGCGATTGAGCGAGTGAGTAAAAAAATAATGAGCCCGTCTCTTTTCCCCGAGGGGGTGAAGAGCGGTTACCTTGCTTGGATGTTGTGTTTCTTCGCAGCAAAGGTTGTAAGATCCCACACTTAGTTTATCTGACTTAGAAACTTGAGTTACACGATTATAAGTATTATATTCGGTTAATGGGTACTCCAAGTAACTTTACTATTTTGCAAAAATTGTTTATAACACGTCTGCACTGTACGCGGTCCGCAGACGAACCAGTTTAGGTATTAACATTTATTATGTACTACATTATGATAGGTAAGTATTACAGAATAATCTTTAAATTATTTCAAATGATACTTAGGTATAATTAAAAAAAAATTGAAAGTAACGTTGCTACAGTTACTTAAGTCGAGTGTAATATTTTTGTTAGGTACTGTAATGTTGGTGACGTGAAAAGTAAAATGGCGCGTGCAAAGCAAATTAAAAAAAAAGTATATCAAGAAGGTTCCGAGTCTAAGTTTTACAAATTAGAAAAAGGTTGAATGATAAATTCGGCACCATGGAGATAGAAGTAAATAGATTTTATTTTATCTCCATTATTATAGAACATTGAATAATCTTAGTTTAAGAAAAATTGTGTTGTTCACATTCCCATATAGTCAAAGTTTGCCACAGGAAGAAAATAGGTTTAATAGGTAAATAGGTTTATTTAATAATAATCTATTTCATTTAATTGATACCAATCATTTTGTTGGCAAAAATTTGTTTTTGACAACAGATACATATAATATTGTTAAGTACTATCTCTCTAACTATCACAAAAGACAGATAGCTGTGTCGCTATCATATTTTCTTTGTATTTCAGCCAAGACTTTGGCTAAACAACTTGCTTCTTTTGAGCAATGCACTGACATGTTAAACTATTCTGCCAATGACTTGGCAGCAATTAGTGACATTAATTCTCATTTAAATTAGAAAGTAAGACAATAGAGGCTACCTCTTGCAAAAATGTAAGGATGGCAAATGAAAAATCAAATAATAATGTAAATGAATTAAATAGTATCAACCTGGTGCATCAAAACATTCAAGGGTTTTTGAACAAAGATTTAGAAGTAGATTTATTCCTGAACTGTAACAATATAGATATTATTTGTATGACAGAACATTGGCTTAAAAGCCACCAGCACGCGTAGCATGACCACCGTAGAAAGGGGTTTTGTCGACGGACGATTAGACAAAGTAACGTTTCGGGTACACAGTACGACAGCAGCAAAGTAGAAAAAGTCAACTGCACTTTTGACATGAAATATCTATAGGCGAGAGTAAACCTAAATATTGGCGTGGTGAGCGTGGCCACGCACAGTGGCCCATACTGAAAATTTGTGGACTTAGGCAACAAAGTTTCAATATCGATGCGATTTTTTTCTATGTGATAATTAACATATTAATATATTATTAATACGTTATTTTTGATTATACCATATTTATTTCCTTTCGTAAAGCATGCTTTATAAATATTACCTTTCAAAATATATTTTTTTGTTTTGCCTTGTGTCGCAGGTTCGCTAGGCTACACTTCTCAAGGTCAGTCTTTGGATGGGTGACCATTTACTTTATGTGTGGCGTTTTATCGCAGGTTCGCAAGGTTAAGCTGCATTTCGCAAGGTCAGCCTTTGGATGGGTGACCATGTAGTTTTTGTTTTGCCTTGTGTCGCAGGTTCGCTAGGTTAAGCTACACTTCTCAAGGTCAGCCTTTGGATGGGTGACCATTTACTTTATGTTGGCGTTTTGTCGCAGGTTCGCAAGGTTAAGCTGCATTTCGCAAGGTCAGCCTTTGGATGGGTGACCACGTAGTTTTTGTTTTGCCTTGTGTCGCAGGTTCGCTAGGTTAAGCTACACTTCTCAAGGTCAGCCTTTGGATGGGTGACTATTTACTTTATGTGTGGCGTTTTGTCGCAGGTTCGCAAGGATAAGCTGTACTTCGCAAGGTCAGCCTTTGGATGGGTGACCATGCAATGTTTGTTTTGCTTTTTGTCGCAGGTTCGCTAGGTTAAGTTATACTTCTCAAGATCAGCCTTTGGATGGGTGACCATTTAGTTTGTGTGGCAAAATCTGTTTACCCAGTCGAAAGTATGAGGTAACAAACGTAAAAAAAATACAGTCAAGTTGAGAACCTCCTCCTTTTTTTGAAGTCGGTTAAATATAATTCTGAGTCGAATCATGTCGATGAGTAAATTTTATAAAACACTTTTTATAAAATTTACTCTTCGACATGATTCGACTCCACCGTCGAACTGCCGTCGTACTGTGTACCCGAAACGTTACTTTATCTATTCTTCCGTCGATAAAATCCTTTTCTACGGTGGTCATGCTACGCGTGCTGCTCATGTTCAATTTTAGTAACCACCAGGTTGGTAGTTCGTTCAACAGAGTAAATGCCATACATGGTGGCTCATTAATTTTAGTTAATAACCAGCTTAAATTTAAAGACCGTACAGATATTGTGAGCCTCTCTGTTGAGCGAACAATTGAAATAGCCTGTATAGAATTGGAGCAGTTCATTGTATTAAGTGTGTACAGACCTCCTTCAGGATTATATGATTGTTTTGAAAAGGTCATGGATGAAGTGTTACACAAAATCTGTAATTCAAATAAGTCCATCATCACTTGTGGTGACTTTAATGTTAATTTGTTAGAAAAATCTGGATTGTGCACTAAAATTATAAGTTTGTTTCAGTCATACAATCTTGCTAACCAATTTTTGGAGCCCACTAGAATAACTGCCACTAGTGCCACTTGCTTAGATAATATTTATACCGATGTTAAACCAATCCACAAAGAAATTATAAATTTATTAGACTCAGACCATTGTGGACAATTGATCACTATCCAAAATGTAAACAAAAAAGTAACTAAAAAAGATATCACTGATAACCCAAAAACTACTAATCGTTTGGAAAGATTTAAAACTAAACTTTCGAGTAAACTACCACTTTTGCCCACTAATGATGACCCTAACGAACAATATAATATTTTTTTTTAAATGTATTGCACACAATTTGATAACACATTCATACCTAAGACATTATCGGTTAGTAGTAACGCATCTTTCAGTGACTGGGACTACATTGGGGTGGACTACATTGGTATACATAAAAGTAGAAAACGACTTTATGAATTGTATGATGAACGGACATGTATAAACACTGTTGAATTTAATTTGTATGTTAAGAATTATTCTAAATTATTTAAAAAAGTTTGTAGTACTGCCAAGTCACATTATTTGAGTTCAAAAATAAAAAATAGCAGTAATGTAATTAAAATGACATGGAATATCATTAATAGCGAAACGGGAAGGTCATGCAATCGAAATAGTGATTACAGTCTTGTCATTGATAACAGTATAATTAAATCGGATTCTCAAGTCGCCGCGGCCTTTGAAAATTTCTTTGCAGAGATTCCCAAATCAATTACTAACTCTCTAAACTCATCACCGACTGCCGCAGAGTCCTTACTTAAAGAAAACGTGCCTGTATGTGATAATGAATTTCATTTCCAATATATCACCTCTACAGATATCATTAAAACCTTTCACTCGTTAAATATTAAAAAGACCGCCGATCTATGGGGTAATTCTGTGGAAGTTGCTAAGTCTATTATAAATATTGTAGCACCTACTTTAGCTGTTATTTTTAATAATTTTATTGACCATGGTGAGTTTCCTGATCTTATGAAAAACAGTAAAATAATACCTTTGTTTAAATCGGGTAGTACATCAGACCCCACTAATTATAGACCTATTTCAGTGCTACCTACCTTTAGTAAAATTTTTGAAAAACTTATTCTAAATCAATTGCAACGATTTTTTAATAAACATAATTTATTACATAACAAACAGTTTGGTTTTACAAGGTTTCGTTCGACTACCGATGCCGGAGTTGAACTTTTAGGACATATTTATAATGCATGGGAGGATAAGTGCGATGCTTTGGGCCTTTTTTGCGATTTGTCCAAGGCATTTGATTGTGTTCTTCATGAAACATTGATCAGGAAACTTCACCACTACGGAATCCGGAACGCCTCTCTGGATCTTCTTACTTCGTACTTAAGTGATAGGATTCAGAGAGTTGACGTCAACGGAAAAAGATCACCTGGATCTGTAATTAGAATGGGGGTCCCCCAGGGCTCAATTTTAGGCCCATTTTTATTTCTTATTTATATTAATGATTTACCTTACCTCATAAAGGATAAACATGATATAGTATTGTTTGCCGACGACACTTCACTTTTATTTAAACTCAAACGTCAGCAGCTAGTTACTGACAATGTAAATAGTGCCCTTGCAAATGTAGTTAACTGGTTTAATGTTAATAATCTACTTCTAAACGAGAAAAAAACGAAATGTATTAAGTTTACGATACCTCATGTTAGACAAGTAGAAACTAGTGTTCTCATAAAGAATGAAGAGTTGAAACCCGAAGATACCACAGTATTCCTAGGCATAACTCTGGATAGCAAGCTTCAGTGGGGCCCTCATGTAGAAAAATTGTCAAAAAAGCTTAGCTCTGCAGCATACGCGGTTAGAAAAATTCGTGATTTAACTGATTTAGAGGCAGCCCGTTTAGTTTATTTTAGTTATTTTCACAGTGTGATGTCGTACGGTATTCTATTGTGGGGAAATGCCGCCGACATTCAGACAATTTTTGTTTTACAAAAAAAGGGCAATTCGTTCAATTTATAAATTAAGTCCCAGACACTCCCTCAGAGATAAATTTAAAGAGATTAATATAATGACTGTGCCTTCTCAGTATATTTATGAAAATCTTTTGTATGCACATAAAAATATTAATCTCTTTAAAAGATACAGTGATATCCATAATGTTAATACTAGAAACAAAAACAAATTTGTTATTCCTACAACCAGGCTCAAGAAAATAGGTGGCTCCTTTAGATGCCAATGTATACGTTTTTATAATAAACTTCCCAGCCTCATTCAAGAACTAAACTTAAATAAATTCAAATCTTTTATAAAGCGGAAACTATGTCAAAAAGCCTATTATACTGTCAAAGACTATATTGAGGATAAAACTGCTTGGGATTGAGCTGCTCCAATAACTGCAATGAATGTTGATTTTATATATTATTTTGCTAGTTTATTCTGATTTTATTTTGATATTTTTGATATATTTTTTTTTCTTTTTTACAGCCACATGTATATTTACTATATGTACATATTGTTTTAACTACTGTGAATTTGATGACTATGTGGGTCATTATTTTACTTTCGATTTTGGTCTGGCAGTTTGAGTAATTTGTGCGACCTACCCAAATGTCCTTTCTTTGGTATTGTTCGTCGAATCGTTGGGCTCCTTAAGTTCCGAGTTGAGCTGCACGATTATTGACAAATGCGTGCACTGACTGGACAGGTCCACTCAAATCTGTGTGGTTATTTCCTCTAAAGACCATTTCAGACAGCGACTAACATGGTCATCAAGTGATTAGACCGAGATCCTTTCCGGATTTTTCATATACACATTATTTACTTTTATCATATTGTTTAATCATTGTGAATGTGAAGACTGTGTGGGTATGTTTCTTCTTTTCTTTTATCTTTCTTTACTTGTCAAGTATGTTGTAATTATGATCTGGCAGGTTGAGTAATTTTTGCGGCCTACCCAAATGTCCTTTCTTTGGTATTGTTCGTCGGATCGTTGAGCTTCTCAAGTTCTGAGTTGAGCCGCACGATTAGTGACAAATGCGTGCACTGACTGGACAGGTCCACTCAATCTGTTTGGTTCTTTCCTCTAAAAACCATTTCAGACAGCTACCTACATAGTCTTCACATAATGTTACCAATATTATGTCTGGACTTTAAAAGAGACTGTGACCTCTGAGTTTGTTTCGGCCTTTCTTCTCAGAGTAGTCAGATAGGAAACGCCGACCTCATCTAGCTCAAAAAAAATATTATTGACTTGTAAAAGTGTTTGTACAAACCTACTTACAGAAATAAAATCATTTATCATTTATCATTAACGATGTTTTGAATTCACAAACTTAGTGCACACGATGTTCTAAATTCAATTTACTTTATCCTCTAGTGGATAAAAACGGCTTTTCCACTCAGATATTGAAGATTAAAAATACTCTTTCCGAGATGGTGGGATGAAAATGTCATTTTCATTGACATTTCTGGACTAAAATAATGTAGCAACATAATAATAGGTATCGAAACAGTAAAATACCTCTCCATATCCTATTTTTCTCACAACATAATATGTAATAATGGCGAGCCTATTGGCATAAGGCACAAATTTAGACTCCGGGCTGCCATTGAGAAATTCCAAATGGAAAAACCCAATAACTATTTGGCCTACTGGGCACCGAACCCAGGACATCGCTCATGCTCAGCAGAGAACGTTTCTGACAACTCGACCAACAAGGCAGTTCATTTTATTTCAGTTTCCATTTAATCCATTCACGTGATCACAATACATTTCGCAATATACTCGTATATTATTTGTGTATACGTATATCGCATGGCCAGCTTCCCTTTTGCAGTCTCATTGTTTCACAGTGGACATTGAATCTGATATCGTGATAATAGGTTTTCCAGGAATAACAATAGTAGGTAAGGTAGGACAGTAAAGAATGCCTATGGTATTAAAGGTAAACGCATACTCGTCCGCGCCGAAGGATTCCAGTATTCCATGTGAATGAAAAGTTTTCAAATTTTTCGGGCGATTCATTCGCTTCGGCGCAAATAAAGGTCATAATTATAACAGCCTTAGAGCAGTAACAGGAAAATTTTATCGGCTTGCTTCCAACGCACCGTCAGCAAGGAGACCGCATGCTTCTTCTGGCACGCCACCGATGAGGTGACAGCTGAACAACAGTTCACGTGCCGCTTACTAGTTGCTAGCTCACGCTTCATGAGTGAGTGTTAGAATTTCAGGCAACGGGGAGAAAGCCGTGCGTGCGGCACGAGGAACACTCATGGGTGGCGAAGCGCCCGGGCATGTACTCCGCTTGCAGGCGTTTCTTCGCCGAGAAGCGGACTACTAGCTTGAAGCGCGCGGTCAACACTCCGCCTGAGAGAACTCAATGAAAATTTATTCACTGTGTCAGAGCGGTGCTGTTATAATTAATAATGACCTTTATTGAGCGAGAATTCATAGGATTTTTTATATAAGTAGGTAATAAAAAATTCGGCTCCTTCGTTGCGTTCGGCTCTGATAATTGTGCGTTTACCTTTAGTCTACCTTTGTACCATGCTTTTGCGCATAAAAGATTAAATAAATGTAGCTGAGCAGCCGCTTTTGAGCTATAAATATTTGATGTATTTGGCTCGAGGGTAGTATATTAATATTTTCCCATGCCGGAATTAACGGAATGAGCAAATAATATTCAGGAAATACAAGTAACATTTATTTGGCGTAAAGATTATTACTCGGCATCCTTGAATTGCAATATAAACTCATTCCTTTATGAGTGCCATTGCCATTATTTTGAGCAAGCCAAAATGTGAAATAGTTAGGAGGGACTGACCTTCTGGCGCTTATTGAAGCGCTAGCTAGAATGGCCTGTTAGCGCGCTAATGTAAGTATTTCTTTCGTATTATTAAAACAAATACACATTTCGGAATTGTATACGTTATCGAAAACATGATGAAGTTTTGTTATTATAAAAAAAAAACTAATCTTCTTTTTAGCATGTCGATAGCAATCTATATATCCCAGAATTTGGTTACGAGCTTAGCACTTTGAGTAACGTCTATCAACTCCTGTAGCGTGCAAACAATAGGACATGCTGGACAAGATATCAAGTGCCGAAATGTTTGTGGGATAGCACCACATTTACACTCCAGGCGGAGTCATCTGTGAATCCCCACCTGATCAGGTTTTCTTTACTTCGGCCTACCTGAGTCCGGAGTCCATGTAAAGACTTCCACGTGTTCAAGTGCGAGATATTCGGCAGGTGGAACGAAAAGATTTGGTAGGGAAGCACCATGTCCCCACAGGCTTAGTATTTCCTTAGACCGTTCGCCAGAAAGTGGGAGGACACTTCAAAAAGCTGTTGAAAAAAACTCGATGACTTTCCGTGAAATGTTTTCGTCGTACTAAGGGTTTTTTTTTTACTTAGATTACTCTTTTTATTACGTTGACGCTCATTATTCCCTTACTGGTTAATCGTGTTGGGGCACTACATATTAATATCAAATATTGCCAAGAGCCGTTGTGCCATATAACAACTGAAACTACCCATGTGAGCTTAGGACACACTTTTGTTGAATGGTTTAAACATCACAATATGACAGTAAAAGCTTAAAATACTATCCATGGTGACACAACAGTATGCTCTTCCTTGTATTAGTATAAAAAATATAATGCTGCAATGCGTACTGATTATATGCCAGTCAAAGTTTGAAGTCGACAGACGTATCGTTGTATTACAATAGTTTATGCAAAGAGAAAGTCGAGAGGTTTTCTGCCCGTTATCGTGTTAATAGGAAACTACAAATAATCATGTTCCTAAAGTGCACGATTTATACAGTGGATACTTAAATATTTTACATATTAATTGCATAACTAAAGGTCAAGTAACAACGATGCAGCAAGGGATGAAGCGAACGCAATTATTTCACACTAGCTGCTGCCCGCGACTTCGTCTGCGTAAATGTCGGTTATCGCGGACGCAGACAAAGTCACGGAATAAAAAGTAGCCTATGTCCTTTCTCAGGCTCTAAACTATCTGTGTACCAAATTTCATTTAAATCGGTTTAGTAGTTTTAGCAGGAAAGCAAGACAGACAGACAGAGTTACTTTTGCATTTATAATATTACTAGCTTTTGCCAGCGGCTTTCCCCCGCTTGGAGGTCGGAAATTATCCCGCGGGAACATACTACCGGGATAAAAAGTAGCAAATGTCCTTTCTCAGGCTCTAAACTATCTGTGTACTAAATTTCATTTAAATCGGTTCAGTAGTTTTAGCAGGAAAGCGAGACAGACAGACAGACCGACAGACAGATAAAGTTACTTTTGCATTTATAATTTTAGTGTGAATATATTGTGGATAGTGTGGATTACGTTTCGTTCCCTTGGTACGTCTTATAATGAAAGTGATATTCATTTCGAGTGTGTTTTGCTATTAGGCTGTTGGTTAGGGCTTGTGTATATAAACACATCCATGATAAAATTAGAATAAAACTACAAAATGTTAATAGGAACAAGTTTATTATGCCTAATATTAAGTACATCTTCTACTCCTTCTTCTTTGGCAAGAATATTATCAAGACAACCACGACTGAAACAAAAAAAAACATTATCAATAACTGCAACAGTGATCTAAATGATACCGAACGTCGTCTCCCAAACGTGACGGTTCCCTCAAACTGGGGGACACTGTCCAAACAATATTTTACTAGTGGAATATTAATGAATAAGCCAAGAGGTACAGCAGCAGTGTCCTCTTGGAAATATAATATGCTTACGAATACTCAAAGGCTTATAGAACAATCGAGTAGGTAATATTACCTCATAAGTACCTTTACGAAAAATATTTCTGTACCATTTTCGGAATATTGAAAACAAAGGATTTTACAATGTAAAAGTTATTAACGTTAATATGAAAATATTGGTAATTCTTTCAATAGGTAATCTCAACTGAACAATTTATTTTCTTTATGTTTGACATAATATTATATGTTCCAAATAAAATCTAACTATTTCCAATCCCCCAAATTAGAAGTCTGGCTGAAAACGCAGTGATCCAATCCAGATTTATGCGTAATTGGAGCCAGGGACGCCGCATCGTAGGTACTAACCAAAATGCAGCACTCTAGCTTAGCAAAATGTGACGTAATATCATGATGCAAAATAGCACTTAGACGGTCTAGCTTCTAGGTAGAAAATATTTTACATGGACTTGTGAACTAGCTTGTATTAACAGCTGCTGTGCTGTCAACGTGATAAGCTGGTTGAAAACCAACCTCATTTAGATTTTACAGTAACTTTAATTCTACTTTTTTGAGTCTATTAACGGCAGCTTTCTCCTGGCTATCTTGATCAATAATCTCATTGTAAGACCTATTTCTTGCAATAAAGGCATCATCAATAAAAATACTTATACCATTTCTTATAACGACCAAAAAAAAAACATTCGTATCTTATAAAGTCAGGGAAATTAATTGTTACGCAAATTGATTACGTATAAAAATTGTCTGTGTGTATTCAAATCACAAAACTGCTGCACTGGTTGACGTCATCATGTCATCGCGGGCTGTAACCTAGCAACGTAGAGAAGTAGATGTTCACAAGAGAAACAAAGTTCCTATAAATACTTTCAATGGGAAACTTACATGACATCATTGAAGCCATCGTGTAGAAGGGAATGGAGCAACCCATGGCCAGAAGAATGGGGAAAGCAACGTTGCTGACCAACGTGCCCATTCGAGCCATCAGCATTACCAGAGAAAGAGATAAGGCCCTGTTGGAAAGAAAAATGTAAATGATGATAGAATAAAACTCAGTCTAACGTAGCCAATGGCTGGACCTATAGGCCTCTCCCATGCTGCACCACAGCATCCAGATTATCCCAGTCACCTTTTTGAGGCATTTTATCATACTCAGATTAAACTCTGTGTGCCAAATGTCATCCGAATTCGTTAAGCCGTTTTTGCGTGATTGAGCAACAAACATCCAAACATACAAACCTTCACATTTACAATACTAATAGGATACAAGTATGGAAGTAAGTTGTTCCGTGTGTTGCTGGACGAAAAAAATTGCACCTTCTTATTTCTTCCCGTGGTTGTCGTAAGAAGCGACTAAGGGACTTATAAGAGAATGGGCAGCAGCGTTCTCTATGCATTATACCACCATAATGCGATCGCTAACCCGTCTGCCAAGCGTGGCTTTTATGGCATACCTCTAAAATTACGAAAGACGGCTTTTGGCTGAAATAATAAGACACCTTGTTGTTACAATATTTAAGACGTTTTTACCTCATAGCAGTTGGAATGACATCAATCAATACGACTTGAACCAAACTCTTCATTGTCTGCGTCACTGCTACGTTCACAGAGAACAATGCGACCATCATGGTCTTCGAATTGGACCATCTCAATCCAAGCAAGGATGTTGTAGACATCAAGCCTCCGATGAAGAGCAGGACCTTCTTCCCCACTTTGTTCACGACGACTCCACTTATGAAGTAGGGCAGTAAGCTGACAAGACCTATGATTATGCTGTTTATGTAAGTTTCTGCGCCGCTAACGTGCTGTAAAAAGAGAACAGATATATTTTGTAGCTGATGACGACGGTATTTTAAGCCGTTGCATTGTTAGAGGCTTCCTATCTTGGTGTTCAAATGGTTGTTTGATTGGAGTCTTTCCAGTACTACCCAGTTACTGGGTTGTGGAAGTCAGATACTCACTCCATGTAAAACAAACAAGAGTATTCAGTTGCATCCTGTCATATTGGAAGCCGGCCCCGATAAATAAATGAGAAAAGGCACGCAGATTGATTAACTTGGCTTACTGTATGGCCCACTTGCACGTTTAGTCCGGTTAATTGTAAAGTTGGTAAACTCTAAGTTAGTAGTTAACATTTTTACTCTTACTACACGTTGCGCTACTAAACAGTAACACCGGGTTAGCTTACCAGGAGTAACTGTTTTTTACAATTTCTATGCCCTTATTTGTAGTCCGACCAAAAATAAATGAGAGAAAAATTTCCACTATACTACGATGCGCAATACTTTCTTGTCTCTGCATTTTATAACATAAGATTTCGTTTTAATCATATTGTTAGTACTCGTTGTTTCCAAAGAGATTTAGTTTACTGATAAACAAGATAAAACATTCTAACAGTATGTGGTCATTAGCTCTAGAGCAGTCTTTCCCAACGTGGGCGATAACGCCCCCTTGTGGGCGCTGCAGGCCTAAAGGGGGGCGGTAAGAGACCCAAAAAAAAAGGGGGCATTGTGTAGGGCTTTGGGGTTGATTTATAATTTCATTTACCTAGCTAGGAAGACTCTTAGACACCGACTGAGCTCTCGACTCTCGACTACATCTTGTGAACATCAACTAATATTAATTAAGATATAGCTCAAACTCGGTTCGATATAAAAGACCGCGGGCAATCATGTTTTAACAAGTTTTTGTTAAATAATCCGAATTGTACATTCCTATACCAATCGGCTGGTTCTATAATACTTGTTCTTGCTTGTCGAGTATGCACGTTTGTCTTATTCCTGTTGGTGCGTGCTGCTTATGCAATCCTATATAAACGACGTAAATTTATTTTATTTTCATTTGCGGTTTCGCGCATAATAGATAAGCAGTACTTGATTTCAACACTTACGTATTTCTTAAAACAAAACAATGTCGGAAGTAGAAAAGAAGAGACGGCAATACTCTGCGGAATATATTAAATTCGGATTTATTGAAAATCCCACAAATCCGTCGTCGCCTTTGTGTCTTCTATGTCTAAAAACATTTTCGAACGAAGCAATGAAGCCTTCAAGACTGCAAGATCATTTGAATAAAATGCATCCAGATAAGACAGAAACGAATGTAGCATATTTTCAAGACCTAGAGAAGAAGCATAATACTCAGCCAAGTGTATCAAAACTATTTTCGGCGGCTGCTAAGCAAGATGACGACGGACTTCGAGCTTCGTACTTTATCTCTTTGTTAATTGCTCAAAAAGGCAAACCACACAACATCGGAGAAGACTTAATTTTGCCAGCAATAAAGGAAGTAATAACTACTGTGCTTCATAAACCGGCCGCAGATATTATCCGAAAAATTCCTTTGAGTAATAATTCTGTGCAAAGACGAATTGATGAAATGGCTGAAAACATTGAAGAATCATTGTGCAATCATCTGAGGACTAGTCAATTCTCAATTCAGCTCGATGAGTCCACTTTACCAACTAATGAAGCGTTGTTGCTATCTTACGTGAGGTTTATTAAAGATGAGAAAATACGTGAAGAACTATTGTTTGCCAGAAATTTGGAGACAGATACAAAAGGCGAAACCATATCCAATACATTGGAAAAGTTTTGTGAAGAGAAAGAGATTCCTTTGAAAAATATTATATTAGTTGCTACGGATGGCGCTCCGGCTATGACAGGGCGCCATAAAGGCTTCATAGCATACTTAAAGAATAAAATTCCAGATGTCCTTGCTATACATTGCGTTATTCATAGACAACATTTGGTTGCTAGAAACTTAAGTGAACGACTATTTCAATCACTGCAATATGTCATCAAAGCAGTCAAAAAAATCCGTAGCAGCTCTTTGAATGATAGATTATTTCATCAGCTTTGTGTTACTAATGACGAAGATTTCAACCGTTTGTTGCTTCATACTGAAGTTCGTTGGCTGTCAAGAGGCAATTGTCTGATTCGATTTTGACAACCTATTTGACTCTATGATAGAGTTCTTGGAAACTAAAGATACAGAACTGCGCAACAAGCTCATAACATCAAAGAATGATATAGCTTACATGACAGACCTGTGTTCAACGACATGAACCTCCAACTGCAAGGCGATGAACTAAATTTAATTAAAACAAAAAATGTCGTTGCTGCTTTCGCAGCCAAACTGCTTCTGCACAAAAAGAATATGGGCAGACGTGAGTTTCACAATTTTCCGAATTTATCAGTATACTGCAGTAACGACGACTTGTTTGCCTACTGCCAACATTTGGAAAACCTCCACATTGACTTCACCGAACGATACCAGGACATTTTAAACTTGGAAATACCAGACTGGGTGTTGGATCCGTTTTCAAATGTCAACACAGCAATGTCACCTCAGCTGGAAGAAGAACTTATAGAATTGACAACAAACGAAGAAATAAAAATCAAATTCAAAAATGGATATCAAGAATTTTGGCAACAAAAACCGATCCCGCAATTGTACCCTGGATTGTGGTCAATTGATCAACGATTTTTGATAGCATTCCCATCGTCATATTTGTGTGAACGTGGATTTAGTGCTGTGGCAACGCTGCTTACTAAAAAGAGAAATCGTTTGCGTGTTACCGAACGTGGCGACTTGCGGCTGTTTTTGAGTAAATTGGAACCTGATATCAACAAACTTATTTAACAGCATCAGATTCAACCTTCACATTAGTTTTTATATAATAATTGATTATGTTTGTTTTATTTTCAATAAAAGATACTCTGTCCGAATACTATAAAGTTGGGTTTCAATAATCAGTTATAAGTACTTAGCGGTTTTTAAGTATGTTTAAAAAGGGGGGCGTTAAAAAATAATTTATTCTTAAAGTGGGCAGTAGACAAAAAAAGGTTGGGAACCCCTGCTCTAGAGCAAAGTGGCATACGACCACAGCTCTTAGATGAGAATATTTTCTTGTTTCATACTTTTTAGAGCGTGATTTTTCAGTAGTCGGTTTTAGTTTTTGAACTTACTTTTTAGGTATACAATAAACAAAAACAGCGAAATAAAAGACGTAGAAAACACTAATCCTTCTTTGATGTAAATAACAAAAGAAAGGAATGGTTACATTTAGTAAGGAAGACTTTTCCTTAACTATTACTATCTACGTATGTCTGTTATAATAATCAAGGAAAAATCGTTGGCCTGATGAATGAACCGATGTTATCGGTAAACCGGAAGGATAGTAATATTGCCATACGTGTCGTGATATATGGCATTTATAAATGATCAGTGATCAACTTTGGGATATCTCATTTGCTACATTATTGTGACACCAAAAGTAGATTAAGATGGTCGCCATTATGAGAGCAATTTATTTTACCGACAGCTCACCCTTGGGTGGGCACAACTTTAATTCAGTGCCACAGTGGTTTTAAAGTCACATACATTTTCTTGGGTGCATGAGTCCAGCCGATGGCAACCCCTCGACAGGAAGATGTGATCTGTGGTAAGAAGTGCTCAACCCTCTTAATTTCTTTATTGAATCATCAGAGCCTCCCGTTCGGGTACAAGGTACTGTGGCCTACTTGGAAAATCTTAAACAGGCTTCGTACCCAAGTAGGTAGCAGCAAGGACAACCTCCACAAATGGGTGTTCATGGACGCTTCAGACCGCCGGTGTGTGTCCGAAGTCTCTTCATACAGCTCTCCTCCCATGTTACATCGCATGCTGCCACCTACATACGTGAGGACCTAATGGCTGTGTCAGCGAATGGTATTCGCGTTGCTGAATTTTAGGCCAAACTAATTTTGAAAACTGTAGAACTATAGTTGTTTGAATGATTGATGTGAGAAATACTACAAGCTCCAACTACCAGGAAGAGCCCAAGTAACATAACCAACGTCTCGATCTACCAACTGAAGCCTGTTTATACTATGAACGAGCAAGGAAATGATGACACGCTGAGAACAACGAGATCAGGAAGAATAGTGAAACCAGTTGTACGCTTCGCTTGAGGGGGTGTACTGTAGCTGAATATCATTTTCACAGATAAAGTACGGCACGTAGGGTATTTCAAATTATTGTGTCCGAACAAACTTTTTATATGTACCCACTTAGTATTAATTTTTGCAACAGATTTTGCATATAAGGAGCCGACTTTTCGAAATATATTCTTTTCCATACTCAACCTGCCTTTGTGTCTCACCCTCCATAACCTGCGTATCCGACAAGTATATATTATCTGAATTTTTTTCGTGTAATTTTTGTCATTGACACGCTAAGAAGAAGACCGATAGCAAAGTATCACTATGAAACCTTTTGACAGTTCAAATTGATATTAATAATGGTAGTGCCATGACAAATAATGGGAACCATTGTGGTTTCAGAACTAAGACCGCAATACCAAGGGTTGTGTGTAGTTTCAAACTAAACCACGCTGAATTATTGTGGGGAAGCTATTAGTGAAAGCACGTTCGCCTTAATTGGATGGGTAAGCTTTAAACTTACGTATCACTTTGTTAATTAGATACACAGCAAAAATTTACAACGAGGAGTCGAGGGTAAGAATTAAAAAACTAAGTGATACAAGACAATTTAAAGAAATAGAAGGTGTGGTTAAATAAATTTCTGAATTTTACTCCTTTACATAGTATAAATGAAGTTACTCGCGTCTTTACGCTTAGATCTTTAAAACTACGCATCGGATTTTAATGCCGTTTTCATGAATAGACAGAGTGATTAAAAAACCGGCCAAGTGCGAGTCGGACTCGCGCACTGAGGGTTCCGCACAGACTTGTAGGTATCCTCGGTCTCTGCATAAGGTTTATGTTTATGAAATTAAATTGTTTTTTTTTAATTTTTATATTTAATTTGATTGAATGAAAGGTAAATTGCGGTTTAAGATTTATGACGTATTAAAAAAAAACTACTTACTAGATCTCGTTCAAACCAATTTTCGGTGGAAGTTTACATGATTATGTACATCATATATTTTTTTTAGTTTTGTCATTCTCTTATTTTAGAAGTTACGGGGGGGGACACACATTTTACCACTTTGGAAGTGTCTCTCGCGCAAATTATTCAGTTTAGAGAAAAATGACATTAGAAACCTCAATACCATTTTTGAAGACCTATTCATAGATACCCCACACGTACGTGTATGACGAAAAAAAAAATTTTGGGTTTCAGTTATATGTATGGGGAACCCCAAAATTTATTGATTTTTTTCTATTTTAGTGTGAAAGTCTTAATGCGGTTCACACAATACATCTACTTACTAGGTTTCAACAGCATAGCTCTTATAGTTTCGGAGAAAAGTGGCTGTGACATACGGACGGACAGACAGACAGACAGACAGACAGACAGACAGACAGACAGACAGACAGACAGACAGACAGACAGACGGACAGACAGACAGACATGACGAATCTATAAGGGTTCCATTTTTTGCCATTTGGCAACGGAACCCTAAAAAGGTTTATATGTATAATACGCGGGCGAAGTCACTTGCAAAAGCTAGTAATATTATAAATGTGAAATGTATGCTTGGATGATTATTCCATATTCATGAAAACAAGACTAAACGGATTTGGATAAAATTTAAACACAAATAGCTTATACATGGGATTATTTTTATCCCGGTTTTATCTGTGAGATAATTTTAACCTCCATTCGGACGAAACCGCTGGCAAAAGCTAGTCATTTAATAAATTGCAGTCTAATTCATTCGCTTAAAAAAACTCATTATTTCGTAACTACGAAATTTTCGGTATCAAAGAAAAAAATAGAACTTTATAAACGACTTCCAAAAAAGGAGCCTCCCCCTTTTTTGGAAGTCGATTATTAAGGAAGTTCTCAATTTGATTGTATTTATTTTAATGTTTGTTACCTCAGAATTCCGTCATTTAACAAACGATTTAAAAAAAAATCTTTATTAGAAAGGGTATATTTCTGTACCTACGCCATATAAATTAAGTCAACTTTTGATTAGTGGTTTTGAGTTAGCGTCACTAATACGTGTTGTTTCCACTTATTGAATGTTGATGATGTTATAATAACTTGTTGCCACTGTTATTTGCTTTCCAAATGAAATTATACGAATTTGTATACGGCTTAGCGTGCTTTACGAGGCACGGAGGGGTCTTAGTATGTAAAGATGGTCATCCATTCACGTACCAACCGCGGCAAGCATAGCTTAACTTGATCAATGGACCCATGAGGCTGTTACCGCAAGCATATAAACAAAAACGTGTAAAAAAAGTTGAGTATATCACAAACCTTTGTAGGCCGTTTGATGATATACACAGTACATAGTACCTAAGTGGTAGATAAGTTACATTCTAATTTTCGCCCTCTCACTTGAAAAGGCTTTTAAGTTACGAGGCGGTTTTTGAAATTGAGAACCACACAGCCCTCTCTCCCTTACATAACAAATCTTAAACAGTTTGTTTGTTACCCAATTTCAAGAGAACGCTTCGGACGATTCCAGTGAAACATTATACGAAAATAAATCATGGCGGGGACTAAGTAGGATATTTTTCCCCGGAACTCAATTTGGGTCTCGGGAGGCCCCCATCATCGATTCCAAAGTGGGTAAACTGCAGGCCAAAGTTTCTACAACCATATATCACTGTCTTCATATTCGCTGGAGATAAGTTACTTAGTTTCAAGCTGTTTCAAAAGATATGGAAACCTGGGCTTTTTTAGTTCTTTCCAATAGTTGGGAAGTTTGTTTGAGTTATAACTCTAGATTTTGTGAGTTTGGTTTTGATTGCTTTTTTTTGGATTGATTTTTAGTAGTTATCTTAAAATCCACCAACTTCACGGATATTCTTAAAATACAGGGCCTAGTTTGTGGGTTAGAATCGTATTTGTGGCAACACATTCATGTGCTATTTTACTGGCTTGTAAAATGTATTGTATTTTTAAATAATAAATATTTTTAACTATTTATTCTTGGCCGTGTAATATATCACAGTCTGAGTGTTGCCAAAGTCAAATCATGTACCTACTAACCTATTTCAAATAGGCACATACAAGTTACAATTGAACGTCAAAATGAACAAGAAAGTTAAATAAGCTGAAAAACATGCTTTAAAAGAGAACCAAACTAAAAAGTAGAAAATAATTTCTAAAAATTTCATAATAAAGATGCAGTGATTAATAAATGAAATCATTTTAATATAGAAACGAGTGGGGTATTTGATATCAGTTGATGAGAATATTTTATCGTTAGATGACTGATAAACAGTTATTTGTATGGCATGCAGGTACACATGCCAAATTTCATCCAAATTTATACGGCCATTTTCACGTGATTGAGTCAAATGCCCAAACGTTAACATTTATACCAAAGTAGAATGGCCATATTTACAGTAATTGTTACAATGTTCTCCTGCATAAATGAGTTTTCCATTTGTATAACCCGCCTACTAAACAAAATATCTTAGTAGTGAGTAGTAATAATTTGCGACTTTTCGACTTACCGGAACGCAAACGTCTGATGTCAGATTTGAAGAAGTCCTGATTTTCAAACTCCCTGTATATGAGTCCAATAGGTCACATAGGTTTTTATTTCCTTCAAAATCGTAATGTTCTACAATTGTAGATAATTGTGGGAACCACAGCCTGATGGCGTTGTGTCTGAAATAAAAGGCTGAAATTCTTTTATCTGTTCAGTTTTATCTAGTAATTCGGTATGGAAATTGTCCCTATGATTGCGACCACGCAATTTTGTACCCTGTGTTTTCAACATAAAGTTTGTTTTTTTAATAGCAATTGGTATCTATATCAAATGTGTTGTACAAATTAAACATGAATTTGAACTTATGAATATCAGAAAATCAAACACTGCCTATATTATAATGTTTGACAATTCAATGCTTTTCAGTTTATACTGAGTCGGATTTAGAGCTTTAACGCTTTGACGAAGGCTTAGACCAAAAAAATAACACGGACGACGTCAAATGGGTTGAATCAGGCGAAATAGCCCTTTGAGTCTGGCGAGAAACTGGAGTGCGAATAAAAAAGAATTCCAGGTAAAAACCCTCTTTTTACGTTAAAATTCTTTGAATCGACGTTTCCGTGGAACTATAAAGACTAAAGACTCCAAAATTGCTGTGCTGCAATACCTGTTTTTTTATCATACATAATCAGCCAATACCATTCCCACTGATGGCTGACACAGGCCTCCTCTCGGTGAGAGGGGAGGGGGGGGAGGGGTTATCAACTCTACCAAAACGAAAAACCCATTATTTATTTATGTAATGTTATTTAAACATCTCTTAAGCTCATTAAGTTTAGGTTTAAATATATTCTTTCTCAAAAAAGATATAATGTCACTTACATGAGAACAATCATCATCATCATCATTTCAGCCGCAAGATGTCCACTGCTGGACTTAGGCCTCCCCCAATTTGGAGGGTTTTGCCATAATCGCCACGGTTGGCAGGCGGGTTGGCGATCGCAGTATGGTGGTAAAATGCATAGAGAACGCTGCTGCCCATTCTCTAGTAAGTCCCTTAGTCACCTTTTACGACACCCACCACGGGAAGAAATGGGGTGGTGTTATTCTTTACGTCCGGCACCACTCGGTACTTACACTTACATGAGAACAATTCCCAAACTAAATTGAATGTGTGTATCATAATCATTGATCAGATATTGGGATGCAGATTTACCTAATGTTACTTAACTGTGAAAGCACGGAAGCTTCGTATTTTTTTATTAAAACCGGGTTTCTTGGATCATATTTATTTAAAATGAATGTTTAACCCAAGATGCAAATACATAATGTGTGTAGGGTGGTATGTGTTAGTAACGAGTAAAACAACACAAAACACGTTAAAAACGCGTATTTCATATTAGCAAACATTTCAACTTTAGGTGAATATGCATCTGAATATTCGGTCTCTAATCATCCATACTAATTCCATACTATATATATACTATATAATATTATAATATATAATATATTAATATATATAATATTATAAATGTAAAAGTAACTCTGTCTGTCTGTCGGTCTGTCTGTCTGTCTGTCTGTCTGTCTCGTTTTCCTGCTAAAACTACTAAACTGATTTAAATGAAATTTGGTACACAGATAGTTTAGAGCCTGAGAAAGGACATAGGCTACTTGTTATACCGGTAGTATGTTCCCGCGGGAAAATTTCCGACCTCCACGCGGGCGAAGCCGCTGGCAAAAGCTAGTAATTAATAATTATTATCCTCATTCAGCCGAAAGACGCCCACAGCTGGACATAAGCCGATTCTGTGCTTTCCATGCCCAGCGAAAATATTTATATGGTGTTATAATATAAAACTCTCTCCAATTTCCCGTCCATGCATCTAATCTTCCCTTTACCGCAGAAGGGAAGAGGAAGGGTGTCATAATCCCATGAATTTAAAACAATAGGATTTAGCATACCAATTTCTGTCCCTTTTCAATCACAAATTTTCCTTTATGGAAAGCTCTGAAACTAGGAGTTCGTAGTGAAATGATTAACAGCCGCATAGGTCGAGCGAAGGGTAAGATACGCTTTCTACGGGCTGTTTTTGGATGGGGGGCCATTAATTACATATCAAGACTTCTCTGTGCCTTAGAAAGCACGTTAAACCGTTTATTCCGGTTGTCATACGTAGATTTTTGTGAGTCGGGTCGTCTGAAACCAACAATCACAACCGATCACAACCAATCTTACTAAGAGGTATTATGTAATTCAGTAACTGGTTTGTGGAGGTTAGATAGGGAGTCGCTCCATGCAAAGTACTGGTATTCAGCTCCATCCGGTAAGACTGGAAGCCTACCCTAACGAAAATTTAAAAGGCTGAACCGATTGTCGTGATTGAGAAAGCTCACAAACTAAAATTAATTTAAAAACTTAAATAAAAATTATAAAAAAAAAATACAAATATACGTACATTCCCAAAGTGATGAATTGGATTAGTCCTATTAATGCTACATAGCCAAGTAATGGTCTTCGTAACAAAGGTTTCATGTTTTTAAGACCAGCCCTGATTTTGTGTCGAAATTTCACTTCAGTTTCATTTTTACCAGCCATTTCTGAATCTACCTCCTTGATTTCCTTTTCAAATATGTTTGGGTACTAGAAAAAATAAAAACAAAAAAATCTTGATTTTCTCGCAATATAGCACATAAATATAAATGTGTGTTGTCATTTAAGGATGTGGCAAAATTAACTGATGATCTTCCTCGTGAAAAAATAATCATTGGTCCCATAATCATCATTTCAGCCGAAAGACATCCACTGCTGGACATCAATCAATCAATCAAATCAGTCTATCGTAGTCCACTGATGGACATAGGCCTCCCGCAATTTGGGCAGATATGCCATAATCGCCACGCTTGGCAGGCGGGTTGGCGATCGCAGTATAGTGGTAAAGTGCATAAAGAACACTGCTGCCCTTTCTCTAGGAAGTCCATGAGTTGCCTCTTACGATACCCACGGAAATGAGAAGCAACTATTCTTTACGTCCGGCATTTTTTTTTTTTTTTTTTTTTCAGGATGGGAAATCATCAAATGACTTCTCCCGCTCTGGGCGGAGCGGGAGGGCGTGTCAGACTTTTACTGACTAAAACCCACCCGTGTTCCATCAGTTGCCCATGTGCCAGGGTCACGGTATCTCTTTCGAACAATCACGCGACCCCGGCAGGCATCGGTCCTAGACCCCCACACTGCCGCTGACATCTCTTTGAGGCGCGCGTGGAACACTGCGCGCCGTCGACCCGAGCTTGGTCCTTACCGGGCGGCGAGCTACCCATTGCTCGCCACCCGCAAGCTCGCGCCTACGGTGGCCGGGAGTCCGCTATTGACTCCCGACGCCCGGGGCGTCTCCTCCTGCGGCGGCTAGGGACGTGAGGGCGCAGAGACTGCCACTCCCTCACGCGCCCCGCCTCCTCCTTCGCGAGCATTACTGCTTCGCAGAAGGAGGTGACGGCTTCCCATTCCCTCTCGCTCCGTACCATGGCTCGCACCAGGGCCGGACGCGAGAGGTCGCCGCCGCCGATCGCCTCCACGAGGACACGGCGGTGCTCCGCCCAGGCAGGGCACACCTCCACCGTATGCTCCACCGTGTCCTCCAGACGATCCTCGCAATGGAAACACCCGGACGTATCCTCCCGCTTTATCCTGAACAGGAACCCACCGAAGCACCCATGCCCGGTGAGAACCTGCGTCAGGCGGAAGGTGAGGACGCCGTGGCGCCTCTCTATCCACTCCTCAAAGAGGGGACTTACCGCCGCAATTGTGGCGTGCCCAGCACTGGGTTGCGACAATCGTACCTGCCATGTCGCCATGAGATCACACCGGAGCTCTGTCCGCCGTGCCGCGATTTGTCGCGGCAGCGGAGTTTCGCCCCGGCGTTTCGCCTCCTCGCGCCACTCCCACATGTGCGCGAGGACCTTTGCCTCCAGATCCCATGGCGGTTACGTCCGGCATCACATGAAACTTGTCCACCACACGAATTTGTCCCAGACTAAACTTCAATCCCTACTCGACCCAAATGTATGGGAAATCTGATTATTTATTCGCGATTACAATGTTGGTCCCATGGAGAAAGTCTGTCATCTATTAAATTATTCAAAAACTTTGTTTACATCATCATCATCATCATCATCATTTCAGCCGACAGACGACTGTTGGACATATGTCTCCCCCGAGTTTCGCCATTACGACCGATTCTGTGCTTCCTGCATCCAGGGGATTCCCGCGGCCTTCAAAATTATCAATTGTCCCTTATTAAACTTCAATAACTCAACTCCAATCTTAGATACAGCTGATTATTTACTGATATTATCTGTACAGACAACTTCAATAATATTGGGATGAACAGACTGTTCAAAATGATCTAGATAACAATGAAAATTGAATATTAACTCAATGACATAAGAAATATTTCAGAATGAAGATAGTACACGACAACTGTCATTCTGATGAGAACTTGTTTTGTTTTGTATTATGTAATTGTCTTACTTCTCATATTGTCGTTGGTGTCTGACATTAACAAGCAATGAGCAATAAGGTAAAAAAATGACTTGAACGGGGCTTTTGGCAAAGTACGCGTGTATTTTTTTGTGTCTTTTTTATTATATTGTTCATAATGTGCGTTTTGTTTGTGCAGAATAAAAATTTTTTCTTTCTATTTTTCGTTCTTTCTTTCTAATTTTATCCAATTAAGACAAAGTTTAATTTCCTCCGTTGTTGAGATCATATTTGAACAGTCACACAATATGACCATGCATTTCTTTAACACGTAAAAAGTACAAATTTTTCTTTCCATTGTCGTAACAAAAACACATTTGAAATAGCCATTTTATCAACGTTTGTAATCAGTCGAGCGCTTTCTGAATAAGAAATAGGCAGCTGTATTCCCAGATCAGCCTCGAACATCAAAAAATCTGATAAAAAATGCAATATTCTCACCGGAAATGTGTCGGCAGGTTTTCCACTGTTTTCAGTATAAATTTGGATCAAAATATTTCTTGCTTCAACGTATCTTTTTTGTGTAACCAGGAACTTGGGACTTTCTGGTATTAATAAGTATAGTAGGAAGGCAGTCAATGACCATAGGGACATGACGAGAAGATAGAAATTCCAAATGTTAAGTACTGAAAGGGAAAAACGTAGAAGAAATGATACAAATTACAAGATAATAGGTTTTATAGAAATGAAACGGAAGTTGGATTTATTATTAAATATGGTCGATTGCATCAAACAGGACCCAGAGGTTACGCCGTTTGATATTTTTTAAGAAGCCGGTTTCACCTCAAAATTGAAAGCTCCCGTAGACAGGCACAACACAACAGCGCGACGCAACTCTAGCAGATAAAGTTGCATGAAGTTTTCATAGAAATTATTCTATTAGAGTCGTTGCACGTCAGGAGGAGCCTTTATCCAGCTGATACTTAATTTCATAAAAAATCGGCCAAAACCTTTTATTTATATCTGACTAGCTTCTGCCCACGACTTCGTCTGCGTAAATGTCGGTTATCGCGGTAGCAGACAAAGTCACAGAATAAAAAGTAACCTATGTCCTTTCTCAGGCTCTAAACTATCTGTGTACCAAATTTCATTTAAATCGGTTCAGTAGTTTTAGCAGGAAAGCGAGACAGACAGACAGACAGAGTTACTTTTCCATGTATAATATTAAGTGTGGATTAGTGTGGATTGTATAAACAATATAGATAAGATTCTATGTGAATAGAAATCAATTCATAATTCTAAGTGTTTCATGAATTTTTTGAGGAATATCTTTAAACTTATTAACTCTAAGTAGTTAAAAACTTTAATACTTGAAGGTATGTTATTTTTTATACCGAACATTGTTAAATTTTAATTTACAAAATCAAATTGGCGAATAAACCATGCCACTTAAAAGGATTATGACAGATGATAACACCATCTTACTCACCAAAACGACCATCAAAGAAGCTAGCCCTCCATTCTTGTATAAGTATGCCCCATGCCATGGCTGGGGAGAGGATCTGCGCAAGAGCAGCGTATGACGATTGACATAACATCACGCGGTCTCTCACTGTGGTGTGGCAGAACTCAGACGTCAGTGACGATAGCGCTGCTAATGATGTTGCGAAGCTAAAAAAAATAAACATTCGATTTATGATAATAATGACATAATGTGCGCACGACTACAAATCAAGCTATACATTTCCAATATAAGCTGACTTTGCACTGTACAAAAAGCCAATGCAATGCGAAGTCTGCTAATACTGGAAATGTATAGCTTGATATATAGCCGTGTGTACAATCGATCCCCAGAGGTTCTTATATTTGTTTTCCTATAAATATAAATCGATTCACTAATATATAATAAATGGGCGTCTTTTGTGATCCACTAACGATTTCGATTTTATAATAACTTACTTAGTACGATCAACATTTAAAAAGGCAAAAAAATTAAACAGAGGCTCTGTTTTAACGCGTGAGCTAAAGCCCCGTTCTTTTTCGTCGGTAGAAAATACATTACCCTGTATTCTTATTTTTCCGAACACTGCGTTTTTTCCACATACAATTATGAAGATAACACTGGTCAACAAAATTTTGTAACAAGGAAGGTGTTTACTAATTTTGAATAACCTACCTTCCCTCATTCTAACACCATATTTGTTTATATCCAATCAATGGATCAGGTCTCGTTTTTGTGTTACAGCTACTATCCGAAAATAAAAGATTAATCGTTTTAAGTTTTGTTTTCCCATTCAAAGTACTTATTATTTGAAAAGCGTAGTTGTATTTTCTGTTTTTCGAATGAAATGATTCTTAAATAATGTCAAGAAAGTGTAAAAATGACCTTGACAAATTTTGTTACAATTGTGGCGATATAAGTTTTGAAACTCAGCGAAGAAATTTGACGCCATTAGCAACTTAACTTATTTGAAAATATTTGTAGGTCCTCAAATCAGGCAATTGATGGAAATGAAATATTCAAAAAAGCTTAGCGATTTAGAAAAATCAGCCTTAATTAATGTGGCTTTTAATTTTCTCGGCAATCACCGCTCAAATGACTATAAAAGTGAAATTTGAAATCAAATTTCAAAAAAACTATTCGTATTTCATACATTTCAATTTTATTTCTATTGTCCTTATTCTTGTTCTAACCATAATTAGACAAAACATTTCATGTTTAACTTACAAAAAGTGTTTTTTGTTGACCAGTGTAATCTAACTTTCTGCAACTATTTTTCTTCTTAGGAAGAAATTAAATGCATACATTCTCGACTTATCGGTAACAGAGTTCCAATACAGTTTCATCAGTGTTGTTTTATTTCCCGTCTTCATAAGCTTTGCTGTTTAATTAATACAACAACACACTACATTATTCATTAGTTGTAGGTCTTCGTTGTATTCATATTTGTATTTGTGTAGCTTGATCTGCTCTGTTGTTGCTTAGCCACAAACCCCAGAAGAGTTAATAATTTCACTCCACCTGATTTAAACTAAACAGTTACTAAACATCATACGCCAGAATGGGAGAACACTAATATATCACAACTAGATACAATTGAGGACCAAAACCCAAGCCAAGGTAATAATGCTGCCAGTGTTTTGGGCACGCGACCAACATCCAGTCGAGTGTACTGCACAAATACTGTATTATTTACAGTTTGGATGCTAGCAGCGATAGCGATATTGTATTGGAAGTTTAGTCTGGAATAATAGATGTGTCTGGTGTATCAGTAAGTCTGCAAAAGTCTTCAAATAACGGTAACAATATATAAAGTGTGGCAGAAACACTGATGCACAATTTGTAACCATCGATTCAGTACATGATTTTGATTCGGCTATTTTATTTAAAAAAAAAAAACAGCTTTAGCTAGCGGTTTCGCCCGTGAATTGTACATTATAAACCTTCCTCTTAAATCACTCTGTCTATTGATGAAAACTGAATTTAAATCTGTTGCGTAGTTTAACCAGTCAATTACCGTAATTACAGACACAATTAAAAAACCATTGTGTCGATACCAAATGTGGTATCTCAGGGCCTTAGAGGTTAAAAAATTAAATTAAAAATTTAAAAGACCCCCGACACAAAAACCTCATTTCCCTTTAAAAAGTAAAAAATAATAAAAAATAACTCAATCTTAAAGTACCTAAGAATGTATTAATAATTCAAAAAAATACGCCGCGTTGGGGGACCACTTCAAACCTAACAATTTAATTACTAATAGTCTTATTATCAACGACGTCTGCACTCGCGGAGCGGTCCCCCAACGCGACGTTTTTTTTTTGAATTATTAATACATTCTTAGGTACTTTAAGATTGAGTTATTTTTTATTATTTTTTACTTTTTAAAGGGAAATTAGGTTTTTGTGTCGGGGGTCTTTTAAATTTTTAATTTAATTTTTTATTTTGTACTTTTTATAGGTATATACTTAGTATAATGTAGAATCAAGCGAAGCTAAAAACACTCTCGATTAATTCATCAATATTCTCTTTCAGTGCGCTTTCATTTGAGACCCCACTCGAGTATATTTGCTGACATTCGGTTACTCTTCCCCACTTTCCCCCCCACAACTTTTAAACGGCTCAACCGATTTTCATCAAACATGTCTAAGAACACTCGCAGATAAGTCACCTTTAATACATATTTTTTTTTATTGAAATCGCATCATCCGTTCGGGAGCTATGATGCCACAGACAGACAGACAGACAGACAGACAGACAGACACGTTAAACTTATAACACCCCTCTTTTTGCGTCGGGGGTTAAAAAATAATAAAAAATAACTCAATCTTAAAGTACCTAAGAATGTATTAATAATTCAAAAAAAATACGCCGCGTTGGGGGACCGCTTCAAACCAAACAATTTAATTACCAATAGTCTTATTACCTAACTAAGCAGTCAACGACGTCTGCACTCGCGGAGCGGTCCCCCAACGCGACGTTTTTTTTTGAATTATTAATACATTCTTAGGTACTTTAAGATTGAGTTATTTTTTATTATTTTTTACTTTTTAAAGGGAAATTTGGTTTTTGTGTCGGGGGTTTTTTAAATTTTTAATTTAATTTTTTATTTTGTATTTTTTATAGGTATATACTTAATATAATGTAGAATCAAATGAAGCTAAGAACACTCTCGATTAATTCATCAATATTCTCTTTCAGTGCGCTTTCATTTGAGACCCCACTCGAGTATATTTGCTGACATTCGGTTACTCTTCCCCACTTTCCCCCCCACAACTTTTAAACGGCTCAACCGATTTTCATCAAACATGTCTAAGAACACTCGCAGATAAGTCACCTTTAATACATATTTTTTTTTATTGAAATCGCATCATCCGTTCGGGAGCTATGATGCCACAGACAGACAGACAGACAGACAGACAGACACGTCAAACTTATAACACCCCTCTTTTTGCGTCGGGGGTTAAAAAGGTCTAAGCGTACAGATGCGGGCAGCCACTTTGTTTTATATTATGTAACTAGCTTCTGCCCGCGACTTCGTTTGCGTCAAATTTCTTGTTCCCCCGACCCTTCCCGTCAAGTCGAATCGCCTACCCGTGCGATTTTCCCCGTTTTTGCAACATTTTTCATTACTGCTCCGCTTTCCTTGATTGTAGCGTAATGTTATATAGCCTATAGCCTTCCTCGATAAATAAGCTACCCAACACAAAAATAATTTTTCAATTCGAACCAGTAGTTCCTGAGATTAGCGCGTTCAATCAAACAAACAAACTCTTCAGCTTTATAAAATTATAAAATACTAGCTTTTGCCCGCGGCTTCGCCCGCGTGGATGTCGGAAATGAACGCAAGTATTTTTCTAAAATAAAAGTAGTCTAAATTACTCCTTGTTACATCAGCTATCTGCCAGTGAAAGTCCCGTCAAAATCGGTCCAGCCATTTCAGAGATTAGCCGAAACAAACAGACAGACAGACAGACCGACAAACAGACAAAAATTGTAAAAAATGTCGTTTTGGTATATGTACCGTGTATACATCCATATTACACTTATTAAAAAGTGGTTATCTTAATATTACAAACAGACACTCCAATTTTATTTATTTGTATAGATAATATTATATAGTACTAGCTTTTGCCAGCGGCTTCGCCCGCGTGGAAGTCGGAAATTATCCCGCGGGAACATACTACCGGGATAAAAAGTAGCCTATGTCCTTTCTCAGGCTCGATACTATCTGTGTACCAAATTTCATTTAAATCGGTTCAGTAATGTTCGCAGGCAAGGTAGACAGACAGACAGACAGAACGACAAACAGAGTTACTTTTGCGTTTATAATGTTAGTGTGGATTATAGTATAGATGTAAAGATTTTCGCATATTTTACTTACGTAGGTATTGCACTTTTCTATGAAACTGCAGATTATTATTTTTGGAAGATAATGTCTACGGTATTGAATCCTGCCAGGGTCGCGGATTTATTCGAAAGAGTAACCGTGGCCCTGTGCTGAATCCATGCCACTATGTATAGTAAAATTGACATACGCGTTAGTCACATTTTTTGACGGAGTCCTTAGCCTCTAATTATCCAAAATGGTGCTGGCCCAATTACTGATTTTAATTACTAAGCCAACTACGAGCCCTTGCAAAAAATTCACATATTCCTCAGTAGTTTTGCAAAAGTAACGAAAGCATTGCACGAAAATTTTGCATTCCCAGCGCATGGAAATTTTAAACCCAAGCAGTACACAGACCTCACAATTTTTAACGAGGACGAAAAACACTGCTTCAGAGTGATATTCCTTATCATTCAATTAAAAATTTACTTCAAACTTGTGACTAGTGGTTTGTTAAATAAACTTTCCACTTAAAAATTCCAGTTTTAAAAAGACTAAGTGGGTAGGAAAGAAAAATACTGAGTCGCTTGCTTATCGCAACGGTCTGGTGAATCCGTCAGAGGGGAATTATTATGGTACTGGGGTGACAAGTCCGTAGCCTCGTTTTATCTTCACGCTCCTTTTAACTTAAGGGCTCAGCAGAGGTTTAACGTGGATGGACGAGTTAATCCAGTTAATTGCGTTTCTGGGGTAAACAAATGAACAATGTAACTGATTAACAGGGAGGTAGATAATTATGATTAAAGTCATTTGCCCTGTAAGTGGTCTGTTACAGCCACAAATTATTATAACTCATTAACTCAGGGAAGACAATGCAACAAAAAAAATGCTCGTCATATTTTTTTATTCTAATTTTACATTCAACATCTGCAATAAAGAAGTAGGCTTTTATATCTTTTAATTCATCTCCTTTTAAGCATTTGTTGGTGAAAGCTTGTGTGCGAAATAGTTTTTTTTTTTTTTATATTAGTTTTATTTTATTTGTATTCATCGTCGTGTATAATACAGTATTATTACATAATTTATGGAATAGGTATCGACCTTTTTTTTTGTTTTATGTTAAGTGTTTATCAGCGGAAACTTGTAAATGGGCTTCAGTTTCATATTGTTTAAGCACACTGTTTAAGTTAGGTGTAAGTTTCTCGAAAATAATAATATATAATAAAAAATATCCAAATAATGTTTTTTCTCTGTTTTCAGGTACGTTTTTGCTTCTAATTGGCTGAATAACAGACATTTAAGTATGGAAAAGGAAAGTACCTATTACAGCATTATAGATCCATGACCGTTGCCTCAGTAATATTTTTCCTTGTGATTGCATCTAATTTATGATTGTGGATGAGGCGTTTTAAACCATGTTCCAATTAAAATAACCGATCTTATTGCAAAACAAGAATGTTCTTCAAATTTTGGTTTTAAGACTGTTTTTGCCTTACACAAATCTAACTACATTCTTTTTTCGAAACTGACAACATAATGCGGTGCTAAGCTGTAATTTTTTATACGCTTTTATAAGCTTGGTATTATGTATGTATCAATGTATGTTTGTAACGGAATCTTTAAACGTGATTATACTACCCTTCAATACAATAATTTAATTGATTTTGTGCCATTATCCTGGTCAAGGTCACCACCATAACAAAAATAAAAACACGATTTTGTAGCTCACCGAACTAAAAATAGAAAATAAATAATAGTTAAAAAAAAGTAAAAAACTTGCTTTCATAGAAACCCAAACTAAAAAGTAGAAAACTGTGATTTTATATGAAAGCGGGTCTTTTAGTTTTTAAACTATTATTTTTGTATTATAAAATTTGCACAAATCGAAATGCAAAATCTGGCTCAGAGCTTTAGGTTTAAAGGACAACAGTTTGACACGTTTTGTAATAAGACTGAAATCATTTATAGTTACTCACAGAACACCTTCGCATAGCTTTGCAGCAGCTAACACCCCGTACGTCTGACTGGAGGCCGAAAATAGTGTGCATAAGAATATTCCTCCAAAACCAACCCTCACGAAATATATCCTTCCAAACGTGTCTATCAAGAAGCCAGCAATGACTGTTGATACAAACATACCTGTAAAATAAATATAGATTAGGAATTTTGTTTTTTATCATTACCTACGTTTTTTTTTTTTTGTGTTTTTGGTGGGAAATCATCAACTGACGTCTCCCGCTCTGGGCGGAGCGGAAGGGCGTGTCAGACTTTTACTGACTAAAACCCACCCGTGTTGCTTCAGTTGCCCATATGCTAGGGCCACGGTAACTCTTTCGAACAGATCTCGCGACCCTGGCAGGTATCGTTACGTTTATGTCTGAAGTCTTCAGCAGCCTATAATGTTCCCACTGCTGGGACACAGGCCTCCTCTAAGTAAGTGGACCATAATCCACCACGCGGGCCCAGTGCGGGTTGGTAGATGTCACATGTGTTCGAATTTTTAGTTCTAAGGCATGGTCGCGTGATTGTTCGAAAGAGATACCGTGACCCTGGCACATGGGCAACGCCTCCATAAAAAACCAAACTAAAAAGTAAAAAATAATGGAAAATAAGCGTGAGGTGCCTGATGTGGGTCAAAATCGCGCTATAAGGAGTCGGTTACAAACAAACAAATATACAAACAAACATACAAGTGAAGCTAATATAAAGCGTGTAAAAACAGAACCGATCTTAGTTTAGGATAGCGGTATGAACCCTAATTGCGTAACACACTGTTAAGTAAGTAGTAGTAAAATCTGAATGATTTTGAAGGTTATTGCTAATTCATTGCTCCTTAGGTTCGAAAAATTGTCAGCTCAACAAAGTAAACAACGCAGTGAATGTTGCTGAATTGTCGAAATAAAAACTATTCCAACTGTAAGTGTGTAACGCATTATTTCGCACACTAATGTAAAACACGTAAAATTATGCTCTAACTAGTTAGACTAGAATTAATTATTCCTAATATCTCTAAGATAGGGATTGAAAGCATCAAACCAAGTACTTTCAGGGTTAAAGGCTATGCTAATGAAGCTATTTAAATAAATTCGTAAATTTAGTACTAATGTATGTTTTGAATATATAGCAACAATATCTCAATTTGAAGTGTTGTCATTTGGATTCGGAGACGTTTTTAATTATTAATTCATGAGGGCTTATCTTATATCTTTAAACGAGCAATTCTTGTATATATATATATATATATATATATATATATAATCTGAATCTCGGAAACATCTCCAACGATTTTCATGAAATTTAGTATACAGGGGGTTTCGGGCGCGATAAATCGATCTAGCTAGGATTCATTTTTATAAAATGTCGTTTTATTCGTGTTTTCAATGACCAACTTTATCGATAATCAACTTGAACATATACTTATTATTTTAAACACAATTTACCAAAAAATACCGAGCAAAGCTCGGTCATCCAGATATTGGCTAAGTAATAACAGCTACACGGGTCGATAGATTAGGTTAAACTACGTTTGCCGCGGTTTCTCCATGGATCATTGTGGATCATGGGTTGTTATGGGTCATTTTTTCTTACCAAGTCAAGGGGTCGTGGTATTTTAATATGGTGACGCAACCATCTCAAAAGAGCCTTTTATGGGCCTATTTGAAATAAAGGCTATATACTTTTTTTTTTCTGGATGGTAAATTATCAAATGACTTCTCCCGCTCTGGGCGGAGGTGTCAAACTTTTACTGACTAAAACCCACCCGTGTTCCATCAGTTGCCCATGTGCCAGGGTCACGGTATCTCTTTCGAACAATCACGCGACCCCGGCGGGCATCGGTCCTAGCAGACCCCTTCATTATTGCTGACATCTCTTTGAGGCGCGCGTGGAACACTATGCGCCGTCGACCCGAGCTTGGTCCTTACCGGGCAGCGAGCTACCCATTGCTCGCCGCCCGCAAGCTCGCGCCTACGGTGGCCAGGAGTCCGCAATTGACTCCCGACGCCCGGGGCGTCTCCTCCTGCGGCGGCTAGGGAAGGCTATATACTCTGATATTGCTTCGGACAGCACGTTATACTTGGTCCTAGCTGTTATTCGTGGATCTTAAATAGTGGTAACGGATCGTCAGAAGCCCGAAAGCCCCTGTAACTAGTTTGTGGATGTTAGATAGGCAGTCACGCCATGTAAAATACTGGCACTCAGCAGCATCTGGTTAGACTGGAAGCCAACCCGAACATATTTGGGAAACGGCTAGGCAGATGATGATCGATGTTTCAAAATATAGTCAAAGTAAAGTAATCTATACTATATACTATATTAATATTATAAAGCTGAAGAGTTTGTTTGTTTGGTTGCGCTAATCTCGCTAATCTCAGGAACTTCTGGTCCGAATTGAAAAATTATTTTTGTGTTGGATAGCCTATTTATCAAGAAAGGCTATAGGCTATATAACATCACGCTACAACTAAGAGGAGCGGAGCAGTAATGAAATTTTTTCCAAAAACGGGGAAAATCGCACGGGTAGGCGATTCGACGCGACGGGAATGGTCGGGGGAACAAGAAATTTAACGCGGACGAAGTCGCGGGCAGAAGCTATCACTGATATGAGCAGTCGTGGCCCAGTGGTATCGACCCCGATTTACGAATTGTAGGTCGTGGGTTCGACTCCAGGCAGGCGCTTTACTTTGTGTTAATTATTTCATCACCACTGCTCTCAAAACGGTGAAGGAAAACATCGTGAGGAAACCGGCTTTTCCTAGAACAAAAAATCGAAGACGTGTGACATCTACCAACCCGCCCTGGGCCGGCGTGGTAGATTATGGCCCACTGCCTCTCACCGAGAAGAGGCATATGTCCCAGCAGTGGGATCAATTTAGACTGATTATGATGAAAGTAATCACTTACCAAAATAAGGCATGGCATTCAAAAGTCCTTTTTGCTTGAGATTCATGCTGAGGTCGCACTCAGCTATTGGTAATAGGTACGAAGTGGTGTTGGTGACGAGAATACTGGCGATACTACCGAAGAATGTGACGAACAGTAACTTGACGTGAAACCTCCCGAATTTACATACTTCATAGGCTTTGTTGATTTCTTGCATAGGAGTTACTGGTTCTGCAAAGGAGATAAATAAATTATTACATGTCATAACGCATTTCTAGGTAGGGAGAGGAAAATGTACAATCTGGTTTTTTTTTTGTTTGGTAAACATCAAATGACGTCTCCCGCTCTGGGTGTGTCAGACTTTTATTGGCTAAAACCCACCCGCGCTCTTTCAGTTGCCACGCAAGGGCCACGGTAAATGAACAATCTAGATATTGTTTAAAAAAAAAACAGAAAAGTTAAACTTCACCAAAGTTGAAATTTCTTCAAATCAAATCAAAAGTAATTTATTCAAACTATTCTGTTAGTCAGCACTTTTTGGACGTCAGTGTTACATAAGACAGTCCCCCAAAACGCGCGCCCTACACCAGTTCTTAGTGCTTTAGCCGGGAAGAAGTGACGCAACAAACTCGCCAGCAGTACGATTACCTGTTCAATTATAGGTTGAGTATCCTATACTGTCACTGTGATTAACGACATTCAGTGGGTACCAGTGACGTGTACGCTGCTTCTATAATAAATTCAATTATACTTTTGTACCCTAAAATCGAACTTTATTACGTCGCAAATCAACCGGTTGGATTACCCTCAAGGGCCTAACCCTAACTTTTCTCCTAACGCAAACCTGGACTTACATTAAAAATCGTAAATCAAAAGTTAAGAATTCACCCATATTTTGCACGTAAAAGATAAACATCATTTCTGTAAGCTTCTGCTGCTTCACTAGCCAAAGCTGGGTCCATAATAACGTAACGTTCAACTAAATTTTATATAAGGTTGACCCTTGCATAAGGGTGAATGTGGACCAAAGTAGGGATTATGATGACCGATGGTCTACCCGGCTGATCCCTAAAATGCTTTACCAGTATAATATTTCCTGTTTTAGTTTGTTCGGTTAATATTTAATGTCTTTGGTGAATATTAAATTACTATTCTGTTTGGAAAAGTAATTTAATTATTAATGATAATCATAATCGTTTATTTGTTAACAAATTAGGTACATAAAATAAAAGTAGTAACAAAACGTGTGATCCCTGTAAAATCAACCTCATGCACGCAAACATAGAAAAGCAAATGATAATAAAAAAGCACGTTAATCAAATTAAAATTGTAATTTATCTTTCATAGAAATATTAACACGTTAACAACTCATCATCATCATCATCATTTCAGCCGTAAGACGTCCACTGCTGGACTTAGGCCTCCCCCAATTTGGGGGGCATTGCCATAATCGCCACGCTTGGCAGGCGGGTTGGCGATCGCAGTATGGTGGTAAAATGCATAGAGAACGCTGCTGCCCATTCTCTAGTAAGTCCCTTAGTCGCCTTTTACGACACCCACGGGAAGAGATGGGGTGGTGTTATTCTTTACGTCCGGCACCACACGGTACGGCGTTAACAACTGCCATGGGTAAAATCAGAAAAAGTCAATAATGTATTCAGTGTTACTTGACTTTAAATGGATTATTGATTAAAAAGTGTCGGACATATAGTCCGACATGGCAGTTAACGTGTTAAATATAAAGTGTAGTGTCAGTAAAAAATATTAATTAAATAATAGCACTTACCAAGTAATAGAGTTGTCTGTTTATTTTTAATCATTGGGATTGGAACATTTTTTTAGAATAATAGTAGTAGTATATATTTTGTTGTATATAGTGAGACCCGTGCCAAACACACTTATCTCAAGATATCAAATTAACCTAAATAATTATTAACCAATGGAAAACATCTTTAAGCTGATTTAAAATGTGAATTTCAGTTTCAACATCAACATAACATCACGCCTTGTTTCCCCGAAGGGTTAGGCAGAGGTGTACCTATAGTACACCCACATTTCGCCTGTTATGTTTAAGTCCCATGTAATAGGGGGCGAGCCTATTGCCATCAACCCGGCACAAATCCAGACTCCGAGCTGCTACTGAGAAATTCCAGATGGAAAAACCCGATAACACTTTGCCCGACCTGGGAATCGAATCTAGGACCTCATGCTCAGCAGTAGCGCTTGCTACCACTAGACCAAGGGTGCTTAACCGGGCCTGTGGTTGATGAATTTTGATTGAATGATGAATTTTTTTGAAGATGAATTTTGAAGATGAATTTTGATTGGCCCGCGCATGCAAGTTTTAAAAATCCCGTTGACAAAGTTTTGCGTGCTGCGGAAAGAACGAATTGCGCGCGATTACCGTCCTCCCCTGCCGCGCCGCCCTTTCGCCCATTTCTCCGTTCATTATCGTCTCATTCTGCATTGGAAACCAATAGAGTGTGCCGACGTGTTTACTTACAATAATCTTCCTACAAAAATATACCTACTTAACAAATAGGTATTTGTTAAGGTGTTATTTTACACTGGACTTAGAATTCTGTCGACAAACTACAACCCAAGGCAATATACACTCCATTGTGAGGATCGTCTGGAGGACACGGTGGAGCATACGGTGGAGGTGTGCCCTGCCTGGGCGGAGCACCGCCGTGTCCTCGTGGAGGCGATCGGCGGCGGCGACCTCTCGCGTCCGGCCCTGGTGCGAGCCATGGTACGGAGCGAGAGGGAATGGGAAGCCGTCACCTCCTTCTGCGAAGCAGTATTGCTCGCGAAGGAGGAGGCGGGGCGCGTGAGGGAGTGGCAGTCTCTGCGCCCTCATGTCCCTAGCCGCCGCAGGAGGAGACGCCCCGGGCGTCGGGAGTAAATCGTGGACTCCCGGCCACCATAGGCGCGAGCTTACGGGCGGCGAGCAATGGGTAGCTCGCCGCCCGGTAAGGACCAAGCTCGGGTCGACGGCGCGTAGTGTTCCGCGCGCGCCTCAAAGAGATGTCAGCAGCAGTGTAGGGGTCTACTAGGACCGATGCCTGCCGGGGTCCTGCCTGTCAACATTGTAACAACAAGTCACAAAAATGTTGCTCATTTAGTGAAGAGCGGTATTTATTTTTGACATAATTGAGAATTGAGAGTACCTTCTCACAAACATATGTTGAGCCAAAACTACTTAAGAACTGCAGGGCTAGGTCAGTTATTTCAGGAAAGTCTTCTTTTGGTACCAACTTTCAGAAATTTGCACAACCCTGTGAAGAATTTTGTGGTTTCGAAGATACTTTTTCGGTGAAAAGATTTTTTAGCGAAAAATGATTTTGCGGTTCAGTAAGATCCAACTGAATACGGCCAGGAGAACTAATTACTTCGGTCAAACGGATCATGAAAGGATTTACAAAAATTTTAATATTTTGCATTACAGGTGAACCATCAGTGCAAATAGATACTAGTTTGTCCGGTGCTATTCCCTTGTTTTCAATGCATTTCTTAATTTTCAATAATATGTTTAGTAGTTTTCAAGTATGTGTGTATATTGCCTTTTTTTTTCAGGATGGGAAATCATCAAATGACTTCTCCCGCTCTGGGCGGAGCGGGACGGCATGTCAGACTTTTACTGACTAAAACCCACCCGTGTTCCATCAGTTGCCCATGTGCCAGGGTCACGGTATCTCTTTCGAACAATCACGCGACCCCGAGATTTGTTCGAAAGAGTTACCACGGCCCTTACCCACGAAAAAAAATGCTCTGTGTTTCATCCTTTTTTTTTTAATAAACTTCTATTAAATTTCATAATATAATAAATATAATATTTTTTTTGCACAAGTCCTAAAAGTAATTAAAATAGGAATCGTTAGTGGAACGCTGAAAATTTCTAAATCGACCATTTGGCCCGACTGTTCAAAAAGTTGAGCACCCTTGTACTAGACCAACGAGGCAGTCCACCATTTGCTTACATATTTACAAGATACCTACTTTTCGAAAAGAGTGTACCTAGGTAGGTATGAATCATTATCTCTAAAGATAATTTAGGTGTAGGTACACCTAAATTATCTTTAGAGAGAATGATTCATTCTCGTTAATCGACGTCTGTGCTTGTGAAGGTAACTACGGAATTCACAAAAAAAAAACACTAGTGAGAAAACTAGTGCTAGTTTACAGAATTCTGAATTCGAGTTTTTTCGGAGTAACATCACATCGTATGTACAGTCGATCGCGCATCAGTAGCAACACTGGAACAAAAATCCGGTTACTGAAACGAAGTTTAAGGCGTCAGTGAGTAACACTTGAAGAAAAAATCCGCTTCATGCAACGTAATTTAAACACTTTAATAAAAAAAATCCGGTTACTGCTACTTATTTTAAAGCGTTAATAGGAACACTTGCAAAAAACAATCCTTTTACTGCAACGATATTTACGACGTCCTTAGTAACACTTTAGTAAAAAAATCACTTACTAGAGAATGGGCAGCAGCGTTCTCTATGTATTTTACCACCATACTGCGATCGCCAACCCGCCTGCCAAGCGTGGCGATTATGGCAGAGCCCCCCAAATTGGGGGAGGCCTAAGTCCAGCAGTGGACGTCTTGCGGCTGAAATGATGATGATGATGATGATGAAAAAAATCACTTACTGCAACGAAATTTAAGGCGTCATGTCAGTGGTAACTCTCGAACAAAAAATCCGCCTACTGCAACGGAATTTAAGGCGTCTGTAGTAACTCTTGAACAAAAAATATGCATACTGCAACGAAATTTAAGGCGTCTGTAGTAACTCTTGAACAAAAAATCCGGTTACTGCAACTTATTTTAAAAGCGTTAGTAGTAACACTTGCAAAAACAACATCCGTTTACTGCAACAAAATTTAAGGCATCAGTGGACACACTTGTAGAAAAAAACCGTTTCATGCAACGTAGTTTAAGGCGTTAGTAGTAACATTTGAACAAAAAATCCGGTTTCTGCAACTTATTTTAAAAGCGTTAGTAGTAACACTTGCAAAAAAACATCCGCTTACTGCAACAAAATTTAAGGCATCAGTACCTATTAACACTTCAACAAAAAATCTGCTTACTGCAACGAAATTTAAGGCATCAGTAGTAACACTTGAACGAAACTCCACCTACTGCAACGAAATTTAAGGCGTCATGTCAGTGGTAACTCTCGAACAAAAAATCCGCCTACTGCAACGGAATTTAAGGCGTCTGTAGTAACTCTTGAACAAAAAATATGCATACTGCAACGAAATTTAAGGCGTCTGTAGTCGCCATGGGATCTGGAGGCAAAGGTCCTCGCGCACATGTGGGAGTGGCGCGAGGAGGCGAAACGCCGGGGCGAAACTCCGTTGCCGCGACAAATCGCGGCACGGCGGACAGAGCTCCGGGGTGATCTCATGGTGACATGGCGGGTACGATTGTCGCAACCCAGTGCTGGGCACGCCACAATTGCGGCGGTAAGTTCCCTCTTTGAGGAGTGGATAGAGAGGCGCCACGGCGTCCTCACCTTCCGCCTGACGCAGGTTCTCACCGGGCATGGGTGCTTCGGTGGGTTCCTGTTTAGGATAAAGCGGGAGGATACGTCCGGGTGTTTCCATTGCGAGGATCGTCTGGAGGACACGGTGGAGCATACGGTGGAGGTGTGCCCTGCCTGGGCGGAGCACCGCCGTGTCCTCGTGGAGGCGATCGGCGGCGGCGACCTCTCGCGTCCGGCCCTGGTGCGAGCCATGGTACGGAGCGAGAGGGAATGGGAAGCCGTCACCTCCTTCTGCGAAGCAGTAATGCTCGCGAAGGAGGAGGCGGGGCGCGTGAGGGAGTGGCAGTCTCTGCGCCCTCACGTCCCTAGCCGCCGCAGGAGGAGACGCCCCGGGCGTCGGGAGTCGATTGCGGACTCCCGGCCACCGTAGGCGCGAGCTTGCGGGTGGCGAGCAATGGGTAGCTCGCCGCCCGGTAAGGACCAGGCTCGGGTCGACGGCGCGTAGTGTTCCACGCGCGCCTCAAAGAGATGTCAGCACCAGTGAAGGGGTCTACTAGGACCGATGCCTGCCGGGGTCACGTGATTGTTCGAAGGAGATACCGTGACCCTGGCACATGGGCAACTGATGGAACACGGGTGGGTTTTAGTCAGTAAAAGTCTGACACGCCCTCCCGCTCCGCCCAGAGCGGGAGAAGTCATTTGATGATTTCCCATCCTGAAAAAAAAAAAAAAGGCGTCTGTAGTAACTCTTGAACAAAAAATCCGGTTACTGCAACTTATTTTAAAGCGTTAATAATAGTAACACTTGCAAAAAACAATCCGTTTACTGCAACGGAATTTAAGGCGTCAGTAGTAACTCTCGAACAAAAAATTCGCCTACTGCAACGAAATTTAAGGCGTCAGCGGAAACACTTCAACAAATGAACTACTTACTGCAACAAAATTTAAGGCATCAGTGGACACATTGAAACAAAAAATCCCGTTGCTGCAACGAAATTTAAAGCATTAGAAGTAACACTTGAACAAAAAATACGCTTGCTGCAACTAAATTTAAGGCGATATAAAAGTCAAATTACCACCACGAAAGTGGGTTGACTGTACTACCGTCTTATCTATAACTTTAATGCATTATTTGAGATCATAAGTACAATTTGAGTCAGTGCAAAGGAGAGAAATTAAAAGAGTACGCACCAGTTTTGTCCACTACATGAATATTAACGTCAGCCATCTTTGTTTTAGTAATATTTATTAAAATTAATGTATATTTTAATATTTATTTCCCAATTAGAGTAATTGTTACGTGTACAAACTATTAGTTATATAATAATTACAGCTAGCTTCAGTATTAATATAGTACTGAGAATATTACGCATCAAAGCCTGATTTTGATGCAAAGTCCTTGATGAATGATTAATTACCAGTCTACTTTGAGCTCTGATCTTTCTTAAGGAGATTCACTTGGGAGCTTAAGTTATATTGGACAAGTTACTGGTATCTCTGTGTAAATTTTAGATAAAATTTCGAAGCAACTTCCTTTAGTAATTTCTATGTAAATGTGTAATAGGAGTGGTTTTTGCATGTCATCTGTTGAGCAATGATATGTTGCGTAGGTAGCTTAAATCAATATTTTGTTAGTTAATGAGTAATGAAGGAAATATTCATAGATTCGTGTCGTTTATAGCTAAGACTTGCGGTGTTCTAATTTGCGTAGTTTTAAAAACCGGACAAGTGCGAGTCGGACTCGCGCAACGAGGGTTCCGTACAAATTTGTAGGTCATATTGTCAAAAATAGTATTTTAATTACTTAATTTTTTTTATGATTTAATAACAAATGTATAGTTTTCAGATTTTTCCCTGTACTTGTAGTGTAAGACGGTATTACTTATCCAATTTCATAGTTCTCGGTCAACGGGAAATACCCTATACATTTTGATACCATTGAGAGTATCGAAATGTGCGTTTTATGCGGCATAAACGGCTGCATCTTTTTTTCATGTTAACTTAGAAGTTTGGTTGTCTCGTAGCTTCAAGAAATTTTAGATTTGAGTATATTGTTCTAATTTCAACTCGATACCTCCACGCGTTCCCGAGATAAAGGGTCGTGACAGACAGACAGACGGACGGCCAATAAAGTGATCCTATAAGGGGCATAAGGGTTCCGTTTTTCCTTTTGAGGTATGGAACCCTAAAATAATATAATTAGACAATAATCGTCTTCGGCTTAAAAACGTAAATCGATTAATCGTCTGTCAGTCACGCTTATATCTCGATACAACGAAATTTGATGAAAATACAAACACATTGCAACATCCATTGCGTTATTTACGTTGCTGATTAGATACATTTCTTTATTATATGAAGCAATGGATTAGCAATATCCTCCAAAATCAGAAAAGTTGTAATTGAAAGTGAGTTATGTATTAAATTCAGCTAATTAAACTATAAAGTAAATAAAACTCAACACAAACACTTTTCCGGGTTGCCAATTCTTCTATGACTCTGCCCCTCCAAATAAATAAAACCACCAGGGGTCACTAAAGTCTGCCAGGGTCGCGAGATTTGTTCGAAAGAGTTACCGTGGCCCTGGCATATAGGAAACTGAAGAAACACGGATGGGTTTTAGTCAGTAAAAGTTTAACACGCCCTCCCGCTCCGCCCAGAGCGGGAGAAATCATTTGATCATTACCCAGAAAAAATTAAAAGGGTAATTGCAACATTTAACAACTACAAATTAACCATTCAATCGAATTCATTACAAAACCTTACGCAAGAACCACGTACTATAAACAAACATCCATCACCAGTTCATACAAATAACGCCATGTAAACACGACTAAATGCCTCAAACACGACGTATACCATGACTAATGCTCAGTAAATATTTAATAAATTATTCAGGTTCCGCATAAAACCGGCAATGGATTAGTGTTCACGCGGTAATCACGCGCAACGTGGTACTTTGTAGTACCAAAACAGGCATTCATGAAATAGTTATAAGATGGTGTTACTCCTCGTTGAATTAAGTCCCATTTATACTGGGTGAGGTGAGGTGCTAGTATCAGCGGTGTAGCGTTTGGTTAAAAAGGTAATTATCTACATTCAGGCCTACTTGCACCACAAATCACAAAATGCGTGTTTAAAACGTAATTATGTCTTTGCCATCTTTAAATAATTGACAGAAATAGAACGATGTTAAATACGTACGGGGCACATTTTACATGCGCATTGATATGTATCAAAGTGGTTATTTTGTGTTGAAATTTTGTACCGAAATTATTCATTTAATTTAATTTTACTACATTTGATTTGTTTTGTGTTATATGATGTCTATTAATTTCAGTTTGGTAATAGGTCTTATTTTCCTGAATATTGAATTTATTCAAGAACGGACAGTTGATTCTTTGACTCAGTAATTACCTATAGTTAAGGGATATCAAAACACTACAAAGTCAAAAATAACTTTAATTTCGAAAGTCGGTGTCTTAGGCTCTGTATTTAAGGTTTTTGCCACCAACTTCCGAAATTAAAGTTATTTTTGACTTTGTAGTGTTTTTTTTTTAAGGAAGTCGGTTGTTTTTGTTTTGTAAAAAGTTTTTATTTTTTGACTTTTTAGTTGTGGTAGATACTCCGCACTAATGTAATCGCGTTATTCGTTCATTTGTCGCGCAAATACGTAATGAAAATTTAAGACTTATATGGTTTTCACATGGACCCCATTGTCCAAATAGAACCAAATTAAAATGAGACCATTCGGAAAGCATCAGCTTTCAAATAAAAAAAAATCATCCAAATCGGTTCACCCAGTCACAAGTTATGAGGTAACTATCATAAAAAAAAAAATACAGTCGAATTGATAACCTCCTCCTTTTTTTGAAGTCGGTTAAAAAGGAACACCTTTTATTGATAAATCTGTGGATATTTGTTTCTTAATCACATAAAAATCGCCTAACAGATTGAAATGAAATTTGATACACAGAGACTTCCTAAGCTGAATTAATAAATAGGATACTTTTTATCCCGACAATGCGTTCCCGTGGGATATTTACCGACTTCCACGCGCACGAAGCCGCTGGCAAAAGCTCTACAAGGCAAACAAAGTTCTCCCGCTACAACTGCGACCACGCATTGACCTATGTACGAGCACATAGCTCCAGAATTAATCATTCGTTAATGGTGTCCGTGTTTCACAGCAAACACCTGCGCTCTGTTGCTGCAACTGATACTGTAGCATACAATGTACGATAGGTAGATTGTATTTTGTAGATAGAGTTTATTTAGCTAGTATAATGGCGTCGAGCTAATTAGTGTGTATGCAACAAATAAGTAAACGTAGTTGTAACTGTTACTATTACAAAGGACTGTTATATACATTCTTTCTATAAATTAAATGGTAAATACACAGAATCTTCGTTACGTGTTGTTTTGTTCCTAATTTTGTCGGACTAGAATGTACCTACCTTCTGATTTTATTGTCGATTTGAGTGCTTCCAATTTGAAAATAAAAACATACTAATGTACATCCATTAGGTGTGAACTTAATAAATAAAGATCAGAATTATCAATCAACTCAGCCTTTCGCAGTCCACTGCTGGAGATAGGCCTCTCCGATACTGCGCCACAACGCACTGTCCTCCGCCTTGCGCATCCAGTCTGTCCCAGCCACCTTTTTAAGTTCATCGGTCCATCAAGCTCTGAATTACATTGTTGCAATCATCATCGTCATCATTTCAGCCGTAAGACGTCCACTGCTGGACTTAGGCCTCCCCCAATTTGAGGGGCTTTGCCATAATCGCCACGCTTGGCAGGCGGGTTGGCGATCGCAGTATGGTGGTATTGTAAAATGCATAGAGAACGCTGCTGCTCATTCTCTAGTAAGTCCCTTAGTCGCCTTTTACGACACCCACGGGAAGAAATGGGGTGGTGTTATTCTTTACGTCCGGCACCACACGGTACATTGTTGCAATAATCACTGCTAAATATTCGAGAATACTACATTAAATGCCTCGTTGTGCTAGTGGCCACAAGCGCTACTTTTGAGCATGAGGTCCTGGGCTTGATTCCTAAATCCGGCAAAGTGTTATAAGGCTTTTTTATCTGAAATTTTTGAGTAGCAGCCCTGAGTCTGGATTTGTGGTTGGTTGATGGCAACAGGCTTGCCCCTATTACATGGGATTTAAACATTACTGGCTTAATGTGGGTATATTATAGGTATCCTCTACCTCTTTATCTTACTACACTAGTTTAAACTAAATAAGCTATACTTTCAAACACAATTAAATGAATTAAAATAATGATAGCCAAATATGCTAGTAGGTAAAATAGCCTCACCATTAAATAATTATTTACAATAAACCAACCCAAATATGCTGCATTGAATGCACAAACAATAAAAACAGTTCCTAGAAAAACACTTCACAAATCTATTATTTCCATCCAATCGTTCCGTTTGTGGTTAATATTCCTGGAAAGGTTGACGTGTGAAAAAATTATTAATGAAATTTATATGTTTTTGGAATTTTAAATTCCACATTTTCCATAATCTTTGTTAGAAAAAAAAAAACGATGTATTCGTTTTTCTGTGGTATCAGTAGTGATGGGCAGTGGATAAATACTCGGAGGATAAATACTCGAGTTTTTATCCGAAACGGATAAATACTCGTTTTTACTCATTTTTATCGGATAAATACTCAAAATGATGGATAAATATCTTTTTTGCGCATCGGATGATTACTTTAAAATGTTAATGACTTTTATTGTTATTTAGGCTTTTCAAAACACTACGTTATTACATTATTTAGTTCAAATGTCAATTGCCAGGGCTGTAATTGTGTCAGAAGCCCAAACATCTCTAATAGAGCATGCTCTTTAGATACAAATTTAGAATCTTTCTTTGTTGAGAGTGTAGAGAATAGCCTCATAATTGATTATCTTTGTGTGTTTCTAAAAGTCAATAAAAATGCGTCGAAGACAAGTTTGTTGATGTTGTTTGCCAACGCTATAACATGCTAAGGGCTTTTCAATTAGTTATAGGTGTTGAGCCTTTAAACTGCGCAGCACACACTAGTAATTTGCTAGCTCATGGTGCACTGAAATGCGGTAGTTAAAAAAAGCAGATATGATAAAATCTTTAATAAAAAAACAATTGGCTGTCTGTAAAGTCGGTATACGGACGATAATTTTACGTGATAATGTCTAAGTCTCTTTCACTCGGCCGATGGAGTGGAAGAGAGATAGATTTCACAAGTCGAACGCTAAGGCCGATCGTGCCTCTCTATCGCTTGTTTCGCGCTCTCGCTTACACGCTCGGTTCAGGCGGAACGTGACAATGAGTCATGCTCTTCCGTGCGTGCAGCCAGCGTTCATCGATTTATAAGATAGTCAAAAAATCACAAGAACTAAACCCAAAAACCACGATCGAAGCTACAACAAATCGTAAAACAAAATGTAACGGGAGAAAAGTTAAACCTGCCATGCTACACAAGATAGGGCAGCTATTTACGATCACTAAGGAGTATGAAAAATAGAAAAGCCACTCTCTCAGCGTACTCAAAAGAAAAATAAATCGTCAAGTCAAATGCTACAAGCAGTTTTGCTTGATGATAATTTTTGGGATTAGATATATCAATGCATATCTGTTTTTGACCCATAACAGAACCTGTTTTTCAACAAGAGTCCAGCAAATGCAATGCCCTTCTAGTGTTTATAATATTTAAGGATTTGAAATCAACACAAAATGGGTTATATTTACAGACAGATACTGATAATGACTCATTGGATTTGAGAAAATCTAAAAGCAGGTTTCAGTAAATTTTATCACTGTGTAGATCGCCTGGAAGATAGAGTGGAGCATAGAGTAGAGGTTTGCCCTGCTTGGGCGGAGCAACGCCGTATCCTCGTAGAAGCGATTGACGGCGGCGACCTCTCGCGTCCGGCCCTGGTGCAGGCCATGGTATGAAGCTAGAGGGCATAAGAAGCTGTCACCTCCTTCTGTGAAGAAGTAAAGCTCGCGAAGGAGGAGGTGGAGCGCGTTAGGGAGAAACAGTCTGTGCGCCCTCATGTCCCTAGCCACCGTAGGAGGAGACGCCCCGGGCGTCGGAAGTTCATTGTGGTCTCTCGGCCACCATGGGCACGGGCTTGCGGGCAGCGAGGATCGATGCCTGCCAGGGTTGCGGATCTGTTTAAAAGAGGTACCCTGGCACAGGCAACTAAAGGAACACAGGTGGATTTTATTCAGTAAAAGTCTGACATGCTTTTCATATTGGTGATAGCAGTGGTGGCCCGGTGGTATCAGCCCCGACTTACAACATGTAGGTCGTGAGTTCGCACTCAGGCAGGCGCTTTACTTGTGGTAAATAATAACATCACCACTGGTCTCAAAACTGCACATTGCTCGCTGAATCCATATCCTACAATGTTGACAACCTCGCGAGCTAAGTCAAGATATTTGATTTGTTTATCTTTCTCGACTTTCACGAGGTAGTTTTTTTTTTGATTTAAGCGTTACTTAAATAGTTTCTGCCTGCCCCCATGGGAGAAAGGCATGAGTTCATGTGTGTATGTGAAAAACCAATTAACAAATGTATAATTTTATCTAACTTTGACAGTGATTGTCTAACTGTATTCATAATTGAATGAAATTATTGTTAATATCGGCGTTTTGTAATTGTTAAAATGATTAATAAGGTACGATACCAATCTGCATTATCTATTTTTCATTAATTATAACAAAAGGATTAGTAAAATGACAAAACTTACGTTACGAAAACATAAAATAGTATTTATCCGCTGTTTTGGATAAATACTCAGTAAAAACAGATATTTATCGAGTATTTATCCATTTTGAGTATTTATCCGGATAAATTCCCAACACTAGGTATCAGCAGTTTTCAACTACTTTTAATGGTTTTGCGTGATTTTCACATGGAAATGTATTCAAAAGTAGCAGATTGCTGTGAGCAGCAATGAGCTTTTTACTTGATAGCACTTCGCAGCACTTTACTTGATGTGTGTCAATCACTGCACATTGCCTATATTTCTGGAGTTGCGTATTCGCCCAAATACATTCACTTCTTGTGAGTCTCCTACAAAATTATATTATTTAATATTTATTAGTCTTGATTCGGGTGAATAAATTCTTGCAAATAGACTAATAAGCCCTACGATCACGTCCATAACAAGTTAGTATGGAAATACGTGACGTTATAACGTTATCGTGGATGAAAATCGTAACGTTACAAATTAAAGAAAGCATCTCTACAACACACACTCAATAAGAATCTTATTAATTTGGAACGATATTTTTAAACTATTGCTACATTTGTTCCAAAAAACGGTCACCTCAACAATGTATCTAAACAACGCAATGAACGCTGTTGAACTGTAAAAAAAAACACTACAAAGTCAAAAACAACTTTAATTTCGAAAGTCGGTGTCTTAGAATCTGTATTTAAGATTTTTTTGGCCACCGACTTCCGAAATTAAAGTTATTTTTGACTTTGTAGTGTTTTTTTTTAAGGAAGTTGGTTGTTTTTTTTCTTGTAAAACGTTTTTATTTTAAACTAGTTATGGTAGATACTCCGCACCAATCTTATCGCGTTATTCGTTCATTTGTCGCGCAAATACTAAACGCAAATTGTAGACTTATATAGTTTTCACATGAACCCCATTGTCTGACTGGAACCAAATTAAAACGGAACCATTCGGGAAGCACCAGCTTTCAAATAAAAAAAGAATCATCAAAATCGGTTCACCCAGTCAACAGTTAAGAGTTAAAAAACAAAAAAAAATAAATAAAAAATACAGTCGCATTGATAACCTCCTCCTTTTTTTGAAGTCGGTTAAAAATGAAAGCCATTCTTACTGTTAGTGTGTTACGCAATTACCCCTCTGATCCTAAAGCTTTACGAGTTTATATCACTTTGATTAAAATTCCCTAGCTACTAGATGTTTCATATTTGAAAATTCTCGAGTACAACCGCTCTCATTGCGACTACACGTCGAGTTAGCCTCAAAATTAACGATTCATTAATGACGTCCGCATTACACAAGGTCGGAACACCTGGGTTGGTAACGGAACCTATATCTTATATCTTTAAACGAGCAATTCTTGTATATATATATAATCTGAATCTCGGAAACGGCTCCAACGATTTTCATGAAATTTAGTATACAGGGGGTTTCGGGGGCGATAAATCGATCTAGCTAGGATTCATTTTTATAAAATGTCGTTTTGTTCGTGTTTTCAATTACCAACTTTATCGATAATCAACTTGAGCATAAACTTATTATTTTAAACACAATTTACCAAAAAATACCGAGCAAAGCTCGGTCAACCAGATATTATTATATAGATGATAACATGTCTGTACTGCATGTTATTAAACTGATCTGATCAAACACTGGTTTATATTAGGTCTTTACCTATGAAATTGCCGTTCTGCAGTACTGGCCATTTCAAATCAAAATAATTTTTGTTTGTCTAAGAATTCTAATTTCAAATTAATTTTATTTTAAAAACATGGAATTCTTTTTCCAAAAGTAGTCATTTGTTTATTGATTAGTGTTACATGTTTCGTCATCATGGATACGTTAAAAAATCGAGTAATTATGGAATATGAGTACCGTCGTGGCAGCAACGCGGCACAAGCGGCACGCAACATCAATGACGTTTACGAAGCTAACACTACAAACCAACGCACCACCTGTTATTGGTTTGCTCGCTTCCGTTCTGGAAATTTCGACCTGAAAAATGAACCTCGCGGTCGTCCGAAGACTTTGGTCGACAATGACGAATTAAAGGCGATTGTGGAAGCTGATGATACACAATCTACGGCTGAATTAGCAGCAGCTTTCGACGTTAGCGTCAAAACAATATTGGTCCATTTGCGTCAAATTGGCAAGGTAAAAAAGCTTGACAAATGGGTGCCCCACGAACTCAATGATCGCCAGCGCGAAGTACGCGTCGAGACGTGCCTTGCACTGCTCAATAGACACACAAATGAAGGAATTTTGAACCGCATTGTTACCTGCGATGAAAAATGGATTCTGTTTGATAACCGCAAGCGCTCAGCAAGTTGGTTGGATCCTGGTTCAGCACCTAAACAATGCCCTAAACGAAAACTTACCCCTAGAAAAGTGATGGTCACTGTTTGGTGGTCTAGCGCCGGTGTGATTCATCACAGCTTCTTACCAAACGGGGTGAGTATTACTGCAGATGTGTACTGTGAAGAACTGAACTCAATGATGGAGAAGCTGGCACATCTCCAACCAGCATTGGTCAATCGCTCGTCTCCGCTGCTCCTGCACGACAACGCGCGACCTCATACTGCACAGCAGACGGTCTCCAAGTTGCAAGAACTGGGGTTGGAAGCTCTCCGTCATCCACCCTACTCACCAGACCTTGCGCCTACAGACTACTACTTTTTCCAGAATTTGGATAACTTCTTGGCGGGAAAAAAATTCAATACCCGAGAGGCAGTACAAGATGCCTTTGAAGAATTTGTTGCCTCCCGTCCAGCTGATTTTTTTAAGAAGGGCATCAATAAACTGTCACTGCGTTGGCAAAGATGCATTGATTGCATGGGTGATTATTTCGATTAATACAAATAAAAAATACATGAAAAAAATTAATTTACGTTTTTTCATACAAAACGGCATTTTCATAGGTTTCCTATTATTAACAGAGACTAGCTTTTGTCAGCGTTTCGAACATTAGCCGGAACAAGCAGCATGACAATTTTTTTAAATTTATTTTTTATTATATTATTATAAGCACCATTTAGTATAGAGCAGAGTAAGAGAGAGTAAGTATAGAGAAGCTATCTATACTAATATTATAAAGCTGAAGAGTTTGTTTGTTTGAACGCGGTAATTTCAGGAACTCCAGGCCCAAATTGAAAGAATCTTTTTGTGTTGGGTCGCCTATTTATTGAGGAAAGCTATAGGTTATATAACATCACGCTACAATCAAAAGGAGCGGAGCAGCAACGAAACATGGACGAAAACTGGAAGGCAATTCGATGCGACGGAAAGGGACAGGGGAGCAAAAAGGCTAGTGGCCCAATAGTATCGAACCCAGCAGGCGCTTTGTGTAAATAATATAATCAACACTGCTCTCATAACGTTGAAGGAAAACATCGTGAGGAAACTGGTATGTCCCAGAACCAAATATTCGAAGACATGGGACATATCCCGCGTGGTAGATTACGGCCCACTCCCACTCGCTGAGAGGAGCCCTATGTCGCAGCAGTGGGAACAATATAAGCTGATGATGATGATGACCGTCAAGTATATATTAAAAACATGCCTCAAATTTTTATTTGTTTATGTTTGTATGTTTAAAATCACTTCAGGAGTTCACTTTCGAACAAGTTTTTTTTTTAATCGGCCCACTATTGATGAATAATATTTAATAAAAATACATAAGTAAGATAAACAGGACCTCCCTTTGAAAAGGTAAAAACATGGGTCGACAACAGCCTCATAGCCACGATACCTATCAAAAACTATTCCCTAGAACTAAGAAAACATAAAAGTTTCTGGCATTTCTCATTTACCGTATAATACCTTTGTTCTCCCCTACCCGCGTGCAGTGTAAACCCCCCTTTGTCGAGCTCAGACGAGCCGAGTGCTACGTCACACCTTAAATACTAGACGGGTTGAATTACCCGTAAGAGTATCTCAATAGAGATGAACCTACTGAAATGAGATACCAACACATACGATATATCTATTTTGTGGGCCTAATCTAAGTTTAATCTGTGCGGTGCGTGGGTAGAGTGGTTTTCTTTCAATTAAAATAGAAACGAGGCGTTGATTTTATGGTTACATACATAATTAATCCATAGGTCAATCGAAAGGTTAAGCAATGCTTTTCAAGGTCAGTCCGTGGATGGGTGACTATTATATAGGGCGGACCATCTATTATTTTGACCGCGTAAGTATTGCATTTATCAATGAAATTGTTGTTTTCTTTTTTGATAACGGGCTAAAATTGCTACGCTATCATAATGAGCCTTCAATGTTCTCAATTCTGGGACACAAACCTTCTCTTAGTGGGTCGTAAACTACCACACAGGCCCAGTGCGGGTTGGTAGATGTCACATGTCACCGATTTTTTTTTGTTTAAGAGCAGTGGTGATGAAATTAGATATAAAAAAAATTGTGCTTACCTAGGTCTGAACTCACGACCTCCCGATACTCGTAAATCGGGGCTGAATTTCAATTTGATCGTCCTGTCTGTATTTTGAGGGCCCTTCGTGGTTCTGCTGTCATTTGTAGATCTTTGAAAGTCGTAACTGGTAGACAGAAGCACAAAAACTGACAGCCAGTCTTACCAAGGGATATCCTGTTACTCAGTAACTGGTTTATGGAGCTCAGATAGGCAGCCGCCCCATGTGTGATACTAGTTCAGCCGATTCCAGTAACTCTGTAAAGTCTAATCCAACATAGGTAAAAGGCTAGGCAGTTACGTAAATAAGAGGTGCCCTAATAGTGCATTATATTGTGATCACGGCCAAAGAGCGAAGCATTAAAAGTTTTAAAAGGTACTTTAACTGAAAATCTAATTCAAACCTCATCATTCCAAAATTACGTCCATAAATTGCATTTTTATTTTAAAAATTCACGCGCTCATAGGGTGAGTGCGGTTAAAATGAACCACAGGCAATTTCACACTACATTTTCAACGGACGACCGCCGAAATATGAAAACAAAAAAACATATTATATTCACTACCCAGAGCAATCGTCACTATAATTTGTTTTCTCCGTACCAAAGCGTTCCCAGCTGCCAAATATAAAAAGTTCACCAAACTTTACGGATCAATAGAATATCTGGTATTCACAGTACAGGGACCAACAGATTTGCTGAAAACTTTTATTCCCGTTTGAATAGAACTTTATGAAAAGTAAAATACTTTGCATGTAATGTTCTATTGGGGGAAAATATTCAAGTTCAGTGAATTTGTTGGTCGAGTTCCGGAGTTCCGTAGTTCCAAGATCCGGGATAGTTTGCCGATAGAGTAAAGTTAACGTCTGGCCGTCAATTCGGCGAGTGATACGGATTATGTTAGACACGAGGATTCTCGGGTGGTTCGTTTGTAAGATGTCAGATTCGATTGACATGAGAACTCTATAGGCTTACGAGAAAATACGTATAGATTCCTTAGCATATGTGTAGTTGGAAATGAATTCCGTTAATTGAAGGTATCGTGTTTGATGTTCCGTCGTGAGATTAATATTCTGATTGATAGTATTTAATGCGAATATAGTTTAATAATTAAAGTGAGATTTCATTGCACAATTCAAAACCTTTCAAGCACATCAGAAATTTGTTTAAAAACTAGATTCAAAGCCACAATAAACGAATTAACTACTATACAAAGACACCATAAATAAACCTTCCAGGCGTGATAAAGTTAAATGTCTACATTAATTTGTCTGGATAAAAGAGACACACGCACTCCTCGTTTCTTGAAGCTATGCCAGCGCTTGTTTAGCTCAAGTAGTTGGCTAAATCTTCATATTCAGTAGCTTAAAGCCAAGAACACAGTCATGCTAGTAAATTGCACATCGTATGAAAGTAGCTGTGTACATGAGCCGAGCCAGAAAATGTCGAATATCGGTCAATTGAGTGTGATAGATAATTAGTAGGTTCATCAGCTTTAGTATTTGTTGCGTAGATTTTTATATTTGTAGTATTAATAGTTTTTTAGTTACTTGACAAAAAAAAAACAGTTCTTGCTGCGGTAAGGTAACCCTGGCCAGAAGTTTTGTTTATCAATGGGTATATTGAAATAAATAGCTACATAATTAGTTCGTTAGACGAAGCAAATGTTGCAACCTAATTTGAATATATAATTTTTATAGTTGCGAAGATATTCTAGATCCAGCTGGGGTAACTTTCCGTCTTTGCTGGATGTCAGAAACGGTTAGGAATACTTTTATATTTTTGCACACTACTTATTATACATTTCAGAAGGTAAGCATAATGTATGACGCAGTTGCTTTTCTGTAACCACCTTAACAAGGTCGGGTTGCCACAGTCACGCAGTTCATAACAGAGACATTGATAATTATGGTCAAAAGAGAAGCGCCAGGATAGCCTGCGAAATCCAGATTTTCTTCGGTTTTTTTTTTAATGCATTTTGCGATCACTGTTATGCTGTATATATTGTAGAACAAAATATGATCGGCGACCGTAACATAGGTAAGGGTTTAAAGAAATATAATCACTAAAATAATAAAAAAACACATTCAAGGGGATTATATGAACTTGGTACGGTCAAGATTTTAATCAACTTACTACCACTGACGTAAGAAAATTTGAATTTTGCGGGTTAATCCACCTTTTTTTAAGAACAAAGATTCTACTTACTTGAAAACATTTAAATAAATTCACTGGCGCACAAATAATGATCTCACACTGTTGAAGTTAGTACATGTACGTAGTAGTTAACATAGATTCGATATTTCTTTAACAAGACTGTTGCGACTTTCGTGAAATGTACGTCCAGGTTTTGTGGTGCTAAATTCCTATTATTTTCTGTCGTTTTTAACATGGCTTAGTAGTAAATTCGCACAATTCACTCGTGGAATAGGCGAATTACTAGCACGAAGTTAATATATTTGTGGGCAAGACGACAATTCTAAAAATACGTGCCAATTGACTGACCTGTTAGTCTAGTGGTTAGTGTCCCTGACTGCTAAGACTGAGGTCGTGGGTTTGATTCCCACCCAGGACAAATCTTTGCGTGATGAGCACAAACTCTTTGAGGATTACCTGAGTGAGCGTACCCAGTGCGTTAGGATAGATGATGCCATTAGTCAAGAATGCACTGTCACCTACGGCGTGCCTCAGGGCAGTGTAATCGCCCCTACACTCTTCCTCATATACATTAACGAGCTGGGTATGCTTACTCTTCCTAAAGGTAAGATAATAACCTTCGCAGACGACACTGCCCTTCTCTTTAGTGGTAATACATGGCCTGAAGTATATATGAAAGCTCAGACTGGTTTCGGAGTCGTGACGGAGTGGCTGCGCAATAATGTTCTCACTTTGAACGCGGAAAAAACCATTTACATGCCTTTCTTTCTAAAAAACAATACGCAAACCACACACATGAACTCATTATATACTATAATAGCCCATACATGTATAAATCATAATTTAAGTAACTGCACCTGCACCACGACCATTAAGAAAACAGATAGTGCAAAGTACCTAGGGGTAATATTAGATAGCACCTTAAGCTTCAAAAAGCATATTAATACCCTCAGCAGTAGGTTACGCAAACTTATATTTGTCTTCAAGACACTAAGACATGTGGCAGACGTAAAGCTTAAAAAAATGGTTTACCTGGCACTTGCCCAGTCCTTACTAACCTACTGCATAACATCCTGGGGTGGTGCTGCAACGAATACAATGTTGGAACTTGAACGAGTTCAGAGAGCCATTCTGAAAGTATCTTTGTTCCTACCCTTCCGATATCCAACAGTTCTGTTATCTAAGGAAGCAAAGGTACTAACTGTTCGGCAGCTGTTCATATTGCAAACAGTTCTAAAACAACATGGCCTCACTACCTTCAACCCCTCACTATCCCACAATATTAGACGATTTGATCCCATTGTACGATATCACACCCGGCTCTCGACTGTTTCCTCCAATCGCTTCTTTTGCTACCTTGGTCGCTTTCTTTATAATAATATAAATAGAACAATCCCAATTTATAACCTCACCAAAGCCAAATGCAAAATCAAACTTAGCAGTTGGCTCCGGGAGTTAAATTATGATGAAACCGAAAAACTACTTGCCGTCCCATCTTAACCATTTATCTCATTCACACACTCACACACACACCCCCCACTCACTCACAGATACACATTCACACAAACACCTACTAACCATACTAACACCTTGCATAAATGATAATAGGTTTTTTTGTTAATTCCAGCACTTCCTATTGTACTAGTACATAACTGTAAAATGTAAGTAATACCCAAGGGGTGGAGGCCTGGTGTCCTGAAATACAGACTCACGTCTAGCTTAGGCACCAGTCTCCCACAGTATATTATTTAAGCCTTTATGTATTGATACTTTTCTACTGTACCTATATTGTGGCGAGAAAATAAATCATTATCTTATCTTAATCTCATTTGTGCTGTGTCTGGGTGTAATTTATCTATAATATGTATGTATTTAGAAATATATAAATATGTTTATCAGTTGTTTGGTTGCCATAGTACAGGCTCTGCATAGTTTGGGATAAGGTAACGTTGTGTTGGCTGTCCTAAGATATTATTATATTAATTTAAAAAATGTACAGTAGAACACAGAAGTGATAAGAGCAAAATATTTGAAATGAAACGAAACACGTAATTTAGTTATGTTTTTATTACAATATAATTTTTAAGATAGCAATTTCTAAATTTTACATCTAGCTCAAAGACTTAGTAGAATCTTCTAAGACACTAACAAAAGTCAATTTCTGGTCAATATTTTGAAACAATAGCGCCGGAATTGACCTGACTGACCCTGAGAAGAAATGCCAAAACAAACTCACAAGATCAATTCCAACTTGAGAATGATGTGAATCTATGCAGGAACACATCTGAAAGAGCCATTTCAGCTCTCAGTACTTAAGCATTACCTATCTCGTTTTAACATTCACAACAAGCTTCCTTTAAGCAACTACTATACATATACAATGTTAAGCTAAATTTCCCGCATCGCATACGCGCACACGTTTCACGTAGTACGGCGCTCAGAAGCAATTCTGCTAATGTAGGCTTTAGGTACAGAATCTAGTTACAATGATGTTCCATTGTGATGCGTAGACCACTTAATGTCAGAATTCTCAACTGGTTGTGTGTTAAGTCTGAGATGATTTATCGTGTATTGGTTCATTGTGGTGTATTGGGATTGGGCTATCGAGAGGGATATATGATGCAGATGTACGATTTAGTGTTCAGTGTTCATGTTCAGGGAACAATATAGTGAGTTGTGGTTTCAGGTTAAATCTTATAGGAGAAATTAGTGTTATTAATAGGTTATATGATCTTGGATTTTTATTTTAATTTCAATTTGTTGTTTTGAAACTTTTTCTTATGAAGTTTTATTAGCTTTATTTTGCAATACAGAGAATTATTATATTTTTTTTTTTTGTATATCTTATAATGATTACTTAAGACAGAAAATAAACTAAATTTCTGGTGATGTGAGATATTTCTTTTTTTTTTTAATAAAATGAGTTTTCTCATTTTACAATTTCTTTACTAATAGTATTTTAAATAAATATCTTACATACATTACGGGTTCCGTACACATATGAAGCCAATGGAACCCTTATTTTAAGCCTCTACAGTTTGTCCGTCTGTCTGTCAGCAGGCTGTATCTCATGAACCGTAATAGCTAGACACTTGTTTTCACAGAGTATGTCTTTTTTAATTCCGCTATAATAATTAAAATACAGTAAATTTAAACTTTAAAAAGGGTCTTCGATACAAGACACGCGGTTTTTCGGCACTTTTTGTTTTGTGGTACGCAACCCTTCGTGTGCGAGTTCGACTCGCGCTTGGCCGGCTTCATTAAATAAAATGAGCTGTGTCATTTAATTATTGTAATTTTTCTTGTTTGTTTTTTTTTTACAAACAAATTGTCCCATAGCTACCATTAAATTTTTGTTTTCGAAGGCACCATATAATTTTAATTACTATTTCTAGATAGTGGCTGCATATTTTGCGACTATCGCGAGTTTAGGATCTTTAAAAATTTAGACATTTAAAATACAAATTAGAGTCTGTCTGGGTCTACTACTAATTAATAAAATAAATAGGTACATAACTAATTACGGTTATTATAAAAGTCCCTATGTTTATTAAGCAGTTATAATAAGTTTTGGTAATTTTTATTGCAAAGTTGTAATATTATTTTATTTACTATAACAAGTTAGATCCTATAAAATGTTATGTTTTAACTCGTAAAAGTTAGTGAGGCGTATGCAACATTAAGTTTGCGCGGGATCAGATTAATATCAGGGACCTATAGTAGGGTATTCCAATGTTACCCTGTTCACCCTTATATTTTTATTGCCCATAGACCTGAGTATGAGGGTAATGATCTTGTTGAAGTGTTTCTTTTTATTATAGGTACCAAGACATGCTGAAATAAATAAGTGACTTCCTTACCTGACCTTCACTGCTTATTGGCAACTTGAGTTGTTGAATTTATTTGGTTAGTAAAATTGTGATTTTTTCAGAGATGTGACATTTTAAAAATAACAACAGTATTTGAAATGCAAAATAGAAAATAGAAAATACCTATTTCCATTTTGTATTTAAATACTTTTTTTAGAAAAGCATTTTATATTTTATTTGAAATACCTTTTAGGACATATTTTGTATTTGCAAAATGCAAAATACTTTTTGCTAAGTTTTGTAAACATCAAAGAATTAATAATTAATGTGATGAGAAATGCTACTTTTTTTCTCACTATGGCATCACTATGCTACGAACTAATTAATGCTAGTTATAAAGCCTATTTACTGTAGTATTTGAGAGGCTAAAAAATATTTTGGTGCTTAAAGCGCTTAACAGTTTATTTTGTAATGAAAGTTAAAAAAAGTACTTAAAACAAAAACTTCAAAGAAGTTCTTATTTTAGTTGACAAGTTTGATGACTTTTTTAAATGACTTGCTATTTTTTTTCTTACAATTTTAGAATGGATGTAAAGGTCGATACCTAAACTTCACATAAACACAATAACATGACGTCAATAAATACTTTGAATTTTCGTGAATATGATAGGAGAATGTCCTAAACTTTACCCACCTCCTTTACCAGCCTGTTAGCTGGCTGAAATAAATAAACTTTTTAACAAAATAAAGATACTTTAAAACTAAAAGTATTTTATTTTAATAAAGCATTTTGTAAATACGTATTTTGCATTTAGTATTTTAAATACAAAATGAAAAACTATTTTGTGTTTTGTATTTGAAATAACAAAATACCAAAAGTATTTGCATTTTGTATTTGAATACATTTTATAACCTATTTTGCACATCTCTGTATTTTTTGTACATAGTGCAAATTAGCAAGAAATAATAGGAAGCAAATTTAAAAGTATTTAACAAAAGCGCATCGCGGCAACAAATAAGGTTCAAAATGCGTTTGATGTTAGTTGAATCGAATGACCACCAAAATAAAAGTAATTTTGCAGTTTTAATTACATTTAAGTGCGCGGCTCAGTGAAGTATATTTTAGTTTGATTGAATTTCCTATCACTAGGATATAAATTATGAGAGTATGTTGAGAGGAATGTAAAGAAAAAAAACAAAAAAAAAAATTGAGCTTTGTTTTATGATTTTTTTATCATGATACAATTTTATTTTATTGTGAAATATTTTTGAGTTAAGAATTTCGTTAATATTGGATAGGTAATTCGTTTCTTTTTTTGAATTTAAATACGTTGAGGTCAGCTTCCAGTCTAACGGGATGCAGCTATATGATACTTTATATGAAGTGCATCCTCCACAACCCAGTTACTGGGTAATACGATACCCCTTGGTAAGACTGGTTGACAGATTTTCAGGTTCTGACGGCCCGTAACTACTGCCTAAGATGTACGAAAGACCACCAGGACCAACATCTTATCGTGCTTCCCGAGGTAAGGTGAGACCAGGTCACCCAATTAAGGATCAACCGCGGGAACCGTAACTTAACCTGAACGATTGACACGTGTGTATAATATTACTTAACCACAAGCCGTCATCAAAATAAACCGTCGAAAATCGAACCACCAATCTCCTACAAAATAATATTTGCTGGCACCACATAAACCGGCAATACAGTATGAAATCTTATTATGTTAAGTAAAGAGCACTCCCAGCCGATTATCCGGTAGCGTTCGGTTTACTGTAGAATAGAAGATTAATGTTTGCAAGATAAGGAATCTAGGTCTCTTGCAAGTTATTGAAAAATAAATCTTTTTTGTTACCCGATAGCCTCAGATATTTTGCTGAGTGAGTTGCTATTTTAGAAAGGCTTTAAGTGGTTCATTTTTTGTTAATTTATGTGAATAGAAATGTCTTATTTTCCAGAAATAATTCAGCTGCATCATGTGGTTTCTAAGAATGACTATTCTAACGAAGCAGGGACAACATTATGTATCTAACTATGAGCGTGTCCGATACGCAGGTTATGGAGGGTGAGACACAAAGGCGAGTTGAGTATGGAAAAATAATATATTTCGAAAAGTCGCTCCTTATATACAAAATCTGTTGCAAAAAATAATAACAGTGGGTACATATAAAAGTTTGTTCGGACACAATAATTCGAAATACCCTACGTGCCGAACTTTATCTGTGAGGATGATATTCCGCTACAACCGTTTACGTGGACAGTCATGGCCATGACTATTGGGCCACCACTTGACTGCTCTCACCTATCCCACCCAGAAGCCTACCCTAACTCGTAGTATATCTGAAATTGGGTACACGTTCAACAGTGGATTTGTACGTACTGATAATGATAATTCAAATGATTAAGCGCTGTGAAACGTAGAAGATCAGAATAGAAAGGCAATGAACTCTTTAGAGATAAAATCAAAGTACTAAGCTGAGAAAATTGTTCCACTTTAACCGCATGATTTTAAACACGAAGAAGAGAAAAATGAGGAACCATAAAACCCGACAAAGTACTAACTAGTAACCATTTTTATTTCCCGAAACGAAAACTATTTCCCCCTTTAGTTAACAGTTTACCCCAATCTAGAAAAATGGGAGCTAATAAAATTTCTTTCGCCAATTCCATTGAATTTTTAAAGTGCTCCGGGCGTCCGAATGTGGCAGCGTTTATGTATGGATACACAACCCTAATCCTGTCTAAAAAAACGGGGAAATTGAGATATAAAACTGCGAGATAAAGGGCCTGCCTGACAACGGGCGCCCGAGGGCAGAAGCCGCGCTGTTTTTCAACAATTTAAAATGTTTTCGTAAAAGTTTCGGTATTTAATTTATGGGGCACTCCCTTAAAAGGTAGCGATGCTGTGTTTTTACGTTGTTTCAGGGTGAATTGTTAACTGGTTTTCACACACTTTTTTCTCTAGGGATGTGAATTTTTCGCGAGTTTGTAACAAAGGATGTACACATTAATTTTGGGAGATAAGATGTCCATCCCATTGGTAGGATAGAAACAAGTGCAGCGTTATGGGAAGTTCCTGTCGGTACTCGGGGAGCGGGTGTGTTCTTATGAATATTTAGTACCCTACAGCAGGGCTAACAGAAGCAGTGCGATAATGCTCTCTCTCAAGTTCTGTCGAGATTTTTTTTCTGACGTCATCCAAATGACTACTAAGCTCACGTACTCGAGAATACTTTGATACTTTATTTTCTCGTGACAAGAGACCGCTATAGCAGGTATGGCATTGACTTCCATCGTATACAAATAACTCCCTGGTGTTTTACTAAGAGATAAACTTCGAAAATCATTATAAGATCACACGATTTGTTTTTTTTTTTTTGCATAAGTGCTTAGTAATTTTGAGTAGGTAGTAATCAAAAAAACATTGCATAAAAAATCAAAAAGTAATAATTATTTATAAAATTGATAAAGAACTTCCGTGTGGTGCTGGTACGTCCAGGAAGAATAGCACCATCCCAATTCTTACCGTGGGTATCGTAAGCGCCCACTAAGGGAATTACTAGAGAACTGCGATATACTGCGATCACCAACTCGCCTGCCAAGCGTGGCGATTAAGTCAAACCCCTCCAAATTGGGGAAGGCCTATTCAATTCAAGTCAATTTATTTATTTCAGAGAAATCTCCTTAAAGTACATAATATATAAAAATATATATTGTATTTGGGTAAAACTACGGACTACAAAAATGATGTCTGATATAAATAAAATAAATAAAAACGATAAAAAAAAAACATAAAACAGTTAGTGTGTTAGAAGATAACAAAAAAAAAATAGGACGTAAAAATTCAATTACTATTTCCACCAGTGGACGTCTAACCGCTGAAATGATGATGATGATGATGAATCAACTTAAAATGCCCGTATATTCAAATCACAACTGTCATTCTTTGATAGCTGCGTGACTATAACACGACAAAATGAAGTAGTGTCAATTTAATAAACAACTAATTATCCTAACGGTATCATCCTCAATCATCTGCCAAGCCTTTTCCCAAGTATGTTGGGTTTCCTAAGTAAGTAAGTATAATATGACGAAATAGATTTCCTGGGAAACCCAAGCTTCAATATAGTGACCGTGACCCTGGCACATGGGCAACTGAAGAAACAGGGGTGGGTTTTTCCGCTCCGCTCAGAGCGAGAGAAGTAATTTGATGATTTCCCAACCAGAAAAAAAAACCGGCCAAGTGCGAGTCGGACTCGCGCACCGAGGGTTCCGTACAAATCCGTAGGTATCCTCGGTTTATGCATAAGGTTTATGTTTATGACATTTTATTTTTTTTTAATTTTTATATTTGAGTTGATTGAATTAAAGGTAAAAAACCGATTTTCGGTGGAAGTTTATTTAGTTATGTACATCATATATTTTTTTAGTTTTATCATTCTCATATTTTACAAGTTACGGGGGGGGGAAACACATTTTACCACTTTGGAAGTGTCTCTCGCGCAAACTATTCAGTTTAGAAAAAATGATATTAGAAACCTCATTACCATTTTTGAAGACCTATTCATAGATAACCCACAAGTATTTTTTTTTTCATCAAACCCATACGGTTTGATGAAAAAAAAATTTTTGAGTTTCAGTTCTAAGTATGGGGAACCCCAAAATTTATTGTTTTTTTTTTCTATTTTATTGCGAAAATCTTAATGCGGTTTACAGAATACATCTATTTACCAAGTCTCAACAACATAGCTCTTATAGTTTCGGAGAAAAGTGGCTGTGACATACACGGACAGACAGACAGACAGACATGACGAATCTATAAATATATAAATATATATATATATATATATATATATATATAAAAGGCTAGAGGTGAATGATGATGTTTTCGTAATTTTCGTTTGTGTACAAACATACAAAATATTATAGTTTTCTACATTTCCAATGATTTTTCTTTTCGCAAATCTCATCATTGGCCTAGCCTTTGCCCTTCTATGCTGGGGTCAGCTTCCAGTCTAACCGGATGCAGCTGAATACTAGTATTTTACATGTACCGTGTGGTGCCGGACGTAAAGAATAACACCACCCCATTTCTTCCCGTGGGTGTCGTAAAAGGCGACTAAGGGACTTACTAGAGAATGGGCAGCAGCGTTCTCTATGCATTTTGCCACCATACTGCGGTCGCCAACCCGCCTGCCAAGCGTGGTGATTATGGCAAGGCCCCCCAAATTGGGGGAGGCCTAAGTCCAGCAGTGGACGTCTTGCGGCTGAAATGATGAATGATGAAAAAGTTAAAAATAAAAACTTTTAACAAAAAAAAAATAAAAACCGACTTCTTAAAAAAAAACACTACAAAGTGAAAAATAACTTTAATTTCGGAAGTCGGTGGCAAAAAAACCTTAAATACAGATCCTAAGACACTGACTTTCGAAATTAAACTTATTTTTCACTTTGTAGTGTTTTTTTAGGAAGTCGGTTGTTATTTGTTTGTAAAAAGTTTTTAGCCTTTGCCCTTTTATGTTGGGGTCAGCTTCTAATCTAACCGGATGCAGCTAAATACTAGTATTTTACATAGAGCGACGGCTTATCTGACCTATTTCCCTGACGGTATGAATGACGTAATATAGAATTGTCTAGAACTTTTAAACACTTGAACAATCGATACCATTCACTTGTTAACTCACATGAATAGCTGCATCGATTTAACCTAGTTCTCTCAATCAAGGCTGTGTCTAGTAGCATGGTAGGGTAAGCAGTGAACGAACAGACGGACACTATTGAAACAATTACGGTGGAGACGTGCCAATAGATCTTCAACGGTTGGTGAACCGTCCACTGGGTTATAGTAGTTCTGTTTAATTTGGTTGACTGTGAACCTTCTCATAATAATAATTTATGGAATATGTGGTAATACTGACCGGTTGACAGTGATGCGGACGAGTACTTCAACGCCTTTTTTTTTGTGGATTGGAAATCATTAAGTGACGTCTCCCGCTCTGGGCGAAGCGGGAGGGCGTGTCAGACTTTTACTGACTAAAACCCACCGCGTTCCTTCAGTTGCCTATATGCCAGAGCCACGGTAACTCTTTCGAACAAATCTCGCGACCTTGGCAGGAATGTAATACTCTTAAGGTTTGGAAAAGTGAAATAGGTTTTGTAGGTTCAATCGAATGAAATAAAGTAAATATTGTTTTATGCCAAAACACAACACAAAACAAAGAATATACTTAGTTTATTAGTTCTTCTTCTTGTATCATGGGAAGTTAATATGTTATTCACGTTCATTCCATGTATTAACCTTAGCATAAGCATACCACAGATCACCTTTTTTGGAGAGGGAGTGGGCTCTAATCCACCACGCGGGCCCAATGTGGGTGTGTAGATGTCACATGTCCTCGAAGTTTTGGGTTCTAGGTCATGATGGTTTCTTAGCGATGTTTTCGTTCACTTTTTAATAACCTTGCATTATAATCATCGCAACGTATTTGTGTTCGATCAGATTATGTTCTCTGCCACTTTAATCCACACCAGCGGAGTCGTAGTCACAGGCAGCATACAAAAATATCAGGAAAAAAGAATTTTCCTACATAGTTTTTCGCATATAGTCTAAAACCAGGCTCGTCAGTTTCACGCTTCATCGCCAACCATGACAGGTGACGGCCATATTCGGCACGGCTTCAATTTTTTTGCAAAATATACTGTGTCCGCCAGCGATACCTTTAGTTTAAGTTTATCTTTTTGTATGTCACGAAACAAAACTTTGTCAAAAATTTGGAAATTTTTGGTCGGGATATTCTATGCTGCTAGGTATTTTTAGCCGTAGTTTTTTATTTGATACGACGGAAAAGACTTCAATCAACTCAGCCTATCGCAGTCCACTACTGGACATAGGCCAGAAAAGACTTATTTAATTTAAATTTTCCTCAGATAACTGATTGCCAATTTAGGATCAAGCAGTCAGAACTACCTGTCAATCAGTAAAGGACGTTGCCGCAAACTTCCTATGAATCAAGATGTATGCAACCTGCACTATGATTATAAACCTATTTCTGTTATTATACTTACAGGAATTATAAAAATTTATAATAGTGTAATGTGTGTGTGTGTGTGTAGTGTAATGTGTGTGTGTTTGTTTTAAGTACCATCCGAGGACGTGCGTATGAATACACAAGGCACGACCGAGGACCTTTTCAAAGCGAGGACCTTTTCGAGGGTCCTCGGTTTGATTTGACCAAAGATTCGTATTCTGCAAGCGATTTTGAGCCTTTCTGTATACTTAATAGGAAAAAGTTGTCTGAACCTCGGTTTGATCAAACTTTTTCATAATCTTACACACGCATTGTGTATCCACCAGGTGGCGCCTGTGTCACCTCATACACAGCCTCTTTACACTCATTTCACGTTGGTTGTATTATTCGAGGACTTTTGTGTTAACTTTAACACAAAGGACCTCGGTTAGGTAGCTTTTCCAAACAATGTGTATTTGAGACCTCGGTTTGCTAGATTTTCCGAACAATGTGTATTCTAGTCCTCGTTTAGACAGTTTTCCTCGTGTGTAGAAGACGAGTTATGTGCTATCATTTAAATAAAATTATGGAGGAAAATATCGAAGGTATACTGAACCCTTAAGCAAATCGTTAGTAGCTACTTGGCGCACGAGGAATAAGGAGGCTTCTTCTGCTGTTTGTGCATATTTTGTTGCTATATGTAATTGAATTTCTTGCACAACATCGTATATTTATGAATAGTTAATGAAATTGTCCTAACGTTTTAATGGTATTTCAGCCATTTACGACAAAATATGTATACGAAAAGCCATCACAAAGAATATATACGCCGGCCATTTTTTCACTTCGACAACTTATTTTCGCAAAATATAATATATGCGTAAATGTAATAAACTTCATATAACTAATAATTAAATAGAAAGATCGTATATTTTAGTTACGTATTCATGCTTAAAAAACCCAAATTCACCAGTCAATCATAGGTTTTTTTATTGTTTCGTTGAGAGCGTCGGCCCGCGAGCGTGCCAACTTTTATAGTGTGTTTTGCGTCCAACACAGCGCCTCACAAGTGCCATAGTGTTAGTAGCAGTGAAGGACATATAGATAGCTTTGTCTTCCTTGTTCATTTTAACATAACAACGAAAGAGATAGGCTACGCAGTTTCATAGATAATCGCAAAACAGTGTGAACACGATCCATCCTCGGTACTACGTCGGGAAGCAATCTAATTGAAATTTTCATCCTCGGTAGTACGGAGGCTGACAGTTGAAGGGATGCTTTTGTTCAAGATAAAATTAATTTCTTGTTGATCTTGGTCACCCAAACTAAGTGATCGTCTCTGTTGAATTTTTGTAGTAATTTTTGGTCTTTTTTGAGTATCTATTTCTTTCTTCTGTTTTTTTTGTACAATGTTTTTCTTTTCTTATCATGAATTCTGTTTGTTGACTATTACAAGCTAGGTTTTCTTTTTTCGTGTCAGTCTCACTCGATGGTCTGTAAGAGTCCGTTGAGTGAGAAAAATCGTTGTTTTCAGATTTTTCATCATAACGAATTGCATCTTTCTTCTTACGCGGTCTGCTTTCCCGTTTAATCCGATTAAGACCTTCGTCTTTTTTCGTCATCACATCATTATCATCAGAAGAACTAATTTCAGATGTCAGTGATAGTTCTTCGGACGAGTCGTAAAACTCCATATCAATATTACGGAAATATAAATGTTTTCGAACTAGGTTTTTCAATTCGTCTCTTGAAACTCGGATCCGGGGCTGTATTTTAAGTATCGGAGAATTTTCATCTGCAGAAATTAGGTGTCAAATTAACTATAATAACAGAACTTGCGTTAATGATACTAACATATAACATAATTCTTTATTTTATATAAAACAGATTGTAGTACATAAAAGTTTTAAAGTTAGTTAGTTAGTTTTAGTTTTGTATTATTATCACATATCTATGTCTTCGTGGTTGAAAATATTGACTTGAAAATATTAAATTGTCAATCTGTCAACTGTTAAGAAGATCCCTCATGAGGAAACGACCTTGGCTGCAGCATCACCACTAACTGGTAATTATTTTAGTTTTACTAGACAAACCTAACGTGTATGCCAAATTTGAAGACGATGCTATCAACTGTTGAAGAGTTCCCTCATGAAGAGACGACCCTGGGTGCGCATCACCACAAACTGGTAATTATTTTAGTTTTACTATATAAACCTAACGAGTATGCCAAGTTTGAAGACGATGCTATCAACTGTTGAGGAGTTCCCTCATGAAGAGACGACCCTGGCTGCGCATCACCACAAACTGGTAATTATTTTAGTTTTATTAGATAAACTTAACGAGTATGCCAAGTTTGAAGACGATGCTATCAACTGTTGAGGAGTTCCCTCATGAAGAGATGACCCTGGCTGCGCATCACCACAAACTGGTAATTATTTTAGTTTAATTAGATAAATCTAACGAGTATGCCAAGTTTGAAGACGATGCTTTCAACTGTTGAGGAGTTTCCTCATGAAGAGACGACCATGGCTGCAGCATCACCACAAACGGGTAATTATTTTGGTTTTACTAGATAAACCGAACGCGAACGACAAGTTTGAAGACGATGCTATCAACTGTTGAAGAGTTCCCTCATGAAGAGACGACCCTGGCTGTGCATCACCACAAACTGGTAATTATTTTAGTTTAATTAGATAAACCTAACGAGTATGCCAAGTTTGAAGACGATGCTATCAACTGTTGAGGAGTTCCCTCATGAAGAGATGACCATGGCTGCAGCATCACCACAAACTGGTAATTATTTTAGTTTAATTAGATAAACCTAACGAGTATGCCAAGTTTGAAGACGATGCTACCAACTGTTGAGGAGTTCCCTCATGAAGAGATGACCCTGGCTGCAATAAACATTGAATCGTAACATAACATCACGCCTTATTTCCCCGAAGGGTTGGGTAGAGGTATACCAAAAGTACACCTACGTTTCGCCAGTTATGTTGGTATAACATAATACTTTGAAAAGCGCCTATAAACGTAAAGATAATCGACTCGTCCTGGCTTGGTACTTCATTTTTAGAAAATGTGTGTATGGAATAATTTGGAACATTCTACTTACATTAATAAATTATCTAATGGTATTTAGGTAGGAAGTTTTTTCATGTCCTCGCTGTGTTCAAGTTCTACTCGGAAAACTGTCCTCAGTTTAGTGATATAAAGTGTAACACAGCGTCCGCAGTTAGTACAAGATATAAGAAATATTGTGTAAAAATACGTCCTCGGAAGGGTGTCGCAGGGCTGACTTAAGGGGTCCTCGGTTGGCATACACAAAGTCCTCGTATGCGCATCGCTGGTCACATTTGGGTGTGTATTTCAGGTCCTCGGTATGATAGCCGCAATTCATACAGAAAAATGTTGAGATAGCATTATGCCAATAAGCTTATCACTATATATTTAGTCATCTGTCTCTTTCTATCTTATTCAAAAAGGCCAACGAAGTATTAAAACCAGTTTTTTGGAGGGTCCTCGGTACGGTCAAGAACTACCAAGGTCCTCGTAAGGGTGTCAGTACAAACAAGGGTGTGTGTGTGTAGTGTATGTGTGTGTGTGTGTGTGTGTGTAATTTATTAATAGTGTAATTGGCTTCGGCCGTTCTATTTAAAATAAATAAATAATCATGTTTTTTTTTTTTCATAATTGAATGAACACTACAAAGTATTTTAGACATTTTCAATGGTTCAGTAGTCACCGAGTATCCCTAACAGTTTCACCATCTCCGTCCGGTCAGGTCGACAAGCCAACAAAGTGTCAAAATAAAATCTTGATATAAAAAGTCTTTAGAATACCTACTTCCTCAAAACGCAAAGTGGGGATGCCTTTATTCTCGGCTACTCCATGGTGTGGGATGTTAGATAGATCTTTCAAAAATATTCAGGGTATATGAAGTCAATTTCTCGACAAAGAGATCCGTTTGTGGCATATCAAGCTTTAAAGCATGTTTTAAATTTTAGCCACGTCCTAAATAAAAACTAAAAATACAAATTAAAATCCTATGTCAATGTGACTGCTTATTCATGAATAGATTTCAGCTACTAGATTTGCGAGGTGTGTCTTTGTAACAAAGGTTGTCGTGGTTGCTCTATGGATGGGTGGCCAATCTCTACAAATTAGGACCCGTGCCTCGGAAAACATATCCCGGCTGTCATACGTAGATCTTTGACAGTCGTCACGGGTCGTCAGAACCTCAAAAGTCTGACAAGCAGTCTTACCAAAGGGTACTGCATTACCCAATAACTGGGTTATAGAGCACAGAAAGGCTCCAAGTAAAATACTGCAGCAGCATCGCCTCATAAACTGGACGCCGAACCCAACATAGTCGGGAAAAGGAAAATGATGAGATTTGTGAAATAAAGAAACATTGGAATTGTAGACATCTACATTGAAGCTTGGGTTTCCCAGAAAAGCTATTTCATCATATTATATCGTCATGAAAATCTGTCATTTACATCAGTATTTGATATTAATAAATGTCAAAATGCTCTATAGTTGACAGCCGTTACTGAATGCCCTTTTTTTTTTTTTTTTTTTTTTTTCAGTATGGGAAATCATCAAATGACTTCTCCCGCTCTGGGCGGAGCGGGAGGGCGGGTCAGACTTTTACTGACTAAAACCCACCCGTGTTCCATCAGTTGCCCATGTGCCAGGGTCACGGTATCTCTTTCGAACAATCACGCGACCCCGGCAATACTTACTGCCCTTTGCCCGCTTTCTTCGAAAAACCAAAACTTCACTGAAAACATTAACATTTATTGAAAAGCTTCCCGGAAATATTTTAATATAATATTTTATATAGAAACTAAGCTTGTAACTATTTACTGGTTAAAAGCCCCAGTACCAAGAATAACGTTGTTACTAATAAGTAATGGACAATAACCTTTAATGGTAGTGTTAATAGGGATTATTATGTTATGAACGAAATATGATAAAATGTTATGATAGCTCGTTCGTTACGGTTATTGAGGTACTTATCGGGATTATTCTGGAATTTTGGATCGGTTGGTACGTTGGCAGGTTCGCGGGAGTACCAACATTTTGGTAACTAAATAAACTTAGCGTTCAACGGGTTCACAAGTAACTTCATCATCATCACCATCATCATCATCATTTCAGCCGTATGACGTCCACTGCTGGACATAAGCCTCCCCCAATTTGGGGGGATTTGCCATAATCGCCACGCTTGGCAGGCGGGTTGGCGATCGCAGTATAGTGGTAAAATGCATAGAGAACACTGCTGCCCATTCTCTAGTAAGTCCCGACACCCACAGGAAGAAATGGGATGGTGCTATTATTTACGTTCGGCACCACACGGAACAAAATTAACTTGTTCTGCCCTAATATCATATAGAATTAAATCCTACTAATATTATAAATGTGAAAACTTGTATGCTTGGATTTTCTTTCACAAACACGCTAAAACGCAACGGCTAATCAATCGGATTTGAATGAAATTTGGCACACATATGGTTTGTAACCTTTTTTTTTTTGATCTCGAGGTGGAAATCCTCATGGATGTCCTCCGCCCTGGGGTAGGCGGAGGGGTCTGTCAGACTCTTACTGACTAAAACCACCCCGGTGTTCCGTCCCACACCTATGTCGGGGACCACGGGAACCAATATGTCTTCCGCGATCCCCGACTGGTGAGATGGTTTGTAACCTAGGTTAACACAGCTTTTTAACCCGGTAATACGCTCCCTTGGGATAATTGCCAACCTCCACGTGGGCGAAGACGCTGGCAATAGCTAATTTAAACATAACAATAACATGGTTATATGGATGGTATATTTATTACGTCATCATCACGTTTGCTTTCCCCAAAGGGTTAGGCAGAAAATTATTTATAGTACCTTTACACACATTTCTATTACACCCACATTTCACCAGTTATGTGTAAGTTTATTTATTATATCATAGGGGTTGAATCTCATTCCGACAACCGGGCTCGAATCCAGAAATCCGTGACAGAAAAATTCAATAACACTTTACCCGACCTGGGACTTGAACCCAAGACTTCATCTATAGCAGTTATGCTTGCAACCAATAACCAACAAGGCTGTCAAATCAACTAGAATTTAATTGAAATATATTGAAATAATTATTTAGCTAGCTATGCCATATAGACTAAGAACGCCTGACATAATTGCTATTCGTATTGTTCACGAGACGCCTGATTATATTCTCTGAGCACTACCTCAGAGAATATGATCAGACGTCTTTTGTTATAATCTGTTTAATAACACGTGAAGCAAAAACCTTGTACCCCTTTTTACGAAAATTACGCGTACGGAGGAGTATGAAATAGTTAAAGTTTAAATGGATAAAGAGTGCAGAATACTAATATATTTATACTCTAATGTATTTCTATTTGTAATGAATAGGTCATTTTCACCTATATATTTTACCTACTAGCAATAACCACGGCTGTCGACTTTGTTGCGACACTCCGAGCAATATTGAAAACAGAAGCTATGGCTGAACGCTGACTCCTAAAATACAGGTCCAGGCCTAGTTCGGGGGTTAAGATCAGATTTGTGGCATGTAACATATATTTTCAAGTGGCAAATAAATATTTATTTTATTTATTGGTCAAACTTCGACCACTGGGTGACCACTATAATATCCTTAAATAGTTAAATCAGTAATTCACGATTTAATTACAATTTATTAGGTACATTTTTGGTGGAGGGGGCAGTGGTGGCTCAGTTGTAGCTGCCCCGACTTACGACGATGTATAGATAGTTCAATCCATGAAGACGCGCCCCACTCTTTGACAATTGTACCGAGAGTGGTTAAAAACAAAGGAAAGGGACGTAGAGGGGCGCGTCGTCGTGGAATGAACTATCTATACCAGATCGTGGATTTTAATCCAGTCAGGCGCTTTTTTTGCGGGTGAAATCATCAAATGACGTCTCCCGCTCTGGGCGCAGCAGGATGGTGTGTCAGACTTTTACTGACTAAAACCCACCCGCATTCCTTCAGTTACCTATATGCCAGGGCCACGGTTTCTTTTTGGAACAAATCTCGTGATCCTGACAGGCATCGGTCCTAGCAGACCCTTTCAGGCGCTTTACATCATTCCTCAGCCTATCATTTCATTTCATTTATTTATTCATAACAATTTACTAAAATAATCATATAATTAACACAATACATTAAAAAGCCTAATTAAAGTTAAAGGGAAATGTGAGAGTCAAATTAATTTAAAATATGTCTACAAATAAATACAATGTCAGAAATTATTTAAAATTCAATGTTAAAAAAATAAATTAATAATAATAATATAGGAGTTAGTTGATAGTTAAGTCAAAAGATAATTTATTATACAGCTTGTTCACTGCTATTATTATAGGTGACTATTTGTATCATTTGACATAATTATATATTCTGATACCGAGTAGAAACATTTTTCCAACAAGAAGGCTTTTAATTTAGTTTTAAATGAGTCAGAGCTATAAATTAATAATTTTAATTCGGTTGGTACCCTATTAAATAACTCGACTGCTTGGTATCTGGAACAATGCTTAACTATGTTAAAATTTGGTGACTTTTTGTGTTTAAATTCTTTCCTTATTGTGCTTTCTCTTATATGACGTTCCTCTTGTGTTTCATACTCATGAATATACTTAGCAAAGTGATTTAGGATTACTAATATAAATAAACTTGGTACAGTTAAAATTTAATTTGATCATAGTCAAACCACACATGTTTCGCAAGGAACGCATTTCCAGAGCATTTATTGTACTTTCACGCTTCTTTTGCCACACGTAACATTCATTTCCATCCATAAACGTAGGCACCAACCAGTACACTATTGTGAACTGCCATAGTTAAATAAGATCAGAATAATCTATTGTATAAACAGCTAAAGACAAACTTAGATCACACATTCTACACCAGCATGAAACCAGAAGTGCACATAAAGTACTCAAAATGCTACGTCTCGTGTGACAAAGCACATATCATCACAGACATACGTAAGCACACAAGTAACACGTACATACTACCACAAACCGAACAGCTACCCTCATTTAAAATTCAAATGCTCAATAAGTATGTTGAAGTGTTGAAAATTCCACCGTATTCATCATTTGCGGTGAGGACTTTGAACAAATAGATGGGAAGTAAGTTTAAAAGCTTCTAGAGCAGTAGTTCCCAACCTTTTACAATATATGAGCCCCCCAACAATTTTCAGTTTACATGGTTAGACATTTAAATGATCTAAGTTAAGCTTATTTTGTATCGTTGATATTTGTCTCAGATAGTTTTTTCCCATTTAAATTTTTCAGACTTACTTAAGGTGAAATCTGTTTTGTTTTGTTTTCAATTCATATTTATTTTTAAATGGTAGTGGTGCTTTAAAACAAACGGGTTTGTTCAGAACTACGTCAGATCACAACGAGTTTTGACGGTCACAACACAGTAATACGAATCCTTAGGCTTACTTGGTCTATACATAAAAACTTATATTTGGATTTTTCATAAATTCATGTTAAATATATATACTGGCATACCTTTTAATAAATAAACTACTAGGGTAAAATGACAAAGACCCGATGGTGTAAACACAACCATAAAGTCAAATAAGCTAATTAAAATGCCAGTTTTACCTCAACACTGTTACAAAGATTTTTATTTCTAATACTATGAACATATATACACATTTTTATTACATATTATATAAGCTCCCCCCCCCCCTCCCCCGTGTCACTCTACGCCCCACTGGTTGGGAACCCCTGTTCTAGAGAGTGAAGTCAGGATGTCGCTAGATAGTGTCGTAGCATCGTCCCAGTTATTCGCAGACAGTGTCAGGAAGCGCCCTTAGTGTCAAGGCTGGCGAGAAATAGAGAGAGAATTCCTCGACTAGCGTTTTATTGTTTAGTTACTATGGTTATACTTAAAGATAAATAAGACTTTTGAGACAAAGGAATTCTGACTAATCTCCGGTTTTGGAAGCTTTATGAATTGAAATCTTCTGGGAAATCAGTTCTGCTTTGATGGTCTGATTAGTATGCCAGAATCACTTTATGAAAATAGATATAACGGCCTTTCATTTGTTTATAGCTGTTCATAGTTACAATCAGTTGAAAGACAGAACTTTCAACGAGCCCAAAAATTACCCAATCACTTAATAAAACGCACCTTCATTGCCGAAAACCAGCAGAGTAATTGCTTCAGGAGGAATGGCTTTCTTTTTGACAGACCAACACCATTCATTGCGTTATTAACGTTGTTGCGTAGACAATTTTTTCAAACATATGAAGCAATGGACTAGCAACATCTTTCAAAATGATTCAGATTCAGATTGATAGTATGTTACGCAATAATAGTGCATGACATCTACTGTAAGGCGGGAGCTCGAGGAGATATTGAAAGACCGAGAGCTGAATCAATAGTAATCTTTATTATAACGAATAAACAATTATAATTATGTATTACATTTATATTAAATAAGGCTGGTTACATATTATAAGGTTGATTACACACTACACTACCTACAATCTTACCCTAAATTACTCCCTGACAGGGTCGCGATATTTGTTTGAAAGAGATACCGTGACCCTGGCACATGGGCAACTGAAGGAACACGGGTGGGTTTTAGTCAGTAAAAGTCTGAGACGCCCTTTCGCTCCACGCAAGAGCGGGAGAAGTCATTTGATGATTTCCCACCCACAAAAAAAACCCTAAATTACTACCCACATCTGAAACTTAGACATAAAAGCAAAAACCACACGGAAGAGAACAATTAAAATAAAACATCTGTGCTCCACAGGAATTTAAAACACAGGCTGCACTTAATTAATGTAGCTCCGCAAATTGGCGACTCGATCTACAATGTGTGCCAGACCTTAGGGTGTGGTGGTAGTTGCAACGAACAGCCGGCATATTCTGTAAAATCTCTATGTAGAAACTTTGAAGTGAACTTGAAGTGCTGTCATTCCATTTGAAAGAAACAATTCTCGTAATTAAAAACGTTCTAAATTCTAGTCTCAGTCTCGTGTCGGTGACAAACAAATGTCAAGTACTTGTCAAAAATATATGGAAACTCGAGGTTTTTTTGAGAGAAAATTATGAGACTTGCCCGCTGATGCTACACTTTTTTGTTTTCTTTTTCCTGAATTGAAAGAAGTTTTTTTTTTAATTTTTACATGGAATTACCTAAGTTTGGTCAGAATACTTTAAGTGTGGTTGAAAAGTATAAGTAGCAAGCAATGTGCTCACTTGTGCTGCGGTTTCTTAAAATAACGGTGGTCTACAATTTACCGACGAATGACGTCACGAAATGTTATTTATGAATGTAAGTCGGTGTGTTTTCCTAGAGAGTGTTTTGTGATACCGTACCGTCAAACCCTGCTGTCATCATTTCCATGAGAGCTGTCACTACGGCCGTTTTGTGGCAGCCACCGGTCTTCTAGAAAACGGCAGTTTTAGATTCTCATGATAAAGTAGTGAATCACTCTGAAATAGCATCATCATTTCAGCCGCAAGATGTCCACTGTTGGACATAGGCCTGCCGCAAACTCCACCACTTCGATCAGTTCCGTGCGTCTAACATCCAACTGATTCCTGCGATCTTCACAAGATCATCGATCCACCTTGAGCCGACCCCTTCTAACTCTACGTCTTCCGGTACGCGGTCGCCACTCCAGAAACGGTCGGTACGAGCAGCCATCTGATGCTGTGAGATTTGAGACTTTTGTTTAAAGAGTAATTGAATACAGCGGTATTATACTGCTATAAGACGATCCTTTTACCAAAATCCTCTTTTAACTGACGTCATAAAGGTGGAAGTTTTCAGTTTGTCTGTATTTTTTGTGGCTATTTATGTCACATGATATCTCCGGCAAATGTAGATCAATTCCAAAAAAACTATTTTTAATTAATAGGATACGCCTCATAGGTAGTCTCATATAAAGATTATGTTTTTTCGCTAGTTTTTGCGTATGCTTCGATAATACGTATTTGATCCACTTTGCTTTTTTTAAATAAGTTTGTAAACTCTGTAGTTTTATTTTTTAAGTACAAAAAAGGTTTTTAATTTTTAATATCTTCAGACTAGAACAAGTATTCCAACAAAAAAATATGCAAAATCGTGAAAAACCAAACAAGCTTAGTTTGTTTGAGCATGATAGGTATTTTTCAATAACCGCACATAAGAAATGTAAAGAATGTCTCTGAGGTTGAAAGAAATAGTTTTTAGATTGAAAGGTAGAAGTTTTACTGGGAATGTTTCATTTGACTTGTAATTTGTTCGTATAACATAGACCTCAAAGAGCCTCGTAGTTAAATAATAACAGCCGTGCGGGGCGATAGAAGATTAAGCTATGTTTTCCGCTGTCGTTCGTGGATGGGCTACCATTAATTTTATAATGAGACCGCTCCATGTCTGGGAAAATACGATAAGCCGTTGGTCTCGTCTATCATTGGTAGACCCCTGACAGTCGTTATGGGTCGTCAGAAGCCCGAAAGTCTGACAACAAGTCTAAGGGATATCGCGTTACCCAGTAACTGCGTTGTGGAAGAGCGGACAGACAATGGTTCAATGTAAAATACCTTATAATATTCAGCTGCATTCAGTTAGACTGGAAGCCAATCTCAACATAATATGGGAAAAGGCTTGGCAGATTAATTGGTAGGTTGAAGACTACAATCATTTTATCGATGGTCCCTATTAACAATGTCGGTTCTGGAAAAAGACTACTGTTCAGTAGAGCAGTTCAAAGTTTGTTTTACTACTAAAACTGTTGCGCGGACAAAGTCAATAGAACCGACAATATTATCTTTAAAACTGGCTAAATATCATTGTTGCGTCCTGTTCGATTAGTTACTTTATGCGCCTACGTTTCTAAACGTGTAACAGAATGACATCTGACTTGTCAGTTTGATTTTGACACCTGACATTTCTCGCTCTTGGATTTGGCGCTTGAAAAAGGGAGCACGTCGCCGTGTTGAATCTCGCGATCTTTTGTAAATTAATCCCTTAGAACCGGTCGTTTTGGTGGACAAAAGGTCATGACCCAATTGTATTGATTGTAAATAAACCCCCCTTGACGTAATAATACGGGTTTTGTTTGTTGGAAATACCTGTGTTAGTTTGAAGGTTAAGTGAAAGTGACGCTATTGGAACCGCATGCTGTGATCGCCTCCAGCCTTGTTGCAACGGATGGTAACCTGGAAAACTCATTTACAATGTCACTACACGATACATATTGTACGCTGCCAGACTAGACCCCGTACAATAGGATTTCAATTGAGTAGGTGGAAGCGTGCTAACCGTGGGGCTCTAGAGACAAGAGTGGCTAGCGTACTGTCCGCCGTACGCGGAGCAGACAATACAAGTGAACAATTACAAATACAACAAAAGCACTTACCTGTTGGTTGAAGGACACTGCTCTGGTGCCAACCTGGAGATATGTATGTAAGTGAGTGTATGTGTATCGTGTCGTGACGTTATGAGTATTCTTCAGGTTAGATTCCGCTTCAACCCGGCTGGAGACAATCACAGCATGCGGTCTTCAAATCACTCATTCACAACAGCGTCACACTTTGCTTAACCTTCAAACTATTTATCCAAAATATGTCCAAAACCCGTGTTATTACACCAAGATAGGGGTTATTAACTCAAACAACTGGGTCATGGTCCATTGTCCACCAAAAACGACCGGTTAAGAGATAACTTTACAAAAGATCGCGAAATACAACCGGCGACGTGCTTCCTCGTTTCCCACCGAAAAACAAGAGAAAGTGTCAAACGTCAAAATCAAACTGTCAAGAGAGATGTCACTCTGTTACTCGTTTAGAAACGTAGGCGCATAGAGTAAACAAATCGTTCGGGACTAAACATCTACCCCCCCCGGACGGGCCTTCCCGTCCGCTAATCACTTGGCAATCCCGACAAGGTTGCGTTTTATCAGTCCACCTGACGCGCTGCCGGAGGATGTGCAAATACTCCAAGCTCCAACGCTTCCAAAACTCTGAGCGAGCTGCTGCACCAACTGAAACCGCGATAGCCAATTTTGGCTGACATCGACAAAAGGGTGCTCCGGCAGGGCGACAAGTGGCTGTCAAATCAAAAAATGGCCCGGGGTCAGGGCCTCCAAGACGTTCGGGTCCGAAGACAGCGGGCACAATGGACGCGAGTTCAATACAGCTTCAATGCGGCAAAATACCGTAGCTAACTCCTTAAAGGTGAGAACGGTGTCTCCCAACAGTCTGCGCCAGAGTCCCTAACCGCCTTCACCGCGGCCTCAAAATACCCCCCCAATGGGGGCAGGCTGGCGGGTCAAACAATAACAAACAACAAAACAACCAAACAACAATAACAACCAAACAACAATAACAACCAAACAACAACAACAACAATTTAACCAAATGGCCCTCCTTAGGCAACAAAAGGGGGTGACGGACCCCATAAGGAAGGCTAGAGTGACTCAACCGTCATCAACCAAACAACAAAGACCCGTATCGTCCAAAAGGGGTTCAACTTACTAACGGCTCCCGACAATATCCAAAACTCTCGCTGCAGAATGGCCAACAGCGCATTGCAACCGGCATGCGAGTTCATAATGTGACGATCAGTCACCAACAATTCAACAACAGAGAAACAATCCAACAATTTGTCGAGGGAGCCAAATCGACTCAACAAACTCAGGGTCCTTTGTTCCAACAGCGAGCACCTTGAGCCCGGGCAAAGGACCCGACATCAAGACTGGCGATCGAGGCCAATCATCCTCGGGATGAGTCAGCCAGTCTGGTCCCCACCATAGGGGGTAAGCAAACAGGCGGGGTGCCATGCACCTACGTGAGGCCACGGCGCCTGGGTTCAAATCTCCAGGCAAGGGCCTCCAAATCAAAGGCGTATCAAAATTTTGAATCTGGGACACTCGGTACGCAACAAAGACCTCCAAAGAGTGGACGGACGTCTTCAACCAACACAAAGCAATTTGACTGTCCGTCCAGGCGTAAGAAGCCCGAATGTCCACAGTTCCACCCAAAGTGTGAGCAACGTGGTTCAATAGACGCACAAGACGCGCCGCCCCTGACAATTCAACTTAGGGGTGGTCAGTGCCGTCCGGAGGGGGGCCACCTTGCTCTTGGCCAAGACCAGTAACAAATTCACCTGGCCTGTCGCGCAGACGGTGCGCAGACAAACAACAGCTGCATAACCGTGCGAAGACGCATCACAAACAAGGGTAGCAGTGTAGCTCCCAGGGGGGAGGATAGCGCGGGGTAACACGACCTCGTTGACTGCAAGGAGTGCGGATACAAATTGGAGCCAATCTTCCAACAAGGTTTCCCGAATTGGCTCGTCCCAGCCAAGTCCCGCAGTCCAAAGGCGCTCAAGAAAACAATTTTGCCCAAAACAATACAAACAAAACAACAAAACAATAGACAAAAGGCAACCCTGGGCTCCCATGTCCAAAATGACACGGACCACAACAGAGTTCCCCGTGGGCCCCCAGACCCGACCGATGCCGTTGGCAACAAAACCGTGTCGATCTGAGGGGTACCTTAGCGGGGCAGGCGCCAATGTCCTAACAATGTCTGGGCGGCGACCGATCGCCACACCCAGACCCAAGTCTTTCCCGACGAGGATGGAGTTCAAACTCCTCGTCCGCGCGGTGTCCCGAGCCACGCGCCATCGCTGGAAGGGCATATCCCACCGGATGCCCGAATGGCGGGGGGCGTGACTCCAACCGGGGACGTTCCGCCAATGGAGGGGAGGGAAGGCGGTGCTGGTCTGGCCAGCGGTGCCTAGCAACAATTGCGTAATCGCCTTTACGCGGGGAGACCAAATGGCTGTCGCGCGGCTCCCGATCAACTTGCGCGGGGGGTGGAGTGCGGCGCTCAAAATTGCGGGCCTCTCCCCGGTTCTGAACCGGCGAGGCAGAAGCCCGGTGACCAACTCCATGGTACCCCCCCGTACGCGAACCTTCATCAGAGGCTGGTCTGCCAGCGTGGTTCGCGTTAGCGCACAAAATGTCCAAATGGGACCCCCTACAAATTCTACAAGGGCGGGGGTTGGGGCAGTCCCGATGGAAGTGAGCCCCCAAACAAGAGAAGCACATGCGGCGTGCATTGGCAATTCGGCGGCGGGCACTCACGTGCAATTTCAAAAAGGCCGCGCAAGTTGCCATGCCATGCCCCGTGTCCCTACAAAACTCACAACCAGGACGACTCTGGGTGCCAGCAAAACGAGCGGCGGGGCGACCATCAACAGGCCCGCGAGCCCTAGTCCGTCCCTGGTCTCGTGGCCGGGAAGACGGCTGGCATGACTCAGTGGCAACGCCAGAGTTGTCCACAAACCGACACTCATCCTCCAAAAATTGGATGAGGTCACCAAATGGGGGGAGATGTGTAACTACCCCCACCATACTTTTGCTCGAAACGAGCCCTCAAATCGGCAGGAAGCCGTTGCAGCACAACATGCACCAAAGGGTAAGACCATTGGTCCACCGGCAAGTCCAATCGCTTTAAAGCGTTGGTCGCTACCACCAACGGGTTCAACAGGTCAGTACGCAATGCTGACAAACTAGTAATGACCGGTAACCCCAAAATCAATTCAATATGAACGTCAGCCAAACAACGTTTATTTTGGTACCGCTGGGTGAGTAGTCCCAAAGCGGTAGGGTAGGCTGAGTCAGTCAACGACAGATGCTGTACCAAGGCTCGGGCCTCACCTTCCAGGACAGACAACAAATAGGCCAACTTTAGGGCGGGTCTGAGGTCCGAGCGTGCATCAACCAAACTTGCAAACAGGTTGTGGAAACCGTACCAGTGGTCCCAGCGACCGTCAAGTGTGGCAGTTCCAAAGCAGGCAATCTACTCAATAGTCCGGGACCTGAAACAACCGAGGTCTCCGGCTTGACCTGGACAGGTGTCCGGCACTGCAATATTTCCATCTGTATGCCATTGCACAAACAAAACCATTCAAATAAACAAAACAATTAAATTATCAAATAACAAACTTCAATCAATAAATAACAAGGAAATCCAACGCAAACAATCAAATAAAATAAACCAAGCAAAAGGTAATTAAGTAACAAAGTTCAAACAATATATTACAAAATAATTACAATCAAACTACCAAACTGACTAATCAGCAACTCAAGAAATAACATTAAATTGTTTCAATTCAATTCAACAATAAACTTTTATTTTAATTCTAAACGTCAACATTCAACGTTCAACATTCAACTTCAAATTCAATTCAATTATTCAAATTCTATCCAATTCCAAAAAATACCAATTCAAGACAAATACAAATATTGGTTCCAATCCAATGAACCTTATTTTAATTCAAACAATGTCAACGCTCAATATGTTAATTTCAAATGTTAATTTCACAAAACTACCATATTGATGGTACAAAACTCAATATTTTAATGTCTTCCTGACATTCAATACAACACAGAGGTCAATTAACAACAACAAGAGGTTATAACATAGCTCAATCTAACCAACTCTGTTAGAATATGCAAACCTGGTTGACCCGTCAATATGAGTTACTCGACTCAATAAATTCCAACAAATTATTTCAAATAACAATTAATTATAGTTACAGTGTATTACTACTTCCCTTATAGAGACTGCCAAGTAATTAGCCTACTGTAAATTACCAATTTGTTGGTTATATGTCTTATAACCACGCTCTGCTACCAGAATGTACGCTGCCAGACTAGACCCCGTACAATAGGATTTCAATTGAGTAGGTGGAAGCGTGCTAACCGTGGGGCTCTAGAGACAAGAGTGGCTAGCGTACTGTCCGCCGTACGCGGAGCAGACAATACAAGTGAACAATTACAAATACAACAAAAGCACTTACCTGTTGGTTGAAGGACACTGCTCTGGTGCCAACCTGGAGATATGTATGTAAGTGAGTGTATGTGTATCGTGTCGTGACGTTATGAGTATTCTTCAGGTTAGATTCCGCTTCAACCCGGCTGGAGACAATCACAGCATGCGGTCTTCAAATCACTCATTCACAACAGCGTCACACTTTGCTTAACCTTCAAACTATTTATCCAAAATATGTCCAAAACCCGTGTTATTACACCAAGATAGGGGTTATTAACTCAAACAACTGGGCCATGGTCCATTGTCCACCAAAAACGACCGGTTAAGAGATAACTTTACAAAAGATCGCGAAATACAACCGGCGACGTGCTTCCTCGTTTCCCACCGAAAAACAAGAGAAAGTGTCAAACGTCAAAATCAAACTGTCAAGAGAGATGTCACTCTGTTACTCGTTTAGAAACGTAGGCGCATAGAGTAAACAAATCGTTCGGGACTAAACACATATACACTCACTTACATACATAACTCCAGGTAGGCACCAGAGCAGGTGTTCTTTTACCACAGGTAAGTTCTTTTGTTGTATAGTAATTGTTTGTACTTGTATTGTTCTGCTCCGCGTACGGCGGACTAGTTTCGCTAGCCACTTCTTGTCTCCTGGACCCCACCATCATAACTTCCACTGCGCTATTGAAATGCTATTGTTGGGGGCCTAGCCTGGCAGCGAACAATCATGATTTTCAAACAAGAAAATCGTACGATAGATCTTTTTACAGTGACTCTATTTATGTAAAAAAAGTGAATATTGGGAAAAATGCATAACCGACATTGTTAACCCATTCGTTGCTACCAACGCACCATTTGCGTTGATGAAGATAACTATGTTATGCCACCAACGTTGGGCACGCCACAATTGCGGCGGTAAGTCCCCTCTTTGAGGAGTGGATAGAGAGGCGCCACGGCGTCCTTACCTTCCGCCTGACGCAGGTTCTCACCGGGCATGGGTGCTTCGGTGGGTTCCTGTTCAGAATAAAGCGGGAGGATACGTCCAGGTGTTTCCATTGCGAGGATCGTCTGGAGGACACGGTGGAGCATACGGTGGAGGTGTGCCCTGCCTGGGCGGAGCACCGCCGTGTCCTCGTGGAGGCGATCGGCGGCGGCGACCTCTCGCGTCCGGCCCTGGTGCGAGCCATGGTACGGAGCGAGAGGGAATGGGAAGCCGTCACCTCCTTCTGCGAAGCAGTAATGCTCGCGAAGGAGGAGGCGGGGCGCGTGAAGGAGTGGCAGTCTCTGCGCCCTCACGTCCCTAGCCGCCGCAGGAGGAGACGCCCCGGGCGTCGGGAGTCGATTGCGGACTCCCGGCCACCGTAGGCGCGAGCTTGCGGGTGGCGAGCAATGGGTAGCTCGCCGCCCGGTAAGGACCAAGCTCGGGTCGACGGCGCGCAGTGTTCCACGCGCGCCTCGAAGAGATGTCAGCAGCAGTGTAGGGGTCTACTAGGACCGATGCCTGCCGGGGTCGCGTGATTGTTCAAAAGAGATACCGTGACCCTGGCACATGGGCAACTGATGGAACACGGGTGGGTTTTAGTCAGTAAAAGTCTGACACGCCCTCCCGCCCAGAGCGGGAGAAGTCATTTGATGATTTCCCATTGGAATTTGCACTGTGAAATCTTGGGCCAAAAAGATTTTAACTTTTGTCCATAGATAAGCTAATAAGAGTTCACACTTTGCTCGTAACAACACAAAACTATAAAAAAAACCGGCCAAGTGCGAGTCGGACTCGCGCACCGAGGGTTCCGTACAAACCTATAGGTATTCTCGGTTTAAAATTAAATGTTTCTTTTTTAATTTTTATATTTCAGTTGATTGAATGTAAGGTAAATTGCGGTTTACGATTTATGACGTTTTAAAAAAAAACTACTCACTCGACCTCGTTCAAACCAATTTTCGGTGGTAGTTTACATAGTAATGTACATCATATATTTTTTTTAGTTTTATCATTCTCTTATTTTAGAAGTTACGGGGGGGGGGGGGGGGACATTTTACCACTTTGGAAGTGTCTCTCGTGCAAACTATTCAGTTTAGAAAAAAATGATATTAGAAACCTCATTACCATTTTTGAAGACCTATTCATAGAAACCCCACACGTATGGGTTTGATGAAAAAAGAGTTTTGAGTTTCAGTTCTATGTATGGGGAACCCCAAAATTAATTGTATTTTTTCTATTTTAGTGTGAAAATCTTAATGCGGTTCACAGAATACATCTACTAATCAAGTTTCAAAAGCATTGCTCTTATAGTTTCGGAAAAAAGTGGCTGTGACATACGGACGGACAGACAGACAGACAGACAGACATGACGAATCTATAAGGGTTCCGTTTTTTGCCATTTGGCAACGGAACCCCAAAAAAAAGCAAAAAAATACTTTTACAACCACGAATAGCGGTGGCACAGTGACAGCTATCATAAAAATGATGGCACTGGGTTTGAGTTTACGGATTCAAAAAACGCTTTCCAGGAAATTCCACTAACTGGCTTTTGCCAGGGACTTAGCCCGCGTGCAAGGCAAAAGTTATACCGCGGGAACGTACTACCAGAACAAAAAGTATCCTATGTATTAATCCAGGTTATAAACTATTTGTGTTCCTAATTTGATCCAAATTCGGCTAGCCATTTTTGCGTAATGGAGTAACAAACATCCAAATATCTAAACATCCAAACTTTCACATTCTTAATATTAGTAGAAGGAGATGTTTCAGTGACATCATTCAACAGTAAATTGCAGACGTTTCGTGGCGGCCACCTCTACCTTCATCTTAGGAAACCCAAGCTTAAGTTACATCGTCCATTTTAACCCTCCGCTGCAACTGCAACCACGCACCCCCGCCTGTTGTGTAACAGATAGGAATTTAGGCCAAACGATGTAGCGCCTGGGATACGTTATTTATTCCGATTTACGTACATAACACTAGTCTTATAGTTACAACACTATTTCACTGTAAATGGCATTTAGAGCTCGAATAAATGTGTTCCACTAAATGGCTTGGTGACAACCTAGCTAGATGGTGAGAATTTAAAGGTTTGAGTCGCTGTCTGATTCTGTTGTTATATCAGTAAAAAAAATATTATTTCGTTTATTATCGGATTGATTGATTTATTACCTTAGTGACTGTAGCTTGTTATTTATCTAAAATTTTACGTTTCAAAACGGAGTGGCAGGGAATCGACACACAAACTGAAACCGTGAATTCCGCAAGTGATTCTTGATGGTCTTAGCGTAGACATACTTCGTAGGTTATAAAAAAAAATGCTGTTTCATAGAAACCCGCAACTTTTTGACGCACAGTAAGACCAGAAACATCCAGAAATAAAAAATAAGATGTGGGAAAATATGCGTCACATCCACGCAAAACGGCCATCACTCAGCATAATGTTGTGACCCTATGCGAGACAGAGCCCCAGCGCTGGTTTTCAGTGACAGCCGGCGCTGACTTAATGACGTCGATCGGTGCAGCAAACAATCAGTACAATAAATACTAAAAACACTATCGTTAGATTTAATGAATATATAAAAATAAAAAAAAACAAAAGTGGCAACATTCCGTCCTGACTGCATCATGTATCTGCTAGTTGTATCTGACTCATAATTTCAGCCGAAAAACGTCCACTTATGGACATAGGTCTTCCCGAAAAAGAGGGCATCGCCACCACGCTTGGCAGGCGGGTAAAATTCATAGAGCATGATGCTGCCCATTCTCTAGTAAGTCCCTTACTCGCCTTTTACGACACCCGTAGGAAGAAATGGTATTTTGATAGTACTGTTCTTTACGTCCGGCACCGTACGGAATCTTTACATATCTGACTAGGTATCTGATATACATTCTGTCCCATTGCCCGGCAAAAAGGCCTCCCCAAATTCTTCCAGGTACTCTTATCTCACACCCCGTCTCGAGCCAGCCCCGGAAATAAAAAGTTAAATTGACTAAAGTTTGTAAAATATCTTCTGATTAAAAAGTTCATATATTTTCAATTCCGTACCCACTTTCAATTACCTAATACCTATGACAAAAGAGAAAACAAAAATGGCCGAACTACGGCGAACCGGCAGAGCTCAAAACCGAAAGGGATTGCCATACGACCAGCATATTTGTATTGCCGATACTTCGTTAGGCAGTACGATGTTTGTGGAATTGATTTGTGTGTGAGACGATTCAATATAGAGGGGGCATGGGTCAATTTATTAACTGAACTACTGCAGTTCGGTAAAGTTTTTAGACCTTAATAATAATACATGGGTATTCCCCAACCAACTACAGAGCACCTGTGATTAAACACCAGGAGGTTTAGAAACGTCTCAATTACTTTAAAAATTGAAAAGAGTGTGTTTGTATGGTTTGGTCATGTTGTGATGATCATGGGCGTACCCAGGGGGGGGCAGAGGGGGGCAGCTGCCCCCCCCTGGAGTTTGTGAATGTCCCTACTAACTATCTACTTTTGTCGATAAAAATTAAGAAAAATAAAAAAAAATCTATTTGAAATATAATATAAAACTTAAAATTCGTGAGTCACGCCTTTCTACCTGCTCGCTAGCAGCGCTGCAAGCAAAAATAACTTTAATTTCGGTAGTCGGGGTCTCTGGATCTTTATTTTAGTTTTTGCCACTAACTTCCGAAATTAAAGTTATTTTTCACTTAGTTGTGTTTTTTTGGAAGTCCAATGTTTTTTTTTTTTTGCAAAAACGTTTTAATCTACCCTGCACTAGTTCGTATACCATACTGGCCAAGTCAATAGCAGTGGCAGGAAGTATTAGAATATCATCACGCTGAACAAAGTGAATTAAATACACATTGACGAAGCTAACGCATAAAACTATCAAAGCAAACTCAATAAAAATAATAGTATAAGACGTTTTTATTAAAATTATTATTTATTTTCAATTTTTTAGGGTGTTTCGAATTTTGTGACGTATGTCAGCGTAGTTTTCGAAGACAGTTTTTTTGCGTGTGGGTGCCCTCACTGAGGCTGCGCCCAGCGCGCCGTTTGAGTGCGTCCCAGAGGGTCATGGCCAACCGGCTAGTCCGGGGATACCGCACGGTCTCCTGTGAGCCCGCGAGCCTCCTTGCTGGATTGCCGTCTTGGGATCTGGAGGCAAAAGTCCTCACGCAAATGTGGGAGTGGCGCGAAGAGGCAAAACGCCGAAGCGAAACTCCGCTGCTGCGAGAAATCACGGCACGGCGGACAGAGCTCCCGCGGGTACGATTGTCGCAACCCAGTGCAGGGCACGCCACTATTGCGGCGGTAAGTCCTCTTTTTGAGGAGTGGATAGAGAGTGGCACGGCGTCCTCACCTTCCACCTTACGCAGGTCCTCACCAGACATGGCTGCTTCGGGAGGTTCCTGTTCGGGATAAGGCGGGAGGAAACGCCTGGGTGTTTCCATTGCGTGAATCGTCTGGAGGACACGGTGGAGCATACGATGGAGGTGTGCCCCGCCTGGGCGGAGCACCGCCGTGTCCTCGTGGAGGCGATCGGCGGCGGCGACCTCTAGCGTCCGGTCCTGGTGCACGCCATGGTACGGAGCGATAGGGAATGGGAAGCCGTCACCTCCTTGGAGGTGACAGCTTCGCGGAGAGGCGGAGCGCGTGAGGGAGAAGCAGTCTCTGCACCCTCACGCCCCTAGCCGCCGCATGAGGAGACGCCCCGGGCGTCGAGAGTCAATCGCAAACACCCGGCCACCGTAGGCGCGGGCTTGCGAGTGCCGAGCAATGGGAAGCTCCGTCCGTGTCGACGGCGTGTTGTGTTCCACGCGCGCCTCAAAGAGATGTCAGCATAACTGAAGGGGTCAGCTAAGGCATGCCTGCCAAGGTTACGAGATTTGTTCGAAAGAATTACCGTGACCCTGGCATATAGGCATCTGAAGGTACACGGGTGGGTTTTAGTCAGTAAAAGTCTGACACGCTCTCCCGATCCGCCCAGAGCGGGAGACATCATTTGATGATTTCCCACCCACAAAAAAGAGGCCTTCCGCGGAAGAACGGAGTGAAGATATCATCCAATCAGCTTAAATAATTGCTACAGATTTGAACCTTGAGCTGCGTTTACCTAAGACAGCAAGCCGTCAACAACAGAGGGCAAATCAACCAGCAGCCTACTGTGGCCCGCCCCTTAGCGATTATTTTCGTCGCTCGTTATGCGTGCTCTATTTGGATTCGTTACTTTCTTCATTAGAGGCGAGAGCAAAGACCATTCACCAGCGTTTACTCTTTCATTGTTGCACCCTACTCAGATAATTAAAATTACAGTTCCAAAATTGCAAAACATTATGGAGGAAGTTTCTATATTGTATGAATTAGAAGGGATCACATCTGAAGCCGAACTACGGCGCACTTTTTGGATGAATAAGCGGGAGCAGGACTATGAAAATATTGGAATTACAGAGTTAATAACGGAGTAGCAGAATCATTTTACCCGAAGGTGAAGCCAGCCTTAGAAATTTTCCTGGCAGTGCATTATTCCACGGATTTCATCGCTACAATTGAACGGTTACTCAGCACACTCAGACGCGTAAAAACATAGCTAAGATCGACCATGACCGAAGTACATTAAATGGGCTTTGTATGCTCAATTTACATAGAAAATTTGTTAACGCTATGGGTGATTCTTTCACAAAAGAGGTTATAAACCGTTTTGCTGAAGACCCTCGAAAATTACTTTTAAAATAAATATTGTATATTTAAAAAAGGGTTTAAAAAAACCTATTTTAATTTACGTTTATTTATTTGCTTATAAAAAAATCTGATTTGCCCCCCCCTGGCCCAGAACCTGGGTACGCCCATGGTGATGATGAATGCAGGGCGACTAACAAAAGTTATTTACAAGGAAGATGTGAGTGGAAGCGCCAAGAGGAACCCCGTAGAAGGACTATCAGTGACCTTATTGGTAATGTTCTTCAGAAAAGTCAGGTTGGTAGTATTCGCAACCGGCGTGCTTTCGTGCCGTATATGACCAGATGTATTATACTAACGAAGCAAAAAGAGGATGTTAGGTTCGCAGTATTCTGTAATTTCTGCCTACCCCCATGGTAAAAAGGCGCGAATTTATGTAGGTATGTGTGTATAAATGTAGGTATGTAATTATAAAAACTGCATCATTAAAAGTGCAAAATGTTTTTAGAGATTCATTAATCCCTAAAAAAAGACCCTCATTAGCAAGCTAAAAAGGTTTAAGAGGATAAGTTAAATATTTCCCTTTATTATAACTTTTCCACATTTCCTTGTTCTCTAAGTGAATTCAGCCATGCTGTCTTAGGATTAACTAAACTATTCCCTAAAGGAATCACTTATTTATAAGTACTCATAAAGAAGTATTTGTTTATATGTATGTAGAGGGTAATCTCTCAAATTCCCAGTCGAATTTCATAAAATCTTTTTGCATTGGATAATCCCATTCTTGAGGAAAGTTAAAAGCTATTTAACACGCTACGACCCTGAGGAGAACACTAACAAGTATCCCTACCCAACTGTCACCCACCGATCAGAATGAAACTTTGCACATCGATATAACACAAAAAAATATTGAACCCATATTTTTTATTTTTCCGGAATACACTTTTTAGGGGTAGAAACCACCCCTAATAACCCCTAAGTAGGCTAACCCACGTAACTCTGGGTAGAGTAAGTTTATTCGACTGCTTTTCAATCAGAAGGTTACGATTTTGACCACAGATAGGCTAACCTACCTTAACCCTAATATAACTTATCCCCACAAAGCGTTACAACCCTTATAAACCTAGGGGGTGGTTTCTACCCCTATAAAGTGGATTCCAGAAAAAGAAAAAAAACACGGGTTCAATATTTTTTAGTGTTATATCGATGTACAAAGTTTCATTCTGATCGGTGGGTGACAGTTGGGTAGGGTTATGTGTAAGAGAAAAGGAAGTCAAATTGCGGGCGGGCGGTGCTATAGGATCCATTTCATGTTGAAATAAGAAATTTCCCGTGAACAAATTCGAAGGCAGAAGCTAGATATTAGTATAAAAAACAGTGTAAAAAAAGAATTGTGCGGTTTTTATGAAACCACGGTAAAAGTGAAACTTTTTTCCACATACATATTTAACAAAAAAAAAACGAAATATATGCAATAGCTTAATAAAACGACTTTATTTAATATTCATACGAAATACATAAGTTAAATAATAAATTCAAGCACTCAAAATTGAAATAAATCCATAAACAACAACATGCACCAGCGAGCGCCTTACACTTTATCCCTACTCCGCGGCCGACCGTCACGCGACATGCAACACACGGACGAAAAAGTGTGAGACGATTTACGAAGTTTCACTTTAATAATGTGTACTCATTGTTGAGAAACCTAATACATAAATAAATTAATACTGAAATTCAGTCTTCGACGTCAGAATACGACATTTAAAAAAAACGGCCAAATTTGAGTCTACCTCTGTCAAACACTTCGAGAATAACAAACGTGATGTTACGAGAGGAAAATACACGTAAACAAAAGGTACTCCTATCAATCGTCAAGTGTCGAGATCAGACGAGGTAACATGACGTAACTTTCTTATTTTTTCCTTTAGACATGTTATAAATTGATAGGAAAGTGTTACAAGGAAATAACAAAACACTTTATGTATGAGGCTCCCAAAATGAAATATTTCCTTAAGTAAACTGCGTTCATACTTTATGTAGAGTGGCAGGGACATTGACAACGTACATGATTCTAGATGTAGCGTGAAAATGATTCCAAATCAAAATCAAAAGTCATTTATTCAAACTAGGCTGAAAGTCAGCCCTTCGACACTTCCTAGTGCTTTAGCTGGGAAGAAGAAGTGGCGGAACAAACTCCCCAGCAGCACAGCTGTCTGTTAAGTTAGAAGAACTTGATTCTATACAATATTGTGTAAGTAATTAATATTATAAAACAAAACATACATTATTCGCCATATGTCAGCTAGCACACGCCAATATACCAACAAAACATTGAAAACTAAACTCAAGCTGAAATAAATAATAAAACAAAATCGTAAACAGAACTTAAAACCTAAATAAAGCCTCCAGGCATAAAGGGCGTGCCCGCTCACATATTCAACGATGCAAAATGATAAATATACATACATTGATGCATTTAGCTAAGTTGAAGTTACAATAGTTAAACTAGGACCTCCGGAGTAAAATAAAATAACAGTTAATACAAATAACAATAACAAAAACTATGGTCAGCAAGACGACCACGGCGATTCACCCGTCATCAAAAAAAAAAATCTGCTGTGGCTTAGAAAAGTGCAGTACCTCATCATCATTACTTCAGCCGAAAGATGTCTACTGCTGGCATTAGCCTACTCCAATTACGGCCTCTTCGAACGGTTCTGTGCTTCACGCATCCAGCGTATTCCTGCGGCCTTCACTAAGTCATCAGTCCATCTTGTGAGAAGCCTTCCAACGCTACGTCTTCCAATACGCGGTCGCTACTCCAGAACTTTCCGATCCCATCGGCCGTCTGTTCTGTTAGCAATGTGAAAAGTGCAATACCTACGCGGTCAAAATTTACGGAATAATGTATTTTTTTTATTAATACACTACACGTTACGTACGTTCAGAATTATGTACATGGTAGGAAGTTGCGCATCGATGAGTCTGCCACCCTGTACCGGTATACAACGTGTTCCTATTCATACCCCATAACTCTAGGATATTATTGAAACCATGTCAAAGAATCAACTGGCATAGTATTTATTTTTTAGAAACAAGGAAAGAAATTGAGTAATGGGTTTTTTTCCTTGAATACGAGTGAAAGTTTCATTGATAAGTACGAGAGTAAATCATTTTCATTCAAACCAATTATTCAAATTTAATGCTAAGACTATGCAACGTTATCATATGTCACGTAAGGGTGTTTTACATTTACTTTTTTTGTGGGGTGGGAAGTCATCAAATGACGTCTCCCACTCTTGGGCGGAGCGGGAGGGCGTGTCAGACTTTTACTGACTAAAACCCACCCGTGTTCCTTCGGTTGCCCATGTGCCAGGGTCACGGTGTCTTTTTCGAACAACCCCGCAAAAAGGGTGTTTTACATAAATAAATAATCGTAACGTCGAATTATACAAAAAAAGCATAATTTACCAGTTAATGGTCTCAACTCTTGGGTTGTGGGATATCAAAAGGAACACCTTGTATAAATATTTAATTCATTAATTCATTGACTGACAGACAACGATAGAAGTATGATATTTTTGACAAGAGTTCCTTTTTATCAAAGGTGAGTTAGAAGAGACTCATAAAACCATTTTCGGAAATTCATCCCTTATTCCGTTACACAGGGGATGAGAGTTTGTACGGAACTTTGTTATTTCTGCCGAGTTGAGATCCCATTGGACACGCGACTAAATTAATAAGTATGTAATTATTATTAAATTAAATGAAGAGACAATTTTTTTAATATGTTTAGATGGTTTGGTCTTGTAGTGACGATTAATGAAAGACGACGAACAATAGGTATTTATAAGGCAGATGTGAGTGGAATCTCCGAGAGAGGACGTCTTCGGAGGACCTTATTGGTGATTTTCTTCAGAAAGGACAGGTGTGTAGTAGTCGCAACCGCCATGCGTGTATGACCACGTGTGAAAACATAAACGAGTTAAAAAGAAGTATTTAGAAATATAGGTAGTTTTTTTGGTATATTGGCGTGTGCTAGCTGACATATGCCAAATAATTTAATTTATGTTTTGTTTCCGTAATAATAATAACTTACATAATTATTGTATAGTTTTTTTTTTTTTTTTTTTTTTTTTTTTTTTTTTTTTGTGGGGCATCTCGTAGTTAATCCTGAAAAGATTGTTACTACTTAAACGGATTGGGGCCCGGCGAGTTCTAAAAAGTTACCTTTTTAGGCCTCCAGCCGGGGCTTATTATACTTAAAAACTAAAGCGAAAGCTCTAAGGGTTACCCCGAGGGGGGTACGAACCTCGGCTTAGGCAATCGCTGATAGGGGGGGCAGCAAGGGACTGGCTGGATCTGAGTTAAATTATTTATGGACTAATTTAAAGCTAACGGCGCAGCATCGCGGGCTGGCTCTTGCAAGGGTCGGGAGGGACTGTTAAGTCGGGGTCGCGACGACGGACCTCGGCGGCGAGGTCGGTACGGTTTGTGTCTGTGTGCTGGTCTAGCTGTACTGGTCTCTTTTCGACTCTCCTGGAGGAGAGTAGTGGGATCATCAGGATCGGTAAGAATGTGCCGCGAGCGGCGGACTTTGCTAATACGGGAGGGGGTGTAAGTAGCTGCCGCCACAACCAGAGGGTTGCGGTGGGCTACGGCCCTATCGAAGTAGCGCTTCGAAGCGCGTTTTATGTATTGATGGATAGTCGGGAGTTTCATATCTAAGTGAAGATTGATATTCCGAACAAACCAAGGCGAGCCTGTGGCTTGACGGAGAAAGCGGTTCTGGAGAGTCTGCATCCTATGGATGAATCGGGGCTTGGCATGTGCCCAGACTGGGCTTGCGTATGTCATAATCGGCCTGATACAAGCGGTGTAAAGCCGCTTCTTACACAGAAGAGACAATTTACTCCGCTTGTTCAGGACGCAATGGAGCCTACCGAGAGCGAAAGCGGCCCGCGAGCGAGCCTGCTTTATGTGCTCAGAAAAGGTGAGGTGTTCGTCGAGGATGACACCTAGATATTTGGCTTGCTTCGCCCAAGGGATCTGCTTGCCGAACATTGAGATGGGTCGGGGAGGGGGGTGATTACGTCGAGGTCGGGTGTAAAAGACCGCCTGACTTTTATCGGGATTGACTTCGATTCGCCACTTCCTGAACCATTCGCCGAGCTCGTCGACTGCGGTTTGGAGGTAGCGAACCAGCGCTGTGTCACTAAATCCCGAGAAAAAGATGGCAGTGTCGTCTGCGAACAGAGCTAACCTTGCCTTCTTGCTTCTGGGGATATCGCTAGTGAACAGCGTGAAAATGAGGGGGGCTAGTACAGAGCCTTGAGGGACTCCTGCACGAATCGGGTGAGGGGAGGAAAGTGCCCCTTCGATGCGATAGCGAAAGGTACGGTTCGCAAGAAAGTCTCGTAAGATGAGCACGAGACGGTCTGGCACTCCGAGTTGGTACAGCTTATATAATAAGCCGTTGTGCCAGACTTTGTCGAACGCTTTCGCTATATCGAAGTATACAGCGCCCGTGAACATACCACGCTGAAAACCAGCATTGATATGTTCGACGATACGGTGTACCTGATGGACACACGAGTGTTGGGTTCGAAAACCAAACTGCTCGTTGGGAATGAGGCCCTTGGTTTCGGCATAATCTCTGAGTCGCTTATAAATAAGTCTCTCATAGATTTTGCCGAGGACTTTGAGCAAACTGATGGGGCGATAGCTCGTGGGCTCGGTTTTGGGCTTACCGGGCTTAGGGATGCCAATGACGGTGGCTTCCTTCCACGCTTGGGGGAAAATGTTATTACTCAAGGCACCATTGAAGATGGTGCACATGAGCATAATCAGGTGCGCGGGGAACAGCTTGATCACTCTGTTGGTGATGCCGTCTGATCCGGGGGCTTTACGAGATTTCAGACCCTTGATGATCTCGTGCACCTCGTCAGGTGTGACAGGGGGCAGGGGATCATCAGGGTCTTCAACGGGCGGGAGTGAGGCTTTGCGTTCGACTTCCGCGTTTACCTTATCGACAAACGCTTGGTCTACTGGCTGCGAACTGGGTGTGCATTGGGCTTCGAGGCTATCGGCTAGGCATTCAGCCCTGTCGATATCCTCGAATGCAATGGTCGCATCGGGGCGGGTCAGGGGGGGCATAGTGGAAAACTCAGAGGATTTCAGTTTCCTCTGAAGTTCCCAGAAAGCGAGATGAGTTGGCTCTAGTTCGCCCACCATCTTGTCCCAGTTAGCGTCACGCAGCTCAGTCACACGTGTCCTTACAGCACGCTGTAAGTAACGCATGTGAGCTTTGTTAGCGTCACAGGGAAAGTTGCTGTAGGCACGAACGGCCGCGTTCTTCTCTGTCAGCAGATCACGTACATCGTCGGGGAGCTTCCATTTACGGTCACCCGTATCTGGAACCTCCCGTGAACTTTCGTTCACGATCGATTGTACGTGCTCCGTGAGAGAGTCGATCGCGGCCGTTGTGTCGGCGACAGAGTCGAACTGATCTGGGATAGAGTCTAAGTGATGTGACGTGTTAGATTGTAAGCGTTCGCTTACTTTCTTCCAGTCAGTGATCACTTTAGTGGCGGGGGGTTGAGAGGGGTCGCGAGTACCTAATCGGGGGGCCAGGTTCATGACTACTGGTCGATGATCAGAGTCGAGTTCGTGAATAGCCTCTATAGAATCCAACCTTAAGTTGATATTCTTAAGGAGTGCTATGTCAAGAACGTCGGGTAACTGATCGGGGTCGAAAGGAAAGTGAGTGGGAGTCATCGGGGCGATGACGTCAAAGTTCATGGTAGAACAGAGGTTGAAAAGTTGCCTACCTCTAGTCGAGGTCCTGGTGCTATTCCAGGCGGGATGTTTGGCGTTGAGATCGCCCGCTATGATAACGGAGTCACTCATGCCGAAAAGTTCGGAGAGGTCATTAGTGAGGAGTTGAGGGTCCTCGGAACCGTCTGGGGGAGGGAAGTAAGCCGACACGATAGTGATTGGCTGGTGGCCTGTCAGTGCTAACCGACAGGCCGAAACTTCTAATCGGTAGAGTTGGGGAGTATCCATAGGTATGCAGTACAGGGACTTCCTATAGTATATGAGGGTGCCGCCTCTGTGACAACGTGACCTGTCGTTGCGAACTAAACGATAGTTTGCAATTTTCGGGTCACGATGATGAGGTTTTAGGAACGACTCTTGAATGAGTAAAATGTCTACGTGATGGTCGCGGAGGAACGTGGCGATCTCATCACGTTGGCCGTGAATGCCGTTGGCATTAAAGAAACCTAGCTTTAGGGAACGGGGTTTTTGTCTAGTTAATATTCCGCGACTATCCATAATGGGGGCGTTGGGAGTTCATGACATGGATTGCTTGCGTGATCTCGGGATACGCAGCATAAATTGACTGGATTCGGAACAAGTTGCCGCCGGCGGCAATTAGTTCCTGGGCCATCTGTTGGGCACGCGGGGAGAGGAACGTGCTATAGGTATTGAAGGTCCCAGTGATAACGTTAAACGCATCAAGGGGAGCCTGACCTTTCCTCTGTACGGGTACTGGTCCTGCCATAGGGGCAGTGGGGGGGGCCGCGGCGCGAGCGGGGGGAGCGGTCGCGGGAAAACCGGGGGGCGTAAGGGGCGCGGGGGCACGGGTACGCGGGTCCACTAATGGAGGGATGGGAGCGGGCTTAGGCCTGGAGGCCAGTGGGGGGAACTCCTTCTGGGAACTCATTAGAGGCCATTGGGAGGGACGCTGAGGGGCCAGTCTCACGGGGAGTTTGGCCGAGGGGGATTCCCTAGTCTGACGAGCGTCGAAACGCTTCGCCAATTTAGGGGAAGATGACTTGGGGGCTTTCGGGCAGCCCCGGTAGTTTGCCGGATGACCGGGCTCTTTGCAGAGCACACAACTAGGTGGCTCGGTGCAAAGAGTGCGGTCTTTAGGCCGGGTACAATCTGCTGTACCGTGGTCTCCCAGGCACTTGACGCACCTGGGAGTAGCGTAGCAGGTGTACGCTGAGTGCCCGTACAGTTGGCATCTGTGGCACTGGCCAATGATGCCTGACTTACGGGGCTTCTCGATTTTAAGGCCTGACAGGTTACAGACAGACCTTACATTGAATATGGGGTGGTGACCCTCTGTGGGAGGGCACACCACCAAGACCATATCAAAGGCGGTACCTTGCCTGGACCGGTGCATTCGATGGACCTCTGTGACAGGCACGTTCTGTCGTTCGAGGTCCGCCTTAATATCGCTGGTGGCGATTTCGCAGGGGATCCTGCGAATCACCACCCTGGTCAGTCGCTCCTCGGGCAAGGAATACGTGTGGAAGGACACGTTCCTGGCAGAGAGGAGCCTGGTCAGATCGCGATAATCGCCTGACGTGGGGACTGATACTTTGATCCCGTGCTGGGTGGCACGGGCGCTAGTATAGTTGACCCTTTGGTCAACACACCATTTGGACACCTCCGTCCACTTGGCCTTGTCCTGTATAAATACAGGGGGCGGTGGAGGGAGTTTCCTGCCGGTGTTTGAGCCAGAGGGTACGGGCTGGGCGCTAGTTTTAGCGCGGGGCGCGGCAACCTTCGCGGAGGTTGAAGGCGAGGGGCGGGAGGGGGACGCGTTGGCGGCGGTCGCCGGCGGCGTGGAGGGGATGGACGCGGTCGCGGTGGCGGGGGTCGCCTGCGTAGCGGGGTGAGGGGGGTTCGCGGTGGCGGAGGTCGCCTGCGGGGTGGGGGCGCGAGACGGAGGAGCGGAGTCCTCAGCCGCTATGATTTTAGCGGCCGGGGCTGAGCTGCTCGCCTTGTTTTTCTTGCGCTTGCTCCCTTTGCCCTTAGTATGGGAGACGAGCTCGTACGTCTCTGCGTCCGAGGACGAAGAGGAGTGCGAGTCCGTCTGGGGAGTGAGCGCGGCAGTATCGGGAGGAGTTGTGGGTACATCCTCCGTGTCCATTTCACACGGTGCATCGGTGGAGGCTGGGGCCTCGAGGGCGTCGCTGAAGTCAGCGATGCCCGGGCTAGGCGGAATTACGAGTTGCTCAGCTCTGTACAACTCGGAGAATTCGGCAGCGAAGTCTTTGTTTTTCTTTATCAATAAAAGAAAAACAGAGACAACCGCTCCGACCTCCGAGTGCTCAATGCTGAGCTGACCCGCTAGTTCAGCCAGGAGCGCCTCGATTCTAGCGAGTCTCTCCGTAGGATCCATGGGTTTATCCATGGCGGAGGGGAGGGGGGACCTAATCACTCATGAGAGTGATCCTGACACCAAAACCCTACTCCTACGTAGCCTAATCCCCGGTGGGATGCCGGGGGTGAGTGTTACACTCCCTGTCGGGTATAGACAGGGAGGTGATCCTGGTGAGCCCTAAGAGTGACTCCCGACGCCAATCTTATTGTGCGAACGGGTTCCTAACCGGTCATGCGATGGGTACTGAAGGTACCCGACCAGTCTAGTGCGGGGGGTATAGATATACCCGCGGCACTAGTACGCGGCTGTGGAGGGAAGACTGTCACCGGGGCTGACGAGGGAAGCCCCCAAGGCCAGCGATCCGGGACCCGTCCAACTTTCGTCTAGCCCTGAAGGGGATAGACGGGTGCGTTGGGTCTGCACCCACTCGGCTTCGTTGGCACCGTTAAGGTATCCACCGAGTGACCACGAAACTGTGGATTTGCCCTGAAGGGGCCACAACACAACACACGTTTTTGACGATTTTCTGACGAATCAGAAATACCACTGTCTTGCGAACAAGACAGTACGGTTTTAGACTGAATCTGAAGAAACAGGAAATTCCGAATTTTGCGATTTAAATAAATTTAAATCGCAAAATAGCGGAGAGTAGTCGGGGCGACTACGCAGCGTGGCGCACGGAGCACAACTGACGGGCGAACGAGCGGCGGGCGGTGGAGGGGATACGCGCAGCGGAGCAGCAGCGTAACGACCTTCCAAGGCGGGCGTCGAGCGTAGAATGATGATAATTATTGTATAGAATCACGTTCTTCTATTTATGAGACAGGGTGCTTCTGGGGAGTTTGTTGCGTCATTTCTTTGCAGCTAAAGCGCTAGGAAGTGGTGAAGGGCGGGCGTTTCGGGGACTGTCTTGTATAACTTTAACCTTCAAAAAGTGCCGGCTCTCAGCCTAGTTCGAATTGACTTTTGATTTTGATATAAGGGTCATAGCCGGAAGCGTGTTGTAGTTTATGCCTAAATACATATGTGTGAGTTTATAAATGTAAATGTGAGCATGAAAACGTTTTTGATAAAATGTAACACGGATGCTCTTGTCATCCGCTTCGATCAAATCGACATATAGTGTTTTCACCTAAATTTGTACTTTTCTTTTTAACCCCCGACGCAAAAAGAGGGGTGTTATAAGTTTGACGTGTCTGTCTGTCTGTCTGTCTGTCTGTCTGTGGCATCATAGCTCCCGAACGGATGATGCGATTTCAATAAAAAAAAAAACGTATTAAAGGTGACTTATCTGCGAGTGTTCTTAGACATGTTTGATGAAAATCGGTTGAGCCGTTTAAAAGTTGTGGGGGGGAAAGTGGGGAAGAGTAACCGAATGTCAGCAAATATACTCGAGTGGGGTCTCAAATGAAAGCGCACTGAAAGAGAATATTGATGAATTAATCGAGAGTGTTCTTAGCTTCGTTTCATTCTACATTATATTAAGTATATACCTGTAAAAAGTACAAAATAAAAAATTAAATTTAAAATTTAAAAAACCCCCGACACAAAAACCTAATTTCCCTTTAAAAAGTAAAAAATAATAAAAAATAACTCAATCTTAAAGTACCTAAGAATGTATTAATAATTCAAAAAAAAAACGTCGCGTTGGGGGACCGCTCCGCGAGTGCAGACGTCGTTAACTGCTTAGTTAGGTAATAAGACTATTGGTAATTAAATTGTTAGGTTTGAAGCGGTCCCCCAACGCGGCGTATTTTTTTGAATTATTAATACATTCTTAGGTACTTTAAGATTGAGTTATTTTTTATTATTTTTTACTTTTTAAAGGGAAATTAGGTTTTTGTGTCGGGGGTTTTTTTGTTATAACATGCGTTTGCTTTCATACTTTGATGTCACCTCGTGGACGATATTGTGGGTTATACGTTTTTTCGATTGATATATAAATGTTTTTGTAAATGCTCTAATGTATAACTGTTTTTTGTCCCAAACAAATAAAATAAAATAAATGTAAGAGAGAGCAGAGACCTATAAGAACCTTAAAGGTCTTCACAATAACATTATAAAAAAATTTCGTACGAGAATCGAACCAATGCATGACCACGAAAAGCACAAACACAAACACAAACCAGGAAAAAATCTGCGGGGCGAGCACGGCCTGCTGTGATAAGCTTGATCACACATTTTATCACAGTTCGGAGCAAAAACTGTGATAATATTCGTGACTCGCGTATATCACAGAGGCTATGCAAAATTATTATCAAATGTAAACATTTTGAAACCAACTAAGTAAATGAACGCAATAGGTTTGCTTCAGTGTATTTAAACCGTATCACAACAAATTAGTTTATTAATTAAACGATTTAATTATCATAATACACATGTCATTTGATTATATTGTAAGTAGATTAGTTGGCACTAATGATTTAATTACTAGCTTCACAGCGATCATTAATAGACGAAAACATGACGAGTTACAAATGTACAAACATGGTTATACATGAACTCGTCAATTGGGAGGGTTATTTGGGCGACTGTGTTATGTAATTTCACTTTGGATTTTGAATGATTAATTTTTGACAGGACAAAAACTACATAATACACATGCTAATCTGATCATTTTTATAAGCAGATAATTTAGAATAATTGATTTCATTAGCAGCTTTGCAGAAATCATTAATTTTGGGAGACCATCTTATGTAATTTTGACGTTTAAAAGGCACCTTTGAAATTATTTAATATTCTCAGCATTATAAAATCTTTTAATTTGAATCATTGATTTTGACAGAATATGTTGTATGAATAGATAGAACTAGTAAGTACATACCTATAGAAATGGAGAGTTTGGTATTTATTTGTCGGTTTTAATATTTATACAGGATCAATATTTATCCAGTGCGCAAACTGTAACCATGAATTCAGCATATCATCCTAGACCCCCGAGCGTAGAAAATTTTCGTCGGTTATACAAAAAAAAATCAGCTGTTCCATACATTTTGACCCCGTAGGAATTGCATTTTCTATGAAACTGCTGTTTTTTTTTTTGTAAAACCGACGAAAAGTTTCTGCGCAAGGGGGTCTACAATGATATGCTGAATTCATGGTTACAATTTATGCACTAGATAAAAACTTATCCTGTATAGGCACGCGTCATCCTTGTCCCATTACCCTTGTGTGAATGTCTCTCTACCCCTTATAAATTTGATTTTATTCAAAATCAAAAAACATCAGAAGCTAGGTACGCGGTTTCAACTGGTTCCTATGGAGAAAAGCCTAAAAACTCTACGGTTACTCTTTTAAAATACCTTTTTTTTTTTAAAACCATAGTGGGATGGTACACAGCCTATATATAACCTTCCTGAACAAACTCTTCAGATTGATTATTAGTCGTATAGTATAGAGTAGATGCAGATAAGATATCTGGTGTCCTAATCAAACGATTTTCATTACTGCCAAAGTCATGTAGATTACTATGATTAAATTCACAAGCATTAATCTAGGTTAGCCGAGATAATAATAATAATAAAGCAATTAGTTAAACCTTCAGGGTACCTTGATCTGGATTATTCAGTTCGCATTATGAAGGAAATTGATAAGCAATTAATTCAGGACTCAGTTTTCAAACAGAATAAGGTATCCTACTAAATTATAGTTTATGCCGATGTTGCATTGTGAATTTGTATGTTTGTAACTGTGATGTCACACTTTAACGGTGGATTTGGTTCAAATTAAACTTAAAGGTAGACTATAAATAAAAATAAATATCTCAGGACAACCAACACACTGTTATCAGATCTCAAACTAGGCAGAGCCTGTACTATAGTAACCAGACAACTGATAAATATACTTATATATTTCTAAATACATACAGATTATAGATAAATTACACCCAGACACAGAACAAATGATTGTGCTCATCACACAAAGATATGTCCTGGGTGGAAATCGACCCCACGACCTCAGTCTTTGCAGTCAGGGTCACTAACCACTAGACTAACAGGCCAGTCAAACTACGCTACTATGTCCTGTTTTAATATGTATATTACCGGCTAAGCCCAATTTTAGGATGAACAAGTTTCGGCTAGGCCAAACCAGTTCTCCCTACTCATCAACATAATGACTCTACATGTTGATGTGTAACAGTTTACAACGGTTAAAGTTTCACATTGGAATGATACCGTAACAATACATCGCTACTTTTTTTACTGTAGTAGGCTGACATGCTGTTTCTTTTGTCTTTTCTGCATAGGTCTATACTGGTTTGTCCTATCGCGTGTAGGTTTGACCCAGGCGAAACTAGTTCCTCCTAATATCGGGTTTGGCCAGTAACATATGTCTAATGTAAAAGATGAGAATGTTAAGAGAGATGTGTGGTGCTACACGAATGGATAGAATAAGAAATCACTGCTTTAGAGGAAGTCTGATAGTGGCACCGATAGCTAAAAAGTTGTGTGGAAATCGGTTGTCATGGTATGGGCACAAAATACGGAGGAATGAGGAAAATGTCGTGAGGAAAGTTTTGAGTATGAACGTCGATGGCTATATGAGTAGGGGAGTCCAAAGAAACGATAGATGGACTGTGTGTGATAATACGGATAGAAAGAGGGTGACTACCGAGATGAGGACTAATAGAGCAGTGTAAAAGAAAAGACATGTTACGCCTACTTCAAATACGATTAATTTAATTAACTGACTCTGGTTACGTGTGTTTAGAACATGTTGAGGATCGTGGATTTAATATAAAGTTTAGTTGTTGTTCCGTCCCGTTTAAATTGGTTACTCTGTGAACGCACCATGACGTGAAACGGAGTGACATCTGTCATTGTCAGTTTGACACTTTGCTCTTTTGGTTTGGTCTTTGAAAGCGTCGGATAGAATTTTGCTTCCGCGACTTTGGTTAATATATTAATCCCTTTGAATCGTTTGTTTGTGGACAATTTGTCGTGATCCAATTGTTTTTGTGCGTAATCAACCCCCGTTTGAAGAAATAATACGGGTTGAGTTTGGATACATCTTTTGTTGAAAACTTTGAGGTTAAGTGATACCATTGAAAACCGCATGCTGTGAATACCTCCAGCCTTATGGGGCGGCCTTGTATCCTGAGAATACTTACTCATAACGTCACTACACAATACATTATACACCCATTTACATACATAAATCCAGGTTGGCTCCAGAGCAGGTGTTCTTCAACCATCAGGTGAGTCTTTTGTTTTAAATTGTATTAATAAGCTCCGCGCACGGCGGACAGTTCGCTTCGCCACTCTTGTCCCAAGGCCCCACCATCATAACTTCTACTGCGCTATTAAAATCCTATGGTGAGCCCTTGGCTTGGCGTCGAACAGTTGTGCTTATAAAATACAAAACATGTTTTGCCAAAAAAACAGCACTCGCAAGACACACCGACTCAGACCAACGTCCTTCCGTCCCCCCGCGACGTCCCAATACATATTCGCCCTGATCCTAGCTCGAGCCAGCCCACGCCGCTGAGCCTGTAGTTTTAAATTAGTCCGTAAATAATAATCTTTCTAATCCAGCCCGTCCGTTGCCGCCTTCTACTAGCGATGCCCTAAGTCGAGGTCTGTACACCACAGGGGCTGCCCTTAGCGAGTAGTCGCTCTAGTTTTAAGTTTTTAAGCCCTGGCTGAAGGCAATAACTTATTTGAGTAGCCGCAGGCAAGTCCTATTAAGCAGCCAACAACTACGAGATTGTTGGCTGCTTAGCAGGGATGTTACGGAGCTCCGTAACCGTAACCGAAGCTATCGGATATCCGATATAAAAATTTATCCGTAATCGTAACCGAATCCGAAATAAAAGTTTCGGATAATATTGGATTTGTTATTACATTTTTATTATAGGTAGATTAGATAACACTCTATATATATTTATAATCATTTTTATTTTAAATAGCTGTAATAATTACTAACACACTGATTGTAATTCCTACCAAATGGTGACATATAAATAAAACCATTTTATTAGCTATTTGTATTTTACTTTTGAAATTTCTTAAAAGTTTTATATCCGTAACCGAAATTATCCGAAACTAACGGATACTCCGAAATAATTTCATATCCGTATCCGTAACCGTATCCGGTATAATAATCATTCCTACATCCGTGACCAAATCCGTATCCGAAATTTCATATCCCTACTGCTTAACAGGACTTGCCTGTGGTTGGCCTGCATGATGTCATACCAAAAAAAATGCCAATAAACAAACGAATAAATAGAGATTAGGTACCCAGGCACGCAGTTAACCATAGAGCCATTATTGTGACGATTTACTACAGATTACCCGTCAAATCGATTAATTCGCGTTTGGTTTTTTGTAAAGAAAATGCTGATACATCATAATTATAATCATTTCACACATTGATGGCAAGTTGATTGGTATAGCCTTGAGCGCGATCGTTCACACTCAAGGCCACTCCTATTCTTATTTTGATCGCAATTCAGATACCTACGTTAAACTGTCCTTCACGGGTGACGATACTAAATGTACGGTTAGGGAATCTAACTTATATTGTAAAGCTGAGGAGTTTGTATGTTTAACTAAACATACAAACTCTTCAGCGTTAATCTCAGGAACTACTAACTCGAGTATATTTTTTTTTTAGTGCTGGATTGCCAATTTATTGAGGAAGGCTACAGGCTTTGTAACAAGACGCTAGGCCTCTTAGGATCCAAGCAAAAAGAGAAAAAGATATGAATACGAAATACTTGGACGGGCATGCGATTCAGCTCAATGAAAGTTTATTGCCCTGACTCTACATCCAACACGTCTTGGCTAATCAGAGGAGCAACTGCGTAACACGCCTAAACTGAAAATTAATCGCAATTTTTTTCATTTTGACGGTTCAGCCACACTCATTACGTCATTTTCGCTGCTGACCAGACGATGTCTTTAGAGATATGCAGCAATGGATTAGGAGTTTCCTTCAAAGCCCTCCGATTATGAATAAAAGAGTTTCGCAATTAGGGTGCAGCTCAGCTACAACTTTTCTGATTTTCAATAATTTACTGCATGGTTTTTCGCAGAATGAGATATTCTATTAATATTATACAACGTGTTGCAACTGATAACCCATTACTCTACGGTATTAATGGCATCGTGTCATAGAATCAACTGGCACATGATTTAAAAGAAAGAAATTTTCCTTTTTTTCTTGAATACGGGTGTGTACCTAAGTTTAATTGAAAAGCACGAGTACATCATTTTCAATCAAAACAATAATTAAAATTTAATGTTAAGAAAATGCGACGTTATCATATTTCAGGTACGGGTGTTTTACATAAACAAATCGTGACGTTGAATAATTATGTATGAAAAATTAAACCGAAAAAAAAACAAATGCCAGATGATTTTTTGACATGGTCTCATGAGTACCCTAGAGTTATGGGATATCAAAACCTTATATCTGGCCGATACTAATCCAAAAATAACATACCATTATTGACTGTAATAATATTGACTGGCGACTAGATTAGATTGCGAAATCATATTATACGCAATTTGAATAGGAATGTCATAATACACACTTGACCATGTAATAAATTGACGTCATATAACACACATATTTAGATATACCTAGTAGTGCATAGACAATCATGCAGCAATTAAACATTATAATAACATTACGCGTTTAATCCCCAAAGACTGAGGCATAGATACACCTACCTACATTTCGACAGTTATGTGTCAATGTCATGTATGTATTATGTATAGGCAGGGATTGAAAAAGTACCTAAAATACTAATAAATAACCGGTATTTAGTGATTCCATTACAAGAACTCGAACCAAAACAGGAACCTAAATTGGAACCTGTATGTTATCTTCTCCGTAGGGAATCTGAACGAGTTCATAAGGTACTACAGTAAGTGTGGATTATTCAACCTTCTGATAATAAACGTTATTGACTAGACCGTCCAAAAGCATGTTGGGTTGACGATATCGTCAAGGCGCGGGAAACGCATGGATGAGAGACGCACGGAACCGAGATGTATGGTGGAAAAAGGGGGAAGCCTATACCCAGCACTGGGTATTTCCGAGCTGAGATGATGATGATGATGATGATGATACAGTACAGATTTGCACTCTCCAATACTAAGGAGGCGATCTGAAAGAGGGAAATAGCAAGCGTCTGACATATCCCTTTTTTCTGCGTTTTTTGGCGCGTAGCCGAAATAAGAACCAGCGCCGCCATCTTGTTTTGTCTATACAACATCTATGACAGTTCAGCACCCCCTTGTCAATATCACTCAGTGCCAAAAGATCCTTTTGCCACTGTACATGCCCGGTTCCGAACACAAAATGTCAAAATGTTCGTGCGTCGTCGGCACAATTATATTTTATATACAATAGTTCAAAAATATATTTTTTATATTGAAACCGCTTACATTCATATTCACTAGAATTTCAAATAATATACACGAGTATCAATCGTAATAATCTCTGGTTATTTCCCTATCTATTTGATTGAGTCATAGAAATATAATACATTTATGTTGGTATCTATATGCTCAACATATTAGCGCAATATATCTATGTGCTTAACATTGTCCTCAACGAACGATTGACATGGAAGTACTCGATAAATTAATACAATTGAGATAAAATCAAGGAAGTAGGTACTTACCCGGCAATGATTTGAGTATTTTAACGCTGTCGAACGTTTTATTTATGATAAAATAATTGTATACGTACTTTTAGCAAAAAATATAACTAAAAGCAGACCATTACACCAAAAACATATAAGGTCATCATTTCATCTAAAAACGTCCACTGCTGGCAAAGGCGTTCCCCAAGCACCGTCAATTTGACCGGTACATTTTTTTGGGGGTTTTTGATCATCGCCGATTGGCGATAGCAGTATGGTGATATACTGCATAGAGAACAACGTGAACTCGTGATATGCTTTACTGAGACTGTAGAAAAAGAAAAAGCATACTCAAAAAAAAAACATCGTATTCCATCTCTTTCTATTTCAAAATAAGTATTCTATCGCTTTCCTAGTCTATGTTTAACCCTATGACGGGTTCACGTCACTAGTTCACTTCAATCAGCTGTCACGACTCATGTTTACATTATAAACCATGGATATTAATGAATAAATATAATCTATTATTATACTATTACAAGCACGTAAACCAAACTATATAATTACGTAAACTAATTTGTACTTACCATTTTTAGGCATAAGTTTACTTCTTTCTTCTAACTCATAATTTTCTTTATTCTTGTCTATTCGACCACCATTTGACATGTCCAAATACAAATTAGGGATGTTCAATGATTTATCATTCTGTTCACTCATGTCTGTAAATATTATTAATAAAACCTTTTTGGTAAAAAGCACTATGTTTATGTTTTAGTTGTGACTGAGTTCGACGGCACTGACACTTTACAATAGATGTTGCCAGCGTTAGTTTATAAATACCCATAACTAGGGACGTATTTCCCACGGATACGAATGCTGCCTACATTTAAAATTAGTTTCGGGATTAAACTAAAATGATTTGTAATACATTTGGAAGATGACCCTCTGAACGTATGGATATTTTTACTTTAATTTCGTGGTTTAGATCCACAACCAAAATCTTACCAAAATATTTGTGATAAACTGTTCTTATTTTTAAATTAGACCTAGATTTAGTACATTCAAGGTGCCATTTGAAATTACGATGAAAATGGAGACAAAAATATTAAAAAGATATTTTCCCTCGTCCCTAAATTTTCCCATAATTCGGGGGACTTTCTACAGGTTGGCAACTTTTAAACACAGCAAGTATTGAAGCTCGATCGGCGTTCGGTCGTTTTCGTTCCCATTCGGATAATCCCGACAGCAATTATGGAGTCGTCGCCAAACCAGACAGTTTTACGTCATTGGCGCCAAAAAAGATCGAAGTCCAATTTATTTTATTTTTCGTTGCCAAGGGTAAGGTCAGGCAGTTTAGATGCCCATACATGAGTAAACTGCAAATTAGATAAGCACGTTTCCTACACGTAAGCTGTATAACCAATAAAGACAGGTTTTATGACACTGGTTTTGCAATGCAAAAAAGACAGTTCTGTATTGTACGAGTTAGGATTTAAGTTAAAAATAAAAGAACTGATACCATGATATCTAAACTAATATTATAAAGCTGAATAGTTTGTTTGTTTGGTGAACTGGCTAACTAGGAACTGGAAAATTATTTTAGTGTTGGGTAGCCTATTTATCGAGAAAGACTATAAATACACGATATGACTATTTAACACGCTAGGACCCTTAGAAACCGAGCAAAAAGAATAAAGTCACGAATATGAAGACCTCGCACGGGCAGGCGCTTCGATGCGATGGAATGGGTCGGGGGAACAAGAATTTGACGCGGACGAAGTTGCAGGCAGAAACTTGTACTTAATAAAGACTTCGCATGGCCCTAAGAATAATTCATAGGTATACCTAAATATGGACTGTGGCCTAAGCCTCTGAGGGGTATTTGTATAACATATAAACGGCTGAACACAGGAATGGCTTTCATTTTGGACAGTTCAACAACATTCATTGCGCTATTTACGTTGTTGACCGGACAAATTTCTTGAACATATTGATGCAATGGATTAGCAACATACTTTAAAATTCTTAATGTTACGCAATTAAGGTCCTAGAAGTTTGAGCACTAAGGAATAATATTGAAAATTTGGCCCCTTTTTTGGGTGGGAAATCATCAAATGACGTCTCCCGCTCAGGGTGGAGCTGAAGGGAGTGTCAGAGTTTTACTGACTAAAACCCACCCGTGTTCCTTCAGTTCCCCTAAACGGGAAATAGGGTTAGTTTTGCCGATTGGGATTATTTGAACAATATTTAACAAGTTCACTTAACATTACACAAGTAATTATAACACATTTTTGTATTTTACTCTTCTTTTCCATACATTTTCGATAGGTTTAAAATATTTTGGTTTCACTACGGTCGGAAAGCTAATGGTTCATAATATTTTGGGCTCCCTGCTACGGTCGGGAAGCTAATGTACTGTAAAATACGTGCCAACGAATACCCACACACCCCATAAAGAGGTAGAAAAGAGGTATACTTAAAGCAATAAATATTATCGATCAAAAACTGTAGTAATAATATTGGGAATGGTCTGCCGCAACATCTTTTGGCTGTGCCCAGAGGTCTACTTAGTGGTTCTTATACCTCACAGTTCATTGGCCATGATCTGTTAGTTTGAATAATTTATGCGGCCTATCCAAATGTCCTTTCTTTGGTATTGTTCGTTAAGCTATAAGCTCCTTAAGTTCCGAGTTGAGCTTCGTAATGACTGACAAATGCGTGCACTGGACAAGTCCAGTCAACCTGAGTGGTTTTTTCCTTAAAATAGGTACGATTTCAGACACCAACTTACATGGCCTTTCTTCTCAGAGTAGTCAGATATGAAACGCCGACCTCTTCTAGTTTCAATAATATGATTGACGAGTTTATAATAACCTATTTATAGGAAAAAATTAATTCATAAATGCAAACTCGACTACTTTTTTAAGTAGTCGAGTTTGCATTTATGAATTTAGTCAATTGTTATTTTTTTTTTTTGAGGAAAGGTTTTATTTTTACCTGTTTAGTTATGGTATGTACCCTCCATTAATCTAATCACGTTATTCGTCCATTTGTCGCACACATACTTAATGCAAATTTAAGACTTATATGGTTTTCTAATGGATGCCATTGTCAGAACCGAACCAAATTGAAATGGAACCACACAGGAAGCATCAGGTTTCACATAAAAAATCATCAAAATCGGTTCATCCAGTCAAAAGTTCTGAGGTAACAAACATAAAAAAATACAGTCGAATTGAGAACCTCCTCCTTTTTTTGAAGTCGGTTAAAAATCACGCTCTAAAAGTATAAAACAAGAAAATATTCTCATCGGAAATTTCAAGTACGAATAAACTATTCAATATTTATCGTCAATTAAATAAACAACTTACTGGTAATAAATTGTAATTTATTTGAAAAGTATTCATTATGATGTTCAGAGAATAGCCATAATCGTATGCCAATTTGCTGCGAAGCATCACTCACTCTTAGATTTATTGTTTTTAGGGTCCCGTACCTCAAAAGGAAAAATGGATCACTTTGTTGTTCGTCCGTCCGTCTGTCTGTCTGTCTGTCAAGACCCTTTATCTCGGAAACGCGTGGAGGTATCGAGTTGAAATTAAAACGATATACTCAAGTCTAAAGTCTCTTGTTTTAGAGGAGGTAACTCACTGGTATTGTCCTCTGTTGTATTCTCATACAACTAAGTGCAGCGCGGTTTGTTTCAGCGCGTCGAAACAAAACAGTGTTCGATTCTAAACTCTCGGCACTAAGCAGTGTGTTGAAGATCTATTGCGATCTATAACGACAGTTGGTTGGCGTCTGAAATTCCAGAACATATTGTTAAAGCAACCGCTACCTTTAGGAACCTAAAAAACATGTATGGACATCTCATGACCTGAAACTGCAAACTAAGGTTTGTATTTACAAGGCCCTAGTTCTGCCTATACTAGTGTGCTGCAAAAACCTGGTCGGTGCTTTCAGTCTATCCTTCGCACGAATCGGCAAGATCGTGTTTCCAACATGCAGGATCTAAGGTGCACTAGAATAATGAGTATGGAGACGATTTTTATAACGATTCAACTGAGATAGTTTGGTGATGTACACCGCATGGATACCAGTAGACTTTCTAAAACCGTTTTCTACTCGGAGCTTACCCAAGGAAAGCGGGCCCAGGGTGAGCAATACCTGCACACCTGCACTACAAAGACGCCCTCAAACGTCACCATACGACTTGCGGTATACCCGTTGATCAATGGATGGGCTTACTCGGTTCCGTGAATGGTGGCGCACTTCATTCCAGAAAGCAAATTAATGCTATGAAACGAATCATTCTAAAGACCAAGACAAGAAGCGCAAAACACGCAAAGTTCACCCAAAGCCTTCATACATGTATACATAAAACAATGTGGGTCAGCTTATCTGTACACGGTGTGACCGGGCTGTTATGATCAGATTTGGTTTTGCTAGCCATCAGAGAGCTCACGAAAATAGAAAAAAGTAGTCTGGCTCGGTTTCGCCGGATAAGGTGAAGAGTATTACGTCCGTGGCAACGAGGACGTTGGCATCAGCGACGAGGTAGGAGAGGAAGAGGGCGGGTGAATTCAATCTTGCCAATCTTTTGACTGTGTCTGTCTCAAGTGCACAGATATAAACTGCGATATACTATGAACATGGAATAATTTTATAGACATATTGGCATTTCTATAAAATAGCATTTTTAACTAAAATATTGTATTAAAAAGTCTTTAAGTTGTTCGGATTATATCAACGCTTAGATCTTCCAAAATCCATCATGGATTTCGATGCGGTTTCCATCATAATTTAAAACATTTATTTTGGAAGACTTACGTATAAGTACACATTACATTTAAGTATATGAAACTTAAACATAATAACAAAAATCTCGATGTTTCATGGGATCGTTATCAGTGTGCGAAGCAGCACGGCGGATCTCTAGTGATAATTTAACAGATATCACCACGCTGTCTCGTGGTTGCAAGTGCTACTTTTCTTTTGAATCTGAGGTCTTCGGTTTCATTCCCAGGCCGGGCGGAATTGGTTTTTAATCTGGAATTTCTCTGTAGCAGATTCCTGGGTCTGGCTTTGTGCCCTGTTGATGGCTAAAGGTTCACCCCTATTATATTACATAGGACTTAAACATATCTGGCAAAATCTGGGCGTACTTTTGGTACTTGCGAAGAGCCCAACCCTTCTGGGAAATAATAAATAATTTACACATATATAACAATATGTTATCATGAATATGCTTGGAGAACGGCCGGGGCTAGAGTTGCAAAGGACTCGAGTCTTCGAGTCCTAATTTTAAAGACTCGACTCAATTATGCAAGACTCAGTGTGCTCAAAAGGCTCGGAGTCTACAGATAAGCACTCGAGTCTTAAAAAGGACTCAAGTCTTAAAAAGGACTCGATTCTTAAAAAGGGCTCGAGTCTTAAAAAGGACTCGAGTCTTAAAGAAAAACTCGGAGCATGAAGATGAAACTTGTACCTCATCATTCGAAGACTCGAAAGAAGGCAATCAATTCAAATTAGTGGTTACGATGTAACTTTGGTAACAAAAAAATCTGTCGAGTTTTTTCGAATGATGAGCTACAAGACTCGAGTTCATTTTAAGACTCGAGTCGTTTTTAAGATCGAGTCCTTTTTAGAACTCGAGTCCCTTTTTGAGGCTCGCCAATGACTCGAGCTCGGCTTGACTCTAGACTCTGAGCCTTTTGAGCACACTGAGTCTTGCATAATTGAGTCGAGTCTTTAAAATTACGACTCCAGGACTCGAGTCCTTTGCAACACTAGCCGAGGCTCATACTAAGTCGTAGAACATCCTATTCAGAAAACTTCCTCAGCTGAATTAGTTTCAATCTCCACCGTCGCTGATTTGAATCCATAACTTCGATTGGTTCCGTCCTCATCAGAGTTATGAATAAAACATTTGAATTCATAATCAATTCTACATTTTATAGCGGTTTGTTTTTAATGTTTGAGTATTCAAAGAACATAAATTTGTAAAAGTTCTTGTAGCCAAGAAAAAATAACCAATTTCAATAGATAGAGATAGATCTCTCTATCTATCTATCTCAATTTCAATATCGAAATGTTTCAGGACATTATAGCGCTTTTACCAACTTAAAATAACAATCGTCTCGCCGAAATCGATTCTTGATTCCCTAAAGCGATTCCCCAAAGTGGAGTAAATGTTAATTGAAGTGATATTGGAACTACCTACATAATATATTTATGAACAACAAGTTCAGCATCTTACAGTGTTTGAAATGTTTAGTATTGCTTTTATTTGTTCAAATATGTTTTGTATCCAATTGCGTAAATAGGTTGACAAATCATCGACGGACTTATGAACCAACATCATGAAATGGACCATCCAAGCACTAAGAAAAGAGGTCGACATAAACGACATAGTACAAGTGTCTGTTAAACAATAGATGAATACAAGGAATGATAGGGTGGAGTGGAAGTTTCTAGACGACGCCATCCCCATCAATTAAATGGGGGTTAGTATAGAAATTTAAAATATGTTTAACGTCATGGAATTTAGGAAAATGTTATTTAAATAGAAAGTGAGTCCTTTTGTTAGTCGCCTTACATTCATCCTGTCAACATGATCCAACTATCTAAGCAAACTCTTGTATTTTTTTGTAAAAGAACAACTTTTAAACCGCAAATTTGTCTTATTACATAATTCTTCAGCTTATCACATCATAGTCACACTACATATGCTTTGCAAGGAATACATTTCCACATTATTTATTCTACGTTCATGGTTCTTTTGCCACATCCAACATTAATTTTTATACACCACCAGCACCAGTATACCATTGTAAACAGCCAGTCAAATCTTCTTGGACATCTAGCGGTTGGTGACAATCGCTTCTCACATTTGTATATGGCATCAACTCTGAGATGGAACTACGATAGCCGCCAACCCCTTTGAGGAAGGCCTTATGTCGAGCATTGGACGTTTGGCGGCTGGAGTAATAATTTTTTTGGCACAATTTTAGGTTTCAGACTACCTGGAACATCTGAAAAAGATCTATGAATGACAGCCGGGGCAAACGGCATAATGTGCGTGATCCACACTAATATTATAAATGCAAAAGTAACTATGTCTGTCTGTCTGTCTCGCTTTCCTGCTAAAACTACTGAACCGATTTATATGAAATTTGGTACACAGATAGCTTAGAGCTTGAGAAAGGACATAGGCTACTTTTATCTGAGTAGTATATTCCCGCGGGATAATTTCCGACCTCCAAGCGGGCGTAGCTGCTGGCAAAAGCTAGTATGTAATATATGGTCACCCAAACACGAACCGACCGTGGCAAGCGGTCCTACAATCGACTTGTGTGTCTGTAATTATCTAGACACAAGTCTCTCCGAGAGAAAGGACCTCTAACCAAGAAACAGCAAAATGCAAACAGGCTCCTATTACGTTATCGGATGCTTAACCCCATACATCATAGTCTAACGAAAGGAGACAGGAGTAATTTATCCGTAATAAGATAGTGGACCCGTTTTATCATATGTTAGCTTTTGGACGAAGTTATCTACACTAAAAAGAGGTAATCAACATCTTCATCTACGCTAAATATACACAGCAAAGTTTATAAATTTTGAAGGAAATAATCTTTGGAACCACAAGTCGTATTTAAAAAATCTTTTTATTTCATATCTCACTTCTTGAGGAAGGTATATTTATTTATAAAGTTACAGGCTATAAAACAACTAGGTTGTGCCCGCGACTTCGTTCGCGTGAAATTTTGTCCCCCAACCCGTCGCGTCGTATCCTATCACCCACTCGAGTTACTACATAGTTTACATTTAGCATTCTAAACTTTCATTTTGCTTGGCTCTTATGGTTTTTTTTTTTTGATGGGAAATCATCAAATGACCTCTCCCGCTCTGGGTGGAGCGGAAGGGCGTGTTAGACTTTAACTGACTAAAACCCACCCGTGCCCAGCCTATAAGATTCCTCAAGAATTGGGCTATCAAATGTATGAAGATCTTTTGAAATCCGACCGATCCTTCAAACCGTGTAGATTTTCAAAACTTAAATCTGCAAACCATAACCAACCAACTCCGTCCTTTTTTTTCCGCCGAGTATTTCTAAGTTGCCAATTCTTAATTTAAGTCTGAACGTCAGAACTTGGTAAACGCCTTGTAACCACCTCACTTATGTAGCATCAAGTAAAATAGTTCTCCAACTTTGTGCTCGCCAAAGTATTTCGGTAATTTCAGTTGTTTGACTTTCATATAGACGTGCTCTTTGGAAATACCAGCGTTTATGAAAGTTTCGACATGTCTGGACAAGTTTTGTCACTTGTCCACCGCTTTTGGATGCGAATTCCAATTATATAATACATAGCAGATGATGTTTCATATTGCGGGTAGTTTTCTTTCAATTATTCATACTTACTCTATTTTGGCAGAATGAGTAGACAATTACTTTATTTCTTTCTTTCTTTGGTAACCTAGTCCAATCAGCAAGATAAGTACAGACGGCCACAACCAAGCTATACATTTCCAGTTTAAGCTGACTTCTAATTGTACGAAAAGCATATTCAATGCGAGGTCAGCTAAAATCGGAAATGTATATCTTGATATGTAGCCATGTGTACAAACACAGTAATATGACCTAAGGCCCTTTGATGCACTTAGTTTTGTCGGCATCCATGTTAGCGAGCATACATGGATATGATAGAAGTGCATTATCTTCATCACCATTTCAGCCGAAAGATCTCCTAGTCCACATCAGGCCATAGACCTCCCTCGAGTTTCGCTTAATCTTCTGCTTCGCAAATCTAGCGGATCCCCGTAACCTCGGTTCTTATCCCGTAGTGCTTACTGGCTTACTAGACTAACTGATCTTTTATATCAGTCAAAAAATGTACTGAAATGCTTATGTCAATCCTGTTGAAATTTGTTGTAGAAATACGAAGCAATTGCCACTTCTCTAGACTCTCAGAACAAAATCTGCACCCTAATTTATTGGCACTGCTGGAAAACAGACCTCTTGTCTCCTCTTGTACCGAATTCACCACGCGGACCCAGTTTATAGATATCACATGTCTTCAAATTTTTGGTTCTAAGACTTGCGTTTCTTCACGATGTTTTCCTTCACCAGTTTGAAAGAAGTGGTGATGAAATTATTTACATAAGGTAAAGCGCCTATTCAAACTTAAGACCTTCAACTCGTATAAGTCTGGGCTGATCCATTGCTGCATATGATCGAAGAATTTGTCTGCTTAGCAACGAAAATAACGGAATGAATGTTGTACATGTATGAATGTATAGTCAACTGTGAAAATGAAAGCCATTACTCTTAGTGTGATACGAAATTAGCTCTCTGTCTCATGAAACTGAACTACTATTTAGTAACAGTTATGTTAAACCGATATTTCTGCACAATCCAATGTGTACAAGTTCTACACAGAAAACATCTTAACGGTTCTTTTGAACCCTCGTATGCTGTTTGGGCATCCATTATGCCCCCCGGCAAACAAATACGACTACGTATTTGTCAACACCGCTTCAGTTATCTTTTATTGTCAGAATGGTGTCAGGGTGTCAGGCACCGCCTGCTGTCATGTTTGGTGGGAGTTCTCCACGTGATATGAATAAAATATCGAGTGAGTCTGAACAGGAGAGTATATAAAAGTGATAGGATAATACTGGACCTTGTACTGGACAATTCGGTTCGGTTTTGCCAAAATTGTGGGTCCCAAACCCCAACCAAATTATATATAAAATATGAAAGTTAGCACAAGCTAACTTTCATATTTTATATATAATTTGTCATCTACTACTCCTAGAATATGGGAGTTCAAACATTTTAAAGGAGTAACTACGGGGTTCCTTGCCTAAGCTTCGCCATACGAAACTTTTGGAAGGGATAACTATAAACAATTTTATTTTCTTTGCGTGAAGGTCGGAAATCATTCCACGAGAACGTAGGTACTGATGCCGGTATAAAAGTATTCTAATTGTTAATCCAGGATATGATTACAATCTATCTTTGTGCCAAATTTCATCCAAATCCGTTCGGCCATTTTGGCGTGATTGAGTAACTAACATCAAATGCCAGCTAATTTCATTTGGCCCTGTTTAGCCTCTTTAATAATAAAAATACCTAGCTCGAATCCAATATAGAGCATCCTAGATCTAGGCTAAGAGAAGCCTAGGGAGAGCAATAAATAACATTTTTATTTATCTCATGCCATCCCTTCTTGTCCCTGTAGATTATATTATCAGGCGCACCCATATCATGACCGGTCACGTCTTTATAAAAATACCTGACATAAACAGGTATGACCTTTATCGATTTAGTCCTTCTGTGTATCTTTGTAATATATTTATACGGAAACTTTTTTGTACTGTCCTTCTATATAACACTGTAATTGAAAGCATAGTATAAGCCAATTCTTTTTAAAAGAGTAACCGTAGAGTTTCTTTCCAGCTCTTCTCAGTAGGAAACTACCAATTGGAACTGTACACCTAACTTGAAATTTCATAAATGCCCATATTGGTTTATGTGGGGTAAAATATTTTGATTTTGAAGCTCTGAATCAAGAATGGCAATAGGCTCACTACAAACACAACTGGTGCAATATGTATGCACCTATTATAGGTACACTTCTGCCCAATTCTTCGGGGAAATAAGTCATGATGTTATGTGACGTTTTTTATACAGAGTGGCATGGGGGATATCGACCAGCAAATTGTAACCATGAATTCAGCACATGGCTGCAGGTCCTATAGCATAAAGTTTTTCACCGGTTTGAAAAGTGTAATACCTACATGATCAAAATGTATGAACTAGCAATTTTTGAAGTGATAACTTCTAATGGGAGGGATAACCCACTTCGTTACGTAACGCGTTACGGCGCCAGTCTGTCTGGCTTCCCTTTTTTAGGGTTCCGTTGCCAAATGGCAAAAAACGGAACCCTTATAGATTCGTCATGTCTGTCTGTCTGTCTGTCTGTCTGTCTGTCTGTCCGTCCGTATGTCACAGCCACTTTTCTCCAAAACTACAAGAGCTATGCTGTTGAAACTTGGTAAGTAGATGTATTCTGTGAACCGCATTAAGATTTTCATACAAAAATAGAAAAAAAACAATAAATCGTGGGGTTCCCCATACATAGAACTGAATCTCAAAAATGGTTTTTTTCATCTAACCCATACGTGTGGGGTATCTATGAATAGGTCTTCAAAAATGGTATTGAGGTTTCTAATATCATTTTTTTCTAAACTGAATAGTTTGCGCGAGAGACACTTCCAAAGTGGTAAAATGTGTGTCCCCCCCCCCGTAACTTCTAAAATAAGAGAATGATAAAACTAAAAAAAATGTATGATGTACATTACCATGTAAACTACCACCGAAAATTAGTTTGAACGAAATCGAGTAAGTCGTTTTTTTTAAAACGTCATAAATCGTAAACCGCAATTTACCTTTCATTTAATCAACAGCAATATAAAAATTAAAAAAAAAACATTTATTTTCATAAACATGAATCTTCTGCATAAACCGAGAATACCTACAGGTTTGTACGGAACCCTTTGTGCGCGAGTCCGACTCGCACTTGGCCGGTTTTTCACGCATACGGCAGCGGTACGCAGGTTCCTCCACTCTCACTGTAACCCACAGCGCTAGGCGTTTTTCGGACAGACGCTTTACCCTCTCTCTACTCAGTGTACAGTGTGCGATAGACAATACTGTTGACAGTGAGTTGACCCTAAAACTATCACCGTTTCAGTATTAAATAGTTCAACTTAAATTAGTTTAAGTTATCACTTCTGTCGGGCGTCCCAAGACGTACACGTTTTTTTTTAATAAATAATCGACATTTTTTTTTGCCATGGTAAAAGTTATGTCCCTGACACCCTTTATGTAGTAGACCTCGTAATTAATTTAACTCTTTCGTCAATAATTCCCATGCAATTGAAGATTCACTAAGGTTGAAAGTATGTAACTTTCACATACACAAATAGACCTTATCGTTGTATGACTACCAAGTGACATTCGACCTAACGTAGATAAAGTAATTACGGTCGATTCAATATTGTTCATAACAGAGGGAATAAGGGCTAATTTAAGAATATTATAGACAATTGCTACAAACGAAAGAATACGGCGTCAAATATAACGCCTTAAATTATTCAGAGGGCAACCCATTAACATGTCAAAGGTAAATTAATGGTGGTATCAGGCGTTTTGTTAACAATGCTCCGAAATGTTTAGGTTTGATATTGTCCCTCTTCATACGTTTAATCAAGCTATGGTTACAAAAAGCGTTGACATTTCACGTTTCGTTATTGTATAAAGAATAATCAATTAATGTCTAATTAGGTACATACAGAGGCATTAAAAACTATTTTTATTGACATTTAAGAAAAATATAAAATCATCATCGTTTTCCTGCTTTTGATCAATGTTAGCCCATGCGGTAGGTAAAGCACAAAATTGTACCTTTCTTTAAAAAGCGTAAGTTAAATGTTAGAAAAAAAATAGAAGGTTACCAACGCACCAAATGAAAAAATCATAGAAAAATTAAACATAAACTTGTTTCTTTAAAAAGTAAGCCTTTTCTTATGACTGCTTCTATAGCGCTGATAATTTCGAAATAGTGACAAAAAAAATTAACAAGACTACTAAAAATCCATCGTCATTTTCCAAGAGACAGAATTGGTGGCCCAATAGCCGCGACTAACGGGTTGTACGTCGTACATGTGAACCCAGACAGGCGTTTTACTGTGTGTTAATTACTTCATCACCATTGTTCTCAATACGGTGAAGGAACCGGCATGTCCTAGAACCAAACATCTAAGTCATACGTCTACTCTACCAACAAGCAACCGCGTGGTGAATTACAGCCCATTCCTTCTCACAGAAAGGAAGCATACGACCCAGCAGTGGGAACATTATAGACTGAATATGCATCATCTTTAAACCTCACTGAATAACCAGACTTCTCATTCAACAATAACTCACTCAAAACGCCTAATACACAACATTAACTAATTCAAGGAGCGATGCATCATTCAGACGCGGACGTCAGAACGTATCAGTCACAGATGTACATATTGCGAAATAACAAGACGATTTAATTAAACATGACTGGTAGGTAGTATAATAATAACAGCCTGTAGTTAATTGTTTTACTATCTACGGGAAGTATTTAACTGATTCTCCAAAATATACTGACGTTCTAATTATAAACACTTTTACCCATTATTTAAACACAAAACTTAGTCGTTGTAAAAATTCACTCTCTTTTTAACTTTCTGGCCTTTTCTCATAGTTGGTAGAGTAACTAAACTGGGGTACCTTGAACAAATGCGTTAAGTTAGGTTTGAATTATCAACCACGTGCGAGCCGAGAGAGCGAAGCGAGCGGTGTCATGACACCGGCCGGCAATTGCAAGAGAGACCGCTAAATCCAAGTCGGTCGCAGTTCTGTGATATTTTAATTTATGAGTTTAAAACGAAAATTTATGATGTTCGATTTAATACATGCCTTAGACTACAGAGCAAAAGATCTCTTTTTGCACAGAGAAGGAAGGGGAATGATCACCACACTTGCTCACAGGAAGCTGGCGATTTTAAAGACCATATCATTATAATTTTCCTCACGATATGTTCAGGTCCTCGGTGCGATTGTCAGGCCTGACAAAGCGTTATTGAGTTTTCATATCAGCAGCCCGGAGTCTGGTGTTTGTACCCTGTTAGTGGCAATAGGCTCACTCTCTATTACAGAGGACTTAAACATAACTGGCGAAATGTGGGTGTACTATAGGTAGACTTCTGCCTAGCCCTTTGAGGATTACTAGCGTCATTCTGTCATATTTTTATTCACTGTCCGACAGAGATTCCTATCATAATAGTAGCCAATACTGACCCCATGGTGGGCTTTCTAAAATGTTGCCTATTTCTCACAGCTGTTACTGTTATGGCCCATTATTCAAAAAGCAGATGGTTCCACATCTCTGTCTGGAAACCTAGGCTTAGGCTTTCAATCTGAGATGTCCAAAACTAAATTGCTGGGAAGTTTATTGCGCCACTTCTTCTTCCCAGCTAAAGCACTAGGAAGTGGTGAAGGGTGGGCATTTTGGGGGACTGCCTGTAGTAATTTCGTCGTTCACAAAGTGCTAATTCTAAGCCTAATTTGAATAAACCACTTTTTATTTGATTTTGAAAGTCACTGCCAAAGTCTCATTAATACATTTACACTAAAATCGTGGCCCTATACGACGCCACAACACAACGAGGTTATTTTAGTGTTATGACAGATAAGTTCAACTGAAAACAATTCATGCCTTTACTAGTCCATAAAACCCTTTGTTTCATTTTTACATAAAGCGAAAAAGAGGAAACTTGTTGTCGGTTCCGTATACGTATAATGCCTCGATAAAAAAATAGACCAAGGCTCATGGCGACATGGCGGGTACGATTGTCGCAACCCAGTGCTGGGCACGCCACAATTGCGGCGGTAAGTCCCCTCTTTGAGGAGTGGATGGAGAGGCGCCACGGCGTCCTCACCTTTCGCCTGACGCAGGTTCTCACCGGGCACGGGTGCTTCGGTGGGTTCCTGTTCAGGATACAGCGGGAGGAAACGCCCGGGTGTTTCCATTGTAAGGGTCGTCTAGAGGATACGGTGGAGCATACGGTGGAGGTGTGCCCTGCCTGGGCGGGGCACCGCCGTGTCCTCGTAGAGGCGATCGGCGGCGGCAACCTCTCGCGTCCGTCCCTGGTGCGAGCCATGGTACGGAGCGAGAGGGCATGGGAAGCCGTCACCTCCTTCTGCGAAGCAGTAATGCTCGCAAAGAAAGAGGCGGGGCGTGTGAGGGAGTGGCAGTCTCTGCGCCCTCACGTCCCTAGTTGCCGCAGGAGGAGAAAGAAAGAAAGAAAAATTATTTATTATTTATTTATTTTATTATATTATTTTTATTATTATTTCTCCCGGTCACCGTAGGCGCGAGCTTGCGGGTGGTGAGCAATGGGTAGCTCGCCGCCCGGTAAGGACTAAGGTCGGGTCGACGGCGCGTAGTGTTTCACGCGCGCCTCAAAGTGATGTCAGCAAAACTGAAGGGGTCTGCTAGGACCGATGCCTGCCGGGGTCGCGAGATTGTTCGAAAGAGATACCGTGACCCTGGCACATGGGCAACTGAAGGAACACGGGTGGGTTTTAGTCAGTCGCTCCGCCCAGAGCGGGAGAAGTCATTTGATGATTTCCCATCCAAAAAAAAAGGTAGTGCCTACTGTAATACATGAAAGCTGTAGTTATGAAAGATGACTACATTACGTCAGGACGATGTCCAACAGAAGTCTATAGAGTTCTACAATGCTAAAACTTTTTGCGCTTCTAATGACGCGGACTTTTTAATCCTTTTTTGTTACATTTGGAGGAACTAAGCTAGAGTACCATGAATAAATGAACCCATTTATTCGGGGTACCCTAGCTACGTTTATAGTCTTGACGTAATCAAGTTATAGCCTAGCCTATCCTGGTTATGCCTAACCAACAGAATTCTCTAGACTTCTGCAATAGTGATATTCTACAATCAATGTGTAAAGGGCAACAATGACAGGGTCAAATTAAATCGGCTACTAAAAGTTCAGATGTGATAGTTTTTATATCTACTCACGATGAAACAAAATCCGCCTTTTGAAAATAATATAGTTATTTTTGAATATTGTCAGTTCATCCGATTCGGACGTGTTAATTTGTGCAAATCGACAAATGAGCCATTTTATAAGTTTTCTACGTGAATACATAATTACTCACTACATACATATTATATTTATTTTTTCCACCAGAAAACATACGACTGAATTTAATTACTGACCGGTGTTTTATCCAAAATCCATTAAAAAAACATGTACGGCATTTAGAACAGAATTTTATCGCAAATTTCTGTCATAATACGTCCTCACATTTCTCAGTACTATAGCTCAGAGCCTTTTTAATATCGCCCCACCCTGACATTTAACTTTCAACCTTACTCTTATTGTTTCAGGGTACAAAACGTTTGTATACAAAACATGAACAGAAAGAGCGTAACTTTCCTTTGTTAGGGAAATGTATACATTCTTGACCTCTACTGAAGGAATGTAAACTACAATGCTTTAATATTACACAAATACTAGGTTTTCCTTTTGATTTCTCTTGTACGTAAATGTTGGAATGTTTTTCCGGTCATTTGGTTGTTAAAGTCAGCTATATGGCTGCGTAGAATTTTTATTCCGCTACCATTTTGTTAACAGAATATTTTTTTAAGTCTTCCTTGAATATCTTTCTTCTTTTTTGGGTGGGTAATTTTCAATTGACGTGGCCTCTCAGCTTTTGCTGACTAAAACCCACCCGTGTTCCTTCAGTTGACTGCGCCAGGACTATTACAGGTAACTATTTCGAACAAATTTGCATCCCTGGCAGGTCCTTGAATGTCCTAACGTAATATTATTATGAGAGAACTTGCCTGGAAGACTTTGGAAATAATTTGAAGTGGTGATTGGGTCAACGATGTTTTAACTTCTAGATATATTTGATGCAAATCATCAGATCTATCTATCTACATAAATTGGAAGGTAGGAATAATTCGGAGGCTCCGCTATATTAATGTTGCATGTGTCTTGAGCGGTAGTAAGCACTCTTTTTCAGGCCATATGTTTTGGTTTTGCCACCAAAAGACTTATCTTCATACATTAATCCTCCGACACCTATACTTTTAACACTTTAAGTAACGTTAGCCAGGCTATAGTTACCGTAGTCACTTGGTAATTATGGCTTCCAGCAGAATTTGGCCACAGCGATAGCATTCTCTGGCTTGGAAACTTCGTCGTAAAAAATAATATCATTGTTGTATCAGTCATATGAATGGCAAACAGAGTGATGGAGTCATGATTCTGGACACTCTTGCGTTGAAATTTTCGTCAGATTTTTAAAAACAGTCGAAAAGTGTTAACCCACGGGGGTTGCAGTTAGGTGGTAAAATGCGTAGATAACGCTGCTGCCCATTTTTTGGTAAGTCCCTTACTCGCCTCTTACGAAAGCCACGGAAAAAAACGGGATGGTGCCATTCTTTACATCCGGCACACGTAGGTATAAACCATTAATGACGTTATAAATTGTAGAAGTAGAAGGTTTAGCTTCGAGGTTGACATCGTTGACATGACAAGCCCAAAGATCGATAAATTCTGCTCTCGCACCAAAAAAACCTCAAGCGACATATTCATAAAAAAACCGATCCTGTCAAAAACGAGTGACTTTTAAAAACATAATTCATGAGTCAACATCGTGTGCGAAGTTTTCTAAAACATGAAACGTAAGCGATAAAGATGTCCACAGACGTCTGAGTTAAATGGCTTGGGGGCGATCAATCACCGCTGGCTTGCCAACTTTGTCAGGCAAAAGTCTCTGTATGTTTAACATGGTAATTTATCGTTTAAGCGCTGTGTACTACTGTGGAATGCGGCGTCGCTTGTGTTTTGTTGATATTTTTGAGCGGACACTGTGAGTCGGTTCGGATAACTCATCATCATCATTTCAGCCGTAAGACGTTCACTGCTGGACTTAGGCCTCCCCCAATTTGGGGGCTTTGCCATAATCGCCACGCTTGGCAGGCGGGTTGGCGATCGCAGTATGGTGGTAGAATGCATAGAGAGCGCTGCTGCCCATTCTCTAGTAAGTCCCTCAGTCGCCTTTTACGACACCCACGGTAAGAAATGGGGTGGTGTTATGCTTTACGTCCGGCACCACACGGTACCCGGGTAACTCATGTAAGGGTGTATTTATGACTTTGGTTGTATTGTGTTTATTTCAAACTAGCCTGCGACTTCGTTTGTATTAAATTTCTTGCTCCTCTCGACCCACCCTGTCTCATCGAATCGCCGGCCTGTGCGAGTACTTAATATTTGTGCTTTTTTCTTTTTGCTCGGTTCCTATTGCTCGTAACGTGGTTTTAGCATTCAACAAGGATGCTAACTTTCTCGATGGAAGGGTTATACATCTCTAAAAGATTTTTTTCAATTCCAACCAGTAATTCCTGAGATTAAGGCGTTCAACCAAACAAACGAACGAACTCTTCAGCTTTATTAATAATAGTATATAAATTAGTATAATATGTAGATAAGGACCTAAAAAGCTGTTTTGAATGTCTAAATTTACAAAACAATAGAATTTACTCTAGCTGCGGCTCCCAAAAGGTAGTTTCGTACAGAGAAAAATGGACAAGTAACTCTTTTAAAATTTTTACAATATTTAAAATCGGTACATTAAATGTGAAGACGACGCATGGTATTGTTGATGTCTATTAACAGCGGTGTCCGCTAAGTATAAAGGGAGCCCGCCAGTTTGTTTGCTTCCGAAGTACAGTACAAAAGACCAAGTTACTCTAAAACTGATATCATTTCAGCAGACAATGCTTCAACGCATGAATGTCTGCGTGACAATGTCCGCCTCGAAACATACCGACGCTATCGTACAAGTTCCGAATCACTTCGAAGTGTGAATCGTATTTAGGATTCCAATACACGCGACTGGATCCGGCCAAACACGGCCGGCACCGAACCGCATGTTTATGCGAGTCAAAACCGCGCATGAGCCGGATGCCGGCAGCGTTGGCGGCGCAATACCACCAATTATTTGCTATTTTCATCGGATAATCGGCGGTGATGCGGTCGCGACGTGGTTTCCATTAGAATACTATATTTTTAATAATGATCCGGTCATAATATAGGTTTAGGACAATGATTTATGGTAAAGGAAAACGTTTGACCGTATCTAATCTCATAATCATCATGTACCTGACTTTTCCCAACTATACAAGATTATTTTTAGTATATGCGAAACCTGAATATAGTTTGTTCAGAATCAGTAACTGAATCGATTCCAATAATTTTTACACCATGTTATATTTTGTACCAAGAATATTTAATTACGCTTCCAAGTCGCGGCCCTTAGTGTTTTGTTTCGATTTTAAAATTATCATGTCTTTCTCGTATTCAAACGTCCATTACACGGAGATGGTACGTACACTAGCTGTTTGTGGTGATCTGCATATGTTTTTTCGTGGACAACCAGGTAACTTATCAAGCTTATAACTTTGTGATTATTAATGATACAGTTTTGATTTTTTTTTCATAGAGTCTTTACATAAAAATACTAGACCCGTGTTTCGGGTTTTGCATAAACAAAAATTAATGTTGTATAGGCGTTGACTTCCAGTATTTTGCATAGGCCCCAAAGACCATCCCATTTCTTCCCGTGGGCGTCGTAAAAAACGACTAAGAGGCTTACCAGAGAATGGGCAGCAGCGTTCTCTATGCATTTTACCAAAACACTGCGATCGCCAACCCGCCTGCCGAGCTAGACGGTTATGGCAAACGGGAGGGGTTTGCCCCTACCTCTTAGGTGAGGCCAATGTCCGGCAGTGGTCATCTTCCGCCTGAAATATAGACATAGAGCGACTGCCTATTTGACTTGCACAAACCAGTTATTCTATATGCGATACCCATTGGCAAGACTGCTGGGCTGTTTGTCGGGCTTCTGACAAACCGTACCGACTGTCAACGATCCGAATGACAGCGAGGACCAACAGCTTTACGTGCTTTCTGAGGTAAGAAGAAAGAAAATACGTTTATTTGCGGTAAATATAACGCAAAAAAAATGAACACAACAAAAAAGCTGGGGAAAATATGCATCACATTCACGCAAAACTCCAAACGCTCAGCATAATACTGCGACTCTATGCGAGACAGAGCCCCAGCGCTGGCTTGGCGCGGTACTGTTTGAGACTTCTACTACAAATTCAAAGTACTGTTTATTTTACTTCATTACGTGTTTTTGTATAATCTGTAAAGTTGACTCGATTTACGTATGTCGTTTTTAGGCGAGCAAGAAAGAAACCATATATATACACACACACACACACACACACACACACACACATACTACATTTATTTAGAGACAGGCCGAGTTGTGAAGATATGAATGTTAATAATTTTCAAAGCTTCATTGGTAGATCATAGTGAACTATAGGTTCACTGAAAATCAGCGCTGTGTTTGTGGGTCGCATCGCTCAGCATTATGCTGAGTAGACGCGTTCTTGTCACAGTCACGGCGTGCTGCTGCCGTTGTGTGACTGTTTATGTTGTGTGTTTGATGCTATAAATTTCTATTGTGATCTAATCTTTACGTGTTTCTGTGATAAATCAATCAAATTTTCTTTCTCTTCTTCTTTCATATCAAAGTTTCATAACTTGACTATTGCGTAAATTCATTTGTAATGGAATTAGATTCGTCAAAAGATCTACTAAAATATTTTAACAGTTAATCTGTTACCACATAAATTTTTAATCCTAGGGAAATCCTCCTGGATTATCTTCGTCTATGCTAAATGTGTTTTCTTTTTTTTCGGCCGGTACAAACGAAAGGTTAACACTAGAAGCGCTGAACATACCGACTGAGGTAAATTTGGATAAAAAAATATGTATATTACAATTACGTAGTTGAAGTCTAGTATAAATAATAAATATAATAATCATCATATTTCATGAAAATTCATAAAAAGTTACGATTATATGCATAATAAAATATTAATTAGAGCAGGATGAACATCGAAATGGGTCAAATTTGGGACGCCCGCACTTCTAGTGTTAAGTTGGACACATATTTTACTATTTTTGATTACATAACACTTTCTTTATTTTTTTTTTTTTTTGTTTAAAACTAATTGCACAGCCTTTTCCCAATTATATTGGGTTCTGCTTCCAGTCGGGTGCAGCTAAATACTAGAATTTTACATGCCTATTTGACCTTCATAGTCCATTAACTGGGTAGTCCCCTTGGTAAGACTATTAGGCAGACTATTAGAGAAATGACGACCTGTTACAATTGTCTAAGATCCACGGAAGAAAGCTGGGAAGCTAGGTGCTTTCCGAAGCATGGAGGAGTCTCGGTATAAAGAGAACAGCCTCAGTTTGGAGATATGAGGAACAGGGTGTTGTGTTCTCTCAACCTCCGTATAAAAGGAAGCAAGTGTGTGTCGTGTCTGGTGAGCAACTACCTAACGATTGATATCGTATACGTTGCGCAGTAAAGTGTGCTTGCGCGATGTAGGACTTGCGTGACGTCATTGTAATGTATAGTTTACATGTGATGGTTTAGATGCCAAATATTTCGATATCAATCCATGGAAATATCAATAATTTTTCTTTACTTTCCTCGACCTACACACAAAAACCACCTTGATCAATTTCCTTCCAGAAATTTATCAAGTCTTTGTCGAATCACTATAAATGTGCATTAAACCATGAAACTTCCCATTACTTTTTCAATACAACCGCAGTTTACATTTTCAATGTACAAACCGACCGGGGGACAGAACTATGTAATTTATTGCAGGACACATCTTGCATGTCCTATGATTTATGATACAATCGAGTTGTACGCCCTCTGTTGGGACAGTTTGTGTACTATTATGTTTGCAAAGTTCTTCTGTCTATTTATTTGTAGATAGTTTTATTTACTTTGTTGGTTTGGTGGTCGCAAGAGCTACAGCTGAGAATAATGTCCTTCTTTTTTTTTTGGTTTGAAATCATTAAATGACGTCTCCAACTCTGGGCGGAGCGGGAGGGTGTGTCAGACTTTTACTGGCTAAAACCCACCCGTGTTCTTTCAGTTGCCTTTGCCAGGGCCACAGTAACTCTTTCGAACAAATCCGCGGCCCTTAATAAGTTCTTGGATTCGATTTCTGGGTCAGTCAGTTATTGAGTTTTTCCATCTGGAATTTCTCAGTAGCAGCCCGGAGTCTGGATTTGTGACCGGTTGATGGCAATAGGGTTGCTTATTATATGAGACTCAGCCATAAATGGCAAAATAGGGTTAACTATAGGTACACGCCTCTACGTAAACTTTAGGAGAATTCAGGCATAAAGTTATGTTATTTTTTGTTCGGATACGGGTTCGAATAATTATGATATGTGACTTTGTAAAATGACAGTTATTTTTTAAATGACTTATTAAACAAGAAATAGCCTTTTTCTTAACCCAGTTTCAAAGCCAGACACCGGTTTGCTACTTATTAGTTCCTAATGAAAGATCAACTTTTCCTAGATGTGATTTCAACCCAGACACTTCTGTTCCTATATTAAATCTGTGATTGCGTAATTGTTTGAAAGTCACAATATAAAAACGAACAAATCCAAATATTCTCGAAAACCATTCTGGTGATATTTTTACTTAAAACCAAAAAGACATAATCCTTGAAAGTTTTAATCACCTCTTAAAAGATATCTAAATCCATGCAAAACCCATTTATGAATAAGAGATCTTCCCAAACGACGTAATTAAACCTTTATTACACACTCCAAGGAACAGAAACTAATTTTAATGACGCGAAAACATAGTTTCCAACCAAATCCTTTGAGCAGTTACACCAAATAGCAGTTGCATTCAAACTAGGAGCTAAAAGGTAAACTTTAGGCAGTCATGTCATTAAATGTATTCACGCGATTTGCCGTGCGCCCGTGCTTGCACTGCGCGCGACCACAGAGTAGACAGTACTCAGAATGCGCAAACAACGCACTTAAGAGGGGGATGGGGGTTAACACTATAAATAAAATTCAACCAATCTTATGACGTTTCAGTTTTCCTAATAAATGGCAGTTTTCTTAATATATAGCTTAACTAACATGATAAGTTTTTATTACGTTAGTTAAGCCATTTATTTTCAAAAATAATAGTGGACAAATAATCTATCAATATGAATATCAACTGAAAGTATAGTACCAAATGCATGAAACAACTTATAGAATAGCATGTTAATTTTTTTTTTAAATGGCTTTGGTGTAGGGTCTAAGCTCCAGAAATGTGACAGATTGATTTATCTAACAAACAATATTTTCATATTATAATCGTAAAAATTCATGTTTTAATTACGTCACAGATAAACTGTTATTATAAATCTCAATTACAACAATCACTAACACTCAAGCTTGGTGCATATGTGATTTATCGTTCGTCACTGAGACTCGCTGCTTGTTGTTCGCAAATTTGTTTTTTAGTTGCTAGCTCTATTATTTGCTTCATTTGATTTTTGTTCACTGATCGGCGTGCTGCTTCCCTCCAAACATCATTTCAGACACCAATATACTTACATGGTATGAACATAATCTGACTAAGATTATTTGAGAACTCTGAATTAGTTTCGGCATTTCTTCTCAGAGTAGTTGGCTAGAAAACGTCGACCTCCTCTTGTTTTAAAATATTATTGTGACATGTAACAGTAATAATAATATATAATAATAATAATAATATTCCACAACTATCACACAACGCCATCTAGTCCCAAGCTAAGCAGAGCTTGTGTTATGGGTACTAGACAACTGATAAACATACTTATATATTTCTAAATACATACATATTATAGATAAATTACACCCAGACACAGAACAAATGATCGTGCTCATCACACAGACATTTGTCCTGGGTGGGAATCGAACCCACGACCTCCGGCATAGCAGTCAGGGTCACTAACCACTAGACCAACAGGCCTGTCAAAAGTGTTCGTACAAACCTACTTACGTACGGCCATCTTGGTCTACGGTACCTGACTGACCGCCACACACCATAAATTAACGTGAAGCTAATGATTTAGCTTCACGTTAATTTATGGTGTGTGGCGGTCAGTCAGGTACCGTAGACCAAGATGGCCGTACGTTCGCGACTATCTAACTTACGTTCTCGCTCGTTGTATTGAGCCGACCTTCTGTAGGCACTATTCTGTGACACAGCTGGCTGTGCTCGACTCATTTGTAATATGCAAACATTATACATAAGTAGATATTATTTCAGTTAGCTCGCTACGGTCACGCTCTTTCTTGTAAGTCAGAATTATTTTAACGAGCTACTTATTCAATTACTGAGAATGAATATGAATTTGGAATTTAGATTACTGGTTCTTGGCTTCGGTTGAGGGGGTTGCGTAATAACAGCTGTTACTAAGCCGACCCCATTTTTCTTTAAAAAAAAAAAAAACAATAATTCTACTGGAACCACTTTATTTCACCACAGTACGAAATACAGACACAGAAGTTCTTGAGAACTTATATTTTAACAATGTCCCTCTTAATTGCTCTTTTAATATGGGCACACTAGTTTACGCGACGGCGTCCAGAATCTAACTGAATAAATTAAACATATTATTTCTATGCATTGGGTAAAAATGCAACATCATTGCTTTAGTAAAGGAAAAGTACACGGTTTGTAAGTAAAAGTTGAGTTAGGCTTTATTGCCTTGTAATAAGGGTTATAACAGATCGTTCAGGGTAAGCTACGCTTGTCGCGGTTGGTTTGTGAATCACCATCTTTATATACCGGGACCAAAACCGAAACCAACGGCTGACCGTGCAAGCCGTTGGTTCCGACTGTCATTTGTCGATCTCTGACGGTCGTTACGGGTCGTCAGAAGGCCGAAAGTCTGACAACAAGCCTTACCAAGGAGTTTCGTATTACCCATTAACTGAGTTGTGGAGGTCAGATAGGCAGATTCTCCATGTAAAGTACTAGTATTCGTTGGTATCTGGTTAGACTGGAAGACAATCCCAACATAGTTGAGAAAAAGTCTAGGTAGATGATTTAGATTCGGTTACGTGGTTTGATTACGTTGATGCAGTATAGTTTATATAAACCTTTACAAAATACAAAGATTATTTTTCTCCTTATGTATGTAGGTTACCAGCGGCTCTGCCCGCGACTTAGTCCGCGTAAAATTTCTTGTTCCCCCGACCCTCTTGCGTTTTCGTTTGTTTTATTCTGCTTGAAAAAATCTTGCTAACAAAATATTTCTTCATCGGACCTATCTAAATCCATGTTCCGAAAAGCACACGTTAACACCGAAAACAAAACTTGGACTGCGTGGAATACTGGTACTGCCTTTGTAGTGTATCCACCCGGCTCCGAGCGCATCCGGCCAGGTGCGAGTGCATCCGACCAGCTGCGAGCGCATCCGACCGACTGCGAGCGCATTCGTTTTCAGATCGCTTCCAGCCGGTCTATGTGAAATAGTTGGCGGCGCCGCTCCGACCAACTCTAAGCGTATACGATCCGGTCTGTGTGAAAAGAAAATTGCGCGCCGATGCTCTCCGAGCCGGTCTGTGTGAACGGACCCTAAGGCGCCTATGTTGCCAAGATTTATTTAATACATACTAGTGATCGCCCATTGGTCGAACTTCGACCGTATTTCATTTGAATAGAAATACATTATTAAATAAAAAAATTATATATTAATAAATATAAAAAATAACATGGTTATATTTGACATTCAGTAACACTATAATAGACAAATTGTTGACGCTGTACTACTGTGAAGAGGGTTCGCTGGCGGGATGGTGATGGCCAGGACCAGGACATAGGTGTAATGAGTAAAGAATACTTCTTCAGGACTCTCTTTTTTATTTTCTTAATACTTCTTAACTGCTGGATATGGAATGAATTATCACAGAAACCTCTGTTTTTATAGAATTTTCCCTATTATTTTTAATTAACTAAAACAGTTCAAAATGTCATAATTATAATCAGCCTGTACAATCTATGACCAGCCTGTACAATCGTGAGGCATACAACCTCTACAGTTTGCACACGGCACTAAGTTTTTTATGGGAAACTTACTAATGCCATACTTGACACTCCCCATAAAACCACAAAAATATTTCTTCTAAATCTAAACAAAATTCCTATCGTCGCTACTACAAATAATATTAAAGACAAATATTCTCGATATGATCATAGATTTAAAAAATGAAATAGGTTATATATCTATAAAATCAACTTATTACCTTAGCTTATTACCTATGGTTATACGTGACACTTGACATTCAGTAAGACTATAGACACAAAATATTAAAGACATATTCTCTATGCATGTGTGTATTGAATACACGGTAATGAATAGTAGTGTGTGTAACGTGTTATTTAATGAAAATAATACATTTTTACGCATAATTTAAAAAAATATTAGCATTCGTCACTTCTTCTCTGTATAAACTATAAGTGTGCGAAATTTCATACTCCTCTGTCCGCCCAATTTTTGTAAAAAGGGATCCAAAGTTTTCGGTTCACGTATTAATATATAGATAATGTATTTGATGCCTCTTACGTCACTCTACACACACACACACATACACATATGCGAGCACATGTAGCACATATTTTGGCTTTTGAGACATAAGTATCTTTTTACTTATACTCAGGAGCCAACTGTTCAATGCTTGTACAATGTTTAGTGTATGACTAAGCTTGTGTTTTTCTTTGTCACACTCATTACCATCATTTCAGCCGCAAGACGCCCACTCTGCCGTGGCATAACTAAAATGCCGTTATCCGACATATGGTCAATTTTTAACTTTTAATGCGAAAAATTAAATTATAATTAGAAAAAAAATCTATCGATCTGTGTTTCCAAATTTTCAATACCTTGAATAGTATTGGAAATAAAAATAGATGTTGTCATTGAAAAGTGACATCGGTTTAACGCGGTTTTTGCATGTTATTTAAAACAACGGTTTTGAAAGATAACGGCATTGTAGATATATCACGGCAGCACTGATGGACATAGTCGAATTTGGGGAGGGTTAGCCATTATGGCTAACCCTCCCCAACGCGTCACGCTTGGCAGGCGGGTTAGCTATCGCAGTATGGTGGTAAAATGCATAGAGAACGCTGCTGCCCATTCTCTAGTGAGTCCTTTAGTCGCCTCTTACGCCATCCACGGGAAGAAATAGGATGGTGCTGTTCCTTACATCCAACACCACACGGCACATGGTTTACGGTTTTTTTTTGTACACTAAACTTATTTTTTAATTTAAAAACATTTTTTCGAGCCAGGCTGCCATATTTTTTACGCCTCGATCAATTATTTTTTTACGCGTAATCCCACTAGAGACTTACCAACCTAAATAAACACAATAAATAAAACAGCTCATACACAAACAACTTTTATATGGTAATTAACGAAAATACAGCAAATATTTTACACAAAACTTTTCGTTACTGAAAATCCAATATTTGAAAACAATTTTGTTTTAGGTAATTAATTCCTAAAACCACAAGTGATATGTTTATAAGTGCTGATATATCATGATTACTTTGAAATTCAAAACGTGAAAGCAAATTGCAGATGTGTGAGTAAATATTAGTAAACGGGGTTGGATGGAAAATACCGGCGAAGTTTGCGAGCAACAGCGGTCCACAGAATGTGGTGGTTTTTGGTCATTGCAGTTACCATGGTATAGGCCAAAATGATGTATTCGCTTGATTCCTCTACTTTACAAAACCTTATTAGTAATAGGTCCTGAAGGAATACTGAGTACACGGTCATTACAAAAAAAAAAACCTAGGAAAAATTACTACCGTTCTCATTTTTTTTTGTCATGGTAGTGAACAAGGACTTTCGAAAATCCCTTGATAACGTGTTATTTCTAAAGTTTTGTAACTCTACTAATCCCATGAGTAGTCAAGGTCTCTTCACACAGCGGGCGGGGCGCGGCGGGACGGGACGGCGACGCGAACCGTCGCGCCACGCCGCCCGTCGCGCGTCGCGCCGAGCGCTCTGTGTGAAGTCGTTCGTAATATCTAGTACATTACAACTACTCGAGCGTCGCGTCGCCATCCCGTCCCGCCGCGCCCCGCCCACTGTGTGAATAGACCTTCAATGTTCAGCATTGGATATTGTGGAGAGTATCATTACAATCTAAAAACCTGCCTTTTCTCGGAAAATGTAAAAGAGAAATTAGTATTTAGTCCTCATCGCAGTCTACAGGAAAAGTGACCAAAAGGCTTGTCAGTCTTTACCATTGCCACGTTGTTTGGGGATGTAGATTCTTTGGCTGAATAATATTATACGTTTTATAATATATTATTGTAAAATAGTTCTAATAATTATGTATTCATGCCACAGTGATCACGTTCAGAGTACCCGGCTTGAAAATAGAGTTGGCATTAATTTACAAATAACATATTATAAAAATAAGAGTTACCGACACCCACTAATTATTTATAATAACAGTAAAAAAACCTATGTATAACTGTATTCCCTAATTACAAAACAAAAGTTTTATCACAAATAACAATTAACATAAACTTTCTCACCATATTTCACTCGCAACACACGAGCCAAAAAAATTTACCGCCTAGGTAAATGAACAAGGAATTACATTTTACAAAAGTCCGCTGCAGCGGTGCCGCAACAAAATTTCCGTGCGGTGTGTTTCCATCCAAAATGAGGTCAGGGGTCGCACAGTGTTCGTTATTCATAACATTTTTAGTTTTCACTCGTCAAATTATGAAATGAGGCCTGTCGACCTGTTTGGAGGAAAATACGACATTTTATAAATGCAAATTGTAAAGACTAGGAAGTTTTTGTAGAGCAAAAATTTTTTGAAAATTTGTATTCAGATTGTAGAAGAGGCTAGTGGCTAAATGATAACAGCCACTGCGCTTGCCGTGGCTAGTTCATGGATGGGTAACCATCCTTTGTATTGAGTCCTCTCCGTGCTTTGGAAAGCACGTTATGCTGTATGTCCCGGCTGTTATTGGTAGATCTATGACAGTTAGAAGCCCAAAATTCTGACAACCAGTCTTACTTAGGGTATCATGTTACCTAATTACTGGAATGTGGAAGGTAAGATAGGTAGTCGTTCCTTCTAAAAATACTAGTTTTCTGCTGCTGGAACCCAACTTCTAAATAATTGAGTAAAAGCCATAATGAAACGTACCTCTAGATTTGATAATGGTTGTGTCGAAGAAAGATTTTTTTCTTGCCTAAGTATAATTTGACCAAAGACATTAAATTATATATTTGACTGATTTCTCTATAAATGTGGAAGAAAAAACGTGATGCGCTGACTCTTAATAAATTGTAATAAGGGCAGTAGAATGAAATGAAATGTATACGGCCATCCTTTGTAGCTATTGTATATATTTTTAACAATTTTTGTACAACCCTTTAATTTTACCTATTATATCAAGATGGTGAGCAGAAGTACCACTATAGGTGGGTGGGTGTCCTATAGGTACCTCTGCTGAAGTCTTCAGGAATTACAAACGTGATGTTATGTTACATAACTTCCTAGCAAAAGCCCTCTGTGTCGTGTTTATTTACAGTGATGAAAAACGATTCAGCTGTATTTATAGGTACCTAAACTAAATGATGTAAAATCAATAATAACATTGAATGAATTATATTTTTTTGTTTCAGGTAAATACCAGTTCTCCAAGGTTGTGTTGACTGCGGACTTCAACCATGGTAATTATACAACCATTGTAAAAATAATAACAACACATGGTGCATTTTAAGGAAAATGAAAACAAAAACAAAAGGACACTTAGGCGTCGAAGTACTCGTCCGCATCGCTGTCATCCGGAAACTTGCCTAGAAAACTGGCAGCATTGCCACATTGAATGAATACCATCCGTTTAAGTAGTAAAAATCTTTCAGGTTAACTACGAGATGCCCTACAAAAAAAAAAAAAACATTGAATGACAATGCTAATTCTTTGGCCAAAGAATAACCCAGCCCTCTGGTCACGTGAAGTGTTGACCAGACGGTGAGAAATTTCGTTAATAAGGAGACGCGCACTCGGGCCCCATTACCCAAGCGTTTCAACAAAACTGTAGGTCTCAGCTGCCACAGCAACGGCGCCAGCACAGCCTACCGTGCCAGGAACAGTTGTTGTGTTGTAGATATTGTTCACAAGTAATAACATTCAGATGAGAAAACATCTTTAAAACTTCGAATATGTATCATCAGACTTAATTATTTTTAAATCATCTTTAACTAAAAATCAAAAACCCTACTAGTAAGTAAACTACTATCCGTAATAACCTTCTGATTTGATATTTCACTTTCACCCAACCATACCTTCCAATTCCATTCAAAAAATTCCATAAAAACCCATCCCTGGTCCACCCCCTTTCATCCCTAACAAAAGTACGTATTCTATTTGTGAATTCACCCCTTCGAATAAATATAAAACCCCTATTGAATATGTGCAAGGTATCAGGTGATACGATTCTAATGGATTCCCCAGGATTTTATTAATTTTCCAACATTATTATTGGAAAACCTATCAGGCACGTTTGAGGAAAATTGGAAAATAAATTATACATATGCCTCAAGGAAGTGAGTAATATAACAATGCCAAGTTAAATTTTAGGTACGATACTTTTTATCATTAGGTCATTGTAATGTATATGTTACCGGCTAAACCCAATTTTAGGATGAACTAGTTTCGCCTAGGCCAAACCAGTTCTCCCTTCTCATCAACATAATGACTCTACATGTTTATGTGTAACAGTTTACAAAGGTTAAAGTTTTACACTGGTGGAATAAAGTGACTTTTGTCCCTTTTTCGTATTGACCGTTTTAACAAATCAACAATGTAACAACGGGTTTCGAACGTCATGCTTGTTGTTATCTGGCGCTGGATGATCTACCCCACTGGGTTCGATTCATAAGCATTGTTGAGAAAGCCACACTACCCACACTAATATTATAAATGCAAAAGTAACTCTGTCTGTCTGCCTGCCTGTCTGTCTCGCTTTCCTGCTAAAACTACTGAACCGATTTAAATGAAATTTGGTACACAGATAGTTTAGAGCCTGAGAAAGGACATAGGCTACTTGTAGTACGTTCCCGCGGGATATTTTCCGACCTCCACGCGGGCGAACCCGCTGGCAAAAGCTAGTACAATATAAAATACGAAAAAATGGTAAAAGTCACTTGGAACATCCGACCGATTATATCGCTACTTTTTTACTGTAGTAGGTTGTACATCCTGTTTCTTTTGCCTTTTTTACATAGGTCTATACTGGTTTGTCCTATCGCGTGTAGGGTTTGACTGGTGATAGATACAAGTAGATGATCAGCGATACCGATGTCACTTTTTGCCGTGACAGCGTCATGTTTTAAATAGCCTTTTAATCGTAGAGTGTAAAGAGCCCAAAGACCACGTTTCCCCTAACGTAAAAGTATCGCAGTGAGATTTCACCGTGCACTTGATTTTGAACTCTTGGTGTTGAACTGAACATTGAGAATCCAATAGAGTGTATCCCAGCAGGTTGAAAAAATACACTGTTCGAATTTCAACTCTCAGTGCTAATCAGTGCGCTGAAGATCCGTTGCGATCTGTGCAAACGTGGTCTAAAGCTACAGTTCCCTGGCAGTCTCTGCACCCTCACGTCCCTAGCCGCCACAGGAGGAGACGCCCCGGGCGTCGGGAGTCGATAGCCGACTCCCGCCCACCGTGGGCGCGAGCTTGCGGGCGGCGAGCAATGGGCAGCTCGCCACCCGGTAAGGACCAAGCTCGGGTCGACGGCGCATAGTGTTCCACGCGCTTAAAAGAGATGTCAGCAGCACTGAAGGGGTCTGCTAAGACCGATGCCTGCCGGGGTTGCGTGATTGTTCGAAAGAGATACCGTGACCCTGGCACATGGGCAACTGAAGGAACACGGGTGGGTTTTAGTCAGTAAAAGTCTGACACGCCCTCCAGCTCCGCCCAGGGCGGGAGAAGTAATTTGATGAGTCCCAATCCAAAAAAAAAAAGCTACGGTTCCCTATAAATGAATAAATAACTTTATTTCCAATTTCACAATTAACATACAGGCGATAGGATAATACTATAACACAACTGTTTTTAAATTGCATAAATCACTAAGTATCGCCACTGGCACCGCTAAGATTAAACTTGTGTTATAGATGCCAGGGCTCTCCCTATCAATACGCTTTCCAATTTATACAAACTAGTGCGAAGTTAGATTGGGTAAGAATAAGTACATATTGTTAAGTACATACAAAAGAGAATAAAGTTAATAAAATAAAGAAATTAAAAAAAACTGTTGAATGAAGAATAAAAAAAAATGAAAGCAGTGTGGTGTACATAGCGTCATGTAAATGATGGCAGCGGGTTTTTCATTACGTTGTCAAAAAGCGAAATAGGGGAATTTAGTTTCATAAATAACGTTCCAAGCCATTCGACGGTACGGACGGTAGCATTACGGATGCTACGTGGCGTATTCTTAGCAAGCTCTAGCAATACCACCAACGATTTCGAGGATACACAAAAACATGGTTTAGTTGAGATTCGAAAAGGACAAATATTTCAATCCACACAGATAGATAAAACATTTATTTAATTGACACAAAAGCACAATTTTATGGTGACAGTAACGTGAATTCAAGTAAAAAAGGTGCCAATATTTGTACAAAACATGCATAAGAAATAAAGTGACACTATGGCAAATTTCAAATCAAATAACGATATTGATAAGGTGCGGTGTGAGACTCATGACTTCAGCCAAAAGACGCTTACTGCTGGCAGACCTCCCCCGAGGGGGATTCGCCATAATCGCCACGCTTGGCAGGTGGGTTGGAGATCTCAGTATGGTGATAAAATGCATAGAGAACGCTGCTGCCCATTTTCTAGTAAGTCCCTTTGTCGCCTTTGAAGACACGCACGAGAAGAAATTGGATGATGCTATTCTTTGCGTCCGGCACCATACGATACCGGTGTGTGTTTGAAGGCTGCATCAAATCCCGGGCGTCGGGAGTCAATAGCGGACTCCCGGCCAACGTAGGCGAGAGCTTGCGGGCGGCGAGCAATGGGTAGCTCGCCGCCCGGTAAGGACCAGGCTCGGGTTGACGACGCGTAGTGTTCCACGCGCACCTCAAAGAGATATCAGCAACACTGAAGGGGTCTGCTAGGACCGATGCCTGCCAGGGTTACGAGATTGTTCGAAAGAGATACCGTGACCCTGGCACATGGGCAACTGAAGGAACACGGGTGGGTTTTAGTAAGTAAAAGTCTGACACGCCCTCCCGCTCCCATCCAAAAAAAAAGGCTGCATCAAATAGAAGTCCTGCTCAACATGTGTCAGGCAAATATACCTGACGCTGATGTTCTGCTGATCAGAAAAATTTGTGTTATGACAATGTGTTATTACGTGGAGTAATATTTTATAAGTATACTCTTAGTGGAAACACATAGAATGATTGCATTTGTGTTAATAACTCAATTACAATGGTTGTTAAATAAAATTACACACTGAAAACTTCAGAGACAAAAACCCTGAAAATGTTTCAACTGACCCCACTCCCAATGAGGCCTAAAATAGACAACAGAAGCAATCACTCCCTTGTACATACTATGTAGGTTAACTTTTCGTCCCTCCGGGTAACATTCTAATATAGGTAACAAATTCATGAGATTCTTTCGAGCTCACCACGACCCGAACGATTCGACCGAAATATTTAAACTCCAAATTGTTTCCCTTCTAATTTATTGTTTTAAATATCTAGGTATTTTGTTTACAAATACTTTCTATTACGGTACGCATGTTGTAGAACTATTAATTTATTGGTTGAGGTACTAACAATATGAGACAAAGATGCGCAAAGTGAAACTATTTATTCAGCACACGATTCACAAAATGTATGGCAAAGCAAAATTGTTTAATGACCTAGAATAATTCAACTTAGTGGTCAGCATTCTTAATTTGTTTTTTCGTGAATTTTTCAGAATTTTTATAAAAATTCAGGATTGCTCTACAAACGCAGGACATAATAAAATCAACGAAAAATAATCAGTCGGCTTTTATTAATCGACTTTATTACTACTTATATCTTAATTTGAGTTACATCATCCAAGATGTATTTAAATAAAAATATTACTTTTCTATAATACTCGTAACAATAACATCGTCGAGTAATCACCGAAAAAAGGGACTGTGCCTGTCACGCGCGGGACATTTAAATTCGGGCTAACAATCGGGTCGTTCTGGCGGAAAGCTGGTAGGAGCATTCTGAATTATGTGTTGAATCCTGGGTTCCTTAGTTCTGCGTCAACGTCCTTGCCTTGCTATATTTCTGTTTGGCTGCTAATATAAATAAGTATTAGTCGTGGGAAGCAAAACACTGGCCCATTGCGACTTGTATCACCTCTAGATGTCTGGAACTACGGGTATCATAGTTGTTAAGTTCTTTTTTCTACCCATCTCAGAGGGAACCAAAGTCAACTGAATTACTGTGAGGTTCTAGCCGACTGGCTGATTTCCACTGATTCCCAAATCTACCTGATTCCTAAAATAGTTGCCTCCCTAATTTATTGTGTCAGCCATTTTATAAGTTCGAACGAACGTGATTTAAATCTCTATCGGTTGGACCTAGAATCAGCCGTTTCGAAATTCAAATTGTTCAAACTTTTCGGCTTTCGAAACGGTAATTGAGTTTTAACCGTGATTTGGTTTAAAAATGGAAATCCGGTGGGGTGATTAGAATATCGAATGATTTTGAGGTATGGATTAGGATTAATTGGAAATTGAAGGTAGATACTGAACCTAATAGAGGTGGTTGATTAATATTGTAGACACATAGTTACATTATTATAACATAACGGTAATACATCATGTTTCAAAGCCGATTAACGATTATTTGTTCGGCTTAATCTTTTTTTAATCGGGTTTTTATTCATGGTAAACATAATTTGTGCCGCAATGACAGAATAGAATATAATTTATTTCTGAGGACAAAATTGTACATCAGAGAAATAATTAAGTAAAACGCTATCAGTAGGTATCGGCTTCTGTTGACAGTTTCACAACATTCATGGCGTTGTTTACGTTGCTAAGCAGACTATTTTTACGAACATATATGAAAGATGGGATTAGTGATAATCTTCAGTATCATTCAGATTCCGATATATACCTAGTATTTTACGAAATGAGACTGCTGAAATACATAGCAATAAAGTAAATTTAACAAAACAAAACATATTTGTACATGGCCGGTATGATCGCTCATATATAGTTCCATTAACTTTGCCGGTACAACATGATTTTAAGCTGCTTTTTTTTGTGAGTGGGAAATCATCTAAAAACCTCTCCCGCTCTGAGCGGAGCGGGAGGGCGTGTCAGACTTTTGCTAACTACAACCCGTCCGTGTTCCTTCAGTTGCCTATATGCCAGGGCCACGGTAACTCTTTGATCTCGCGACCCCGGCAGGATTTTTTGCTGCTGAAAACATGTAACTGACAAACACTGCAGCGTTGTACGTTACTGGTATAAATCAATATTATTAGATACAATATTTGACAGTTATTGCTAAGTTATAAGGCTAAGTAATAATAGCCGCAAAGACCGGTCAGGTTAAGTTTCGCTTGCCGCGGTTGGTTCTGGAATGGGTGACTATCTGTTCATACCGCCATGCCTCAGAAAGCACGTTAAGCCGTTGGTCCCTGCTGTCATTTGTGGATCTTTGACAGTCGTTACGGGTCGTCTGAAGCCTTGAAAGTCAAAAAACCAGTCTTACCAAGACATGGAGCTGTCTATCTGATCTCCACACCCCAGTTGCTGGATAATATCTATACTATATATATTATTAATATTATAAAGCTGAAGAGTTTGTTTGTTAGTATATTTGTTTGATTGAACGCGCTAATCTCAGGAACTACTACTAGTCAGAATTGAAAAAATATTTTTGAGTTGGGTAGACTATTTATCGAGGAAGGCTATAGGCTATATAACATACGCTACAACTAAGAGAAGCGGAGCAGCAATGAAAAATGTTGCAAAAACGGGGAAATTCGCACGGGTAGGTGATTCGACGCGTTGGGAAGGGTCGAGGGAACAAGAAATTTAACGCGGACAAAGTCGCGGGCAGAAGCTATTATACATATAACCCAGCAACTGGGGTATGGACATCAGATAGGCAGCTCCATGTAAAATTCTGATATTCAGCTGCATCCGGTTAGACGGGAAGCTGACCTCAACCTAGTTGGGAAATTGTTAGGCAAATGATAATATTGCTTTTATAATTATCATGAAAAAGATGCAGTTCAATCAACAATAAGACGCTACAACAAGATAAAAAGGCTCCTTATGTAGAACTTTGGCAAAAGAAATCACAATTCTCATACCTTTTATACTGAAATCACCAAGAAACCTACAACAATATTAAACTTGAACCCCATTCGGAGCATGATTTCATTACTTTCGCCACAATTCCGTACTCACACATTTACAAAAGGTACATACCATCTATTTAAAGCTTCCCAGAATACAGAGGCATGTAATAAACGAGGTAAAGTTAAATAAAAATAAGAGAAAAAAACCTCTGGTAAGGGAACATATAAATGTAGGATCAAAGGAAAGAAAAACTGTCCATCTGAAAGTTTTGTGGACGGGGAGGATGGGACTTATGAAGAATTCGAATTCGGGTGTTCGCTCCAACAAATTTTATTAAGTTTGGTACGGTAGGTAGAAAGACGGTTACTGTAAGGCGTTAGCTTGTAATACCAAGAATTTGTGTGATGCTTTGTGTATTTGCTGTGGGTGAAGCGTTATGTCTGCTTATCATGTTTAAATTTTAAGATGGTTCAAAGGACTAGGAGAAACTAAGAGAGATATCTGCCATTATAATCCTTTTATAATGGCAGATATCTCTCTTAGTTTAGTCAGCAAAAGTCTGAAAAGCCATCCAAAAAAAAAAACAGATATCTCTCTATTGCAGATAATGGATGTTCGGAAACATAATACTTCGAACAAATGTTATTTCGGCTAAGTGTAACTTCGGTAAAAACTTTTTCGACCAAATGAAACGTCGGACTAACGAAAAAAGTCAAATTGGTAATCTGTCAACTGATACAGTGGCAGACGTGACTTCGATGAAGGAAAAAAAAACAAAACGACAATACTTGAAAAGTTTTAGGTGAAATGAAATTCGGTAAAAAATATTTCGAACTTGTAATAGGTAACCCTCTTAGTTACAATCTGATCCGTATCTTAAACATGTCTGCCAGGGTCACGAGATTGTTCGAAAGAGATACCGTGACCCTGGCACATGGGCAACTGAAGGAACACGGGTAGGGTTTTAGTCAGTAAAAGTCTGACATGCCCTCCCGCTCCGCCCAGAGCGGGAGAAGTAATTTGATGATTTCCCATCAAAAAAAAAAATTGAATAGGCTATAAAATGTACACTATATGAATTATTGATAGAAATCTAGAAATTTTACATAGGGTGATACAACGGGCGGTCTTTTAGCTAAACAGACAACCTTAAAGATAACCTTTAGATGGATACCAAGGGAGATAACAAAAAATTAAACCGCCGAAAAACTGAAAAGCATAAAATAATAAACCTTAAAATTATGAGTCGGCGCTTTGAGTGATCCTTGTTCATTGATTTTTCAGCGCCGACTCAAAATTTTAAGGTTTATTATTTTATGCTTTTCAGTTTTTCGGCGGTTTAATTTTTTGTTAAAAAGTTTTTATTTTATGATTTTTGTGGCTTTAATGTACTAATAATACTTGTCAAGGTATACCCTATCCAACAATAAAAGAATTATCAAAATCGGACTACTCTGTACAAAGTTATGCGTGTTTATACGTTACAATCAGTGAGTGAACAATCAATCATCCCCTGTTTTCCAACCCTTAGGGTTCGATTTTGTTTTCCAAATATATAATATATATTTGGGACCACCTTGGGAGTATACCCTTTCCAATAGAAGAAGAATTGTCACAATCGGACCACTATGTAAAAAGTTATGCGTGGTCATGCATAAAAAAAAAAAAAAAAAAAAGAATATACGCGTCGAATTGAGAACCTCCTCCGTTTTTTTTCGTGGGTTGAAAAAGAGACAATACTACGGCTTGTTTGTGATATACTATTTACATTTACGATAAATGGATAGGTACATAAAAGAATACCAACAGATATGCAACATTTTTCATCACCATCATCATTTCATCCGAAAACGTCACTGCTGAACATAGGCCTCCTCAATTCGGAATAATCGCCATAATCACCACGCTTGGCAGGCGAGTCTGCGATCGTAGTATGGTAGTTAAATGGATAGAGAACGCTGCTGCCCATTCTCTAGTAAGTCAGTTAGTCGCCTTTTACGACAGCCACGAAAAGAAATGGGATGGTGCTATTATTTGCGTCTGGCAGCACACGGAACAAACAACATATTTGCTGTAACATACTTTTCCATAGGTAAGTTTATTCTGTTTGCAAATATTAATTACCGTTTTATAACCAAAATCAGTGAAATATCTCCTTTCTCTACAAACAACCGAGTAGCCATCACTCACAAATTACAGAAGGAACTCCAGATAACTCCTGAAGCACTTAAACATATATCGAGTCCCGAACAACCGCCAAAACTAAATCCGATCAGTATCTCTGCTCACCCCCATCCGACGCATTAAGGGCGAGTTTTATCAGTAATCGCACTAATGTAATTAACGATACAACTCAATGTATGGGCGCCCTTCTATTAATTGATCAAAGTACGTGCGTGTAGATTTTCCCTTAGTGAGAAAGAGGGGGAGATATTAGTAGATAGTGACGTCTTTGTCCCGCGGCAGAATGAAAGCAAGCTTGTCATGTTGAGAATGGTAATGTATATTGTTTTTTTGCCGCCTCGATACATGAATACGAAGGAGTTCGCATGAAATACCTTTTATGATACCGTATCTATAATAAACTGGTATTCAGCTTTGAAACTGGAAGTCGACCTTAACATAATTGGGCAAAGGCTAGGAAGAGGAAGAAGAATTGCATAAATTGTTACTAAAGATTGATAACCATTTTACGCTACAATGTTTCCTTAAGAAAAGTTTATCAAATTAAGCATCCTAAGAAGTATAAATTACCAAAGCAAACAGAACAAAATTAAACCTGATCTAACGAATTTAATAAAAATTATATGCTAAGCAAAACGCCGTCAGTTTCCGAAAACAAACTTCAAAGTGGCCTCATAATTATAAGTGCGCCAACTCAAACACGGATAGATGATTTCTGTCAGGAAAGTCCAACAAAAAATATTATTCCAACTCCGCCTGACAATGGGAAAATTTGAAGTTGAACTTTCCCAAATTCGCAGAGAAGGCCCCATCTTAATTCGTACATTCGGAAGTTCCAAAGGCCATTTTGTTAAGGGAATCTTGTCTTGTTGATTTGGTAGAAGTTAAATAGAAAGTTGGTGCGGCTAACTCGATACTCGTGTCTATTTGATAGCTGGAACTTGACCGATGTTATTTTCGTTTGATGGTGAAACTCGTGTGGTTTGTTGTGTGGTTTGGTTTGTAGTTATGAATTTGGAAACAAAATCAGTAGTATTTTCTTATGTAGAATGCTAGCATCTAGCATCGTTATGACCAACATCAGTCAGAAAGATTTCTTCAATTAAGTATACAATATCTGGTTGACCGAGCTTGGCTCGGTATTTTTTGGTAAATTGTGTTTAAAATAATAAGTTTATGTTCAAGTTGATTATCGATAAAGTTGGTCATTGAAAACATGAATAAAACGACATTGTATAAAAATGAATCCTAGCTAGATCGATTTATCGCCCCCGAAAACAAGGGGTTTCGGGGGCGATAAATCGATCTAGCTAGGATTCATTTTTGGATCAATACAAGAATTGCTCGTTTAAAGGTATAAAATATGTTTCGTATACTTGGAGTAGCTGGAATTCCATGTTATCAACTTAAGACAGATCTATCAATTAGGGATAGTGAAGGTATCTTCGGCAAAGCTCAGATTTCATGGCAACAGAGCCTGTCTTGGAAACACAGAAATGATGCTTACCATCATTTCATTTTGCATCATTTGTAAGACCCTATAGCCGTCACAACGGAAAAAGATGTAGATTGTGAAACCCCCGCAGTTGTCGTGTAACTTCAAGTCCCTTATTTAACTTTCAACCCACACTTAACGCCTCGGGACTCGCGTTCAGCTTGCAGCCCCCACATATATAGCTTTAGCTCCGCATTCAGGCATATGCCCCACATTTAGCCTAAAACTCCAACCACTACAAATAATACTTGCTTACATACGAAAAAGATAATTTAAATAATACTTACCCAAGTAGAGGAAACTGTTTTAGTGCGCACATGAGCCAAATTCATCCATTCCATATTTGAGAAGTTTTCACATAAAAACTGCGAGCAGCCATGAATATGTAGCACCGATGCGCCAACGAGAACTGCATTACAATCTCAGTACAAAACGTTAGTATCCCGAACCAGTTTATATTCCCTCTTACAACTGCTCATTTTTATGATATCGTATATTTTATGCTGTGCGTCGACTGCAAACTATATGCTAAAACATGTAGGATAGTCAGCGACAAAACTCGAAGAAAACACTTCACTTTTTAGGGTTCCGGCAATGGCAAAAAACGGAACCCTTATAGATTCGTCATGTCTGTCTGTCTGTCTGTCTGTCTGTCTGTCTGTCTGTCTGTCTGTCTGTCCGTCCGTATGTGACAGCCACTTTTTTCCGAAACTATAAGAGCTATGCTGTTGAAACTTAGTAAGTAGATGTATTCTGTGAACCGTATTAAGATTTTCACACTCAAATAGAAAAAAAAAACAATAAATTTTGGGGTTCCCCATACATAGAACTGAAACTCAAAAATGTTTTTTTTCATCAAACCCATACGTGTGGGGTATCTATGAATAGGTCTTCAAAAATGGTAATGAGGTTTCTATCATCATTTTTTTCTAAACTGAATAGTTTGCGCGAGAGACACTTCCAAAGTGGTAAAATGTGTGGGGGACACACATTTTAAACCCCCGTAACTTCTAAAATAAGAGAATGATAAAACTAAAAAAAATATATGATGTACATTACCATATAAACTACCAACGAAAATTGGTTTGAACGAGATCGAGTGAGTAGTTTTTTTTTAAAACGTCATAAATCGTAAACCGCAATTTACCTTACATTCAATCAACTGAAATATAAAAATGAAAAAAAAAAAATATTTTTAAACCGAGAATACCTACAGATTTGTACGGAACCCTCGGTGCGCGAGTCCGACTCGCACTTGGCCGGTTTTTTTGTGTATGTTAATAATTGAGAACAGTAGGTATTGAGTATAAAACGGTACTGAAAATACTATGTATGTAGTAGTTTTGTGCCAATTTTGACGATGACCGTACCTGAGGGGTGATTGCTTAATTTCATTCATTTTGGCAGTTCAAGATAATTCATTGCGTCGTATACGTTGTTGAGTTGATGATTTTTTTCAACGTTATGAATCAATGGAATAGCAATATCCTTAAAAAAGAGTCAGATTCTGATTAACAGTTTTACGTATATATGGAACAAAACAATTAAATTAATCTGCAAAATTATGCATCTATATGATAAGTCATATATTTTCAACAATGAAAAGAAACGATGGATGGACTGTGTGAAAGATGATATGGCTAAAAAGGAGGTAACTATTAAGATGGCAACTAATAGAGAATTATGGAAGAAGAAGTCATGCTACGCCGACCACAAATAAATTGGGATGCAAAAGAATGACAATGAAATTTTCAACAATGTTGATAATGCACTTATTCGAAGTGGCCTTCTAAATCTATCTGTTTGGTTTTAGACTATGACGCAAATATTAAGACAAGAAATATGGCCTGGTCCCGTCATTATAAAACCAAATGGAAAAATATTCAGATGCAAACAGCAAAAAAACATTACCGTTCTGATTTAAATTTTTCCCTGAATGTTCAATTGAATATTTTTTTCATTGAATTCATATTAATTCCATTAGCGTGAACTCTAACTGGATATTTCAGGGATTCAATGAACTATTCAGCATCAATTTGCTATTCAAAAGCAGTGTTCGATGTGATCACTAAAAAAATTGGTTTTACTTTCACAAGTGGTTTCTCGCTTATGTTTTTTTTTTTTACAAAAGTGTGACATTTGAATGGTTGATTTTTTTCACGCTACTCCCACAAATTGGATTACTATCATCATTATTTCAGCCGAAAGTCGTCCACTGCTCGACATAAGCCTTCCCCAAAGGGGGGGTTTGCGATAATCGCCATGCCTGGCAGGCAGGTTGACGATCGCAGTACGGTGGTAAAATGGTGGGAGAACGCTGCTGCCCATTTTCTAGTAAATCCCTTAGTCGCCTTGTATGACACCCACGGGTAGATATGGGATGGTGTTACTCTTTACGTCCGGCACCATACGGAATACTTACTCTTAAATAATAAACCGCGTAACATATGGATTTACCCATCGACAGAAATAGTGAGCTTCCAAACAAAGCTTTTTCTGTTGTCAATTAACTTAATTACAAAAAGCGACAATTTGTAAAAAAAAAAACGTTAGTTGCAATAAATTACGAAGACAAATCAAAATAGCATAGCTAATGCAACCAACCAGACTTATCGACAGAACAATAATAGTCTATATAACAAAGCGAGTATGAAAATATCATTCAGGGTGGCATCGACGCGCAAACTGGAACTTAAGATTTTTATGTCCAATATCAAAAAATATACCTAACAGTTGTTTAATAGAGGAGTGCATTTTTTTAAATAACTGACATAAAATTTCTACAGAACGTACAGAACCATGAATTGAATCCATGAAAACCGGTTGTGGCCACCCTATACAGACCCTCATGCCCGTTAGCTCAAGAAACTCCCAGTAGGTATAATATAATATAAGAAACAGGCTCACTGGGAGTTGCTAAAATTATCGATGAGGTCGTACAACACTTACTATAACTGTTTAACTAAACAGTCTGATAGATAGCGTCCAAAGACATTCAGCAACGCTTGTTCGCCATTACTTACCAAAAAATTCCAACCTCACAAATATCGTACAAGTCAACATAACTGCACCCTACAATCATCACAGATCGCTGCCGTACATCATAGTTATCATAGTTGCGTGCATTACGATATTAAGTTGATTATTCAGCTCGGTCGTGTGCCATTTCGTTACGACCACCGATTTTATTTATGGAGTCACGCGCGGAGTCACTCTAATGCGTTGAATCGTTGACAGCTGCTGTGATTTCCACTACGAATTCCGAAATAGATACGGTTTTATGGAACAGGTTGTTATGTTTATATTTCAATAGTTTACTATAGTGGGAGGGATTATAACAGTCATATGGGTCTTTTGTAAGTTAAGCTATGCTTGACGGAGTTGGTTCGTGGATGGGTGACCGTCCAATAAATATCAGGATTATTCCATGCCTCGGAAAGCACGTTATGCTTTGGAGCCGGCTGCCATTGGTAGATCTATAGCAGTCGTAACGGGTAGTCAGAAGTACAAAAGTCTGACAACCAATGTTACCAAGGAATATCTTGTGTTCAAGTAGTAATTGGGTTGTTGACGCGAGATAAGCAGTCGCTCAGTGTAAAGTTCTGGTATTCGTGTAAGCTTCATCCGATTAAACTGGAAGGTGACCTCAGCTACAGTCGGTAAAAGGCAAGGTAGATGCTAATTTTGCGTCATCATAAACAAATCAAAATAATAAAAGAAAAATAAGAAATCAGAATCAAAATAACATTTTCAATAACAATTATTGTAAACAGCATCAACAATATTTTCTATTAAACTTTTTAAACCAGTCTGTATAGTTAGGATATTTCAAACATTTTTCACTTTTGGACTGTTACTTACATTACATACATTTTCCTTTGACCAACACACACGTACAAACATTAAATATGACAGAGCTCCAAGTAACAAAAATAGTAAACTTAAAATAGTATAATATATCACAGTGATTAATTCTACAGAATCTGTTGTTTCTTGCATCAACAACCTTGTTTCAATACTTTCAATAGTTGTCATGGGGATCTCCGTGGAAAAATCCAGAGACATCATCTGAGCTATGGGATTACCTCTTAAGGCAATTCTAGTAAGTGATGGTACTAATCCTTGAAACATTTCAGTATCCACTGTTGATATGTAATTGAACTCAGCTTCTATTGTTTTGAGCTCTCTACATTGGGTAAAAAGCATAGCATTTAGTGAGGTCAAATTATTTTGTGATATGTCGATCACTTCCGTGTGATCCAAGTCCATAAAAGTATCGTGGGTTAATTTTAATCCACAATTTGAGACACTTAAAACTCTCAGGATTTTCACATGTTTAAATGTATCTTTTTTTATTTCTCTGATTTCGTTATTGCTCAAGTTTAAAAGTTGAATATAACTGACATTGATAAAAAAAGTTTCATCTATATGGCTTATATTATTATTGTTCAGATATATTTTGATCAGTGGTTTGGTTCCATTAGGGTTTTGAGGGCTATTAGAAATTGGTATTTTGTTCAATTTATTATAGCTAAGATCTAAACTTTCAAGAAATGGAAATTGTGCAAAATCATCAATCATTACTTCTTCAAAGATGTTGTGTGATAAAATAATTGTTTCTAGAGATGCTACTTCAAGCTCATCAACATTTTTAAATAAGTTAAATGATAAATCTAATTCTTTCAGGTTACTGAAATATTTCAAAGTTATGTTAAGCGTTGTAAAGTTACTACAACACAGGTTTAAATAGTTAAATTTTTTCAAGTTCGCAGAATACTGGTCTCCCAACATTCTCAGTTTGTTTCCTTGTAGATATAACATTCTTAAGTTGTGCATATTCACAAAAAAATCATCAATTAAATACGTCAACAAATTGTATGATAAATCTAATAATGATAGTCTGCTTTTGTTTACCGTCAACATAAAAACTTCAGGTTTTATTTGTTCAAGGTGATTCCGTGACAAGTTCAAGGAATTTAAATGTTCTAAACCAATAAACGCCTTGCCTAAACTTTTTATATGATTTTCGGATAGATCCATGTATACAACATTTTGAAAGTTACTGAAAGCATAGTTTTGTACGGCATCCCAGCTGTTTCCAATAGCAGTTAGAATCTTGACATATGCGTCGAATTTTGCGTTAAAGAAATTAGCTGTAACGTTGTGAATTGGGGATTCTTTGATAATTAGTGTGATGTATAGATCACTGTTACTACAATAAGGCACAGTGTTAACTTTCGAAGGAATGTCGCAATTAACGGTGTAGTAACAGTTATCATCATTTCTGATTGTACAGGAGGTTGCCACTGACGTTTTTATTATGAAAATGATGACCAGACCTGAAAAATAAAGATTATAAAATATTCTACAGAATCTCATGCATAATCGTTTTGTCATCACATTGTTATCTACACTTCTAACATGACAAACATTTTTAAAATGTTATCGTCAAGAATCTTATTGGTGTTTAGGCTATAAAAAAATCTTATCTAATGAGAACAATCTTCATGGTTGCCTAGTTTGCAATCACAAGAGACTTCCATTGAAAATTCATGATTTATTACTTCGGCCTTGTAGAGGCCATAAGCCTTTAGTGGAAAAAGAACCTTACATAGTTAGCAAGCAGGCTCGTTTTCCATTCCTGCTCGGAATGATCTAAACCAAAATTAATTACAATGTTGTGTACCTCATTATAATGAAAAATTACTAGTATTTATTATCAAAGACTTCTGTGGCCTATTGTGTGGCTTAAAAGAAGATTTTGTGACAAAATTTTAAAAGAATACGCTAGTAGGGGTTGGTGAGTTATGGGATGGCTAATAGGTGATTAACAAAAGGACTGTACATTCGCACAATCCTTTTGTTGGCAGATGTGACTGGAAACGCTGGAAACGCCCTAGAAGGGCATATTGACCTTATTGGTAATATTCTTCAGAAAGGCCAGGTGTGTAATGGTCGTAACTGGCTTGCATGTAGGACCAGAAGTATAAACATAAACAAAACAAAAGGAGTATTTAAAGATCGTAGCAGGTGGCGTTTTGTCATTTCTGCCTACTCCCATGGAAAGATGGCGTAAGTTTATGTATATATGCACTTCTGTAATGGTCTTTGATCATTAATATACCTCGATATTTATTAACAGTTCACAGAAATATAGTTTTCAGAACCAACGAAAATATGATTTAAAATATTTCTATAGATCTCACATGAATATATTATTTTATTCATAGTTATACATTTATTTGTGGATTATTTGTTTGTGTCGACGCGTCCGTTACTGATTGCCACAGAAAGGAAATAATGATAACACAGTTCTTTGTTGCCCAACAGATTAATGACATGATTTCAGTTAGCTAGTCCGTCTCATTATGTTTGTAATTTAAAAAATACTTTTAACGGATATATTGCAAGGATCTTTTAGAGGTTGAATGACACTAACAGGGGTGCACTGAAGGAACACGGATGGGTACTAGTCAGTAAAGGTCTGACACGCCCTTCCGCTCCACCCAGAGCGGGAGACGTCATTTGATAATTTTCTATCAACAAAAAAGGGGTGCACTGTTGGAAGACATTTGTAGAGTAGTTTTGTGATTTTTTTCTTGAAGAAATAAATGATTCTAGCATTAGTTCTGATTCTGAAAACATGCCCCAAGGTCCTTGCTCAGCTATACACGTTCGCTTTCCACTCAATTCCTTGATTACTAAGCGGTTGTATCGAAAACTTATCAACAATATGATGTTGATATTTCTGTGTCGGTCACACTGGCGACAAATTTATTCAGTATTTAAACAACCAAATTCTTCGGCAATTATATCATAAGTTTAGACTTACATCGATGTTTTCCAGTCAGTAACATTCTATCACGTATAAAGTGAAACGTAATTTAAATAACGAAAGGAGAATAATGAAACAAAATTTAAAAAAAAAAAACAATTTTATTCCTGAGATATTAAAACTTATCTTGAATTCACACGACACAAATAAATGTATCCTTAGTATTGGACAAAATCCATGATACCTCCATGATACATCCATCCATCCTATAAATGTTCCCACTACTGGGACATTGGCCTCCTCTCCGTTCGAAGGAGTGAGCCATAATCCACCACGCAGGCCCAGTGCGGGTTGGTAGAAGTCACATGTCTTCGAATTTTTGGTTCCAAGACATGCCGGTTTCCTCACGATGTTTTCCTTCACCGTTTTGAGAGCAGTGGTGATGAAATAATTTACACAAAGTAAAGTGCCTGCTTGGGTTCGAACTCACGACCTACTACTCGTAAGTCGCGGCAGTTACCACTTGGGCACCACTGCTAAAAAAACAGTTATGATCAACTAGCTGCTCCAAGTAGACAATATTGTTAGTATAGAAAACCAATTAATATTAATTGAGGTTATTCATGACGCAATGTCATCTTCTGATTCAATTTATTTCCAAATACTGAGATATTTTGTTAGTTATCTCTACAAAAATCAACTACGCAATTCAAGTCATATCATGAACATTACTGATAGAACTTCATGTAGCTCTTAAACTCTCAAGTCTCTTATAGACATAATTAAATGAGTATAAGACTCTTTAATTTGTGTCTCATTGATTAACAATGAGAGAAGGTCTGTGTCTTAGCAGTGGGAGTGTTATTAGCTGGTTATGCTGATGCATATGCTATAAATTTAGTTTTGTACCCTGCAAACTTTAGATTGGTTCATCAGTAATTTACAATATCTCAATAAATCAATCTACCGAGCTCTACATCATTTTTTTTTATAAGATGTAATAGCTAGAAATAACATCCAGACATCTCAGTACTGAATGAAACAAAAATCAGTGAAATGAATGAAAAAAAATATTGAAAAGATAAGCTTACGACCACGAACTACATCGAAAAGGGGTCAAATGGTCTAAAATTAAACTCATCGAAACAATTGATGATGGAGAACGCAACTTAGAGGGATGTGCACAGTGCATTTTCACTAACCATGCAATAAGTGAATAAAAATCACACATAGGCACATATGACCCCATTCCAAACCAGACAGACTATGCTACATAATGGGCAAAAATGCATACAGAATAAATAATTCTATCACTGCTGATGAAGAAATGCAAAAAAACGAACACTGGAAAACCAATATGAGTTGGTTCGACAACGGGGCACCGTGCACCACTACACAAATACTGAGAACATGGTGAATTAAATGTGGTTACACTTACTGATATTTAACCTCACACCATTGTCATCACACCAATTTACTAATTATGTCCCTCTGTAGCGACTCAACATCAACGTCTGATTCAATTATTCTGCAGAATTTTAAATCAGCAGCATTCATAAAATACTGAGATTTCAACTCATTGGCGAGATCATGACCAAATAAGTTAAATAAAACCAGGCCAACATGTGATCCCTGTGGAACACCAGATGTAACCTTGTAGGAGTTTCATTGGTTGCCATCGAGGGCAACAAGAAAGGTACGAAAATCGAGATTTTAAACTAATTAATTAAGGTAATTTATGCAGAAGTATAATATGGCGGACGCGATCAAATTCCCTGCTGAAATCAGTATAAATCACGCCAACTTGTTTCCCGGAGTTAATGGCCCTTGTTAATATTATCATTTGGTTATATTTACTTCACTAAGTGACGTCAAAAATTCCTAAACACGAAATGAACAATATTTTATTCTCCCACCAATGTTGGGGTCAGCTTCTAATCTAACCAGATCTCAATACAAATATTTTACAAGGAGTGACTTCATATTTTACCCCCTCACTAATTTTCACAGGGAGGCAATGACGAGGGAGGGGGAGGAATAACGATGTGCAACCTGTTACCATGTATTCAGTACATTATTCTAAACCTGCACTTTTTTATAGAACAGTAGATTTTTTTTTATTAACCGAAAAAGTAATCTATGCTAGGGCCTGCTACGAGTGAACGAGTTTACAAGTGAATATTCTACGGTATACAATCTGGTATATTCAAAACTTTTAAAAATAAAACATATTTGCACTTCAAAAATAGTTTTACAGCTCATAAAGGCACCGTCAATGTAATTTTTCTAACCCGGTGAACGCCTTGCTTATACTTTGATTTGTGTAATTGGTTTTTTAAGCCAAGTCAATCAAATAAATAAATGTCAAATGGTCACCATGAATGTGCAAAGGACTGTCTTCGCACACAGAAATTATGATTCGTAAAAATATCGATTGCCGACATTTCGTTGTGTATATCGCCGCCCTTCTTTGAATTCAGTGATTTCGTTGTAACTTAAATCTAAAAGACCAATATTATTGAAAGTATTAAAAAAAGTTTGATCTATATGACTTATGTTGTTATTATTCAGATATATTTTGACCATTGGTTTGCTTCTATTATAGTTTTGAACAGTTTTACAGCCATATATTTTCTTTAATTTATTGCAGCTAAGATCTAACTCTACAAGACTAGGAAATTGTTCGAAATAACAAAACTTGAAGTCGCTAATTTTATTATGTGATAAATTTATCGTTTCTAGGGACACAACTTCAGACACATCGATTTCTTTTAAATTATTAAATGAGAAATCTAATTCTCTTAAGGACTTAAAATATTTTAAACTAATGTTAAGCGTTGTAAAGTTACTACAACACAAATTTAAGTAGTTCAAGTTTTTCAAGTTTTTTGCGAACTGGTCTCCCAACATTGTCAGTTTATTTCCTTGTAGATACAACTGTCTCAAGTTATACACATTCACAAAGAGGTCATCAGGTAAATATGTCAACAAATTGTATGATAAGTCTAGTAAAGATAGTCTGTTTTTATGTACGGTCGACATAAAAACATCAGGTTTTATTTTTTCAATATGATTTCGTGACAAATTCAAGGACTTCAATTTGTCTAACCCGATGAATGCCTTGCTTATACTTTTAATCTGATTTTCGGACAGATCTATGTATAAAACGTTTTTGAAGTTACTGAAAGCATTATTTTCTATAGCATTCCAGTGGTTTCCAACAGCTGTCAGAATCCGGACATATGCGTCGTATTTTGTGTTAAAAAAATGAGCAGTAACATTGTGAACTGGAGATTCGTTGATGACGAGTGTGATATACGGGTCAGTATTATTGCAAAAAGGAACTATGTCAATTTTTGCAGGAATATCGCAATTAATCGTGTAGTAACAGTTGTCCTTGTCAGTTATTGTACATAAGGTGGCCATTGATGCTTTAATTGTAAACGTGATGACCAGACCTGAAAAAGAAAGATTATTTAAGATTATGTTAAAGCTAATGTTAGTCTTCTTGGCGTGTTGATGGCAATCCAAATTTACTCAATCCAAAATTCAGCTATGTGTTGCATCATTAGTATCAGTAACTTGCAGACGTCAGGACACGCATAATATTAAGTGTCCTGTTTTTTTAGGACAACACCTGATGTTGATTCTATTGTAATGGCACAACCCGATAGAATCAACAGTTGGCATAATAATTATCGCAACAACCTAATTGGTGCTAACGCTATAAACTGACGCTATCTTAATCGAACAATTTTCACAATCACATGGGATTTCAATGAAAACTGATGATTTGTTACTTCAAACTTGAATATGACCGGTTATAGGTCTTTACCAAAAGTAAATTTTACATGAAAGGGACCCTGCTCCCTACACACTCATTAAAAGAGCCGGGTGATCTTTAATTCAGGATTCCCCTATCTCCGACAACATTCTCTATTTAAAATGCTGTGTTCTATAATCGGTACCTGTACTACATAATATGTTAAGAAAAATATGGATTTCAATAACCATTCGTTTAGATTATTCTCATTGCGCAATTTACGTCGTCCAACAGGCCATTTTTTCAAACATATTTAGCAATTGATTACGGTTTTTTTTTCGGTTTGCATTTAATTTAGCTGAGAAAGGTAAAAATTTACCAATTCCATAATTTAATTTAAACATCCCAAAACTCCTGTCTCTTTTTTTTTTTTTTTTTTCAGGAAAGGAAATCATCAAATGACTTCTCCCGCTCTGGGCGGAGCGGGAGGGCCCATGTGCCAGGGTCACGGTATCTCTTTCGAACAATCACGCGACCCCGGCAGACACCTGTCCCCTTTAATAGACTTGTTGCCAAAATACGCTGCGACCTTGTTGCAGACATACAGTGTTTACGCCATTATCATTCGCCATCATCGCCCAACTTCACCTACTGCTGGTCATAGGCATCCTTTTCCTTATGCCAATCCTCACGCCAGGAGCGTACTGCATCACTTCTACGACTAATTTACACGTTTCAATTTTTTTAATAAAGTTCTTATTTATTTTATCCTGTTCCTATTGATTCTCACACATATCAACGTTCAGCCACGCCTGGGCATAAGCTTCTCTTTTCTTGCGTCAACCCTCATGCCAGAAGGCTGCCTCACATTGGTCCTACGTTTTCAAGTAATTTTTTTTTTTCTATGATTATGACGACACCAACATCTGTTATATTTAGCCACTCACGTGCTCCGTCCGCCATGTAGGTTTTATAGTTTATCGCAAGGTCTACTGATTGAAACATTTCAATTTTTTATCGCCATTACAACCAACAATAATAACGAACTGAATATGAAACACTCACATAAAAATATTCTTTTACCCATGTTTTTACGTCTGTTTGTTTAAAATGCTCGTTGAGTGTCGGCGCGAGCGCAACTGACTATCGCAGAAAGGAAGTGATGATAACACTGTTCTTTGTTTGCTAGCAGATTAATGTAATATTTAGAATTCCGTAGTTGTAGAATGAAAACACAACTATTTAAAATATCACTTTTGCATCTGTCTGTCTGTGGCTTAGGGTGCCAGTACAAATACAGTCTGTAGTTTAATCTTATATTGGGTGCCAGAGTTCATCCAAAACACTCATTCCCTTACTTGTAACACGGCCTACCATTTAAATAAGTGTTTTTCTACAACTGAAGGTACCATGCAAAATCACCATACACTATTTACCACATTGATGAATATTCTATACGGAAAATGACATGAATATTTACTTTGTAACGTAGTTTTTTTTTTACTTTTATCATTATGAATGTAAAGACTATGTGGGTCATTCCTTTTTTTCTATGTTTGGTATTTTTCATATTGGTCTGGCAGTTTGAGTACTTTATGCGCCCGGCGCCCTAGCAAATTTTTTTGCCTTTGCTATTGCTTGTCTAGTGGGACCCAATTGGTGGTTCTATTAGCCTATTTGTCATCAGACATCCGGCAAACATGTCCGGCCCGGTCCCACTTGAGCTGGGCAGCTTTCTGGGTGACATCTGTGACTATGGTTTTGGCGTGCAGTGTTGTGTTCCTTTCTACGGTTTGAAAGTCGAATACCCAGGATACTGCGCTCCATGGTTCGCTGGAAAACTTCGAGCTTAGACCTCTGCTGAAGTGTAAAGACCAGGTTTGAGAATCATATGTGACAATGGAGGGAGGCCGAGGCGAAGATGGCAGGACGAGCTTGATTCCTACCGAATGGACTGGCCAGCTCAAGCAAAAGACAGAATTCTGTGCAAAATTGACTGGGAGGCTTTTGCCAGAGTGGGATAATACAGGCTAGTTAGATTAGGTTAGATTGGTTGTCTAGTCGTTGAGCCGTTCAGAGATCTGAGTTAAGCTGGGCTAAATGCTCCACTCAAATCTGTGTAGTCCTTTTGCTCAAAAGAGCATTTCAGGCACTAATCTACATTATCTTGATCGGCGGCGGTGACTTCTTGCGTCCGGCCCTGTGCGCGCTATGGCACGGAGCGAGAGGGCATGGGAAGCAGTCACCTCCTTCTGCGAAGCAGTAATGCTCGCGAAGGAGGAGGCGGGGCGCGTGAGGGAGTCCTCTGCGCCCTCCCGTTCCTAGCCGCCGCAGGAGGACGCCCCGAGCGTCGGGAGTCGATCGCGGACTCCCAGCCACCGTAGGTGCGAGCTTGCGGGCGGCAAGCAATGGGTAGCTCGCCGCCCGGTAAGGACTAGGCCTGTGTCGACGGCGCGTAGTGTTCCACGCGCGCCTCAAAGAGATTTCAGCTAACTGCTAGGACCGATGCCTGCCAGGATCGCGAGATTGTCCAAACGAGATACCGTGGCCCTGGCATATGAGTAGGATATTATTGGGCATCCTACTCCACCTTCGTTCCTTCGGCTCACTCCGTTCGCCTCGTCACTCTCGGCGAAGTAGAATGCCCAATAATATAAATGAAATGTTATGGTTCAACGTCTTTTCCACTATTTTAGTTCTAAAACTCAATATTACTTTTTCCTTATTTTACCATAACACTCACTATTTTATATTGAAAGACGTCCATGGTCAGGTTGCTCGTACATTCATTCCAGTTAGCGATTATGAGTTATAAAGGTTAATGTAAAACAACAATTGACTCATTATTAATTTAACCGTTTCAAGCAGTCATCATGAAATTTGTAAAACAACCACAATCGTTACATGTAAACAAACTTTATGTTAATTCTCAGGAGACTGGTTTTCGTCATGGAGAATTATTACCTAAATCGGTACGATGTATTATTTGTGGGCCATCAAATTGCGGAAAAACTAATTTATTAATTGGTCTTCTTATACATGAGAATGGTTTAAGATTTCAAAATGTTTATGTTTATTCTAAAACCTTGCAACAACCTAAGTACGTGTTTTTAGAAAAAGTCTTGCAACGCGTACCAGGCATTTCATTTCAGAAATATCACGAAAATGAACAAGTGCTGAGTGTTCAGACCGCAAAACCAAATTCTGTAATCGTATTTGATGATGTTGCTTGTGAAAATCAAAATAGTATGCGTGATTATTTTGCTATGGGGAGACACAAGTTCATCGATTGTTTTTATCTAAATCAGACGTATAGTAAAATCCCTAAGCAGTTAGTAAGAGACAACGCAAATCTAATCGTACTTTTTAAACAAGATGAAAGAAATATGAGACATGTGTATGAAGAACACGTCAACACTGACATGACATGGATTGAATTTCGGGAAATGTGTTCAAAAATATGGAGTATACCTTTCAATTATGTTGTAATTAATAAAGATTGTTCCAAAAACAAAGGATGTTATAGAAGTAAATTTGACACGTTTGTAGTCTTTGATTAAGAACATGACTTTATACCTATATAAGGCTATAACCTGTCTGACATTATTATTCTCCGTACGACGCTTAATCAATTACAACCTGTTTTACCAATATGGAAAAAACATTGAAACGTCAAATTGTTGATGCAGCAGAAGCAGTAAAGATAAAAGTACGAAAAATGAGAGATACTGAGATTAACAATAAACAAGCACTGGAATCTGTTTTCAAACCTGTAACAGAACCTCTCAACATAATTGCTAATGCTAGTAAGCAAAGTCCTCTCCTGCGTGTTAGTGATGATTTTGCTGATGTTCCGTTTGTTAACGAAAAATTGCAGAAACAAAGAACTGATAGCGCAGGAAGTAATGATAATAATGACGGTGAAGACAAATATGAATCCGATATCAACAGTGACTCTTCTTATGAATCAGTAGTTGAAAGTAACCAAGATTATGATACGTCATCCTGGTCAGTGTCTTCAGAAGCATTGGTAGATATTCCATTTGGAGTTAGAGCAGACCGCGGGAAACTGCTTTTAGGTTCTGCTTGCATAACGCTCAACGATCAATACATCACCGTGGCTGGACGTAAATACCGAAATACACCTGGATTAAAACAGTTGTTGCTTAAGAAAGATGTAGACTTAAGCTTGGTTGCAGATAGTGATATGCAAAATTATAAGTTGATGCTACTTGATACAAATGCACATCGTCGAGACTTTGAGCCCAGTAAGCCAATAAAAAGTAATAAAGGACAAAAATATTTACAAGTTATTAAACCTCTTTTTAAACTGAAGAATACAGTTCAGGGAAAGGGTCTACCGTTACTAAAAAAGTGGAGAAAAGACGTAGATTTAGTGTACTGGGATAATCCTAATGAACTAGTGGAAAGGTTGAAATTATTAATTGCATCTAGAGATGCTGGCAACACAGGATTAGATAATGAAATTATATCTATCATTGAAGAATTGCGTGAATGTAAGATTATAAATAAATAAATGTTTGAAAATATGTTTATTTTGTCATCAGCCTCTCGATAAAATACACCTTAAACATGAACGTAGATAAATTCGGACACTACATTCACAAAAGAATGCGTTTATCAGAGTTATTTGATTTTAATGAAAATGCATTGTTAAAATCAGAAAACGGAGATTTTGATTTAAAAACATCAAGACTGACAGGAATTACATCTCCAATAGAAGCAAACGATGCTGTTAACAAGGATTATGTAGATCGAATGAATGCTAACACGTTAAAAGAATTAAATAATCTGGCTGTGAATAAAGATTATGTAGATCGGTTGAATGCTAATATGTTTAAAGAATTTAATAATCTGATTGCTACATTGCGTACTCAAATCATAAAAGATGCAAAGGGTACAGTTCAAGCTACTTTAAAAGCAAGGTTACCTGAGGTTTCAACTCATTTGCAAGATAAGTTTTATACTAAAGCAGAGGTAGATAAATTACTTCAGAAAACTCCATAATGGTAAAACAGCAAATTGTAAATGAAATACACAAAGCAACACGAAGAAATTTCCCTCGTCGTTCTGTTATTCTGAAAGGAATCCATGACTTATGGCAAGCAGACTTGATGGACATGCAAAACCTGAGGAAATATAACAAAGGTTATAATTTCATCCTTGTGGTGATTGACTGTTTCTCAAAGTATGCCTGGGCTGAACCGTTAAAATCGAAAAATAAATTTGATGTTACTCGTGCATTCGAACATATACTGCTTAGTAGTTGTAATGATCCTGTTAATTTACAGACTGATATGGGAACCGAATTTTATAACATCACTTTTCAAACGCTTATGAAAAAGCACAACATTAACCATTACTCATCGTTTTCTACTAAAAAAGCATCAATTGTAGAGAGACTGATAAGAACTTTAAAAAATAAATTATATAAATATTTTAGTCTCAATGGAAACTATAAGTGGCTAGGTCTACCATTGGAAGACACATTGAAGAGATATAACAACACCAAACATCGTACTATTCAATTTAAACCGGTTGATGTGAATAAATGTAATGAACAAGTTATCAAAGAAAATATAGAAAAAATAAACAAACATGATTTGGTTCAGTGGAAGCCTAAATTCAAAGTTGGTGATTGTGTTCGTATAAGTAAATACAAACATAATTTTGAGAAAGGTTACACTCCTAATTGGTCAACTGAATTATTTATTATAAAAAAGATAAATAAAACCTTACCAGTGACATATCACATAGAAGATCAACGAAACCAAAACATATTAGGAGCTTTTTACGAACAAGAACTGCAAAGATCTAATTATCCTGATGTGTATTTGATAGAAAAGGTTTTGAAAAAGAAAGGAAATAAATTGTATGTTAAATGGTTAGGTCTAAGCAGTGCAGAAAACAGTTGGATTGAGAAAGCTGCATTAATGAACTAACTATTATAAAACCATTTTCATTCGAAATCATATCATTCTAATTTGAGTAATGCAAGGGGGTGGACTAGTTAACAATATAATTAATAATCTACCATTCGAAGTGCATTTGCCAGGATACAATTATTGTGGACCAGGAACCAAACTTCATAAACGCTTAGCGCGAGGTGATCGAGGTGTAAATAAGCTAGACGAAGCTTGCTTGCAACACGACATTGCATATACAAACCATACAGACGTATCAAATCGTCACAAAGCTGATTTACAACTACTTGATATGGCTAAACAAAGACTTAAATCAAAAGATGCGGGGAAAGGTGAAAAATTAAGCTCCTGGTTGGTAAGCAAAGTTATGAAAGCGAAACTAAAGTCTGGATCAGGCATTAAAACATTTAAAAGCTTAGTTTCGAAAATAAAATCAAAAATTAAGAAACTCAAACACAAAGATAATAAGACTTTAATAAAAGCAGCTTACTTAACCGCAAAAAAGTTATTTCCAAACATTCACCATCGAATTCGAGTACCCCGAGTAATACCCATACCAAAGACTGGAGGAGTTCTACCTTTAATTCCAATTTTCGCTGGTTTATCGGCTTTAGGAACTTTAGCTGGTGGTGCAGCTGGCATTGCAAAAACCGTTAATGATTACAAAGCAAGCAAACAAAATTTGCAAGAAACAGAGCGACATAATAAAGCTATGGAGGCTTTAGTGTTGGGTAAGGGTTTATACATTAGACCGTATAAAAGTGGTAAAGGATTGTTTATAACATCTTCAAAAAACTGAAAAATATGCTACCCAATCGCCCTCTAACTGATGTAGACATCCGAAAGTATTCAAGACACATTCCATATTTTCGGGGGGTCTACATGAAGGATCGACTACCTTCAAAGCCGAAAGACATTGAATGTGGTATCGTTAACTTAGACGATTCTAAGAACGAAGGAACGCATTGGGTAGCTTATGCTAAAGTATACAATCACTGTGAATACTTTGATAGCTATGGAAATTTAAAACCTCCAATGGAATTGATGCAATATTTCAAAAATTGTGATGTGTTATATAACTACACAGGATATCAAAAATTAAACGCAGTCAATTGTGGTCATTTATGTTTAAATTATTTGTTGACTTTTTGGAATAAAAATGTATTATAAAATAAATGCTTTTCTTTTATATCAATCATTTGCAAGATGTCACTCACTTTGTCGATAACTGGAGACTCGTCAGTGTTAACTACATACTATCCTAATACTTTACAACTAGACGGAGAGTATGAGTGTGCTTTATTGCACTTTTCAACATTTAATTCTATTCCAAACATTGACAAAAGTAATAATAAGTTCTATTATGGCATTAATGAAGTTATTGAAGTACCGGAAGGTACTTATGAATTACAAGATATTAGCGATTATTTAAAATCTGAAATAAAAGATGCAGCGATCAAACTACGGTGCAATAATAATACTTTAAAAACTACAATATTCTGTACAAAAGACATTAATTTTATCAAAGGAGACTCTTTTAGAAGACTATTAGGGTTTAACAAACAAATTTTAACAGCAAATAAATGGCATGTGTCACAGTCTCCAGTCAACATTCTACCTACGACCGTAGTCAGGATTGAATGTGATATTGTAAGCGGTTCATTTGTGAACGGTGAACCAAGTCATATTATTCACGAATTTGCACTTAATGTGCCGCCAGGATACAGGATCATAGAAATCCCGAAGAACGCAATATACTTTCCAATCAATCAAAACAACATAAGCTGCATACATATCAGACTGTTAGATATAAACAAACGATTAATCAATTTACGTGGTGAAGAAGTGCAGGTATATCTGCATCTTAGAAGAAAAAGATGATTGACTACAATAAAAATGTGTTTCACCAAGTAAAGAATATCAGTTCTGCCCGAGCTACCTATCGAAGAAGACCTTTCTCTAAGAAGATAATAAAATTAACTAAAGGCAATAAAGCGTTCCTTAGAGCGATCGGATTGTTAAAATGAATATCTTAGACGTTTTATCCGCTCCAACTTACGATAATACTATAGAAGGAATCGAATTTCATTCCTACAAGCCGTACGTAACGAGTTTCAACAGGAACGATGAAATCCGCATTCCCATCAACCAACAGGATTTGTACATACTTCCTTCAGCTAGCACACTCTATTTAGAAGGCACTGTTATCGTAAACAAAAAAGATACGAAAGACAAAGCTACTAGTATCAATTTCACAAACAATGGTCTACTGTACTTGTTTCAAGATATTAGGTATGAGTTAAATGGAGTGGAGATTGATAAAATAAAAAATGCAGGTATAACTACAACCATGAAATCATTAATATCAATGAATGAAAGTGAATCAAAAATGTCTAATGCTTGGGGCTGGAATATCGATGGTATAAAAAATATTAATGGTGGAAAATTTTCTGTTTCTATTCCATTACGTAACATCCTCGGGTTTGCTGAAGATTATAAAAAAGTTGTGATAAATAGCAGACATGAACTGATATTGTTACGAAGTAATACTAATTTGAACGCTGTAAAACTTAACACCGGCGAAATAGTGGACGACGTTCAGATCAACAAAATTATATGGCGCGTACCGCATGTTAAAGTATCAGACAAAGAAAAAATAACTTTGTTAAAACTATTAGAAAAAGATAGATCACTTCAAATGGTATACAGAAATTGGGATCTGTACGAATATCCAGCTTTACCTAAAACTACAAAACATACCTGGTCAATCAAAACTTCATCTCAAATAGAAAAACCAAGGTACATTATTATCGGGTTACAAACAAATAGGAAAAGCAATGCAAGTTCGGACATGTCTCAATTCGATCACTGTCATGTTCGAGACGTTAGAGTGTATCTCAATTCAACTTATTTTCCGTATGAAAACCTAAATACGAGTTTTGCTAATAACAAAATCGCTTTATTATACGAGCAATACACCAGATTTCAACAGTCGTATTACGGACGTCGACCGGAACCCATATTAAGCGAAAAACAGTTTAGAGATTTAGCACCGCTGTTTGTCATTGATTGCTCTAGACAAGCGGATAATCTAAAGACAGGGCCAGTTGTGGACGTGAGAGTAGAAATTGAAAGTGATTCGGAGATACCAGATCAAACTTCAGCATATTGTCTCATTCTGAACGATTGCATTGTTGAATACAAACCATTAAGTAACATTGTTAAGAAGATATCATGAAGTCGGACACCCTTATAGTGGAACTCCAAGGATTTAAAGATTCTTTAAATCATTTTATTGTTAAAGAATTGGCCATTGCGAGTCATGATCATACACAGACGTTCTTGGTGAAACCACCATATTCATTCCATTACCTAACACTAGAAGAAAAAAAGCAGGTGAGATGGTTAGAAAGAAATCGAGGAATTTACTGGAGTGAAGGCTACATAGACTACAAAGAGTTTAAACGTGTTATTTTACCATATTTAGAAAATAAAAAAAATATGACAAAGGGTTTGGAAAAGATTACGTGGATTAAAGAGTTATGTGCAAACTGTGAAGTGATTGACATAGGTGAGAAGGGATGTCCTAATTTTGCGACATTAAAAAAAAAGTTCTGTAAAAATAAAACTGATTTTAATTGTGTGAACCATAAATTGAATTGTGCATTGAATAATGCTGTGTGTATTAGAAAATGGTATTTTGATAATAATATGTCTGTATTTAATTTATTTATTTAATAATTATTGTGTTGAACAGTTAATTAAAAATGTCTATGTACTCAAGAGTGTTTTATTTAATATAATCAGACCCATATAACAAACTTTAAATTAGCTGCAGCAAAATGATAATCCTAATAAATTTTATTTCAAATATAGGTACATACGGTATTCTAAACGAATTATTCTAATAAAACATTCTGAAAGCAAATAACCTATATGTATATCATTACACTAGAGCTAATTTAAAGTTCGAGTATTTATAAGTAATACAAAATAAAACATAATTTAAACTACAAAATATTTTTATTTACTTTTTACATTATTTACAATTATTACAAATTAATTATAACTACCTACACAATAATAATAATAATAGCTGTTCTCACATAGTTTATTTAATGTTACCTTACATACTTAACTTAAAAAACTTGTGATGACTGAACAGTAGCCCAACTAGATTAATCAAAGAAATCTACATTAAGTACATATTTTTTCATTTTATATTTATTTACTTTTTACATTATTTACAATTATTACAAACTAATTATAACTACCTACCCAATAATAATAATAATAGCTGTTCCCACATAGTTTATTTAATGTTACCTACATACTTAAAAAACTTGTGATGATTGAACAGTAGCCCAACTAGATTAATCAAAGAAATCTACATTACATATTTTTTCTTTTTATATGTATTTAACTTTATTATATTTTTTTAGACTAGGTATGTACAGGATAAAATACAAAAGTTAATTAAAATAAAACTTACATATTTGTTATTTTAAAAATGTATACATTCAAAACTTACACACCATAAAAACCACAAATGTTTAAACACTAAACAATAAGAAAGCAAATAAATGTTATATATACCTAATAATAATATAGTCTGATAACTATAATATTACTTACATAATTTATTATTGCTTATTACTATAAAACTTAAACAATATAGTAGATACTTACAAAATAATGACACCAGTTAATAGTTCATCAGTAATAACAACTGTCCCCACAAAGTTTTTTTGATATTTTATTAATTAACGATTGCGTCTCCTCCATAACATGGTCCACCGATTCAGTCACTATATACTGCGCACTTAAAATTACCACATCATCATTGTCACTTGCAGATTCTAGTTGTTCACTGATGTCCAACACTTGTACCTGGATCAGTCGTAATCCTTTTTTCTTCTCATTGTTTATGACGAATGATTGACAGGTAGGCAGAGCTGACTTCTGTTTTACACACTCCCGTCTTGTTCTAGGCTTCTTGTTGACAGGTCCGCAGTCTTGTCTTGCTCTAGGCTCCTTGTGAACAGGTCTTTGTTGTTCTGGGATATGCCAGCTTAAACTCGGGGTCGGAAAACCTTGCGCGTATTGCGAGAAGTCGATAATATCTGGTGAATCACACATTATCAATGATCTGAAACAACCGAAATAATAATTAAATATAATTACATAAAAACATGATGAATTAACGTTATAAATATATGGGTAGTTCTACAATACTTACAATTCGTTTCGTTCTTATTCGACGTGATATGACCGCTCCGGCTAACTGTCTAATAATGAATGTTCTACACAATAATACGACTGTGGAACGTGGTTAATGTGTAATGAGACTCCATAAAGCCTTAAAGCGCTGTGATTCAATTTCAAGTTTCAACACGTTCGAGCTCGTGCACGAGCACCTGATCTGGTGTCATATTCTACACCGCGCGTGTGAACTTCGAGCCATGAGTGCTGTGTCATCAAAAATGAACATTGCATGTTTTATCCAGTTGGAACCTGTATCCTCGTGCACAACATGGTGTAAGCCCTGTATGCTTTGTCATCAATCAGGAATGGAAATGAAACAGAGATAAAATCATAAAATATTATTTATTTAAGTATATATTTAGTAGGTACATACAGATAAAAACTACAATTACAAGGGACACCAAGAATACACACATTTTAGAATTACATAGATATAATACCAGCTATAATATTATAGCTGGGTTCAAAAGTAACTTCAGACGATACTATTTGAATTAAATTACAGGACAATATTATATTTCATATTTAAAGATTAACAAACTTTTTAAATTAGTAAGTAAGATAGTAGCTACGTTATAAAATTATCTGACTTTCCATTTAGGATGTTTTACAATCAATAAAATACTTGATAGAAATGTCACTATTGTAAGTTCCTAATTACATTTTTAAGTATGGTAATACATTACATAAATATATTTGCATTACCCCAAGCTAAAGTAGATACTTTATCAAATGATAGCAACCGTTTATCATCATTGCTTGAAAGTGCTATTTTATTTACGTTCTGAGTGAATATTTCATGTTTTATTGACCTAAACATTACATTTTTTTTACGAATGACATTGCAATTGTACAAAACATTTTTATAATCAATCATATTTAAATGTTTCGTTACACATTTTTTTATACCTTTGGCTTTTTTAATTGTTTTTTTTAAGGTTTTAATACAATAAAGTTTTGAGCGCAGTCCTACGAATTCTTTAATAACTTTACCACCCATTTCGTCCTTAAACAGTCCTGGGATCTTCTTATTATTAATGGGCAAGTGAAATTCATTGTTTATGTCATAATTAGAGGTATCAAAATATTTTAAAAAATTGAGCTTGAAATCTTTATAAACGTTATTACTCTGGACATCATAAATTAAGCTATCTGTGTCAGTATAGCACAATTCAATTCGCTTACCATAAAAAGGTTTCATGACAGAGTAGTGAAAATCGTACATATGGGTCTTAGATAATTCTAACACTGTGAACCCTATATATATTGGTTTATTAAGTATAACACGCGAAGGCTTCATTTGTATTGCTACTAGATCATCAGAAAACACAGACGCGCTATGAAAATATGGACTGGCTATCAATTTCTCAGCACAAATAGTCTTTTTCGTTTTATTGTTTGAATCGCACCATTTGTCAACTAATTTTACATCTACTCTTTGTTCAACATTTTCCAGAGTCTTCCCAAAAATACTATTATTTAATAATTTAAAAAAATCTTGCTCAAACGTTGATTCTGCTTTTTGTCGTAGTTAAGTGTTAAGATCGATGTACTGTTTTAAAAAACAGCTTTGCTTAAAAACAATTGCACGATGAATCCTTCGTAACACCAATCCATGTTGTAAACATTTTTTTAAATGAACGTAATGAATAACGTAGTGGTATTTGTCATACAAATTCGGTATTAATTTTTTATTCTTACCACCCGGTGCAACAAATTTTTCTGGACAAAATGGAAAGTCGTTATGTTCATCGTGCAATGTTTTAGGATACAATAAATCAACTTCAAGAATATAGCCGTTTTCCGCGGTATCGCTTATATCTGTTAAGCTCAATTGCAAATCATCTATTTCCTGTCTACTCATAAATCTAAAATCCGAATAAGGCAAATATTGACACATGCTATAACCATATAAATTGTTGCAATCTAAATAAATAATAAATGAATTCGGCAGAGACGAGTCGTAAGAATCCAAGTATTTATGATTGGCTTTGACATGTCTTTTGGAACACATACAAACACCTCCACGAATGCCTTCTTGTATCATTCTAAAAATTTGAACATCACTTATCAATTCTAATTTAATTCTAGTTTTCAAAAGCATTGCATCGAATGAAAGACTTGGTGCTGTAAGATAAAACGCGGGATCGAGATTATAGTATTGTTTACAAGTTTTTCGAAAACTTTCAAACACGTCTGTTAGCAAAAGAACGTCGGTTTTAAGATATAAATCTGTGTACATACCCATATTTTGAATATTAAATACTGACCAAATGGTCTGAGCGTGTTTATAGTCTTCATCACTAATTGATTCATTAGTCAAGGAGTTATGAAAATGATTTTTAGATGGTAAACATATATCTTCGTAATGTTTCCATTGAGACATGTAATCGTATGGGTACACTCCTTTACGGGTAAGTAGATCAAATTGTGTTTTTTCAGGAAAATAAGATTTTAATTGCTTGAAGTCTTGTTTTTTCATTGTTCTTGCTAACTTTTCTAAGCTAGTTCCTAAAAACTTGAATGAATCTACAAATCGTACCTGTATGCTTTCATTATCGGAAATCGGAATATACTTCGTGAAAGAAATATAGTTTTCTTTTGTTTTAGGTATGACTTTAATAGATCCCGGAGCGTTACCTAATGCTTTTATGAAAAGATGGCAATCATAACCCGATAAGTTATGAAAAAATACAGGTAGAAACTTAGGCATTTTATATTGCAGGTTACAGTAACTGTGAGCTGCGCCACGATATTTACCAGTCAAATGACAATGATCGCGTACCCTATCACCTAGCAAGAAATTCTCACAAATATGACATGTATCAGAGTTTTCAAAGTCGAGAGCATTCTCATTCGTGTAAATCATGGGAACGGTATTATTTAAAATTCTATAAACTTTTTTGGTATCTTTATAGATAGACTTCACAAATTTTGAAACACAATCCGAACCACGATACGAGACATAACGATTATAGGTTTCATCTAGAGTGCACGTAATATGATAAGCGAAAGCGATGGGCACATGTCGCTGTCTCGTAACGGTGCTCGCCTGAGTTGGGTCAGGGTCGCAGGAGTCGTACCGCTCTAGCATTGTTTCAAAATCGGCGTATATAACAAATGGTACAAATTGCTTTCTACCATAATTTTCAAACTGAATGAAAGAGCCTTTTGGTGGTAGTTCAGTAGCAACTCCTCCACAACTGTGTGAAGTAAGATTATCACAACTATCAAAGAACATTAAACAAACATCACAAAAGTATAATTTACTGTGGTGCTTTGTTATTTGATTTTTAACAAGACGCGGTAAATCCGTAATGAGACAATAATGTGATAAATCATCTTTTTCTAAGTAAAGTAAATGAATCACTTTTTCCTTCAAAAATTTTGGTTTATAAAGCGGTCCAGTCACGGTATTATTTTTTAAGCCATAAATATATATACAAATATCGGGATTATTTAATTCGAATCGAGCAATATCTGAGAAACTCAATGGAAATTGAATGTCTTTTATGTTTAACACACTTTGAAAATTGGGGTAAGACGATACTCTTTCAGGATGAGTTTTTGCTGGATATAAAGCAGCAACAACTGACCATAAAAAGCAATAATTATCTTTATTGCGAATATTAATACATGCTTTTTTTGATTTAACTACGGTCGGCAACTCGATAAAGCTTGAGCCGCGTAAAGGTTGATATTTGTTAACATTAACTTCCAAATGCGAACTGTTTAAAAATGTCCAGCCACTGTCACGATCTTGAAATTCTTCTAATTTTTTTTTCAACGTGTTTCTAACCTGAGATGTCAATAAATCATATTCATAATTCTGATGTACCACATAATTCTTTGTAGCAAATGATTTCATCTCCTGACTATCATTTTTAACCATCAAAAACAAAGCAAAATATTCAAAATTAATTTTTAGACATACATGATCTTTCAGAGATTTGTTGATTAATGTTTTGATTTTTTCTTGATTATTACTCAAAAACGAATCTAAAGAATAATTTTCACTAGTGTCAATAATTCTATAAGAAGCTATACGATTTCGGAATGCAGAATTAATTAATTCAACACCTTCGCAAACGTATGAAATATTTTTATTTTTATGATTGGTACTGCGTAGATGACCTGTCCAGTGACTGCGCTCAACAGATGTGTTACAAACAGTGCAGAAAGGCATTCTAACGTAATTAATTACCGGCTAAGTTAAAAATAAAGATTTATTTAGGATGTCCTAAATATTAATTTTAAATTAATTACCTAAGTGCATTTAAAATGTATCTTAGCACTATAATATACAGCCTCTGAGTCTTTGATCAACTCCTAAGCCGTGAACAAGAATTTAAGACATTCTACCTACTAAGTTTAAAAATAAACATTAATTTTAGGTGTCCCAATTTAAATTTTAAGTGATTACCTAACTAGATTTAAAATTTATCTTATCACTATAATATACAGGCTCTGAGTCATTGAACAACTCATGAGCCTTATGCATGAATTTTTGTAGTGAGTTCCACTGTGAACTACCTTTCTCCAGTTGAAGTTTCAAAGCAACTTCTGCCTTCTTCCAACGCTCCTCAGGAGCAATGGAGATGATATTTTCTTTATGGAATACCTTCAGTTCCACAAAAAAGGCACCGCTTAGATCTGCTGTCCGTCGTACCTTCCCGTTGGCTACGCGGGACAGCAAGGATGATCCTAACTTCGACTTCGGAGGAAGGCCACCAAAGTCTTCCAAACCGAAAAGGTCGGTGCTCCCCGGTTTCTGGTCACTGTAAACAATTAAAATTTTTATTTTAATAATCTAGAAGAAACACTTTTCTAGATACAAACTATGTTGCATGATAAAATAAGTAAGTATATATTTACTTAAAATTATTGTTACAAATAAAAGTTCTCTATTGAGATCTATGTTATAATATAATAAGTGAGACTAATGAAAAGGGATAAGTCAGATAAAGAGTATTGATAAACTACCTTGATCCTGATTCTACGACCGACGAAGCTTTGCGCTTTGTAGTTTTTTTCGTTGGCAGGGTCCTTCTCGACACGACCTTTGTATCAGTTGCCGGGCTCTTTATGTAGTCAGACATACGGGAAACGTCGGAGTCAGACCTAATGTACAACAAAAAAAGTCATGTTTAATATAACAAAACAAAAACCTACAAGGTCTTTTTTGAAATACAATAAATAAGAAATCTATCAATTTATGACAGATCGATAACAGTTACATCAGCCGGCAGGCAGAAGCCAGGTACGTAGCTGAGTAGCAGTCACGATGGATAAATAGGGCATGATAATTACAACAGCCGGCAGGCAAAACCAGGTCCGTAGCTGAGCATTATAACTTCAAATTAAAAAATTAATAAGTACTCACTTACATGTTAGAAAGTCGATATTAAAGTACCACTAGTACTACTTGTCACTTTGAAGATTCCGGAGCGAATGTAATTTATTGATTGAAATTAATTCGTTTATATACACAAAAAATACAATTTCAGCACAAAAATAGATAATTTCAATTTTAAACTCTAAGTACAAGTCTTACAGTTGTATAAAAAAAAATGACGTTTACGTCATATTTAACCGTATTGATTGCATATCAATTTTGCTAAATTGTAATTTGTTAATTGACACAGAATAAAAAATTACAGTAGTTTAACTTCATAGAAAACGACCGAGATGACGCGCTTCGAAATTTCAGTGTGCACAATACGCAACAGCCTCGGAGGGTGGTAGTTACGCACATACGCGGAGGGTGCAACATTTAGTTACTTGAAATTTGACACGAAATTATCAATTGTATTATTCAGTGTTGTGTGTTTGAATTCATCAATATTGAAACCAGAAATATCATTTTTTACATTATCAACTCAGTCGGCATTTCGACGTATTCCACATTAGGCATTCGCTTAAATGGCACCTGAATGAATTTCTTTCAATGTCACTGCCGAGACATACTTCTGCTTCTTTTATTTTTACTGTGTCATAAGTATTGAGAATTGAAAAATAAAGCCGACAAAGTGAACCCGATCCCAAGTAATTTTAAGTTGCAGTTAAACTCGGAAGTTGTTATCATCATATAAAAACTAGTGCAGAGTAAGTTAGTTTACTCACTAATAACATTTTCATTCGTATTATTAAATAATCAGTTACACTTGGAATGAAAGAAACCAAGAAACTGTAGGTATCGTGTAGGAATCGGAAGTACGTGACTGAGTTATAGTTTTATAGTTATCCAATTTATCAATAATAACATTAACTCTAGGATTTCAATGCTTCTCCAATGTATTTATTCATTTATTCTTTACTCTTATTATCCCTAATAACCTCAGTGTTCTCTTTTTTCAAGGTCTCTTAATTAATTTTAAATCACACTCGATAACAAGTGGTAGATGGTTCGACCAATAATTCGTGTCGTACTTGATACAAAATATATCATTCATATAAATAAAAATATATAATCTTAGTACGTAGAAGAATGAAACACGTTAAAACTAGAAGCGATTACAAACTTTATAAATTTACGAAAATAATATGTAGGAAGTTCTATAAAAGACTAATTTAGTGTTTACAACATGATGGTCATATTACTTAACAATATAAATGCATGGAATGCAATTTATGTGAACGTGGGAAGCGTGCATTCCATTGTCATTGAAATTTGCCGATTCGAACTAATAAAGCTGACTTATACATAAAGCTGATTATATACATAAAACTGACAACCACCGGGTACGGTTACCGTCTACGGAACAGACTACAACAGCGGATCCACATACAGTTTGTACACCAGATTGAATAATGTGAGATACCGACGGTTATGAATCAATAGTGTTACGTAAAAACTGATATAAGCACTAATGATTGTTAACCGTCGATGCGTTTCTGATACGGCTGCCGTTGTCAAGTGTATCAGCGCCTTAGCTTTATGCATACTGGACAAGGATCGACTATCCGTGGGACCGCGCTTGCCACTTGATTTTTACGTGTTGATGTAACAGGATGTATCGTCTGTTATGTGTTAAACTAAATTTAGATGTCCTCGAGCCAATCTGGTCACAGAATAAATGTGTACAAACCTAAGGGTGCGTGCTATTTTACTTTTGTGGAGAGACATGAGACAATCTGTCCTAAATTTAGTTTAATGTATGCGGTATCTAAAGTTTAGATGTCCTCGAGCCAATCTGGTCACGAAAACGGGTATGTGTGTTACTAAACGACAATGCACCATCCCCAAGTATGTGGAGAGACATGATACAATCTGTCCTGAATTTTAGATAACTGGTTCGTTCAGATATAGACCTGATTATGTTAACGTGTAAAGTTTTAAAGCAGATGGGTGTATTGATATAAAAGTATGTATCGTCTGTAATGTGTTAAACTAAATTTAGATGTCCTCGACCCAATCTGGTCACAGAATAAATGTGTGTGAACCTAAGGGTGCGCGCTATTTTACTTTTGTGGAGAGACATGAGACAATCGGTCCTTAATTTAGTTTAATGTATGCGGTATCCTAAAGTTCAGATGTTCTCGAGTCAATCTGGTCACGATACCGGGTATGTGTGTCACTAAACCACAATGCACCATCCCCAAGTATGTGGAGAGACATGAGACAATCTGTCCTGAATTTTAGATAACTGGTTCGTTCAGATATAGACCTGATTATGTTAACGTGTAAAGTTTTAAAGCAGGTGGGTAGGTGTTTTTAAGCTGGTGAGTATATTGAAATGAACCGACAGTTCAATTTGAGGTAAGACATCTTTATCAGAAATATTATTGAACATTCTACTCCACCTTCAGTTCCATCGACTCACGAGGTCAGCCATCGATATCAGAAATATTAATATTATTGGGCATTCTATCCACCGAGAGTGACGAGGCGAACGGAGTGAGCCGAAGGAACGAAGGTGGAGTAGGATGCCCAATAATATCCTACTCATATGGGTAACTGAAGGAACACGGGTGGGTTTTAGTCAGTAAAAGTCTGACACGCCCTCCCGCTGCACCCAGAGCGGGAGAAGTCATTTGATAATTTACCATCCAAAAAAAAAGCCTACCAAAAAGGCCGTGATCGCCCCGCTGCGCGCTGGTATGATTTAATTTTAACAGTACACTATGGGTACCGGCTGCACTGCATTACAAAAGTATTTTCTTAATAAAAAAGGCAAGAGTTTAAAATCATAAAATTTTGTAGTAGGTACAGAATCTCGGTAGGCTCCACTACGTCCTAAACAGGCGTAGTAAATTGTCACTTCTGTGTAAGAAGCGCATTTACACCGCTTGCATTAGGCCGATCATGACTTTTGCAAGCGCAGTCTCTGCATACGCAAAACCCCGCTATATCCATAGGATGCAGGCCCTCCAAAACCGATTTCTTCGTCAAGCCACAGGTTCGCCTTGGTACGTTCGGAATATTAACCTCCATCTAGATCTGAAGATCCCAACTATCCACCAGTTTATGAAACGCAGTTCGAAGCGTTTCTTCGATAGAGCCGCAACCCACCGCAACCCTCTGGTTGTCGCGGCAGCCAAATATATCCCCTCCCACATTAGCAAAGTTTGCCGTCCGAGGCATGTACTCACCGATCCTGATGACCCCACTACCCCTCCTCCAAGAGAGCATTATGGCCACCAGTACAGTTAGCAAACACACACACTAACCGTCATTCCGACCTCGCCGCCGAGGTTCGTCGTTGCGACAACCCCTACTAAATAGTCCCCCTCGATCCTTGCATGAGCCAGCCCGCGATGCTGAGCCGGTAGCTTTAAATTAGTCCCTAAATAAGGATTACCCAGATCCAGCCTGTCCCTTGCTGCTCGCCCCCTACCAGTGACTACCTAAGCCGAGGTCCTGGGGTTACCCTTAGGTCTTAGTCGCTTTAGTTTTTAAGCATATAAGCCCCGGCTGGAGGCCTTAAATTAACTTTTAAGAATCCGCAGGAAAGACCGTTTAAGTAGTAACAGCGTTAATATGGTAACTACGAGACGCCAGACAAAAAAAAAAGTACAGAATCAATGTGCTTAGGCCTTTTTTTAACTATGTTGGAGCCGGCTTCCAGTCCAACCGGATTTAGCAGTATTTTACAAGGAGTGACTACCTATCTGACCTCTTCAACACAGTTACTGGGTAATACGATATCCCTTGGTAGAACAGACTGTTAGACTTTTGAACTTCTGACGACCCGTAACAACTGTAAAAGATCCACAAATGACAGCAGGGACCAACAAGCTAACGTGCTTTGGAAAACCCGGAGGGGTCCCAACTTCTTATGAATGGTCACCTATCCGCCGACCAATCGCGGCAAGTGTAGCTTAACCCTATCTATCGACTCATATGGCTGATGTTACTTAACCCTGAGCCATTACACTTCCTAACTTAGTACATAATTATAATAATTATTCATTTATTTAAAGCCAAAGTCCATTCGAAAGTTATTTAAGTCCAGTTACCTTAATGGGTACTGATCCACTTTTAATAATGCAAACAATTTATTTACACTGTACACTCAAGATTTTATAAGTTTCCTTATCTTATTTGTCGGCGATACAACTGAGCTAAACACTCTTTAAATTCACACCGTTTCTTTCTTACTTTATTTAAGTTGATACCAAAGGAATTTTGTGGGTTGCACATACTTTAAACGACAAACACTCTAATCTCGCGATAAAGCGAACTACACATGGGGCGCTGTATAGTGAGCCGTCCGGTGTCGAACGGTGTGCAAAGCAAACCTCAATTAGTTGGTAAGAAATCTAACTTGGAAGTAACGCCCACCGATCGCTGCCACAGCAACCCGCTCACTTCGCTCGCTCGGCTTGCGCGTGGTTGATCACATTTGCAACCTTACCCATGAATTGCCGAACGATTCACGTATTTGTTATTAAAACACGCACATCTAATATTACGACTCTAATTTACAGCAGGCTTTTTTTTTTTTTTTTTTCAGGATGGGAAATCATCAAATGACTTCTCCCGCTCTGGGCGGAGCGGGAGGGCGTGTCAGACTTTTACTGACTAAAACCCACCCGTGGCCCATCAGTTGCCCATGTGCCAGGGTCACGGTATCTCTTTCGAACAATCACGCGACCCCGGCAGGCATAGGTCCTAGTAGACCCCTTCACTGCTGCTGACATCTCTTTGAGGCGCGCGTGGAACACTACGCGCCGTCGACCCGAGCCTGGTCCTTACCGGGCGGCGAGCTACCCATTGCTCGCCACCCGCAAGCTCGCGCCTACGGTGGCCGGGAGTCCGCTATCGACTCCCGACGCCCGGGGCGTCTCCTCCTGCGGCGGCTAGGGACGTGAGGGCGCAGTGCCTGCCACTCCCTCACGCGCCCCGCCTCCTCCTTCGCGAGCATTACTGCTTCGCAGAAGGAGGTGACGGCTTCCCATTCCCTCTTGCTCCGTACCATGGCTCGCACCAGGGCCGGGCGCGAGAGGTCGCCGCCGCCGATCGCCTCCACGAGGACACGGCGGTGCTCCGCCCAGGCAGGGCACACCTCCACCGTATGCGAAACACCCGGGCGTATCCTCCCGCTTTATCCTGAACAGGAACCCACCGAAGCACCCATGCCCGGTGAGAACCTGCGTCAGGCGGAAGGTGAGGACGCCGTGGCGCCTCTCTATCCACTCATCAAAGAGGGGACTTACCGCCGCAATTGTGGCGTGCCCTATTTACAGCAGGCTTACAACTACATTTTTGAAATCTCTCGCCACCGAATGGCTGACTTATGATAGCCTCTCCCATTGAACTTGTAGTTTCTGAAATTTCTATAGTATACAAGCAAGTACTAAAGCGTTATCAATCTTAGTCATTTGCTTATCTGTTTCATTGAATATGTCCTCTGCCTGCCAGCTTAGTATAAAATTAAAAGAATAAGTATCACAGCTAACGAGTTATCATCATCATAACAACCGAAACACCTCCACTGCTAGATATAAGTCTCTCTCATTTTGGGACCTTTGCCATAATCGCCACGCTTGGCAGGCGGGTTGGCGATCACAGTATGATGGTAGATGCATAGAGAACACTGCTGCCCATTCTCTAGTAAGTCCCTTAGTTGCTTCTTACGACACTCACGGGAAGAAATGGGATAATGCTATTGTTTTTGTCCGGCACCACACGAAACGAGTTATAGTCAACCAAAATACATTTGCAGCTGGAACGTATGGTAGAACATGTTCTTCAACCACAATGTTCTTGGGACTAATTAGTTCCAACTATGGAACCGTTCATTGTGTGTGGTCCAACACGTACTTGGCCGGTCTTTTATTTCCCTAACACATTCATGAGATAGCTCAGAGACCACTGATACAAATTGTCGAAAAAGATGGTATTTCTTAAATAACTCGTACTTTAATCAATATTATCCACACGCGATTTTCAGAAATCAATGAACCGATGATAAACAATAAATTCAGGGCTGACCTTAAACTTTGAGAGCTATGGCCCTATTACCGCTGGCAAGTTGCCAACTCCCTGTTACCACAACATAAAGTATGAACTTAAACGGTAACGTTTACGTAAACGTTTTGTTTGTGTGTTCAATTCGCGTGAATTGGAGATGTGTTTGGGTAATTTCGTTATTTGTTTTGTTTTTGCGTTAGGTGTAGATGCTTTAGCTGGATCAGTGGTTTAGTTTCTGATATCCAAGATTTCAGTCCACTTTGAAATTGGGTTACATAAAACATGATTAGTATTGATAGATTGTTCCATTATTTAATTTCAGAATTATTTCATTTATCAAAATATCCACAAAATACTTATATTTTAGTAGTAGTCAGTTAACAAACGCCGACCTCATCCAGTTTGAAAAAATATGATTGAATTGTAAAAGGGTTTTGTACTAACCTATTTACAGAAATAAAATCATTTATCATATCTACATTAATCTCAAACTGTGACAGCAAAATTTTCAATACAAATTCCTAAAACTTATCATGGTATTTGGTGCATTTTAAGACTCATCTATCACTTCATCCAAGAAATCCTAAAGCGTGCATTTGACAACGCATTGAAATTCAATTTAATAAATCAAGCTCACAAATTCCCACTTTCAAGACACGTCGAACCACAGAAATTTATTCTATCGAAGTTGCATAACTAATTCTACAAATCTCTAAAGTATTCCTAGAACTCGGAATCATCATTAAAATTTCACGTAAAATAGCCTACCCCTAATTTTGTAACCAGCAAAATCAGGTGCTTTGGATTCAACGGCCCGCAAACTTTACCTGTAAGTAATTTGTTTTAGCTTAGCAAACTTTATCAATACGTATTTTATTTAGAGGTAAAATTATTCTTTGTACATCGTTATTGTGTGCGAATAGCTTGAAGAGGTAACATTTTTGTTTTGGTTTTTCTCTCTTTTTATGTTTACGTTCTGTTAAACCATTTTTAATCGTTCGTTTATTCAGTAGACAGTTTTGTCTCGCCACACTTGGCTACCAGACCATCGGGAGTAGATGCAGAAGACAGAAAACAGAGTGCATGCAGAAGACAGAAAACAGAGTGCAGCCGTGAAGAGGCCCGAGTCCAGCAGAGGACTGCGATGCGCTGAGTTCGATAGACACCCCTAGACGTGGCGAATTTGAGAACAAGCGGTGTCTTCAAGTCTAAACCTATTATGATAATCGTGAGACAAAACCTGTAAGAAATAGGGCCTGAATGAAAGAAAATGCTATAAGGCATAATATACTACGGTATACAGATTTTATTTATCTACTGACAACATTATAAAATATGAACTCCGTTAACATTATTGTATAAAATCTAGTAAATAAAGCGCCTCGTCCATGGACGTCCGCGTTCACTTTGCACAGAGCAATCTACCATATTTTCTTAATAAAAATGTTTCACTTTAAATTCACTGACAGACAAAACATAGAAGCATGTCGCGTAAGTCGTGATTAAGGAAGAATTTGAAAAATCTCCCTTGATGATAGTTTGTATGGAAGTTGGTCATTTTTAACGGTGGATATAACCACAGGGCACACGGGCTTTCTCATAATAACATACTTCAGCCAAGTGCTCATATACACGAACGGCAGTTGCCGACGCAGCCCACTGCAGCTATAGACAACGTATATACATATATAATATGTGTACGTCCTTTAAAACACGAGCACTACGTTGCTAACTGCCACCGTCGACAACTGTTGGTGGCTGCAGTTCCCTCTGCCATTAGCTACGTGCCGGTCGTATATATGAGCACTAAGGGTTTTATTATAGTCTATTGATCTCAACCTGTTGGTAATAAATCGGAGAGTTCTCTGTCTTTATCTACCATGGACGAGAAGCTTTAATTTAATAAAAAAACACTAACAAAAAGTAACTAACTTAACATAAAATCACACTCTGGTTTTTGAGACCAAAACAAAATATTTTTAACATAAACATAATCCTATTGCGATACAAATAAAAAAGCTTAACTCAAAAGATCACTCTGAAAATCTGAACCATCCGATACAATCGAATTTCTCATTTGCATAGTAACGTTGCTACCAACAACCAAAATACGTTTTTTATACAGTTTTATGTATGCAAACACACCAGCTCCAATGAGTAGTATTGTTAATAAGGAACACCAAGTTAATACTATAGTAGTTGATGACACCGGCGAAGGAGTATCTACTACCACCTTCTTCACGTTCGGTTTCACAGAAGCACTTTTATTAAATGCATCATCTCCACACTGTATACCATGAACATTGTCCTCATGATATATTTTATCAATAGAAGTTACTGCTACTTGTCTGATAGCATAAAACGTAACGTTTGTAGATTTTATATTATGAACAATTTCCTTACAAGAAATGGGATTACCTCCTAAACTTAAAGTTTTTAATTTCTTTAACGACATTAGTATAAGCCTTTCAACATCAAATGTTTTGATACGATTGTAATCGATTATTAAAGTTTTCATTTCATCGCATTCATGAAAAACATCGACATCTAACACTGCGATATTATTTTTGGATAAATCTAACAGTTCCGTTTTATGAAGACCTTTTAAACTACCAAAGCGTAGTTTCGTCAAGTAATTAGATGATAAATTCAGTAACTTCAGGTTTTTCATGAATTGAAACGTACCCGGTGGTAAATCTGTAATTTTATTTCTGCTCAAATCTAGGGATTGTAAATATTCGTTATTTTTAAATAGCGTGCTATTTAAATAAGTCAAATTGTTATTGCTAAGATCTACCGACATCAGTTCTTTAAAGTAACTCAAGTCTATATTGTTTATTTCATTTGAAGATAACCCTAGGTCAATTAGTGTCGTTAAAGAGTTTATTCGTTGGTTATTGAAATGTTTAATTTTATTGTTGGCTAGGTACAACCCCGTCAAATTCGGAAATATATCAGAGCCAAGTACCGCGAGACTACTAACGTTATTGTTGGATATATCAAGGTATAATAGCTTGCATGTGTTTACAAAAAGTTTCGATATATTTGTGAGTTTGTTGTTATTCAAATATAGTGCTTTTAAATTATTCGTTAAAATGCTTTTATTAAAGGACAAATGTGTGAGGTCATTGTGAGATAAATCAAGACTGTACATGTTTTCAACTCCTCTGAAATTGTTTGGTTCTATAGTTTCTATGTGATTGTTAGAAAGATTTAGTCGAGCTAAAACTGGTAAATCGACAAAAGCTGAGTCATCAATTTTTGTAATGCTAAAGTGACTTAAATCTAGAAACCTTAAATACTTTGCTGGGCTGAACATATTTTTCTTTATAACACCACTTACACGATTACCTATAATGTTAAGATATTGCAAATTTTTCAACGGCAACGAATACTGCTCAATAATCATGATCCTGTTCATAGAAAGATCTAATTTTCTCATTTGTGATTGGTTATCAAAAATGTTTTTCGGGACTAAAGTAATGTTATTATCGCTGATATACAGTTCAGTTAGATTTGACAAACAATTAAGGAGGAAATGCAAATGGGATATTTGATTATGAGAAAGATCTAAAACAATGATTGAAGAATTAAGAAAGCTAGAGTTTTCAATTTCTTGGATGTTGTTAGTACTTAAATTAAGATGGGTGAGTCTGACCATGTCTGTAAATGCCTTATCTTTAATACCACGAATACTTTGTCTTGACAAATCCAGGTTAGTGATATTGCGCAAACCAGCAAAAGTATTTTCTTTTATATCCCCTGTTATGTTATTATTTTCAAAATTGATATAATATAAACTGCAATGCAGAAAGGAATTTTCTTGTATTCCTGTGATATAATTATTGTAAAAGTTGAGATATTTTAGCTGATTGTTGACAACGAATCTCACATTTTCGATGGTCGCATTTATGTTATTGTAACTAAAATCTACCGTTTCCAAAGCGGTAGCTTGGTTGAAGCAATTCGATTCGACTGAAGTCAATGAGTTATGTGACACATTGAACTCAACTATAGCGGCCATACGATTAATTTCGTATCCAGAAAGTTTTATCAAACGATTGTAAGAGATATCGAGTGTCTTCAACATTTTCAAGTTCGTTAATGTCAAATTCAAAAACGACAAGCGGTTATTTCGCAAATTAAGATATTCTAAGTTCTTTAAACTCATGAAACAATCGTCTGACATCCTCAACAGCATATTGTTCTGTAAGTGCAACTTTTTCAAATTGGGCAAGTCATTTAGTTCACTTGACAGTTCTATTAACTTATTATTAGACAAATCAAGTTCTTTTACAAAGTTATTTCTCGAATCAGAGATAAGAAATGATTTGGAGTTCAGCGTTTCGATTTTGTTGTTCGATATATTCAGAGTTTGCATATAGTTCAAGTTTCTGAAGGCTTCATTGTTAATTTTTTCTATGTAATTGTTCGATAAATCCACGCTGATGCTCTTCGGGTAGTATCGAAATGCAGAAGCATCGATATGTATCCAAGAATTGTCATGGGCTTTAATTTCTCGAACTCGGGAGTCAAAGTTTGTGGCGGCAAAAAATCCGGTGGTAAGAAATTCTAAGTTGGAGTTCGTGATGCTGAAGATAACGTAGGGTTCGTCTTCACAGCTGGGGTTGTTGATGCTGCTAGGGTTGTTGGTACAGGCGATGGTGTAGTTGCAAGAATCATGTCTATTAAGCAAACTACAGCTGGCGGCTGACGACGCGATGGTCGATGCAAATATAATGATACCTGAAATGAATTAACAGAAGTCCATAAGTTCCGAATTTTATAACAACAAAATATTTAACAGTTTCATATTCTTCAGGAAGTTTTCATGTTTACACTGACTTTTAGCTTATATTAAGGGTGAAATTATTCGTTTTCGGCACAGTTAGTACAAACAATCAGACTGCCATCTAAGATGTGCCAATGATAATTTTGAACTCTAAAGTTTGGGTAAGGTCTGAAACTAGGCAAAAAAGATAAATATATCTGCGTAATTGGAGGAGGTTTTCAAGTTGACGCGTATATTTTTTAGGGTTCCGTACAAAAAGGGTAAAACGGGTTACTAAGACTCCGCTGTCCGTCCGTCTGTCACCACGCTGTATCTTATGAACCGTGATAGTTAGACAGTTGAAATTTCATTCAAAAGTAATGTATTTCTGTTGCCGCTCTAACAACAAATACTAAAAACAGAATAAAATAAATATTTAAGGGGGCTCCCATACAACAAACGTCATTTTTTTGCCGTTTTTATATTTTTATAGATGGTATGGAACCCTTCGTGTGCGAGTCCGACTTGCACTTGACCGGTTTTTTTCCTTAAAATATAGCAAGAAGAACTTCAAAACTATGACTATATTATTATAATCAGCACACGCGCGATATGGGTCAAAATGCCTTGTAGTACCTACCTTACCCCTTTTGGTAACTGCAAGTATGTCTTATGCCCGAAGTAGATATGCAGTAATAAAAAAAGACTATATACTACATCAAAAACAAAAATCTTATAATAAACTGAACCGTACGTACCCAAATAACTTTTGAAATCCATTTTAGCACTTTGAAATTAAAACTGTTTTTTCTCACTTCACAAATACTGCACTTCCTAAGAAAGTCATTTCTATCATATTTCTTTTATGTATTGATGAAGTTATTGCTATAATTATCAAAAATAACGAAAGCTTCTGTTTGTGTCGACGGACGTTGTGATAATAATGGAGACCGGTCTTTGTTTAATGATTAATTGGGAACAGATGATTCATGGAGACGCAACTTATATTTTATTTTTAATATTTATTATTAAAATCATTTACGAAGCGAGATAAACAATGTGTAAGCATAGTGATAAACATGTTTGTGGTAGAGTGATGAATTTGTTTTTATAATTAACTAGCTGACCCGGCAAACGTTGTTTTGCCATATAAATAATTTCCTAGGCGGGGAAAACTAATTAAATGACGATTGATCAGTTTTCGACCGGAGAGGAAAAATGATTAAATTACTAAAATGGCTATTAAAAAATAAGGGTTGATCGTAGAAGGGTGAAAATTGAGGATTCTATGTATTTTTGTATGTTGTATCATAAAAAAATAGAAATTATAAATTTTGTCTAAAAAATAAAAAATAAAATTTAGGGGTGGACTACCCCTAACATTTAGGGGGATGAAAAATAGATGTTGGCCGATTCTCATAGATACCGGATAAGCACAAAAAATTTCATCAAAATCGGTCAAGCCGTTTCGGAGGAGTATGGCAACGAAAACTGTGACACGAGAATTTTATATATTAGATTATAAAAACAAAGGGTATTAATACTAGGTTGGTCCAGGCTGTCTTTCATAGATCTTAAACAGTCATTACGTGTCGTCAGAAGCCGGAAAGTCTGACAACCAGTTTTACCTAGGGGTATCTTATTACCCAGTAACTGGGTTGCAGAGGTCTGATAGGCAGTCGCTCCATGAAAAGGCTAGGCAGATGATGAATTAATACTAGCTTGGTTCGGCTTTGCCGCGTAAATATCAGTTCTTCCATGGGAACGTAGTACCGGGATAAAAAAACCAAAATTCCATCAATGCTTGGGCAAGTTTCATCAATCGAAACAATTCTAAAATAGTTTTAGTAAAGACTACGCTTCAGTACTTGCTGCCTTCGACAGTAGAATATAATAATAATATATTTTTTTGGACCAAAAAAGAAGCAACAACAGCAGACAAATTTTGTAACATGTGTACAATCTGTCTGAGCTACATAAACATATGCTTAAGAGTAAATCATTTACAATATTATTGTGTCTAATTGTTAGCATCTGCTGCAGAACTACGTTTATAGCCTGTGGCATATAGTAAGTGGAATATAGTATTATTATTTGAATACTTTATTGTCCATCTTTACAGTGACTAGCGCCTAGTCGATAGTCAATCCAGCACTTCAACTCACATCATATCAGATCGGAGACTCCACACTCGAAGTAGTGGACTATTATGTTTTCCTAGGATAAACTGTCCAGTTAGGTAGGTCCAACTTCGAAGAAGAGGTCAATCGTCGAATCCGACTCGGCTACGCAGCGTTCGGGAAGCTACGCAATATCTTCTCATCCAACATACCGCAGTATGTCAAGATAAAAGTCTTTGACTAGGGCGACTTGCCAATGATGACATATGGCACTGAAATGTGGTCGCTCATAATAGGCCTCATACGAAGGCTGAAAGTCACCCAAACGGCAATGGAGCAGTGCTTGACTACAGGCATAGCCCTCTCCATTCCCTTTTGCGTGACGTACCCTACGAGATCAAATCAGAAATGAAGAGATCCCTAGGAGGACCAAAGTAACCGACATAGCCCGAAGAATTGCCAAACGTAAGTGGCAGAGGACAGGGCACATTGCTCGCAGAACAGATGGCCGATGGGGCTAGAAGGCTCTAAATTGGCGACCGCGTACTGGAAGATATAGCGTTGGAAGGCCTTTCATAAGAAGGAACGATGACCTGGTGAAGACCGGGAATCGGCTGGATCCGAGAAGCACAGACCGGTCGAAGTGGCGGTGCTTGGGGGAGGGCCTATGACCAGTAGTGAATGTCTTTCGGCTGAAATGATAATGATGAAGAGATAGCGATTTTATACAATGTGCGGTGAAACTATATGTAGGTATATTCTTGAACTGTTTTGCAAATAATTGGCCTACTAGAACTTTCTACATTTCCTCACCTAATTGCTATACAAAATGACAAAACTAAAGAGTCTCCACGATACTGTTGTTCACAGGATATTGTATGGAACTTATCAACTGCATTGCGTCCGAATGACTTGAATGGGTCCATTTTGCGAAATACCTATTTCATGACAAATGTTCACTGAAGGACACTATAGGCAGTACGAGTTATGTATACTAGTGCTAAAATATAACTTTTAACAGCAAATCCTTTAACACCTTTCTGAAGAAGGGAAACAAAAAAAAACAACTTAACTGTCGCCTTTAAAGCTGACATTTAGGTCATGACCTAGTAAAACAAAATTTCCATTTTATCATCATTTTATTATAATAAATATATTTCATTGCATTTGCCTGTAATAATATATACATACATGCCTTCCTTTACTTCTTTGTCTGGCAAATATTGCCATACAGAGAAGGAAAAATAACATACTTTAAAAAAAGCAATACAAAGTGAAAATTATTTTAATTTCGATATTGTCAAATGTGATTCATCTTCAAGCTTATTTAAAATTAAAACTGTAGGGTTTTATTTAAATCACCAAATGAAATCACTTAATTTGTAGGTGACACTACAATTGAGGAGGTTTGGAACAAAAAGTGTCATTTACAGTTTTTAACTTGTTGAGTAAATTGAGAAAATAAATATTATTTTCTATTATTTTTTAACCATTTTCTAACCATTTATGTGTCAATTATTTCATATAATTTAATGTATTATAAGTTTACCTTGCTGGTTTTGATATTTGGAAAAAAAAAATTAAAATACGTATCAAATGACACCCTTTAATCCAATAGCTTGTAAATGTCATTATTTGATTCAATAATTTTGTAAAATGTCACCTTTTGAAACTCACTGTCTAAAAATGTTACCTTATGTGACATTCAGTATGAAAATAAAAATAGATTCACACAAAATATTTTTATTTCTTATACATGTAATTCTCCACAATCAGGTTCCAAATAATCACAACGATTATCATTAACTTCATTGTCATTTTCACCGATATTACTTTCATACAAAATATCACAATACCATTTTAATGAAGGCTCATTTTTCCAGTCTTTTCCAAACGGCTTTTTAATAACCTTTCAACATCATTCTTTTTAGCACCTTTGATAAAGTGTCCCAATTCTTTTTCAGTACAGTACCAGACATAAATGCTGCATGCGATTTTTAACCGACGAAAAAAACGGAGGAGGTTCTCAATTCGACGCGTATATATATATATATTTTTTATGACCACGCATAACTTTTTACATAGTAGCCCGATTGTGATAATTCTTTTTTATTGGAAAGAGTATACTCCGAAGGTGGTCCCATATAAATTTGGAAAACAAAATCGAACCCTAAGGGTCGGAAAACAGGGGATGATTGATTGTTCACTCACTGATTGTATTGCAGGCATAACCACGCATAACTTTATACAGAGTAGTCCGATTTTGGTAATTCTTTTTTATTGAATAGGGTATACCTTGCCAAGTATTATTAGTACAGACGCCACCAGGTCAAGCTACCCGAAACTGTCAATTTTTCCCAATGAACGTTGAACCTAATGCTCTAGAAATAAAGTCGAAAATCTATCAAAAAAATCTGACAGATTGTAGTAGCTTGATGTGTTGGCGTCTGTACATTAAAGCCACAAAACATATAAAAAAAAAACGTTTTAACCAAAAATTAAACCTCCGGCAAAACTGAAAAGCAAAAAATTATAAACCTTAAAATTTTGAGTTGGTGCTGAAAAATCCATGAACAAAGATTACTCAAAGCGCTGACTCATAATTTTATTTGCATTTCAGTTTTTTCGGTGGTTTAATTTTTTGTTAAAAAGTTATTATCCTATACCCTCCTATACAAAATCACACAGCATTTATGTCCGGTGTTGTACCCGATTTGAACCTACTAAAGACTCTTGCAACGTATTTCTTAATAATATGTCACTTTTTGAATTCCAGTCTTAATAATCACTGTGATTGAATAAAAATGTAACTTTTTGTTCCGAAAGCAGCTGTTCAGATCGATTTTTCTATGAAACTAGTAATTTTTTTAACAAAATCTTGGGAGTTATAGATAGAATTTAACATTTTGAGCCGATTAAAAAAAAACCGAATGGAGCAAATTACGTAAATGACACCTTTTGTTCCTAACCTCCTCAATTTGCCATTCACAGGTATATTTTGTGTTTTTCATTTATTTGCTTACATTTTTATCAAACGTTTGGGCACAGAGTATAGTTGAACATAAGTTCCTAGCTTTTTATTTTGTAACAATATAATTTAAAAGAGTTCCCATAGAGTTCTTGTCGTTCTTCTTCCATAGTTACCTACTACGTTTTGGAAGGCTTCACGTTTCTGACTAGGCAACCAAAATTCTGACTGATCAACTCCATGACAAATCAAATGGTTTCACTGAAATAAATGCATTCAGTTTTGTAAGAGTTATATAAAACTCACGTCTGTTAAAACATTTTTCTATTTACAATTTCTGCGTGTTATCCGTAGCTACCCAAATATAATATTTCATAGTGAGCGTGTACTCCAAGGGAATTATTGCGGCCTCGTTTGTTCCACTTTGATTGATGACTGCTCCAAAAGGAATACCCTGTTATTTTTTATATGAGATAAGTTCATATCGTAACATTACATCTGTTATTTTCTTTCGTTTCGCCACTTTTACAAAGATTTGTTTTTAGAAGCACTTTTTTGTGCGGTTTTGGCCTGGGGATTTGTATTAGCCGTATTATTTTAAACGTCAAAACCTTTTTTGGGAATCATTTCAGAAAATTCATATTTCTTTATTATGTGACTGTTGTCCCTCATCTCGGGAATAAGAGTCCTTTTTTTATACAAAACAAAATATTGTCTTGCTACACTTGTTCATTGCTTATTTATTCAGGATCTCCAACGAAAGATATACAGAATATATTACACATAAATAAAAGGCAACATCACGTATTAAGCACCACAGCATGCACGTATATTCATAGCAAATTAAGTCTGTCATGTTTCCACTGCTGGGATACAGGCCTGCTCTCTGTGGATGGGAGTGACCCGTAATCCACCACGTGAGCCCAGTGTGGGTTGGTAGATGTCACATATCTTCGAATTTTTGGTTCTAAGCCATGCTGATTCTTTGACGATGTTTTCCTTCACCGTTTTGAGAGCTGTGTGATGAAATAATTTACACAGAGTAACGCCTGTCAGGTTTTCAACCCACTGCACCACCACAGCTCTCACATATATTTATACTAGCTTTTGCCAGCGGTTTCGCCTGCGTGGAGGTCGGAAATCATCCCGCGGGAGCTTACTACCGGAATAAAAAGTAGGCTATGTCCTTTCTCAGGCTCTAAACTATCTGTGTACCAAATTTCATTTAAATCGGTTCAGAAATTTTAGCAGGAAAGTGAAACAGACAGACAGACAGACAGAGTTACTTTTTAATTTATAATATTAGTGTGGAGTGTGGATTGTTGGTGAATTTAGATAAAAAACTCCTTCCCATGAGGGAAGGCCGGAAGATAACCCTACCTGCTACGATCCGTATATACTCCATTTGTTTAGTTAAAGTTTATAAATCTAGTCATACACCCATATGATTTAGAAAAGATCAGATTAAAAAGTCTTAGCTTAGTTTACAGTGATGAATGATATCTTATAAGAAGTCATTCGTTTCAAATAGACACATAAAAGGAACTTATGAACGACAAAACAAGATATTAGAACTGATTCTAGTTCTCTCTTCCAAAATATTGTTTCGCATGGACAAGAATGGACAAGAAACTACACCGTTACCCATTTTTTTTTCTTGGGAATATTATATCGCAGGTCAAACTAAGAGGTTATAGGTCTACCTTTATAAATTAAGGCCTGCAGCCAGGGCTCGAAAACTAGGCGACTCAACGCTAAGGGCCCCCCGTGGGGTACGAACCTCGGCTTAGGGTATCACTAGAAGGAGGCAGCAAGGGACGTGCTGGATCGGGATTAGTTACTGTCATAAAATGTATTGCAAAATTTTGAATATTGCATTAATTATTAAAATTTGTAACGACAACCTTTGTCTTGTCTGTTATCTTCATAAATTATAATAATTAATTAGGTATTCCTAAATATTATAACTATGAACACTGGAATGACTAAACGCCACAAGTCATTGTCTTGTTATAAATTACTTATAACTACAACAAAGACGATTATATTAAATAAACAATGGCTTGTATCTACTGCGATAATCGAACTACAGTTGTGCTCGATTTAATTCATCATCATCATCATCATCATTTCAGCCGTAAGACGTCCACTGCTGGACTCAGGCCTCCCCCAATTTGGGGGGCTTTGCCATAATCGCCACGCATGGCAGGCGGGTTGGCGATCGCAGTATGGTGGTAGAATGCATAGAGAACGCTGCTGTCCATTCTCTAGTAAGTCCCTTAGTCGCCTTTTATGACACCCACGGGAAGAAATGGGGTGGTGTTATTCTTTACGTCCGGCACCACACGGTACGGTCGATTTAATTAATTAGAATCAAATATCAATCAGCAGCAGTCTACTTCCGGACGTCATCATCATCATAACAGCCGAAAGATGTCCACTGTTGGACTTAGGCCTCTCCAATTGCATTATGCTGCTTCACCGATCAATCTTCCTAGCCTTTTCTCACTAGTTTGGAGATTGGCAGTCTAACCGATATTTTACATGAAGCGACTGCCTGTCTTACCTCCACAACCCAGTTCCTGGGTAAAACAGTTTTGGTTCGACTTGATGTCAGACTTTGGGCTTCTGACTCCCCTTACGACTGACAAAAAGTCTACGAATGACCATCGGGTTAGATGGCTTAACGTAATTTTTGAGGCACGGAGGGGTTTGATATGTAATGGGTGACCCCAATCCAAGAACCGACCGCAACATAGTTTAGCCTTTGATCGACCCGTGCGGCTGTTATTATTTAGCTCCGAGTTTCTTTTACCACTGAGAATAACCCTACTAATATTACGAATTTGGATGATTTTTTTAATACAGATAGTTTGTAACCTGAATTAACACATAGAGTACTTTTTATCCCAATAATACGTTCCCGCGGGATAATTTTCGTGCTGGCAAGAGCTAAGATATTACATATAACTATGGTTCCATGTACCAACATACTACTGGAGTTACAAAATGTGTGTCCCACAGAGATCTTATCTTAAACATCCAACCAGAGCTGAGTGTTAAACGTAAAGCATTACGATACAATTGTTAGGGAGGCCGGTTATAGACTCTTTTGGCAGTTCAGCGGTTTTATGGGCCTATTGTGGATAAACAGTAGTGTGACCATATTGTTGACATTTGTGTACAATGTCGTACTAGTATTGTGGAAAATTTACTGGGAGATTGTGTATGAGTGGTAACCTTTGTTTACCGTCGTCAAAAAAGGAGGAGGTTCTCATTTTGAACTTTATTTTAATGACCCTCTCAGAACCCCATCATGTATAAAACGATTTGAAAACTTCTTCTTTTGTTATTTTCTTAAGTGGTAGGCTGTAATCCGATCAGTAGTTTTTGAGATAGCTTCAATAATATGTATTTTTCCAGTAAGTATAGGTACCTATGTTGATGTAGTTTTAATCTCTTCCTGTCACTGTTATTTCCTTTGCAATTATACGAATTTGTGTGGAGTAGGCTAAAAGAAAAGTATTTTTTTTACTTTGCTTATTTCAGCCTTCTGTACTTTTGTATAATCGGTTTAGTACCCGCTTAGCTATCTAATTAATTGGCTTTGTAATTTAAGAGAAATAACTCAGACAGAGCGTTGCAGAGAAGTAAAAAAAAAACAGTTTTAGAACATGATTTTTAAAATATAAAATATTTGAATAACATGCATGACTCTTCAATAGTAAGTAAAAAAAGAAATAAATAAAACAAACATTGAAATTAGGTAAACAGATTAAGCGGCCGATTTTTTTCTACAGTTCAAATCCTTATCGCTACTTTGTTTAGTATACAAATATAATTATCAGAAGAATTGAGAACTTCCAGTACACCGGTTGCAATTAAAAGTCAACATAATAAAAAATGTTGTCGTTATCATTAAATATACCTACTATTATTATTAATAAAACTTTTGATAGGACTTTAAAATAGACTTACAAGTTGTACACTATTGCTCTCAAAACGGGGAAGAAAAACATCGTAAGGAAATGTCTTAGAACCCAAAACTCGAAGACATGTGACTTCTTCCAACCCGCACTGGGCCCGCGTGGTGGATTCTGACCCATTCCCATTCACTAAGAGAAGGCCCAGCAGTGGGAACATTATAGGCTGCTGATGATGACTTTGTAATTAGAGACTTAAACCAATAATTGTCTTCGGGAAATTCCAATTTAATTTAAACCTAACCATACAATCATGTCAGTTATTTTTGCATGAAACAAGAATGAATCAGCCAATGATAGCAATGCTCACAGTATTTGCAGAAATGTGTTGTTATTTTTATTATGTATTATGGAATAAATACGGTAGATATAAATAGAAATACAAAGTACATCCAAGATAATACTTTCCTTGAAGTGAGTCACAAACTAATTTGTTCAGTAATACGCCATTTTACGCCCGGTTTGCTTTATTCCAACTAAACTAAAAAAGTAGAAAATAATGGAAAAAGCGTGGGGTACTTGATATCAATTTAAAAATACCTCAAAAAGCACCAGCACCTTTCATTATTTTTTACTTTTTTAGTTTGTTTTTCAATGGAAGCGTGGTTTTAAGTTTTTTTAAACTATTATTTTTCATGTAGTAATTTTTTTGTGTATCAGTAACTGTGTCTAAACAGATGTTATTATTAGTCTTTCTTTCCGTTCTTTATACTTACATAGTCCATCAGACGACTTGTACAAACATATGAAAGCTACGGATTACGATTTATTTCAAAAACCTTCGAATAGTGAAAAGAAGTGTGTATTTATACAATTGGGGTACTTGTTCAAGCACTTCGAGAACTACGTTTATTCCATTTACCGCTGTACAAAAGACGATTCGAAATTCAAAAAACCAGCATCATGGCATCCGTAACCGGCCGATGCGGTCGAATTGATAAGACCGGGGCGACCGCAAGCACTTACGTTTTATTTTATAGATATTTATTGAGGTCCCTTTAAAAGTATTAGGGCAGACCCTTAGACTGTTACAATTGGTTCCGTATGGTAACTGCAAGGGAAACCGTGACTACGAATATAGGTCGCAGGGCGTAAAAAGTGAATGGCTTTTTTTTTTGTTCTATGTTTTGTTGAAGTTTGGCCGTGTTTTTCGGTTGAAAAACAAGCATTTCTTTTATAGTAGAAACTCTAGCCTTAACAAGCCATAGCCTTGATAATTCTGATCAGAAGATGAATATTGTATTTTGTGATTGTTATAGGTACGTAGTGGCATTATTAGGTACAAAGACGTTAATCAAAACTAATAATAAAGCTAAAGAGTTTGTTTTCTGTTTGAACGCGTTATTCTCTGAAAATACCAATTGCATATGGAAAATTGTTATTACATTTGATAGTCCAATTCATAAGGAAAGTTATAGGCTATTTAACACCACCCTTAGCCACCGAGTAAAGGAAAAAAAAACAGAAAAATGCTAGGCTAATGCGATCCTATGCCAACGCGAACATGATGCGATGTAACGGGGTGGGTCGGGCAGAGCAAGAAGTTCACGCTGGCAAGGTCGCGGACATAAGTAGTCTCAACATTACTATCTTATGAAAAAGCGTGGAGATAAAGGTAATTTTCTACGTTTATCTGTCCTTTTTAAATATCATATATTATGTACAGAATCTACGTAGGTAATACCACTATCACCACTATCACCAGTGCCAAGCCTTGTGACCTAGAAATAAATAACGCCACAATATTTTAAATTTTACATTTAGTTATATCTCTTAATAGCCTCTTATAACAAGAGTAATTGTTGTATTTATTGTATACTATCTTCTATCCACGACTTCGTTCACTTGAAATTTCTTATTGCCCCGACTCACCCCGTCGTTTCGCGTCACTCGCATCGGTTTCTCTTAGAGCTCTTTCTGACTCTATTTTTTGCTTTTCCTCGGCTCCTAGCGTAGCGAAATTCCAGACATTAGCACATTCAAACAAAGAAACACAAAAATAAGCAAAGTTAGTTTTTGGAAATTCATTTTTTTAGAGCGCATAGGTTTGGTTTCATTTTGAGAAGGTCATAAGACCTCAACTTATCAAGAGTATAAGTTCGAGCGTTCTCTGTAATACCGCGTCTCGGGATGTCTCTAACATAACGCTTGTACCCGTAGGAGCTGAGCAAAAAGAAAAAAGTCACAAATACAAAGATCTCGCACGGGCAGGCGATTCGATGCGACGGGGAGGTTCGGGGAAGCAAGAAATTTAACGGGGGCGAAGTCGCGGGCAGAAGCTAGTACATAATAAAGAGAATTTTATAGTCATCATCATCATCATCATTTCAGCCGAAAAACGGACGAAAGGCGGAGCTTGGGGGAGGCCTATGTCCAGCAGTGGACACTGCTGGACATAAGTCTCCCCCAAGCTCCGCCATTTCGACCGGTTTTGTGCTTCCCGCATCCAGCGGATTCCTGCGCCCTTCACAAGGTCATCAGTCTTCCGGGGATTCTTTGCACCCCTTGCTTCACCGTGGCCTTGACCGCTACCAAAGTTAGGTGGGCCGCCGGCCACTAGGGGCCATTTATTTTTGGTGCTTGTCATTTTTGGGAGGTAGGGGGGGGGGTGTTGCCATAATCGCCACGCTTGGCAGGCGAGTTGGCGATCGCAGTATGATCGTCTGCAATGCATAGAGAACGCTGCTGCCCGTTCTCTAGTATATCCCTTAGTCGCCTCTTACGACACCCACGGGAAGAAATAGGGTGGTGGTATTCTTTTAGTCCGACGCCACACGGTATGCGGACTTTATAGTATTCCATTTCAACTAAACCTCTGCCCAATCCTTTGGGGAAGCAACGCGTAATGTTATGTGTGTGTTTATTTTAATTGCCCCGGAAATATAACTTGGGGCGTAAAAATCGAATGTCTTTGTTTCAAAGCGAGTGTAAGTTGGGCCAATGCCTGGGCCAATGTTTGTCATGGTTCCGTTGCGCAGTGGCGTGATGTTTGCATGTCACTCGAATGATATCGATTCGAGACGTATTTGCGGCTAAAACGATGTTTGTTTAAGTTCAGAGTTCAATATTAACACTTTCGTGTCACAATAAAGCTCTTTATTGTGACAGGATTATGATGATTGACTCTATCTGGTAATAATTATTGCTAGGCACTTTATAAATGGAAATTAAAAACACCTATTATTATATTTATAAATGGAAATAAACTGATAGCAAATTGATACCTTTTGTCAATTTTCTTTGTACAACTGTCAAACAATGACAGTTGTGACTATAAATTACGGACCGTCTTAGTTGGTAGTCCATTTCTAAACAAGTTAATTCCTTGAGTTTACAAAAAGAGAAAGAAAAACTACATTAGTTTTAGTTAAAAAGTGACTTTTGTAAAATAGGACATCGGACTAGATGGCTCTGATTTCGAGACATTGATGTTTAAAAATACATTTAACACAATCAGTGCTTACGCAATCAGTGTGTTTCTTTATACTTACCAATCGGTATTTCACAACATATTCTTCACTGCCTCGTTGGTCTTGTGTTTGCCAGTGCTACTGGTGAACATGAGGTTCTGGTTTTGATTCCCGAGTAGAAAGAACTACCTAAGTGTTATTGGGTTATTTTTTGTGAAATATATCATTAGCAGCTCAGTACATTACAAAAGGCTCGCCTCTCATTACATGGGACTTAAACACAATTGGTGAAGTGTGCGTGAACCACAGCTACCTACCCCTTTGCTTATCCTTTCGGAGAATACAGGCATCATGTTTTTTTTATGTTGCTTCTTCACCAATTTCAGAGCAGTATTTTCAGTGTGGGTGTAAAGTCAAAGTCAAAGCATTTAATTCAAAAAGGCACTTTTGAACGTCAATAGTTACATTAAAATAGAATTGATTCTCGTCGCCTCTTTCAAATAGTAGATTCGAATGAAGAAGAACGGGCATCAAACTCCACCATTACTCTTGTGACCTACAACGTCATCCATTAGATTGATATTTTTACACGAACAACAAAGCATTTTAAAATGTTACAATCCACAAATTAAAAGAGCTTCAGAACCATAGTACTCAGCCCCTAGGTTTGCCAACACATCAGCCAACAGATCGACCAACAATTCGTCCAACTTTGTCGCATATGCGTAGCCTTGCGCTAACCGTTAGGGCCTAAGGAATTGTATGAGATAATTGCTCCCGTTTGTACGGCCGACATAAATCTGGTAGGCGGCCCCTGCTAACTGCATCACAGGATAGATTGGAACAGAAGGGTGACTTTAAACAATAAGTGAAAACACGAACACATAACTGTAGAAATGTGTTCACGTTCATGTATGTTGTTGTTATGTAGCATAACGCACCACGTATATTAAGAATTTATGAACTTAACTGATACAAATAACAATTTACACCCGTAGAGTTAGCTGGAGTTTTACTGTGTGAATTTTTTTGGTGGTTTAATGAAATCTTGGTCGAAATCAAAATGGTGTCAAAAGAAAAACGCTTCGAATGATCTATGTCCAATTTTTATTTAAATTATCTCTTTATGGGACTAGCCGGTGCCCGTGATTTAGCTAGGGATCTAGGATGAAAGTAACTTATAGTCTATCTCTGTACGACTTTGAATAAAGTTAGAACTTCATCCAAAGTCGTTTAGCCGCTTTGGCGTCACAAACAAATAAACTCGCTTTCGCATTTTTCTTAACAATTAAGTACGATTGGCATAATCAATTTTTTAATGGAGGCAAAGATCCAAGGCGCGTAGTACATACGGCGATCTCTAACTAAATGCAGTTGCGACTGTGCATTCGTATTAGGGGACGCATCTATGTCAACCAATTAACTCAGCCTATCGTAGTCCACTGCTGCAGACACAGGCCTGTCTTAAGTTACGCCATATCTCTAATCATAGTCAAACCAGTCCATCTCAGCGGTCTTTCCAAAGTTGTCGGTCCATCTAGGTCGATGTGTGCTTGCGTTTTGGCTCGTATGGCATGAACCTTCTGTGTCCTTTACTTTACTGTGGCAATGTTCTCCCTGTAGGACAATGAAGGCTTGAAAGCTTACAACTAAGATACTGTTTTTCGTTGATAATATTTCGTGGACTGAGCATTGTAAGGGTATTATTATAACTGTGATAGAGGTAGACATGTTCATTCCGCTGCGTATTTAAATGGTATTTTGTGAGTTTTAGTGAAGAAGCTTGTAGCAATAACAGTAACCGAGATAAATGAACGATTTTAGAAGACAGGCTTCTTTTAGGAATAATTAAATACAGGACAAACGGTGTCTTAGATAAATTTATAGAATCAAATTTCATAGGTGGGTGCGTATTGCCCGTGATGACATATAGCACTGATACGTGGTCGCTCACAATGGACTTCATACGAAGGCTGAAAGTCACTCAAAGGGCAATGGAGAGGGCTATGCATTGGTATCTCTTGGAGAACCAAGGTAACCAACATAGCCCAAAGAATTGTCAAACCTAAGTGGCAGTGGGCAGGGGCACATTGCTCGCAGAACAGACGGCTAATGGGGCTGAAAGGTTCTAGAGTGGCGACCGCTTAATGTAAGACATAGCGGTGGAAAGCCTATCACAAGATGGACTGATAACCTGGTAAACACAGAACCTGTCAGGGTGGCGATGCTTGAGGAAGGCATATATCCAGCAGTGGACGTCTTTAGGCGGATATGATGATGAATTTCATAATTCTTATTCACTCCAATTATAACTAAACTTATACGGGTGATTAAAGATTAGCTTTGTTTCTACTGCTTACGGCGTGCAGTCACTTTTTAATACGGCGCTTGATGAAAGATACTCGTCAAAAAGCTACTATTCGTCGTCAGTCAGGCATGTAACGATAACGGCAAAGTGCGCACACCATTCTGTGCTCATTTCTCAAAGGAAACTAAACGCTATAACAGCAAAACTGCGTTCGAGATCTGTCCGTTTCATTACTGTTGGGGAATTTTGATGCTGATAGCTAGAACGCAGTTTAGATATGCTGATTGCGATTAGTTTCATTGGTGATTTTTGGCGTAAAAGTTTAATTTAGTTTCCTTTTTTTAGTATCAGTCCCCGACCATGTTGGGTTCGGCTCCAGTATTATCGGTCGCAGCTAAGTACCAGTATTTTTAGCTGAGTAATAGGATAGTCCTTGGTAAGACTAGTTGTCAGACTTTCGTGCTTCTAGCGACCCGTTACGACTGTCAAAAATAAACGAATGACAGGCAAGACCAATGGCTTGTCAAACTTTCGGGCTTCTAACAACCCGTTACAAAGATCAATAAATAACTGCCAGGGCCAGCGGCTTAACGTGATGGTAACTCATGTACGGACCAACGGCAAGCCTTACTTTTTTTAGTATATTATTGTAAAAAAAAAAACATTTTACTTGTTCTTTGAATTGTAAATAGTTTCGTTGGAAAATTACCATACATGATTTGAAGACCTTTGTAGATTGGATATTATATTCTTACTTAAGTTAGTAGCACAAATAAACAAATATGACTCTTGGCAACAAACATATAGGTATGGAAGTTGATAGAAGAAGGTATCTAACAAGAAGAAGCGTTCCACCTTTATTTCTATTAACGGGAAATGTCAAACATAACGAAAAAATAATAATAAACGTAGTAACAAGTATCGAAAGGCTGTATTTGTTAACGTGGCTCAAGATTTTCCTTATAATATCGGCGTTGAAAATACAGAATTCATTTCTTTTCATCTTTTGATAAAAGCAAATAGGACAAATGATCGATGAGGTTCGTGGGAAAATATGAGGACACTCCCTAGGTACTGGCATGAAAAAAGATCTCAGGGATGACTTTTAGAGTGTGGGAAGTAGCTACCTATCAAAGTTGTACCTACAGCGGTGGTTATCGTCATCAATTCAGCCGAAAGATGTCCACTGTTGGACATAGACCATTCTCAATTTGGGGGGTTTGTCATAATTGCCATGCTTGGCAGGCGGGTTCGCGATCGCAGTATGGTGGTAAAATGCATAGAGAACGCTGCTGCCCAGTCTCTAGTAAGTTCCTTAGTCGCTTCTTACAACACCCACTGGAAGAAATCTTATGGTGCTATTCTTTACATCCGGCACCACACACAACCAGGGGCAGTCGCTAGTTATTAATAAAGGAATGCTAAAACTTACATCTAGCGTCAAACTAGCAAAAATGGCCGCCCAGTTACAAGTGTAGAAATATAACAACTTTATACAATATTCACTTAGTAAGGGTCGTCCTTTAGGTAGATATACAAAGGCCCAAACTCCAGCCATGATACACTAAGACCCCAAGAGACGTTTAGTAACTTTTTGCAGCGACCCCCTAGGTACAGTCCAGTACAGAAACTGTTTTGTTCCCCGAAGAGAGCCGAAGTTTGCCGAAGTTTGCCGGAGTCAAAGTTTGCTTCGTTAGTTTTGGCACTGGATACTTTCGTGTTTAGTTCACGCGATGTTTTTGTATTGTATTGTTAATGTTATATGGTTGCAAGTGCGGATAATATATGGCTTTATAACTTTACCAGTATTTTATGCACGAAATAATAAATCAGTCTGATATTATGGTTCCATAAATCGGCAAAGGTGGTTGCTGTGGCTGACAATGGCCATCTTGTTAGAAAAAAGATATAATCTTGAATCTAAATACTACTAATATAACAACGGTGAAGAATTTGATTGTTTGTTTCAAATCGCTAATCTCTAATAGATCTTTTGGCATTACATAACTTAATTCTTGCGAAAGGCAACAGCGTGGGTGGGCGAGGCAATGCGACGGAGTGGGTCAGGGGCCGAAATTTGATGAGAACAAATTCGAAGGCAGAAGCTGCCAATAATTTTAATAAAAGAAGTTATGAAAAAGTACATAACATAAAGAAAAAGCCCCTGAAATCAATTAACACGTTTTCATTAATTGCTTTCCAAAACTCCCTGAAAGTTTGGAATTGACAACAGCTACTTTTTTATTAATAACGGTTATTATAGGTACTTTTTATTGTTGATAGACGTTTTTGAAAGCAAAAGTCAAAGTAGCAACAAGTGTTTTGAATTTCAGGTCGACTTTATGAACCGACCGACCAATATCGGTATAATTGATGGGTATGTTGTCGTCTCTAATAGATCCCACCAAAAACATTTTCATGTAAACTGCTGCCAAGACGAAACCATATGGCTCGCATTACTAACAAGTTATTAGATCTCAGTATAGCCAAGCATCTAGCTCTACAAGCCCTACCTTCACAAACTCTACACCTTAGTCAAAATATGTGGTGTTTCGTTACTACAAGAACATTTGTATGACAGAAAAGTAATCAACAGTTTACATATTTTTCACCTTACGCCCATGTGACGATAACGAAACAGCCAAGCCACATGTTTTGACTAAGGTGTAGAGTTATCCTGCCAGGGTTGCGAGATTCGTTCGAAAGAGTTACCGTGGCCCTGGCATATGGGCAACTGGAGGAACACGGATGGGTTTTAATCAATAAAAGTCTGACACGCTCTTCCGCTCCACCCTAGAGCGGGAGACGTGGTTGGATGCCCGCCACTTCGACCGGATTTGTGCTTCCCGCATCCAGCGGATTCCTGCGGCCTTCACAAGGTCATCGGTCCACCTTGTTGGAGGCCACCTTGTTGGAGGCCACCTTGTTGGAGGCCACCTTGTTGGATGATTTCCAACGCAAAAAAAGTTGTTGAGTTATAGGTACCCATAGCGTCTATTATTAGAAATTTGACTGGAGGCTTTGACTCCGCTTAAGGCAGCCACAGGATAGTCCAGTTAAGTAGTTACGATCGCTCAAAGTCAACTACAAATTGATTATCTTACGACATTACGTTAATTTGTCATGTATTAGCCATTGCATAGAGCTATTAAATAAATGATAGTTATGATTTGAATAAACGGATAATTTAAGTTGGTAGTCAATCTGATAAAAAACTCATTTCCCCATCTGTACTCGAATATTTTCATGATAGATGGCTTAATTCTTCTGACAAGCAACATGGATTCAGTAAGTATACATTAATTTATACCTATGTCTGAATGTGATGTATCATCCCTTGATTAGGCCATATCGTTTGTCTGTTATTCTATATTATTACACCTATAACAATCCTTCAGCGGAATTAGATTAGAACCACTACGGTTGGAACTCACATGGTTTTCGCTTTTGATTAATATGGTCATTTATGGTTATTATGTCAATCTGAACAAGATTATATCTCAATTTTAAAAGAGACTATGACACCAAACTGTTTTTTGACCGTTCATCTCAGAGTAGTCATATTGGAAACGCCGGCTTATCTCGCTTTAAAAATATCATTGATGTGTAAAAGTGTTTGTACAAACCTACTTACAGAAACAAAATCATCAATCATTTGAAACAATATATCACCAGTAAATACACCGGTGAAAGAAAAAAATGTGTTGAAATCAAAAATTCGAAACGTGACATTTACCAATCCGTACTGGCCCAAGCCTCACAGAGAGAAGGCTTGTATCCCAGCAGTGGTAATATGATAGGCTGATTATGGAAATAGGCACCAATTATTTGTACTGTAATTTCTCTAGCAAGGCTTTACGATTGTACAGAGTAAGTTTTTGGGCAGTAATAATAAATATATCTATAAAAAAGAAGATTCGATGAAAGAGCTCCCTCTAAAGATTTTCTTGTGTCATGATGTAGGGGAAGTACGGCCAAAATGACATATACGGACAAAATAACACACCGGGCTTTTTTCGAAATTGGCGGGCTATAATCCTGCAGTTGGCATATCATTATGTGACGCCGGCCATGGTGGAATACCTGTTAAGTTTATATCGCCATTCACTTGGTCACGCCGAAGTTACTTGCAGGAAAGCGTTTTGTGCGCATAAAAGTTTTTTATTTTTATTGATTTCGTCCTGTTTTTGATCAGTTTCTTGTGGTTTCTATTACATCTTTTGTAGTAAATTCAAAAAGTGTAGCATTATGCTGCATTACTTAAAAGTATTTATTTATAAATCTCGTGTTTATAGTAATTATGACTTAATTAGTGTTTAGATAACCTGTGGGGCAAAACGACATACTTACATTCGGGGCAAAACGACATACCTTTATTCAATGATGAGGTTTTCAATGTTGAATCGAACTACGATAATGATCCTTAAAAGCAGTCAGAAAAAAGGTGAATCCAAGTACAGAAGACTCATTACGCTGAGGACTCGAATGTAGAAGATTTCCAGCTGTGTCGAACGGTGATGATGATGACTGCGCATGCGTTTACTGTAACGACCTCTTTTCCCGTTTCAAGCCCAACGAGTGCTGGCTACGGTGCAACAATTGTTCTCTTTGGGCTCATATTTAATATTTTGTGAAATATGTACTTCATAATTTTCGTTTTCATTATGTATGTCATTTTGTCCGTACTATATGGACAAAATGAATTTTCTTAGAGGCTTCGATTAATTTAAATTATATTTTTTATATGGGTCCTATTCAATTATGAGTTTATGTAGGTTAAAACTTATGAACCAAAGATGATTATTCAAACTAAACAGTGATTGTGACTATGTTAATTAAAAATATATGATTAAAAAACAAAACCGTATGTCATTTTGGACGTACTTCCCCTAACTATACCTAAACAGATGAATGACTATCTTTAGCAAGATCACTTCATGCCTCGGAAAACACGTTAAGCTGTTGGTCCCGGCTGTAAATCGTAAATCTTTGACTATCGTTACGGATCTTCAGAACTCCAAAAGCCTGACACTTACCAAAGGTTACCGTGTTTTTAAGATACTGGGTTGTAGAGGTCAGATAGGCAGTAGCTTAACGTAAAATACTAGTATTCAGCTACATCCGGTTTGACTGGAAGCTGACGCCAAAAATAGTTGGAAAAGGCTAGGGAGATAATGACATATGCAACAAATAACTTACGAAACTCATGGTGTAAACCTCACATATGTTTGCAAGAAAGTGATAATTTTTCGAGTGAGTATAACCAATAGTAACACCACCGGTTACTCTTTGTTTGCGTCCCCTGTTTATATAACGAATAAGTCTATTTACTCGGGATTAGGCCGAAACTATGCGATAATTTGCCATGTTACGACTGTTTACGTCATAACATAAATAGAAAGAGGTAATATCGACTTAATATACGTCATTATGTCGACCAAATAATAAGGAGTTTGATGAAGGGCTGCGCGAATATGGATGTGGACACGAATCGTTTTCAAATAATAGGTTTTTGTTTATGAATGTTGTTCGGATTGTATTTGTTTTTATGAATTTAATTGAAAGTATTTTGTTTGTTACGCGAATAACTTTTTGGGGACATAGGTGAAAGGATTCTACCTGTGACCTCTTAAGGGTTTTTTTTTGGTAAGGTTGTGGAAGCTGGAAGTAAAAATCTTGCTTGTAGGTAATAATATTATAATTGTCACACACGTAGTACAGGTTAGAATTACATACACTATTTAACACAGTTATATAAGTAGTTAAACTAATAGGGACAGAATAAACTAATGACTTAAAATCTAGTCCGCGTCCCGTTACGGTTGAAGCAAGAGAGAGACGCTATGGGTAGCGTCCCGGGTCGTGGCTTGGTGTTGCCACTTAACAACTAACAACCTTACAAAAACTTATACAACTAAACATAGTACAGGCGATGCCACGTAATGTAAGGTGCGTTCACAGATGCACAATACGTGACGCCACAAATTCCAGCCAGAAATGATCAAGCAAATTGATAGCCTTCGTCAAATTTCCATGTTAAAGCCATTTTTACAACTGTCAAAGAACGGCGTTGACGTTTGTGATTATAATATACGGACAATCTAAGTTGGCTGTTTCGTGTGGTGCCGGGCGTAAAGAATAGCACCAACCTATTTCTTCCCGTGGGTTTCGTAAGAGACGACCAAGGGACTTACTAGAGAATGGGCACTAGAGGTCTCTGTGCATTTTATCACCATACTGCGATCGCCAACCCGCTTGCCAAGCGTGGCGATTATGGCAAACCCCCCTAAATTGGGGGAGTCCTATGTACAGACGCCAACACATCAAGCTACTACAATCTGTCAGATTTCTTTGATAGATTTTCGACTTTATTTCTAGAGCATTAGGTTCAAGGTTCATTGGGAAAAATTGACAGTTTCGGGTAGCTTGACCTGGTGGCGTCTGTACATCAGTGGCCGTCAACTGGTTGAACTAATGAATCTAAGCAGCTAGTCAATCATCTGAACTATTGATTTCCTTGAGTTTACTTGTTTGCCAAGATCTAGAATTGCTGATTTTTGTATTAGCGACTACGCGTCGGTTTTATCCTAATTTGTAAATGAGCGTTGTCGAAAAAATACAGAATCTCATATTCAGTAGCAGTGATTATTAATTTGTATTAAGGGCCAAAAACCGCATTTTATTTCTATAAGTACTTGTAACAAAAATATAAAATACTAGCTGCGCCCCACTATTTCACCCGTATATGTCTCGATCCCGTAATAATATCGAGATAAAAAGTATCCTATGTCCTAATCCAGATCATGTTTTACTGAAGTGCCGAATTTTATTCAAATCCATTCAGCCGTTTAAGCGTGAAACCCTAACAGACAAAGATACAAAAATTATATCTTTTTTATACCTGTATTAGGTCTAATAAAAATCTATTTGATGTTTTGTTCAGCTTAAACCGGTGACTTGGTTATCGTTTTCTTGCATTATGTAGCATCACATCGTCCGCCCGCTATTTAACTTGGGTTCTTTGAAAAAGTCAGATATACGATATGATTAATAATAACTACCGTGATCGTGAACTTTTTAGAGAATTGGGCTACCGAATGCATAAATCATGTTTCAAATCAGACGAGTAGTTCCTGAGATTATCCCCTACAAACAAAAAAATTACCTCTTTATTATAATATTAGTATAGGATAATAATATATTAGTTTAGAAAACATGCATGCATACAACAACAAGCATGAATCTAAAGAAAACACCTTTTACAGTGCACAGAACACAAAAATGGCCGATGTCAGTGAGTTGTAAAACTTCCGAAGTTTTCACCGAAATAATTTTACAAAGGCTATTTCCTACTGTTGACATAAAAATCTTTTTACAGTCTAGGGCTTTGGTTAAAATAAAAGTAAAAAGGTTACCGTTTTGTCGCCTGTACATAAAGCTTGTAAATTAAGGAGGTTTGGGGTTATTTTACTAAAGCATTTTACTGGTATCTTTCCTTTTTAGGGTTCCATACTCAAAGGGTGCCAACGGGTGCCACCTTTCTTAGCCTCCGCTCTACGTTCGTCTGTCTAACAGCTCATCATCATCATCATCAATTCAGCGGAATGACGTCAACTGCTGGACATTTGCCATAATCGCCACGCTTGGCAGGCGTGTCGGCGATCGCAGTATGGTGGTAAAATGCATAGAGAACGCTGCTGCCCATTCTCTAGTAAGTCCCTTAGGCGCCTTTTGCGACACCCACGGGAAGAAATGGGATGGTGCTATTCTCTAGGTCTGGCACCACCTGCATCCTAATTGCGAAACGCACAATTTATCAGAATCTGAATGGGATTGAAGATTATTTCTAAACCATGGCGTCATTTGTTCGAATAAACTGTGGCTCAGCAACGTAAATAACGCAATGAATGTTGTTTAACTATGAATATTAAACCAATTCCTACCGACAAAAAGTTCCGCAATTACCCCTTTGGTCTGACAGCGGGCTGTATCTTATGAACCGTAATAGGTAGACTGCTGAAAATTTCATAGCGTATGTATTTCTATGCAAAATCAAAAGTCATTTATTCAAACTAGGCTGAGAGTCCACACTTTCTGAGCGTCAAAGTTACATAAAGACAGTCCCACAAAACACCCGCCCTTCACGACTTCTTAGTGCTTCAGCTGGGAAGAAGAAGTGGCGCAACAAACTCAACAGTAGCACAGCTGTCTGTATGGTTAGAAGAACTTGATTCTATACAATAATTATGTAAGTAATTAATATTATGAAAACAAAACATACATTAAATTTTTTGCCATATCTCAGCTAGCTCAAGCCAATATACCAACAAAACATTGATTTACAATTTTTGATTTTACTATTTTTAACTAATTTCCCTATAAGTCTTATTTCGTTTCGTAAGGATTCAAAAAATGGGCCCTCAGTCCAGATGCACATTGAAAACTAAACTCAAGCTGAATTAACGAATAAAAAACAAAATCCACTATAATTATAACAACAAATATTAAAAAAAAAGTTTAATAAAAATTAAAGAGGTCCCGAAACAAGAAACGTGTTTTTTTATGTGTCGTGTTAAAATATTATACAGTGGTACGGGGCCCTTCGTCTGCTTCGCATTTGGCCGGTTTTTCTTTTATCTTTAATATGAGCCTGTTTCACTTACACTTTTCTTAAATAAGTGGTGCTTACTTTATCTAAAACATTGGTAATCATGTGAGTGGTTCTAAACTAGTTTGTAATTCTATAATTATTTTCATCCCGCTATATTACTATAAAAAGAAGCACCGTGAATGTTTTTAATTTTATTATGACCTGCTTTTGGCTTTTATCTCGTCTGAAGGAAAGCGATGAATAGTAAGTAAGTTTTTTTAAGTAAGTAAGTTTTTATTTAGGAACAAAAACACATTGACATAAATTACAATAGAAACGATGATAGCTACAAAAGTTATAAACTGTGTCGCAGCTATCAACGCCCGTCTAAACATATGAAACACATTGTTGACCAGACACATGACATGGGCTTTTTTTTTTTTTTTTATGCATGGGAAATCATCAAATGACTTCTCCCGCTCTGGGCGGAGCGGGAGGGCGTGTCAGACTTTTACTGACTAAAACCCACCCGTGTTCCATCAGTTGCCCATGTGCCAGGGTCACGGTATCTCTTTCGAACAATCACGCGACCCCGGCAGGCATCGGTCCTAGTAGACCCCTACACTGCTGCTGACATCTCTTTGAGGCACGCGTGGAACACTGCGCGCCGTCGACCCGAGCTTGGTCCTTACCGGGCGGCGAGCTACCCATTGCTCGCCACCCGCAAGCTCGCGCCTACGGTGGCCGGGAGTCCGCTATCAACTCCCGACGCCCGGGGCGTCTCCTCCTGCGGCGGCTAGGGACGTGAGGGCGCAGAGACTGCCACTCCCTCACGCGCCCCGCCTCCTCCTTCGCGAGCTTTACTGCTTCGCAGAAGGAGGTGACGGCTTCCCATTCCCTCTCGCTCCGTACCATGGCTCGTACCAGGGCTGGACGCGAGAGGTCGCCGCCGCCGATCGCTCCCACGAGGACACGGCGGTGCTCCGCCCAGGCAGGGCACACCTCCACCGTATGCTCCACCGTGTCCTCCAGACGATCCTCGCAATGGTAACACCCGGACGTATCCTCCCGCTTTATCCTGAACAGGAACCCACCGAAGCACCCATGCCCGGTGAGAACCTGCGTCAGGCGGAAGGTGAGGACGCCGTGACGCCTCTCTATCCACTCCTCAAAGAGGGGACTTACCGCCGCAATTGTGGCGTGCACTGGCAGCACTGGGTTGCGACAATCGTACCCGCTATGTCGCCATGAGATCACACCGGAGCTCTGTCCGCCGTGCCGCGATTTGTCGCGGCAGCGGAGTTTCGCCCCGGCGTTTCGCCTCCTCGCGCCACTCCCACATGTGCGCGAGGACCTTTGCCTCCAGATCCCATGGCGGCACTCCGGCAAGGAGGCTCGCCGCCTCGCACGAGACCGTGCGGTATCCCCGGATTAACCGGATGGCCATGACCCTCTGGGCCGCAAACAACCGGCGCGCTGGGCGCAGCCTCAGTGAGGGCGCCCACACCGGTGCCCCGTAGAGGGCCATGGACCGCACGATCCCCGTGTAGAGCCTCCGGACATGACATGGGCTACAGCTTGCCTCAGAATTTAAATTTAAGCTTATAAAGAACATGAAAAATTAAAAAAAAAAAAAAAAAATTATTAAATTAAAAAAAAAAAAAGAAGAAAATTACAAAAGAAAAACTAAATGTGTATATTTTGAGTAGTGGTGTAATGTGAAGTGGAAGTGTGAATGAGGGTATGTGTGAGTGTAGGTGTGTGTGAGTAAGTGTGTGTGAGTGAGACCATATGTAAGGGAGCATGATCTAGGTAAGTTTCAAGTTTTCACAATTTCTTCAGTTTCATCATATGAGAGAGATTTCAACCAGTTGGTCAATTTAACTCTTAATATCGTACGAGATAACCGGTAAATTTCGATGCTTTTGTTAACTTTATTATAAATCTTTGGGCTAATGAACCTAAAATGTCTTCTCGCCACTGCTGCTCTACAAGGAATTATTATGCAGACTCTATCAGAGAGGCGTTTCGCTGTACTAGTTTGGGTCAAAGGGCACGAGCTTGTGTTTTTTAGGGTTCCTTTGCCAAATGGCAAAAAACGGAACCCTTATAGATTCGTCATGTCTGTCTGTCTGTCTGTCTGTCTGTCTGTCTGTCTGTCTGTCTGTCTGTCTGTCCGTCCGTATGTCACAGCCATTTTATTCCGAAACTATAAGAGCTATGCTGTTGAAACTTGGTAAGTAGGTGTATTCTGTGAACCGCATTAAGATTTTCACACTAAAATAGAAAAAAAACAATAAATTTTGGGGTTCCCCATACATAGAACTGAAACTCAAAAATGTTTTTTTTTCATCAAACCCATACGTGTGGGGTATCTATGAATAGGTCTTCAAAAATGGTAATGAGGTTTCTATTATCATTTTTTTCTAAACTGAATAGTTTGCGCGAGAGACACTTCCAAAGTGGTAAAATGTGTGTCCCCCCGCCCCGTAACTTCTAAAATAAGAGAATGACAAAACTAAAAAAAATATATGATGTACATTACCATGTAAACTACCAACGAAAATTGGTTTGAACGAGATCGAGTGAGTAGTTTTTTTTTAAAACGTCATAAATCGTAAACCGCAATTTACCTTACATTCAATCAACTGAAATATAAAAATTAAAAAAAAAATATATTTTTAAACCGAAAATACCTACAGGTTTGTACGGAACCCTCGGTGCGCGAGTCCGACTCGCACTTGGCCGGTTTTGAGTACAGTCTGTAGTATGAAGAGCTGCCTCGCCGTGAGAACGTTGCATAGAGAGTAAAGATCGAGTGTCGGATAGCGGATTGGTTTCTTGGAAAGGACCTTCAGCACGGCCCGCTGCGCCCTTTCTAGTCGCAGCATGGTTGTTTTATGAGCACCGCCCCACGTGGTCACGCAATACCCAAGGACTGATTGAGCGAGAGCAAGGTATACAGTTATCAGGCATTTGAAGTCAGCAACCGCCCTAAGGTTTATAAAAATGTAAATCAATCTTCGCACTCGTATCACCGAGGAGTTGATCTGCTTTTTCCAATTTAAATGTTGGTCAATGATTACACCGAGATAGCGTATGTTGTAGCGTATAAGGCCCAGGTACTATGGAACGAGCATATAACGCAAGGAAAAGAGAACATCTGGATGCTTTCTAAATAACTATATTGTTGCAAAACATAATTAGCCTCTAACGATCCGTGCCCAGTGTGCGTTGATATTTTTTTTTTAATTGGTTCTAGGAAATGCCAGATTTCTCATGTTCTTTTTTGCTACCGTTTGTGGAGATGAAATAATTAACACAAAGTAGAGCGCATGTGTGGATTCGAGCCTATGACCTACAGCTCAGAATATGTCATTACCACTTTTTAACCACCACTGTTCTTAGTTTTGATGTATATCAGACAATATTATTTATTTACCTAAACGAGGCAAAAGGAGTGTGTAGAGATCGTTGTAGGTGGTGTTCCGTGGTTTCTGCCTACCCCCATGGGAAAAAGGCGTGAGTGTATGTATTATTTATTTTCCTCTCTTAATTTACGTAGATACGTAATCCATCCTCCATTATGCAACATAATTTTCAGTCACGTTAACAGCTTATTCTACCAAGCTTTTCCTAGTTACTCTCTGAAAGTCAAATACTTTCTCTACAGTACCCGCTAAATCTCTTCGTCAGCAAAAGGTGCTTCTCCGAACATTATCAGGAAAAAAGGCGGATGATACGGAAACAGGTTTTTAAGCAACTCCGAACTGTCGGTTTAAGCTCTTAATGATCCAATTTGCAAAGCATTTCGCTGGCAAATACCGCCTTAAGTAGGGCCATGAAATCAGCGAGTTTACGAGCGGAGCCTGTCTTGAATTTAAGTGGGTTTTTTCGTCAAATATCTTAGTTTACGATGTTTGTGACGGTTCACTGCGTTTAAGATCTGGTCGTGTTATTGACTTGATCATTTTAAGTTCACGTGGAATAGTAAAGACTTGTTATTGTTCTAGAAATGAGAGGAATAAAATCTATGAAAAATGCTTAAAATTTACATGAAATAATATCCAACGAGCAACAAAATAACTTCAGTCAATAAACTTTGATTAAATTATAAGACTTTGTAACTTAACAAACAACAATTAATGTCACCAAAAACAATTGGATTGTTACCTCAGCTTAACTAAATTAAAGCGATGCTAAACTTAAAGAGTTCATTTGGTATTCTATCTGGCTTTTCTCAACAGTTTAGTTCGATAAACTTTCTTTTGAAGGAACTACAATAACTTATAAATTATTTTATTTGTCTAAAATACAGTATCTTCAATAGAGTTTGTTTATCCGATGTATATTTTTGTGTTTATTTTTATTTAACAGTTTATCTATGCACATACCTGGTGCACAAACAGACCAGACAATACCCACAACGGGTGACCTATTCGGCGTATTTTAGTAGAGATAAAATCAACTTATTTTGTACAATAAAATATTAAATTCATTGATAGACAAGGTAGAGCCTAAACCGCTGGGCTTAGAAGCAAGAGTTCTATATATAAGGTGTATCTATTCATACACGAAATATTTTAAGAGGTACACCTGTTCGTGGTAAAGAAGCTATAGAAGCAAAAATATTTTTTTTATCTAAGCGTTTTTGAATTTTCGTAATTATTATAATTTTAAAACTGCTTGAGACGTTTTGCATAAAACCTTTACTCCAAATTCTATGAATGGCCCGCTTGACGCTGCGAGGGCGACGACCGGACGGCACGAGCATGGCTGCGGTGTCTCGGGCTGTAAAAAATAATAAGGAGCCAGTATTTCTTATGTGCGTCAAATAATTATAATTTATAAATATTAAAATTTGAAAAAAAAACATTTGGAAATTTTTTTTTCGTTGCTATGGCTTCTTTACCACCGACAGGTGTACCTCTTAAAATATTTCGTGTATGAATAGATACACCTTATATAATAAAAGATTTTTGAGAATTCATCGTATCTAACCAAATTCGCACGGACGTAAAATATCGCAGTGGGATTTTATCGCGCAATGGATTTTCAACTCTCGGTGTTGAACCGAGAATTTAGAATCCAACAGAGTGTATATGCATGTCGAATAAACACATTGTTCGATTCTTAACTCTCAGCGGTAAGCAGTGCGCTGAAGATCTATTGGGCGAATAAAAATCACGCCGCGAAAATTTTACTCCGGTGCGAACGTGGAATAAAGAGTTTAAATGTGGAATGTCAGTTTTTATGCAAGTTCATAATTTTTACCTATGGTTAATTCCATTGGCTTATTTTTAAACAAATGAGGGACTAAGGAGAAGAACCGGCTAAGTCACAGTGTTTTCAAATTGATTTTTTATTGTCTATGGTCACAATAAACTACATTTCACCATACACGTATCTAAAACAAGGCAATAACACGCTGGGTCACTTAGAAAATTGGGCTGCATTTTGGATTTAATAGGGAATAACTAGCTCTAAGCCACTTCTTCCTTGCCAAAGCGTATGTGAAACGGGTAATTTTTATTTAGATGACGATCCCAATATCTATAACATACCATATTTCCTTTTAAATTCAATTATTTATGTATGAGAAGTATTTTTAAGTTAGCTATAAAATTATATCAAAACTTTAATTGTCAATACTGACTTTGGTGAATGTGACGAACCCAGTTCTTTCCATTAGCCCTTCAAATTAATGTATTCAAGTTTTTCGTCCCAAATAAACGTATTTTTCAAATTTCGAATGCGGCAGTAGTTTTTCTTTTTTACAACAGCTTGTTTTCATGGCCCACGTCGAAGGATTACAGGGACGTCGTCGACTCGTTCACGGCAAATTCGTTTATTTCTCCTTTTTTCTCTCGAAACTTAATCCTTGTAATATAGCGGGTGTAAGCAGGCACCTACTTAAACTGCCTTCGTAATGGCAGCCACGTCCGCGTCGCTGGCAAAATTAATTTTAATGAGAAGAACTCGGGAGCCTACAGCGAAAGTGGATTAAGCTACAAAAAGTTTTATTTATTTTGTGTGTTGCCATTAGACTTAATTTAATGATATGGTGTTGCCCTATTTTTAAGGTCTGCAATCAAATTATTTTTTCATGGTTCTTTTAGTGTTTCGCGTTTACTTTTTGAAGAACGTTTATACATATTTTTATGTTGCATTTGAAGCTGTTGGTATATATTTTTCGAATATAAAATGTGAAGTAATGGGCGCAGTAAAAGGGTATTAATTAGGGGAAACGTAAACCTTTTAATGGGGTGAAGAGGAAATATTATAAGGGTACTTTCAGGGGTAAATGAACCACTGCCTCCTGAGTGTAAGTTGTTTTATTTTTGCCTTTATTTTATTTATTTAATTAAAGGTATCTTCACAGCTTTTAAGAGCCTGCCTATGTAGAGTTAAAATTACTGTGTAGTTACTTTTACCGTATTCCTTGAACATAGGTTTTTAATTACCTATTTATTTATTTGATGTACACGTCTTAAGAAACTAATTACAGAAACGAATACTAACACATAACTAATAACAAAAATTAAATACTATTGTTTTCACTAAATTGTAGGCACGTAACTATTCTACAGATATTTTTTTATTGCGAAGTTTGTAAATCATTTTGATAACTATTTTCAATGAATAATCAGCTAATATTGATCCATCCCACAACTGAGACACAGGCCTCTTGCTTGTGAGAAGGAATCCACCAGATGGGCCCTACGTGGGTCGACGGCGCGCAGTGTTCCACGCGCGCCTCAAAGAGATGTCAGCAGCAGCGTAGGGGTCTAATAGGACCGATGCCTGCCGGGGTCGCGTGATTGTTCGAAAGAGATACCGTGACCCTGGCACATGGGCAACTGATGGAACACGGGTGGGTTTTAGTCAGTAAAAGTCTGACACGCCTTCCCGCTCCGCCCAGAGCGGGAGAAGTCATTTGATGATTTCCCATCCTGAAAAAAAAAAAAAAAAAAAAAAAAAGGCCCTACGTGACATCTACCTACCGTAGATATCACCAACCAGCGCTGGGGCTCTGTCTCGCATAGGGTCACAGCATTATGCTGAGTGATGGCCGTTTTGCGTGGATATGACGCATATTTTCCCACATCTTATTTTTTTATTTCTGTATGTTTCTAGTCTTACTGTGCGTCATGTTTACCGCAAATAAACGTATTTTCTTTCTTTCTTTCTTCGAAGTCTTCTAGGACATGCCGGTTTCCTCACGATGTTTTCCCTCACCGTTTTGAGAACAGTGGCGATGAAATAATTTTTACTAAGTAAAGCGCCGGTCTCGATTCGAATTTACGACCAACAACTTGTAAGTCGCAGCCGTTACTTCTCGGCCACCACTGCTCTTGTAGCATTTCCATCATCATCATCCCACTGCTGGACATAAGCCTCCCCCAAAGGGGGTTTGCAATCAAATTACCGTAAAGTAAGTACCGTGTGGTGCCGGACGTAAAGAATAGCATCACCCCATTTCTTCCCGTGGGTGTCGTAAGAGGCGATGAGGGACTTACTGGAGAATGGGCAGCAGCGTTCTCTATGCGTTTTGCCACCATACTGCGATCGCCAATCCGCCTGCCAAGCGTGGCGATTATGGCAAAGCCCCCCAGGCTGGGGGAGGTCTATGTCCAGCAGTAGACGTATTACGGCTGAAATGATGAAAGGGGGTTTGCCATAATCACCACGCTTGGCAAGCGGGTTGGCGATCGCAATATGGTGGTCAGATGCATAAAGAACGCTTCTGCCAATTCTCTAGTAAGTCCCGTAGTCGCCTTTTACGACACCCAAAGGAAGAAATGGAATGTTGCTATGCACACGGAGCACGTCCAACAATACACGGAACATTTGTCATGATTATAACTAAAAAGCAAATGATAAAAATCTTGTTCCATACAATAATCAGATTTCTATTCCGAATGGTGAAACGTGTGACTGCTTTTTCAGTATATTTTCGTGTTGGAAAACGAGTGTCTAACATAGATAGACAGACTACTACATTTTAACTGTTTCTTCATACGTTCCGTATGGTGCGCGAACTTAAAGAATAGCAGTATCCCATTTCTTCGTGGGTACCGTAAAAGGCGAGTTAATGGATTTATTAGAGAACTAGCTTCTGCCCGCGACTTCGTCCGCGTTAAATTTCTCCTCTTGGTTGTAGCGTGATTTTATATAGCCTATAGCTTTTCTCAATAAATAGGCTACCCAACACAAAAATAATTTTTCAATTCGGACCAGTGGTTCCTGAGATTAGCGCGTTCAATCAAACAAACAAACAAACTCTTCAGCTTTATAATATTACTAGCTTCTGCCCGCGACTTCGTCCGCGTCAAATTTTTGCTCCCCTGACCCTTCCCGTCGCATCGGTTTGCCTGCTAGTTTTCGTCCACTTTTCGTTGCTGCTCGCTCCTTTTGAGTTATAGCGAGTCAACCTTAAAAGATAGACATATGCTCTTGCGGACTTTTTTTTAGAACTTTTTAAAAGGAACAATTCCGTCATACATGATTTTTGCGTTACTTTAACCGTTTACGCAGCGCACGCAACGGAAACTCTCAAAAGGAATAAATTTTCCCCGTTTTTGCATCATTTTTCATTACTGCTCCGCTCCTCTTAGTTGTAGCGTGATGTTATATAGCCTATAGCCTCCCTCAATAAATAGGCTACCCAACACAAAAAGAATTTTTCAATTCGGACCAGTAGTTCCTGAGAATAGCGCGTTCAATCAAACAAACAAACAAACAAACAATCAAACTCTTCAGCTTTATAATATTAGTATAGAATATATCCTCCTGAGACCCCGCGTGATTTTTTTAGAACAAAATCACTATGTCGGATAGGCCCAGGCTTTATTTATTTTTTACTGAACTATGTTCCCGCGTACTAGTATTAGGACAAATTATTAGAACTAAGATAATAGTTTCAAACACACCCTTAAAACATACAGACAAAATACCCAACAGTAAAGAAAATATCGTATTTTTTGTCTATGGGTCTATGTGGTATAGTCTAGTTTGTGATACTATTAGTACTTTGGGTCACTCTTCAGTCGGCCCGAAAAATATCTGGGTCTCAGGAGGAGAAAGTATAGATATAGAAGTATAGATGGGCAGCAGTGCATTTACCACAATACTGCGATCGCCAACCCTTCTGCCAAGCACGGCGATTATAGCAAACCAGGGGGGGCTTGCCGTAACCGTTTTGAAGGAGCCATTATGTCCAGCAGTGGACGTGTATGAAATGATGATGGTACCTATTTATTCTAAAAGATCTAGGTTTCCTCCAAGCCTAACCTGTAGATTATATTATTCCTGTTTCTTCAAGAATTATACTTCCTCTTTTAAAGTCTAATGAAATAAAAAAGCAGCCAAGTGCGAGTCGGACCTCGGACACGGAGTGTTTCGTACCACCGTAGAATATTTAACGCGTCTTCTAAAAAAAAACCGATTGTATTTTTTTATCGCAACGCAGATCGTATGCCAAGAAAAACTCGCTGATTGTATGGAGGACAACCATTAATTTTTAACTTTTTTTTATTATAGCAGCTACAGTACACAATCTGTGAAAATTTCAAGTGTCTACTTATTGCGTTTTAAAAGATACAGCCTAATAATAGACGGACGGACGAACAGCGGAGCCTCAGTAATAGGGTCCCGTCGGCAACCTTTCGGTACGGAATAAAAAAAAAAAAAGGGAACATTCTCATTACAAAGACAGTAAAAAATAAAAATAAACGTTACGGGTTTGAGTAAAATGCCTTTGCAGATGTAATAATTCAAAATGGGCCGAGAAAAAAACCGTCGGACGGACGCTTTGAAGTGGCCGACCACGGGCTATTGTTTGTGGGTGTGAGTAACAAATGAATTTGTTGAAAAAAAAACAGTTTTCTTTTTCACTATAATGGTTTTTCTGTTATTTTAAGCATTGCTCTTTGCAAACGTTACTTACGTAATTCTTTAAAAAAATACCTTCTTTCGTTTATTTTGTTTGACGTAAATGAGAATGAATCGGAATAATCATTCAACATAGCTAGACAGCGAAATATTGCAAAGTAGAACGTAGGACGGTTTCAAACGTTTCAAACTAGGATCACTTGATGGTATGTACCTTTTATTAATCTTTATGTCGACCCGATTTGTAATCCAAAAGGTCTTAATACATCATAACATAATTATGATTAAATTTTCATATAACATGTCTTAACATCGCCTTTAATCCCCAAAGGGTTAGGCAGAGGTATACTTATAGTACACCCATATTTTGCGAGTTATGTTTAGTCTCATGGAATAGGGCCTAGGGCTGACTCTGTTGCCATCAACCGGACACAAATCTAGACTCCGGGCTGCTACTGAGTAATTCCTGATGTAAAAAACAGCAACACTTAATATATTTTCATAAATAGTTTTAATTAAAATATTAAAATAGAAAACGTTGACAACTAAAACTAGCCGTTTAAAAACAAAAAATCACATGCATTCCCTGTCTATAACAGATACAATATTTAAATAACACGTCTATTTTATATCCGTTCAAAAATGGAACGCAAAAAAATCGCCATTTTGTCATCCCACACAAGTTGTGAATGCCAACCCCGGGCAAATGGGTTAATTAAAAAATAAAATTCGCTAGGCTCAACCAGACTCAACTTTTCTGCTTTTGTACTGGCACCCTAATTAATGTTTACTTATTTTATATTTCCTTTTATTTTTCCCCTTTGGAATGGCGTAGCGAGCTTTGCTATTAGTCATGCCTGCATGGCTAGCATAATGTTGCCAGGTTTGAATATTTTAACGGAATTACTATTTTTTAGAAGAGTCGTTGTGTCAGCGAACGGTATTCCCGTTACTGAATTTTGGGCCAAACAGAAAAAAAAACGTGAAACTTAAGCCATGAATTTAGCAGCGTAGGCCTTTTTCCTCGGTTATCAAAAATAAATCTGTTGTATCATTATAAAAGCATAATATCTCTATGCGGTCAAAATGTATGAAACAGCAATATTTTTTAATTTTATCAACTGCAACGAAAATTTTCAATGCAGATGGTTCAAAATCATGTATATGTACCTCCTGAATTTATGGTACTGTTTCCTCGTCAATGTCCCTGCCATCCCGTATTTTTGTTAAATTTATGTCATGAACAGTCACAGAGATAAACTTATACGTCATAATACGTGAGATGGCTTTCCAGAGTTAGCTCTGCCCAGTAAGAAAGCGTAGCCTATGTTTAATATCCTGCATACCTATATTTATTTCTAATTCGTTGCCTTTGATATTTATGTACTAGCTTCTGCCCCCGAATTCGTCCGCGTCAAATTTCCGCTCCCCTTCCCGTCGCATCGAATTTCCTGCCAGTTTTCGTCAATTTTTCGTTTTCTACTCTGCTCCTTTTGACCGTAGCGTGATGTTATATAGCTTATAGCCTTTCTCAATAAATGGGCTACTCAACACAAAAAGAATTTTTTGATTCCAACCAGTAGTTCCTGAGATTAGCGCGTTCAATCAAACAAATAAATTCTTGAGCTTTATAATATTAGTATAGAAGATTAATATGATCACAGCTGTTTTATCCAAACCCTCAGTAAGCAGACCGACACTCGCAAATCTACACAATTTACATCGACTAGTTGCTATAAAAGCAAGTACATACTCATGTATCGCAACAATACTTACCCCATCTTGTCTACATCTTAGACCAGCAACCCTTACTATACAACTCCACACATTAAATAAATTATTTATACGTCCAACGGGGAGCACCCGAAATAAGCTTTAAAATTAAGGGTCCCGGCGCTCCCACTTTATGTACATACCCTTAGAACAGCCTTCTTGGCGACCATTTAGTGTAAGAATTTTGTCTTTTATAGCCAAACAGTTTCGTCGTAATTTTTCGCCTGACAGATCACTCGCTGTGTTATATTCCCGGCGGGAGCATGGTACTTTAAACCCTTGCTAGACGGTGGGGTTGAAAAGTAATAGAGATGTTGCTGACTATTCGTGTGAAATATTTGATAACGCAATGTATGGATAGTCTTGATTTTTCAGTGGCGATATTCAAATGAAGTGGCCGATTCTACTAGACACAAGCGCTACGTTCGCGACGGACTAATTTCACTTAGAACAAATTTCCTAGAGCTACGTACCATTTGTGTGTGAAGCAAAAAACCACTTAAGCTATGGTAATCCCTAGCTTAAGCGGTATCTAGATAATTTCGACGAGATGCTAAATGTTCGTTGTTTGGAACACAATCAATGAAATAAATCTTTGCTTTTATGAATAAATATCCGTAAATAATTTGTTAGTGTCCACGTGGACTAATATAGTGTACCGGAGCTTCATCATAACAGACTGCATAATGGTCGGGCGTAGCGGTCGAGCGTAGCGGTCGTGCATAGTGGTCGTGCGTAGCGTTCGTGCGTACCAATCGGGCGTAGAGGTAGAGCGTAGCAGTCGAGCGTAGCGGTCGGGCGTTGCAGTTGGGTGAAGCAGTCGGCCGTTGCAGTTGGACATTGCAGTTGGGTGAAGCAGTAGGGTGTAACGGTTGGGCGTAGGGCTGAGGCATCGTGAATGGGCGCAGCGATCGGGCGTAGCGGTTGTGCGAAGCGGTCGTGTGTAGCGGTCCAGCGTAGCGGTTGGGCATAGCGGTAGAGCATTCAATTTTATCAGCAAATGAAATCAATCATATTTATCTGGACTCCACAATCACGTTTAATATCTTCAGCATGTGATGTCTTTACGATTTCAGAAAACATAGACTGCGAATTAGCGAGTTCGCCTATAAGTATTTCTTTTATTTTCGTCTTTCTATTCTGCTCCGACCTTTGTTCGAGCCACCACCCCCGCAGCTGATCATGTGGCTTTAAATATGTCCCTAAATAGTAATTATTTAACCCATGCCATGCTGCCATCTACGTGCGATGCCCTGAGCCGAGGTCCGTACTCCACAGGGGGTGCCTTTAGAAAGTAGTCGCTCTAGTTTTAAGTTTTTAAGCCCTGGCTGTAGGCCTCACTTCATTAAAATAGCCTTAGGAAAGTTCAATTAAGCGGCCGACAACCTCACAGGTTGACCTTGAAATGTTATTCCAAAAAAACTTCAACACGAAAATTTCAAATGAAAAATGATAATTTAATAAAACACGCTTCCATAGAAAGCCTAACTAAAAAGTTGAAAATAAAGGAAAAAAAAGCGTGGGGTGCTTTTTAAGTTATTTTTTATTGATATCAGGTTTTTTAGTTTTTTAAAACTATTATTTATTTTCTATTTTTTAGGGTGCTTCGAATTTTGAGACGTATGTCAGCGTAGTTTGTGACGTATGTCAGCGTAGTTTTCGAAGACAGTTTTTTTACTGTCCCGGTAACCCTGGCTAGTATAATAGCACAAATTCATGAAATTATTGCATTGTCATCGGTCTTTGATAGGTGTGCAAAGTTTGAATGAAATCTGGTCGTTTAAAGTGGGTCAAAATCGCGCTATAAGGAGTCGGTTACAAACAAACATACATACAAGTGAAGCTAATATAAAGCGTGTAAAAAATCGCCAAGTTAATTCAAAACATTAACCTCTAAGTCCCTGAGATACCACATTTGGTATCGACACAATGGTTTTTTAATTGTGTCTGTAATTACGGTAATTGACTGGTTAATTTAATACCAACCAGTTACACGGTTATATTACTATGCATAAATATTTTGCCTGATCGTATCAAATTCCCTAAGGCAAGGTCAGCCATAGTCACTTAGTCAGATAGTAAACACCCATTTCCGGGAATTTGTCACACAATGACCTTGTTACCTAAAGACACCCGCCTAAAGGCGCGACACGACATTGCTATATTTGCTATACGATTATGGAACAACAATTTCTATAGAAGTTGTTCTACGAAAACTTCGTGGAAACCTCACGACGCGGCTGTCTGCAGGAGTCTTAAAGTGTTGACAAATTACGATTCCCTTAGGTTCCCCCTTTTGAAAACGGTAAAAAAATTCGGCCTTCTTATTAAAATTCCATACCGTAGATTCCTTTGGGAATATTAAAATATTTCGTACATCCACTTTAGAAGGGAAAGATAAAAATTTGCCAAGTGTCGGTTTACGGACGAAGTTGGGTCCCGTGGTCATTTATTTATTGTATACGTTTAAATAAATTAGAGCCACGGCTCGTCCAGGCTGGGATTATGTTGTAGTCTAGTGGTAGTCGGGGTCACTAACCCTGACTGCTAAGACTGAGGTCGTGGGTTCGATTCTCACCCAGGACAAATGTTTGTGTGATGAGCACAATCATTTTTTCTGTGTCTGGGTGTAATTTATCTATAATATGTATGTATTTAGAAATATATAAGTAAATTTATCAGTTGTCTGGTTTCCACAGTACAAGCTCTGCCTAGTTTGGGATCAGATAACGGTGTGTTGATTGGCCTAAGATTTATTCATTTATTTAATTATTTATTCTAGTCTAACCTGCACCCTAATTACGTAACACACTATTAAGCATAATCTGTATCATTTTATAGCAAATTCATTGCTTCATATGGTTGTAAACTTTGTGTGCTCACCAATCTAAATAACACAATGAATTTTGTTGAACCCTCGGAATGAAAGCTATTTCTACTCTTAATGTGTTAAGCAATTACCCCGCAGATAAAGCTGACTACAATTATTTTACATGGAGCGACTAGCCATCTGACTTCCTCACCCCAGATAACACGATACCCCTTGGTTAAGACTGGTTGAGAGACATTTGGGCTTCCCGTAACGAACGCCAAAGATCTACAATAACAGACGGACCAACGGCTTAACTTGCTTGCCGAATCACGGAGATGTCTCGATGTGTATTGAATGGTCACCCATCCACGAACTGACCGCGGCAAGCGTAGCTTAGCCTTCGATCGACCTGTGCAGCTGTTATTATTTTGCTATATTTATTTCTGCCATCAAGCATTGTCTTACAGTTTCAAGCGGTATGCACCCAATTAACTACAGGTATTTAGGGTAGAGGTATACATTCACTAGGTACTTCAAATGGACCGTCGACAAAACAAGGCTTTATAGACACTTAAATAAAAATCGATAGGCGACTCGCACAAAGTTAATTTATTTGTTGTATATGTATTAGGCTATTGGCATGTTTTGAATTTTATGCAATAACTTCTGCCCGCGACTTCGTCCGCGTCAAATTTTTGCTCCCGTGACCCTTCCCGTCGCAACGAATTGCCAGCCAGTTTTTGTCCATTTTTCGTTGCTGCTCCACTCCTTTTGATTGTAGCGTAATATTATATAGCTTATAGCCTTTCTCAATAAATAAGCTACCTAACACAAAAATATTTTTTCAATTCGGACCTGATTAGTTCCTGAGATTAGCGCGTTCAATCAAACAAACAAACTCTTCAGCTTTATAATATTAGTACAGATTCAATTCCGTTTTATTTATTTATTTCAGAGAAATCTCCATAAAAGTACAAAAAAATCATGGAATCATAAAAAAGTTATTGTGTTAGTAACAAAAATTGGAGGTAAAATTATTGAATAATAAAGTTATGAAACACCGTACTGCAAGTACAGATGCCAGCACATCAAGGTACCCGAAACTGTCAATTTTTCCCAATCAATCTTAAACCTAATACTGTAGCGTTAAAGTTGAAAACCTATTAAAGAAATTTGATAGATTGTAGTAGCTTCAAGTGCTGGCGTCTGTACATCAAGCAATTAATAAATTCGATAATGTCGATTCACCCGTCGAGGATGAGTTAATTCGTATGAATCGACTTATAAGCTAATTTACAGGGTTCATAAGTCGTGGAACCCGAAAACTTGGGGTCATATGGAAAAATTTCTTTAGATTCATTAAATGCATTCGCGTAATGTGGGTCCCAAATCAGCCGTATCATTTTTGAATTTTTGTTCTAGGTTAATTAAGATTATAACGAAAAGGTCCGATTGTTATCATATTTTAGTAATTATCCTTCGGTTTACCGCTTATCTGGGGTTTCGTGGTATCAGCTGCTGATCTCTGGGAACGGTATGTAATTCATACTTCTCTCTCTTTCTCACTTAGGGTCGGGATTGTGCATATTTTTTGTTTTGGTTTTGGAAATTCGAACGCTCTGCTATAGTAAAATCCAAAATTGTATGGAATACCATGATATAACATCACGCCTTGATTTACCGAAGGTTTTGGCAGAGACGTACTTACAGTACATCTACATTTCGCCACTTATTTTCAAGTCCCATGTACTAGGAGGCGAGCCAAGTGCCATCTGTTGGACAGAATTCCAGACTCCGGGCTGCTATCAATAAATTCCAAATAAAAAAACTCAATAACGCATTTTCCTGCCTTGGAATCAAACCTAGAATCTCCTACTCAGCAGTAGAGTTTGTGACCAAAAGACCAACGAATCAGTCCAATTCCAATCAGCAGTAAATTCAGTCTATTGTCTAAAGCAAGTTCTTCCAAGCACTAAAATTGTCAGCTTAGACACTCAACGCGATAGTAAAATATAAAATAAAATCCTCCCTTTTGATGTATGCTCGGCTACAGGTCAAAGTTCACATTGCCAGTATAAGCTGACTTCTCATCACACGAAAAATGTACACAATGCCAGCTCAGCTTAAATTGGAAATGTATAGCTTGATGTGTAGCCGCGTGTACCTAAATTCATGTATGCGAGCATTTCTTAGTGGAGAGGTTAATACACTGTGACATTTTAGTCGTCTTACAAAGATTGTCCACTCAATGTATAAGATAATGTACTAAGAAAAATAAATAATGCATTAGAATTATAAAACATCCTGTTGATAATGTTTACGTATCATACGGTACAAAACATACCTACCCAACGCACGAGTCGATTAGATCATTCCATCTCCATTTTCCATGAGACAAAATATCAAATTTTAAACTACGTTCTGCGTCATCATAATAATATCTTTGAAGTGTTCTTCAGCGGCGTTGTGCACTTTTTTTGTAATGGGTAAAAAATGTTAAGCTCGCGTCAGGACACGTGACCCTGATCGAAAATTCGTAAGACGGACAGAGAGTAGGAGAGGAAGTATCCCCCTCTTTTTCTACGGCGCGGTGAAAATGTATGCCTGCGCCTGCTGTTTCGTTTAGGCGGCGCTGGACGCTTGCGCGAATGTTCGTGTGTGTTTATGTTACAGCGTGCCACGCGCATCCATGGATGGTGACAGCTGATGGCTCGACCGTCTGTGTAGTAGCTGTCGTCGAAATTATGGATGGAAGTTGATTTTTCTGAGAGATAAACTTTTTAATGTAATATAAATTGACATGTTTGTGTGCGATAGCGCAATAAAGAAATATTGTATTCTACCACATAAATTATAGTACTTTTATACTGATAATTAAAGCAATTCGTGCAAAATTATTCCCTAACCATTCCAAAATATCAAAAATGCACGACGTTAATATTCAAGTTTTCACTTCTGCCGGCACTCACGGAGTGCAACCCGTCGTTTTTTTTATTTTTTAGCTATCCAAATGTGCATTTTTTTTCTTATGGATGTTTAGTAGTCATTGGATACATGAAGTGGGCTGCCGTTGTAAGACGATTAAAATGTCACGGTGTATAAATACTGTGTATTCCTAGATAGTGCTGCTGAAGTAGTGGTGTTCTAGTGGGTGGTGGCCTAGATGTACTAGGCGCATTATGTTGTACTTTATTTCATCACCACTACTCGCAAAACTGTGAAGGAAAACATTGTGAAGAAACACAAATCTCAAAGAATCAAAAATTCGAAGACAAGTGATATCTACCAACTCGCACTGGGCCCGAATGGTGGATTGCACCCCACTCCCTCTCGAAGAGAGTAGGCCTGTGTGCTAGCAGTGGGAACACTATAGTCTGATTATGCTCTTATGCTAAGTAACTGCATACTCTTATCATTAAACTTTTTCTGTCCGCGACTTCGTCCGCGTCAAATTTTTGCTCCCCTGACTCTTCCCGTCGCATCGAATTGTCTGCCAGATTTCGTCCATTTTGCGTTGCTGCTCCGCTCCTTTTGATTGTAGCGTGATTTTATATAGTTTATAGCCTTCCTTGATAAATAGCCTACCCAATACTAAAATAATTTATCAATTCGGACCGGTAGTTTCTCAGACTACCGCGTTCAAACAAACAAACTCTTCAGCTTTATAATATTAGTATAGATTTATAATATTAGTGTATATATAGGCAATGAAAACATTTTAACACGTTAATTGCCATGTCGGACTATGTGTCCGACACTTTTTGTTCCATTCAGGCCTTGTCGGACTATATGACCGACAACACATATTACAAAATCTGAACATGTCATTGCCGCCTGGCGGCCATGCTTTTTCTGATTTTCACCAGTGCAGTTAACGTGTTGAAAATAAAATAAGTACTTTAATTTTGAATAATTAGCTAAGATCTTAAGACAACGCCATGAATGAAAAGTTATGCCAAATCTAAGGGCTTATAACTCCATTAATTAATTCTAAACGTGACAAACTTAGCACATTCATACTTCATCTACATTCGAATGCTAGTTTCTCATGCCTTTGAAGATTCATACTCTAAACGTGATCAATCGGGTCGTGAATAAATTCGAATTTATCAAAACGTACGCTTGGCTATAGAAAGCGAACTACGCGAAAGGCCCCATTTAGTTAAGAGGTCGAGGATTAAGTTTTCTAAAAGAAACATTTTGTACTTAAAGCTTTGGCCTTAGTGTGCACCGTATACATTGATTGCCCGCGACTTCATCCGCGTCAAATTACTGCTCCCGTGACCCCTTCCCGTTGCATCGAATTGCCTGCCAGTTTTCGTCCATTTTTCATTGCTGCTCCGCTCCTTTTGATTGTAGCGTGATGTTATATAGCTTGTAGCTTTTCTCAACAAATAGGCTACCCAACACAAAAATAATTTTTCAATTCGGACTAGTAGTTCTTGAGATTAGCGCGTTCAACCAAACAAATTCTTCAGCTTTCTAATATTAGTATAGATACAGCGTAGTGGATTACGGCTCACTCACTCTCGCCGAAAGGAAGCTTGTATAACAGCAGTGGGAACATTATATACATACATAAACTCACGCCTTTTTCCCATGTTGGTAGGCAGAAACTACAGAAAGCCACCTGCTACGATCATTACATACTTCTTTTGTCATGTTTAAGTTCATACATCTGGTCACACACACACGCCGGTTACCAGTACTACGCACGTAACCCTTCTGAACCAATAGGGTCACTATATGTTTTCCTAGGGCGCCTCCTTCCGACATGACCAGTCACATCTGCCTTGTAAATATCTCTTATTAGCCACCCTTCATAACATTACATAACAGAACATCAGGCCTTGTTTTCTCGAAGGGTTGGGCAGAGTTGTACCTATACATAGTACAACCACATTTCACCTGTTCATCATAACATTATTGACTGATTATATCATTCTATGCATGTTTATGCTACATAGTGCTTATTTAGAACATACCTATAGATAAATCATCACTTTTATTCATGAAATTCATAGAATATTCATCAATTCTATCTCAATAATTCGATTGATACCCTATCTCAGACCTCACTTACCTGCTTCAAAACAATGTTCTAAGCACCAAACATAGCATCGGTGGACCGAATAATCCCGGGATTTCACAACTAGTTGAAAACTTTCAGTCAAAATGCTCTTAAAGAGCTTGACCCACATAAAGTTCCTAGGAAATATTACAAAGTAGGTACTATCCCGAGATCAACGTTCAAATCTTCGAATTCCCGGAAATAAGTACCGGATCACGGGATTGCCGTGCCGACGGATTTTATCGTTCTTTTCCACAATTAGGAAAGGGCTTATCCGACTTTACATAAAAGTGAGCGCTGTTTTAATTGTCATGGTTAGGTAAACAGTGAATCAAGATGATAGGGTTCTTAGAAAATAAGCCACTGTTGTTTGGGAACCTTCCGGCCAACAACGAATTGTTTGTTCCATAAAATATTAAAACGGCGAAAAAAATCTGCTTACCCTGCTATAATACCGTCAAAGGTATAATAATCTCTTCAAATAGAAACATTTTCGGGTTGACGCAGAAATACGTAGTAAATGATGCAGGATCATTCATTCGCTCAGTAATATCTCTCTCATTTCGTAAAATAGTCCATTAGCAGTCTGAAAAATTATTACATTAATAGCCTTTAAATCCCTCACCACAATAATGTGCATTAATGTATTGAAGCAAATAAAGGCTACTCGAAATTAAATATACAAAGGAGCATAACCAAAAATTCTGCAAATAAACATGAACCTCCTCTTCAAAATCGGTTAAAAATCAGTTGCCTCACTGTCGCCAGGCCAACTGTTTACTCCAACGTCTAAAACCAGATCTCAGCCACATCGTAAACCCACATTGGCATATAAAAGGACAGTAAAACTTTAACAATGTTCTCGTTAACTGCTCATTTTAACTGTCTATTAGTTCTAACTATTCTTCTTGATTAGATACTTGACTTGCTTTTATGGGGATTGTTAAAAGAGGATTTCGCTAAAGTGTTTCAGGATAGCTGTTAAGGGAATGGCGATGGTTATCTGAGTATATGGAAGAATTTAATTGTATGTAGATATATTCTTATATGCATGGTTAAGTAGTAGGTATTTTTGGACACGGATTAAGTTTTTTTTGCGATTTATTGTATTATACTATAGAAGATTTAAGTAAATGCTCATATACATGAGCGGAACGTTACCAACTGCAAAGAGAACTGCAACAGTCGACAGTCGTTGGCGGCAGCCGTAGACACGTCGACGGCATTAGGTGATGACTCACCACTCGTTTATAGTACTTTCTACTCGAGTACGCTCTCAATTACACGAGTGGCATGTTGACAACAGAAGAAGCAACTGCAGTCGTAGGCGGCAACCGTAGACATGTCGATGGCAGGGGACGATTAGTCGCTAGTTTATAGAAGTAAGTTCTCAAATACACGAGCAGCACGTTCACAACGGTAAAGGCAAATGGAGCCCTCGCGCTCGTCGGTAACAGACTTCTCAAAAACATCGTCTTTCTGTATTACCTTACAAGAACATTTCCCAAAAAAGCTTTAACAAAACGAATCCAATTGGCCCCCTAACAAATCAAATTAAACCTAATCTACCACAAGAAACTTTTTCGATTCAAAAAGAGACATAACATGACCTCATTATAGCAGCCATCAGACGGAAAAGCGGGCAGACTACGAAAAAAAAGATAAAACAATTCTAACGTCCGAAAAGCGACCAAATTCCAAATATGACGTTTTTGTAATCTAACTTTTCGCGTGATCAATCACCTTGTGAAAAGTTGTGCCGCTAAGCTGTCCGGATTATTAAAAATACCTCGGACAGGGCTCGCATTACGTCACGAGGCACGAGGAAGGACGATCCACTAACGCGTTAAATTTTTGTATGTCTTTCTTTGCATACAAAAATTCAACGCGTTTGCGAACCGTTTTCATTTCGCTAAACAATTTATCTTCCCTGAATTTTCAAAAAAAATTTTTGTAAGCAAATGTACGAACTAAAAATATTAGCCATTGGATTTTCCACCTGAAATTTTTCGTACTCCGTTTCAAAGATATTCGTGAAGGCGCAATTGTTAGTCTGTAGACTTGGAATGACACCCATAAAGTGTGCACACCATTCCATGCTGATTTCTACTGCGGGGTATGAGGTCCTGGATTCGATTCCCAAGTCAAAGTGTTTTTAGGTTTTTCGATCTGGAAATCGTCAATACTAGCCCGGAGTCTGGATTTGTTCTGTTGAAGACAATAGGCTCGCCCCCTATTACATGGTACTTAAACATAACTGGCATTTCGGTGTACAGTTACGACCGCTAATATGTATGCACTTAGCAGCTTTTAAAAGTGATTTTCTCCTTTTTACACATTTTATGTTATTACGATCATAGTATTTTGGAACCCACACTTTTATGAAATGGGCCTTGTCTCAAAGTTGCAACCGTTACTTAAAGAGACAATCGGTTTTGAATGTTGGCTATGTGCATACATTAAATGCTTATTTTTGTGGGTTGGAAAGCATCAAATGACGTTTCCCGCTTTGGGTGGAGTGGAAGGGCGTGTCAGACTTTTACTGACTAAAACCCACCCGTGTTCCTTCAGTTGCCTATATGCCAGGGCCATGGTAACTCTTTCGATCTTGCGACCCTGGCAGATACATTTAATACTCGTGACTGCACTATTGAGGCGTACACCGCTGCTTAACGTTTTGGGGATTACAGCCGTGATGTTATGTTAAATTACCCGTCTATACAAATCACAACTGTCATCCTTTGACAGTTGTATGTAATGGCTTTATCACGACAAATTGACGTAAGCTGTCAATTTGTTTCCCTAACTGTATCGATGTTTGTAAGTTGTTTTTCGTTAAATTAGACCTCCCCCAATTTGCGAGGCTTTGCCATGGTTGGCAGGCGCGTTGGCGATACCAGTATAGTTTTAAATGCATAGAAAACGCTGCTGCCCGTTCTCTAGTAAGTCCCTTAGTCGCCTCTTACGACACCCACGGGGAGAAATGGGATGGTGCTATTCTTTAAGTCCGGCACTACACGAAACACGTCAACAATCACTGTCAAATACGTGTCAAAAATGTGGATAAATTTAAGAATTTATGACAGATGGAGAATCAGATGGGAATGTCAACTTTGTTAAAAACACGGGAATTGTCCTTCAGACTAGTGAAAGGTATACGTAACAGTTAATTACTGGGCTCTAGGTTCTATTTCAGAAGTTAGCAATATTAGAATCTTACGACAGAATACTGTTAGCAAAAGTGGGTTGATAATTACCAAAGTTTTCATTTAGAAACCAACTATTTACAATGTCAAGTTGACTATCTATTTTAAGCCTTTTGGGCACTTGGACTAAGATTTAAAACTTGGTGCCGTAGTAACTTTTGTTCAGATCAAAATACCTTTTCAACGACGTTTTACATGTAATTAGAGAGTGGGACCAAAATTTGCATCATCCTTTGTCAAAATTTATATTGCCCGTATATTTAAATCACAACTGTCATTCCATGAAAATTGTTTGAAATGACTATAGGTTGGGATTTTTTATTGTAATACTTTTAGCCATACCTGAGTTGTTAATTGCCAAAGTTTACAATCAGAATCCCTTTATTTACTATATATTTTAATTCTGACTATATTGTAAAGTGTTCGGATATTACTGCTCATAAGCTACTCTACTTGACAAACAAAACCACAAAACATTTTATTGATATTAAAAGCATTGTCAAAACTGTTTATTGCTAGCTAACTTTGTAAGGGACTTCGTCTGCGTTAATTTTAGAATTCCCCACAAACTTTAACTTTGATTTTACAACTTTTAGGGGTGATTAAAAAGGAATGGGTATAGGTAGATCCTTTAAAAATAATTCCCTTCTGAATAGCTTGAACGCTTTTTTTGGGTGGGCAATCATAAAATGACTTATACCGCTCTGGGTGGAGTGGAAGGGCGTGTCAGACTTTTACTGACTAAAACCAACCGGTGTCCGATCAGTTGCCTGTCCCAGGCCCACGTTAACTCTTTCGACCTAATCGGCAACCCTGCCTGGAACAGCTTGAACCCTGAGTGTAGAGCAGCCATTCTTTTTACTAAACATCTAAATCAAAGTATAACAGAATATCGTTTATTATCTTCAGTAGCGCGTATCGGCAAGCGTAGTGTGGGACGCCCCTTAGGACCGACGACCTCAAGAAGGTTTTGGCGCAGCATGGGAGAGGCCTTTGTCCAGCAGTGGCCTGCGATAGACCCAGTTGTTTATTTAGTATAACACCTAGTTCTAGTAGGTATGTACATACATACACAAAACTATAATACTATACATATATTTAGCATCAACAGATTAACAAATTAAATGATAAATATTTAATGATGAATCATCTATACAAATAAATAAAACTGAAGTGTCTGTTTGTAATTTCAAATTAACAGCTTTTCACTAAATGTACATGAAAGTAAATACGGTACTTACACCAAAAATCATTTCTTTAAAGTTTAACGTAACGATCATGACGGTTAGAACTTTTAGATTAGCTGGTTGACTAAATCAACATGAATGTATTTCTTCTTTGTTTTAATTTCATATTTATATGTAATCTGTCGTAGTGAATTTGTAGTGATGCTTTTTCCGTAAATCTTTTAATAAATTTTGTTACTTTTTTTTTTCATCTTTTTTTATCATTTTCATAATATTATTTTCGGCTAGTCACGCTTTTAAAAATGTACCACGCTGCATAGACTGCTTCATCTCGATGGCTAATAGATGCTAGAACACCGCTTTCCCACGTAGATTCAGGGTCCGACGGTTGTCGAGATGTTGCAGTCAGTAGCAGGAATTCGGACATTTTGAAAAATGCCTAATTCGTGGATTCCAGGGTTCTTCCATACCGGAAGGAATATCCTTTTCGCCGCTGCAAGGGTTGTGGCAGGACAACCTGTGAGCTGCCTACCTACTGCTGCTGTTTGTTTATTTTTCATCTCTGAAATGACTTTGACGGGACTTTTATTGGCAGATAGCTGATGTAATAAGTAGTAACTTAGGCTACTTTTATTTTAGAAAAAAAAAATAATTTTGAAAAATACCTGCGTTAATTTCCGACATCCACGCGCGCGAAGCCGCGGGCAAAAGTTAGTACATGAATAAAATGTACTGTAAAACGTAACAAATAAAGATACGATTCTTTTGAAAAAGAATAACGACATACCTACGAAAAATCACCAATTTATATCCTGACTCAGTAACACATAAGTTAAAGACGAACTTTCATGATTTAATATAATATACTTACAGAAGTATACGATACGAAAGTCTCTGTTATGTGTTGATAAAGTTTCTGAATTCATTTCATACTTTTATACTTGACTAGCTTCAGCTTGTGACTTCGTCCGCGTGAAATTTCTTGTTTCATCGACCGATCGCCCGCCCTATATTCATTTATTTATTTATTTGTTCGGAAAAAAAGATCCATTGGTTTAGTAACACGGGTCTAACATAGGTTAACACTATTGTGTTAACCTATGTTAGACCCGTGTGGCATCGGATGTTGCGAATAGCACCAGCGCATTACTTCCCGTGGGTGTCGTAAGAGGATTTTGAAGTGAAAACTCAATGAAACGAAAAAGCGACAGTAAAAAGAGACAGACATAAATTCATATGATTTAACGTGGGAGAAAATGAGATAGAAAATACATGACGTCATAACCATGGACGAAAGAAATATGGATACGGCAAATATTGTCACATCTGAACTTCCAAACATTAAAACACATTAAAAACGTTTTATGTACCTGTACAGTCACGAGCAATAATATATATACATTGTCACATTTTCTAAAATATCTTAACCTATAACATTAAAAAAATATGTGTACGATATTTTTTTTCTAAATTACCTAACCATCAAACTGTGTCAAAACTTGGTATACATTGGTTTCACAGTAATATAAACGAAACAAAATCAGGTAAAAAATTTACACTTCCAATGTAATTTTTAACTATCCATGACAATTTCTATAACATTTATACAATTGTATACGTGTTATAGGAATTGTCATGGATACATTAAAATGATATCGAAAGTGTATACTTTTTCCTGTTTTTGTTAAGTTTATTACAGTAATAATTACAGTTTTATAAATAAATAGGGGTTGGTTACTGCAATAAACAAAACCTACAAAACAACTTACAAAATTATACATTTTGATCGAGTAAGTATTGAACTTTTGAATGAAACAGCAGATTTTTTTTCGCGATTTCAGGTTTGGTCCCATAGTAAAAGTTGTTCATAATGATGAGTTCAATGACCCCTTAAGACGGTGTGCGTTAATTACTGGACATGTTGTATAATAATTTATTTTAAATCACAATTTAATACGGGTTAAACCGCCGAAAAAACTGAAAAGCAAAAAATAATAAAGCTTTCAGTCATTTTGAGTCAGCACTTTGAGTGATCTTTGTTCATTGATTGTTTGACGCCGACTCAAAATGACTGAAAGGTTTATTATTTTTTGCTTTTCAGTTTTTTCGGCGGTTTAATTTTTTTGTTAAGCTTTTATTTTATTATTTTTTGTGGCTATAATCTACTAATCTGCTAGGGCCGCGAGATCTGTTCGGAAAGAGTTACCGTATCCCTGACATATGGGCAAGTAAAGAAACACGGGTGGGTTTTAGTCAGTAAAAGTCTGACACGCCCTTCCGCTCCAACCTAGAGCGGGAGACGTCATTAAATGATTTGTCACCCAAAAAAAATCTACTGATAAAACTTGACAAGGTATACCCTATCCAATTAAAAAAGAATTATCAAAATCGGACTACTACTACGTAAAAAGTTATGCTTGGTCATACATAAAAAAAAAAACAAAAAAAAAATACGCGTCTAATTGAGAACCTCCTCCGTGTTTTTTTTTTGTCGGTTAAATAGTAGGAATCTAATAGCACAATAGTGTTAGGACGGTACACGGAAATAAAAACAGTCGACGGACGAGTCCATGCCACTCGCTGATGGCTACATTTACCTTACTATGACACAATATCTACATATAACGCAAATTAATGATTAAAAAATCTAAAAATAAATAATACAATAAGGTCCTATAACTATTTATGTACTCTGATTTTGGCAATTAGGTTAGGTTATTTCCATAATTTGATTGCGACTTATTTCCGAGCTCAAGCTGCTTGAAACTGCTGTTTTGTAATTGTTTACATAATTTCGAAACTGTACTGTAAACATATTTTTGAAATTTCCTTGGATTCATAATTACGTAACTAAAAGTTAATATTATTTTTTGGTAATCTATTGTTAACGAAAATTTGATGAAAATGTGTAGTTAATTTTGACACGATATTATAATGTTTACATAATTTTTGGCCACAGTTAGCATGCTTATTTTTGCGATTTAATGTTGCTACATAAATTTGAATTTTAAGGGCGTTTCTATGTTATTGCTCGTGACTGTACATATTAGAATTTAATCAAAAATGTTTTATGTACTTGTACATACATACCTATTATGATTTCAAGTATATTATCGTACCTATTTAATATGTAAATACGGAAAAAAAAACTAAAAAATAAAAGAAAATTATAATTGCGATGGCACGACGAACAGTGATGCTGGTGACGATGACGGAGGCACCGGTAATGCTAGCCCAGGCAATGGTCAGTCATTGTCCATAAACCTGGAACAAAAGCAGTGTTGTAGTACCTGAATATTTAGAGATAAATGGAAATTAGAAAAATCCGTAAGTTACTAAGATTGCCGGTGGTTGCAAAATAATGTCAAGTGGTGGTGGTGGTGCCCTTCCACCACCCCGCGTCCTCTGGCATGCGAGCTGGAAAAATACAAAATTTCAGTTGCATTAACAGTAACATTAACCAATAACCAATAACCTATTTTTTTAAGTCGGTTAAATACAAATCACCCAAAAGTTTTACCATTAAAATGTATGGAAGTCATATCCACACATTTCATCATTCGTGCAAAACACAATAAAAATGGCGATTTTGGTGTCAGGTGACCTCAAATTCCCGGTTCAACAATCGAGCTCCATCTTTTTAGGTTGCGTATTTTTCATTACAATCTTACGCAAATATCTTACGGTAAAAGGTAAATTTAATGCATAATAACAATAATACAATGCATAATAAACTAAGTAACATCAATACTTCGCTATCAATAGTAGAATTATTACTCGTAATACTGCGAAATCCAAAGCCGGCCGCAGAAAAATGACGGCAAAATGGATGACGATGTTTGAACTAACTATTTACGTGCAAATCTTTGTCAAAAACACAATCCTGGCAATAAAAACTGTATTTTACTTACCTGCCCATCTTACGTTTTAACAAAAACACTTCACACACACAACTTTGCACTTAAAACTTAATTATAATCGTACGGATCACCACACTCATCGAAATGTTTATGTCAAACTGTCAACCTTCGTTGGCGCGTTCCAGGGCTGACATAAGCGATTATATTGCATTGTCCGTCTATTGTGTACTCACCAAGGTACTCACTCGTCCATGCATAACCATCATAAATGCAGATTGTTAATGCTAAAAACTGTAAAAATGAAATTCCGCCGCTACTCGATGAACCATCGCGACCAATAGCGTCTGACAGATCGAGCTATTTTTGCCACCAAGATACTTCATGGTTTTTGGCAGATGAGAGGCGTTTGTGCGCGCACGCATTTGTAGTAATAGGCTTGAGTAAAGGCATCACAACAACCGTGGTGTTTTGTATACGTGTACGTATTGTAAGTTTGTAGTTTTGAAGTGAAAACTTTTGGCACCGTTGTGTTTTGAATTGAAAGTCTATGATACGAAAAAGCGACAGTAAAAAGAGACAGACACATAACAACTTCATTATGTTTTGTATCTCTCTCTAACACTTGGGGTAGTGGAAATCCATAAGTAAGGGTGCTCCTTTAGAAAGTTTACTTTTCTATTTGACGTTTTTCGAGCAGGGTTTTTGGACAAATAGACATTTGACTTTTTACATTCGTCTCATTATCTTGAAGCCAACATTTTTGAAGGTTTCACTTCTACCACGTGTGACTTGCACACATGTGTTTTTTTTTTTTAATCGGCTTTTCAAAATCGTAGCGCGATGTTATATATTCTGTAATCATCTTCGAAAATTGGGCTTTCAAATACAAAATGATTGTTCAAATTGTACTAGTAGTTCCAAAACTTTAGCGCTTTCAAACAAACAACAAACTCTTCAGATTTATTATATTATATTAAGTATAGATAACAAAATACGGGACCAAAGTAAATGTCCTTCAAGGCCTATGCTCACTGAAGCGTACCAAGGGTTCGGCGACAAAAGTATTTTTGGTACAAACTTTGGTGTTCCTAATTATGTTAGGGAAACTCTTTTTATCTTTGTACGAGAACTCTGGATAATATTTATTCGGGAATCGTTCGCGCGTGTGAGTTACTGCCTTTATGAAAGGTTGAGTTGTTATAATCTTTTGTGAAATATAGCTTTAATTTATTGAAATAATTTGTAGTCATCTACACCTCTAATGTGAACTACGTAGCACACTACCGTCACGTAAAATATGGTGATGTACACATTTTGCGTTACTGGCGAATTTTGTAACGTTATTTGGTGAGGCCAAATACGGCCCTGAGGCCCCTCTTTGAGGAGTGGATAGAGAGGCGTCACGGCGTCCTCACCTTCCACCTGACGCAGGTTCTCACCGGGCATGGGTGCTTCGGTGGGTTCCTGTTCAGGATAAAGCGGGAGGATACGTCCGGGTGTTTCCATTGCGAGGATCGTCTGGAGGACACGGTGGAGCATACGGTGGAGGTGTGCCCTGCCTGGGCGGAGCACCGCCGTGTCCTCGTGGAGGCGATCGGCGGCGGCGACCTCTCGCGTCCGGCCCTGGTGCGAGCCATGGTACGGAGCGAGAGGGAATGGGAAGCCGTCACCTCCTTCTGCGAAGCAGTAATGCTCGCGAAGGAGGAGGCGGGGCGCGTGAGGGAGTGGCAGTCTCTGCGCCCTCACGCCCCTAGCCGCCGCAGGAGGAGACGCCCCGGGCGTCGGGAGTCGATTGCGGACTCCCGGCCACCGTAGGCGCGAGCTTGCGGGTGGCGAGCAATGGGTAGCTCGCCGCCCGGTAAGGACCAGGCTCGGGTCGACGGCGCGCAGTGTTCCACGCGCGCCTCAAAGAGATGACAGCAGCAGTGTAGGGGTCTACTAGGACCGATGCCTGCCGGGGTCGCGTGATTGTTCGAAAGAGATACCGTGACCCTGGCACATGGGCAACTGATGGAACACGGGTGGGTTTTAGTCAGTAAAAGTCTGACACGCCCTCCCGCTCCGCCCAGAGCGGGAGAAGTCATTTGATGATTTCCCATCCTGAAAAAAAAAAAAAAAAAAGGCCTGATTCGAAATTCGAATTTATCTATACTTCTATACTAATATTATAAAGCTGATGAGTTTGTTTGTTTGTTTGTTTGATTGAACGCGCTAATCTCAGGAACTACTGGTTCGAATTGAAAAATTATTTTTGTGTTAGGTAGCCTATTTATCGAGGGAGGCTATAGGCTATATATCATCACGCTACAACTAAGAGGAGTGGAGCAGTAATGAAAAATGCTGCAAAAACGGGAAAATTTATTCCTTTTGAGAGTTTCCGTTGCGTGCGCTGCGTAAACGGTTAAAGTAACGCAAAAATCATGTATGACGGAATTGTTTCTTTTAAAAAGTTCTAAAAAAAAGTCCGCGAGAGCATATGTCTATCTTTTAAGGTTGAATCACTATAACTCAAAAGGAGCGAGCAGCAACGAAAAATGGACGAAAACTAGCAGCCAAATCGATGCGACGGGAAGGGTCAGGGGAGCAAAAATTTGACGCGGACGAAGTCGCGGGCAGAAGCTAGTTTCTTCATAAAATGATTGGTTCGTGTTTTATTTATTTGGCCAATTTTTGGTAAAATTATAATGTACAGAGTAATTTTGACGCTGTACGGTACGGCCAAACAAAATATTTAGTAATTTTTTTTCAATATCCTATTCTACATAGAGGACGCGTGTTACTTTTTGTAACTGCCATTTTCATTCGAAATGATAACAGTGTAACAGCCGGGAAAATAAGAGAAGTAACTTATTGCTTCAGCATTACTTAATGCATTTACAATTAAGTCATAACTTAATTGTAAATGCATTAAGTAATGCTAGGTTCAACACGATTAATATAATAATCATAGTTAGCTTTAAATAAAAATTATTAAAAATAAAACTTGAGTTAAAAATGACTAGATATTATACTTTATATTCAATACACTAATGCACCCCTATTATCAAGTCTTGCGTTAATCAAGTCACTCGTAAAATATAAAAACAAAAAAAGAAAAGATCTCTTTGGAAGCTCACTTCTAAAACTGAAAACAAAATAACTTGAACAAGGGACGATTCTAAAATCAAAACACGACATCTAGAATCGAAGCGTTCCACTTTCAAAGCTATTAAAGCAGCGATGCGCATTTCCTTCACTTAGTAGCTCTTGTATAAGGCACGCTATCCCAGCTTATTCCAGCCAGGGCTCTAAGCCGTCTCAAAATGCAGATTATCCTACTAATATTATGGAATACTCACGTAAACTCGGATGCGCCTCGCAAATTCTACTTAAACACACTTTAGGAATAGTCATTTATATTTCGTTGATGTGCTTTTTAATTTGTGTGGATTATCTTTTCGATTAAACTCCTTATATTGTAGCGACCCGACTTACGTGTAATCAAGATACTTATATTATTAACACGCTTTTATTACCTTGGTACGTACATATGTATTTATGTGTGTAACGAAATCTTTGATCGTGAATTTCACCCACATCAAAACATTAAATCAATTTAAATTGCATACTTTCAAGGACTAATGACAATACAATAATTTCATAAGTTGGTACCATTAATAAGATCAACAAATACATATATAAAAAAAAAACAAACAAACACGATTTTGTGGTTAGCCAAACTAAAAATAGAAAATAAACAATACTTCAAAAAAACACGCTTTCTTAGAAAACCAAACTAAAATTTGAAAATAATTTCATATAAATGAAACTATTTTAAAGAAAAAACTGTAGGATTCACTTCCTCTGACAGAGGGTAGGTCTGAGTCCCAGCAGTGGGAAAATATTATTTCCTCTCATTATAATATAACGAGTAAATCTTCAAAGGTTGAATAATTTTTAATACAAAGGGCTTAACTCTAAAACTTCTAGCTCCATAATTATCAAAGTGGAGAAAATGTACAGTGAATACTAAGAAGGGGGTGTTTAGAATAATCAATGTATACGGTGCACGCTGAGGCCACAAACTCAACTTTAAGTACAAAATGTTTCTTTTAGAAAACTTAATCCTCGACCTCTTAACTTAATGGGGCCTTTCGCGTAGTTCGCTTTCTATGGCCAAGCGTACGTTTTGATAAATTCGAGTTTATTCACGACCCGATTAATGACGTTTAGAGTATGAATCTCAAAAGGCATTACAAACTAGCATTGAAATGTCGATGAAGTATGAATGTACTTAGTATGTCACTTTTAGAATTAATTCATGCAGTTAAAAGCTTTTGTAGTAAAATGGGACTATTCTTGCTCTAAACCACTTTTTGAATACCGAATATATGATATTTAACCTCAAAGTAGAAACTCAAAAATCACAAAATGTAAACTGACTTATAGGTATTAGGTATTACAGGATAAGGAAAATAACACGAAACACATTGTATCATTTAAAAATAAAATTTTCTTATGCTTTTTGTAATTTGCAGATCTGATGAAATAGAGTTAATTTGATCTATTGATTGATGATTTAATCTGTAAAGTCATATTTGTCACGGTCGTGAAAACATATTTTGTTCAACATACAGCATGATACTGACATACAAATTGCAAAAACGTAAGAAGTATTTTTGGGCTATACTGGAACTGCGACCTCAAGAAGCGATACACAGGTAGGTGGGTAGATACTATTTCTATCTGACATCGTAACGCAAACTCTCTATACAAATACGAGTAAATAAAGAGAAGAAAATAGAACAAAAGTAAACCGTTCCGCAATCCACAGAATCATGAAGAATCGATGACAGAACTAAACAAGACGAGGACGGAAATGTCGCTCTCCCGAAAATTCCAAGGACGTTATAACAACAGCCATGGAATAGATGGCTACAGAAGGTCAACTCCATACAACGAATGAAAACGCACACATAACCACGGTTCACGTATAGCGTTTGCACTTACGACTAGCATTTGTTTAAGATAGTGTTAGATGTCCACACGTTAGGCGGATGGAAGGAATGGGCTCGTGGCTAAGTGAGTTATTTTGTCAACTGTGTCAATTTGGTGCTTACCTATTACCTATCAAAACCCATCTTTGCCTCGGAAAGCACTATTAACGCTGAGACTTGAAAATCAAACAGAGTGCATCCCAGCGCATCAAAAATACACGCTGTTTGATTTTTAATTCTCAGCGTTATATAGTCCGGTGAAGATAGAGAGTGCAAAAATATCACCGCGAAAAAAAAATTTTGCGGACAGTCGTAACGGGTATTCAGAAGCCCAAAAGTCGAAAAACTAGTAATGCCACTCCATGTAAAATACAGGCATTTAGTTGCATCTCGTTAGTGATGAATATCATGGTAATGATTCCCAAAGGGGAAGACCATGGTGTAATATGCGCTGTGCTTGGGGTCTCCCAGGGCACAACATTATGCTGACTGGAAGCTTTCTTGTTACAGTCATGGAGTGCAGCTGCCGACTATTCAATAATTTCTATTTTATGCTCGTGAGTTGTGTAAAATACTGGTATTTAGTTGCACCCCGTTAGACTGAAATCCGATATCCAATATAGTTGGGAAAAGGCTAGGCAGATTATGTACAGTCAGTGCCCTGCATTACCTGACCCCTTTTCCTCATTTCTTCTGTTTAGGAGGGGTCAGGATTAGCAGGGCACTGACTGTACCGACGTCTATGTGTGCTTACGTCTGTTTTTGCTCGTTGCACAGAGTTGGCCTTCTGTACCTATTTATTCTTGATCACAACCTAGAAACAAAGGCAATTTTTGGTAACAATAAAGACATGCCGCACTGCTTAATAAACGTTCTCTCATATTATATTCAGAACTTTGGTATGGATAATATTATGTTCCTCGGGAAACTAAAAGGCTTAGACGAAATTACAGATAACCTACGCAGCTACGTAGAGAATGGAAATGAAAATGGCTGCCACACTATTGCCTTTGTAGATGCTTCTCGCTCGCACTCATTGTTTAAAGCGAAAGGTAAATACAGCCGCAACTTTTAGGTGAATGCATAGATGTATTATTAAAATTTTTGGTGGTATAGTCAGGATGCCGCTAAGAATTCCTCGATGGGAAAACCTGCAGGGAAAATAGTAATATCTAACACTCCGGCTTCAATCCACCGATGTTTCAAGGAAATAGTACAGAAATTTATCATTCTTATATCAAAAAACAAGCAAGTTCTAAAATAAAAACCCAACTACTAAAAATGACATAAAATCAAAATTATGAATCAAGCAAATATTTTTTATCTAAAAGCCGTCATATGCCCCTTTGCCTTAAAGCTTACGACTGTTAGAATATTTTTTTGTTAGAGTACGTGGCAGGATAGATACAAAAAAAGTTGTTCAAACCTCTATGTCCTCCAGAGGGTCATATTTAATATTTTGTGACGTTACATAGCCACCAGTAGTCAATTAAGACACTTCCAATGATTCCTCATTTGTCACAATTTGATAAATTGTTTCATGTGTATATACATACTTAATCACAATTTTACATACTGATCAAAATTATTACACTTCTTTTCAACGTAGTCGAGTAAATCACAACAAAATATCGTAGAATCTTCTAGACTAGCCACTCAACCACGCACTAACGAAATCATGCCCAATAATGATTCCTAGAACCTTGTCATTTGCTATTCAGTCAAGTGTAACGATTCCATTATGGCTAAGATCAAATACTGCTCTACCAAAGAGACAATTTATTCGGGCACAGAATAGTAGGCACAGAGGTCTGCTTTATACGACAAGCAAAACTGGTGACCATCCGAAACTTCACTCTCGTTTTCGGCCAAAAAAAAAAAACATGATTTAGTCATATGTTCGTGAAATCGGGCTTCTTGCACGCCATTCGGCGTATGTCGTAAAGTTCCGCAATATCATGACGTTCGGCTAACCTCGGGGTGGATCGAGTACGCTCGTATGTTCTAAAATGACTTTATATTGTTTTTTTTTCACGCGAATTCATTTATTTTGTATTGAATTCAATTACATATAACTATATAATAAATTATTACATAAAGACATACAGGGAAATTTGTACTCTCTAACGGAATTATCTTTTTTTCACAAATTTAACATAACATCACACCTTGTTTTCCCGACGAGTTGGGCAGACATGTACATAGGTATGTCTGATTCACCTACATTATTATATATTATTATTACATACATATCTTGTTTCTTTTTAAGCCAGCTTTATAGCTAGATTGTTATTTTGATGATTTAATCTTTCTCTCCCTGGATGTAAAAAAAAAAACCAAATTTTCAGTACACAGCGGAAATATTAATATTTCTTAATGACCAAATCATTTTCGTTTTCGGTTTCATTGTAAGCCGAAAATAAGAATAAGACCATTTTCAGTAGGACACTACCAAAAATTACACGTATGCAGAATTCAAACTACAAACACAAATTCACGCCTTCTTCCTATGGGAAAGGCAGAAACTGCAGAACACCACCTACCATCTGTGATCTTCTGTCAATTTGTTTCGTACACGTTCATACGTCAGCTTAGCTAGTCACAACCATTCGATACACTTACGTGCCGAATCAAACATCAATCAGTGTTATCGTAGCCTATAAACGCTGTTCAAATCAAATAGAGGACGGCTTTTTTGCCGACAACTGCTTGCTAGACAAGGCAAATCAGGTTATCGAATGTGTCATATCGGACGCTATGCTACACACATCGGAAAATTATCTCACACGTTTAAATATCAGTAATTGGTGCGCTTGCACTCGTTGTATATGTATCGTGTCTTTGTGTGCGTGCGTTTTCGCTCGATGTTGGATCACAGAATAAGTTGATACCGAGGGTGGCCCTTCTGTTTCTAAACTATTCTATGTAAGGGTTTAAAATTATGAACCTTTACTATTATTAGGACATTTTCATCTTATCTTAGACCCTTCGGGACCAATGTGGCAGATTGAAACGTATCATTTGCTTCTAGTGCTTATGCTTTATGATCTGGATTTTATGTTCGAATAAAAATACCTGTTTTATAAAAGAATTTTATTTTATAATTTTTGAATTTTTAGGCAAGGATTAGGAGTTATTAACTGATGCCGGACGGAGATATGGTTTTTATTATGACTGTCTTTTGTGCGAACAAAAACTTTTATGATTGTCATAAAAATGAGTTGGGTTTTCTTTTGCAATGAAAATATGTATGAAAAAAATACGTGCAGGTTTCTTTATTTTAAGTGTAGGTATTTTAATAATTTCTAGCTCTCTACCTATCTTTTGGCTTCATTGTTATGACTAATCTAGACTTTTTTTATCACAGACATAAAAAAAACGTTTCATCGTATGTGTTTGAACTTTGCATTTGTGTGTATTCGTGAATTTATGGAAGAAAATATATATAAGTTCTACCTACCCAATACAAATAGTCCACTGTTCTTGGCTTGCATGGAAGCAGACGAGACAACAGCACGTGTGCTTCTAAACTGCCCGGTGATTGTCAAAAACCCGGATGGATCCTCCGTGAGATCGTCAGTAACACCAAGGCATTACTGGCCTTTCTTGAGGAGCTGGGGTGGATAGCATAATCGACTTCCCACCAGTAAGTACGCAAAATACGCGCTTTGACGTGCAGGAAGTTTGCAATTGGCGCCAGTTACAGAAATCCAAACAAAATTCCGCTTCACTTTAATAAAATTACTTTGCCATCCCCAACGTCCGTTGCCTTATTAAGGTCAATAAAGAACACAATCTAAATAAAAGAGAACTGCAAGAACAGCAGTTTCCAACTTCCTGCCTTAATAAAGGGGGAAAGGGGTAAGTAAGCCGGTAGATGGAACCGGATATAACCACTTTGATATTTCTTTGAGATATGTATCCGGATCGTTTTAAAAGCATCCCCACGTATGAAGTTTATTATTATGTTGACTTTTATATACTGTGAGGGCTTATTGTACATTGGATTATTAGTTGATTCGCATGAATTTACTAGACTGAAACGGGCGAATCATCACTTTAAAAAAGTATTTTTTTCGTTTAGCAACTCGCAGGAAGATAATTTATTTGTGGGCGAATCAACGATTTCAGAAATATGTATTAGGCAATTGGCACGTTTAAAAGTTTTCATAGTTTTTTTGTGAGTTAATGATGAAATTTCGTTCTCTAAATACTATGGTTTTGTTCTTCTATTGATTGTGCATAAATCCATATCCATACTTCCATACTTAATTATTATTATTATATTGTTTTTTTCTTTATCTGCATATTAGTTACATTTTTAAATATTTTTAGAAAAATAAATTTACAGCAAAAAACATTAAAAAATATAAAAAATAGTGGACCTCCGGTATCGGGGGCAGGGTCCAAGCTACCGGTGGTTAGGGCTCCAGAGACAGGAACCTCCTCACGATACGAGCCGTGTCAAGGAGTACTGCCTTCTGAATCAGGCTCTTGATCCAACCGCCTAACGATAGCCTCGACAGGTGTTGGTCGAGGGTATCGGCCATCAGCCCATTGGCTGATACGACAATCGGCACAATGACAGCCGAGTCAACATTCCACATGTCAACAACCTCGTGTGCTAAGTCGAGATATTTAATCCGTTTCTCTTTCTCAGCTTTCACGAGGTTGCCGTCATGCGGAATGGTAACATCGACTATCATTGTGCGGCGCGCTAACCGGTCTATCACCACTATATCAGGCTTATTGGCGACAATAGTCCTGTCAGTAATGATAGACCGATCCCAGTACAACGTGACATGGTCATTTTCGAGAACTGGGTCGAGCACATACTTGTAATACGGTACCTCAGAATCCACTAGTTTGTATTGCAAAGCAAGTTGCTGGTGAATAATCCTGGCTACTTGATTATGCCTGTGCAAGTATTCGCCGTTAGCCAAACGAGAACAACCAGAGATAATATGTCTGATGGACTCACCCGGATGGTGACATGCCCGACACACGTCAACCGTCCCGTCCTTCATAATATGTCTCCGGTAGTTATTCGTCAAGATAACTTCGTCCATAATTGCACAGACGAAACCTTCAGTTTCCCCGAATAGGTTACCAAAACGTAGCCAGGATACGGACGCTAAGAAATCTACACTGGGCTCATGAAGAGCCCGGTAAAAGCGCCCGTGAAGCTCCTTGTTTCGCCATACTTCCTTGCGGTCATTGGTAGTAAGTACTACAGGTTTGCGCCAGTTCTCTTTAGCCATGGAGAGCGGGGTGAGCCCCTCGTCCACTGCGACCACATCACGGTGCATACCCACTTCGGCTTTTAGAAAATACTCCCTGAGACTGCACACCTCGCGGTTGTGGAGGGTCTTTGCATTTAAAAAGCCTCGACCCCCGCACTTCCGCGGGATGTACAGTCTCATCACCGCTGATCGTGGGTGATGCATCCGGTTTGCGGTCAGCATTGTACGGACCCTCCTATCCAGGGCGTCGAGTTCTGTTTGAGTCCATTTGAGTATGCCGAAAGAGTACATCAAAACCGGCATGACCCAACCGTTGAAGGCGCGCACCTTGTTTCCGCCTGAAAGAAGACTAATTAATACCTTCTTCAGGTGACCAAAGAAGCGCTCCTTCAACGATTGCTTCATGTCAGCATCGTTGATGCCTAACACTTCCGACATACCCAAATACTTGTAGCTTTCGGATGAGGAAAGGGATCTGAGGTATACGGAAACCGAAAGTTGGATTCCCTCGGATTCCATAACCTCGCCTCGCTTTACATGCATGACTGCACATTTGTCCACACCAAACTCCATCCTGATGGCGCTACTAAAAGTTTCAGTTACCGTCAGTAGCTCCATCAGTTGCAGTTTGTTGGGGGCAAAGAGTTTTAGGTCATCCATGTAGAGGAGGTGAGATATAACCTGACCACCTCTCCTCAGCCGATAGCCTAGACCTGAATTCTCCAGCAGTGTGCTTAGAGGATTCAGGGCTAAGCAAAACCAAAGTGGACTCAGACTGTCGCCCTGAAATATTCCCCGCTTAATCCATACAGGCTCATCATTTCGCTGGATCTGTGGAGATCCTGGATAGCGAAGGACTGTCCTCCATTGCCCCATGCATGACTCTAGGAAGGTGCGTAGAGTTGTATCAACCTTGTACAACTCCAGCACCCTCCTGAGCCATGAATGTGGCACTGAGTCGTAGGCCTTCTTATAGTCTATCCAGCATGTCGACAGATCCTTGCGGGATCGACGAATCTGTTGGCTTATGGCCATGTCGATGAGGAGTAGCTCCTTAGTACCACGGGACCCGTTCCTACATCCATTTTGAGACGCAGACATAATGGAATTATTATCAATATGCGAACTAATTTTCGCTCTCAAAATGGATGTAAGAAGTTTATAAACCGTCGACAAACATGTGATCGGTCTATAATTCTTAGGTTCCGCGGTACTACCTGACTTATAGAGCAGGTGGGTGACGCCTGTTGTTAGAAACTGTGGTAGCGACCCAGACTCTAAGGATGACTGGAAATGAGATGCCAGGCGACTGTGTGAACTGGTGAGCCATTTTAACCAGAAGTTGTGCAGTCCGTCCGGTTCCGGTGATTTCCAGTTCGGTAACGGACGGACTGCTCTGGCTACATCTGTTGGCGTAATTAACACCGGCTCCATTTCTGGTAATGATTCACACACTCGCCCGACATCTCGCATCCAGCCAGCCTCAACGTGACAGACGGGTACTGACCAAATGCCCCGCCAGAATGCATTCGTGGCGGCGTCATCCGGGCAGCGCACGTCCGTCACATTTTGTTCGGGTCGCTCCCAAGCTCTATATACCCACCTCTCATCGCTCTGGAACATACGATTCTGCTTGTATCGGTCAACCCGCCGTTTATACCGCCGAATACGGCATGCCCATGCACAGACTTTCTGCTTCAGGAAGTCGATGCGCTCTGTAACACGGGACATGTATTCTGGAGGACTGATTCCAGTCCCCGAGAATGCCCGCCTTACAAAGCGCATCACTCGTGGTCGTGTATTGCCCTCCCTGAAGCAGTATAGTTTGCCGATGAGTACCCTGGCCCCATCGATACGACGCTCAATCCTGCATTGCCAGGCTGGTACGGTTGGCATTGGTCGAGTAGCTCCGTCACAGTTTGGAAACTTGACGTTAGCTAAACGACATGCCGCAACAGCCGCGCAATACAGGATCGAGTGTGTATCGACGAGATTCTCGCTGCTCTCGAATAAATTCTTAAGCTGCGAGTCCAAGGCACACACCAGCGCCCTATTTTTCTTGTGCATAGGCAACCGTGGTAATCGGGGTCTAAGTTCGGTTGGGATAGACCTATACTCGCGAAGCGCATCCTCCAGAGCGCTCCTCATTCGGTTGTTGCACTGGCAACTTACTGTGGCAACCATATCATCCTCTTCTTAAACATGATGGAACCGCGGCGAAATTGCGTTAATAGATGACCCTTGTGCCGCGGTTTGTGTCGGAGTCGAGACGACATAGTTGCTCAGTACTTCTGAATGCAGCCTTTCAAGTGCGGTGTCGTCCAACCTGTGATTGCGTTGAATAACCCGCACTTGATCCGATAGTCGTTGGGCCGAGACGTTGACGGTTGGTTTTAGTTCCTGGAACAGAGACAGCATCCTATCACGATACGCAGTGAGGTTAGTTCCCCCCTCTGTAGACCCGTAATATGCGCGCATGACGTTCTCGTTCATAGACTGAGTCCATCTCATGCGCCGCACACAACCACCGGCAGCGGGGACCCGGCTCGGGGCCGGTTGGCCCCTAAGTCCCAAGCTCCTCGGTGGCCGGCCTCTCCCCTGCCGACGTACAGGTGTTGGCGACGTCGGCGGGGAAAAATATTCGTCGCTCGAGCTCGACGCAACTGCCACGGCCGGTGTCAGAGCACTGTCGATGGCGCTGGGTTCCGGCGGCGGCGAGGCGGAGCTGAGCGACGAGTCCGGAGGTGATAGGCGTGCGCTACGTGTAGCTGATCTGGTCAACATCTCGTTTTTTCTTCGATTTCTTCTTATTGTTGGTCGGAGTCATTGTTGTTCGGAGGTGACATCTGTCATGCCACCCCCGAATTGGTGGTTTTCTATAATTTTTTTTACATTTTTTGGTTTTACAGTCACTTATGGATATTATTTTATGATCTTCTTGGTATAGGTTTTCTTTTGTATTGAAAATTTATATAAAAACTGGGTTCAAATTATTTTATCTATTTAAATTGTAGAAAAATTGAAGAACGTGACGTGTTGACACGGTGTTGCCAGATATTGTTTTATTATTATTATTAGATATTATTATTAATATTATAAATGCAAAAGTAACTCTGTCTGTCGGTCTGTCTGTCTGTCTGTCTGTCTCGCTTTCCTGCTAAAACCACTGAACCGATTTAAATGAAATTTGGTACACAGATAGTTTAGAGCCTGAGAAAGACCATAGGCTACTTTTTATCCCGGTAGTATGTTCCCGCGGGATAATTTCCGACCTCCACGCGGGCGAAGCCGCTGGCGAAAGCTAGTACCTAATATATGTTCCATGTGGTTCCGAAAATAAAGAATAGTCCCCATCCATGCTTTCTCGTGGGTATCATAAAAGGCGACTAAGAGACCTACTAGAGAATGGGCAACAGTATTCTCTATGCATTTTACCACCATAGGTACTGCAATCGCCAACCCGCCAGCCATACGTGGCGATTATGGCAAAACTCCCCAAATTTTTGGGAGGCCTATGTCCAGCAGTGGACGTGTCTTTCGGCTGAAATTATAATGTTGATATATTTTTATTATTAATGTGTGGTTTACTCAGAACCAGTCATTGTTGCAATGAGTTTGGGTCCTATTTTGAACGGTAGGTCTTTTAGATGAGATAAAAACAATGGCTGTATGAGAGACAAACCTAAGGAAAGTTTTACATTTAAGAGGGACTCATGATCTGCCTTTTCCCTACTATGATGGGCTTGACTTCCAGTCTAAACCTATGCCGAAGAATATTTGGACGTAGTTAAGCAAAAAGGATCCAATCCACAACTTGGTCAAAAATGAGTTAAGTGCACCAAACTGATCCACATGATACATACTACGGGTTAGTGAAAACGATCTAGCTAAATATTATATAGCAGCTAGCTGTTATTATTATTATTATATTATTTTTCGTATACTTAAAGTTTAGAACCAATGGTAAGGCACTTCTTATTTTTTTGTCAGGATAAACAAATTAAATTTTTGGTTCTTAACTAGTATTTCTAAGAGAATATGTTAATATACCTTTATTCATAAAAACAAAACGTGTTAATAATCGACTGACAAAATAAAAAAAGAAAATGAAAACATACCTTTCAGTGGCGTAGCGTGCCTTGGTGGGGCCCCGTATAAAAATTTGTTTGGGGGCCCTTATGAAAGATAACGATTTATCACAAAAGAAAAAAAAATGTTTGCATAAAATTAAAATAAATATTTATTCATCATAATTATCTATTTGTCACTTTTTCCAAAACTTTTACAAACAATTCAAATTAAATAACTCTCCTTGACTTTTTTTCGGCAAACTGAAGATAATATATAATTCTACTGTTATCCAGTTTTAACCAGTCAATTACCGTAATTACAGACACTATTAAAAAACGATTGTGTCTATACCAAATGTGGTATCTCAGGGACTTAGAGGTTAATAAGTTATTTTACCAAGTGCGCACCATAATCGATAAATCAGATCGGCTATTTTACGAGTGCGTCTGCTTCGAATGCTTTCCGTGTGTTTCTTATTGTTTTGTTATTGTTGTTTAAACTGAATATTGTTAAATTATCAAGTTTTGTTATCTGTGCAGGACGACTTTACTAGAGCGGAGATAAGTTTATTATTGACTTAGGTGATTTGGATGACTGTTTGTCTTTGCCGATGCAATCTGACAACGAATTAGATTAAAATGATTTTGATGAATTGTTTTGTTTTTCTTTTTACACCCATAATCTTTATTAGAAATTATTTATAACTAACCACATCTATTTTTAAAAAAATCCAATAATGTTCAATTGCAAAACTTCTCGATCTTTGCTAATAATAGAATTAATTACGCAAAGGACCTCACTATTTAAGTCACGTGACTAAGAGTCACTGTACCCATCCTATGTGAAAAAGACTTTAAAAATCCCGCGAAATCCCACGGCCCGTGATAACCGATGTAGGGTGTAGCCAACTTTGGAACGCACGCTTTATAGTTAAGGAGGTGGCGAGCAAAATTTCGATATGATCAGCACACAAGGCAGACGATATTAATAGTGATAATTATACCCTAAGAAACATCAAGGACCTCGCCTGCCACCATGGTGGCACTGCGTTGTAAATTTACAGCGTTTCAAAAATGTTTAAAAAAAGGTGTGCTATATTATGCGCACACGTCTGCCGCTGGGGCTGATGATCACAGTCATCCTGAAAACACAAAGAATCGAAAAGGCAGACATCCAGGGCTCTGACTTTTGTAGTATTCAATTTTTTAATTTATTTTTATGATTTAAAAAACTGTATATGAAGTGCACACCTGGCAGATTTGAATTGTTCGATTAAAAACAATGAGAAGAACCACGGAAAAATAGTCTGCCAACGAGAGAGAGATAGAGGCTGTTGCCTCTGCGTTGTCTATTGACAGTGCTTCAAAAATGTAAAAAAAAGAAGGTATGCTATATTATGCGCACACGTCTGCCTCTTGGACTGATGTTTGAATTACTTATGAAAACCAAGAAAATCGATGAGGCAGACGTTCAGGCCTCTGATATTCCAAACGCAGACCATTTAATTTACTTTTTTCAACCCAACGCTCGCGCCAAACCAAGTAGGTATAAAATATTCCCATAGATCCTTTCGTGGTGTCTCTCTTTTATTTGGGAATATGAGTGAGAACGGTATAACTCAGTTCCGACCTTTTCCGTATTGTGAAACTTAATGTATAGAGCGTATATCTGTATAGAGAGTATATCTATATACAGCCTATATCTATATCTATATACGTATTTTAAACAAATACAACTTGATTTAAAAAGTTAAAGACTGTTCTTATACAGATCCTAATCCTATTCAAATTACATTCAAGCATGCAATTTTAAAAAAAATACTTTCTAATTAGAGTTCCAAGCGCATTTCGTTTCTGGTTGGCATTGAGAAAAAATATGATTGCATAGATTTCAGCTCCAGAAGTTTAATCGTTACCGTGAGTTTAGAGGATAATATTAAACAAACTTATAAGAATAAAACTATAAAGAATAACAATAATCCCATGCAAAACCCGCTGTCCCTTGATTCTGTGAATTTCAAACAGTTATACAGCTGAAAATCAGTGAGCAAAGTGTCTGCCACATGTTTTTTCGAATTCACAGAGTCATAGTGAATAGAATGGGTGCAATGAGAACCGCGTGCAAATGACTTAGTAGAGCTTTTTTTTGTAACATTTTTACAACTCCGTCCCATGATAATGCAGAGTCCTGAATGTCTGCCTCTTCGATTTTCTTCATTTCCAAGATGATTGTGACCATGAACTCCAGAGGCATACATGTGCAAATGATTTAATACCCCGATTTTTTTAAGCAACTTCAATCCGTTGTAACGCGGAAACGCAGCGATATAGGAACTTAATTGATTAGACCAAATCAATTCGTAATGATTTAAACTGCAATCCACCTCGACGTGAAACGTGTGCAAATCATATACCGAAATGCTCGCCAGCTCCCTAGCTATACCGCGGGAAAACAAAATTGCTTTTTGTGAATTTGGTCACTGCTGAAACAAAAAAAAATGGAAGTTTTTATTAAATTTTGCTTACGCAGGTTGGGGACCCCCGTAGCCCGGGGGCCCCGTATAATTGATACGGCAGATACGGCGGTAGCTACGCCCCTGATACCTTTTGAACTTCAAACGTCAATTTCTCAAAAGTAACTGGATGTGGATTTGATCCTTTTCGCTTAACTACGTCCATTTTTATTGTACATGGGGCGACTGCCTATCTGACCTCCATAACCCAATTACTGGGTAACTTGATAGATGATACTGATTACTGGGTAATATAACCCTTTTTTTCTGGATGGGAAATCATCAAATGACTTCACCCGCTCTGGGCGGAGCGGGAGGGCATGTCAGACTTTTACTGACTAAAACCCACCCGTGTTCCATCAGTTGCCCATGTGCCAGGGTCACGGTATCTCTTTCGAACAATCACGCGACCCCGGCAGGGGTAACATAACCCTTTGGTGAGACTGGTTCTCAGACTTTCGGGATTTTGGCAAACAGTATTGGCTAAACGTGCTATTCGAGGCACGTAGGGATCTCGGTGTGTAAAGATGGTTACCCACCCACGGGAATTAGGAAATATAATATACATAATGGAACAATACTAATAGAAATGCCACTTTTTTGAAAACCATTTGTTGTGTTATCGATGAAATGTAACAGAAAGAAGTACAGGTTCAAAGATAGTGGGGTTGTAAAACTGCCCATCAATAAAATGACTCCACAAAAATACTTTAAACAAACCAACAACCAATACTCACCGTTAATTACTAGCAATAAAATGCAAATTTAAATGGTATGCTGCAAAACGGCAGTAACATTAAATTGTCCCTATCTTATGGTATCATCGAAACAATTACAGGGCGTAATAATTTTGAATAAATGGATATTCAATAATAAATAATTATTTAATCTTTGTTAATTGTCACGCGAACGATTACCGAGGTATTCGAGTAATTTATTGATGGACATTTAGGTATTGTTCATACTTAAATGTGATGTTATTTTCCATTTAAATGAAGATTGACTTTAATTTTGTCCATTATTAAGTTTGTTTTTTTGGTAAGCCATGGACTAACTGTATGTCATTGTATGAATTGATTTATAGCTAACAGGTTGCTAATTCCTTCGCCATATGACCCACATATTGGTATGTTCTAGTATATACAGTCGATTACACTTCTATTTCATACCGCGATCCGATTTTTTACCGCTAATCCCTGAGGAGAACTAATGGAATAAAATCAAAGGCCCAGGGCCTTTGATTCTGCCAGGGTCGTGAGATTTGTTCGAAAGAGATACCGTGGCCCTGGTACATGGGCAACTGAAGGAACACGGGTGGGTTTTAGTCAGTAAAAGACTGACACGCCCTTCCGCTCCACCCTAGAGCAGAAGACGTAATTTGATGATTTCCCACCAAAAAAAAGGGCTTTTGTTTTATTTCGGTAGTTCTCTTTTAAAGCCCAAACTTTATAATAACAAGAATTTTATTCATGTGGGTCTATCAATGCAGGACCTTAGCTGCAAGGGCCTTTGGAAGAAAGATACATTTGGAGCTTCAAGTCGACCCCTCACAAATGACGGATTGCGTGCATCAGTCATCGTGTAGCTGATCCCTATTTCAGTAAGCGCTCATTAGCTACGTCACGTTTCTTCTCACAAAAGATCTATAAAGAATAAAAACAAAGGTAGGTATTTTTAGTACATTTAGATATAGTTATAGTTATCTAAAAGAAAATAAACCTATCTAAACTAATAGTCCAAGGGCGAATTTCTCCAAACTTTTATACCTAGAATAAGTACTAATCCTACGAATTTAATTTTAATTTCTAACAGTTTTTCCATACTAGAACTATCAGACGTCAATTTTATTCTACTGGTAAAAGATATTTAACTTATGTAAAATCAGCGCTTAAGAGAAAAGATGAGATTTTTATATATATCTTGTTTGTTTGTACGTTGTCACACTAAAACTGCTCGACAGATTTGGATACAATTTGCCACATGGGTAGACCATGACCTAGATTAGGACATAAGATATTAGGATAATTTTATCACGATGCCCTCACGGGACTGAGACTAATACAAGAGTAACCGCGGGGCACAGCTAGTGATAAAAAAAAAAACATAAATCAGAACGCAAATGAAAAAGCATTTTTTTTTTCAAGCAACCAATTGGATGAAAGATATCAAGAAGACAATTACAGACAGAAAACATTTTCCTTACAAATGGCACCGTTAAAATATCCGCCTTGAAAATAAAAAAAACTATTTCAAGGCAGCTGTGTTTAAATTTATAAACGCTGAGTCACTTGGGCGTTGCCCTTTGTCAAAGCAAACACGGATTTTCCATTTTCATTCACACTCTAATTGTGATTGAAATAATATTTTGTTAAAAACATGACGATGCAGCGATTGACGCAGGATAGTTTTCATTCACGTAGATACTGGAAAGTAATTTTCGGTGTATTTATTTTAGTTATTTATGTTTTGCTTGAAAACTTTTTAAAGGAGTCTGGCTGGTATTTGTGTGGGAAGTGGTCTATTGATCGGTACTTACGTAGGGATACTTCATCTTTACCCTTGTGAAATGGGCATCAAAATGTGAACAGGAAATTTAAAGAACAAAGTACTTTTGGACTTTACAGGATTTTCAAGGGCTTTCCTTATCCGCTGTAGCTACAGAACACGTTTTTGTGTGACTGCTCTTAACTTTTTCATTAACTGCTTAATACATTCACACAGATTTTAGTTATGGTCAGTCTTCTAAAAATGTTTCACTTTAGTTACAATGGTAACCTTCGACTCATCCGTATATCTTATAAAAATGCATTTTCCCAGAATTGCCTATTCAGATTTTGATACCACTGCACAAAGGTAAAGATGAGATTTCCTTTCACAAATATCACAACCCTATTGGTCCATAGGCAGTCTCTTTTCTACATATTAATGTTGTTGGTTTGAAAATTACAGTCGCTTTTCGATACCATTATTGAGAACATTGTTCCGGAATGTTTGTGTGTAATCACCTCAATTTATTGCAGTCCACTGCTGGACATAGGCCTCTTTCAGGCTACACCACAATACCCTGTCCTCCGTTTCCGAATTTTGGCCTAGCCATTGACTTTAGGTTGTCGGTATATGTAGCTGGAGGTCGTCCCACGCTACGCTAGCCGATACACGTATTCGTCTAATCCACCGGCCATCAGTCCATCGACAGACATAACTAGCCTACTGCCATTTTAGTTATGTTTATGTGCATAATACTTTGATATTAAACTTAAATATAATGGAAATCTCGACGTTTTTTTCAAATCGTAAAAATCCTTTACTGGAAAATTGGTTATACCGACGGTCCCTACGTACATAAAGACATGTCAAAACATTCCATTATTGACATTTCTTTATGTGCGTAGGGACCGTCGATACTTTCACCAGGGTCATATAAATAATTCCCCCTAAAAAACCCCAAACTAAACTAAATCATGAACAAAATAGACACCTACCTAATAACAAACATACCACAATAACAACATAAAAATAATTACAAAACCAATGAGGCCAAAATTGAGGCCACGGCCCGACCACATAGAAATCCACGAAAACGTCTGATTCCCCAAATTGCCGTGACATTAACCTAACGTATTATACTTTTAGTGGAATCGAATGTACCATTAATTTTGTCTGTGGTCGGGGACCGCTGTTATTACAGACATCAATGATTCTGGTTTAACTGTCTATGGTTGATATCGTATGAGATTCAGGAGGTTTGATAAAGCTTTTTTATTGATAACTTAACTTATTAATTAATATTTTAGTATAAAACAAAGTAGGTATCCTCGACCACACAATGTATTTAGATGTTATTACAGCTGAATTATTTTAAAATTATAATTTAGTGAATTTATTCCTCAAGGTATATGCTCAATACTAATTATGTACAGTCACCAAAACAGATAAGTAACCAGGGATGTTAGAAATAGTTGAAATTTGTTCGAAAACCGATGGATGTTTTCGAATGAAATTTAATTTGATAATTGAACTGGTCTTTTTTTTCCCTTAAACTTTGTTTATTTATTTCAACTATATCTGTTTTTTTTTTTTTTTTTTTTTTTTTTTGTGGGGCATCTCGTAGTTAATCCTGAAAAGATTGTTACTACTTAAACGGATTGGGGCCCGGCGAGTTCTAAAAAGTTACCTTTTTAGGCCTCCAGCCGGGGCTTATTATACTTAAAAAACTAAAGCGAAAGCTCTAAGGGTTACCCCGAGGGGGGTACGAACCTCGGCTTAGGCAATCGCTGATAGGGGGGGCAGCAAGGGACTGGCTGGATCTGAGTTAAATTATTTATGGACTAATTTAAAGCTAACGGCGCAGCATCGCGGGCTGGCTCTTGCAAGGGTCGGGAGGGACTGTTAAGTCGGGGTCGCGACGACGGACCTCGGCGGCGAGGTCGGTACGGTTTGTGTCTGTGTGCTGGTCTAGCTGTACTGGTCTCTTTTCGACTCTCCTGGAGGAGAGTAGTGGGATCATCAGGATCGGTAAGAATGTGCCGCGAGCGGCGGACTTTGCTAATACGGGAGGGGGTGTAAGTAGCTGCCGCCACAACCAGAGGGTTGCGGTGGGCTACGGCCCTATCGAAGTAGCGCTTCGAAGCGCGTTTTATGTATTGGTGGATAGTCGGGAGTTTCATATCTAAATGAAGATTGATATTCCGAACAAACCAAGGCGAGCCTGTGGCTTGACGGAGAAAGCGGTTCTGGAGAGTCTGCATCCTATGGATGAATCGGGGCTTGGCATGTGCCCAGACTGGGCTTGCGTATGTCATAATCGGCCTGATACAAGCGGTGTAAAGCCGCTTCTTACACAGAAGAGACAATTTACTCCGCTTGTTCAGGACGCAATGGAGCCTACCGAGAGCGAAAGCGGCCCGCGAGCGAGCCTGCTTTATGTGCTCAGAAAAGGTGAGGTGTTCGTCGAGGATGACACCTAGATATTTGGCTTGCTTCGCCCAAGGGATCTGCTTGCCGAACATTGAGATGGGTCGGGGAGGGGGGTGATTACGTCGAGGTCGGGTGTAAAAGACCGCCTGACTTTTATCGGGATTGACTTCGATTCGCCACTTCCTGAACCATTCGCCGAGCTCGTCGACTGCGGTTTGGAGGTAGCGAACCAGCGCTGTGTCACTAAATCCCGAGAAAAAGATGGCAGTGTCGTCTGCGAACAGAGCTAACCTTGCCTTCTTGCTTCTGGGGATATCGCTAGTGAACAGCGTGAAAATGAGGGGGGCTAGTACAGAGCCTTGAGGGACTCCTGCACGAATCGGGTGAGGGGAGGAAAGTGCCCCTTCGATGCGATAGCGAAAGGTACGGTTCGCAAGAAAGTCTCGTAAGATGAGCACGAGACGGTCTGGCACTTCGAGTTGGTACAGCTTATATAATAAGCCGTTGTGCCAGACTTTGTCGAACGCTTTCGCTATATCGAAGTATACAGCGCCCGTGAACATACCACGCTGAAAACCAGCATTGATATGTTCGACGATACGGTGTACCTGATGGACACACGAGTGTTGGGTTCGAAAACCAAACTGCTCGTTGGGAATGAGGCCCTTGGTTTCGGCATAATCTCTGAGTCGCTTATAAATAAGTCTCTCATAGATTTTGCCGAGGACTTTGAGCAAACTGATGGGGCGATAGCTCGTGGGCTCGGTTTTGGGCTTACCGGGCTTAGGGATGCCAATGACGGTGGCTTCCTTCCACGCTTGGGGGAAAATGTTATTACTCAAGGCACCATTGAAGATGGTACACATGAGCATAATCAGGTGCGCGGGGAACAGCTTGATCACTCTGTTGGTGATGCCGTCTGATCCGGGGGCTTTACGAGATTTCAGACCCTTGATGATCTCGTGCACCTCGTCAGGTGTGACAGGGGGCAGGGGATCATCAGGGTCTTCAGCGGGCGGGAGTGAGGCTTTGCGTTCGACTTCCGCGTTTACCTTATCGACAAACGCTTGGTCTACTGGCTGCGAACTGGGTGTGCATTGGGCTTCGAGGCTATCGGCTAGGCATTCAGCCCTGTCGATATCCTCGAATGCAATGGTCGCATCGGGGCGGGTCAGGGGGGGCATAGTGGAAAACTCAGAGGATTTCAGTTTCCTCTGAAGTTCCCAGAAAGCGAGATGAGTTGGCTCTAGTTCGCCCACCATCTTGTCCCAGTTAGCGTCACGCAGCTCAGTCACACGTGTCCTTACAGCACGCTGTAAGTAACGCATGTGAGCTTTGTTAGCGTCACAGGGAAAGTTGCTGTAGGCACGAACGGCCGCGTTCTTCTCTGTCAGCAGATCACGTACATCGTCGGGGAGCTTCCATTTACGGTCACCCGTATCTGGAACCTCCCGTGAACTTTCGTTCACGATCGATTGTACGTGCTCCGTGAGAGAGTCGATCGCGGCCGTTGTGTCGGCGACAGAGTCGAACTGATCTGGGATAGAGTCTAAGTGATGTGACGTGTTAGATTGTAAGCGTTCGCTTACTTTCTTCCAGTCAGTGATCACTTTAGTGGCGGGGGGTTGAGAGGGGTCGCGAGTACCTAATCGGGGGGCCAGGTTCATGACTACTGGTCGATGATCAGAGTCGAGTTCGTGAATAGCCTCTATAGAATCCAACCTTAAGTTGATATTCTTAAGGAGTGCTATGTCAAGAACGTCGGGTAACTGATCGGGGTCGAAAGGAAAGTGAGTGGGAGTCATCGGGGCGATGACGTCAAAGTTCATGGTAGAACAGAGGTTGAAAAGTTGCCTACCTCTAGTCGAGGTCCTGGTGCTATTCCAGGCGGGATGTTTGGCGTTGAGATCGCCCGCTATGATAACGGAGTCACTCATGCCGAAAAGTTCGGAGAGGTCATTAGTGAGGAGTTGAGGGTCCTCGGAACCGTCTGGGGGAGGGAAGTAAGCCGACACGATAGTGATTGGCTGGTGGCCTGTCAGTGCTAACCGACAGGCCGAAACTTCTAATCGGGAGAGTTGGGGAGTATCCATAGGTATGCAGTACAGGGACTTCCTATAGTATATGAGGGTGCCGCCTCTGTGACAACGTGACCTGTCGTTGCGAACTAAACGATAGTTTGCAATTTTCGGGTCACGATGATGAGGTTTTAGGAACGACTCTTGAATGAGTAAAATGTCTACGTGATGGTCGCGGAGGAACGTGGCGATCTCATCACGTTGGCCGTGAATGCCGTTGGCATTAAAGAAACCTAGCTTTAGGGAACGGGGTTTTTGTCTAGTTAATATTCCGCGACTATCCATAATGGGGGCGTTGGGAGTTCATGACATGGATTGCTTGCGTGATCTCGGGATACGCAGCATAAATTGACTGGATTCGGAACAAGTTGCCGCCGGCGGCAATTAGTTCCTGGGCCATCTGTTGGGCACGCGGGGAGAGGAACGTGCTATAGGTATTGAAGGTCCCAGTGATAACGTTAAACGCATCAAGGGGAGCCTGACCTTTCCTCTGTACGGGTACTGGTCCTGCCATAGGGGCAGTGGGGGGGGCCGCGGCGCGAGCGGGGGGAGCGGTCGCGGGAAAACCGGGGGGCGTAAGGGGCGCGGGGGCACGGGTACGCGGGTCCACTAATGGAGGGATGGGAGCGGGCTTAGGCCTGGAGGCCAGTGGGGGGAACTCCTTCTGGGAACTCATTAGAGGCCATTGGGAGGGACGCTGAGGGGCCAGTCTCACGGGGAGTTTGGCCGAGGGGGATTCCCTAGTCTGACGAGCGTCGAAACGCTTCGTCAATTTAGGGGAAGATGACTTTGGGGCTTTCGGGCAGCCCCGGTAGTTTGCCGGATGACCGGGCTCTTTACAGAGCACACAACTAGGTGGCTCGGTGCAAAGAGTGCGGTCTTTAGGCCGGGTACAATCTGCTGTACCGTGGTCTCCCAGGCACTTGACGCACCTGGGAGTAGCGTAGCAGTTGTACGCTGAGTGCCCGTACAGTTGGCATCTGTGGCACTGGCCAATGATGCCTGACTTACGGGGCTTCTCGATTTTAAGGCCTGACAGGTTACAGACAGACCTTACATTGAATATGGGGTGGTGACCCTCTGTGGGAGGGCACACCACCAAGACCATATCAAAGGCGGTACCTTGCCTGGACCGGTGCATTCGATGGACCTCTGTGACAGGCACGTTCTGTCGTTCGAGGTCCGCCTTAATATCGCTGGTGGCGATTTCGCAGGGGATCCTGCGAATCACCACCCTGGTCAGTCGCTCCTCGGGCAAGGAATACGTGTGGAAGGACACGTTCCTGGCAGAGAGGAGCCTGGTCAGATCGCGATAATCGCCTGACGTGGGGACTGATACTTTGATCCCGTGCTGGGTGGCACGGGCGCTAGTATAGTTGACCCTTTGGTCAACACACCATTTGGACACCTCCGTCCACTTGGCCTTGTCCTGTATAAATACTGGGGGCGGTGGAGGGAGTTTCCTGCCGGTGTTTGAGCCAGAGGGTACGGGCTGGGCGCTAGTTTTAGCGCGGGGCGCGGCAACCTTCGCGGAGGTTGAAGGCGAGGGGCGGGAGGGGGACGCGTTGGCGGCGGTCGCCGGCAGCGTGGAGGGGATGGACGCGGTCGCGGTGGCGGGGGTCGCCTGCGTAGCGGGGTGGGGGGGGTTCGCGGTGGCGGAGGTCGCCTGCGGGGTGGGGGCGCGAGACGGAGGAGCGGAGTCCTCAGCCGCTATGATTTTAGCGGCCGGGGCTGAGCTGCTCGCCTTGTTTTTCTTGCGCTTGCTCCCTTTGCCCTTAGTATGGGAGACGAGCTCGTACGTCTCTGCGTCCGAGGACGAAGAGGAGTGCGAGTCCGTCTGGGGAGTGAGCGCGGCAGTATCGGGAGGAGTTGTGGGTACATCCTCCGTGTCCATTTCACACGGTGCATCGGTGGAGGCTGGGGCCTCGAGGGCGTCGCTGAAGTCAGCGATGCCCGGGCTAGGCGGAATTACGAGTTGCTCAGCTCTGTACAACTCGGAGAATTCGGCAGCGAAGTCTTTGTTTTTCTTTATCAATAAAAGAAAAACAGAGACAACCGCTCCGACCTCCGAGTGCTCAATGCTGAGCTGACCCGCTAGTTCAGCCAGGAGCGCCTCGATCCTAGCAAGTCTCTCCGTAGGATCCATGGGTTTATCCATGGCGGAGGGGAGGGGGGACCTAATCACTCATGAGAGTGATCCTGACACCAAAACCCTACTCCTACGTAGCCTAATCCCCGGTGGGATGCCGGGGGTGAGTGTTACACTCCCTGTCGGGTTTAGACAGGGAGGTGATCCTGGTGAGCCCTAAGAGTGACTCCCGTCGCCAATCTTATTGTGCGAACGGGTTCCTAACCGGTCATGCGATGGGTACTGAAGGTACCCGACCAGTCTAGTGCGGGGGGTATAGATATACCCGCGGCACTAGTACGCGGCTGTGGAGGGAAGACTGTCACCGGGGCTGACGAGGGAAGCCCCCAAGGCCAGCGATCCGGGACCCGTCCAACTTTCGTCTAGCCCTGAAGGGGATAGACGGGTGCGTTGGGTCTGCACCCACTCGGCTTCGTTGGCACCGTTAAGGTATCCACCGAGTGACCACGAAACTGTGGATTTGCCCTGAAGGGGCCACAACACAACACACGTTTTTGACGATGATTCTGACGAATCAAAATACCACTGTCTTGCGAACAAGACAGTACGGTATTAGACTGAATCCGACCGAGAAACAAGAAGTCCGAATTTTGCGATTTAAATAAATTTAAATCGCAAAATAGCGGAGAGTAGTCGGGGCGACTACGCAGCGTGGCGCACGGAGCACAACTGACGGGCGAGCGAGCGGCGAGCGGTGGAGGGGATACGCGCAGCGGAGCGGCAGCGTAACGACCTTCCAAGGCGGGCGTCGAGCGTAGGATGAACTATATCTGTAATCATTTTTATATATAAATATTTAAAAAAAATATTTTGTTGAGACGTTAGAACCTTGCAAAAAGAGGGTTTTCCTAATATTTTATAAAATAGTCACCGGCTGAAAACACTGTTGGAATATAAAAACAATCTGAAAGTATGACGCAACTGTTTGAATAGTTCATTGATCATATTTTTCCTAAGAAATAAAAGCGCAACAACAAATATTATGTTTACCCAATATATTCTTGTCCTTTTGTGTATCAGATTCATAATAAATAATTCACAAAGAGCCACACAACGTTAAGCGGATCAAATATTTACAAAAATTATTGACAAAGCTCTCTGCGTCTCCTCTTTCCTATGAAAATTGGGGCCATATGTATTTACTTTCGAAAAGAAATTCCGAACAAATCCATCCCTAGTCTTGTGCTTATCCAAGTAAAAATGGGTTATTGTTTTTCTTTTTATATTATAATAAGAAATCTATCAGTGTTAGTGTAAGTAAAGATCAGTAGCCCCCCCTCAATCCTCTAAAGATCCGATTCTTTGATTTCGCCCTTTGTAGGGGGAACGAAAATGAACGGATCCCTCATTTTGCCGGACAGAGGCGCTTCCGGAAAATTTACGTGGAGGGTGAAAATACCGACATTTTTTGTTTACAATGTACCAAAAAAACAGCGATCAAACACTTTGAAAATCAGTCATTATAGTCAATGTAAAAATATTAATTATCAGAGTGGAAGCGATTCTCTGAAAATTGAAAAGTCGACACGAAAAAATAATAATTTAGTAATTGCGTTCTTTGAACATAAAAAGAGGGAGAAAAGCGAGAGATTAATCTAGGTAAAAGTGTTGAGATTACCAATAAATAATTACAAGATCGTAAAGTAATTAGAATAAGTAATAATTTTAAAAGGTTTCTTAAACTGAATAAAAGGGATGAATAAATACGAGACCACTGAGTGATCAATGGGGAAATTGGGGGAGAAGCTTCCAATAAATCAAAGATGGTATTCGTATTGAAAGTTTGTTGTTAATACAACAAACTTTCAATACGAATACCATCTTTGGATTTATACATCTTTGGATTTGTGGAAGTCAGATAGGCCGTAAACGAATAAACAGGGAATTAACTTTTTTTTTTTTTTTGAGTTATTTAAGTCCGGCTATCGCAGTCCAATGATGCACGTAGACCTGGTAAAGGTCTACGTGCATCATTGGTCCTTTGGAAAAAAAACATCTTCATCGATTAATGAAGGATATCTTTTGATGTCTATCACTGAATAGTAGGTAACTCTTTATAGATTTAGTGATGTCCATTGTGTAGTGGTGCAAATGTACCAGACCCATTTTTATGATAAGCAACAAGCAGCTTCTCGATCTCTTAATGCCGCTAACTGCTTTCTCAAACAAAAATACTGTTTGTTTTCTATTAATTAAGTATAACTTTATTGGAAAACATTTATCGGTTTCTTACTTAATTTCAACTATTTCCGAGTAACTCATCTCTTTTGGTAGGTGTTCCTACGTAATCCATTCACCAACATTCATTCATCCTCTAGAAAAAGGGCGGCCATATTAATGCCACCATATCCTTACTTCGTTGATCTATTAATACAATCCAATATATCTCGCGAATACCCAAAAATAGCTGTCATAAGATCTTGTTTTCCCGACATTACGAAGTTTTGGTTTTGTTTATGATTGCGTGGGTTTCTTTCGATGACAGGAAGTTTTCTTTTCGATCGGAAACCGTATATATTATATTAGCTTCTGCCCTCGTGGGCAGGCTTCGTGTCAGTGAAATTTCGGCCCCGACACATTGCGTCGCATTGCATCGTCCGCCCGCGCTATTTCGATATCGCTAATTATTACTTCTATCTTTTTTCTTTGGCTCATTATAATTATAGCGAGATTTCAAATATCCCATAACCATTCTCAAGATTTGGGCTATCAAATGTAGTTCCAGTGATAAGCGTTTTTGCGCGTGAAATAAACAATCAAACTCTTTAACTTTATTATTACCCATTAAAATGTAGATAAATATATTTATTTGTACCCGAATAAACCGGTGACAACTCCATATTTATAAATAACGTCAAAATCTGTCGGTTAAATAAAAATAATTGGTGTTCTTTTTACCAAATACTTTACCGGGGTGTTTTAATTTACAAACTGTTTTCCGCGGAACAGGCATTTTTGGAACAATGTATTTTATGAATTGTCTGCTGTGTGCTAAAAACAGAAGTATAGCGTTTTAATTAATATTTTTTTGGGCATTTCTGTCACATTGGTGCCCATAAATACGCTTTACGTCAGATATTTTAAACATTTATGTTCCATAGTTATGTGTGCAGCGGCCTAATCTTTACAGTGTGTTCATAGTCAAAGTCATTTATTGCAAATAGGCACATAAAAGGATTATCAAACATCAAACTTTACTAAATCAATCGATTTGATTGTAGTCGCCCCTTCCAAAATGTAGTTTCGTATGGAGAAAAAATGGATAATGAAACCGGTATGTGACTTTCTTTCCATATATTTTTAGTTTGAAAAAATATTTATCATCAACGGTACAGATCTAGAAGAAAAAAGCTCCCAAAAGCAGGCGCGACGCGACTTTATTAGACATATTTCTATGAAAACTTCATGATTCATCCACCAGAATCGCCTCGCACCGTAGCGTTGTGCCTGACTACGAAATGTTTAATAGAGATAGGCCCGCTTGCACCACAAATCACTCTTTCAAAATGTTTAAATGCTGATTATGATGACTACGCTAGGCCAGCTTTAGGTCACACTGTTACTTTAGGGGCATCTAGGCCACCACATAAAACTATGCATTACACTGACGTCACACAAAAATCCTATAACACATCGTGCAACCAGAGTTTACCGCATAACTATATATACACACTAGCTTCTTCGCACTAGGTTTCGCCCGCGTGGATGTCGAAATATTCTCAATTTCAACCCCCCATTTCACCCTCTTAGGAACGATATTACCTACTCCTCACAAAGAACACACCCTCCAAATGTCATGTCTCTAGGACCAGCGGTTTAGGCTGTGCGTTGATATATCAGTCAGTCAGTCACTCAGGACTTTGAATTTTATATATATAGATATATGTATACAACATGGAATAAAATGATGCGTGTATGTCTGGCGTTCTGTGAGAGAAAGTATGCAAGGGAGTCCACTGTTCCATATTAGTTGTTAATATAGGTAATTGTATAACTTTTTGTAATTATTGTCAACGTTTTATGTGTTTCTATGTTAATTAATTTAATTGGTGTTGTACCGTTTTAATTAACTATAAATAAATAAATCAATCAATTGTCAGTCCCGACCTTTGCTCGAGCCAACCCGAGTCACTAAGCCTGTATGTAGCATGAGATTTTTCGCTAAATAATAATCATTCTGCTCCAGCTCGTCCGTTGCTGCCCTCTACCAGGGATGTCCTTATCCGAGGTCCGTATCCCACAGGGCGCCCTTAGCAAGTAGTCGCTCAAGCTCTGGCTGAAGGCCTTAATTTACTAAGGTAGTCACAGGCAAGTCCAGTTAAGCAGCCGACAACCTCTTAGGTTTACTTGCGAGATAACATTCCCAAAATTAAAAAAATACCGTCGGGCCGTTGCCCACCAGACATACCGCCCTATCTCCCTCGTCTGGTCGGTCCCCACTTTTCTGTGGAGGTTGAGTAAACTTAACCCTGATCCGCAAACCTCTGACTTGAGTAGTATTACCTCTGACTTGATTCTCACTGTACCTACTTACTAAATTATCCTTTTACCTAAGTACATAATATCAATTAATGATATTGTTTACCAAAGAAGGAAGTCGAAACGGTTTTCCTCAATTATTTCCCCATGATTAAACTCATTGTTTCCAGAACGCGTACACATTTCCTGTGTGGAATCGCCGAGGTTTCCCTTTCCACCCTTTTCTTCGAAATAAGAAAAAAATACGCTTTCATTACAGGAGGAAAAATGCTCCTTATTTTTGAGTAAATACCAATACTTTTATTTAAGCTAACAATGCCTTTAAAAATGCGAATCATTATTTTGTATCGTGTTTCATCATTATCTACCTAGATTTTTCTCAACTGTTTTAGAGTCAGCTTTTAGTCTAACTCGTTGCAGCTAAATACTAGTAACGTAAGGAAAAGTATACGCGTACGTTGGACTCTATTTCATAAATAACATAGGCATAATTACAGATCAATAAAACACATAAACTATACTCCTACCCTTAACCCAATTTATTCGGGGTCGGCGCAGCACGTCTCTATCTCCCATACTTATCTATTAATCGTCATTTCGGTATTCACCCCCTTTCTAGCCATAACATCGTTCACACAGTTCATCCATCGTTTATTTGGTCTATCCACATTCCTATTCAAAACTTTCTTCATGACATTTTCCTCGTTCCTTCACAATACATGGCCATACCAAGACAACAGATTTCCACAAAGCTTTTCAATCATCGGTGCCGGTTAATAGAAATGTCTTCGAATTTATGGTTCTAGGACATGTCGGTTCCCTCGAGATGTTTGTCTTCACTGATTTGAGAGAAGTGGTGATGAAACGATTTGCACAGAGTAAAGCGCCTGTTGGGTTCAAACCTACGACCTGCTCCTCGTAGACAGTAGTGGCTCAAAGGTAACGGCTGATTCAGTATGCGCACTCAAAATAAAACACTCTACTAGCTTCTGCCCGCGACTTCGTTTGCGTGTCAATCGACTCCAAGAATAAAAGTTTCATAGAAAATTCAACCCCCCATTTCACCCTCTTAGGGATGGAATTTCAAAAAACCCTTTCTTAGTGGATACCTACTCTTCACAAAGAATAAACCCTCCAAATTTCACGTCTCTAGGACCGGTAAGGCGGTTTAGGCTGTGCGTTGATATATCAGTCAATCATTTAGTCACTCAGAACTTTGAATTTGATGTACCATCACAGACGAGCAAGCGAGAGAAGAATGTAGGTTCCATATCAGTAAAAGAGTGTACAGATATCACTTACTGTTCACACCGCCAGCGCCCACGAGAACACGTTTGTTGACGCGACAAGAGCCATCAAAGAGAGTACTCGCTTTGGGACGCTCAGTAGGCGGGTTGAACACTCGCTAAGAGACATACCACCACCAGCTCAGCCGAAACATGTCCACTGCTGGACATAGGCCTCCCCTAACCGAAATTTTGACCGGTTTATTTTTTGGGGAGGTTGCCATAATCGCCACGCTTGGTTGGCGGGTTGGCGATTGCAGTATGGTGGCAAAATGGATAGAGAACGGTGCTGCCCTTTCCTTAGTCGCTTCTAAAGACACCCACGGGAAGAAATGGGATGGTATCACACGGGACACACGCATACCAGTAACTCTAGTTGCCAGCTCTATCCGCTTTTCGGTGGGATTCCTATCAATAATGAGCACCGACCCTCCAGCTACCCAAAACGGAGCGGCTACCTAACAAAGCCGGCCGGTAATTTCATTGTCTACGTTTTTATCGTAAATAAGAGAAGAGAGCACGTATTTACTCTTGGATATCTATTTATTAAGTTCAATCAGTGGACATCGCTTGGGGATAACGAATGTGGTGGTACAAGGTATAAGAGAGAGCGGGCGAGAAAAATTGTACTTAAAGAAACATTTTGATTATTTTTTACATTAATTTATACCGTTTTAATTTATTTCTGACTAATATATTGAAATTATATTTCAAAACTGTTAAATATAATTACTTAATTATGTATTTACCTACTGCCATTAATATTTTACGTTGGAAATATAGCGCACATCTTCGCTGTGGTGTTAGGTTACCTAAAATACCTCTGAAGTGTTGTTCTCGAGGTGTGTCAGTCACTGTTGACCTAAGACGGAGTTAATTATTTCATCTTTATTATTCTAGCACCTTCTTCTTCGTGTTTGACGGTTCATCTATGTTGCTTATATACTCTTTAGGCCCAGTGGGTCATCACATTTATTTTGGATTATTCTGAGATAGAAAAAAACACTCACACACTTAGTTGAATAACTGACTGACTTTCTTGACTGAGTGTGTGGTCACATTTTTTTTTCTCACTTTGTAAGGTAAATGTAGTTGTCCTCGGTGCCCTAGGATCGACCACTTTATATAATAAATTGTTAAAACCATTTAAAACAATACGAAAAAAGACATTGTGTTGAAGATAGTAATGGATTTTCAATGTAAGTTAAAAACATGACGATCCAAGAAAATAAAGAAGTTTCTGAAAAAATCCTGAAATTAAAGTTTTTACAGCACATTAATGACCACGGCCTCCCAACTTTGAAGTAACAAAAGCTATTGTTGCTCGAAACGTTTTATCGACATAAAAAGCTTTCAAGTGAGAGTTCAACTCGTACACGAAAGTCTCCGTTTTTTTAAATCACGTTTTTTATGTGGTAACAACATAAAAATAACGTTAAAATTAAAGGGACCCTTTATTTTTTAACCTATATTTTTATGTTGTTATGATGTTGCTATGTTTACACACTCTGTAAAAATTCCAAAGGGCTACGGACGAACGGACGCACTGAAGGACAGCGAAGCCTTAGTATTAGGGCCCCATTGGCTACGGAACCCTAAAAAGTTTCACTGTAAAATTGACCTTAAACTACAAGCAAATTAAGACAAAAATATTTTTTTTTGAAGTTTAGTAAGATGTTATAGTAAAAATAAAAGTCATTACTGAAGTAATTCCAAACTCGCAAATAATTATCGTTGAATTTCGTTTTAAGAACTTAATTCAATTCGGTTTAGGATGATTTACTTTTGGCCCATTACTTAGGGCTAGATTCACAAATCGCACTTTGTCTGTACGAAGTGCTTCGCGAAGTAAAGAACCCTTATTTTTATGCTGTTTATGTTCATATACTTAAAAGCAAAAGTGGTCAAGTATGTCATAAAACTGTGAAATTTATACGAATAAAATTATGAACTTTAGAGTTAGGGTGCATTTAAGTTATTCGCAAATATAATGCACTCAGTCCGGGAAGAGGGAGTGGACCGTAATTGACGCGAGGTTGACGCGGGCCCAGTACGGGTTGGTGGATATCACATATCTTCAAATTGATCACAGCTAGACCATGCTGGTTTCCCCACGATGTTTTCTTACATCGTTTTGAGACCAGTGGTGGCGAGCCAACGCTCAGCATAATGCTACAACCTCATACGAGACAGCCGCAGCGCTAGTTTTCAGCTAGAGTTGAGGCAATGACGTTAGCTGGTGCAACATATGCATAAAACACACACATATACCTTGTGTAATATATTTAATAGTACATTCGAACCCACGACACAGGTAACTCGTCTTAACTTTGTCAGTAATTACGGATAAGCAAAACGCGAACACGCGTTTGATTTTCACCATATCTGTGCAAATTAATCTCTTACGAGCTTGTGCTCGTTTCAGGTTAATTAAAACAAATATGGATCCCAACGTGAAACCGAACTTTATGTTCGGTGATTGATATTTCAATGTTTTATTTTTTAATTCTAATGTCCACTGGATTGTGCAAGTCAGATAGGCAGTCGCTCCATGTAAAATACTGGTACTCAGCTGCATCCAGTTAGACTGGAAGCCGACCCCAACATAGTTGGGAAAAGGGTAGGCAGATGATGATTCTAAAATCCATAGGGCACAGAACGAGTCGAAAATAAAAAAAGTGTGTAAGAATTGTAACACGTGTCGTTCTGTAGTTTCTTTTAACCCTTATCGTGGGAAAATGATGGTAGATTATGTATGTTAAATTATTTTTATCTGAACTTCAAACCCGGATAGGCACTTTACTTTGAGTAATATATTTCATCACCACTGTTCTCCAACGGTCAAGGAACACGCCAAGAGGAAAGCAGCACAATTATCCTAAAAAAATTTCAAGACAAGTTTCAGCCACCAATGTTAAAATTTCCAAGATTTTCTCCCAATTTTTCTTTCCCTAAAAACCCTATTACGAATATTTTTAAATAAAAAATCGCCAAATCAGTCCAGCCATAATCAAGTGATGCGTTTACCAACGAACAGAATTTGATTTTTGTTTTTATATTTAAATAAATCACTATATATATATAGTATAAAACAAAGTCACCCTCCTCTGTCTGTCCCTATGTATCCATGGATCTTTAAAAGTTCCCAACGGATTTTGATGCGGTTTTTTTTTAATAGATAGAGTGATTCAAGAGAAAGGTTTATACGTATAATACGCGGGTGAAGCCATGGGTAAAAGTTAGAATATAATAAAAAATAGATGTCACGCTGAGTCTATACCTTGTACCACACACTAACCCCCAATATTTCTTCATGAAATATTAAGGGACCTATCTCGATCCCGGTGTAATCTTTGGCTCACAATCGTATAGGATATGAAGGAAAGAGTGAACCTAAGCGTGCAAATTTTAAATACGTATGAATAAGGTAGAATTGGCCTTTCCAACATGGTTAGGCGAGCGTATAATGTATATTAGGGGCTCGTCTTGTCTTATTTCGAAATATTTTCGGGAAAAAATGCGGTCATATGTCTTGCGGGACAGATTGGGGAGAACTGAGCAATAAAGACTGGATTGAGTTTAAAGGTTTTTGCTGGATTCGGCGTTAGTTGCAAGTTTATGTTTTTGGTTTTATTTCTATGCCTTCTGAATTTATTTGTCTGTATAATATAGCATCATTTCGTTTGTTATACTATACAAAGTCACTAAAGAGATAAGTAAGAATTTGATAGATGTTTTCATTTAATTGAATAGAAAAAAAAAACCGTTCGAAACTTCTTTCGAAAACATCCATCGGTTTCGCACTAAACTTCAACTATATCCGACGACCCTAGTAACTTATCTCTTCTTGGTGACTGGCTTATTATCAGTAATTGGAGTAGGTAGATTGAGATGGGGTCAATAAACTGACACGTATATATTAGTATGGATATGCCTCCGGGTTTCCGGGACTTTGAAATGATTAAGATTTTTTTTTAGGAATTTCAAATGTTATAATGTGTAGAATAAAGAATACATCAGTATGAATACTAAATGTTTAAACCCTTTTGCTGTATTTTTAATAGTATATAGGTGATCGGCCTTCTATAGTGAAAAAAACGATGGCTTGGCTAAACTTGAGTAAAAAGTAGCAAACGTAAAGTGTTATTGTTGTGCTTCCATTCGAAACTTACATAATATGAGTCTTATTATGTAAGTTTCGAATGGACGCACATGGATTGTTCTAGCAAATATCTAGTTACTGCCACATCATACCTGACCTTTGCATTATGCTCGTGAACGGGTGCTGCTTGTGGTGACTGGTCGACTTGCTGACCATGGTTTTTGTTATTGCTATTTGTATTAAATGTTATTTTATTTTTACTCCGGAGGTCCTAGTTTAACTATTGTAACTTCAACTTAGCTATATGCATCAATGTATGTATATGTATCATTTTGCATCGTTGAATATGTAAGCGGGCACGCCCTTTATGCCTGGAGGCTTTATTTAAGTTTTACGTTCTGTTTACGATTTTGTTTTATTATTTATTTCAGCTTGAGTTTAGTTTTCAATGTTTTGTTCGTATATTGCCGTGTGCTAGCTGACATATGGCGAATAATGTATGTTTTGTTTTGTTTTATAATTAATTACTTACACAATATTGTATAGAATCAAGTTCTTCTAACTTAACAGACAGCTGTGCTGCTGGGGAGTTTGTTTCGCCACTTCTTCTTTCCAGCTAAAGCACTAGGAAGTGTCGAAGGGCGGGCGTTTTGGGGGGACTGTCTTGTGTAACTTTGACGTTCAAAAACTCTCAGCCTAGTTTGAATAAATGACTTTTGATTTTGAATGTATTCTGAAATATGTGCCATCTGAAAATAGTTTGTCCATTGATTCTAAAAGCTTGTTAATATACACGTGTTTCCTACATACCCAAAAAAACCTCGATCAAATTAAACATTTTCCTTGTTCCAAAACCAAAGTCTCTTCAAAAATTTGAAATTCGAACTCGCACGAAAGCTAATAAAAGTAGCTATCATCACAAAACTCACACATTTGAAAATCGAACCATTTTATCAATGGAAGACACAGAAGATATAAATCCTCCTTTCGCTAAGTTTCGTGGCACTTCGAAAAAGTTAAATTGCACATTAAAACCGTCCAAAGTTTAATATTATGCCAAAACCATTATCAAGCCCTCTAATTTCCGATAAATTCCGGTGTTTCGGAAGACTTCATTAAAAACCGTAAACGGCTCAGTTAATTGTGCGGTATTTACTTCAGTGGTTTTAGGCTATACCTAATGTGTATTGTACCTAACAATGCCTTCACGATCGTTGGAATATTTTACGTATCGGTTTTATTGACATTCACTATAGTATTAAAAGGGGTTCCCTCTATCTGGCAGAAACTTGATGCTCCGAATTTTATTTGGCATAACACACTTGGCATAATCTTATTTAAACGACTATTTGTAAGGCATAAAAAATGTTTAGCATAATCATTGTTTGGCCGACTGTTTATATATCCGACTTTACGCTGGCATACTTTTAAGATGGCAGAATTTTATTTCGCATAATTACCTTTAGCAGACTTTAAATTCCGCATAATTTCGATTAGCATAACATTTATTTAGAGCTTTGATTATTTGGCATAATTTCACTTGGCATACTATGAAGATGGCAGAATTTCATTTAGAATAATTTTGTTTGGCATATTTTCATTTCTATTAAATTGCATTTTAACCTTAAATAAAATGAAATAGTGTCTCAAAAAGTCAGTATATGATGTGCTACAAAAATTATTGACAGAAACGAATCGCTGCAGAACCGACTCCACGTAGTCTTGTCTGCCCTACCCCTAGAGTGTAATTTAAGCCCGCGTAGGCGCGGAGTGGCGAGGCGGCCAGCGAGCTGAGGAGCAGGTGGTGCCACGGTGGTGAGCGTAAAACCATCTGCGACGATGAGCTCGCGTGGGACCGCCGGAGCCCCGCAGCGCCGAAGCCGTGACAGAAACCATGCATGCTGCATGTTGCATGCTCGCCTGCATGCTGTAAGCTTGCTTGCATGCTGCATGCTTGCTTGCATGCTGCATGCTTGGTTGCTTGCATGCTTTATGCTTGCTTGCATGCTGCATGCTTGTTTGCATGCTGCATGCTTCTTAGATACGAAATGTATGCCAAAAGATGATTCTAAGTTTAAAGTTTCTGAGATATGATAGTTCTGCCTTTTAATAACTATCGATATGAAATTATGCCAAGAGACGATTCTGACTGCGAACTTTCTGCGATATGATGGTTCTACTTTTTAATTATTATGGAATAAAATTTATGCCTAAAGATGATTCTGACTTATAAAATTATGCGTTGTGAATGTATGATAAATGAGTGTATGCCAAACGATTTTCTGCGAAATGAAGTTTATGCCATCCGCTGTTATGCAAAATAATATTATGACGAAAAAAATTCTGCCATAAAGGGTGGACCCTATTAAAAGTACTATTGGAAACTTAGTATTAAATAGATATTGATATGTTTAATTCAGTCATCGATTATTTATTATACACTCTGCCCGCCTCTTCGTCTGCGTAAGATTTCTTGCTCCCCTGACCTACTGAGTCGCATCGCATCGCCCGCCCTACCGCGGTATAACCTCATTGTCTTCGTCGTTCCTTCTGAGTTTTTCTTTTTCTGTTGCTAGGCTTATAAAGGTCGTAGCACTATGTTAAATATGCGTCAAGAATCTTTTCTATGATTTTTTAATTTTACGTTAAAATAAAAAACCGGCCAAGTGCGAGTCGGACTCGCGCACCGAGGGTTCCGTACAAACCTGTAGGGATCCTCGGTTTATGTATAAGGTTTATGCTTATGAACTTAAATGTTTTTTTTTAAATTTTTATATTTGAGTTGATTGAATGAAAGGTAAATTCCGGTTTACGATTTATGACGTATTAAAAAAAAAACTACTTACTGGATCTCGTTCAAACCAATTTTCGGTGGTAGTTTACATGGTTATGTACATCATATATTTTTTTGAGTTTAATCATTCTCTTATTTTACAAGTTACGGGGGGGAGGGGGGGACACACATTTTACCACTTTGGAAGCGTCTCTCGCGCAAACTATTCAGTTTAGAAAAAAATTATAATAGAAACCTCAATACCATTTTTGAAGACCTATTCATAAATACACCACACGTATGGGTTTGATGAAAAAAAAAATTTTGACTTTTAGCTCTAAGCATGGAGAACCCCAATTTTTTTTTTTTCTCTATTTTAGTGTAAAAATCTTGATGCGGTTCACAAAATACACCTACTTACCAAGTTTCAACAGCGTAGCTCTTATAGTTTCGGAGGAAAGTGGCTGTGACATACGGACGGATGGACAGACAGACAGACAGACAGACAGACGGACAGACAGACATGACGAATCTATAAGGGTTCCGTTTTTTGCCATTTGGCAACGGAACCCTAAAAACAGTACATGTATAAATGAAAAAAAATACAGTTGAATTGATAACCTCCTCCTTTTTTGAAGTCGGTTAATAACAAAACGAAACGTACTGCCACATTAAACTCCATTTCTAACTCATTTAAGTCGGCCTATATAAAAAATCCATTGTCCAATAGTGTGAATAAGATCATTAATTATTCATTAACTTTTCAATTGTATCGATACAGAACCGTTTTCCAAAAGGTATCGGTACTTAATGAAATCGCTTCTATTGTTCTCCAGTTCTGAATTCTGTTTTATCGTAGCAAATACGAGTTCGGGTTTAAAATTGTTGTATACTGTGTATTTGTATGAGACCTTTCTTATAAGTGTTTCGATTAAATCGGGAGGATTTTATCGTGAGCAGTGGTGGCCCAGTGGTAGGCCCCGACATACGAGTGTGGGTTCGAACCCAGGCAGGCGATTTACTTTATGTAAATAATTTTATCACCACTCACTGCTCTCAAAACGGTGAAGGAAAACACCGTGATGAAACCGTCATGTCCTAGAACCAAAAATTCGAAGACATGTGACATCTACCAACCCGCACTGGACGTGCGTGGTAGATTACGGCCCACTCCCTCTCATCGAGAAGAGACCTGTGTCCCTACAGGTGTGAACGGCATTGGCTGATTATGTGTACAGAATTCCAGTAAAAGCTGACTTCTCACTGTACAAAAATTATATACAATGCGAGATCAGCCTAAACTGGAAATGTAGGTATAGCTTTATATACCTATCGTCGTGTATACTTCACAGATACAACGTGTTACATAATTAACGCAAGAACTCATACACCCCAATTATAGTATTGAGTTAAAAGTATAATACAAAGACCAAAAATTATTTTATTTTAAAGCTAACTGTTATTATTAAGAAAATTGTGCTGACCAAGGACCTTACTACAATATAAACATTTAAAATTGAGTCTTCTTGTCTTGAAATGAGATTGAATTTTCTTTGGCTCGATCGGACAAAGACGAACTTTTGAAAAAAATACCTGTATTAAAAATGGCTGAAATTAAATTTACAACTATTCTGTTACACCTAGAACTATCATTGATTTATGGCCAATATTATTATGTATATATAGATGCTGACGATTCCACCTGGTTCCGTTCCGGACGTAAAGAATAGCACCATCCCATTTCTTTCCGTGGGAGTCGTAAGAGGCGACTAAGGGACTTACTAGAGAATGGGCAGCAGCTTTCTCTGTGCATTTTACCAGCAAACTGCAACCACCAACCCACCTGCCAAGTGTGGCTATTATGGCTAACCCCCTAAATCGGGAGAAGTCTATGTCCATCAGTGGACGTCTTCCGGCTGAAATGATACCGATCAAAATCATAATCCTCTTTTTCACTTCGCCGAAGTCGAGTAATATCAACCAAAGTTTCGTCGTCACTAAAAAAGGAACACAATGTCTAATCACATATGTATTACCATCTATTTCACTATTTTGCGCGGCAAAAGTACGCAGGACGACTTCGACTTAGATAAAGGGTAACTTCGTTCATACGGGTAAGGCCGCTATCCCACTAGCCGTTTTACGAGCGTCGGCGTCTCTCGAACGTCTGCGCAGCGTCAGCAGACGCGACGGTGACGTCGCGTCGTCGCGTGACAAGCATTAACGTCCGCTGAACGCGACGTCAACGTCGCGTCTGCGCAACGTTAACGTCACGTTTGTTGGCAACAGGAACAATCACTCCGTCCTGCTCTGTCCGTGTGGGTACGGGCGGGAACTACGGCCGGCGGCCATTTGCACGTTGACGCGACGTTGACGTCGCGTTCAGCGGATGTTAATGCTTGTCACGCAACGACGCGACGTTAACGTCGCGTCTGCGCAACGTTGACGCTACGCAGACGTTCGAGAGACGCCGACGCTCGTAAAACGCCTAGTGGGATAGCGGCCTAACATCGGCATAGATTACGATCGTGCTGGCTACGTTTAAAACCAATTCACAGCACAAACAGGCTGACGGACAACGCTTACTGTTCGCTCGTGAATTGATAGAACGTGTTTGTATCGTGCAAGGACAACAGAAGTGCTGCACATAACCTCTCTTTGAGTGAGAGGGTGGGTTAAGGTGCATGTATCGTTTGTAGATAGTTCGTCTATAATAGGAGTGTCATATTGTGGGTGAAAGAACAGTGAATTGTTTCTGTCCATGGAGCTTCTTACTCGCTACATATATAGAAAGAAAAGAAAGAAAGAACATACGTTTATTTGCGGTAAATATGACGCAAAAAAGACTGAACACAACATAAATATAAAAAGTTACGGAAAGTATACGCCACATCCACGCAAAGCGGCCGTAGCTCAGCATAATGCTGCGACCCTATGCGAGACAGAGCCCCAGCGCTGGTTTTCAGCAACAGCCAGCGCTGACGTGATGATATCAAACGATGCAGCAGACAATGAGTAAAAATAAGTATAAATACTAATTCTATACTAATATTATAAAGCTGCAGAGTTTGTTTGTTTGGTTAAACGCGGTAATCTCAAGAACTAATAGTCCGAATTGGAAAAACATTATGTATCGGGTAGCCTATTTATTGAGAAAGATTATAGGCTATAAAACATCACGCTACAATCAAAATGAGCGGAGCAGCAACGAAAAATGGACGAAAACTGGCAGGCAATTCGATGCGACGGGAAGGGTTAGGAAGCAAAAATTTGACGCGAGCAAAGTCGCGGACAGAAGCTAGTCCTGAATAATGAAAAACACAGTATTAAAAATGGCAAAATTTCGTTGCGACAGAAACATGACGCACACGCCGCCGGATTTTATTTATCTGTGCCACCCAGCTGTCAGAAAACTATTTTTGACAAAGACATGGGTACGTTCTGATCATGGGTACCTATTTCTAACCGACCGACTGCTTCTCAATTCAAAAGTAAATGTGGCATTCATTAGGAAATTCCTTCGACAATCCGAAGTTTGCATTTGTGCTCAGGTAATTGCAATAGGCTCGCTCTTGGCTCGCTTCATGGACTTAATGTACTTAATTACATGGGACTTAAACCTCAGTTAAATAGTAAATGAGATAAAAGTTTTCAAGAATTTAATATCATGCCTGTATTGCTCAAAGGGAAGAGCAGAGATATAACACATTTACTATTTAACTTAGGGTTAAGTCCTATGTAATAAGGGTGAGCCAAGAGCGAGCCTATTGCAATTACCTAAGCACAAATGCAGATTTGGGTTTGTCGAAGGAATTTCCTAATGAATCCCGGTGTTCAACTCAGTTATTCGAGTTTTTTCTATTGGGAATTCTGAAATATTGGTGTACCCCCTATTGGTGCACTACAGGTAGTTACACTCTTCGGCGATAGAGGCTTTTTTGGATGGGTGACGCCCAGTGTATTCTGGGAGATTATCTTGGGTGATCGTCGTCCAATTAGGTTCTTTAAATATTACAATATTTAAAACATTACAACACAACAATATTATAAAAAAAGATCTGTGAATCGCAGCCGGGAGCAACAACATGATGGTCACCCAAACACTGACCAACCGCGGCAAGCGTTGCTTAACCTGGTTGATCGGCTTGTGTGGCTGTTATTACTTAGCCACGAGCCCTGAAATGTTATGTATCATTTGATAAGCTAACTCTCAACGAAAAGGAACCTAAAAACCTCTTAATTTTGTAGTGTCAACTGGCATTCATCAGGCACCTATTGAAAACAACAATGGCCGCGTTTAAAAGCGTTTGCCGACAAACATTCCTAGTTAAGGTTGATTTGTGTATTGATCGACACAGTATACGAGTGGGGTAGTAGATTAGGAAGGTAAAACTGTAGTTTCGTGAAAGTATCGTTTGCATTTGGTTCGGAACTCTTTGTTGGCCTTGCCCTCTTTTTAACTGTTTCGTTCATTCATACTGAATATTATTAGAAACAAGCTTTTGCACGTAGCTCATCACATGTAGATGTCATATGTCAGTAAATTATCTAACGGGGACGCATTACCGAAATAAAAAAGTTATTATATGTTATGACTCAGGTCATTACCTATCCCTTTAATCCAAATCCGTCAGACTAAGTAAATTACGCATTTATAAAATACGGTTTTGCCCGGGACTACGTAGATAGGTAGGCTAAATTGTAGAATTTATTATAGGTATTATGCCAGAACTTATGTGTCAGTTTTCAGCACTCGATACTCCTGAGCAACCCAATACGAATCTATTTACCCGTTTTTGCGTGATTGAGTAATGAAAATTCAAAAATCGAAACATAGAAAACTTTCAAATTTTTAAAACTAACTCTTTCTGTAAGCTTTTCACTCCTAAACCACTGAACGGATTTCGATGGGTTGACGGATGAATAGCAAAGGCCTAGTAATATGCTCCCGTTGTTACTCTTCGGGATCTGAACCGAAAAAATAGGTTGTTTCTACAATTACGGGTCAGCCTTTAGACTTTAAAAAATGCCAGTGTGATTTCATGTTTATGTAGATTTTAATTGTTCAGTGAATCTACTGGCTCTCCTGCACAATCAGTGCACACATAGCAGTTATCGCTGTACCTACATACGTTAGTTATACCTACATCAAGCACGCCATTTGTCAGGATTTGCCGAACACACGAATTCCGAAACATTAATCTTAATTATGTAGACAATGCAAAATCGTGATTTTGCTGCAATATCTCTGGAATATTTTGTAACTATCTGCATTTTCTACAGATGTATAGTCGGTAGATTTACCACGTGTTACCCCAAAGTAGTTGGTGGTATAGATTGCTTATCTAGGTAGATCGTTATCAAAGTGAAAACATGTGACTGATCATAAAACAAAGAGCGACTCTTTACAACCTGGTAATGGGTAATTAAGGAATCACTCGGCTTAGGTTTAAACCCACGACCAGTTGCCACTCGTAAGTCGACAGCTGTGCAGCTGTCGGCTGCGGCAAGAAAACATGATGAAGAAGTCCTAAGCATAATGCTGTTTTTATGCAATTAAAACTATTACTAATATACCCACAGCTATATTTAGATGCCAAATGGATTTTAAAAGTTTTAAATCAAAAGGATGGTTTCAAACCATTTTTTGGTTTTAAAAGATTTAAAATCTTTCGGTGCATCATTGGTTTAATTTATTTTTTCAATAGTATGCACTGATGCTTAGAACGAAGTTATCTAGACCACACCTACTCCCTGATTTAGCATATATCAAGGGCAATTAAAATAAATATACATAAATATAAACTCACGCCTTTATCCCATGATCTTCCCTACGATACTTACACATTCCTTTTGCCTCGTTTAGGTTCATACATCTGGTCATACACACACACCGGTTGTGAGTGCTACGCACCTGACCTTTCTGAAGAACATCACCAATAAAGTCAATATAATGTCCTCTAAGGGCTTCCCCTCCCGGCGTTTCCATATAAATTCTAGAAATATGCAATGGCTGAGTATAAACCTAATCAAACTATTTGTTTTACTGCTACTTAGCTACAACATATTTTTAAACGTATACTATAGTTAATACGCTTAACAAGATTGTTTCAAATCCTAAAAAAAATGTATAAATGTTATACCTATATGTTATCATTAAAATGGTTAATGATTACAATAAGCCTTTTTAACTTAATCTTTAAAATAATACGTTATCATTGTATGACACACGTGGTCTGGTTTTAAACCGTGTTAAACCATGAAAGTGTAAAGAAACCTGTTTTGTATATTACTCAATCAATAGGTACCCACGCTTCTGTGTGATCGGTAAGGCCGTATTCTAGTACAACTGGAAGATCTCATAGGTACTTATCTTAACTCAAATCTAGTCATAAATCGAGGTTTACGATTGAACCTGGGCCTCAGACGTATGTAGATACTTATTCTAGAGCGTTTTGTCATAAACTACGTTAACAAACGCTGAAATAAAAAAAATACATAGACAACGTAATTCAGAAATAAGTACCAAAACGTGAAATACATAAATTCTTATACTAAGTCATTGACCTTTTAATCTTTGTTTGCAAAACTTCTCTCATTTTTTTTCCACAGCGGTTTACGCCAACGTTTTCCAACCGTTGAGAAATGCTGAAAGGCCACTGAACTGAAAATGTCTCGTTATTTTTAATGTCCCTTGTCAACATATCATAAAGTTGGACTAATCTCATTTGCTGTGTTTTTGTAAATAACGTAAATACTGTTTGTTAGAATGTGTCAACCCTTTTTAGATAGGTTTATGGGTGAGTTGTTTCTGCCAGAGAATTTTAAAACCGTCCCTCTCTTTTTGCGGGTTTTTGGTAAGATAACAGACTGTTAGCATGTAGACACTTTCATTACTGTTTAAGCTTATACGATGTTTAGTGAAACATTTTCATTAAGAGTTAGATAAAATTTAATTTTTGTTTGGAAATGAAATGTAATGGTTGAATCCGTAAATAGGATATCGGAAGCACTTTTACAATCAATCTACCTAGCCTTTTCCTAACAATGTTTAGGTTGGCTTGCAGTCTAACCGGATGGATGTAGCTGAATACCTATTTTACATGACTGTCTAACTCACCTCCACAACCCAGTTACTGGGTTGTAAGTACTATACCCCTTGGGAAGACTGGGCGTCATGTTATCGGGCTTCTGACGAGTCGTAGCGACTGTAAAAGATCCATAAATGACAGCCGAGAGCAACGGCTTAACGTGCATACCTAGTATTATATCACAGTGTTATAATGTCTATATTTATAAAAACCGTCGTAAAGAAGTTTAAGCAAGAAGATAGGATAACACCACACAAACTGCAAAATGAAAAACATCCCTTAGGGCTTTTATAACAAAACCATTCCTAACATCTACCTACTATATCGACAAAAAAATATCCCGTCTTGATAGCCAATTTAAAACACAAAGGTGTCTCTTGATCGCCCAAGCTCAGATACTTCGTACAATGACAGAAGGTGTTCGGATCTCGAATTAAATTTTTATTACCGCCCAAAAGGGTATTTATTACTTTCATAAAAAAGGAAAGTGTTTTACAACTCCAATTTCTTGTCTAAGAGGTTGGGCGTTACGTTTCTAGGGTTCCTTATTCAACAATGGAAAGACGGACGCCTTGAGGCATCGTGTTCATTTAATGGTTTACAGAGAGTAGTGGTGGGCATGTGTTCGAACCCAGGCCGGCTTTACTTTGTAATAATTTCATCATCACTGCTCTCAAAACAGTGATGAAAAACATCGTGCATCTTCCCTTTTCATGGCATTTATGTCTCTTGCTAGTAGTGGCCAGTCCTTTCGGTATCAGTCAAGCTCGTCCTGTCATCTTCGTTTCATTTTTGCATTTAGAGGGACCTGATCGCTAGTTCTCTTAGCTCATTAATTTGTCATCAGACTTGCAGTAAACATGTCCGGCTTAGTCCCACTTAAGCTAAGCAGTTTTCTGGGTAATATCCGTGATCTTGGGTATGGCGCGCAGTGTTGATGTGTTCCTTATCCAGTTTGAAATTCGAACCCCCTAGATACAGCGTCCCGAGGGTGTTTGGGCTTCTAAGATCGTGTTACATATACCTCGTGCTTTCGGCGCTTGTTGCTCTGTTTCGGTGCTCTGTATGTACAGAGTTCGCTGTGTTTCTTCCAAACAATTATTTATGTAGGTATGTATATGATCAATTGCTTAACAGTACATAATATGTGGAAGTAGTGATAGTGTTCTTGTCCGGAGCAATATTATCTTAAAATCGATCAATTTCAGTATCGCGTGTTGAAGCATATCTAAGGTCTTGATAGTAGTTTTGAGAGCTCTACCCAAGGAGAATTATTTGCAGTATGAATTGATGTACGGGCACAAAGCAAGGTATTTTCTGCTCTTGAAGAGTATCCATGCGGGCTGTGAAACATGCCGTTATTTTTATTAAACGTGACATTTTCACGTGACAAACGAACAAAAGCAATTTCGCGCAAGATGTCGTTTTTTTGCTTACATTAAAGCATGGTGTCGTTTACATGTTCTGAATAAGGTTTTATAACCGCAGAACTGTAGCTATGTATAGAATCCAACATGATAAATGCACAGGGGTCGGGGCTAAATGAAAACAATGGGTCGATCGAAGTTTAGGCCACGCTTGCTGCGGTCGATTTGTGGATCGGTGACCATCCATACATAACACATCGAAACCACTCATTTTCATCATCAGCAGCCTATAATGTTCCCACTGCTGGGAGACAGGCCTCCTCTCGGCGAGAGGGAGTGGGACATTACCGACTACGCCGACTCATTGCGGGTTGGTAGAGGTCACATGACTTCGAATGTTTGGGTCTAAGACATGCCGGTTTCCTCACGATGGTTTTTTTACACCAAGAGCAGTAGTGATGAAATGATTTACACAAAGTAAAGCCTGTTTGGGTTCTAACTCATGACCTACAAACTTGTAAGACACAGCCGTTACCACTGGGCCACCACTGCTCTCAGACCCTTCTGTGCCTCGGAAAATATGAGCGATGGATCGCACAGTGTGCTAGATTGGAGCGATTTTGACTGGACACTAGTCCTGGTAGAAGCACTTAAACAAAAATACTATATTCCACTGTCAAAGGTAGCGAGTAACTGAACTCTACTGTCTTGTGCCAGATCTGAATTGGAACAGTTCCTAAGATATTTAACAGTTGTTATTGTAGATAGTCAGAGGCCTAACAGTCTAACCACCGGTCTTTTCAAGGGTTATCGTGTGTCAATCGCTCCTTTTAAAATACTGGTATCTACTCAACTACATAAGGTATTCAACTGTAGAAGCCGATCCCAAGATAGTTTGTGGAAAGGCTATTCAGAATGGTTCGAACTCCTAAAGATGGTGACTAAATCGCACTTGGCCAGTTTCTATTTAGTTTTGAACTAAAAATTTACAAAGTTTAAAGGATTTTTATAACTTATTCTCATCTGTTTAAATGCTATAAGTTTTGCTAGATCATCATATTACAAGTCGTGTACAAAATGTACTTGCTTATTCTCTATACTATGTTGACCAGTCTAGTTCACTTCCCTCCGCATTGGACCCCACAAAGAGACTCTAATAGCCCTTACTATAAACTCGCAATATTTGGCAGAGTCTCCTAATAAAGACATTGTTTGCTTAAAAAGAGGCTCCAATCACTAACGTGTTAAACTGAATATGGTTACGAAATAAAATAAAGAACAATTTTCAATTAACACTTTATGCACCTAGCTTGGACGTTTTACAAGTGCCCATTTAGGTTAACTATACTATATACTCTAATAATATTATAAAGTGAAGAGTTTGTTTGTTTGGTTGAACGCGCTAATCTCAATAACTCCTGGTCCGAATTAAAATAATATTTTTGTGTTGGGTAGCCTATTTATCGAGGACCATCATAAGCTACTATATAAAATCACGCTACAACCAGTAGGAGCGGAGCAACAATGAAACATATCGCAAAAACAGGGAAAATCGCACGGGCTGGCTATTCGAAGCGACAGGAAGGATCGCGGGAACAACAAATTTAACGCGGTCGAAGTCGCGGGCAGAAGCTAGTGTGATATAAAAATATTTTGATTTGATCCACTTATAAAAACGTAGAGATATTGCCTGCCAGCTAATGCCTAGAGTTTGTTCCTAGACTACCTTAAAGTGACGCAGACAAAACTTGGTAAAACCGCTAAATCCATACCAATGTTTTTAATGCGAAAACCTGTCCGTCTATATCCTTTTCACACCTAAATCACTGAACCAATCGTTATGAAAGATGACAGATAAGAAGCTTGGGATATGAAAGAAGACGTAGGCTATTTTTCATCCTTGAAATATTAAAACACTGACAGGTGGAGTCGCAGCTAGCATCTACATAAACAATCGAACGGCCAATGCATATCCACATGTATTTAAAAAGGAAAACAAAAAAGGGTCACAGAAATTCCCAAAAATCCCTTACCTACTTACCTTAAAGGATATTAACGTCTTTGTGTTTTAAGCCGACACAAGTCGTGTAATCACGTCACGTTGTCGTTGTGGCATCGTTCGGTTTAAGTGAGACGTGTTCCGCATTAACATCACGATAGAGATAGATACAAGAAGGACTGCTCTTTATATGTAGTGAAAATGCACGCACACGTGGACACGGTTAATCTACAGCGAGTGCAACTGCACTCTTTGGTATTCAGCCGAGACAGACCGAGCCTTCACAAGGTCATCGGTCCCAAATAGACATCACAAAAACTAATATTAAACCCCAAAAAATATATTACCGGCGGCCTATTCGCTTTCTGTGATCTCCTCCAGGCAACCTTGTATGGAATAGGCAGGGATGGCTATTTATTTTTCTAGCAATATTTTAAATGAAGTTGATAGTTCGAATAGGTGACGCATTTTTTTAAAACATACCTTTCTCACATAACAAGCGCTTTCCTGTTATGCGAGAAAGAAATCTCCTAAAAAAAAATGCTAAACATTTTCGCTTCTTGACCGCATTTATTTGTATATGCGGGCGTGCGCTTATTTTCGCTCTATGTATGAATCCAACGTTGAACCTTCTGTGCTGCTCTCTGATAATGTTGTCGCAGAAATCAGTCACCGAACAACCCTCAATCAATAGGAATAAATAAGTTTAAGGGAGCACGTAAGGCTTTAGATAAGGATAGTGAGTTGTGGTGTTGTGCTCCAGTGATAACCGGATGATTTGGGTCGCGATTAATGAGATCGGTTTCTCGGGTTATCGGTTTGTCATTAGATTCCTGAGTTGTAAGATGCATTGTCGTCTTGTGTTGATAAACTACTACAGTTGACAACTGTCTTCCTTTTTGGGTCATGCTTTTTTGTTGAAATATCGACAAGTCTAATAATTTCACGCAATTGGTAAAAGAAAAATTATGTCGTAGTTTTAACTTTTCCTGTTAACTGCAACGGTGCGGGTGAACCTTTATAATGCACTATTTCTTTTTTTTATAAACTTTTACACATTTATTATAGGTATTAAGACTCACTTTATTAATATAGTATTTTAAGATAGTAAAAATACACAAATTTTAATTTAAAAGATTTTTTTATTTTTTATTAAAATCTACTTAACCATTTTTACTGTCGATTTAATTATGAGCTATAGAGACTGACAACAATGGTTTTACGTACTAGCATACAGTTAGTAACACTGTGAACGGAAACATCGTGAGGAAACCGGCATATCCTAGAACCAAAAAGTTGATGATATGTGACATCTGCCAACCCACACTGGGCCCGCGTGGTTGCTGTGTAGGAGAGTGGAGGCTTGTGTCCCAGAAGTGGGAATATTTTAGGCTGATTATGCTATTTATAAAGATTAATAGAACAAGGGTTTTATTCTCTTCCTATAGCAATCCATTTGTTCTTCCGTAATTTAAAAGCAGGCCAAAACAGTAATTCCGTGGTAAAACCCAATAAATTCTAATCGTGCATAATATTCTCGAAATGGCGACAGATAATGTTGAAGATATGAATTACCATGCCATGAAATATTATCCCCCCCTTTTACGAGGGCATAAAAGATTTAAATTACTCAAAGCACACGTTTAATGCCGGGACTATTATATTTGTGACACGAACGACCGTAATGCAGAGCGTGTTAGCGAAAACATTTGTGAACATGAATTAGGATGCATATTTAAGAAGAGGCAGAGTATGGAAAATTTATATGAGTAGGGAGCAAAGTAAACTATTATAATATCTTAGGACAACCAACACAACGTTATCTGATCCCAAACTAGGCAGAACCTGTACTATGGCAACCAGACAACTGATAAACGTACTTATATATTTCTAAATACAGAACAAATGATTGTGTTCATCACACAAAGATTTGTCCTGAGTGGGAATCGAACCCACGACCTCAGTCTTAGCAGTCAGGGTCACTAACCACTAGACTAACAGGCCAGTGATATTAGCTACGGTTGGTTCGTTATGGGTGAACATCTTTACATACCAAGATTCCTCCATGCGTCGGAAAGCAAGTTAAGCCGTCGGTCCCAGCTGTCATTTGTAAATTACGTTACGACTCGTCAGAAGCCTGAAAGTCAGACAACCAGTTACTGGGTAATACGATACCCCATGGTAACATGGGGTATCGTATTACCCAGTAACTAAGTTGTGGAGGTCAGATAGACAGTCGCTTTATGTATAAATACTGGTATTCAGCTACTTCGGTTACACGGGAAGCCGACCCCAACACAGTTGTGAAAAGGCTAGGCAGGTGATGAGATTTAATTATGACTCTCTTTTGCCAGCGGCTTCGCCCGCGTGGAGGTTAGAAAATATCCCGCGGGTATCATCACTGCTCAGCTCCTATGTGTCTAAGCGTTATTTTATATAGCCTATAACCTGCCCAGGAGTATGGACTACAATCGCACTAATTGTAAGTTTGGTTAAAATCCCTTCAGTAGTTTTTGACCCATGCGTGCACATACAGACAGACAGACAGACAAAAAATTTACTGATTGCATTTTTGGCATCAGTATCGATCACCAATCATTCTCCAATATTAATTTTGAATGTATATTCAATGTACAGAATTGACCTCTCTACAGTTTTATTATAAGTATAATAGATATACATTAACTTTAATTTTATTCTTCTTTAGTTCTTCAAATATAATACGATTGCCTGGGTTTTTTTTATATTTATTGATTTTTTTTTTCGTAAAAAATCCGCATCGTTCAATTGTTTCGCTTCGCTAACACAGCCATCACTATACAGTGACCTTAAGATAAGTGAATAAAGAAATCGGTCCACCCCTTAACTTGGATCTAAGTAGAGAAAAAAAGCTCAGAGCAATCGATCTCGGGACCCATACACATTTGTTCGGCAGTTACGGAAAGCTAAGGATTACGGACCCTGTGAGAAATACTTGGGAGTTGGATGTATCGCCGTTGTTTGGGAAAAAAATAACAGGCCTGTAATGAATGCGTGGGTGAAAATGAGATGGAGTATACAGGCCTTTTGGTCACGCCAGATTAGGAATAGGTTTAGATTGAAATGTTAGAATGCGGAAGGTGTAAACTTGAGGGTGTAGTTGATGTGGTTTACGTTTTGGGTAGGAAATATTTTGAAATAATTGCTGAAAACTTGATCAGATCTGTCAGGCAACACACATTAATATTATAAAACTGATGACTTTGTTTGTTTGTGTGGTTGAACGCGCTAATCTCAGGTATAACAGGTTTGAATTGAGAAATTGTTTTTTTTTAATTGGAAAGCCCATTTATCGAGAAAGTCTATAGACTATATAACACAACGTAAGGTCCCTTAGGAGCTGAGCAAAAAGAAAAAACGGCACAAATACGAAGTCCATCCAGGGGATTCGATGAAACGGAGTGGGTTGGGGAGCAAGAAAGTTGATCACTAACGCAAGACGCAAGAAAACCTAAATTTTCTTGGGAATAAAGGAGACAAAGCCGCGAATAAAATATTTAATCAAAGTGTATATCTAAATTCTTGCATTCTCTCTAATGGTATTTCGTGACACGTTATCTAAGGCTCTATTTGTAAAATCTCCACTATTATTTTAAATGCGAAAGTAAGTACGTTTGTTTTTAACACTTTCACGCTGAATCTGTTGAATGGATTTGGATAATATTTGACACACAGATAGACCATAACCTGGGTAAGGACATGAGTTACTTTTATCGTGAATCGCAGGCGATGTCACGGGAAACCGCTAGTAGAAAAATAATCCTATGTACCCTTTGAGTACTAGAAAATGCAGAACAATCCAAATTTAGTCTAATAACTACTAAATAATTCCGACTCTCCACAAACCTAATCCCGGCTTTTAATATTACAAGCTAGACTTTTTATTATACGGCACTTTTTACGGCGGCTATATTCAAAATTACTCTTTTAAAATTCATAGTTTGTTAAAAGGAAAAAAAGATCATCGTAATATTGCAGAAGTGTTCTTTAAGATTTTTGCTTTTATTTTTTAAGGGAAATCGGCCGATGGAATCCAACCAGGATTGCATTTTACCAGGAAACTTTACTGGATTTTTTAAAAGGAGCATAGCTTACATACATTTTCAGCCTATAATGTTCCCCCTCCTAGGGAAAGAGTGGGGCGTAATCCACCACGCAAGCCAAGTGCGATTGGTTGAAGTGACATGTCTTCGATTTTTTGGTTCTAGGACATGCCGGTTTCCTCACGATGTCCGTTTCCAGAGCAGTGGTTATACAATAATTAACAGGTACAAGCATAAACCCTGTTTGTTTTCGATCCTGCAACCTACAACTCGAAAGCCGCGACCATTAACACGGATACCAACTGTTACTTGGCGCTACCAATTTTGATGAGCAAATGCCTTATATCATAAAAAACGTGCTGACTAAAAACTAAAACTAATGAGAATATTGGATTGTCATAATCCGAAAAGCTTATGTCAACTCTGTTGAAAGTCGTAGAAATACAGAACGCTTTGAAAGAGATGTATATAAATATGGCTCTGTGATATTTCCCGTACAGTAACAGCGAGTACCCGTTTTTTACAATATCACGATATTCGACGTAAACTAACTTCTTTTTGCGAAACCCCAGACAGAAAATAGTTAATAAAGCAAATATAATATCAAATAACTGCCACATTCTGTCGACATCACCATATGAAACGAGATACACTACAGAAAAGTCAATAATGAACAGTAGGAACGTCAAGTGAAAAGAAACTGGAATATCCACTTTATTGAGGCCCTTCAGCCCTTTAACTATTCCCAATTCAGGGACCAACATTATCTGGGCGGGAAATCGCGAGCGAAAACCGGTACCTAATATATTTTTACCTCAAAAGAGAACTCCGTCATCAAAATTGAATCTCGAACGGACCAATACGGGAATCAAAATGGTTGCCAATTGAATTTCAGCACTTTCGGCAAGTTCGTCGGCACAAAGGTATAGGGTATTTGTAATCTAAGTCGGTGAAAGCTCAAGTTTAAACAGAATCTAGTTCACAAAGCCTCTTGATTATTTAGATGAATTGTACGCTATGTTCTAAATATTTGGAGCGTGAAAGGGAATGTTTGAGAGACTGTATGTGTAGGTACTGTAGGTAATAAAATATGTACTTTCTTCACACGTATTTGATACGTTACACTTCAACATTTTAGACTAGGGTTTTTGTTATTGGATATGGCAAAGAACTCAGTTAGGTAGGTAAATCTCTAAAGTTTTAAAGATCACGTATTTTTCATGTTTTTAACTAGCTGCTACCAACGAATTCCCCCGCGTTTATTTCAGAAATTAGCCCACGGGTACGTACTACCGGGACAAAAGTAGCCTATGTTACTCCTTATAACATCACATAACTGCCAGAGAACGCCGTTACGGCCAGCTGATTTACAGAGAAAAAAAATGGTATTAATTACCACCTACAATTTCTTAACCATTTAGTATAAAGCTGTTTTTTTTTGACATTACAAATAGACACTTGATTTTTTATGATATCATCATCAACAGCCTATAATTTTCCCAATGCTGGGACACAGGCCTCCTGTCGGTGAGAGGGAGTGGGCCATAATCCACCACGCGGGCCCAGTGCGGGTTGGTAGATGTCACATGTCTTCGAAATTTTGGTTCTAAGACATGCCGGTTTCCTCACGATGTTTTCATTCACCGTTTTGAGAGCAGTGGCGATGAAATAATTTACACAAAGTAAAACGCTTGGTTGAGTTCGAACTCATGACCTCCTACTCGTTAGTCGCGGCCGTTACCACGTTATGATATATTGAGTAGATAAGCTTTTTGTGAATATAATGGATATTTTCAGATAAATGTTCTGTTATTATATTCTTTATTGTTTTCTATTTTACTATAAATGAATTTCCAAAAATAACCATTTTGAGTAGAACGTTTTTTTTACTGTATTATTTAACTCAGACAGTATTGGTTCGGATTTTTAAATTCGTTTATTCGATTAAATAGACTTGTTTGTATTCACAGAAGATTGGTTCCTCGTTCAATAGTTAGTTATATTACTATTAATATACTATTATTATAAACGTTAAATACCAATTCAGCAGCGCAGCGTCTGGTTTCAGTAATTACAAGACTCCTAAATTCCAATTCGAGTCTTCAGTTTTCAAAATTCGAGTCTCTTGGTCTCCTTTATTGAATTTACTTCCTAACAGAGAGGAGCATAGGCAAATAACAGATGTAAGTGGGAATGCTGAGAGAGGACGATCTAGGACGGGAAACAAATTATTTTTTTAACTTGTGAGCAAATTGCTTTATGAATTCACCATATGAGACCCCCTAGTGTTAAAAGTTTTCGTCGGTTATCAAGAAAAAGACTGCTCTTGCGTAGAAACATGCAAAAGGTACTAGTACTTATGTGGTGAAAATGTATGGAACAGCAATTTTTTCTAATAACCTACGAAAATTTTTAGCTAGAATAATTTTTGGAATTCCTGGTTCCTATTCCGTGTGGTGCCAGATGAAAAAAATTGCACCATCCTATTTCGTCCCGCGGGTGTCGAAAGAGGCGAATGAGACATACAAGAGAATAGGCAGCAGCGTTCCCTATGCATTTATCACCATACTGCTATCGCCAGCTCGCCTGATAAGCGTGGCGATTATGGCCAACCCCTCCAAATTGGGGGCCGCCTATTTCCAGCAGTGGACGTCTTTCGGATAAAATGATGATAATGGAGGATCCAGTTTGCGCACAGTTAGAAATTGTGTTCTGTAAAGTGACTTTATTAGTGACTAGCTTTTGCCAGCGGCTTCGCCCGCGTGGAGGTCGGAAAATATCCCGCGTGTATCGTCACTGCTCAGCTCCTATGTGTCTAAGCGTTATGTTATATAGCCTATAACCTGCCCAGGAGTATGGACTACAATCGTACCAAGTTTGGTTAAAATCCCTTCTGTAGTTTTTGACCCATGCGTGCACATACAGACAGACAGACAGACAGACAAAAAAAATTACTGATTGCATTTTTGGCATCAGTATCGATCACCAATCATCCACCAGTATTAATTTTGTATGTATATTCAATGTACAGAATTGACTTCTCTACAGTTTTATTATAAGTAAGTATAGATGTTCCGCCGAAAGTTGAGGTGCGAAGTACTCGCAAACGGAGTATATGTTCCAGGTGTAAGTATGAACATAAACGAAGCAAAAAGAATATGTGTCTATCGTAGCTTGCGAAATGTAGTTTCTGCCATCCCCCATGGGACGAAGGCGTAAGGTTATGTGTATGTGAATAAACATAGTTATATTTGCATGTTAAACCCAGACAAAGAAACGTCTAATACGCTATTAAGTGTGAACATATATTTATTTAATTCAATATGTTGTCACGCCATCCCGCCATTAGAGACGGGTTTCTCCGTTGTAGGCTAACAGCCCATTTTCTCTTATAGGTCGTTCTTGAAGCACCAGGGAATGGTATAAACATAATTGTGTTACAAAAATAGTGGGTATTTACTTTGTATTAGCATGAAGTGGCATCTGGCAGACTCCGAGCAAAGAAATTGTTTAAGTGTTGATCTTATGGCAATCGGAAAAAGGCTGACTTTAGTTTCATTTTACACTGAGAAAACTGACAATCATAAAAGAGGTGAATTCAGCTTAAAGTATGATGAATTCACTCAAAGGACGGAGCATAGTGATTCACCAAAAAGAACGATGATAATACTGATGTTGATGATAACAGTATTTAAGATGATGTGTCACCATGGATTTAGTTTTAGTTACCTACTATTTTTCGATGCCTTCCTCATATATCCAGTTATATCCTATTAGTTTTCCTACAATTTTTCGGTGACTTCCTCACATATTCAGTTATGTCATACAATTTTTCCAACTATTTTTCGGTGCCTTCCTTATATATCCAGTTATATCCTATTATTTTTCCTACTATTTTTCGGTGACTTCCTCACATTTTCAGTTATATCATACAATTTTTCCTACTATTTTTCGGTGCCTTCCTCATATATCCAGTTATATCCTATTATTTTTCCTACTATTTTTCGGTGACTTCCTCACATATTCAGTTATGTCATACAATTTTTCCTACTATTTTTCGGTGCCTTCCTCATATATCCAGTTATATCCTATTATTTTTCCTACTATTTTTCGGTAACCTCCTCGTATTTTAGGTTAGGTCCTCTTACTTTTCCTACTATTTCCTCATATCTCTGGTTATAGCCTATTATCTTACGGAGGTCGCCCTCAATAGGAGGATTGTGTTTTTTAATAAACCAATTAATATCTCTATAATACACCAGTGATTAGTTGTAGTTCTACTCATTCTCCATCAGTAGGACTACAACTAAATACTGGTGGATTACACAGAAATTGTTTGGATTATTAGAAATCACAATCCTCCTATAATTGAGGGCGCCACTGGACTTACATGATCCCCTTATTTTTAAGTATCCAATATTGGTTCTTTCCTTTTAAATATTATTAGGTGTGAGCTCAACATTAAAAAAAACTGAAGAACCCTAAACTTGAACCTTAAAAAAATGGAGAGTAAGTAAAAAAAATAGAAAAAAGTACCTTGGCAAGAATGGTAAGAAGGTGAAAAGGGATGTATGTATAAATTAAACAGAAAATTGAATGGTATTTTTATTTCCATAGTATGAATGAATAATTATTATATACTCTAAACATTTATATTCAGTATAAAAGAAGACTGTTTTGTTTAGAAACATCCTCGCCTTAATGATTACAGTATCTATTTGTCGGTCATTATAAAGAATCATTATATACATTATGTTCAATAATTCTAGTTTTTACAAATTAAAATAAAGGTTGAGACGAGTAGAAATTTAATTTACAAAAAATAACAAACTTTACATTAATGTACCTATAACTAAAACATTTTTGCCCTTAAGGTGATTGCTTCAGGGTAGCCGTTTTTTGCAATTTGCAGGCCAGTGCTAGGTTGTATGTTAATTAAATGTTGCACGCGGGTGTAAGTACATAAGTTGTACTACATACGTCTTACACCCGCGTCTAACATTTCAATCAAAACCTAGCACTGGCCTGCAAATTGCAAAAAACGTAAGAAAATTTGAATTTCGCGGGCTACCCTGACGCTTTCACCTTAAAGCTGCATACAATAAATTGGTTATATTATTATAGTAAATATCTATTTTCAAGTAAAGTGCTACTATAAACACTCCGATGAGACTAATCTATCCCTCATACAAATACTTTACTTTAAAATCTATTACTAAAGGTGAACGCACACTTTTCAGAGCCGAAGGAGGCGAAAGAATCGAATTTTAGAATTACTTGTATGAAATCCTATGGAACCTCGCACACTTACCGAATCGGACGAATAAGGTCGTACGATTCGGTGCGGATTAGTGTGCGAAGTTACATTGGACTTCATTTAAGTAATTCTAAAATTTGATTCCTTCGCCTCCTTCGGCTCTGATAAGTGTGCGTTCACCTTAAACCAGCTATTGGTGCTGGCTCATACCATTACTTTATGCGGACACCGTTATCGGGCCGTCTTTATAGGATATCCTAAAGGGATATCCGATAAATACCGTAACTAAGGGTAGATTACTAGTTGAGCGCACTCTGCTATAAAAAAATAACTGCCCTTGGACTCTGCAGTGCCTCAAACTAGCAACGCCGCGTACGGTATAAGTACATAATTAATAATTATGTAAACGTTTCCAAAAAAAATTGATATTACTGGATTCAAAATAAAAACACCTTAAAAATGAGCAAACGAGTTAACTCGTTTGCGCATTTTCAAGGTATTATAGCAGCGACCGTAAGCCGTTAGAATACCTACAGAATTTTGAAATTTTTACTCTAGGTACCATCTACTTGTAATATATGACGTGTTACCTCGCATTAGAGTGAGCGTGTTAGGACACGGAGAAACGGCATTTTGGCAAGGAAAGCACAGATAATCATTACCACGTTTAACTTCATAAGAATTGTAATGAGAATTAAATTCAATAGTTTCAAACATACAGCAACGGAAAAAAACCTCTTCAGTATCTGTCACCAAAATTGCATCAATTTGGCCAAAAGTGGGTAAGAATTGTTCATCATCTATATCTACAGTAACAATAGAGTTCCGCTGCCATATAACACCAGCTATTGTAGCGGAAGTAACCGAATATTTGAGGACAACGCCAGTGCCGAGAGAAAACTTGACAGTGTCTCCTGAATTTAATGCAGATTTTTTTCCTAGTATTTTTGTTGTAGGTATTGTATTTTTCACAAACAAGTCATTGAGCATAAGTTGACATTTTATTGCTAGAGTCTTGCAAACATTGACTCGATTAAAAGATGATCTAGCCACTAACTTAGATACCCTGTGCTCGGCTTCAAAACGCATAGCCCACATGTTACGTACGGGGCCGAACTTCATTAGCATGGTAGGATAATGAGTCAGAAAATGAAACTTTGGCTGCAGGGGTGATTTTGTTAGCTCCGTGTACAATTGATTAAATTCTGCTATTATAACCCGGAGTTGAATATTGGTGTCACTGAAGACCCTATGACTTAATAACCTGTCGGTGATTTGCCGCAACATAATGTATAATTTCCATACTTTATTTTCTAAAGGAATGTAAAACCCGGCTATTAGGCTGAAGTATCTAATAAGGGTAAGCATTTCTGATGCTGAAGTTTTCAATTTTACTTTCGAACCTTGGACAACTAAACAATTACTTGGTTTTGAATTCCTATCTGGTCCATAATCAAATGAAATTATTCTTTGTTGCAATACTGAGATCTTTAAAAGACCTTCGGCAAGGAAGTGGTTTATGACAAAGGTCATTACATAACGAGCTACACCTTCTAATATATCATGCATTGGGTCTACTGCTACATTTTGAAATAAATCAAATCCTGTCACCTTAAGCCAACAGCATGATTCTTTAATGCCCGTGTTAGGTGTATCGTTTTCTTGCAATTGAGCGTGGTATGAAGTCATATTTCTAAGCAAGTTACTGTTTTCATATAGAGCAGTTTGCAAACCTTTCTTGTCAATGTTACAGATTCTGCAACACTTGTTAGCTGAAAAACTTTCAGTAAACCCGAGAATTGAATTCAGGCCTAAATTATCGCCAGTTATAGCAACAACCTTCAATTTTACGGTTCCTTTAAAAAACTTATTTTCTATAAAAATTCCTTTGTTTTGCAAGTAATTCAATTCCTCAATAACAGGGTCAAAAATAGCTTTGTTTCCATATTTAGTTTTGTCAGCAGAATGGCAAATAGCTAACAGCAAAATGTTATTCAACAATGAAAATAAATGTGGTGGGAGTGCTGGCAAGGAAACGTATACACCACCAAGCTTATGCACCCCAGCGTGGCTCCCCAAAGGATTTCCAATTTCAAAATCATCATAGTATACTACTAAAGGAAGAATAATGTCCGACGCCTGCGGTGTACACATTGCCAGCCATACAGATCCCTGCATTACATTTTCTAGACACATTGGCCTCATCGGATTTTCTTCACGGATTATTAAATTACCCCTTAGGTGGTTCAAATAATCCGTTACATCTTTCCAAATAGTGTCAATGGAAAAAAAAATTCTTCAAAACCTGGCGAAGTTGAATTACTTGCATTGTACGTGGCTTGGTGTGTAATGTTAAAGTGTTACTCCTTTGTGAAATGTCAGGACAATAACCAACGATTACTTCATGTGGTGGTATAAAAGAACCTAATAAATTCAATTCTCGGAATCTCAAATATTCTGAACGAAACGGAAAAAAGATGCCCTTCAAAGCTGTGTTGAACTTATGAAGTCGTTTATTAATTTCGCTTCCAGACATGCTTTCCTCATCAGCTAGCACAGGGCCGAATACGGACATTAAAGACGGTGCGATATTGTCAAGAAGGGTTTGCAAATGACTAACCATAGCTTGTACAGACGATCGAGATACAGAGGGATTTACATAGAGCGTTGAAATAAATTTCAAAACTTCTTTATGAATAATACTATCAGCATTATCAAGGACTTCCGGTTCACTATCAGCTTCAATGTATATGTGCTCAGTTGCTACTTTGGTAGTCTCTGTTTCACACATAGGAACTACGCAAGCCTCGTTTGAGGTGGATGGCAAATAACGAGTGTTTACTTTATTCAAATGTTTTAAGTTAACATGTTTTCTAAATTGTCTAACGTCCGTGAAATACCGGTAGCATGCGTCTTCACCACATTTATAAACTCCAGTAATATCAATTTTTTCACATTCTTTCCTTATGTGGGTAATAAGTGAAGAAAACGTGGGAAAAGTCCTTTTACAACTGTGACACTTCATCTTAATTTAAATTGTGACTCCGAGAGTAACTAATATCTCCTTCACAGATTGTGACATACGATCGTACGATGTTTTGACTTTGTAAAAACCAATTTGGATAATAAGCCAAATGTTATAGCTTTCAGTAGGATATGTACATGAAACGTCACATCAACAGCCTCAGTTAGTGTTGTGAACTTGTAAAACGTATTGTCACATACTGTGAAGGAGACACCTGACTGGCGGCACCAAATTATAAATGGTTGGAGGCTAATACCTAGGTTTTGAAGCTTTTGGCGACGCTCCTCAATTACCACTTGCACGTCTGCGTCATCATCCACGATGGTCACAAATCCATCCAATATCTCCGCTCGTGAAGCTTGCCAGTCTTTTCTAGATCGACGGGCAGGAGGAATATTAAAGAGACAGCCGAGTAGCAATATCGCTGCTATTAATTTTGTCTCCGGTTGTTCATCTGGAAAGAAAATAATAATAGTATATTTGACACAACACATCATCATTAACTGAGCAAATAGGGAAAAGTATCAGAACAAAATAAAATCTATCTATATAAGTAAAAATGAATTGCCGAAATGTGTGTCCGCCCGCCCGTTACTTCTGAACGACTGCACCATGTTAGATAATTTTTAAATTCTTTTTTGTCTATATATTTTATAACGGGTTCACCGACCCAGGGAGGTCGAGCACCTAGAACTATATAACAGAATCATTTCCTTACCGTCACAAATTGCCAATGTATCAGCTATTTTTCGACGAAGAAACGAATCCTTTGTGGTGTTAAGCTTCTGCTGAGCAGCTTTTAGTATGTTTTCCGATGAAGCATCCAAGGCGTCGAGGCCCCCGGATTTATCAGGGAACAGTGCTTCGTAGTCATGAGTCAGGAGTCGCCATCCATCACTTGACTTCAGGATAGGATACTTATTGAAGTACTCCTGTAATGTCCCTTCCTCGTAGTACAAGTACCGGAGGCGAGCTCGCACCGTCTCCCGCCACAGGGCACTGACCTCCTGCCACGGACCAGCTGAAGGACTTGACAGCTGCTCTAATGCTGACGCTACGTCCTCCACTTCACCTGCACACAAAAATTAAAACGATTAATAATTAGTACAATGACAATAACGGTTCTTAGATTCAGATATTTTGTAATTTGTAACGAAAATTTATACTAATTCAGATATTTTTCTCAATAATTTTGTTCTTGATAATTTAATTCAATCTGAAAACATAAAATTTCTTGAAAAGGAGTTACCTTCTTTAAGTCCGGTCAGGTCGATTCCAGCGAGTGGAGGGGTGTCTAGCCTAGGACTGGACTTGGAGCGAGAACGTGACTTGGGCTTTTCAATAAGGCCCAACGAAACTAAATGCTGCCGTCGAGCCCTTCTGGCGGTGACTAACCAGCCAGAGATATTGCGCTTAGCCTGGTAAGCATCAGCCGGCAGGTACGGCGCGTAGTATAGGGGTGGTGACTCCTCTTTAAATAATCTGCCAATGTCGTAGGATAGAGCAAGCAGCTGCGAATCTGTCAGAAGTACCGGGTTTTCGGCCGTAATGAGCTTCTCCATAAGCAGCTTGCATAAACGCCCACGCACGTTTGAGGGTAAGGTGCCCGTTTTCTGCCCAATTGCTATTATTTGTTTTCCCTCGACTGATGAATTCAGTATGGTATTCACCTGAAACACAAATAGTATAAGTATGGCATTACAAACTAAATATGCAAGGTAAAAGTTAAAAAAAAATGTCACTAAAATGTTGAAAATACAGGTTCAATACCTACCTTCCATTCAGTATAATGATCAGTTGGAGTCGGTGCCAGTCTAGGCATCATGCATTTAGTTGTTAGTTATAGCTGTCACCAACTCCAAATATATTACTGATCTTTGTGACATATAGTATAGCTCCTAAACGGCCGTCCGTACACACATACAGGACAGGACAGGTACAGACGTTAAACTTATCTGTTTACGCCGGGGGTTAACAATATTGAATGTCAATTTAAATTCCTTATCAAAAGTACAGGATAATAGGCAATAACTTACTAAATTGCTCCCGGTGGACTCTTGTCTAACTGCTTCACCCACTGACGACGACGAGTCCAGTGGTATCACCAGTATGTCACCATCCTAAAATAATATTTACTTTGAGACAATGTTATAATAGTACATGTAACAAAAAGGTGTGATAATATGAGTATGTACGGTCAATTAACCTCAATAATCGTTGAAATAATCACTAAATGTGTCCGAGTGCGACCGTTAACTAACAGGCTATAGCTAGCCCTAGCCGGAGATAACTCAAGGGAAGTGTTATATTTTTTTACTAGTAATCGGTTCAGCATTGCAGGTGTGAACGGTCCTGCCCTCGTCCCTTGATCCGGCCCTGATAAAAACTAATCGATCAAGATCAGGACTGATCCTGGTCTCAAAGAATGTCTATACCAAATTTTGCATCGGTTCAGTGTCTTAGGTATGAAAATGTGAAAAGGTCCTGCCCCAGCCGACAGATAGACAGACAAACTTACTTTCGCATTTATAATTTTAGTATGGATGTAATTACAAATTAATACATATTGCTCTTGAACCAAAAAACAGTAAGTACGAGTACTTTTCTACAATTTTGCAGAACTTACCAAATTTTCCTGGTTAAGTCCTGCTTCGCAGTCTTGGTTGAGGATTGAGCTTTGCAGTCCTTCACACGGTGGCAGAGGCTCTAAGTTACAAGGTAGACTAGTTAACAAGTCATTCCTCAGGACCTCTTCAAAGAGTGATGAATTGTAGGAGTTATCCTGAAATTTAACAAGAAATTTAAAAAGGTAATAATAATGTACTTAGTTGGTAAACTAACAAGACTGATGAAAAGTTATGATTTTATTCCACTTTTTAAATAAATACTGCACCGGTTAAATTGTTAGGTATCTTAAGAAGACTTTAAAATAATAAAAGTTAATAAGTAGGTACCTACCTACCTACATGCAAGTAGGAGAATGTGCATTTAAGCGACGCAGGGCATGTGTAAGCAAAAAGTTTAAAACAAAATTTACTTTTTTGAAATACAATTTAACATGAAAACAAACCATATCTTTTGGTTGGTCGCTTTTTAACATGGCCAGAGCTGCTTCAAACCGGAGTCTGTCCCCTATTTGAGGGAACATACTATGTATGTCTTGTTTACTAAGCATCTGCATTGTTGCGATATCAATTCTTTCAGCTGAAAAAAAAAGGTAAATTTAACAGCGCCCTGATTGCAGCTGTGAAATGCACTACGTCGCATCGACTTTATAAAATGTAGGTTGGTAGAGCTCGTCTAAGCTGAAATGACGCGCCCCACTACTTAAATTTGTATACGTACACTACGGTAAATGCGGTAGTGGGGCGCGTCATTTTAGTTTAGACGCACTCTACCTATTTGTTTTTTTTTGGGTTGCAGTTGCACATCGAATCTAGTGTATAATATAAATATGAACGTATATCTAGGTAGGTGGGTAGGTACCATACGACAAGACTATTCTTGGTTGGAGTGTACAGCGGCCAAAAAAGTGTTATTTTCGCAAATCGTTTATTTTCTCGATTCTATAGTATGTAACACCTAGAAAGGCTAAAAGTGTCTGGGTGTTTTTTGTCTCCGACCAACCGTTTGTCGTAAAAACGATGTCGAAGGGATCCATAGGTAAGGTTATGTTAGAACTGTGACCTTGAAATTGGTCGCGAAATTTTTTAAAGTATATTTTCATAGTGCCTCTAAGACGACACTCTGACCCTATTCTTGCTAGAAATTAGAATGTGTGAATGTAATGTGTGAGCTCATGCTAGCAACTTACTAGGTAGGTTTGTCAACTTACTTTCAAAACGATCGATGTAGCGTTCCAAATTCCACTTCTTCAAAAGATCACGCGTAGCCATATCCATTTTTGCACTGATCAAACACGTTCACTGGCACTAATGGAATTGTTATTGCTATTAATTAAACGAGTCGTGAGTCGTGACTTGCCGGCTGTAGCGGTGAAATACAAATGGCCGACCGAAATGGCGCGGCGGCGGAATGAAGTGAGAGAGGGAGACCTCATTATATAATGCCGTCACCTTAAATTTGTAGGACATCATTCAAATGCTACTCATAAATGGGTCTCTGTAATAATAATTTAGTAGGATACACATAAAATAATATGACTATATTATTGAACTTTGATGCTTACTCTAAAAATATGAGATTATTTAATCGTATTATCATAGGATTCACATAAAATAATATGACTGTAATATTAAAAAATGATGCTTACTTTAAAAATATAAGTTTAAAGCATTATAATTTAATATAGTACATTAGGGGGAGGTCATCGTATTTTTAGAGATACTTCTTCATATTAAACTATGAAATCTATTTATATTACGGTGACTGTCATTGTGTTTTTTAATTAGAATCTTATTTATAATTATCATACTAATTTATGGGACAGTGGACCATTTTCTATTACATTGTGTTATTATTTGAAGAAGACAATGTTATTTCATAATTACAAATTTTTACGATGACAAGTATCATAATATTGCATTATTTACCCAAAAAATTCGATTCCATCTTAACACATTTCAGTTCTAGCGTAATATTTACTTATTATCAACATATTATAAGACAACGCATCTATTTTAAACCAACGTCACGATATTTTAAGATTATGCCAAAATGACATTTTTCTCAGTGTATTTATTCGGAAGAATAAACAGTCACACATTATATATTATAGATAAATAGAACATAATGAGTTTTAAAAATGAGTAACCAACAACGTTCTCCACAGATTCACAAAAAGATGTAAACAATGTTGATTCAATTAAGGTCGAACAAAATCGTATCGGAACAGAATTGTACATGAATTACAGAAAGGAACACTAGAGAAATTTATTATTATTTTTCACATCTTTTTTTTTAGTGTGTCAAGCAATATGTTTCTATGTTTTCCAACGGTTGATGCGAATAAAGGGATAAAGCAAATAGGTCCATGTTAAGGCTCGTGCAGACTAGCGCGACGCGACGGTCGCGCGTGATTCGGCGATTTATTTCCGTAGAACAATTTCTATGAGCATGTCGCGGCGCGACAGCCGCGACAGGTCGCCCTTGTGTGAAGTGTCGAGCGCGTTTTCATAGAAATTGTTCTACGGAAATAAATGTCGTGTCGCGCTAATCTGAACGAGCCTTTAGAGAAAACTTATTAAAATAGCCTGTGAGGCGACATAGCGCGCTTGCACTTGTACGACTAGGAATGACGGCAAAAACGCGTCGCGTGCGCACCTTATGTCCCTGATTGGTTCTTGGAACAAATCATAATAGGTAAAGTAATATTTTTTTATCATTCGGTTTGGACTTGTGTAATTGGCTTAGAGACTACGCCAAGGCCTGGTTTTTAAATTTTAAGAAAAATGTTATCTGAAGAATAAACCTGACAGTTGGACATAATTCCTACAAGCTGGCAAACTGCAAAATTCATTGCTCAGTAAAAAGTCAATAGCCTATTAAAAATGAGCCCCCACAAACTCCATAATCGACATCTTTGTCGCAAAGGTATCATAAAAATAGTGCAACCATTCCAAAGAGACAAAATCATCATCTGCCTAGCCTTTACCCTACTACTTTTTACATAACCCAGTTACAGGGTAATACGATACCCCGTTGGTAAGATTGGTTACTTAGACTAGGTAGACTTTCGTGCTTCTGATGAACCGAAACGACTCTCAAAGATCTACGAATGACAGCTGGGGCTAACCGCTTAACGTGCTTTCCGAAGCATGGATGGTACTTAATGGTCACCCATCCACGGACTAACCGCGGCAAGCGTAGCTTAACCTGATCGATCGACGCGACTGTTATTCATCATCAGCCTATAATGTTCCCACTGCTGGGACACAGACCTCCTCTCGGTGAGAGGAAGTGGGCCACAATCCACCACGCGGGCCCAGTGCGGGTTGGTAGATGTCACATGTCTTCGAATTTTTAGTTCTACGGTGCCTCACGATGTTTTCCTTCACCGTTTTGAGAGCAGTGGCGATGAAATAATTTACACAAAGTAATGCGCCTGCTTGGGTTCGAACTCACGACCTACTACTCGTAAATCGTGGTCGTTACCACTGGGCCACCACTGCCGACTGCCGACTGTTATTACTTACATGGGGACGGCACGACCTTGGGGAAACGGATTTGAATGAATTTTTTTGTAGTAGTAGTATACCATGTGGGTACTACCACTGTTAAATATTTCCGTCCAATGCCCAGTAGGAGCTGAGAAAAACGCATACAAAGTTCAGCCCGCGCTTTATGTATACTCTTAAGTTACATTAAATTCCGTTTGAGCGTACAATGTTGTAAGCGGTAATGCTCTAGTCTCGTACTCTGGCCTGTGCAGGTTCGAGTCCAGCTTTATTATTTCAATTATAAAAAAAAGACGTGTGGCACTCGGGGACTGCCGCCACGGAATAAAGAAAACTAGAGGAAGTGCCCCTCACATATCGCGCGCGTGTCAACATTAAGCGCAGATGCGCAACATTTAGCTTATTCGCCGTCAGATACTTGTCGCGATTGTATGTCTCAGAAATATGCGAATTATTACAAATTATGCCTTGTTGTGCGGTTTTGACCTGCAAAAACGAAAGCAGAACAAAAAATGTATCTTGTAGAAGGGTATCGTATCATTGGTAAGTGCTAAACTTTGTTAATTTTTAATATAATTGATTTTAATTACAATACCACATGTTATGACTTCAATGCAAACTATAAACAACCTTATATTTATTGAAACAAAGTCTAAATGCATCTGGAAAATCACAAACTAAATTCTAGTAACTTCGACGCTACTCGATTAGGGATGGGACACATCCGTAAAGTAGGTCGGTATCGATAGTTTTGTCTGATTTTAGTACGGAATCAATAGCTCACATAGCTGGTTATATAAAACAAGACAGTTGATACCATAAGTGTGATATTTGCGTTAGTGCTTAAGTAACAGAAAAACAAATCAATAATTACATAGATTTATTATAGGTATGGCTAAAGGGGGTTATTATGCCTATCAGAATCTGTGATTAAGTTATGTCAGACATCGGAAATATTTTTATAAGACGGTCATATATTTAATAAAGATTATATCATGGCTGAAATAATACACCAGTTTATTGGGTCATCAATATTCCAAAACATAAGCTATAACCAATTAGGGGATTTTCCTACGTCTAATCATATTACTGTCTTAATGAAAGCTATCACGGCTAAATATATTAATATTCGACTATCAAAATGGCAAATATTAAATAAATATGTATTATTTCAAGGTCAGTAAATATTTTTAGCACCATCTGTTATCGTTTCATTTATCGTTAGCTTCTGTCAGCAGCTTCGCCCGCGTACTTGATTTTATGAAAATAATATTACCCCCCTACATACAAACATACAAATACCTCTGTAACATTGATATTTTAACGAACCTAGAACATTTTCTCTGATTTTTTTTGGATTTTTTCCCTACGTTTAAATGGGTTAAATTATCGGTTTAGACGATATCGTCCGCGACGGTTGGCGGTGTGCAATAAAAAACACACAGTTGGCGGAGGGTTAATCAACCTTTTCCGTTATCAAGCATTTTTATGATGTTAACAAATTTCTACATTGCTCACCCAAATAAATTACGTAACATCAATATTAATATATCGATATATGTCTACATCTCTAACTTTTTTTTTTGTACTCACCACATGAGATTACAAGTGCATATGAATATGACATCTATTTCAAAGGGGCTAGCGTTCTGAATAGAATGAATTGGTTACAGCGCCATCTAGCGTTGAGTTGCTGAACTCGTTGTAAACTTGTCTATTTAAAGTTTTTAGACGAAAAACAACTTTATTGTTTGTGTCATGTCAAATAATAACAACTTTCACTCGTTGCAATAAGGCGTAATTTTTGAAAGCAATAAGAAGATGATTTGTAAAAGTTGCGTTTGTAATTTGTAGCCAATCATATTACTGTTTTTTATGTATGTAATGGACAATTTGATATGCAAATGTGTGAGTTTGGCGACACTGGTTCCCGTGCTTAGCCAGTGTAGCCACTTCTCCTTTATTTTTTGTTCTGTGACTGCCGCGGTAAAGCTATTGCATAGCATTTTGTATCAACTTATGCAATTATAATTATTTATTTATTTTATTTATGCAGTATTTCTTTTTCTTTGATATTAATTTAAGTTGCACTTTTTGAGCGTGGTGACCGATAAGAAAACAATTTTTTTTCTTTTATTAAATAAATAAAAAGTTAATATTGTTTGAAATATTTTTATTATTTTACAATACATGTGGGTTTTATTATCTTACAGTAGCTGTTGGTTATTCAGGAATATTTATCATTGAAACTATAGGTTTGTGATAACTGAAATAAGAAACATAAGTTTGCGACTTAATATCCTCTAAATACCTTAATCGAAAAGAACTCTATTATAGAGGAAGGATAAAAGAAAGGGATGAGTTATAAGTATAATGAAAATGACTCAAAAAAAAAACGTACACTAAGGAAAACTTATTTTTGGTGGTAAAATTTGGAACTAAAGCATAAAGGTTAGTACATACATATGATTGCCACCGCAAAATTTGATAAGTAAACTTTAGTACCTAGTTTTGGCCCCGCACAAAAGGACTAGTACTACATGCCCATAATACTCTACAAATTTGTTTAAGCATTTATGGTACCAAACATTTTTCCAGAAAATTTTGATAAAGATTAGAGGTTAGTTTTCCTGATTTCGATGATGTTACAATAATATTTCTATATTTTTTTAAATATTGTTCTAATTTTTTTTTAGTCTGAGCCTGAAATCACCTGTGGACTCTTGTAAACAGACGTAAACTTGCAGCAGTAATTTTCCAGATAATGCGATGCAATATTGTGCAGTGTATGTATGTATGTGACAACTTTTTCATATCTTGTACATTAGAACTTTGTATGCGTTTTTCTCAGCTACTACTGGGCATTTGTCGGAAATATTTTACAGTGGTAGTACCTACATGTTATACCACCACTACACGAAATTTCATTTATATCCGTTTCCCCAAGGTCGTGCCGTCCCCTTGTTAGCCACAAACTGGTGAAAGCATTTACAAAATCTAAATATTTATATTTCACATAATCCTACATGGGCACTTATGAAGAAACGTCAAAAGACAGGTGCATGGCTCAAATTGTTGATTCCTATAGAGAAGAGCCGGCAAGACAGTCCATGGTAATTCTTTTAAAAATAATTGGCTTTTACAATGATTTCAAATTACAGTGTTGATAGGTATGGGAGAACAGTGTAGGCCTGTCCACAAGTACCAGTTACTTAGTAAAAAATAAAATTGTCTACACTCTACAGGGCCTACAACGTTCTGACAATACAATATTAGAAGACAGAGTTTGGGAACAGCCACGCGTCACCAACGACCAGTCATAAAATAATAACCCAGTATACACCAATATCTAGTACCTATTTATAACCTTAGGTAGTGACCACTCTATTTAATGGTGAAACCGACCCGAACGATTAGGCAAGCTTTGATCACTCAGATGAGTTGAACCGTGAAAATTATGGACTATGTTATACAAATATGTCCCATCCGCTGCGGGCATGAGGCCGCCATCTTTATTTGGGTCAAATGAATATTTATGGTCGTTACTGTGTTTTTATTCTGATGAGTTAAGTGGAGTTTGAGTGTTGATAGGTAATGCGTAGGTCCGAAAGCTGGTGCAGTGGTTGATTAGGTGTCGTAATTCGAGTGGTGGGTTTGATTCCTGTAAGGAATTCATATTTGTGTGCCGAAGGGTTGTTCTAACTGTGACCGTTGGTTTATCTGAAGACATATTATTGTTTGTTTTAATCACGGAACGGGAGAATTTCATAACTATTCTAATAATTTTCTGATGCATGCTAGTCGTCTGTTGGGACAGGTCAGCTCAAAATTGCAATGGTTATTTCTACAAAAGGCTCTTCCAAACATGGCCCTGCATTTTAGACACACATAAAATCCTAATAATAATTATAATGTTTGGCCGGGGAAAAGACCCCATCACCTCTGAGTTTGTTTCGGCATTACTTCTAAGGGATCAGCTAGCTAGGACATGCCGGCGGCGGCGCCATCTATTTTTAAATATTCACCAACAATATTAAGAGATCGACTCAAGTAATTAAACATTTCATTCAATTTCAGTTCAGTTTAACTTTCTCTACCATAATTTTGTACTTATGTTCTAGTGACCGGTTCTTATTTCGCACGGTAGCAATCTACTAATGTGGCGATATAAGTAAGTCCCTTAGTCGCTTCTTACGACACCCACAGGAATAAATGGGGTAGTGTTATTCTTTACGTCCGACACAACACGGAACCAACAACGAAACATTTCAATACACATGAAAAAGTAATTAATAATGATCACAATGTTTTGAATCCGTCACTATTAGAAACAAACACTGCCACTGTTCGTGTCAAAGACACTAATAGTTCAATTATTTTTCAATTAGGGGCCTTTCCGTAGTGTTGGAACGGCTGCGGCAGTATTTATAAACTAAATAAATTAATACTGAATTGGTAAAACCTTTACGTGTAAGAGCGCACCGAGCTTCTGGTGCTATTTGAAGCGTGGTGGCTTCGGTAAGGACCAAGCTCGGGTCGACGGCGCGCAGTGTTCCACGCGCGCCTCAAAGAGATGTCAGCAGCAGTGTAGGGGTCTACTAGGACCGATGCCTGCCGGGGTCGCGTGATTGTTCGAAAGAGATACCGTGACCCTGGCACATGGGCAACTGATGGAACACGGGTGGGTTTTAGTCAGTAAAAGTCTGACACGCCCTCCCGCTCCGCCCAGACCGGGAGAAGTCATTTGATGAATTCCCATCCTGAAAAAAAAAAAAAAAAGCGTGGTGGCTTTGGCTAGAATTGGCGTTTCGCTCGCTAATTTAGGTATTTCATTCGTATTTATTCATTCATTCATTCATTTAATAGATCATAAAATCTAATTTGTTAGTAATTACATGCACAGCAACCTAAACGAGGCAAAAGGAGTGTGTAGAGATCGTTATAAGGTTCCGTGGTTTCTGCCTACCCCCATGGGAAACAGGTGTGACTTTATGTATTTATGTATGCACATGCACCGTTTAAGCACTCGTGTTAGTGCGTCTATAATAATTGGTAGATAGAAATGTCTTAAAACTATGTTAACACTACGTAACAGATTTAAGGTTTTAAAAATAATGAGATCAATTATATGTTATGGACGGATATACTTAGCATTAATAATGAAGGGATAACATGACGCTAAGTTGACACATTTTATATTTTAGTAATTCAAGATAAAGACGATCAACAATTATTTTCATATTGTATTACTAAAACGTTATAGGAAACGTGTCGTTTTGCTCTTATTAAAAAAAAACTGATGACGTTCCGTGAAGTATTTATACCGTAATAAGGTTTTATTATGAAGTTTAGTTACTACTTCGGTTTATTTTAATACAAGTAATCCTATTTCTAAAATGTATGATTTGTTGGCTGAATCTTTAAATAGTTTACTTACTAATTGCTTAATCGACCGTTCAATACCTAATAACGATGCAGCAAGGGATTAATCGAACGCAATTGTTTCGCAAATCCCTCGATGCGCTCTTAAAGAAAATTGATGCGTACTTTGAGGTAATTGTATAACACTCACAGTAGAAATGCTAGTAAATCAGTGAATTACTGATAAAGAAACAATCATCTTCACGAAATAAAAACGTAATATTACACCACGCGTTGTTTCCCCGAAGGGTTGGGCAGATGGGCACGCCACAATTGCGGCGGTAAGTCCCCTCTTTGAGGAGTGGATAGAGAGGCGCCACGGCGTCCTCACCTTCCGCCTGACGCAGGTTCTCACTGGGCACGGGTGTGCTTCGGTGGGTTCCTGTTCAGGATAAAGCGGGAGGAAACGCCCGGGTGTTTCCATTGTGAGGATCGTCTAGACGACACAGTGAAGCATACGGTGGTAGTGTGCCCTGCCTGGGCAGAGCACCGCCGTATCCTCGTGGAGGCAATCGGCGGCGGCGACCTCTCGCCTCCGGCCCTGGTGCGAGCCATGGTACGGAACGAGAGGGAATGGGAAGCCGTCACCTCCTTCTGCGAAGCAGTAATGCTCGCGAAGGAGGAGGCGGGGCGCGTGAGGGAGTGGCAGTCACTGCGCCCTCAAGTCCCTAGCCGCGGCAGGAGGAGACGCCCCGGGCGTCGGGAGTCGATTGCGGACTCCCGGCCACCGTAGACGCGAGCTGCGAGCTACCCATTGCTCGCCGCCCGGTAAAGACCAAGCTCGGGTCGACGGCGCGTAGTGTTCCACGCGCGCCTCAAAGAGATGTCAGCAGCACTGAAGGGGTCTGCTAAGACCGATGCCTGCCGGGGTCGCGTGATTGTTCGAAAGAGATACCGTGACCCTGGCACATGGGCAACTGAAGGAACACGGGTGGGTTTAAGTCAGTAAAAGTCTGACACGCCCTCCTGCTCCTCCCAGAGCGACAGAAGTCATTTGATGATTTCCCATCCAGAAAAAAAAAACCGGCCAAGTGCGAGTCGGACTCGCGCACCGAGGGTTCCGTACAAACCTGTAGGTATCCTCGGTTTATGCATAAGGTTTATGTTTACTAAAAAAACTACTTACTGGATCTCGTTCAAACCAATTTTCAGTGGAAGTTTATATAGTTATGTATAATATATATTTTTTTTAGATTGATCCTTCTCTTATTTTAGAAGTTACGGGGGGGGGACACATTTTACCACTTTGGAAGTGTCTCTCGCGCAAACTATTCAGTTTAGAAGAAAATGATATTGGAAACCTCAATACCATTTTTGAAGACCTATTCATAGATATCCCACACGTATGGGTTTGATGAAAAAAAAAAAATTGAGTTTCAGTTCTAAGTATACTTTATTGTTTTAACCCCAAAATTTATTGTTTTTTTTTCTATTTTAGTATGAAAATCTTAATGCGGTGCAGAGAATACATCTACTTATCAAGTTTCAACAGCATAGCTCTTATAGTTTTGGAGAAAAGTGGCTGTGACATACGGACGGACGGACGGACGGACGGACAGACAGACAGACAGACAGGCAGACAGACAGACAGACATGACGAATCTATAAGGGTTCCGTTTTTTGCCATTTGGCAACGGAACCCTAAAAAGGGTTGGGCAGACGTGTACCTATAGTACACCCACATTTTACCAGTTATATTTAAATCCCATGTAATAGAGGGCGAGTCTATTGCCATAAATTGGGCACAAATCCAGACTCCTGGTTACTGCTGAAAAATTTCAGAGAAATAAAAACATTAGAATCATTTGGAAAACCGCAATTACTTAATTTCATTACACAGTATAAAACAAAGTTGCATTTTGTGTTTGTTCTCAAATCTTTTAAATTACGCACCAGATTTTAATGCCGTTTTCATCAACAGACAGAGTAACTCAAGAGCAAGGTTTACATGTACAATACGCGGGCGAAGCCGCTGGCAAAAGCTAGTTAGTAAATAAAATAACTAGGCTAAAATCTGCTGCAATTAACTTAAACTAGTGACCTATTTGTGTGCTAGATTCAACAACATATTAATCAATTGCCCTGAAACCCGCAGTGGGACTAACCAGGCGAATTCACAGCGGTCATATTACCTCACAATCCTATGCAGTTCGCAGTTTATAAACATTAAGACACGCACACACTAGAGAATTCTTTTTCGTTTGATTTGGTCTTGGGAACGAACCATACTCCACAATACCATTTCCTGGGGTTTTCTGTGGAGACAATCCGAGGAAATGGTAATGTGGGATACTTTTAATTAAGATAAGGACGGCTGTAAACTTTTTATAAACAATGAAAATCTATGTATGAACATGGGAAGCAAAAAAAGCCTTTTTACGAAAATTACGCTTTAACCGTGCCACAATTCATACTCCGGAGGAGTATGTAAAGTTTATATGGAAAAAGAGTAAGAAAAGCTAATATTTTTATTAATAAATGAATTAGAATTCCATAGTTTTTGAATAAGTGTGGTAGAATATCGACCATTGGGCGACTATTACAATGATATCAAGCTAATTTTACCAAGGGTATCGTTTACCCAGTAACTTAGTTGTGGCAGTCGCTCCATGTAAACTTCTAGTATTTAGCCGCAAGCTACTTAAGGGTAAGACTAGAAGCTGACCCCAGCGTTATTGGGAAAAGGCTAGGCAGACGGTGATGATGATGATGAGATAATAATAATGTAAGCAACAATATTTTTCCTTTATTAATTTATTTTCTATGTAAGTTAATTGTTGTTTCGAATGGTACAGACGCCAACACATCAAGCTACTACAATCTGTCAGATTTCTTTGATAGATTTTCGACTTTATTTCTAGAGCATTAGGTTCAAGGTTCATTGGGAAAAATTGACAGTTTCGGGTAGCTTGACCTGGTGGCGTCTGTACAATACAACAAAGAGCTCAATTTAAAATAGCATTTCCCCGTCATCTAACTAGCCAATACTCGGCGAACTGCAGTCCAATTCTCGTAATTAAAAACGATCAAAATACATATAGTCGCAGTTTAATCTCTGCGTCAACCAAATGTTAAAAACTTGCCAATAATATATGGAAACGTGAGGTATTTTGACAGATTAAGACTGAGATCAGAATGAACGTTCTTAAAATTACAAGAATATCCCCTCTGTTCTTAGCGTATGAATGTTTACTTGTATGTAACATCGTCATCATCATTTCAGCCACAAGACGTCCACTGTTGGACATACGCCTCCCCCATTAGCAAGGTTTTGCCATAATTGCCACGCTTGGCAGGCGATTTGGCGATAGCAGTATGGTGGTAAAATGCATAGAGAACGCTGCTGCCCATTCTCTAGTAAGTTCCTTAATCGCCTTTTATGACACCCACGGGAAGAAATGGCAGAACCGTTGCTGTGTTATAAGTAAAGGCCCAATTGTGTACCCACCTTTACACCAACCACTGGTCGAGCTGAAAACCTGTAATTTATTTCAATGATTTTCTATTTTATACGTCTGGTATTATGGAAGATTTATTTTTATTGCGGTTGCCTCATAATAAGGTTTTATTTATTACCGCCAATTGAATTGTTTGGTTTATAGTAGGTTCTGTTATTTCAGGGTACCTACTTTTGGGGGTTCGGATTATTCATGAATAAAGGGTTCACTATTTTGAAAATACTGGAGATTTTGTCAATGGGCCATATCCTCTTCGCAAAATGTTCCACACAACAAAGTGTACTATTGTCCATAAATCAGTATAGGTCGTTTTGTGGACAGCAACGATACAAATACAAAATAGTTTGCCAACCATAGTCATATATCTTTACTGTGATGGCATATTGACAAGACAGTGAAAACCTATGACTGAATACACTTACGTATTTACTTACCGTGGACTGTAGGTAGGGCATTATCTGCCTAGCCTTTTTCCAACTATATTGGGATCAACTACCAGTCTACCTGGATGAAGCTCCATACTATTTTACGTGGAGCGACTGCCAATTGACGTCCACAAACAAGCCATTGGGTAGTACGATACCCCTTGATAAGATTGGTAGGCAGAATTTTCGGGCTTCTAACGACCGGCATTGACTGACAAATATCCACAAATGACAGCCGGGACCAATCACTATACACTTAACATGCTTTCCGTGGCACGGAGGGGTCTGTAAAGATGTCACCCATCCAGGGACTAACCGCAGAAAGCGTAAGTTAACCTAATCGATCAACCCATGTGGCTATTATTACTTCATCATTTCAGCCGAAAGACGTCCACTGCTGGACTTAAGCCTCCACCAATTTGGGTGGTTTGCCATAATCGCCACGCTTGGCAGGTGGGTTGGCGATCGCAGTATGGTGGTAAAATGCATAGAGAACGCTGCTGCCCATTCTCTAGTAAGTCCCTTAGTCGCCTCTTACGACACCCACGGGAGGAAATGGGATGGTACTATTCTTTACGTCCGGCACCACACGGTACCAGGTATTATTACTTAGCCACAAGTAATAATATCTCACTCAAAATACATTAGCCAATGTTAAAAAAACTCAATATATCTTTTTCAATCAAAACAACAAATGAACATCATAAAAACGTTTAAACTAAAAAGTTTGATCACAACCCGGCCGACCGTCAATGCAAACCACGAAACTAGTTAAAAGTTACAGTACAGCAGTTTCACAAATAACGAATCGAGAAGTTACAAATATTTAACTTTTGTGAATATAAACTTCTGGAGGGATCTGACACACGGTTTATTGTGGAATGTCGAATTCGAAAATATTACGAAGTGACTCCATAAACAATGATGAACAATGGTACTGAAACATGGTTGCTCACAATGGAAGACTAAAAAGTCGTCCAAAGGGTAATGGAGAGAGCTATGCTTGGAGTTTCCCTTCGTGATTGAATGGGAAATGAAGAGAGAACCAAGGTAACCGACAATGCAGTAGGCAGGGCACAAAAGGCTGGTGGTGCTGAGAGGTTCTTGAATTAAACCATGCGCACGTACAGTAGAGTTGCTGACAGAGTGAGTCTTAAAATGAACATGGACAGAAAGAAGGTCATATCTAATGCCCATGTCACACTGACTTTCATGAGGATCGGAGACTCTTTACTCGAAGTAGTGAACGATTATGTTTTTCTAGGACAAACTGTCCAGTTACGTAGGTCTACGTTTTAAATACATAATTCTCGATTAGATATTAGTTTAGATAATATTATATTCCATGATGCCTTTTAGATCTTCTATAATTAGGACAACTTTACCACCTTACATCATTATAACTAAAATATAAAATTACAGTAACTCTTTACTTTTATAATTAAACTCATATTTCGAAGCCACACACAATCTTTCGAAACCAACAAAGCGGTAATGTATATTCTCGGATCTAATTTTACATTGTTCGAAACCTCTAAGGACTCGACGTGTATTATCCAGTATTTATTCTCTAAATTACGTAGCATAGCAACACCGTATTCATCTTCCTGTGATAATGTTGATAGTAGTTATGTGCCGGATCGTTAAATTATATATCCGCCAATACGGATACGGATCTTTACTTTTTACTCAATTGGTGTCGACGCGTGTGGCGATGAAAATCGTTCATTCAAAGTTGGACGTTGGCGCTTTTCTTTAGAGATCATGATTCGACTTGCATTGCGAGGATTTTTCTTTGGTTTTGTTTATAGTTTAGTCACAAACTATTTGATTTTAAGAAATAAATAATAATCTGAATGGAAAGTAATCGTTTTCTCATCGCTACCAAATCACCTAGTTATAGAATTTCATCTATCTATTGAACATTTATAAAGCAAAATATCCGCCAAAAAAGTAACGGATTCGGATCATTCTTCTGCCTCGGATATCCGCGGATACGGGTATGGATAAGAATATCCGGGACATCACTAGTAGATACATTTACTTGGATGTACATTCAACATGTTTACACAAGTCTAGTGTAGTTAATCTTAACATTGCCACACCTAATTTATGTGTACACATGTAAGGATTGTATACGCGTGAGGATTACCAGAGCCAATATGAAACTAAACAACGGGTACTTTCATTTTTCCTCTAAAAATGTGTGGTATTGTAATGATTTCCGCTTTTTTTTTTTAAATTAAATTACTTTTTGACCTTTTCCTAAAGTATACCAACAACGCGCGACTCGTATTCGTCGCTGTTACTTGGCTATTTAGTGTTTAAGCTTACCGAAATATGAATTAATAGATTTGCACACCGGTTTCGCCCGCATGGCTGGCAAAATTAGCCCACGGGAGCGTAGATAATACCGGGATTATAATCCAAGTAGAGAAAGCGAAAAACAAATTGATCATTTTATACTAAGTTCGCTTGTACACTCATAAGCGAACTTAGTATAAAATGATCAATTACCTAATATAATTTATGATCACTTTGTCTTCCCTGATTTATGGATAAATATAAAAAGAAATAAAATAAACTCCCATAACACAAACTAACCTACATAAACAGAAAACATATCTCCCATCCTTTGACAAAATTGACGACGGGCGGAACTCATCAAACTTGAGATTCGTTGTACGCACTCGCATACAACTCAAAAGGACTTGGACTCGGATTTATCAAAGGACGAAACTTTTGAATAAAACACCATTTTATAACTTCTGCTCGTGTTGTTATTGGAATTTTGTGTAAAGAGAGAAATTTGTCTGTTTGTTTAAACGAGGCAAAAGAAGTATATAAGAATCGTAGCAGGTGGTGTCCGTGGTTTCTGCCTACCCCTATGGGAAAAAAACGTGATTTTATGTATTTTATATATGTAGAGAATTAAACTACGAATTGAGGTTCCGCCGGCTGTCGCTTAAAACCAGCGCTGGGGCTCTGTCTCGCATAGAGTCGCAGTATTATGCTGAGCGATGGCCGTTTTGCGTGGATTTGACGCATATTTTGCCCAGCTTTTTTTTTAAAATATTGTTGTTGTGTTCAGTTTGTTTTTGCGTCTTATTTACCGCAAATAAACGTATTTTCTTTCTTTCTTCTAGGTTCAGAGTTGGGTTATTTTTGTTAAGGCTTTTTATCATTCTCCAACCTTTATCCCAATTTATTTGGGGTCGGCGCAACATGTCTTTTTCTTCCACACATCTCTATTAGTTCTCATCTCAGTAGTCACCCCCTTACTACCTATATGATCATTCACATAGTCCATATATTGTTTCGTTGATCTCTCCCTACTCTTATAGCCATCGAAATTTGTACTCAAATCTTTCCACACAACATTTTCCTCATTCCTCCGTATCACGTGGCCATACCATAACAACTGATTCCCACACAACTTTTCAGCTATCGATACCACTTTGAAACTTCCTCTTTTGTAGTCATTTCTAATTCTAGAATGTTAGAGTGGCTTTTATGTAAGCAAACAGAGATTTGTGATGACGGAGTGACAATATAGAACATTAATTAAATCCTACTAATATTATAAATGCGATAGTTTGTATGTATGGATGTGTGGATGTTTGTTACTCTTTCACCCAAAAACTACTGAACGGATTTGCATGAAATTTGGGACATAGTTAGTTTATAACCTAAATTAACACATAGGCTACTTTTCATCCCGGCAGTACGTTCCCGCGGGATATTTTCCGACCTCCACGCGGGCGAAGCCGCTGCCAAAAGCTAGTAATTATTATAAACACAACACACATATCATATTACATTAATACGAGTAATGAAAGTACCAATATAGAAACAGATTCTCGTCTTATTAGGTATAGAAAAGTAATGAAACATTCGCTCTAGTACCCACTACCAATCTTAATATCTAGAAATCGATTCGGCAACAGATAGGTAACTAGTACAATAATTCACAGCAGATTTACACACAGCTGGATCAGAAATTCTTGGTGAGTATTTCGTTTTCTTATTTGCTACCTTGATCTCGATGTATTTTGACTTAGGTACCGACTGCAAAAAACATCATCTTGACTAATGTGTTGTACGTTTATTAAATATCTTTCAGTCAAGCAACTTTCAATAACTTTTTGTTGTGAAATAAAAATTACATATTTAAGAAATGATTGAATTCACACTACCTTATCCCAGCGACTTTGCTCGCGTAGTGGTTAGAAATTATCGCCCGGAGACGTACTATCGGAATAACAAAGAGTTAATCCAGATTCGTATTTCTCATACTATCTGTTTGCCAAGTTTCTTCGAAATCTGTTCAGCCTTGTTATGTGATTGAGTAACAAACATCCAAACTTTTACATTTTATATTACATAGTAGGATGGTAAAGTTTTTTTATGCTAGACAAATGACGTAGGAAACGCACAAAAAACGAGTGTCATAACTTTATAAATCCACACAAACCCAATTTGTCACAGCCATGTCCCGAAAATCAATGACATCTACCAAAAGAATCTTAAGTAACAAAAGGAACGAGATCCCTCAAAATACTTCGGCACTTAATCAATCAAACCTTCGACAATCGGATAACTTGACAAATCCTATCTACTGCCGTTGTCAAGAGTTCGTCTCGAGACGAAATAAAGAACACAAAGAAGGTTCGTTCCTAATAACTGTCAATAAGGAAGTGACGTGTGTCATAAATAACTGTGAGGGTTCAGGTGAAATGAAACATGGCGTTCATTTTTAGGATTCCGAAGTCATCAACCCTTATAAGTAACTAGCTTTTGCCAGCGGCTTCGCCCGCGTGGAGGTCGGAAAATATCCCACGGGAACGTACTACCGGGATAAAAAGTAGCCTATGTCCTTTCTCAGGCTCTAAACTATTTGTGTACCAAATTTCATTGAAATCGGTTCTGTAGTTTTAGCAGGAAAGCGAGACAGACAGACAGAGTTACTTGATTAATACTTACTAGATTAATAGTACTAGAAAGCAGTAATTTGGCATTACAGAGTCAAGTAAAATTATTTGGCGACTAGTTTCTGCCCGCGACTTCGTCCGCGTTAAATTTCTTGTTCCCCCGACCCTTCCCGTCGCGTCGAATCGCCTACCCGTGCGATTTTCCCCATTTTTGCAACATTTTGCATTACTGCTCCGCTCTTCTTAGTTGTAGCGTGATGTTATGTAGCCTATAGCCTTCCTCAATAAATAGGCTACCCAACACAAAAATAATTTTTCAATTCGAACCAGTAATTTCTGAGATTAGCGCGTTTAATCAAACAAACAAACATAGAAACAAACAAACAAACTCTTCAGCTTTATAATATTAGTATAGATAATATACCCACGTGTTGGGTATCGATATGGAAAACGAATTAACGCGACGGTCGCGCGCGTTTCGGCAGTTTATATCCGTAGAACAATTTCTATGAAAACGCGTGCGACACTTCACTCAGGGGCGACCTGTCGCGTCGCGACACGGTCATAGCAGTCATTCTACGGATATAAATCGCCGAATCGCGCGCGACCATCGCGTCGCGCTAGTCTGCACGAGCCTTTAACCAAAAATTTTCTTTTTATTTTTCGTTAGTTGGTGGAGGTCGATGCCCGTAATCAGTCAGCTGTTTTTCTTATTTTTCGTGGAACTTAGATATTTGTTTATAATAAAAAGAAATCATATAACATTACGCCTGTAATCCCCGAAGAGTAAGGCAGAGTTGCACCCATAATAGTACACCCACATTTCACCAGTTATATTTAAGTCCCATATATTAAGAGGCGTGCCTATTGTCATCAAGTGGGCACAAATCTAGACTGGGCTGCTACTGAGAAGTTCCAGATAAAGCTCAATAACATTGACCGATCCGGGAATCGAACCCAGGACTTCATGCTCAGCAGTAATCCCGACTAATAGATCAAAGAGCCGTTCCAAAGACAAGCCCTAATTACAGATAATGCAATGGTACCTGCTCTTATCAGCTTATCGTTTTTTTTGTAGGTGGGAAATCATCAAATGCCGTCTCCCGCGTGTCAGACTTTTACTGACTAAAACCCACCCGTGTTCTTTCAGTTGCCCATATGCCAGGGCCACGGTATCTCTTCGGAAAAAATCTCGCGACCCTGGCAGAGTTACAAGAAGTACAACGATAAGCATGACTAGTGACAAATGCGTGCGCTAACTGGAGTGGACCTGCCACTCAATCCGTGTGGTTCTTTTCTCAGAAGATCATTTCAGACACTAATCTACATGGTATTCACATGTTGCGACCAAGATTACGTATGAACTTTAAAAAAGATTGTGACCTCTGAGTTTGTTTCAGTATTTCTTCTCAGAGTAGTCAGATAGGAAACGCCGACCTCATCTAGTTTTAAAAATATGATTGACGAGTAAAAGTGTTTGCACAAAGCTACTTTACAAAATTAAAATCACTTATCACTTACTCATATTTTGATTTTAGCACACATGTACACAATACTTCTCTTAAAGGTAATCGCTACCCACTCCGTTGAGTTCTATTTTCTTAATGGGTTTGGTATTTCAGCGCAACCTAACCTAACTTCGTGCTAAAATACCATACGCTAACCGATCGAACATGTTCAATATGAAATAGGTACTGTTTGCACACATAACATTTATGTGGTCACAGTTCCTGCATCAGAGTGAATTCGACACTACCACTGTTTACGACGAATTAATAATGTAAAAAACTTTTTAACAAAAAATTAAACCGCCGAAAAAACTGAAAAGCATAAAATAATATACCTCAAAATTATGAGTCGGCGCTTTGAGTGATCTTTGTTCATTGATTTTTCAGCGCCGACTCAAAATTTTAAGGTATATTATTTTATGCTTTTCAGTTTTTTCGGCGGTTTAATTTTTTGTTAAAAAGTTTTTATTTTATATTTTTTGTGACTTCAATGTACTAATAATACTTGGCAAGGTATACCCTGTCCAACAAAAAAAGAATTATCAAAATCGGACTACTCTGTATAAAGTTATGCGTGGTTATACATTACAATCAGTGAGTGAACAATCAATCATCCCCTGTTTTCCGACCCTTAGGGTTCGATTTTGTTTTCCAAATTTATATGGGACAACCTTGGGAGTATACCCTTTCCAATAGAAGAAGAATTGTCACAATCGGACCACTATGTAAAAAGTTATGCGTGGTCATACATAAAAAAAAAAAAATACGCGTCGAATTGAGAACCTCCTCTGTTTTTTTCGTCGGTTGATAAAATATTTATTTATCTCGTCATCATAATCATCGTTATAGGTGAATATAGGTCCATTGTTAGACATAAGCCTCTCCCAAGCTCCACCACTTCGACTGGTTACGTGCTTGATTGGCCCACCTTGTGAGAGGCCTTCCAACTCTACGTCTTACTTAAATTTCGCGAGCTACCTTAGTGCAGCCTTTTTAAGTAAAATTCGTATATGTATTTGCATAAAATGAAAAGCATAGGCTGGGGGGACCCCCATCAGGAACGTAGCTCTTAACGCTTTTTCTTCAACTTCGAATGTAACGTCCTTTGCTATGTCTTTTAAATACTTAAACTTTATTTTGACCTCACTATCGGCTTCAGCACCCTCTACAACCATGAAAATCGACACCAATGATAAAAAACCCAACCCCATTTTGGATTTTCATTTTGACCTCACTGTTGGTTTTAGCACCCTCGAAAACCATGAAAACTATGCATCTCTCGCTCTGTTTCTTTCTTTTAAATAAAATAGAAAGTCGTATGGAAGAAGTGTTTTTGTTACGTGACGATTTCTACAATTTTACTCCTATAAAAACACTGCGATAAAAAAAAATATTCCAATAATCAAAAACCCAGAGTCAGTTCGTTCGTGAATCTTTGGATCACTATGATATTGACCTCGGCAAGCAACCTCAGTCGTATTTTTGCATCACTGTCAAAATCATAGTGATCGTTATTTTCGTTGAAATAAGGTTGCTTTATGATTGCTGTCACTGACAAGCCTATCAAAATTACAATGATCTTTCTTCCCGTTACAATAAGGATGCTGTTGAGTTGCTGCTGTCGGAGGAATAGTAATTATCTGTGACAAAAGACTGTAGTCATACATGTGTCAAAGTTTATTCGAGAACTAGTATTTAATAGTCCGTTCCATGATCATATCAAGATATCTGTTGAACCTTCTGACAATTCTTATCTAGTGATGACCTCAGAGAATTGCAATTTTACGAGCAAACCACGAATCAATCCAAATGTAATTTGGATTGGGGATAAGTGGATTATTCTGGATAGAACATAATCAGCGGTACATCAATCTCGAAATAGGTCCAGTTTTTCTTGGTTTAAAAATCTTTTTATGTCTGCTGACTTAGTAAGTACGATCGCCGACAAAAGTTCTCTAACACTGTTTATTGGACAGATCATATCTATACTAATATTATAAAGCTGAATAGTTTGTTTGTTTGATTGATTGAACGCGCTAATCTCAGGAACTACTGGTTCGAATTGAAAAATTATTTTTGTGTTGGGTAGCCTATTTATAGAGAAAGGTTATAGGCTATATAATATCACGCTACAACCAAGAAGAGCGGAGCAGTAATGAAAAATGTTGCAAAAACGGGGAAAATCGCACGGGTAAGCGATTCAACGCGGCGGGAAGGGTCGGGGGAACAAGAAATTTAAAGCAGACGAAGAGTCGCGGGCAGAAGCTAATATAATTAGATTAATACACTAAATCTGCTAATACACTTAGATTCAATTATTCATACATCAACTACTTAACTGGCGAAATTAAGGCATCTTCAGGCTGGCACAACGCGATTCTTGTAGAACAATTTCCATAAAGTTTACACTTATATCAGTCAATCAGAAAATATTATGGTTAATCCATTTTCACTTCGAGAGAGAGTGGGTAGTAATCTAACACGTGGGTACTATGTGGGTTGGTAGATGTCACATGACTTCGAATAGTTGTTTTTAGGATATGCCGGTTCCCTTACAATGATTACTTCACTGTTTTGACAGCAGTGCAGTGCAGTAATTTAGACAAATTAAAGATTCTATCTGGGTTTGAAAATACTCGTAAGTTGCGGCCGATACCATCAAACCATCACTACTTCCACTATACACCTACGGTACAGCTCTGCCTAACCCGTCGGAGATTATAGGCATGAAGTTAGATTATGTTATTATTAACTAGCTGACCCAGCGAATTTCGTATCGCCTCAGATTCAATAAATGTTGTCATAAACCTACCATGTTTGACAACCTGGTGGTGGTGGTCTGGTAAGCGTTTTTTAGTTGACACTCATGTTTGGTTAGCTCCTACCAAGTTATGATAACCTGGTACCTCGACTTTGAATTCATAAGGAACTTTTTGGATGATTTTTTACACCTTGGATTCGAAAAACCCACATATCATACGGACCCCTATATTTTCTAAAATAAAATATAGCCTATGTTACTCGCAGATAGTGTAACTTTCTAATGGTGAAAGAATTTTAAAAATCGGTTCAGTAGTTTTTGAGTTTATCCATTACAAACAAAAAACAAAAATACAAATTTTTCCTCTTTATAATATTAGTATAGATTTCAGCATCTATACATACATTCATATTATAAATTAAAACCGCATTTCGTGTCTGTGAGACCGCGTTGTTTTTCTAAACTACGTAACGGATTTTGGTGCAGTTTTTAGTAACATTTAGAAAAATTATTTCGGTACATTTATGTGTATAATATATTAATATTAAACGTATAATGAAGAACTCTAGGTTCTGGAGTAGCGACAGCGTACTGGAAGACGTAACGTTGGAACGACTCCCACAAAAAGTAAGCCGATGAGTTTTCAACGTTGTAGGAATCCGCTGGATTCGAGAACCACAAAACCGACTAAAGTGGCGGTGTTTGGACGAGGGAAAATTATGCCCAACAGTGGACGTCTTCCGGCTGAAATGAATGATGAATGAAAGAAATCTCCTTGTCATGTCACAAAAACCGAAACAAAGTAGGGGCAGGTTACTAGTTTATGAATAGCTGAAAGTCCTTATATCCTTTTATTTGACTTCTGTTTCGTTTTTAGTTACCCGTCACCAAACGTGCCACATTTAAAACTTTCCTATTTCAATATTCACTCCTACTATTGAATTATGCTAACAGGTGTATATTAATATCCTTGAAACTATTCTTATACACATACGTAGTGTATTTTTGTCCTACTGTTTGTACCTACGCCCATTCTGCCATTTCTGTTCATCCTTGGCAACTGATTGGCAACGTGAAATGGGGCGGAAACTGATTTTGGAGTTAGTTAAAGATATCGCCGTGGGGATAGTGTTGCTTTCCTCTGCTTATAGACTAAGAGCTTGAATTTGTTCTTGGATTCTTTTGAAGGTATTTGATTTATTTGCATTGAGGCTCCCTCAGACAGGCGCAACGTAACGGTAACACGATTCTGGTAGATCAATTTCCATGACGTTTGATACAAATTGTTCTGTTGGAGTTGCATCGTGCCTGTCTGTGAGAGCCTTAAGGAATATATTAGAAGGAATGTTAATAGACAAATTATTAGTTTTATAGTAATGTAAGTTATACTTATTTTGTGACGGTTCTCAATTATTGAAAAAATATTAAAATCAAGTAAAACAGTTTTGTTTTAAAAATACAACTAAACAATCAAAATCAACAGTCATTTATTCAAAACAGAATGAGAGTCATCACTTTTTGAATGTCAAAACTACATAAAACTGTCCTCCAAAACGTCCGCCTTTCACCACTTCCTAGTACGTTAGCTGGGAAGAAGTGACGCAACAGTAGATTGACCAATATCAGAGAAATAGTAGATTGTTATTGAAAGAATTTAATCAAATAGAGAGTTATAACAAACTAGCTGTACCCTGCCACGCTTCGCTGTGGCAATGATTGAATGGTTGTGAAATGAGAAACAAAACAAAGAATACATTTGTTTCTCATGTGACTGCTGCGCCATTACTATTGCGGTTGTCAGCGAGTATTTGCCTCGCTTCCGGCAGATGGCGCGGTCACTGGTAAACAGCTGATCGTTAAAAAAACTGTTTTTTCGTGGTCGCGGATATGTGACTGATACAAAAAATAGATAAAAACAATCCTTGATGCGGATTATATATCATGCTAAAATTTCAGCTCGATCGGTGCAGAACTTTTTGAGTTTTTGAAGCGTACATAAACCAACATAACATTTTTATATATATAGATTTGCTAAATATTCCAATCCCAACCACATTCGTTGCCTTGATTAAAATAAAACATAGACGAAAGGTGTTTTCTTTCATATTGTTCGCAATTTTTAGAAATAAATAAAATAAAATGGTATTGGGGTCAGCCATATAATCCATAGCCACATAATCTGCTCACTCGAAAATTCAGAGAAAAAAACAGTCAAAAAAGAACATGAGCGTGTCATACAATTAAAAAACTATATCACTTTTCATAAAACTTAAATATTGTTAAGACATCAGTTGACCTAATATAATTGTAAGAACTCATGCCGCCTGTGATACAGGTTTATCCTAGTACAGGCATCATACTTTGTACTGCCTTTATTTTATTTTAAGATTTATACTGTTATTTACCAACATTTACTTTTGATTAAAAAAATATTATATTATTTATTACACAATCACGTCTTTCTATTCACGTCAGTGATGACGTCAAAACACAATCACGGTCTCTCCGACTAGAGCATCAAAGGTATTGATTGGCTAGCACGAAGCCCGCCAAACTATAGCCCGAGAGTAAACAGAGATATTGTCTCGAACTAGATGTTCCGTCGCTGATCACATTTCTGCTCCTTCTGATATAATATTTGGCTAGTTTATATCATCGTGTTTCTGTTTGTGCAGCGTAGGCGTGACGCATACGCAGCTTAGACGCCACGTTTTTTTGGCCTGTTTTCGATACCACCACGCCATTGCTTCAAATGTATTCACGCAGCGTTAACGCGGCGTCTGCGTGGCGTCATCGCGACATCATAGCCTACGGTCAATGCGATACACTATTACTATTTAACTATTATTTCTTGATTTAAAAAAGTTTTCCCACAGATAAGGAGTCATAATCTTTAATCAATATTCAATTCTTCTTCACAGTAACCCTCAACATTTCCAGTGATTTTATGATCATTGTGTCTGTGGAGGACTGAAATGTTCACCTGACCTATATTATACAACCGTGATCTAGAATGGGTCTCCTGTTCCTCCAACGTTAACTTCACTAATTCAGCACCCCATTGTATCTCGATCGTGTCGTAAGAGTTGACTAAGGGATATACTAGAGAATGGGCAGCAGCGTTCTCTATGCATTTAACCACCATACTGCGATCACCAACTGTCCTACCAAGCGATTATGGAAAACTCCCCAAATTGAGGGAGATCTATGTCCACCAGTGGGCGTCGTTCGGCTGAAATTATGATGATGATAATGAATTATTCTTTCTGTTTGTTCCAGATGAGATGGCGAGAGACTGGCGGCATGGGCATACAGCTTGCGGCGGCCATATTCTGCATGCTGCCTCTCTTCACATCATCTACAGGAGACATACGTGAGTCTTCTGCCTATCTATTAACTAGCTTCTGCCCGCGACTTCGTCCGCGTCAAATTTTTGCTCCCCTGACCCTTCCCGTCGCATCGATTTGCCTGCTAGTTTTCGTCCATTTTCGTTGCTGCTCGCTCCTTTTGAGTTATAGTGACTAGTGAGTCAACCTTAAAAGATAGACATATGCTCTCGGGAACTTTTTTTTAGAACTTTTTAAAAGAAACAATTCCGTCATACATGATTTTTGCGTTACTTTAACCGTTTACGCAGCGCACGCAACGGAAACTCTCAAAAGGAATAAATTTCTCCTGTTTTTGCAACATTTTTCATTACTGCTCTGCTCCTCTTAGTTGTAGCATGATGTTATGTAATTTATAGCCTTCCTTGATAAATAGGCTACCCAACACAAAAATAATTTTTCAATTCGGACCAGTAGTTCCTGAGATTAGCGCGTTTAATCAAACAAACAAACAAACAAACTCTTCAGCTTTATAATATTATTAAGCACTAAGCACTAAGGATCTTAGCACACAAATAATGATGGGAAACCACTTAATAAGTTCAGCTAAGAAACATGATGTCACTATTCGGATAGCGGAACATCATGATTGTCAGTTGACTTTTAGCAATCGGTACAATATTTCGTCGTTTTTGACTTGGTAAATATAGTATAGGTCTACATCGGACCTCTTAGATTCGTTTTTCTGTAAATAAACACCCATTTTACATTTAAAAAAAGGTTCGCTTAATAAATTTGTCGACTACCACAGAAACGAGCGGAATAAACGTGGCACCGCGAAAAAATAGCATGAAGAACTCGAAGTTGTTACTGGCTTCCGAGCAGATCGGCGAAATCACTCGAGAAAAAGATAAAGTCATAATCAAATCTGTGCGTTACAATAGGCAGTTTCGCTTTTTTTTCGCTTGTCATGAAACAGACAAGTGATGGTGGAACCACTGCGGTTTCGCTGCTATGGTTTCGTGGCGTAGATGTGAAACCCGCCTAAGAAAATCTAGTGATATCCAACGAATACGGAGACGCTTCCATTCCGTAGAAACCATGCGGTTTACCGTTTATTCACACAGCGACACAAGAATCAATTTGCCGAGTCTTTTCCGGGTTTACTTCTAGTCTAACCAGACGCAGCTGAGTACCAGTACTTTACATACAGCGACTGCCTGTCTGACCACAACCCAGTTACTACAGAATACGATATCCCTTGGTTGACTGATTGTCAGACTTTCAGGCTTTTGACGACCCATAACAACTGTCAAAAATCCAAGAATGACAGCCAGTGAACCAGTGATAACAGCAATTAAAAAAATAAAAACGTATTTACTCATAATTCTGTCAGCATTAAGCTCGTCTGCGTTCACGAGATAAGTAGATACTCGCCAATATAATCGGCGTGGAGCTCCGGCTTATAATAATAATGCCCATTGAATTAATTACAGAATGACTAATAAGTTAATAAATTGTCCCCGATTGTGATGAAACGAAATCGAATTAGCATAATTTTAATATTAATGACGTAATAATGCTGAGAATTGGACACCTGATAAAATTCACAATAGTTATATTCATTGGGGCTGTAAAATTTTTGGAAAGTTTTTCATGATTTTTGCTACTACGTTTTTAGGGTTTACCAAAGGGTGCTAACGGAAACCTATTGCTAAGCCTCCGTTGTTTGTCTATCTGCCAGCGGTCAATATTTCATTAACTGTAATACAGGTAGGATAGTTGGAATATAGGTAATTTTCACAAAGTGTGTATTTCTAAATTGTAGTTACAACAACAAAGGATGAAAATTAAAATTAAATTCAAATCAAAGGGGTTCCCATACAAAAAAATGTGTTTTTGAAGTGAAAACAGCTCAAGCCGCGTTGAGTTGTTTTTTGTAAAACTTACCCTGAAAACTTATGGGTTCTGGGTCACCGACGTGCTATAGTGGCGTGTTGCTTTTTCCAATATTTTATATTTTCTTTCACTTCTATCGGCAGTCTCCAAGACTGTCTGTTTTTTCATATACAATGTTGAATATTTTATGGTGGTACGGATGGTGGGTTTTTTGGTGGTGGTTTCATTATTGCTTGACAAAAGTATTGGTAAACGCAGTATATTTCCACGATCACAGTAAAAGATCCGCTTTTCACTCTAATTCTTATAAACCCAACGCTTTTTAGATCAAAGCTACGCAAAAGATTAGTTGACCCTACTAATGGGTGTTTCGGATCAGAGTTAAGGCTCGTTTAGACTAGCGCGACGTGACTGTCGAATGGCGAATCGGCGATTATATCCGTAGAACAATTTCTATGAAAACGAGTGCGACCGTTCACACAGGGGCGACTTGTCGTGACGCAACACGGTCATAAAAATTGTTCTACGGATATAAATCGCCAAACCGCGCGCGACCGTTATCACGTCGCGCTAGTCTGAACGAGCCTTTACCGTTGCCTTTATAATAAAATGGAATGAAATATTTACCCGTCATTATTTTGTTGTTTTTCTTTAAAAAAACAATCTATAACCTTTACTTAATTCCTGTTCTTGCATTCTACATATAATGTGCAGTGCACTTAATGATAAATTATTTTAATTCTGTTTAAGTTAGTTAACACAAACACTTTTACACGTCTTAAATGGTAGGTTAAAGTCTTAATTATGAACATAGTGGACCCTGCCAGGTACAGCAAAGGTCCTGGTGAACCTATTTCGTATCCAATGATGGTAAAAAATTATGATCACCGTACTAAATAAATTAATATTTTTTCTGGTACCAGGACATCACGGCACGTCAAGAGCTCGCGGCTGGCGCGCAGGCGTGCAGCCGGTCGCTGACGTCACTGCCAACAACACAGTCAGCAACATCACAGCCCAGCTAGGAGGCACTGCCTACCTCCACTGTTTAGTGGGGCACTTGAGTGAAAGAGGGGTGAGTCAATACTTCTAGAATACTTTTTTATATAGTGCATTGTATTGCATCGTTAGTCTACTGGATGCAAGCTGAGCATGAAGTCCTGGGTATGATTTCCTGGACGGATTTTTCCATCAGGGTTCTAAGTAGCAGCCTGGAGTCTGAGATCATACCCGGTTGATGCCCCTTGTACGGTCTCATCGCCGTACATTTTTCTGCTTAGTACGTAACCTACTATAAACCAACGATGCGCGTCATAAATTAGAATAATAAAATGACTAACGAACTAAAGTATAGTGTACTTATAACTGGGAAATCTCTCATCAACTGATAAAAATAATCGCCTTCCACTCTACTACTGTTACGTACACATAACTTATATAAACTTAACTATTTAGTGCATCTTTTATTTGGAACGTGTTTCTCTATCTAACTGAACTTAGAAACCTTCACGACAAATCAGTGTACGGAGTTAACCACTACGACCCATACACCCCTATTACATGGGACTTAAATATACCCACTAAATGTGGTTGTAAATATATCTACATCTCTGTCTAATCCTTTTGTGATTATAGACGTGATGTTATGATTGATCGATGCATCGTGATAATGCGTGAACATGACGCACTACCCACTAATTCACATTTGCGAGTCATGCTATGACTAGTACACACGGCTACATATCCAGCTATACATTTTCACTTTTAGGTGACCTCGCATAAGTATAGGCTTTTTAACCGACTTCAAAAAAAGGAGGAGGTTCTCAATTTAACTGTATTTTTTTATGTTTGTTACCTCAGAACTTTCGACTGGGTGATCCGATTTTGATGATTCTTTTTTATTTGAAAGCTGGTGCTACCCATGGTCCAGTTCTGGCAATGGTATCCATGAGAAAACCATATAAGTCTTAAATTTCACCTGACCAGTACTGGTACAGGAATTAGTAGTTATTTTTCACAATGTAGTAGTTTTTAAGGAAGTCGGTTGTTTTTTTTTTGTGATTAAGTTTTTATTTAAAACGCTTTTATTAGATTGATATATAAGGTGTATCTATTCATACACGAAATATTTTAAAAGGTACACCTGTAGATGGTAAAAGCAAAAATTTTTTTTCTATCTAAGCGTTTTTGAATTTTCGTAATTATTATAATTTTAAAACTGCTTGAGACGTTTTGCATGAAACCTTTACTCCAAATTCTATGAATAGCCCGCCTGACGCTACGAGGGCGGCGACCAGACGGCACGAGCATGGCCGCGGTGTCTCAGGCCGTAAAAAATAAGAAGGAGCCAGTATTTCTCATGTGCGTCAAATAATTTATAAATATTACATTTTGAAAAAAAAATACATTTTGAAAATATATTTTTTCAGTGTTGTAGCTTCTGTACCACCTACAGGTGTACCTGTTAAAATATTTCGTGTATGAATAGATACACCTTATATATCTATGTAACAAAATCTTTGAACGTAATTTTCGCCCCTTCAAAACGTCAGATTAATTTGAAACTTTGCACACCTATCAAGGACCATCGACATTACAATAATTTCATAAATTTGTGCCATTATCCTGGCTGGGATCAGCAGGATAGCAAAAAATAAATAAATAAACGAAAAGCACGCTTTTGTAGCTAGCCAAACTAGAAATAGAAAATAATGGATAAAAGCATGAGGTGCTTTTTGAGTTATTTGTTTTATTGGCATCAAGCACTCTTCTTCTTTTTTTATTTTGGTTTTCTATGACAGCGAGTTTTTAAATTTGTAGCTTCATGTATAGTACCTAGGTAGCCAGGTAGGTAGCGAGTCTTTCTAACGTGTACCTACAAAATAAAGAGTATTTTATTTATATATCTATCCAATTTCGAAGCACACTAGCAGTTGAAATGGCTTCCATTTTCGGTTTAAAGAATATTTTCCCATGAGATGAGATACAAAGTAATATGGTAATACAGTACAATACAGTTTCCTCTAGAGTGTTAGAAGTTACAATTTACATACATGTTTCTTAAGCTTAGTTTTAAATGTGTTTATGTTATCGCATTCTTTTATGTCGTCCGGCAAATCATAAAACAGCTGTGCTCCTTCGGACAGTATGGTTTTTTTAGCGTAATTAGTGCGTACGCTGATAACTTCAAGTTTGTTTTTGTATCTGTTTCTCAGGTTATATGATATTGTTTTTTTTTTAGCTGTATGTTGGTTTGTATTGAGTTAGTGGTTATGTTTTTAACAAGAATGCAAGTGTAGTAAATGTATAGCTGTCTAATATTTAGTAGTCCCGTTTTTTTGTAAACCGTCTTTGTAGGAGTGAGATAGTGATAATGGAACAGAGTTTTAATTATTTTATTTTGAACTCTTTGAAGTGAATTTAAATTAGTGGCTCCCTTTTTATTTACGTTGCTGAGTTGACTAAATACCCGAACATATGAAGCAATATCTTTCAAAATGATAGAGACTGTGATTGATAGTGTAACTACGCAATTAAGATGAAGCCTCAACTGGCAATACACTAAATGAAATTGTTTTTGTGGTATTTATATATATTGAGACGAAGATAGATAACATTAATATATGTAAAGTAAGTAATTAATCGTGTAGAAATTTATACCTCGAGATTGAAATATTTAAATATGTTTATTGAACGGTAAAGTATACAATGACAACTCAGAATCATAGAGAAAGGAAAACAGAAGCGCCATAATCAAAAATGGAACTACGTAAATGTTTCGTCTAGGGAACTAATAAGTATTTATGTTTACTATTTCAACAAATCGTAAAACAAATAGCTAAGGTGCCTGTACTAGTCACAGGCACCTTAGCTATTATTTGTAAAAACAAAACGCAAATTACGAAAAAAAAAAATGCAGACATACAAAGTAGTCAAAAGACCCGTATTTCTCTTTTTCTTCGTCGTTATACTCTCGACAGAGTAGTCGTGGTCGATGGTGATCTTTGGATATAATAATATCACACGCCGAGACAACGCATCGGTTGAACGACTTGTAGTGCAGGTAAAAGTTAAAGGCTCAAGAGCTCGCGGCAGGTCGCCCATGTGTTGGACCGATCAGGTTGAAACTGCACTTAATGGTCAACTTCACAAATGGACGAGAAGGGCTACAGTACGACAACAATGGCGACGGATTGTGAAGCTCGCCAGCACACCTGATATCACGACCACGAGCATTCTGCCCTGTATCTAATTCAATAAAAAAATATCTTAAAATTGAAGCCGTTTTGTATTCAAAACGGCTTCAATTTTTAAGTTTTTTTTTTTTTGAGAACAAAGCAAATAAATCATCTCATTAAATAAAGCCTGACATAAAAGACCAAAGAGGTACAAACACTATATACGTACGTCGGTAACTAAAGCTTAAGTGATAAACTTTATCTGCGCAATAGTGATGAATCTGATTACGAGTTCCTAAGTCACTTTGACATTGATGCCGAAAGTCTTAAGTCTGGGCTAATATTCCAGTAACTTTTACCTATGATGAAAGGTATTAATTTTTGTAAGACTAGCAACACGGCCCTGCTTCACTTCGTTTTTATTTATTTACTTATTCCCTCTCTGTCTAACATCTAACATCACCAATGCAATAAATACGCCTATACAAAATAATTGTTAGTTTCAGCCGAAAGACGTCCACTGCTGGACATAGGCCTCCCCCAATTTGGGGGGGGGGGGGGGGGGGATTTACCATAATCGCCACGCTTGGCAGGCGGGTTGACGATTGCAGTATGGTAGTAAAATGCAAGAACGCTGCTGCCCATTGTCTACTAAGTCCCTTAGTCGCCCCGTACGACACCCACGAGAAGAAATGGAACACGGAACCTAATTACACTATGACTTATTATAAACAATACATTTCTTGTGAATTCACTCAGAGTACAAAAGACAAGGTCCGTTCCACTAGCAATGAGGTTGAGAGTGCGAACTACGTGCGTCAGCGGCGCTTCTCTTAAGGGGATTACCTCGCTCAAATCCTGAAAATACCGTGTGTTTAAAGAAGTTTGTAGATGAATCCTTTTGTGCGCTTTCAATTTAAAAAATATATGTTAAACTAAAGGTCATCACAAATAAATTGTATTATTTAAAATTTTAATAAACTTACTCAAATTTTATCAAAAAATCGTAACAAATAGGTCCTTTTTCAACCTACATTTAAAACTTTCTCTATAACGGCTCAATAACTCGGCATGAATTTTATCACAAAAAATACGTAATGACGTATTTAACAATTTCTATTGATTTTTTTTCTCTTATTTCTTTTAATATTTTAAAATATTTTATAACAGTAAATTTCGCGAAAAGCACTATGTCACTCCCGCACTCGTCCCTCTCTCTCTCGTCGTTTCGTCGTAAGTTAGTACGGGGCAGCATGCTCAAAGGTCATTGGGCAATGTAATGCCCTTAAAAGATTGGTGCGACCGCGTGGCTCCTCCAGTAGATGCGGCTGCCGTTTTCGCCATACGTCCCTGTTTGGGACACATAGACTCATCTGTTCTAAAATAAGTGCATTCTGCACCTTCCCCCTCTTTATTCAATATGACTTGACTACAAGATTCCTTCTCTTATATGAAAGTCTAACCATCATTCTCCAGCCGTTATCCCAATTTATTTGAGGTCGGTGCAACACGTCTTTTCCTTCATACTTCTATATTAGTCATCATTGTGGTATGCACGGTAGTTCTAGCTATACCATTATTCCCACAGTTCGTTCATCGTTCTTTGGTCTTCCCCTACTCTTATAGCCATCTACATTCGTACTCAAAACTGCTCACATGACAATATTTTCATTCCTCCGCATCTAATGCCATAGGTACTATGTCAACCGATTTCCACGCAACTTTCTAGTTACCGGTGTGATTTTTAAACACTCCGCCTCTTATGTACATTTCTTATTATATCCATTCGTATTACAGCACACATCCCTCTTAGTTGTTTATGAGTATTGGTGTTGGTCATGTATTAATGTCTAATACACACTAACCTTCCGAATTAAATCCTATCAATACTTAACAATGAAAATCGCATCAAAATCCTTGCAAAGTTTAAAAAAACAATGTGGTCATACGGACAGACACGAAATGCGATATGATTATGTATAGATGAACAAAATGGAATTATGACTTTGAAATTGAAGGTAACGAAAGTTTCGGTTTAGTTAAACGAGATAGTTTAACTAAACCGAATGTTGGCAAGTTGATGACTTTGTCTTGATTTTAATTTAGTACTTGATGAGCTGGTGAACATCGTACCAGATTTAATTGTTTTTTGATTTTTTCGGTTTTTCTACAGTTCCTTTAGGTTTTCCATTTTTTTTTAACCACCTCAGTATAGACGTGAATGAAACCAAAATGAAAACAAGTCGTGAAAATAAATCAAGCGTAACGATTATGGCAAAACCCCCCATTTTGGGGAAAGTCTATATCCAGCAGTGGGCATGTTTCGGCTGAAATTATGATGAAGTTTAAAGTTTGGGACCGGGTTTTTTTTTTGTTTAGTTTGGTGGTCTGAACGGCTCGTGGCAAAAAAAAAACATATGTAAAGGACGGTCGAAGATTAAACTATGCTTGTCGCGTTCGGCTTGTGGGTTACCATCCAATACATATTGAGACCCCTCCGTGCCTCCGAGAGCACGTTAGGCCGTTGGTCCTCGGGAGTCGATATCGTCTGGCGGACTCCAGGCCACCGTAGGCGCGAGCTTGCGGGTGGCGAGCAATGGGTAGCTCGCCGCCCGGTAAGGACCAGGCTTGGGTCGACGGCGCGTAGTGCGCCTCAAAGAGATGTCAGCAGCGCTGAAGGGGTCTGCTAGGACCGATGCCTGCCGTGGTCGCGTGATTGTTCGAAAGAGATACCGTGGCCCCGGCACATGGGCAACTGAAGGAACACCGCTGGGTTTTAGTCAGTAAAAGTCTGACACACCCTCCCGTCGTAAATCTTTGGCAGTCGTTACAGGAAAGTAGATGGAAAGTAGATGACTCTTAACCAGTCTTCCCAAGGGGTATCCAAGTAACTGGGTTGAGCCGGTCAGACAGGCAGTCGCTCTATGTAAGTTACTGGTATTCAACTACATCTGGTTAGACTGAAAGCCGACCCCAACATGGTTGGGAAAAGGCTAGGTAGATTGATTGATCTGTGACGAGATAACAAACCCTAAATATCACCACACCTTTTTTATACAAGCTGCAGCTCCATAATGGTATGTCTTCTAAAAAAAATCAAACATAATTCGTCTGAAAGTATAAAAAAGATATCTTTATCTACCTACTACTGGCATGATAAGTTTCACTTAGCCTATCAAGGCCTCGCCTAATGAGACGCAATCAATTATGTATTGGTCGTGCCTCTCTTGGGAGTCGACAGGCAAAGGTTAAAAGTAAAACGGATCGTCTTTCACTATAACTAAGTACCTATTCACCAGGGGTTAACCGTTACTATGTACCGTAAAAGTTAACTAGCTATACTGTCAACATAATGTAACATCAATCTTGTGTTCCCCGAAGAGTTAGGCAGAGGTATACCTATAAATACACACACAGTTCACCAGTTAAGTCCCATGTAATAGGGGGCGAGCTTATTGCTATCAACCCCGGCACATATCTAGATTCCGGGTTGCTACTGAGAATATTCGAGATGAAAAAGCCCAATATCAGCTTGCCCGACACGGGATTCAACCAAACATGCTCACGCTTAGTAGCGCTTGCTACCACTATACCAACTATACCATTCAACGTTTTTACAATAAAATACTGGTTTCGTAATACCTACTAGTGTCTTTCTTCTAAGCGTGTCAATAGCAACCTACATATAGTCAGCCTAGAATTTGACTGCGAATTTGGCAGTTTCAGCAGCGTCCATGAACTCCTGTAGCGTGCAAACAACAAAACATGCTGGACAAGATATTAAGTGCCTCATGGTTGGTGGCACAGCACCACATTTTCACTCCAGGGTGGAGTCATCTGTGAACCTGAGTAGGTTTTCGTTGTTTAACCCGACTCTATTTCAAGACTTACAGATACGCCTAGGCAACAAATGCCCAGGTGTGACATTTTCAGCAGGTGAAACTCACCACAGCTATAGTCATTTCTCAGACCATTCGCCATTAGCGCTTTCAAAGATGTTGCGGCTTTCCAGCTTTTGTGACACGAGGTTGATATCGTGTAAAGGGTGATGTGTGTCAGAAACCATCTTGGCTCTTTCTCTTGAACTAGCCACCGCTCTGTTAGCTTCTGGTGGCGCTCATCTAGCTAGTGATTACAGCATGAATCATCAGAGAGCCTTTCAACCGGGCACTACCGTGGTCTACACGGAAAACTGAAAATATTTAGAAAACTATAATATATTTACGTATATTTTTTCGAGTTATGTTTTTCATCGACACGCTAAGAAGAAGAAGAAGAATACAGCATTTGCAACGGGGTTGATTTAAGGCAGCTAGTGATGACGTTCATTCAGAGCTGTCCAATTATGTTGCAAGGGCTGGACGTTTCCACACGACACACTCGAATTCGTTTGCAGAAAAAGACAGCGCTAGTCCAACAGCCCCCTTAACGTCACGTAAAGCCCTTCATACCAGTGTCAGTTCTATTCTACACTAACAAAATTAAACTAAATATTGTGATCAAATAGGCGGTCGTTTAGTGCCAACAAATTAGTCCAACAGCGTATTTTGTGGTGTGTCATCTGTAATTCTGCACGACATTGACACGACCCGACAATTGGAACGTTGACGCCGCAACTCATTCCCAGGGGCTTAATTTTACACATGGCTATAATTGTGCCGCACCTATTTTGTTTATAACACGTGTTTCTTTGGTACTTATTTTAAAACAGGTGTATTTTAAGTAGTGTTCCATGTCATTATGATATTATTTGTCATGTTCGTGAACGGGTACCGTCGGATGAGACTGGCCATCTTCTTATTTCCAGGGCTTATTTTTAATCTTAATTATTTAATTTTATTTTATTGTTCTCACATATAGAAGCAACAAGAATAATGTATGCAGGAGTTTGTAACATCTAAATTTAAAAGGGTGTCCAGTATGTGTGAAGTTTCTTGCCCGGTCTATTCCATAGAGATAGATATACGTTTTGCAATGGCCAACTAGTTGCGAAACTATTCAAGAATGCCTGCCTGCCTGCCTGTGCCTGTTTATTTGAAATAAATGCTTTGAGTTTGAATGTATAACGCCTCATTGGGGCCCAGGGTCCCAATCCCCAGATTGTTATTGGGTTTTTCGATTAGAAATTTCTTAGTAGCGTCCGAAGATTGAATTTGCGCTCGGTTAATGGCCTAATGGTCTTTTACATGGGACTTAAACATTACGGATGAAATAGAGAGACACACTCTCCTTACCCCTTCTGGGAATCATCATTTCCAACTATTTTGGAGTCGGCTTCCAGTCAAACCACATGCAGCTGAACACCATTATTTTACATGGAACGACTGCCTTTCCGACCTGCTTACCAAGTTATAAGGTAATACAAAACCCCTCGGTAAAAATGGTTGTCAGACTTTCGAGCTTCTGACAACCCGTAACGACTGTCAAAGATCCGCAAATGTCCGCCGTAAACAAGTCTTAACGTTCTATTCGAAGCAGGCTATCCCTTTAAGGAAAATAGCGAGATATTATGTAGTGTAATGTAGTAGTAATAATATTTTTGTTTGTTTTTTTCAGCAAGTGTCGTGGATCAGAAAAAGAGACTGGCATATCCTGAGCTCCGGGAAGTTTACATACACCAATGATGAAAGGTTTCAGGTAAGTTGGGCACCTTTCTAAGTTCCTACGTATTAAGACTGTGTCTCAGGAGTCTAACTTTTAGATTCCCTTTATCAAACACCTACTATAATTAAAAATCCTTATCAATAGTACGACTTACTTAACATAACTACAACACGTAAAGCTCCCGATGCTGAACCAAGTGTTGCTTGGGGTAAGATGGACCATCACTATTTACTTATAACTTAGACTTTTTATACACTGGAGCACGTACGTACGTACGTACTAGACGCTGCTCCAGTGTATGCAAAGTCATTTAGTAAAGATCTGATTTTATCACCAGAAGGCTTCATAAGAAATGCTTAAGCATCAGATATAGTATAACTTTTACACCTACACACCCCTATAAAAACCTCACCTACCACCAACACCTTATGAATAAACTAAAGATGACACACAAAACACCGGAAATATTCTAAAAATAACTCATAATTAACTTACTTATATAACAACCAGAACCCACAGTCCCACACCCACCTAGTAACATTGAATTCCCAACTGTTTTTGCGCCCATCCGGGCAGAAACAGAGGCTCTGTATCAACTTCTTATCAACCACAAACACACGGGAACAACTCCCAAGTTTGTATGGTAGTTACCCAACAAAGTTTGCAGGCGTCGGGGCTTCGTATGCACTGTTTCAAGGTCCTTCGAAGTCTTTGTGTGATTGCAAGGTTCGAGAAAACAGAGAATAATGGGACTGATTTGTATTGACTGTGTTTTGTTTTGATTGAGAAAGTTGTGTTGTCGAACAATAAAGGTTTTATTTAAACCTAGATTCATCGGTAAGTCTATATAGAAACGGATGTAATAATATTCCAGTGTGATTTTTTTGTGCACTGTATCTTCAACGAACTGTTTAGCGCTGTGAGTTAAAAATCGATCAGTGAGTTTTTTCATTCTAGTCTTACTCTAAAAGACAGTCTCGAGTATATCAATTGCTAACTTATTTGTATAGATCAGTTTTTTTTTACAATGATTTACATACTGTGTTTACTTTAACCCACACACTGACCTAGAACTTAAAATGCTAGGGAATTCGTATACTTAAATAAATCGGCGGGTATGAAAAAGGCGTCTGCTGTTCACATAATTTGTCTCCGATCTTTCAGTAAAAGGAGTTTTTTTTTTTTTTTTGTTGTAGATGCTTATGGGCTGTTAATGAATAATAATAGCCATACGAAAAACAGACAGCATTTTCTATGTATAAAGTTTGCCAGCGTCAAGGCTCCGTATACACTGTTTCAAGGTAGAAAACATTTTCGAAGTCTTTGTGTGGTTGCTTGGTTCGAGAAAACAGAGCATAATGGGCATGTTTGTATTGACAGTATTTTGTATTTGTTTGATTCAATCTTGATCAAGTTTAATATAAATTTTATTTTCGCCGTATACACGGCGGGATTTCCCATCGTCAGAAGTGACAAACTTCAATACAAACCTTCAATCTTTATTTTAGCCCTTTTGGTGAAGTTTCAAACATCCTTCCTAAGATTTTTTGTAGCACACATTTTTCTTATCGTAACAAATCACCGGTTTATTCGCCGTGTGTAGGCACGGTCGTCAGTGTTGTATGGGTCACTATGAAAGTTTGTTGACAGACATTTTATTTATACGGCGCGTTTTATACACAGTACCGTAAAGAAACCGTGCCGAGTACAAAGCGCTTTAGGCTTTGCGCTGTCGGTCAGTCGTTTCAGCCTTACAGCTGGACATAAACCTCCCCCAAAAAAATGGGGCAATTTCCATAATCGCCACGCCTGGCAGACAAGTTGGCAATTGCAATATAGTGGTAAAATGCATGAAGAACGCTGCTGCCCATTCTCTAGTAATTCCCTTAGTCGCTTTCTACGACAACCACTGGAAAATATGGGGAGATCTTTACGTCCGGCACCATACGGAGGGTCAATGAGTAAATGAATATGAGATTTTTATCAGTACGCCAATTAATAACACTCAAAACCACATTAGAAATAAATACTGAAATCTGGCAATGTCGTCATTAAGAGGTATTTACAAAATACGAATACTAACAAAAGATTGCGCTTGTCATTTTGTTTAACAAACGCGGTAGTTCTTGACCAATCCACCATGTATTGGCTGCCAATGTCTAGAGGTGCATGCCGGTGGTGGTGACTGGATACAGTAATAATGGGCAAATAATATCCAAGTAAGTACAATAGGACATTACTTTTATCCGTAGATGTTATATGTGATGTTTATCAGTGATATTAGTTATTAACTGGTTACTTTTGGGTAGCGTCATGAACGAACGGGCCTAATCTTATCAGAGACCACACCGTCGGCCATTCAATTAGATACCCCATCAAATTAAAAGCTTACTTACTATATTATTTCGAATAACTGAATAGAACGGTGCATAGAAAGGCAAGCTGCATTGTCAATGTACTCTAAATTGTTCCTAAATTGGTTCGCCGCAAAATTAACGCCCTCGAAATGCTAACGAATATGTGATCCGGTGACCACAGTGGCCGAATTTGAGCGCAAATGTGTAGGAATTACGGATAATTCGGCCATCATTGAAATTTCGGAGCCAGAAGCACGTGTAATTATTTTAGAATAACGCTTAGTGGAGGATCCTATGTGTGAATTTGGATTGAGGGTATTTTGGTTCAGGAGAGTTTGATTTCATTAGATGACTTGATATTTGCAACTTGTAATGGTTATTCCGTTTTGGGCAATTTTTGGTTAAGTTCATTACTCGTTTATTTCTTTTTGCAATTTAAGAATTCATCGTTTCTACTCTCCTTGTACAGACCAGCACATCAAGGTACCCGAAACTGTCAAATTTTCCCAATTAATCTTGAACCTTATACTTTAGCGTTAAAGTTGAAAACCTATTAAAGAAATTTGGCAGATTGTAGTAGCTTAAAGTGCAGGCGTCTGTACATCTTCAAGACAAATAATTTCGTGAGTACGTAGGTAGGTACTTAAAAATTGCAGGAATCATTACCTATTACACTCTTACTATTTTTTTTATGTATACCAGCCATAAGTATACCCTTACTTACCTCTTTAGGAAATACAGGCGATATTATGCATTGTATTTCATGTAATTTAAACAGCTAAGGAACTGATTTCATTTTACGGATTGAATTGACTATCAGGTTAGTTTAAAGACTGATCTAATACACATTTGAAGATTCCCATTTGTAGAACAAAACCAACATCCCATCACGTATAAACACAACCTGACCTAGAATAACGCGTCCACACATAAAGCCGAGGTCCCACACAGCTATACACAGCTATATCGCTCGCCTAACAGCGTAATAAACGCAGATGCAATTCCGAGCGACATGGCATAAATGAGAATGTACTTGGCTGGGGCCAAATCCATGTCAAGCTGAGCAAATGATTCTTATCTCCTGTGACAAATAGAAATGCATTTTTTTATATAATTTGGGAATGTAGGGCGTTGTGTTTCGTGTGTTGTAATGCGCAGCTTGTATTAATGTTTTTTTTTTGAGCTTTTACTCTGTTTTTTTGGAGTTATAACTAAACTACACACATATATAACACCACGCCTGAATTTTGAGAGGGGTAAGGTAGAGATCTACCTCAGTATGTACGCCTCGACACCAATTTTGTTAATTAGGTACTTATGTTCTTTTTTTTATGGTTAGGAAATCATCAAATGACGTCTCAGACTTTTACTGACTAAAACCCACCCGTGTTCCATCAGTTGCCTTTATGCCAGGGCCACGGTAACTCTTTCGAAATAGGTATGTCCTGGGTTCCATTTCTAGATCGGGCAGTGTCAAGGGTTTTTCTATTATAGATTTTTGATAGGAACCTGGAATACTGATTGGCTCATAAAAGTTACTGTGCCCAGTTTTGACGCATTAGATGTATTCAATTTTGTAATTTGAATTGACTGATTGATTTGAAAATTGTAATTAATTAAATTTGGGAGTTGTAATTGCGAAACGGAAAATTTCGATAAAATGATTGTTCTTTCTACAAATAACAAGCGAGGTCAATGTTCTTTAATCGTTTATCATTCAGAGAGCTTATTTTCAGTTATTAATGAAGAATTGATTAGAACGCTAAGTAGAATAAAATAAGGAAGATAGGTACTGAGTCAACTTATTAAGCTAATCACTTTGAAGACCGCCCTAATTTTATGCCTAGTAGTCCGTAAAAAATGTAATTAAGTGGGCGACTTTATAAGTGTTAATCCAATAAACGCCAGGCCTTAGACGAGACCTGAAAGAAAATCTGAAAATTCATTAATAATTTTAGTTACCTTGAAAAAGTTACTTTAATAAAATGATATATTAAGGTAACTTTTTCAATAAGCTTATATCAGATGTTCCACTCGAATGAATATTGATTTTGGTTTTATTCCACGTTCCATGTTCACATCCACAGTGGCGGCCGCGGCTTACGAGTTATGCGTCGTGAGTTTGAACCGTGCGAAGCACTTTACTTTGTGTGCATTATGTTATCATCACTGCTCTCAAAACGGTGAAGGAAAACATCGTGAGCAAACTGGCATATCCTAGTAGTTTTCCCCGCGTGTTCGAATACAGCCTACTTTCTTTCACGGAGAGGAGGCCTGTCTGTATCCCAGCAGTGAGATCATTACTGGTTGATTATGCTATGCTATACTTATATCATGTTCTCACGTCATCGACAAAATAACAGATAAATAAACGTTCTTCTGCTCGTTTCCTAGTACCTAGTACAAACAGTGGAGGCTGCGATCTCACTTTCTACTCTGGTCTTCTTCTTCTTAGCGTGCCGACAGCAATCTAAATAGAGTTAGCCGAAAATCTGGCTACGAGCTTAGCATTTTCAGTAGCGTCCATCAACTTCTGTGGCGTGCAAACAATAGGACATGCTGAACAAGATATCAAATGCCGCATCGTTTGTGGGACAGCACCACATTTACACTCCAGGGCTGAGTCGTCTATGAATCCCACTTGTACAGGATTTCTTTCTGATTGTCTATTTAAAGACTTCCATGAAAGCCAAGGCGATTCGTGTCCAGATGTAAGATTTTCAGCAAGTGGAACGAATGGGTTTGGTAGGGAAGTGCCTTGTCGCCACAGGTCTAGTCTTTCCTTAGACTGTTCGCCAGTAAGTGGGAGAACACACTTCAGAAAGCTGTTGCGGCTTTTCAGTCTTTGTGACACGAGGACGTTGTCGTGCATAGGGTGTCGTGTGTCAGAAACCTTCTTGGCTCTTTCAGTTGAGCTTGTCACTGCTCTGCTCTCTACTCTGGTTAGTGAAAAGTGTTGGTGCACGCTGTTTTTTGCGATTAATTTATCATCATTATCTGCCTAGCCCTTTCACAAATAGCCCTAAAGACAATAAGAGCTTTTAGACGACGCTTACGTCAGTACCTCATAGAAACGCAACGGAAGCTGGATATGGTCACACTCAATGATTCAATTATATGATATAGGTATATACCTACCCACTTGAGTGTGTGTCAGTATTTCTGTCGATGAGTGTTGCACGAAAATGTATATGGTTATGGATCGTGGATGTCTCGCATTGTTTAAAGCAGTTTGCTTTCTGACTCTTTTTGAAAAATAAATTTTAAATTTTACATGTTGAGGCCTATCATGCATCCGCTTTGCTTATTTATTTACCAGCCGATTATTTGCAATCTTAATCAGTGTTACTCTGTGCATTTAAATTTTTATTTGTTTACTTACATATTTTTTTACAATACTTCATACAACTATTTACACTAGATACTAAACTGATTGACTAACTAACTAACTATATCAGTATGTACATATCGTATCGTTACTATGTATTTTATTTTAATTATGTATTTATTTGTTTGTCTGATTCAAATTTATTTAATTTATAAATGCATACACATATCACGTTGCAGCTTTGATATAAAACTGATTTACATCCGTCACCTCATTTTCAGGTCCAGTTGAAATCCAGCGTCAGACACTAGTTGTCTGGCTTTTTTGCTGAACTGGGCCTTTTTGGCGCAGCCGTGGGGCACACTATAATGCTAGTTTCTGACATCTCACCTTACACTTATTATTTTATTTTTTATTATTTCCTGCTGTATAACTAACTGTTATGTGCTTTTCAACTGTGCTAAATAAATGTATTTTCTTTCTTTCTAAATATGTTGGGGTCGGCTTCCAGTCTAACCAGATGCAGATGAATACCAGTAATTTGCAGCGACTACTTTCAGAACTCAGTTACTGGGTAATACGATACCCTTTGGTAAAACTGGTTCTCAGACTTTCAGGCTTCCGACGACCCGTAAAAACTGTCACCACCAATGACAGCAGGGACCTATGGCTTACCGTGCTTTCCGAGGCACGGGGGAGTCTCAGTTGGTAAAGATGGTGACCACCCATCAACGGGTCAACCGCAACGAACATAGCGATTAATACCTTAAATCAACCTGCGAAATAAATTAACATCGTTATTAGGAGCCTTACGGAAAGTAACAAACTGTATTCCACACAAAGTACGTACATTAATTTATAACTCGTTAGTCAAATCGCATTTAGAATACTTAATTGAGATGTGGGGATCCGCAGCAATAACTAATTTAAATTCACTTCAAAGAGTTCAAAATAAAATAATTAAAACTCTGTTCCATTATCACTATCTCACTCCTACAAAGACGGTTTACGAAAAAACGGGACTACTAAATATTAGACAGCTATACATTTACTACACTTGCATTCTTGTTAAAAACATAACCATTAACTCAATACAAACCAACATAGAGCTAAAAAAAAAACAATATCATATAACCTGAGAAACAGATACAAAAACAAACTTGAAGTTACCAGCGTAGTCGCGTGATTGTTCGAAAGAGATACCGTGACCCTGGCACATGGGCAACTGATCGAACACGGGTGGGTTTTAGTCAGTAAAAGTCTGACACGCCCTCCCGCTCCGCCCAGAGCGGGAGAAGTCATTTGATGATTTCCCATCCAAAAAAAAAAAAAAATAGTTACCAGCGTACGCACTAATTACAGTAAAAAAACCATACTGTCCGAAGGAGCACAGCTGTTTAATGATTTGCCGGACGACATAAAAGAATGCGATAACATAAACACATTTAAAACTAAGCTTATGAAACATGTATGTAAATTGTAACTTCTAACACTCTAGAGGAAACTGTATTGTACTGTATTACCATATTACTTTGTATCTCATTATAAGTGGACTGTAAGTTCTTATGGGAAATAAATTCTTTAAACCGAAATCATTTTCAGGTATGCCTTACATATGCCATAATTCCATTAGAATCATCAATCGGTTTCTTATTAAACTTCAAATACATGCGACGACCCTGGGAACTTATCTCTTTGGGTTTCTCTTACATATGTTATACTACGGATTTGCACCTCTGACGCTAGTACGAGTAAAATATATACTTATACAATAATATATAATATTATAAAGCTGAAGAGTTTGTTTGTATGTTTGTTTGTTTGGTTGAACGCGCTAATCTCAGGAACGACTGGTCCGAATTGAAAAAATCTTTTTGTGTTGAATAGTCGAATTGTTGAAAAAAACTAGGCTAAGGAAACTAGACTATACAAGATTATTTTTAGTATATGCGAAACCTGACTATAGTTTGTTCAGAATCAGTAACTGAATCGATTCCAATAATTTTTACACCATGTTATATTTTGTACCAAAAATATTTAATTACGCTTCCAAGTAGGACACCGAACGACAAAACGCATATTTTAAAATTATCATATCTTTCTCGTACTCAAACGTCCATTACACGGAGATGGTACGTACACTAGCTGTTTTTGGTGATCTGCATAAGTTTTTGCGTGGGCAACCAGGTAACTTATCAAGCTTATAACTTTGTGATTATTAATGATACAGTTTTGAAATTTTTTTCATAGATTCTTTACATAAAAATACTAGACCCGTGTTTCGGGTTTCGCATAAACAAAAATTAATGTTGTATAACATCACACTACGATCAAAAGGAGCGGAGCAGCGACGAAAAATTGTCGAAAACTGGCAGGCAATTCGATGCGCCTGGAAGGGTCGGGGGAGTAAAAATTTGACGCGGACAAAGTCGCGGGCAGAAGCTAGTCTCGTATAAAATAGCTACAGCATTTATCTCAAACTCAATCAAAATAAGGAAATAACTAAAAAGGCGACATTTCGTAATAGTAATAGTGTGTCGTGAATAAAAATTCTTAAATAATAACAGTGAGAACTTAAACACATTTTACTTTAGTTAAGCGGAGTGTGGGCGTGGGAAAATAAGCAGTCGTCACGATTTCGCGTGACTTGTAAATGTAAGTTTATGTAAGTAAGTACCTTATTAGTAATTATATTTTTGAGTCGTTTAGCGTTGAAACCGTGAGGTCCGAGTGCCCATGGTCTCTTTAAGGAAATCTCTATACAGCTGGTTGACACTTCCCGTGACTCAAGGGCTGGTTTTAACCTTGGCCAGAGGCTAAGCACTGCCATATAACGTGGTAATGTTTCTTGAGAACATTAGAAGTGAACAGCAGTATTTTTGGCAAATTGAAAGGTTAAATGGAGAAGAAGTGCATAAATCGTATATTTTTATATAATATTGGACTAGAAATATATTAAGTTTTAAATGAATTATAGTCGAGTTTTGTTCACTGCGCGACCACTAGTTTTAATAATCTTGCTTGAGACATAAGTTTAATATTTTGCTAAACTAGCTTCATATTTCCGACTGACCTTGCCAATTCAAAAGTGCCTGATGTTTTGTGCTTTGAGTTTGAAAGAAAACTGAAGAATATTGATTTAAAATCCAGATGCGATAGGCAGCCTGATGCCACATCTTGCAATACACAACTCTAGCAGAATATAAAATAGACACAACCCCTTTCCTCACCCCTATTTTATTATTTCCCACTATAGATGCTCGACGTAAAAATCGTAAACACAACTAGGAAAAATTGCGTTCAAAAAACCGCTGACACACTTTTCATATCGACGAAGGCGCTGGCATCAAAACTCATTTTATACAGCAAAAAAATATCCTATAACACTTATGGCCGAATGCTTGTTTCGATATTTTTCGGCTATTTTCGGCCAACATCGGCCTCATTTCGTCATTGACGCGTCGTTTCTGAATTCTGCTGCGTCAGGCGATTCGATCACTGTTTAGAAATGTACTATACTACCTAAGGAACTTGTCACACTACCGACAAGGAAGTAAATATCTTTTCGCTCACGAAACGTACATTAACATTATATTTTATTGACATAAGTAGGTACATAAAGGTTTTGTAGTTAAGTAGGGACTCACAAAGTATGCATTATTAATTGAATGGCTTAACTGTGCCACCTGTAATTTTCGATAACTCAGTCATTCCGTTTAGCTCTGTTGTTAAGGATCTTGGCCTGCATGTCGACACTTGTCTTGACTGGCGAAAGCAGGTCACGACTGTCAGTAGGAAAGTCACTGGAACGTTGCGGTCGCTCTATCGGTTAAAAAACCTTCTCCCATCACACATAAAGGCATTGCTTGTCTAATCTTTCCCATAATTGACTATGGCGGAGTGTGTTACTGTTGCAGTCAAAACTCTTAACCAGTCAAAAGTACTATTGACTAGCAAAATCAGTCAAAAGTACTTTTGACCGTATGCTTTAGTCAATAATACTGTTGACTAAAATAACAGTTAAAAGTACTTTTGCCCAATGGAGCTAGTTAAAAGTACTTTTGACTAAGTGATTCCGTCAAAAATGGTTTTGACTGGTTGTATCAGTCAAAACTCTTAAAAAGTTGGAACCCCGGTCAACGGGGCTCCGTTGACCGGGGTTCCAACTTTTTCGCTTCGCGGGGCTCCTATTTCTGAGTGGTTTAAAAAAAATAATCACGATGGGGATGGCGGGGTCTGAAAGACCCCGCCATCCCCTTCATGTTCTAACCTAACCTGTCCGAGTCAGGGTGCTTTAAGTCACGAGCTCGCTTAATAGTGCTTTTGACTGACGCTTCATTGCAGTTAAAAGTACTTTTGACTGACGCTCTTCGTCATAAAAGCGTCGAGGATGGCGGGGTCTGAAAGACCCCGCCATTCCCTTCGTTGTTATTTTTTTTTAAACCACTCAGAAATAGGAGCCCCGCGAAGCGGGGCGCCGTTGACCGGGGTTCCGACTTTTTAAGAGTTTTGACTGTCGCTTCATTGCAGTTAAAACTACTTTTGACGAAGAGCGTCAGTCAAAAGTACTTTTAACCGCAAATTTGCAGTCAAAAGTACTAATGACCAATAATTTTCAGTCAAATCCACGTTTGACCAACCTGTTCAGTCAAAACTACTTTTGACTGATTTAGCTAGTCAATAATACTTTTGACTGGTTAACATTACTACGACCTGAATGCAGATCTACTCAATAAACTTGACCGCCTTCTAAATAACTGCATTCGATTCGTTTTCTATCTTCGTAAGTACGATCATGTGTCCGAGCACCGGTTGCTTTTAAAATGGCTACCCATCCGTCAGCGCAGAGAGTTAAGGGCTCTGTTAATGCTGTTTTCTATTCTTGATAAACCCACTTCTCCTTTTTACCTGACTTCCCAGGTTCAATACTTGTGCTCTGCGCATAGTAAAAATCTCCGTTCCACTCACAATCGTCTTCTACGATGTCCTTCTCACCGCTCTGGTTTCATTAAATCTTTTTTCTTTGTCCAGGCGGTCTTTCTATGGAATGCGCTTCCTCTGAATATCATGTTGGCAACCAGTCGGTTATCGTTTAAAGTGAAGGCACGTGAGCAAATTCATAAGAAGTTGGCAGAATCATCCCAGCGCTGATTTGCTGGATTCGTTTTCTCCTCTACCTATCGTTATTTCTCCAGAAAATGTTTATTTTCGTTATATATATATATATGTATGTATGTATCTATGTATATATCTATGTATTTTTATGTATTTTTTTCCGAATTATCTATCCCTATGTTGCACCTGCCATGTTTTGTCTCTGCATCACCCTAAGGTTGACTGGTAGAAAATGCCTCAGGCATTAAGTCCGCCTTTGTACAGTATTTTTTACTTGTGCATAAAGTTTTAATAAATAAATTAATTAATTAACTACATGGTGCTAGGTACAACTAATTGTTGGGTGAATTGCTGATCTGCTCATTAGATCACTGAGTAATCTGTATTTAGGAGAGACAATTTCGACTCCCATTTTGAGTGCCGAAATAATCAGCTTTTAGAGCATATAATATAACACAAAAGCAAAGATCTTAAAATTTAATAAAACAAATTAGAATGAGGAGTTTAGGTGTGATCAGTTCAGTTCCGGTACTTGTTAGGTGGAGTCCCGTCTGGAACCGGTACCCCGGTACCGAAATGGCAAGAAACGCTAAGTACCGGTACACTTCTGGTAACGATTCCTTACTTAATAGCCTTGGCTAGAAGGTTGTTGTCGGATAGAAAATTGCAGTGAAAAGTTTTGTATGAAACTGATAGCTGTCAGAAATTCTCAGATTATTAATACTAGTGATCGCCCATTGGTCGAAATTCGACCGTACTTCATTATTATATGAAAAAATATAGATCATAAAAAAAAAAAATGGTTATATTTGACATTCAGTAACACTATAAACAAATTGTTGACGCTGTACTACTGTGGAGAAGGTTCGCTGGCGGGATGGTGATGGCCAGGACCAGGACGTAGGTGTAATGAGTAAAGAATACTTCTTCAGGACTCTCTTTTTTATTTTCTTAATACTTCTTAATTGCTGGCTATGGAACAATATGGAATGAATTATCACAGAAAGCTCTGTTTTTATAGAATTTTCCCTATTATTTTTAATAGCTTCTGCCCGCGACTTCGTCCGCGTCAAATTTTCGCTCCCCTTCCCGTCGCGTCGAATTGCCTGCCAGTTTTCGTCCATTTTTCGTTTGCTGCTCAACTCTTTTTGACCGTAGCGTGATGTTATATAGCCTTTCTCAATAAATGGGCTATCCAACACAAAAATATTTTTTCAATTCCGATCAGCAGTTCCTGAGATTAGCGCGTTCAATCAAATAAACATACAAACAAACAAACTCTTCAGCTTTATAATATTATAGTATATAGTATAGATTAATTATGACGGTTCCAAATGTCATAATTATAACCAGCCTGTACAATCTATGACCAGCCTGTACAATCGTGAGGAATAGAACCTCTACAGTTTGCACACGAAACTAAGTTTTGTATGGGAAACTTACTAATGCCATACTTGACACTCTCCATAAAACCACAAAAAATATTTCTTATAAATCTAAAATAAATTCCTATCGTCGCTAATACAAATAATATTAAAGACAAATATTCTCCATATGATCATAGATTTTACAAATGAAATAGGTTATATATCCATAAAATTAATTTATTACCTATGGTTATACTTGACATTCAGTAAGACTATAGAGACAAAATCAGGCTTACCAACTTAGGGGTTTTTCCAAATTTAGGGGGTAAATAAGAGGATTGAGATTTTTAGAGGCGTTCCATTTTTAGGGGTATTCTAAGAATTAAAAAATTATGAAAGATTTTTTGCCATCTTACATGTCTCATTGTGTTTTTGATTACAATAAAAGTATTAGCGACTTCTAGTACGGTTCCTCGATACTAAGAATGCAGAGTGAATGATTAACAAATGTTGCGTAATAAATATAGACAAATATTACTACTGTGTCTATGATTACTGAACATTCGTTGGTTATTTTCATTATAAATTTTTTAGCGAATTTATTTAGTAATTGTGGCGGCATGTTTAGTGGTTTTTAACTTAAGCTTTAGGGGTAAATATTTCTGGGTGTTGGTAACACTGCACAAAATAATAAAGACAGATTTGGACCATAAACAAAAGAATTTCTATGCATGTGTGTATTAGATACACGGTAATGAACAGTAGTGTGTGTAACGTGTTATTTATTGAAAATAATGTATTTTAACTCATAATTTAAAAAAAAATATTAGCATTCGTCACTTCTTCTCTGTATAAACTATAAGTGTGCGAAATTTCATACTCCTCCGTCCGCCCAATTTTCGTAAAAAGGGATCCAAAGTTTTCGCTTCACGTATTAATATATAGATGTTACGACATCTAGCACGCAGCGTATCGTATCGTTATATACCAAGCGAAGCACCAAGCTGTGTGTCTCCGACCTAAGTCGCTTCGACAATATTCGTGTTCACGAAATTTGCCGATGTCATCTTCACTGGATGAAGTTCAGCTTGGACATCGGATTAGTAGGTATTATTTCCGTGTTGCTCCGAAAATTATAGGGAAATTGGTACTGCGAAGCTTTCAGTACAATTTGGAGGAGTCAACAATGTTAATGGGTTGTGTAGAGCTCAAAGCGTTAGGAGCTTAGTAGTCAAAAGCTTTTGGGTCCACAAAAGCTGATGTACTCTCTGTGTTTACTCATATTTAGTAGGGAATTGTGGAGGTACACAATCGTTGGGCCTAATGACACGGAAGCCTATTACATCGTTACATTTAGTCCTAAAATCCATACGGATAAAATCATAAATCTTATTTTAGAAAAGGCAATTTTGTTTTACTTTCAGCACGAGTACCTTCCTATCTAAGTAGGTAGATACTTCTTGATATTTGTTCTCTAAATAATAATCTACTATTTTGGTAAAATGATTTGGTAAAAGATTTCAAAACAATCATTATTTACTCGATAACAACAGTTACAAGAAGCGTACAAAAAAAAACTCCCGTTTATTTTTTTCTTTTGCAATTAAATATTCCATAGACATCGCGTTACTTTATCTGACGCAAAAAATTCCGCATCCATTAACTTTTACATCGACATAAAAGTTGTCGAATTACCATTTTTAATTCCTTCCTCCGTTTTAATTAATATTTCCTCTCGATAATTTCACGCCTCAGCGTTAACAACTTTACCCCATCGTTAAAAATGGCTGAATCATTTGAACTTCAAATTGACAGTTGATTTGACGAAACTCGTCTGTTTCAGCATTTAGCTAACGAAGCGCACTTTTTAATTAACAAAGTCCGAAAAAACGTGAGTTACGTCATTATACGCACAGTGGTTAAATGCTGCGGGTTGTGAGTTCGATTTTGGCACGAACAAAAACGTGAAGCGGTTATTATGTGATGTTATATAAGCTATAAGCGTACGTAAGCTGCTGTCAATTTGTGAGGCGTAGGTACGCGGCGGAACATGGACTGAGGTATAAATCGAAGAAGAGTGAAGTGCTCATTTTCAAGAGCGGAATACGTGCATGTTCCGCCTATTATGCTTAATGGTGCGGCTCTGCATGTGGTGAGCAGCTTCAAGTATCTGGCCCATATTGTGTCAGAAAATTTGGATGATGACGCGGACATGGAGAGGGAACGCAGAGCATTGGCAGTCAAGAGGAATATGGTTGCGCGCAGGTTTGCTCACTGCTCGAGGTCAGTGAAAATTACACTATTCAAGGCATACTGCCAATCCTTATACTCGAGCAGTCTGTGGGTAGCCTATACTTGCCGGGCTGGTAGTGCTCTGCGTGTCCAATACAACAACATCTTCAGGATGCTGATGCGGCTGCCTCGTTATTGTAGTGCGTCCGGAATGTTTGCCGAAGCGAGAAGACGGCTTTCACGCGCTGATTCGCAAGAAAGTAGCCTCCTTGTTGCAGCGCATGTGAGGCAGTAGTAACAGCATCCTGCAGATGGTCGTGTCTCGTGCGGATTGCCCTCTCCAGAAGAAGTAGATGCGTATTATGATGGGTGTTGACTAACATAGTGCATAAGATTTTACTAACCTATAATTATAATATTTTATGTGTTTGAATTTTAATTTATATCTCTGTATTAATTGTATTTTTGTAATTTCTAATTTTATGGATTATTTTTTTATCTGAAATTAACTGACTAATTATTAATAATAAAAGGATGCCGATTCATGTAGTATCTTTTAAGGCGTACCGAAGGATTGGCAAATTAATTACGTACGCATATGCAATTAATATTTTAGATATTTAAGAAAAGACTCCAGAAATCGTACAATTTAAAAACACGATTACTTAAAAAAAAACAATGTAAAAAAATCAAACAAGGTAAAAATAATTCACGGACGTACAAAACTATATATTTTTTTGAACACATGCATTTTACATTTTGCAAATGTGGGATTTTTTTATAATACGAATGAAATACCTAAATTAGCGCGCGAACCGCTAATTATATTCTAGCTAGAGCCACCACGCTTCTATTAGCGCCAGATACTCAGTGAGCTCTAAAGACAAAGTGGATGGTTGCTGTTTGTATATTGACTGCGAAAAAATCATTGCACATAAGTTAATATATCTTCAAGTCTCTATGCTTAAAATGAGATTCGTCATCATCAGCAGCCTATATTGTTCCCACTGCTGGGACACAGGCCTCCTCTCGGTGAGAGGGAGTGGACTATAATCCACCACGCGGACCCAGTGCGGGTTGGTAGATGTCACATGTCTTCGAATTTTTAGTTCTAAGACATGCCGGTTTCCTCACGATGTTTTCCTTCACCGTTTTGAGAGCAGTGGTTATGAAATAGTTTACACAAAGCAATGCACTGGGCGTGCGTGGTAGATTATGGCCCACTCCTCAATGGGCCATAATCTACCACGCGAGCCCAGTGCGGCTTGGTAGATGTGTCTTCGAATTTTCGGTTCTAAGACAAGCCGTTTTCCTCACCGTTTTGAGAGCAGAGGTAATGAAACATTTAATATGCTCTTGTGTATCCCACAAACCCGTCTACCTCTTTGGTCTAATTAGTTCACAAGCGCTAAACGAGTTCGATTCTTAAGTCGTGCAAAGCGTTATTGAGTTTTTTATTTGAAAATTCTAAGTAACAAATCCCGGAATCTGGATTTGTGCTCGATTGATGGAAGTAGTAACTGCCCCCCTCCCCCTATAACACGGGACGTCCACATGTCAGGCAAAATATGGGCGAACTACAGGTAAATGTCTATCCAACCCTTCGGGGAAACAAGGCTTCGGTTTATGTATGTACTAGCTTTTGCCCGCATCTTCACTCGCAATAAATTCGGGGTAACACGGCTCCCCTTTCCTGATTTAGAACACAGAAGAGAACTCGGAACATAATGTTATTTTAATACGCTACTGTAGACGATATTATATGTCTTTCCATTTGGGGATAGAATGTAAAGATTTTGGGCATTGGGCACACGCGAACGTGCTACATACAAATGTCCATAGGAAAAGCACAGCTTTTCTATGTCACTCTCTATCCCTTCAACTATCTCCACTTAAAAAATCACGTCAATTCGTCGCTCCGTTTTGCCGTGAAAGACGGACAAACAGACACACACACTTTCCTATTTATAATATTAGTATGGATGTAATCCCGAAACAACACAGTCGTGGATACTAATAAACAAATAGTAATAGTATTCAGAATAGGACATCCTTTTAACCGTCATTTGGTACGTTACCATAGCCTACCCTCAATTGCCACTTCCTAAGATCGTAATTCTACTTACCCAATCGAAGATCGTAAAACCGTTAGTACATTGACCCGATCCGAATCTGGGACCTATATTTTCTCGAATTCTGGAGAATTCTGGTCTTGTTCTTCCCATTTTACTGTTCAATGTCAAACTACCTACGAATTGAGTTCCAGAATGTCTCAGTATTCTTGGATTTTGTCATTTAACCTCTAAGTCCCTGAGATACCACATTTGGTATAGACACAATCGTTTTTTAATTGTGTCTGTAATTACGGTAATTGAATGGTTAAGCTTGATTTTGTAGTAAGAACTGTCCTTTAAAATATCTTCCTTGGAAATCTATTATTAGTCTCCATCTCCCGAAAGTTTATCATCTACTTCATCTGCCTAGCCTTTTCCCAACTATGTTGGGGTCGACTTCCAATCAAACCAGATTTAGCTGAATACCATTATCACTACATAGTATAAAACAAAGTCGCTTCCCCCTGTCGGTCCCTATGTATGCTTAAATCTTTAAAACTACGCAACGGATTTTGATGCGGTTTTTTTTAGTAGATAGAGTGATTCAAGAGGAAAGTGTATACGTATAAAACGCGGGCAAAGCCGCTGGCATAAGCTAGTTTAACATAAAAACGACTGCCTGACTTTAAGAACCAGTTATTGGGTAATACGATATCCTTTAGTAGGACTGGTTATCAGAATTTCTGGTTCGTGACAACCCATATGGACTGGCAAAGATCCACGAATTATAGCCGTGCTTTCCAGAGCATGGAAGTCTTGGTATGTAACTTAACCTAATGCTACATTTAAACATTCGTGCAAATCGCGAGGCGAAAGGCGAGGCGAATAACGAACACGCATATGTGAACAGAGTGCTCGCTATTCGCCTCGTGCCACGCCTCGCGATTCGAGCATTCGCGTTGAGAGCGGTTTTTCGGAAGCAAATCAAAGGGCACGAATGGCGAACACGAACTTACTGTTTACACATTCGCCTGCATTCAGTTGACAAGCAAGCGCCCGACTCAACAGGACGTGTGGACGCAATTATTTTCACGTCCTCCATGTTCGTGTACGAATGACATAATAATTCACCCTACGAACGTGTGAACAGTAAGTTTGCGACGGCACTCGATTACGAATGTGTCGTCGAATGTTCGTCGAGTAACGGGGCGAATGACGAACACGATTGTGTAAATGTAGGGTAATCGATCGATCCATACGAGTTACTTTGTACGTATTACTAAGCGAAATTCAACTTATTCAAATACAATAATATTTCTAAGGCATTATTTTATGAAAAATATTAGCCTGCACTTCTTCGCCATACACAGATTAACCAAATTTCATATTCCTTCATCCGCGTAATTTACGTGAAAAGTTTTTGTTTCGTGTATTAATTTATAGATAATTATAATTATTGACGAACACGCTGTCAAATCTCATGTTACCTTTGATTAAAAGGTTCCGCAAAATAACAGCAATCAAATCAAATAACATAAGATTAAATAAAGAACACCTCCAGAAATCGGAGGCAAGTCATCCAATAATTAATTTGATTCTTGGCACTCCAAAAATAACTTAGTCACATCTCGACTTTTATTAATAAATATCGAGATGACTATCAAATCAACTTTACCATTTTCATTTCACAGAATGATTTGGCGTATTTTATTTTTGTATCCTATTATTAGATGAAGTGACAGACAGGCGAGGTTATTGGAAAATGCTGATGACACTTGGCATATAGATCGGTGATCTCAGCATGTTTTGTTAAATATAAAAACGCTACTTCCCAATATTTTGACATTTGCCTTAAGCTCCCTTAAGATTCTGCTTTCTAAGAAAGCGGTAAAAGGTCGCACAATAAGAGCTCTTCATAATCAGCCCATAATTGGAGAACATTTTTGAGTGCAGTGGTGATGAAATAATTTATACAAAGATAAGACCTACATCCTATGAAATCACTGAGGATTTTCTAAGATTTTCTCCAAACTCTAGATTATGATAACACTGAAGATCTTCTGCTGGGCAATTTACGGTAATGATCATGGGCGTACCCAAGTGCTGAGCCAGGGGGGAGGCAAACTTAGAGATTTTTTATAAGCATTTGGTCAAATAAATAAACTTAAATTAAAATAGGTTATTTTTTGTAATTCTTTAAATATACAATAGCTATTTTAAAAGTAACTTTCGACGGTTTGTGACGTCTTTCGTGAAATAATAGCCCATAGCGTTAACAAATTTTGTATGTACACTGAGCATACAAAGCCCATTTAATCTACTTCAATCATGGTCGATCTTAGCTACGTTTTTACGCGTCTGAGTGTGCTGAATGACCTTTCAAATGTAGCGGTGGAAAAAGGTGTTCATTGCCAGTAAAATTTCTAGAGCTCTCTTCACCTTCGGGTAAAAGATTCTGCTACTCCTTTATTAACTCTGTTATTCCAATGCTTTCAAAATCCTGCTGCTGCTTATTCATCCCAAAAATTGCGCCATAGTTCGGCTTCAAATATGATCCCTACTAATTCATAAAGTTTAGATACTTCCTCCATACATTTTTGTAATTTTGGAACTGTAATTTTTGTTATTTGAGCAGGGTGCAACAATGAAAGAGTAACCGCTGGTGAATGGTGTTTGCCGAATCTCGTCCTTAATAAAGATGATAACGAATCCAAATAGAGCACGCATAACGAGCGACGAAAATAATCGCTAAGGGGCTCGCTAAGGTAGGCAGCTGGTTGAATTGCCCTTTGCTCTTGGCGGCTTGCTGTCTTAGGTCAACGCAGCTCAAGATTCAAAGCCGCAGAAATTTCTTCAGCTGAATCGATTAAATTTTCACTCCCTTCTTCCGCGGAACGCCTGTGTTCTGCACATTTTATTATGTCCAGCGTTTTAGGCTTGGGCGCACCACTATTGCAGTGGGTAATCCCCTCTTTGAGGAGTGGCTAGAGAGACGCCACGGTGTCCTCACCTTCCACCTTACGCAGGTCCTCACCGGACACGGCTGTTTCGAGATGTTCCTGTTCCGGATATGGTGGGAGGCAATGCCCTCGTGTTATCACTGCGTGGATCGTCTGGAGGATACGGTGGAGCATACGGTAAGGTATGCCCTGCCTGGGCGTAGCACCGCCGTATCCTCGTGGAGGCTTTCGCCGGCGGCGACCTCACGCGTCTGGCCCTGGTGCAGGCCATAGTACGGAGCTAGAGGGCATGGGAAGCCGTCACTTCCTTCTGCGAAGCAGTAATGCTCGCGAAGGAGGAGGTGGAGCGCGTAAGAGAGAGGCAGTTTCTACGCCCTCACGTCCCTAACCGCCGCAGGAGGAGACGCCTGGGGCGTAGGAGTCGATTGCGGGCTCCTGGCTACCGTAGGCGCGGGTTTGCGGGCGGGGAGCTACCCATTGCTCGCCGCCCGGTAAGGACCCGTCTCGACGGCGCGTTGTGTTCTACTCGCGCCTCAAAGAGATGCCAGCAGTATTGAAGGGGTCCGCTGGGACCGATCCCTGCCTGGGCCGCGGAATTGTTCGAACGAGTTACCATTGCTTTGGCATAGGCAACTGAAGGAACTCGGGTGGGTTTTAGTCAGTAAACGTTTGACACGCCCTTCCGCTCCATCCAGAGCGGGAGACGTCATTTGATGATTTTCCACACTCAAAAAAAATCCTTTTAGACTGTTATATCTTTGGGACGGGCAGCAGGGAATTGTATTTGTTAACCGAATTCAAAAAAGTAGGTGGTTATTTGTTCCAGTGTATTTTTTTTCTGACTGCTTTAAAAAAATCTTTTTTTAATAGATAGTTTATGGCTTCAGGGTCCCATATAAATTTTATTGACTTTGCTTTGATAGTTTTTGCGTTGGCTTCGATAATACGTATTTAATCCACTTTGATCAGCGTGATGATATTGTATACTTCCTGTCACTGTTATTGACTTGGCAAGTAATGGTATACGAATTAGTGCAGGCCAGATAAAAACGTCTGCAAAAAAAAAAACAACCGACTTCCAAAAAAACAGTGCAAAGTGAAAAATAACTTTAATTTCGGAAGTCAGTGGCAAAAAACTAAAATACGAATCCAAGGACACCGACTTCCGAAATTAACGTTATTTTTGCAGCGCTGCTGGCAGCGCTGCTAGCAAGTAGGTAGAATGGGTGTGTCGCTCGATTTTTAACACGTCTTTATCAGCTTCATACGTATGTTAATATGTGCCTATGTAACGGAAACTTACATGATAATATAACATGATTTTGACCCCCTTCAAAACGTCGGATTTACTCGAATTTTCAAGGACCGATTACATACAATACAATAATTTAATAAAGTGCCATTATTCTTGCGGGGATTACCAGGATAGCAAAAAAACCGTCTTCGAAAACTACGCTGACATACGTCACAAAAAAACACGAAAACTACGCTGACATACGTCACAAAATTCGAAACACCTTAAAAAACAAATAATAGTTTAAAAAACTAAAAAAACATGCTTGCATATAGGTATAAATTATTTTAAAAGTTCTATATTGTATTACAAATAGCAAAAACGAATTGTTCTTCAATTTTATCGAGAAAAGTAGTACTTAGTAGGGACGTTACCAAACTCCAGGGGGGGGGGGTAGCTGCCCCCTCTGCCCCCCCCCCCCCTGGGTACGCCCATGGTAATGATGATGAATTATAAATATAATTCAGTCATAAATGTAACTTCCTATTCTTTCTCACTACACACACTCACCCTACACTTACTCACTACACACACATACACATACCTACACTTATTCAATACACACACTTACACCCTACATTTATACACTTCATCACACAGTTAAACTTTTTTCTTTTTACTTTTAATTTACATATATTAGAATCTGTTTTCTTTGCCACATCTCTTTTTGTTTAAACGTCCTAATTTACTTTTATTTTGGCTTTGTTTGTTTACGGAGAATCACTGACTCCTAAGTCACAGGCCTACACCTAGTTTAGAAGTCAGAGGATTTAATTAATGTGACCTAGTAATAAGCCTTAAATGTTTTTAGTTTTATAGATATTTTAATGTCATGGCTTGTGGTGAAATAAAGAATTTATTTATTTTATTTATTTATGACCTACAACTCGTAAGTCAGAGCCGGTTCCTTTAGGCCACCACTGCTCTCTGAATGGCTCTCAACTCCCTCTGATATACAGAGCATTTTATCACATCTTAATAAGGTCTTTTTTCTAATTTTACTTATTTCATATCGAAATTTAAATTTTCTTACGTTTTTTTGCCATTTGCAATCCTCTCAGTTCATTTAATCCCTTTGAACATTTTTTCATGCAATATTCACATTCTGATGACTACGATCGCGAATCATATTTCAATCAACATATTATACAACGTGACACTGACCTGTAAATTTCAGATAACGGAAGAATTTTTTTATTTCGATATGAAATAAGTAAAGCTACATTCGTGCATCCAGCATAACATGCTGGTTAAAATGACAGATTTTAATTACAGCCGTTATAATATAACGGAACAGCTTTCCAAGAAAAGCAAAGCCTTGCAACTGTAATCATTTGGGTAAATATTATTGATGATAATGTTGCTCTATTGTTGCAGGTGTTACATGGAGAAGGTTCAGAAGACTGGACGCTGCAGATCAAGTTCGTGCAGAAGAGGGACAATGGGACCTATGAGTGTCAGGTAAGAATATCGACTGTGTTAACTTCTGACTGTTTGAAGGCCTTTTTGCCACCTCCGGATAACTTTCGGCTAAGTTATGAGGGAGAACATAACAAATTATTTGTTTATTATTAGCCATTAATGTCCTACTGCTGAGCAAAGGACTCCCTACTCCCCTTCCACCTCTATCTGTCCAGAGCTCTGCTACGGACTCATCTTTATTAAAGAAATGCACCTCATCCCGCCATCTCCGTCTGGACCTGTCGCGATGTCGTTGACAGGTTATATTCCTATTACATTTATTTGGTGGATCATGCTTTTCTGAATACTGTGAAACCAAACCTTATCATATATTATTAATAGAAAAAAATCAAGCTTGGCAAAATTCTCTTTCATAGAGTGTTGTTCGCTGTTACGATATCGATATTATATTTTTAAGCATAGAAATAAATATTGCAAACAGCTCGGTTTACGGAAACTTATAAATGTTACCCTCATTCCGGTGAATGAGGGTAACATTTATAAGTTTCCCTGTTTTTTAATATTAATATCAGCCTTACTAATGACTCGCACAGACTATTAAAAATAATTTTCCATTTTTATTATACAAAGAAAAACGAACAGTTGGATTTCTCATTTTATAACATAACCCCTTGCTTCCACAAACGGTTGAGCAGGCGTGTACCTAGTCCACTCACATTTCACCAGTTAACTTATTGAAGTTAACTGGTGCCCTCAACCAGACACAAATTCGGACTCTAGGCTGCTACTGAGAAATTCCAAATAGAAAAACCCAATCAAATTTTGTCTAACCTGAGAATCGAACGGAGGACCGTATTTTCAGCAGAAACGTTTGTGACGCTTCTGCATCTAATACTATATGTAAAATTTATCTACAATTACAAATAAGTGTCAAGCTACATATATACACAAATGCATTATAATGTGTGATTAACCTCGAATTTGAATAAATTTTCCATTTCCTTTTGCCATTATACTTCAATACGACTACCTCCCAACATTATGGTGGGAGGGTCCTGGTGACTTGTAATACAGGTTTTTAAATAAACCTACATCAGGTAAACGTACCGTGTGATGCCGGACGTAAAGAATAACCACCCCATTTCTTCCCGTGGGTGTCGTAAAAGGCGACTAAGGGACTTACTAGAGAATGGGCAGCAGCGTTCTCTATGCATTTTACCACCATACTGCGATCGCCAACCCGCCTGCCAAGCGTAGCGATTATGGCAAAGCCCGCCAAATTAGGGGAGGCCTAAGTCCAGCAGTGGACGTCTTACGGATAAAATGATGATGATGATGACATCAGGCACCAGTCTCTCACAAAGATAGCTCTTTTTTATGCACTACTAAGTTTAGCATTAAACAAATTAGTTTATTTCCATGTTGTTACCTTTTTGTGTGGTTGGCAAATCATCAAATGACGTCTCCCGCTCCGGGTGGAGCGGGAGGGCGTGTTAGACTTTCACTGACTAAAACCCACCCGTGTTCCTTTAGGTGCCTATATGCTAGGGCCACGTGTAATGAACGAATTTTCGACTACACAACAAACGTAATACAATATTGACAGTTGTCAAAACTTTTTACTACCCTCATTTATTAAGTGTTCCCAAATCGGTACAGTGGTCAAGAATGGATTAAGTTCATAACTTGTGAAGAGAAAATAAACATGTCAATTTATTATTTTACAAACCAAACAACTTTCGATCATTGCATTATAACTAATAACTTCTCATTCAATATCCATTTACCTTCATAATAATAATAATAGAAAATGTTCTAAACTAGTGGCTAAACTCGTTTTCAGAATGGTTGTGGCGAAATTAAATTTAGCAAAAGCAATTTGGAACAGTAATCGTAGGCGCGCAGGCAAAAGTGTCGTTGTTTCTCTAACTAAATAGTAATATCGGTGTAGTTTCGTTTATATAGGAGTGCTCTGCTGCATTAAATGTAAAGACGATTTAATGCAAATGGAAACGGGCTTAGATGTTTTGAGAGACGACGTTTTACTGTTCTCTCTTGAAACTAATGAGCAAATTGTTAAGACTGCTTATACTTTGCTGGATTTTGCAAAGTTATGAGATTTATTCATGTACAAAGTCAAAGCTAGATAATTTAATTCAGGTAAGCACATAAAAGGCACTTTTTAACGTCTATATTTCCATGATTCTAGTTTTTACTAGTTGCCGATCCGACCGGTCTTGAGTTAATACAAAATCCCATAGAAAATGTATCTCACTTCAATGTATCCTGAACTATCATTTTTTTTTCTATACCTTATTCGGGTTATTAGAAACATTAAAAAAAAATACCTGATCGGCCCAGCTGTTTTCAAATGTTGCGCTTACCAACATACAACACTTTATTTTGGACACTGTAGATCCAGTTCATGAAGAAGAACAACAATGGGAGGCATGAAAGCGCCGTGTGTGTGTGAATGTGAGTGTGTGAGTCTGTGTGTATGTGTGTGTGCTCGCAGAATCGGCTCTCCTTCGGTCGACGTCAACACCTCAGCGCCGGCTGTTGCTGAAAACTAGCGCTGGGTCTCTGTCTCATACAGCGTCGCAGTATCAGGCTGAGCAATGGCCGTTTTGCGTGCATGTGATGCGCGTTAACTGCAGTTTGTTTTTGTTTTTGGTCTTTTTTCGTCATATTTACTGTAACTATATGTATTTTCTTTCTTTTCCTCCTCTCTTTTTATATGTGATTCTTATAAAGCAATAATAACAAGGAAGTTTCTATTCCTCAAAAGGGGGCAGAGCTTTGAATTAGATACGACCATATTTAGCCTAGAATATTAAAAACTCTAAGCCACGCAAACAAAGATGTGCAAGAATATTATAAACCAGACATAAATTCCGACTCATGCTGACAAAAACCTTAAAACTCGACTCAATTATAAGCAAAGGCGCTTGCGACCACGAGTAGGAGCCAGTAACACAACCCACAAAGTTCAACGACTCCAGATACATATCACAAAAATTTATTATAATAATTAAGGTTTTTATTTATTTTCTTTGCAAGCCTTCTTTTTATAATAAACATCTCTTTCTTCTCTACTTCTTATTTATCAATCATTTATAAGGATCTTCCAAATATAATCGTATACAATAGGGAAAATATATTGAATAACAACATTCCTTTAGAAACCATCTTTATTAAATACCCCTTTGTAAGATTTTTGTATATTTACCTTACCATTTTTCGGCTTATTGTTAGATTATGGCATAGATAAATACGTACTTGTTACAAAAAAAATATTCATTAAAATAGTATTCACGTAGAGATACACTGTTTTCCTTCTTCCCATAAATGCCGTACCTTATTATTCTCTTGCATTCTTCAAGAATTAGCACTCTTTATTGTCACTCTTGATTACGAAACCCGAGGGGCTCGTGGCTATGTAATAACAGCCGCATGGATCGATCGATCAGATTCAGCTGCGTGGCTCGTAGATTGCTGACCATATTTACATACCAAGACCTTTCTAGAAAAGTACGTTAAACAAGAACCATGAATGATAAGCGTGATCAACGTCGCATCAGAAACTGGCAACCTGTCTAACCAATGACATTGTCTAACCCAGTTACTGCGTCTCGCTATCTGACCTCCACAAGGTCAGATAGCGAGTCGATCTCTTTAAAATACTGGTATTGAGCTGCAGGTTAGACTTTCCAGTGTAATCTAATGCTGTTAAATACCAGTATTTACTTTTCGACCCTAAAAATTGTTGGGAGAAGACTAGGCAGATTTTTTTTTTTAAATATATTTACATGCGAGGGTCTACTTCGGTAAATCTAAACTTGTAACAAAAAAGTCATCAACTATAATATTCAATTGTAATATGTGTTGCTGTTGGGTCTTAATGTACATAAATGTTATGTTGAAAAAGTTGTAAATATGGTAATACTAGCTTTTGCCAGCGGCTTCGCCCGCGTGGAGGTCGGAAAATATCCCGCGGGAACGTACTACCGAGATAAATAGCCTATGTGTTAATACAGGTTATAAACTAACTGGGTTCCAAATTTCATCCAAATCCGTTCAGTAGTTTTTGCGTGAAAGAGTAACAAACATCCACACATCCATACATCCAAACTTTCGCATCTATAATATTAGTAGGATAGTAGGATTTAAAAATCTCAAAGCACCAAAATCACTCAAAAAACAATACACACGGTCTCATCCATCCAAAAAAAGCACCAAAATTACTCGAAAAACAATACATCCATCTATCCAAAAAAGCCATTATTCTGCCACCTTGTCCAGTACAAAGGCTTTAATGAATCAAATTTTCACCTCACTTACCCAATAAACAATACACCATGACGATGCAATTTAATAAGTCAACGCCGAACAATTTACGCGCGAAAATTGCTGAATAAATAAAAGCAATGAAAAATTTCCAAAATACAAAGACTGATTGCGACTTCAACCCTTTAACGTGGACCTCCGTAATATTTCACACGGAATAAATTTAATAGAAATCGTAAAGTAACCCTGTATACGACGAAATTTTTAATTAACGGCAAAATTAAACGCGCCCTTGTCCACGTTTAATAAAAAAATATTCACGCCAAATTGAATCACCCTTGGTTATATTTCATCCGCTGCTTCGACTCGAATTGTTCGGTATAATCAATTAAGATCGACAAAAACGGATTGAAATCTGATTTTCTTGTGTTTTTTTCTGAAACAGGGGTTGATTTTAATAAATCCTCGGTTTACTGTTGGCGGCGTCATTGAATCGGGTCGTAAATGTTTGTTGTTGAGTTTCAGCTTCAGCCTGTATAATCCTTGGGGCTGTTGTGGTAATCACCTCGCTTAGAGGATTAGCTGTGATGGTATGGCGTTGTTCATATTTGTATCTACTTATAGCGCTTATTGAAGGCACTTTACCCACTGGAGTTTTTCGCACTATAATAATAAAAATTCGTCAGTTATACCTCGCATGGGCAGGCGATTCGATGCTACGGGATGATTCGGGGGACCAGGAAATTTAACGCGACTGAATTCGCGGAGAGCAACTAGTCTTATACATCTCTATGTTGACATTAGAATGGTGTACAAACAACATACTAATCTAGAGGTTCTATTTTCTCAGTAGAACCCACAAACCGATCACCTTTGTCCACCCAATGTGACATTTTTGTAATGAAATGTCTAGAAAAAAAAAACCTATTTCTGGCTCACCAGAAATAGGTTCAGCAAAGTGACACATAACAAAACTTTCAGTAGGCTACTACTAACTGAACTTCAATATTGAATACGGTATGGTACTATGCTGCGGCGTTGGTCTAACGGTTGCTGCTGCTGAGTATGAGGTCTTGGGTTCCATTCCCAGGTCAGGCAAAGCACTATTTTTCCATCTTGAATTTCTCATTAGCAGCGCACAGTCGGTTAATGGCGATTGGCTCGCTTCCTATTACATAGAATTTAAAAATAGCTGGTGAAATGTGGGTTTACTAAAGATACACCTCTGCTCAATCCTTTCGGGACACAAGTCGTGATGTTATATTATATGACACTAGTAGTTACACAGAAATAATTTTAATCCAATAACCAAAGTATTCCGTATGGTATCGGACGTAAACAATAGCACCATCCCATTACTTCCCGTGGGTAAAAGACGACTAAGGAACTTACTAGAAAATGGGCAGCTGCGTTCTGTATGAATTTTACTACCCTACTGCGATTATGGCAAATCCCCCTTGTCTGGGTTAGGCCTGTGTCCAGCAGTGAACGTCTTCTGTCTGAAATGATGATGAAAACCATTACTTTACCACGATAAGACAAAAACTAACATTGTAAATGCGAAAGTATCTCTGTCGGTCTGTCCGTCTAATGCTCTGTCTGCCTGTATGTCCTTTACCTTATCACGCTATAACAGCTAAACGGATTTGTATGAAATTTTGACACTCGGGGGCACTAATGACATGAGTAAGGACAAATTATACTTTTTATCCCGGTAGTGCGTTCCCGTGGGACACTTTCCGTCCCCCATGTGTAATATTTTTATACTAGCTTCTGCCCGCGACTTCGTCTGCGTTAAATTTTCGCTCCCCTTCCCGTCGCATGGAATTGCTTGCCAGTTTTCTACTATTTTTCGTCACTGCTCCGCTCTTTTTGACCGCAACGTAATGTTATGTAGCCTATAGCCTTCCTCAATAAATGGACTACCCAACACAAAAATATTCTTTCAAATCCGACCAGTAGTTCCTGAGATTAGCGCGTTCAATCAATCAAACAAACAAACTCTTCAACTTTATAATATTATATATAAATATATAATATACATATATTATAATATATATATTATATAAATGTATATAGTATAGATTTTATTATATTCCCCTTATCGCTTTACATAAATTAAATAACCAATATAACGTCCATTTTCCTATAACTAGTGTGGCCGTTAACATCATTTAGTTTATGCAACCTCTCTAGCTACGCCGTAGCCACGTCGTAGCCTCGTAGCGTCTCGTAGCGCCTCGTAGCAACAACGTCGTTAAGTGATGACCACGACGATACTAGAGTATGTTATTGTGTTACTATAGATTTTGCTCTTCATATACTATATAGATTTGTTGTCCGTCTTGAGTTGTAAAGTCTTTACAGAGGGAACGAATTTCCGGTATAAAAAAAAATCATACTCAGACGAACGTTGGCGAAAACTTATTTATCATTTTTCTATTTGACACACAATTATTGGATGTCAAATAGTAAAGTTTTCGTAAAGATTTTGTAACTCTTACTATTTTAGAGAACTCTTGTTTTTGTACTAAAACAGTAAATTTTTAAAGAATCTGAAAACAGCATGGGTAGTTTGAACTTTACTATAATACATAAATCGAATAGGTCATCTAATTTCTCGTACATCCTGTAACCTATTATGTAGTAAATGCAGCAGTTCGTTTATGCAAGCTCTCTGCGTCATACAAGACTGTATATATTTCGTAGCCTCGTAGCAATTCCGTAGACTCGTAGCAACTCGTAACAGGCTGATACAGGAAAACAGTAGATATAATAATAACAATATATCATATACAGGCTGGTACTACCTGTTACCAGTACCTACATGATTCTGGGTGGGTACTTTGAAATGTTTCGTAGATTATAAAAGAAAGCTGTTGTAGCTGTTTAGTATGTACATTTTGGTCGAGAAGATATTGCACTTTTCAATCAAATATCAGGCATATTTATGAACTTCCAGGGACATGAAATTATGTTAATTAATAATATGTTCCTTATCTAGTTTAAATTATAATATTAGTATTGACAGGATATATTTTGTTTCAAATTTTTTATTGTTTGTTACACTAACACGCTAAAATGACTGAATGGATTTGGTTAAAATTTGGCACATGAATAGACCATCTACATATAACGTACTAGCTTTTGCCCGCGGCTTCGCCCGCGTGTATGTCGGAAATTATCGCAAGAGGACGTACTACCGCGGTAAGAATTATGAGTCCATGTTATACATACATAAAATTACGCCTTTTTCCCATGGGGGTAGGCAGAAACTACGGAACGCCACCTGCTACGATCCTTACATATCATGTGTGTTTGATGTACTTAAAATAAAACTAAAAGTATTCAGAGTAAGAAGACTGCGACATAGGGCTGGATTAAATTGAATATAAGTCTTACTGGTTTTTCTTAACGCTCCTATTCTACCTATACAGACACTCAATTATTTACCAGACACCAAATTAAACATAGTTATAAGAATAGTACTTTTGCCAGTGGCTTCGCCCGTATAGCTTTCGGAAAATATCACTCGGAAACCTACTACCGGGATAAAGTATCCTATGTATATGATAAGTATCCAGGATAAACAAAAATCCAAATCCATCCAAAAATCTAAACATCTAAGCAATATTTCGCGGTCTCTTACTTGGAATAATACAATTAGGTTTATTTTGAGTACTTCGAACACACATGATATTCGCATTTACTATGAAGCCAAAGTAATATGAATTACAATATTACAATCCTATTAATCCTGCACTACCCAACCGCTACCAACCGGGACGGACGCGGGAAGGCCCGCTAGCCGCTCTGCGGCGATTTTATTATTATCTCTGATATCTTGATAACCGAAGTATTTGTATGACAAGCTTAGTTGGATGGCTAGTAGACGGGATTGCGCGCCCAGGCTATGTGCGCAGCAGCTCTCAACATAGTCTCATAGGACAGCGGCTTTCAGAGGCACTTTCCGATACGCTGCATCTAAGGTGTGGAATAATATCCCACCACCACTAAGGGTTCTGGGCACTATCCACACGTTCAGAACACGTTTACGGCAGTATCTAATAGATTCACAACGGAAAATTAACATGGTCGCCTTAAACGTATCACTTATATGAAATCAAATGCTTAATACTTTAAACATAATTCCTGTTGTGCCACCCGGTTTCCATCCTTTGCTGGCTCAAATGTCCTCGACTAGATGACGCTGTCGTGCCATCCGCGGCGATAAGGTGCTGTATGTGTGAGTACAACGCGCGCGGTAGAAGTTTTTGCCTTGGTTTTGCCTTAGTTTTTGTTGTCTTCGTTTCGTTTTGTCTTGTGTTTGTGGGTAAATTTATAATTTATATGATTAATGGCTAGTCTATTTATTTATTTATAAGTATTAAACAATGTATGTTGAAACTGTTTTGTACTCCTCGTCACTTGTCCCTATAGGTTCATTAGAAAACCAGCGTCACACAGCATCTGTCTGGCATTAATGCTGAAATGAACCTTTTTGGCGCAGCCGTGAGGCACACACATGTTGGTTTTCTTTTTTAATTATTTTTTTCCTGTTATTTTATTTTGTGTTTTACGGACTGTGACAAATAAACGGTATTCTTTTCTTTCTTTCTTTTTCTTCTAAAATATTAATTTTAATGATATGCTGTAAAGGGCAATTTTGATCTACATGAAATACACAATTTTTTAAGGTACTTAATTGCATGAGGATTAATGCTGTATTGCTTAAAATCGCATTCATAAATAAGCCATTATTTCTCGTAAAAAGTAAAGGATAAAAATGGTTATTATGGGTTATCCCTAAGAGTTAGACATATACCATCGCGGACTTTTTTGTAGAACTTTTTAAGGTGTACAACACTGTACTACATTATTTTGAGCTATTTCGTAGGGTTCAGCCAGCGTTCGCAATGTAAGCGCAAAAAAATGTGTTTATTTATGACATCACATTAGAAACCTCTAAAATTATCAGCGTTTCTTTACTATATTATGCATGTTATATACATATAAACCTTCCTCTTGAATCACTCTATCTATTAACAAATCTGCATCAAAATCTGTTGCGTAGTTTTAAAGATATAAGCATACATAGGGCCAGACAGATAGACAGCGAAGTGACTTTATTTTATAACTAGCTTTTGCCAGCGGCTTCGCCCGTGTGGAGGTCGAAAATTATCCCGCGGGAACATACTACCGGGATAAAAAGTAGCCTATGTCCTTTCTCAGGCTCTAAACTATCAGTGTACCAAATTTCATTTAAATCGGTTCAGTAGTTTTAGCAGGAAAGCGAGACAGACAGACAGACAGACAGACCGACAGACAGACAGAGTTACTTTTGCATTTATAATATTAGTTTAGATTAGATAGAAGTTTAGATGACTTTATTTTATAACTAGCTTTTGCCAGCGTCTTCGCCCGCGTGGAGGTCGAAAATTATCCCGCGGGAACATACTACCGGGATAAAAAGTAGCCTATGTCCTTTCTCAGGCTCTAAACTATCGGTGTACTAAATTTCATTTAAATCGGTTCAGTAGTTTTAGCAGGAAAGCGAGACAGACAGACAGACAGACCGACAGACAGACAGAGATATATATATATATAATATTATAAATGCAAAAGTAAGCATTTATAATATTATATATATATATATATATATATATATATATATATATATATATAGTTTAGAAGTTTAGATTTAGATATGTAAAGATAAAGATATTAGGACATGGGATACTTTTACGAGAAATATTTCTTTTACGATATTGTTACGAGATCGAGATTTATGTTATGTACATATGTGATTAGGGCACAGGTAGCGTTTAAGATATATTCCTAAAACTTTATAATTAACACAATAATCAAGGCAAATGAGACACACTCAGTGAGTTTTTTAAAGCCTTAACTACTTTTACCCTAGCTTTTTGTTAATGGATATTCAGAAAGTCCGCTTACCATTTTTACAAAGCATACCAACGACATTAGAAATAAAATGAATTAAATCTTATTTTTTTTCTCCTTAACATTAAATTAGCAAAAACCTCGGGGGCCACGTTCATTAATTTGCTCGCCGACACTAATGTTCTTTACAAGATGTAGGGCTATTGTATCGCAACAATGATGTAGATCGTAACAAAGAAATTTTAAGTAAAACACAGTTTACCAGTAAGTAAATCTATTACTATATCTGTTTATTTTTATTAAAGACATTTCCATGTGGCATTTCTAAGTAGCAGTCTGGAGTCTAAATTTGTGGCCGATTGATGGAAATGGCCTCGCCCTCTGAAACATGGATGTTAAACATAACTGGCGAAATGTGGGTGTACTATTGGTATATCTCTGCCTAACTCTTCTCTGTAAGTGTTGAGATCACCTGTAAGTTCACAATAAATAAGTTTAAGTCGTTGGAGTGCCATAATTAAATAAATCTCTTCGATGAATACAGAAGTCATGTTATGTAAGAATATAGCATCACTCAAGCCTCCTCTCTTTTGTATCAAGGGTTATAGGAGTAAAATTCAGGTCTACTCACAACCCTATTAAAATATTTTTTACTATGTCAAATATACCTATCTACAGTACGTAGTCATGACACTGGTGCCGATTCTTTTGGTCACCACATAAACTGGAATTAAGAGTATTGCTATCTCGTCCTCACAGACCGCAAAAGAAAAAGACAAGTGACGACTTAGAACTGTCAAACTGAATGACGTCTCGATTGGTGTGATTTTAAGCATGATGAATTTTGCTAATCGCATGAGTGGGAGAAAATCTTAGTTCAACTAAAGACAGCTCTTATTTATTTCCGGCTCTTTCTTGTGTCATTTGAAGGACAAAGATAGCAATAGCCTTAATTAAGTTTAGTTTGTGCACAACTCAATCATCACCGATATCATATGAATTTTATTTTAAACGTAAATTACTTTATTTACTTCTTTCGATCCCAAAACCAGAGTTTCCATCAGCTTCATGTCCATGTACTACATAGTTTTACCCACTTCAGAGATAGGCAGCTATGACAAATCGAGTTTTAGACTACTTTGGCATTTTGTAACGTCGCTTCTGTGACTCATTACTAAGTGACAATCTATTTCTAGGGCGTGCTGCGCCATATATAATGTAATCAGCTTCTGACCACAATCCACCGCATAGCATCGCCCACCCGTGCTGTTACTTAATTTTCACTTAGCGTTCCTGGTGAAGGATAACATCGTGAGGAAACCGGCATGTCTTAGAACGTAAAATTCTAAAACATGTGATGTCTACCAACCCGCACTTGGCCAGCCTGGTGGATTATGGCCCACTCTCTCCTACCGAGAAGAGGTCTGTGCTCCAGCAGTAGCCATGTTATAGGTTCAAATAGGTAGCGTTTTTTTGGACTTTTGTATCTCGTTCGAAGCTTGATGTTAACCTTCCTTAAGAATTAGGTTTTCAAATGCAATAAGATTTTTTCAAATCTGACTAGAAGTTCCTGACATTTCGTGTTAACAAGAAACAAACTCGTCAGCTTGATTAACTAGTAAATAAAGATTTATTTTACCGTATTTTTATACCAGAAATAATAATACATCGTTCAGGCCGATATTAAATAATACCTGTCGTACGAAATAATACTTCTGTCGTACGCTGCACAGTGGGCACTACATTACAGCATCATGTTCAGTCGCGTCACGTTCCCTCTGATTGTTTTGTAGGCTCCAGTACAACACATTGTTACTTGTAAACTATATTTACACATACATCCCTTTCACAAAACCAATAAGGTTTTATTTTAGCCGTAAAATGTTTTCTGGAGAGAGCCGAGTTAGTATTTTCGGGATTTGCTGAAAGCTTTTTTTTTTTGCTATAATTTAAGTACCTTCTGGTTGGATGATGTAATACTGGCATTAGCTTGCGAAGACATCTTTTTTTTTGTGTGTGTGGGAAATCATCTAATGACGTCTTCCGCTCTGGGGTGGAGCAGAAGGGCGTGTCAGACTTTTACTGACTAAAACCCACCCGTGTTCCTTCAGTTGTCCATGTGCCAGGGCCACGGTATCTCTTTCGAACAAATCTCGCGACCCTGACAGGACAAAGACATCTTAAATTATTTTGTTTAATTGCTAAGCGTTCCATGTGACGCCGGACGTAAGTAATAATTTTATTTAACAAAAGACTTAGCCTAGGTAACATCAGTATTGTCTCAGTTATAGATAAGTATGGCTATTACAGATGAGTGAGACCCCAACCCTTCAAACTGAAAGAATTCTGTATCTTAAAGGACAGTAAAGAACAGCACCGTCCCATTTCTTCCTGTAGGCGTCGTAAGAGGTGACTAAGGGACTTCCTAGAGAATGGGCAGCAGCGTTCTCTATACATTTCGTTACCATACTGCGATGGCCAACCCGCCCGTCAAGCGTGGCGATTATGGCAAACCGAAAACGTTCAGCAGTGGATGTCTTTCACCTGAAATTATAATGAACTGCTAGGCGACGCCAAAGCCATGCTTTTTGTACTTTATCTTTTAGCTCTTCAAGCCGTTACGTTTTTGCTAATTGCAGTTCAGTGTCTGGCTGTATTTTGAACAAAATATGATTCGCAAGTGTAACACGTATGTATTTACAAAATCGCAAAACATGGAAGAAAATGTTACCTTACCGCATTACCATAAAAATAGAATTCAATCGGCACAACGCAGCACGCGTAACTTAACCTAATCGCTGAACCCGTGTAGGTGTTTTAACTTAACCACCAGCCCCATATTAAAACAATAATACTATCAAATGTCTATTCAGACCACAGTTGTCTATAGAAACGAGTTCGTTTCGATAAGATCTCGGTGACAATAGTTAGAAATTGAATTCGTATTATATTCGAAGCGGTATTGACGTTATCTGAGCTTTGATTGTTTCTCTTTGAAGAATATATTCTGTTCAGGCGTGAAATTATCGATATTGGAGCGATATTACTCGGAGTCTCGGTTTTATCAGACGAAATATGAGAGTTGTTTTTTTGTTTAGAAGTTATTTTAGAGTTGAAATTGAGAAAGAATAATGGCGATATTGGGACGAACGCACGTGGTAATCGTAATGTCAATTCGAACGATCTAAAAATATACTCCACATACTTATTTTTGTTTAGTTTTATAGCTTTATCTTTGTCTGAAGGATCCTCCCACTCACAGACATGAATAAAGCAGTAAACAATAACTATTATATTGTATTACCCAGTAACTGGGTTGTGGAGGTCAGATAGGCTGTCGCTCCTTATAAAATATTGTTACATCCGGTTAGACTGGAAGCTGACCTCAACATTGTTGATTAAAGGCTAGGGAAATGATGGGTGTTAGTAACTTACTGTACTTGATGCTTAAATTAAAACCAAGATGCTAAAGGATTGTTGATTTTCGTTTTAACAATTTATACACCGTTATTTATTTATTATCATTAATACATTTTACAGAAAAAAAAATTAACCAGTACGCAATTTTTTTTTTTTGGTGGTGCAGTATCGGTACTTACATATCAACTATTTTTTCAATACTTTTTTTTTAATTTTATTCCGACCTTAAATCAGTAAACTATGGACACCCTACATATTTCGTACCTAATATGATATCGATAATAGGAATAAGTCAGTAACCACGTGTCGGTAGTTACTTCGAACTTCTGAGAATTTTGACCGACCGAACAGCTGATACCTACCAGCAGAGTACCTACTCGTAGCTACGCTTGGTCGTTCACCTTCGTCACCGCGCCGGCGTAGGTACTTTGAACTTCTTAGAATTTTGACCGATTGAACAGCTGGTAAATACCTACTTGTAGCTACGCTCGGTCGTTCACGGTCGCCGCCACTACGTGCAAGTTACCATAAAAACCAATTCCAAAATAAAAATCTTTCGTTAACGATAACTTAATTTTTTTGTACCAAGATATATCAAAATAAAAATTGCATGGTTATTATAACTCGTTTACGTTTAATTTGTTTAAATTTGCGCACTGGTTAAAAACTTATCCTCTATAAACTAAAATAAATTATGTAAACGTATTTGTGTATAGGAAAAAGTGAAGAGCTTACTGGGAGCATCAAAGAATTCGTCCACATCGCTGTCAGTGGAAAAAGTGACAAAAGGATCAGGTATTGCTAACTAAAGTGACAACGTTGCCAGACGTTGTCACTTTAGTTAGCAATACCTGATTCTTTATTTACCTTAATAAAACCCAGCTGTCGGGTCACGTGATGAGTCGGCCAAGCACTTGGCTATGTCCCGATATACTGAATGAGCAAATGGCTCAAACATACAAAGTGCAGTTTTGGATCTGCAAAACATTTTAGGAGGTAATTATGTTAGTGATTCTCGACCCGAATCAACAATAAAATCTTATTTACGGAAATCGGTAAGTGTGAACTGCCTTTTTTAAAACGCGGCCAGTCTGTACGTATCCTTAAACTGTGCTTTCACACACACAAACAAACGCAACCGACATTTCTTTCATAGATTTTATGAAGAGGGTTATTAAGAGAGTTATTCTGAAAAACAATAAAATTGAAAAATCTAAAATAAAAAGTATTACTGATTGCCTTGGTATCGTATTGTTATATGATTATTTATTTACGAGTCTCATGACAACCTCCTGAAATGTTTTGCAGGTTCAAAACTGCATCTTGTATAGTTCCTAATAAGATTGTTTTCATCAAAAATCATTAGAAATTTACGTTTATTTTACTTCTCACGTTCTTGATAGGGCCTTGTGTTGTTTTCTATCACACAGAACGTTATTGTACCGTCTGGCTCGGGGCTTGGTTATAGGCACTTTGGGAATTATCAATGCATAAGGTTAGAAGCAATGCGGTTCGAGTTCTATTCCCATACATTTTCAATCTGTGAGAACCGTTACCGTAGCCTTTCCGGAGTGAATGTTCTTGGCTTAAAGATTTTACAGCAATGTGTACGAATGTGAGCAGAAACTGTTGTATCTACTTTATTACTTTTAAAAATTAGCATTGTATTTCTGTTTTTATAAAGAAATTGCTTTTCACCAAGTATAGCATAATCAGCTTATAGTATTCCTACTGCTGGGACACAGTCCTCTTTTCACTGAGAGGGAGTGGGGCCGTAATCCACTCTGTGTGCCCAGTGCGGGTCTTCGAAATGTTGATTCTAGGGGACATTATGTCTCCTAATGTACCATTTACGGCGTAACTTTGGAAATGAACCCCGCATTCAGATTTTTTTTAATTTAACAAAATACCAAAGAGATTGGTCCATTTGATTTTGGGGAAGATTTTTATTTCTTTAGGCTTTTTAATCTAGTTATATCATCGGGAGGCTGATCTGCCGATTCATGAAACTTTTTCAGAGAAAATATACTGCCAGCACCCTTATTGCGCGCTGTCAATCAGAATCTCAACCATTTTGATGTACCTATGTTGCTAATCCATTGCTTCACAAAATATTTCTGTTCAACAATATAAAACACGCAATGAATATTGTTGAATGCCGATTTTCTGGTAATGTTTTCCTTCGCGGTTTTGAGAGCAGTGTTGATGAAATAATTTTCACGGAGTATGGGGCGTCTATGTCCTAAAACTCGAAATTAATTAATTCTGTCCACGCTTGTTTATTTGTTACAAAATAATGTATAACTACCGCTAACGTTGACCCTTATCTTTGCCAGCCTTTATTTTCCTACTACTATACATTTTTATAGTCCTCCAGACCTTATTTCGGCCATGGCGGTCAATCTCAACGGAGACTAGCCATCGGCGCGAAAGATATTATAATGCTCAAGTGTGTGCGCAGACACAGGAGCTCTTCCCTCACTCTCATAGTCCGATGGGGTGGCAATGGGCGGAATCCGACACGACCAGGCGCAGGACCAACGGCTTAACTTGCTTTCCGAAGCACAGGGGTATCACACCGCCACTAAGAAATTCCTTATGGAAAATCCAAATATCACTTTGCCCGATCTGGGAATCGAACCTAGAACCCCACAAAATAACATTTAAAAAATGAATAATACTAAGACTACGAGAGAGAGAGATAGTGGGAAAACATTGAGTGAGTTTGTGTATTAAATAGTAATCTCCGGATATATTTGAAAAATTTCTGTCACCATTTGAATGACACATTATTCCAAATAGATGCTATTAATCAATGTAATGTAAATATATACCAGCAAAAAGAATGATTTGAAACTACTTGAGTACTTTCCATATACTAACGAAATACCATCTCGAATTCATGCAAGCCTAGTACTGTTTGTTACATTACTACTCAGAACTTGGGCCCAACATGTCCTGAAGATAATACCGTCTTCACATGTAAATTACACCCTTACAAAGACAGGGCTGGTTGCTAGTACTACAATAAAGTTAGTGTTAGTGAATACATAAGCGATAGCCGGTTACTGTTGTTAACCGCTGACATACTGACCTATTTCTCACAACTCACTTTAAACTTGAGACACGATGGGATAGTGAGCAGGTTAAGGTATCATGTTGCTTATAGAATAATAATGTAAATCATAGTACCTACATGATGAACTGTCCTGTAGCCTGTGTAGCTACAAAACGTGCCTAAATTTTAAAGCTGAGACCGGTAAAAGACGTTTTTCACTTTTGAAATAGAATTTAAGTTTTGTCTTAATAATAATATATACTGAATAATTGCTTACAGTAATAAGTCGGTAGAAGTGGCGGTGCTTGAGGAGGCCTATGTCCAACAGTGGACGTCTTTCGGCTGAAATGATGATGATGAATTAGTGTTGCAAAGGACTCGACTCCACGAGTCGTAATTTTAAAGACTCGACTCAATTATGCGAGCACTCGAGTCTTAAAAAGGTTATAAAGAAAAATTCGGAGCATGAAAATGAGACTTGTAGCTCATAATTCGAAAAGACTCGAATAGAAGGTGATAAGTTCAAATGAGTGGTTACAATGTAATTATGCGTATAAAAAATCTAACGAGTTATTCAAAGACTCGTATTCATTTTAAGACTCGAGTCCTTTTCTAAGACTCGAGTCCTTTTTAAGACTTGAGTGGCTGTTAAATGACTCGGGCTGGGCTTGACTCCGAGCCTTTTGAGTACACTGTGTCTTGCATAATTGAGTCGAGTCTTTAAAATTACGACTCGAGGACTCGAGTCTTTTGCAACACTATGATGAATTGCGTACAGTAAAGGCATTACATTGCACATTTTAAATGCATTTAGACAATAGAACAACATTCACTGCGAATTTGTCAATAATTCATGAATCAAAGGATTAGGTTTCTCCTTCAGAATCCTTGAGATTGTGAATAAAAATGTGTTACGCAATTAGTGTGTTACTAAGTGTGTTGTGCTGGTCCTTCAGGTTGATCCTACTCTTTATGCCTCAAGATGCTAATGGTAAAACTGTAGATTCCGTTATAAGGGGTAAACTACCTGCCAGGGTCACGAGATTCGTTCGAAAGTGTTACCGTGGCCCTAGCATATGGGCAACTGAAGGAACACGGGTGGGTTTTACTCAGTAAAAGTCTGACACGCCTTTCCGCTCCACCCTAGAGCAGGAGACGTCATTTGATAACATCCCATCCAAAAAAAGGGGTAAACTAAACATAACGAAAGAATCGCCATCAATTCAAAAAAGAAGTCTCCTTGAGCCACTTAAGGTAGTCGTAAATACTTATATTATAGTCTTTATTTTCATAGCGAATCTTTTAAATATACAGTAGTAGGTACTCGGAATCTATCAAACCCTGTTCAACATTGATCTTCACATTAAACCAACTCAACACACAATCCTATAAGCCTCTCCGTCTTCAAACATTTCCTTTCAATTCAAATCGGTTGAAAAATTAACCACCCAATAATTTACCCAACAGAATTTAATACAGATCTCGCTGAAGCAATACTCAAAAACAAATCTGATTCCTCCAATATACAGGATTACCTCTCCTGTCTTCTTATTCCTTAGTAACAATAAAAATAACAAGATCTGAAAAATCAAGATGGCGAATCTTTTAACAAAACGTACACTGTATGCAGATGGTATCGTTCGCAATTTACATAACGAAAATGATTTCACAACTTACACTTCGGCCGGGTAAGGGGGGTTGTGAGGGAGGGGGGGAGACAATGGTGCGTCCTTGGATGACTGTCTTTAGAATTTCGGTTTGTTTTTGTTTATATGAAAGTGTCGGTTGATGAATGGTTCATTGTAATTTCAATTAGAATGCGAGAATTAGAAGTGTCGAAGATTCAATTAATATTTGAAACGATGTTTACTTCAATGTTCATCATTTGACGTGACAATTAGTAAACAAGGACCTATTCTTTAGTTACTAACTATCACATGATCTCTCTTTCGTTAAACATTTATGTAGATAGGTACAATAAACTGGTACTAAAGTAACCATCCCATGACCAAATATGTTTTATTTTTTCTTCTTTAATGTCGTTTATTGCACATATTACAGTTATACATAATGTGAAACTCTTGACCTCCAAACTAAGTATAACTATTATTATATTGACGACAAGGTGCTCTCTTATATTTACAACAACTAGCTTATGCCCGCGACTTCATCCGCGTAAAATTTTTGCTCCTGTGACCCTTCCCGTTGCATCGAATTGCCTGCCAGTTTTCGTCCATTTTTCGTTGCCGCTCCGTTCCTTTTGACTGTAGCGTAATGTTATACAGCCTTTCTCAATAAATAGACTACCCAACACAAAAATATTTTTTCAATTTGGACTAGTAGTTCCTGAGATTAGCGCGTTCAACCAAACAAACAAACTCTTCAACTTTATAATATTAGTATAGATGACTCGAAATGCAATAATACGGCAAAGGAAGCATGCAAGGATGTGGAGTGTCTAATGTGTAATTGGGTGAGTTAGTGTGGAAGTGAGTGTGTGGGAGAGTGTAGATGATGAGCGGTGTGTGTGAGTGAGATACATATGTCAATTGTTGGGTTATCTATGTGAGTTTATTTCTGTAAGTAGGTTTGTACAAACACTTTTATACATCTATACTATCTATACTAATATTATAAAGCTGAAGAGTTTATTTGGTTGAACGCTCTAATCTCAGGAAGTACTGGTCAAAATTGTAAAATTCTTTTTGTATTGGGTAGTCTATTTATTGCGAAAGGCTATAAGCTATATAACATCACGCTACGATTAAAAGGAGCGGAGCAGAAACGAAAAATGGGCGAAAACTGGTAGGCAATTCGATGCGACGGGAAGGGTCCTGACCCTTCCCGTCGCATCGAATTGAATCGGAGCAAAATTTGACGCGTACGAAGTCGCGGGCAGAAGCTAGTCGATCATATTTTAAAAACTAGATGAGGTCGGTGTTCGCTATCTGACTACTCTGAGGAGAAAGGCTGAAAAAACTCAGAGGACAGTCAGGAGTCAGGAGTGTCATTTGAAGTCTAGATAAAATCTTGGTCAGATCATGTAGATTGTTCTCTTCAATGGGCTTTTGACGTAAGAACTACACAGATTGCGTGGACCTGTTCACTCAGTGCATGCATTAGCTGTAATCATGTAACTCGACTCTTTTTTTTTTGTGGGTGGGGAATCATCAAATAATGTCTCCCGCTCTTGGGTGGAGCGGGAGGGCGTGTCAGACTTTTATGGATTAAACCCACCCGTGTTCCTTCAGTTGCCCATGTGCCAGGGCCACGGTCTCTTTCGAATAAATCTCGTCACCCTGGCAGTGTAACTCGACTCTTACGACATAATCATGTCTCTCAACTTAAGGAACTTTAAAACAAATCTTTCAGTACCTCAGCCTACCGCATTCTAATCTGAATCCACAATCCATACTAATATTATAAATGCAAAAGTAACTGTCTGTCTGTCTGTCTCGCTTTCCTGATAAAACTACTGAACCGATTTAAATGAAATTTGGTACACAGATAGTTTAGAGCCTGAGAAAGGACATATGCTACTTTTTATTCCGTGACTTTGTCTGCGTCCGCGATAACCGACATTTACGCAGACGAAGTCGCGGGCAGAAGCTAGTAAGAAATAAAATACATACGTTCGGTATTCTAGAAAACTATGATAATTTCGCTTCGTTGAACAGCGAGAGAACAATAACCATTTTGTTTTTTTAGCACCATTTTAAAAACAATTTCACAATTTTTCTTCTACGTTAGTCTAAGTACAGTGGCTCATAAAACAGGCCGTACAGTTTGCAGGTACGAAAAAAGATGGGCATTTACACGAAACGACTTCGTCTTCTCTGTAACCATATTCAAGGTAGGTAGGGCACAAAGCAGACGAAAAGCCTAATAAATTTCAATGCACGAATATTTTTTACGCAAGAAGATTTTTCTCGAATATCGTCTATTACGTACTAAGTAGCTATATTTTTGCCAACCATTATTCTACGTGTTATTTTTAGGACCGTCTCACAGTGGAACGAATGTATGGGAGCGGTTGGACGTAGACATGTCCGAAAAAAAAGAGTAAAATTATGCCAAACTAATGATGCCATCTTATTCGATTACTTAATGCCTTCATAACTTGTGGTGATGAATTTCTTCATAACTCCCATATTTCGGGAGTAATTTGAGAAAATGTGAAATTTTACTATGAAAATGAGTGTATCGAGCTCTCTCCCTCCTGATTCCGGGCTTGTTTCAAGTAGCGGTCTCTAATATCATAATGCTAATACTAAGAGCTATATTTAATACTAAGACACATAGTGCGCCAAATGTGCACTTTCTGGGATAAAGAGTGATGTTTATTTTATAACACAATTTTTTTATTTTTTGTTTATTTTGTTGATTAAAACCGTTTTTCTAAAGGTTTACCTTATTACAATAACATTTCTGAGCAGCCAATTAGAGAAGATATAAGCTAATTAGGATATATAATTAGGGACTTAAGGTTTACATATAAAACTGATGCACTAATGATTACTGATAAGAACATTGCTATTATTTAATTACTAAATGGCTCTTAATACACTAATTTAGCATGCATCATTTACTAATTATCACAATAACTAATTACCTTGCAATATTTAACAAAGGATACCTGGGATACCTGGATTTTATATAAATAGGTCACTATTAGTAACTTTAAAATCAGTGTTGATTTACACCTCGTTGTATCCAAGCTAATCTCGCAATGTATTTTCCAAATTTTAATACAAATCTTGATATTCACGTTGCTTTATGCGCACGCGCACATAAAGATTTACGCGACTTTAACTATTTGTTCAGTGTTTTAAAAGATAACAGTTGTGTTCAGTTATGTGAAAGTGCTGAAACAAGTTTAAAAGACTGGTGTCGTCGATTTTGCTACCGCATTTATGCAAAATGGACACAGTCTGGAAGAAGCACAGATAAGTTTCGGAAGAAACATGAGATTTGGCTACAGGCTGCAGTTCAATGGCCGGAATTACAGAATGAAAATATGGAACCTTCTACAGAAAATATAAGTGACGTCATCGAGCCCATAATTTCTCCTGCTAAATCTGATGCTTCAACTTGTACACATCCTAGTCCTCGTAAATCTTTTGAGGACCTTAGTAACCGGCAAAAAAGAAGACGCACTGAAGATAGTCTTTCATGCAGCAGTAGCAGCGCTGAAATTATGTTTTCGGCCGAAAGGGCGCTTCAAAAGGCAGGACAAAGCGATACAGCTTATGTTATGAAATACTTGACGGAGAATCCAGAAGAGGCCTCAAAAATCAAAGCCTTCATTGAAGGTAAATCAATTCAGGTACGGGAAATATCCCCTTTGAAGGCATTGGCTCTTTATGTATCGATGAACTTATCGAAATGGCGCTATAACACTCTTCGGGATTTCAACACTCAAGAAGGAGCTCTTCAATACCCGAGTTACTACATGTTGGTTAAAGAAAAAATTAAGTGCTATCCGGCCAAAGAAGATCTCACAGTTACAGAGAGCTCTGCAAAAATCAAATTACAAGCCTTGATGGATTTAACCTCAAGAAGACTTATTAGGTCGTTAGAAACCCCTGTTGATCCCAATCAACAGCTCGTATTGACCAGCAAATGGGGTTTTGACGGATCATCTAGCCAAAGCATTTATCATCAAAGGACGAGTGAAGATGAGCAAATCGATCTTGCTAGTAATTTTATGATTAGTCTTGTACCACTGCGGCTCGTCTCAAAAGGTGTAACAATTTGGGAAAACGAGCGACCATCTTCCACTTCATTTTGCCGGCCAATATTGTTTAAGTTTATAAAGGAAACCAAAGAAAATGTGCAGAGAGAGATGGCTGAAATCGAAGCAGAGATTGAAGCCTTAACTCCATCCACCATCACTGATGGAATTAGTGTCAAACACCAACTGCTGTTGACAATGATTGATGGTAAAATTCATTCCATTATATCCAATACAGCAGCTTCAGTGTGTGACATATGCAAGGCTTGTCCTAAAGAAATGAATAATTTAGAGTTAATCAAAGATAAACACGCAAACGAGGACATGTATAAATATAGCTTAAGCACCCTTCACGCTTGGATTCGCTCAATGGAATGCTTATTACACATTTCCTACAAATTAGACATAAAATCATGGCAAGTAAGGGGTGATATAGCAAAAAGGCAAGTTGATGACAGGAAGAAAAGAGTTCAAGAGGCTGTAAGAAGAGAAACGGGCTTACTTCTCGATGTTGTGAAACAAGGCAGTGGATCCACCAACAATGGCAACTCGGCAAGGAGATTTTTTGAAAACTACACTAAATCTGCTGAACTGACCGGAATAGATGCTATGCTTTTAAGAAAAATCTGTGTGATCTTGCAGTGTATTTCATCAGGAGAGAAGATCAACGTAACTAAATTCCGAGAGTTCTGCTTTGATACTGCTAAGCTTTACGTGGAGTTATACCCATGGTATTATATGCCTTCTTCACTTCATAAAATTTTAATGCATGGGCCAGACATAGTTCAGAACATGTCAATTGTGCCCATTGGTTTTCTATCCGAAGAGGCATCTGAGGCTAGAAATAAAGATTTTAGAAAATATAGAGAGGGGCATTCTCGAAAGCATAGCAGTATCTCATGCAATGAAGATATTATGCACAATCTTTTACTGTCTTCTGATCCACTTGTTACAAGTATCCGTCCAAAAGGAAATAAGTTTGTAAAAAAATCTTCTTTTAAGGAATTTTATGAGCTTACGGATTCTGAGAAAAGTGATATCGAATTTGTTAACATAAATGATTTAGCGGACATCGATTCTGAATTTGAATTAATTGATGATGATGATGATGACGAAGATAATTAAATGATGTTATTGTTTTAAAATGTGTAACTTAGTAAATTAGAGCTTACATCTTAATTATTTATTGTACTTTTAATGAAACTAGGTAATTTATTATCAACTTACTTAAAAGTCATACTCTCATCAGTTCTTGTGAATATTTTTGTTAATATATATTTCTGTATATATATAATATATTTATAGACCTCTTAATAAGTCTGTCTGCGGTTTAAAGTAAATACAAATGGGGAAAAAACGTTTTTTTTTTTTAAATTTTCATTTCCTTTTATCCCAGAAAGTGCACATTTGGCGCACTATGTGTCTTAGTATTAAATATAGCTCTTAGTAATAGCATTACGATATTAGAGACCGCTACTTGAAACAAGCCCGGAATCAGGAGGGAGAGAGCTCGATACACTCATTTTCATAGTAAAATTTCACATTTTCTCAAATTACTCCCGAAATATGGGAGTTATGAAGAAATTCATCACCACAAGTTATGAAGGCATTAAGTAATCGAATAAGATGGCATCATTAGTTTGGCATAATTTTATTCTTTTTTTTCGGACATGTCTACGTCCAACCGCTCCCATACATTCGTTCCACTGTGCGTCTGGAACAATTTCTAAAGACAATTTATTCAAGTATGAATGTACAATAAAAATAGCTTTTATTTTTTCTCAATCCTTACTAGTTCTTTTTGTTCTATAAATAAACAGCTTTGTTCCTAAATAAATCTCAAACTCGGGACAATGAACGCGTTTGATCTTATTTATTTTAAACTTTGGACTTTATTTTTCTTTGCTGTTCATCTTAACACAGCCAACTTGAATTAAAACATTGAAGGAGAAAGAAGGTCACCCATTTTGTTCAGTTATTTTGTGTTAAAATTCGACAACTAAAAATTAATTACATTTATTTGTATGACGGGAGTAGTAGAAACATTTCTTTGTATGTCGACAATGCTGTATTGGTTTGCGTACAAAGAAATACAACGATCTTTAAATTAAATAAATGTTGTGCTTCTGCCATTTCGTGTAAAATCGCGTATGATTATTATTACGCTATTTTGGATTGAGAGTACCACCTGGCACAAAACACACTGCTAACTAGCCTTTCTATAATTGAGTAGCGGTGTATGGATAGTTTGGATTACAATAAAATAAAACAAAGGTATCGAAATAGATAACATAGAGTATGGCGCGGGAGGAGAGTGCTAGGCTTGGACAGGTTTTTTATTTGAACGTTTTTCCCATTGCCGAAGTTCTTATATGTATATATATATTTATATATATATATCTCTCGAATCTGATATATATATCTCCGAAGACAAATTATTCTCGACTTGACCCCTTAGTAAAAATATTACGTTCGATGTGTACTTTAAAATATGCAATCACTGTTGATGGCCTCCAATAAATTATATATCCTAGAATGGGTGATTTCCTTTATTATTTGTGATAAATAACTGATAATAGATACCAATTTTAACTTTTCAAGAGATCTGCACCGAAAAAGCTTGTAACGTTTTTGATCATTTTTGTATCGAGTCTAGCCTATCTGTGTCTGTCAGAAACGTCTTTTAAGAGATTTTTGCCTTTATTCCCAGTTTCATATAGTATATAGTATTTAACTATAAAATAGAAGTCTCTAGGGGCTCGTGGCTCTGTAATAACATCTGGACAAGAGCGGTTCAGTTTTAAGGCGAAACAGGTCGCCCATATTATTAAAAACATGACCAGAGGCTTACCTCTGGTCATGTTTGAAGGATGTTTCCAAATGGAAGGAGTCAAAGGGAATTATAGCACCTAACGCTCTGGTGCTTATAAAAGAGGATAACCTTCCCCCGCTGAAGTGGCGGTTGGGAAGAATTTTGTCTCTTGTTGCGGTCGATTCTTGAATGGGTAACCATCTTTACATACCGAGGCTCTTGCATGCCTCGGAAAGCAAATTAAGCCGTTGGTTCTAAGACAGTCGCTACAGATTGTCACAAAGCTGACCGCAACATAATTGAGAAGGGGCGAAGATTGATTGACTATCACTCGCAGTCGGTCACAAAAAATCATTGTCTGAATTGACAAATAATCAACCTGTAATGTACACCAACGCTACTAAACCACCTCTTCTTTTAATTCCAGGTGTCGACCCGGACAGGTATCGTGTCCCACTATGTGAGACTGCAGATAGTGGTGCCAGAAGCCTTCATCCTGGGTTCTGGAGAACACCACGTGGATCTGGGCAGCGTCATACATCTTATCTGCATCGTGGAAAAGGTAATTTTGAAATATTTTTGGTGTACCTATGTATAAATTTTGTGGAAATCTTATTCCATTTTCTTTAAAAATACAGGGTATTTAAAAATGCTGAATATAATGGAGGATTGCATGTTAAGCCGGGCACGCTATTTATGCCTGGAGGCTTTTATTAATGTACTAAGTTCTGTTCCGGTTTTACTATTTCTTTCTGTTTGATTTTGTTGACTTGACGTGCAGCAGACGACAAATAATGTAATTTAATGTTCTGTGTTTCGTTATGTTAATCACTTACTATAAAATCAAGTCTTCTTACTGAACAGGCCTGTGCTGCCGGGGAGTTAGTTAAGCCACCTTTCTTCCCAGCTAATGCACTAGGACGTGATGAAGGGACTTTTGTCATTTTGTGGGAATGTCTTATGCGCTTTTTACGTTCAAAAAGTTCTGACTTGCAGTCTAGTTTGAATTTATTATTTATGATTTAATTTTGTGCAGCAGCGTTCTCTATGCATTTACCACCATACTGCGATCGCCGCCTGCCAAGCGTGGCGATTATGGCAAAGCCCCCCAAATTGGGGGAGGCCTAAGTTCAGCAGTGGACGTCGTACGGCTGAAATTATGATGATGATTTGATTTTGACATATAGCAGTTATCTACGCATTCTATACATCAAACTTAATGATACTGAACAAAATATATTGCTGAGGAACAACTTATTTATTTTTGCTGTGAAAATCATTAGGTATATATAAAAATAATGCATATAAGGCTGTTTTTTTTTGGTGGGAAATCATCAAATGACTTCTCACGCTCTGGGTGTAGTGGGAGGGCGTGTTAGACTTTAACTGACTAAAACCCACCCGTGTTCCTTCAATTGCCTGTGCCACAGTAACTCTTTCGAACAAATCCACAACCTTAGCAGACTCCTTCAATTTTTGTTGACATTTCTTTGAGGCTAATCATAAAGTCGGTCTCAAATTCGTATTTGTATTTTCTGGTTCACTAATAATGCTCACTTAAACTTAAGAGGAAAATATTTAAATAATGGTTAGACTTGCTGTTTCAAATGGGTCAGAAGGGTGGGCCACAAAAGAGATGAATGAAAGGCAATTACATGCAGCTGAGATGAGAATGCTAAGAGGGATGTTATATTTGGAGGATAAAAGGATAGAATAAAACTAATTACATAAGAAGAAGACTGAAAGTGACACCGGTAACTAATAAGTTGTGTGGAAATCGTTTGTCAGGGTATGGGCATGGGCGGCGGTGACCTCTCGCGTCCGACCCTGGTGCGAGCCATGGTACAGAGCGAGAGGGAATGGGAAGCCGTCACCTCCTTCTGCGAAGCAGTAATGCTCGCGAAGGAGGAGGCGGGGCGCGTGAGGGAGAGGCAGTCTCTGCGCCCTCACGTCCCTAGCCGCCGCAGGAGGAGACGCCCCGGGCGTCGGGAGTCGATAGCGGACTCCCGGCCACCGAAGGCGCGAGCTTGCGGGTGGCGAGCAATGGGTAGCTCGCCACCCGGTAAGGACCAAGCTCGGGTCGACGGCGCGTAGTGTTCCACGCGCGCCTCAAAGAGAAGTCAGCAAAACTGAAGGGGTCTGATAGGACCGATGCCTGCCGGGGTCGCGTGATTGTTCGAAAGAGATACCGTGACCCTGGCACGTAGGCAACTGATGGAACACGGGTGGGTTTTAGTCAGTAAAAGTCTGACACGCCCTCCCGCTCCGCCCAGAGCGGGAGAAGTCATTTGATGATTTCCCATCCAAAAAAAAAAACAGTAGGGAGACACCAACGAAACGATGGATGGACTGTGTGAATGATGATATGGTATGAAAGGAGATGACTATCGAGATGACCACAAATAGAGACGTATGGAAGAAAATTACATGATGCGCCGATCCCAAATAAATTGCAATAAGGCCAGGACAATGATGATGAATGATAATAGTGCTCATTCCAATCTCTGCCGGTCGCCAGACATCACAAAACACTATAACTGCACTTTTTTACCCTTGTTGTTCCCTAGTTATATTAGCAGCTTAAATCTTTCTGCAGACAATTTGTTCTCCGTTATTCTTATCTCCCATTAACATTACGATCTACAAAATCCACAAAACAAGAGTCCGCAACCTACTTAAAAATAAAAGAAAGAAAACAAAAAAAACAATTAGAAACGATCTCAAAAAAATTCCGCGCGAATTATAGAGCGGACTAATTGCTTGTTTTACAAAAAAATAATATTTTCATTCGAACCTTTTTCTTTTTGAACATTATTTTTCTTAACGAGGGAGCTTAGCCGGGGAAGTATGTAGGATCGCTCCGGTGTAATTAAGAACAGCGAGGTCGTGTTTGCGGTGGCAATCTATCGATTTACCGCCCCTTTTTTTTTTTTTTTTTTTTTTTTTTTTCAGGATGGGAAATCATCACATGACTTCTCCCGCTCTGGGCGGAGCGGGAGGGCGTGTCAGACTTTTACTGACTAAAACCCACCCGTGTTCCATCAGTTGCCCATGTGCCAGGGTCACGGTATCTCTTTCGAACAATCACGCGACCCCGGCAGGCATCGGTCCTAGTAGACCCCTACACTGCTGCTGACATCTCTTTGAGGCGCGCGTGGAACACTGCGCGCCGTCGACCCGAGCTTGGTCCTTACCGGGCGGCGAGCTACCCATTGCTCGCCACCCGCAAGCTCGCGCCTACGGTGGCCGGGAGTCCGCTATTGACTCCCGACGCCCGGGGCGTCTCCTCCTGCGGCGGCTAGGGACGTGAGGGCGCAGAGACTGCCACTCCCTCACGCGCCCCGCCTCCTCCTTCGCGAGCATTACTGCTTCGCAGAAGGAGGTGACGGCTTCCCATTCCCTCTCGCTCCGTACCATGGCTCGCACCAGGGCCGGACGCGAGAGGTCGCCGCCGCCAATCGCCTCCACGAGGACACGGCGGTGCTCCGCCCAGGCAGGGCACACCTCCACCGTATGCTCCACCGTGTCCTCCAGACGATCCTCGCAATGGAAACACCCGGACGTATCCTCCCGCTTTATCCTGAACAGGAACCCACCGAAGCACCCATGCCCGGTGAGAACCTGCGTCAGGCGGAAGGTGAGGACGCCGTGACGCCTCTCTATCCACTCCTCAAAGAGGGGACTTACCGCCGCAATTGTGGCGTGCCCAGCACTAGGTTGCGACAATCGTACCCGCCATGTCGCCATGAGATCACACCGGAGCTCTGTCCGCCGTGCCGCGATTTGTCGCGGCAGCGGAGTTTCGCCCCGGCGTTTCGCCTCCTCGCGCCACTCCCACATGTGGGCGAGGACCTTTGCCTCCAGATCCCATGGCGGCACTCCGGCAAGGAGGCTCGCTGCCTCGCAGGAGACCGTGCGGTATCCCCGGATTAACCGGATGGCCATGACCCTCTGGGCCGCACTCAACCGGCGCGCTGGGCGCAGCCTCAATGAGGGCGCCCACACCGGTGCCCCGTAGAGGGCCATGGACCGCACGACCCCCGTGTAGAGCCTCCGGCAGGAGGCGTTTGGACCCCCCAGATTGGGCAGGAGCCGCTTTAATGCAGCCCCAGCCCGCTCCAGTCTGGGAGCCAAACGTCGGAAGTGCTCGACGAAGTTCCACCGGCTGTCGAGGACAAGTCCCAGGTATTTCATCGTCGACTCGATGCCGATGTGAACCCCTCCCACCGTGAGTTGGGAACCCGCAGGTGGCGCGTTCCGAGGACCATGAAAACCCATGGCCTCGGACTTGTGCAATGCCACCTCGAGTCCCAGTTGCCGGATCCTATCGACGATTGTCGCAACCCCGCGTGTCATCAGTTCGGCCGCCGCCTCGTGCGACCTCCCCTGCGCCAGGACCAGCGTGTCGTCAGCGTAGCAAACTACGCTGACGCCGCTAGGGAGGTCGGCGCGCAGCACCCAGTCGTAACCGATGTCCCACAGATGCGGCCCCAAGACCGATCCCTGTGGGACACCGCACGACATCTCTCGCCGGTTCCAGTCTCCCTGGTGACCGGGGTAGATGACGGCTCTATCCGTCAAGTAAGCCTCGACCACGCGACAGAGGTAGGTCGGCATCCGGTGATACCGGAGTGCCTCCCTAATGCAACTCCAGGGCAGGGTATTAAAGGCGTTGGCGATGTCTAGAGACACCGCCAAGACGACCCCGCCCCGGGCCACTGCATCCCCCGTCGTGAGGGCTCGCACGCGCATGATGGCGTCCACCGTAGATTTACCGCCCCTTAGATGGGTATTTTCGTTTTAAAGTCGACGTTAAAAGAGGGTAGTTGGCGATCTAGATTTATTTTGGTCGGTCTCGTGTGATGCAACAAAATATTAAACTGGAATTACCAATGTTTTGGAAAGAATTTTAGTAGAGTAATCTCGTCCTCTCTCACTTCAATACCACCTTATTCATCGGATTTATGCGATTAGGTACTTATTTGAACACAGATAGGTACATCCTTGACTGCCTCATTAGTATAATGGCCTGAAGCGCTACTACTTATCATAAGATCTGATCTTATCTTAATTCTATTCCCAGGTACGGTTAAGTGTTACTGGATTTTTTCCATCTGTAATTTCTCTGTTACAGCCCGGAGTCTAGATTTGTGTCAGATTTATGGCAACAGGGATGCACTTATAACGAGAGACGTGACGTAATTGTAGAAATATGGGTGTACTAATTTACAGCCCAGCCTAACAGCAGAAGCACAGAGTTCTCCAGACTCGGCCATGGCAGCCAATGGCTCAACGGAGGCTACCTTTCGGCGCGGGAGATATTATAGTGTAGAAGTGTGTACGGAGACACAGGGGTACTCTCTCTTCCCACACTCTTACAATCCGATAGGACGGCAATCTGACACGACTAGAGAGAGATCAGGGGCTGGACCAACGTCATAGCGTGCTTTCCGAGGCACGGGGATATCACACCGCCAATTTCAAAACTCCGGGCTGTTACTAAGAAATTCCTTATGAATGAACGTAACAACACATTGCCTGACTCGGGAATTAAACCGCTCAGCAGTCGTGTAAAATACAGGAATACAGGCGTTATGTTATGTTACAGTTATCGACTTTACAGGGGTAGGTAAACTGGTTCCTCTCTAGTACTCTACTCCTACGATCTACCACTATCCTATACCGATAGGACTCAAGAAAGAGATAGGAACAAGTTTAGTTATTTTTTAGTTTGTGTAATATTCTACAGAGAATAGTACCATCTTCCTGTCATACGATAATTAGGCTAGTATGGTAGACTGCGCAGAGCAGTCCGGACGTAATGAAAGTTTAATTACTCGTGTAGACTCTTTAATGCTGTCAAAAGTAATTTTCCTTATTTTTAATGAAGACCTAAGTAATGTATAAAGTTGTACAATTTGTTTGTAAGTTTGTTTGGAGAGGGTAATATCTGGCATCAGTACTCTCTATGATTCACAACTTGGTAAACAAAGGTTCAAATAGAGGCAAAGCATTAAATACTATATTCAGCTTGATATAAGCGATTAATGTTCACGCTTACCGGGCTACTAATCTATCGAAAACGCATTCTAGCATAAGGGGAGCTTAGGTCAATGATGGTGTTAGCTTTTGTGTATGTTGCAGTCTATTAAATTATTTTTAAGTCTCCTCATACAGATAGTACGTTCGCAGTTATTTTACTCCCCATTTTGCGTCACATTCAAAATCAAAATTGATATTTATTTTAACTAGCTTTTTTTGAAGTGAAAACTTCTTTAGCGGCGTTGTGCATTTTTTTTGTAATGGGTAAAAAATGTTAAACTCGCGTCAGGACACGTGACCTGATCGAAAATTCGTAAGACGGATGGAGGGTGATTTTTCTGAAAGATAAACTTTTTAATGTAATATAAATTGTCATGTCTGTGTACGATACCGCAATAAATAAATATTGTATTCTACCATATAAATGAGTCTCACACTTTTATACTGATAATTAAAATAATTCGTGCAAAATTATTCCCTAACCATTCCAAAATATCAGAAATGCACAACGTTAATATTCAACTTTTCACTTCTGCCGGCACTCCCGGAGTAAAACCCGTCGTTTTTTTTTGGTTGGAAAATCATCAAATGACATCTCCCGGTCTAGGGTGGAGCGGAAGGGCGTGTCAGACTTTTACTGACTAAAACCCACCCATGTTCCTTCACTTGCCCATATGCCAGGGCGAAACTAGCTTTAAGCAAAAATTCCCCCGCGTGTAATTTCTTGTTTTTACATAAAGTGGCATCGGATTGTCTGCCTCTTAGCGTTCTTTCGGACTTATTTTTCTTGTAATTCGGCACTTAAGGTCAGCATAGAAAATGGCCTATAACTTTTTTATCGGGTAATCAAATGCAAACATTTTTCAAATCCGGACGGTCAGGGTCGCGAATTTCTTTGAAAGAGTTACCGTGGCCCTGGCATAGGCAACTGAAGGAACACAGGTGAGCTTCAGTCAGTAAAAGTTTGACACGCCCTGAACTCCGCCTAGAGCGAAGTCATATGATGATTATTCAACCAGATAAAAAAAACCGACTGTTAGTTCCAGAGATTAACGTGTTCAAACAAACTCTTCACCTTTATAATATTAGCATAGATATAATATAACAAGGGAAATATTGTACAGGATGTACCATATTTCGCTTCGGGAACTTTCAAGCCCACTTGCATTCAAAGAGGAGTCATTTAGTGCCAGTTACAAAAGTCCGTAGAGACTTTTGTCTGAAAGGTACAACAAAATCTCAGCATGTATCAATCACAAAAGGGTATTTTCCATTGACGTCACTCATTTTACTGTTTGCATACTTGCAATGTTTACAACCGAAGTGACGTGTTATACGAGGTTCCGTCACACTCGTAAAAATCGGTCGGATTTATTTCCATACATACGAATGGGTGATAGGGCGGCGTATTTGTGGCGTTTACGAAGGCTTTCTTTGGTAAATCGATTGAGTTTTTGCGTGTATTTGGCCTCGAAGTAAATGAGGTTATGCTGATATTGTGAGCAAGTAAAAATCACTGTTGAACTTGAGCTTCTTAATGATATAAAATGCACAGTGTAAAGAAACTTACCGAAATCACGACGCTTAGCTGAACAGCTCAATGATCGCAAATTTATATTATAAGCCAATGGGAAGGATCCCATTTATCTGACATGTTGACATATTGGTAACCAAAAGTAGGACTTAGGGAGATCTAATTCTGATCCTATATCACGCCTTGTTTCCCTAGGAGGGTTGGGCAGAAGTGTACCCATAGTACACCCACATTTATCGAATATGTTTTAAATCCCATGTCCTATTGCCATCAACTAGGCACGAATCCAGACTTCGTGCTACTGCAACTGAGCAATTCCAGATAAAAAAAACCCAATAACACTGCCCGGCCGGGGAAACGAACCCAAGAACTCATTCTTAACAGTAGCACTTGCAACCACCAGACCGACAAGGCAGTCTGTCTGTCATTGCTCACATCACTGCTCATTTAGCTTATTACAGGCATAGGCATGAAATACATTAAGGATTATGTTGATTAGGCTTTCTATGCCAGAATGTTGTTACTTAAGTATTATTTATGGTTTTTCTTTCCAGAGCCCAACACCCCCACAATACGTGTTCTGGTACCACAATGACCGTATGATCAACTACGACGCGACGCGGGGCGGTATCACCGTGGAGACGGAGCCCGGGGCTCGCACGCAGTCCCGGCTCACAGTCCGCGGGGCTACCCTGAAGGACTCCGGAAACTACACCTGCAGCGCCAGCAACACCGAGCCTGCTTCCATACATGTCTTCGTTTCTGAAGGCAGTGAGTATTTCTTTAAAAAGTAGATATGGTTTAAATAAGAAGGGTACAGCGATGTCTAAGCCTTCCTTGCTAATAACGGGTTAAATACTCGTATTGTTAAATCCGACAAGTTTTAACACATCGAAACGTTACCAAAAAATAAGGTGTAAGAAAGTAGTTAGCACTTCATCCGGATTTCTACACGAAAATGGCTATAAAATAAAGTTTTGAATAAAATAGGTTAGCTGTGGGAAACCTGGGGATTTTCTGGGGACATGAACTTGCCTTTTTCTAAAAGGGAGATGAATTTGTTTAGAATATTATACTAATCTCTCTAGTCTCCATTCGGAATTCGTATCCTGAGACCCAAGATGCAGACTAACTGTTTATTTTTGGGTTAACTGGCAAATAATATACTATAACTAGCTGTAGGTAATATTTAAGATACTCGTGTCGTCTCAACTTGATGTTAACCTATGTTTGTTTAGTATATTACCTAGACAGTAAAATCTTATCGCGTCCCTCTTAAATAAAACTTTGGATTTTAAGTAATTATTACGCTTTTATTAGCTTCATACATATGACAGGCCTGTTGGTCTAGTGGTTAGTGACCCTGACTGCTATGCCGGAGGTCGTGGGTTCGATTCCCACCCAGGTCAAATGTTTTTGTGATGAGCACGATCATTTGTTCTGTGTCTGGGTGTAATTTATCTATAACTAGCTTTTGCCCGCGGCTTCGCCCGCGTGGTTGTCAGAAATTATGGCAAGAGGACGTACCTACTACCGCGGTAAGAATGTATTAATCCATGTTATACATACATAAAATTACGCCTTTTTCCCATGGGGGTAGGCAGAAACTACGGAACGCCACCTGTTATGATCCTTTTTTTTTTTTTTTTTTCAGGATGGGAAATCATCAAATGACTTCTCCCGCTCTGGGCGGAGCGGGAGGGCGTGTCAGACTTTTACTGACTAAAACCCACCCGTGTTCCATCAGTTGCCCATGTGCCAGGGTCACGGTATCTCTTTCGAACAATCACGCGACCCCGGCAGGCATCGGTCCTAGTAGACCCCTACACTGCTGCTGACATCTCTTTGAGGCGCGCGTGGAACACTGGGCGCCGTCGACCCGAGCCTGGTCCTTACCGGGCGGCGAGCTACCCATTGCTCGCCACCCGCAAGCTCGCGCCTACGGTGGCCGGGAGTCCGCAATCGACTCCCGACGCCCGGCGCGTCTCCTCCTGCGGCGGCTAGGGACGTCAGGGCGCAGAGACTGCCACTCCCTCACGCGCCCCGCCTCCTCCTTCGCGAGCATTACTGCTTCGCAGAAGGAGGTGACGGCTTCCCATTCCCTCTCGCTCCGTACCATGGCTCGCACCAAGGCCGGACGCGAGAGGTCGCCGCCGCCGATCGCCTCCACGAGGACACGGCGGTGCTCCGCCCAGGCAGGGCACACCTCCACCATATGCTCCACCGTGTCCTCCAAACGATCCTCGCAATGGAAACAACCGGACGTATCCTCCCGCTTTATCCTGAACAGGAACCCACCGAAGCACCCATGCCCGGTGACCTGTTACGATCCTTACATATCATGTGTGTTTGATGTACTTAAAATAAAACTAATAGTATTCAGAGTAAGAAGACTGCGACATAGGGCTGGATTGAATTGAATATAAGTCCTCCTGGTTTTTCTTAACGCTCCTATTCTACCTATACAAACACTCAATTATTTACCAGACACCAAATTAAACATAGTTATAAGAATAGTACTTTGGCCAGTGGCTTCGCCCGTATAGCTGTCGGAAAATATCTCCCGGGAACGTATATGGTAAGTATCCAGGATAACCAAAAAACAAAATCCATCCAAAAATCTAAACATCTAAGCCATATTTCGCGGTCTCTTACTTGGAATAATACAATTGGGTTTATTTTGAGTACTTCGAACACACATGATATTCGCAATTACTATGAAGCCAAAGTAATATGAATTACAATATTACAATCCTACTAATCCTGCAGTACCCGACCGCTACCAAGCGAGATGGCCGGACGCGGGACGGCCCGCTAGCCGCTCTGCGGCAATTTTATTATAATCTCTGATATCTTCTAAAATATTCATTTTAATGATATGCTGTAAAGGGCAATTTTGATCTACATGAAATGCAAAATTTATTTAAGGTACTTAATTGGATAAGGATTAATGCTGTATTGCTTAAAATCGCATTCATAAATAAGCCATTATTTCTCGTAAAAAGTAAAGGATAAAAGTAGTTATTGTGGGTTATCCCTAAGAGTTAGACATATACCATCGCGGACTTTTTTGTAGAACTTTTTAAGGTGTACAATACTGTAGTACATTATTTTGATCTAATTCGTAGAGTTCAGCCAGCGTTCGCAATGTAAGCGCAAAAAAAATAGTTTATTTATGACATCACATTAGAAACCTCTAAAATTATCAGCGTTTCTTTACTATATTATACATGTTATATACATATAAACGTTCCTGTTGAATCACTCTATCTATTAAAAGAACCCGCAACTAAATCCGTTGCGTAGTTTTAAAGATATAAGCATACATAGGGACAGACAGACAGCGAAGTGACTTTATTTTATAATATGTAATAATGATATGTATGTATTTAGAAATATATAAGTATGTTTATCAGTTGTCTAGTACCCATAACACAAACTCTGGTTAGCTTGGGACTAGATGGCGTTGTGTGATAGTTGTAAAAAAAAAAAAAAATATGTTGGTATGTTAGTATGTGCCTATGTAACGGAAATTTTGAACATGATTTTGAACCCCTTCAAAACGTCCAATTATCTCAAAATTTAGCAAACTTATCAAGGACCGATAACAATATAATAATTTTATAAAATTATGCCATTAAACTTGCCGGAGTTACCAGGATAGCAAAAAACTGTCTTCAAAAACTACGCTGACATTCGTCACAAAATACGAAAACTATGCTGACATACGTTTTTTTACACCATAATTTTTATACGTCTTATTCTTTTTGCTACTGCTACTGTTTGACTATTCTAACTCTCTGCTGTTTTCCATTCCAGGTAACAAGATGGCCGCCATACTGCGACGCAACACGAGCGCTATCCACGGCATCACCACTAGTGGCACGTGTCTGTTGCTGCTGACCTCGGTGCTCATGCACTTCGGCCTCCGATGACGTTAGAACGGGATGGCAAGCTTTGTGGCACTGTATGAGAGAGGAGGATGGATATAGGGAGTGTTGTTCATGCTTTCTGTTAACCCGAATCAGAAATGTCTTCAATAAATTTTGATGGATATTTGTTATCTGTAAGTTTTGAAAATTGCTCAATTTTTCTGGACAAAAATATTTTGGTCTGGCTCTCACCAAAAGTTGACAGCAAACTCAGGCAGATTTTTTTAAAGTGAGAACTTCTTTACTTGCTTTAAGCGATTTTTGGTACGGGCAAAACTAACCGGGATCGCGTCACCGACATGCTGATGTAAGGTGTTGTTTTTTGTCATAGTTAAAACTATACACAGAACACAAAAGAAGACACACACACAATCCCCATAACTGCTTTTTTTATACTGAAGAAAAGGGGGCCAGCCTGGTCCATTTGATAAGTTTTAAATTAATTTTAAATTATAGTAGGTAGTTAGCCTACGCTAAGCCTACCTTCCCACTAACAATAGATAATGTTTCTTTCTTTCTTTATTTGGCCATTGAAAAACATAAACCATGAATACACTCTTGGAAAAAGGTTGCAATATTGGTTGTTACTATACATTTCTCCACATTTCAACTAGGTTTTATGATACCTAAAATGACTGCTCAAATATAAATCGAGGAACCAAAAAATGTTTTTTGTAAGGCAGTTTATTACTCCAATAAATAATAATTATTAGTTTTGATACCACATAAATATTTTTTCGTCGAAATAAAATCGGATTATTTCATGGCTTATTTTGCGAACGTATTTTCAGACGTCCCAACTGAGCTGTTTCTCATTTATTTGAATCCTTACAAGTTTTGTCTACACGGGCGAATTTAAGCAATGAAAATATCGCGATCAGTACCTATATAAATATTTAAACCGCATGTACAGACGCCACCACATCAAGCTACTACAATCTGTCAGATTTCTTTGATAGATTTTCGACTTTATTTCTAGAGCATTAGGTTCAAGGTTCATTGGGAAAAATTGACAGTTTCGGGTAGCTTGACCTGGTGGCGTCTGTACATTAAGAGCTGTCAATGTCATTAATATTGACACTAACAAGTCTTGAACGTGGTTTAGATGTATTGATCGCAATCAGCTTTATTGGTGACATTCGCTCTAATTCATTTAGAAGAACTACATCATTTGGGAAGCAAAGATTCTGATGTCTGCAAGATCTTAAGCCAAGAAATTATTCCCGAAACTATATATAATTATATTTTCAGTAAAGCAATGATCAATATCAGAAGTCAAAGATTGTCCTCATACAGTGCCAACGTAGAAAAATAATTAAATATTTATAATAAACCAATCATTGAATTGTAACATAAGTTGATTGTAACATTACTTAGTTAAAGTAACAAATATAATGACGTAACTTAGTTACTTATTTAGATTTATTTAGATCGTATTTATTATAGGCACAATATTGTACAGTTAAAATATTCTCAAGGGCTTTATTCAGACAGTTTTACACAAAGCCAGATTTTTTCTGTAAGGGTGTGTGCACACCTATGACGCTACGGGCAAGCTATGAATTAACGTCATGTAAACACACGTTCGTAGGTGTATTCATAGCCTAATATTCAATTATGAAATAATTATAAGACATGGAAACCAACCCTAAGATTCGAATAATTATAAAGTTAAATAAATTGTTGTTCTCAAAAAATTAAGCTACAAAATGATAAAACATTAAAAATTAAGTGGAAAACATTCTGTCATCATTAAAATAATGCTCAAAAATTATAAACAAATTCTGATACTCGTAATGTAAATAGTAATAGTTTGAATAATTTAAATGTAAATAATTAAATTACCTGACAATTATTTGATTGACTATAGAAAAAACATTATTAATTTAATAACATAGCCTTCGAACATTATGAATCATTTTTTACCAAAAATATAGACGTTGGTTTTCCTAAAATTAGATTAATTCGTCGAATACATCTTAAAAATATTTAATATTTATATAACTATTTTTTATCTTTATTTCTAAATCGAACAAAACAGATTTCAAATTAAGGTCAATTAAATTATACGTACGAAGTGTAAAAAGCTGAAATCACGGTAGAAAATAATATTATTCTGTGCCAGAAATACTATAATATTAAACGAAAATAAATGTAGGTTACATTTTCTTTAAAATTCTTTTCAATATTGTTATGTATAAATCTATAATTTTATTGAAATTATAAACATGCTCGACTAGACATTTCATTGATATTATATTCTATGAATTAATGGTAAATTCTCAGGAATTAAAATTAAGATAATTCTAATTTAGGCCGCACCTGAATAGACATCTGAATTTATATATAAAAAACATTAAACAAAATGGTGTCCCGATCGCGATAGCCGAAAAGATACTTCGATATTTCTTTTCGCGCTCGATAACATGACAGAAAACAACATGGAGAATAAACTGTCATCAACCGTTTATTTTACCGAATGTAGGTAACAATTACTTCTGCCTGAGGATAGACGGCACTGCACAGGCTCTCCAAGAAGAGGTGGCGAGACAACCTAAATGCGTAATGCAAGGATTGGATTGAGGTAGCCCTGAAAAAGGATACTTAGAAGGAGACTCCGCTACTGAATGTCGAAGTTTGAAATGTCGACGTATGTTAGTTCTAAAGTACAGGATCTCGATGTACGCCAGTTCGAAAGTTCACTGGAGCGAAGTATACAAGGCCGACGTATCGTTAGTTAGAAAGCATACGAGTGCGATGTACGCCAGTTCGAAATTACCCTGTTACGAAGTATGAAATGCTTCCGTACTGTTACTGGTACTCCTACAACATTATAATTAGCATTTGGGTAAAAATAAATTTACTTCATTTTTTATATAGGGACAGACACGGATATTAGTAATTGTTTGTACCTATTATTATGATAAATATATTTAAACGGAATTTTAACGCAACAATGATAAATAACACTATGTGTTAATTATTTTACATTACAAATGTAAAATACGCAACAATACGCAACAATGATAAATAGCACTATGTGTTAATTATTTTACATTATTTTAATTAACACATAGTGTTAAACTTAATGTTTTTAAAATGCATTGTCTATTTAGACAATGCATTTTAAAAACATTAAGTTTACCAGGTACTATATTTATTAACACTAGATTTACCAGACCAGTCATTTTAACTGGTCGTGCAATTTCAAATCAAAATTCCCATTACATATAACATTTTCTTTCCGAAATTATGTCATGACTTTTGTAGCTATAAGTAGAGAATACATTTTATGAATTTAATGTTACTTCATTACATATTATAAAATATCAGGTTCGAATTCTGCTGAAGCAAATACCGTCAGGCACTAATTAAAAAGAAAAACTGCCGACAGTTTTGATAGGCCTGGGCAAATTATTCAAAAAATTATACAGGAATAAAAAATAAAAAAAAAAAATATATTGTGTACATAATGATCACCACCAGTCTTTCTTGTAGTTACCGTGGCGCCACAACTCGACGACTTTTTTCTCACGCAATTCCGCTAGAACTCATTATCATACTTTTTATTAATCATTATATAGAAACCCATCAAGAAACAAAAGATTATTATTTTTATGCGACATAACAAACTCACCTTTACTGTTCTCCATTTTTACGAGTGAGTTAAAATGATGAAGCGATATCACTGTTGTAGGACAACAAATTAATTAATTAATATATTTAAATAATAAAAATAAAATATATATAAATAATATATTATAGAATCAATATAGTACCTGATATACTTAATGTTTTTAAAATGCATTTTCTATTTGTAATGTAAAATAGTTAACACATAGCGTTATTTATCATTGTTGCGTTAAACTTCCGTTTAAATATATTTATCATAATAATAGGTACAAACAATTACCAATATCCGTGTCTGTCCCTATATAAAAAATTAAGTAAATTTATTTTTACACAAATGCTAATTATAATGTTGTAGGAGTACCAGTAACAGTACGGAAGCATTTCATACTTCGTAACAGGGTAATTTCGAACTGGCGTACATCGCACTCGTATGCTTTCTAACTAACGATACGTCGGCCTTGCATACTTCGCTCCAGTGAACTTTCGAACTGGCGTACATCGAGATCCTGTACTTTAGAACTAACATACGTCGACATTTCAAACTTCGACATTCAGTAGCGGAGTCTTAGAAGGATTTTGGGGCGGCCTGTGCTCAGCAGTGGGACAGTGTAGGCTAATTTAAAAAAAACCCATAACTTTTTACATAAGGTGCGTGCGCGAAAGATTGTCGATTTTGTGTATATTTTAATACACAAAATCGAGAATCTGCACGACTAACCGTCTTCTTCAATACAATCACGATAGTGCAACGAGTTTGTCACCTCTAATAGCGTACCTACATCAGTTCCTGTAACGTGTAGATGTAGAAAACAGAACACGCTGGACATGATATTCTCTATCCCATCGTCTGTGGAAGTCCACGTTTAAACTGTAGAGTAGAGTCATGTGTGAAGCTCCACCTGAGCAGTACCCTAATCGCGTAACACATTTTAAAGATCCTAATCCATTGCTTCCTGAGTTCAAAAAATGTGTTTGCTCAACAGCGTAAATAAAGCAATGAACGTTGTAGAACTGTCAAAATGAAAGTAATTCCTACTTTAATGTATCACGCAATTACCCCCAGGGTTTTCTTGCTTTAACCAACTTGGGTCTGTTTAAAGACATCTAGCTAGTCCAAGGTATGCTTAGTAGGGATGCCCGATTCTCTGCTTTGAATCGATCTTCTGGATCGTACCTTCGTGAATCGATTCACGATCTTAATCGTATTGTATTGAATTGATCTTACTCGATCTCAGAAGATCGTATCATAATTTTATAATAATAATGAAAAGCTCAATGTGCATGCAAAATTATTTATTTTAACTTAATCGACTTATTAGATCTATTACAAAGTGCGCCACGGACACCGCCGCCGCGCCGTCACGAAAGATAATACGACCTGTAATAGGCGATTCAGACAGTGAATCATATCAACTAAAACCTAAACAACGTACCGAATGAACTACAACTTGTCGCGTATATTAGCATTCCCTTCCCAACGTCCATTTTCTCTAGCTGGAAATACTTTGACAAATAGCCGTAATAGGCTAAATCCAGTGCATCTGTCCAAATATTCATTTTGAATATTTTAATAGAGAAAACAGTCGTTTGGAAGGGAATGCTAACATACCCGACATGTTGTAGTTCGTACTATTTACGTGTTAGTTGATACGATTTCTTCATACGATCTTCTAGGCGCATACGACTATCGTCTGGGCGACGATCGTATCTTGTTGAATCGATTCAAAAACTCGGTAGATCGTATGGCCATGAATCGATCTTCAGAAAAATCGATTCAGATCGGGCATCCCTAATGTTTAGGTGAGAGATTTTCAGCAAGTGGAACGAATGGGTTTGGTAGCGAAGCACTATCTCACCACAGCTTTAGCCTTTCCTTAGACCGTTTGACAGTGAATTCGAGGAAAAAAGCTGTAGCGGCTTTATACCTATACTTAGTCAAAAATATTCAGATGTCTTCTTACCATAGATAAAATATAATTTACCTTTAGATATGCCATTACCATGAGCCTATGGTAAAACCATAGACAAGAATAGTTATGTAATATAATCACACGTATACTTAAACTAAGATTTGAACGTTTGATTCTAAAACTTTGTTATTTCTTGTAAATACAACATGACATAATAATTATAACATAGTAAATTAGTCCTACTATTAGTTAATTTGTAAATAAATTCATCAGTGTTACTAAAATCATTTAATGTAAATAATATTTCGGTGATCATGTATGCAATAAATAATAAATTTCCTTGGATTTGGAGTTTAATTTTCCTTCTACCTAAGATCAGTTTTCTTACAGAATTTACAGATGCTGAAAATGTGCAAAACTTATACCTACATGGCGTTACGTCTCTTTGGGCGTTTGTTCAATGCCACCGTCACCCGATCGTCAGCGAGATCAAGACGACGGCTCTGAAGTAGTGATAAATACATTTAGTTAACTATGAATGTCTGTCCACCGCACGTCCCGTCACCCGAGCGCCGACATCCCAGCCGCCGAAATTTTGAGTAGTTCGGCGCATCTATGTCCTGTATAACAAAACCGATTCAAGCGTTACTTAAATCTAGTTTCAACCAATTAAATGGCTATAAACTAGTTTTAAGTAATGCTTGAGTCTTGACTAAGGTTCTGTAATACGGGCCTAAGATTCAGGCCGAGATAGTGATGAGCCGATGTGCCGGCAGTACAAAACACATTTCATATTGTCTAGCCGTCGCACCGCAACATTCACCCGATTTTTTGTTTCGTCTATCATAACCGCCGAATTTGGCCGTGCTACACACGATCGCCGATTCGGTCAAAATAGTCTCGTTTCAAACGTCTTTTTAACCGACGAAAAAAAACGGAGGAGGTTTTCAATTCGACGCGTATATATGTTTTTTTTGTTTCTTGTTTGATAATTCTTCTTTTATTGGATAGTAGTCTAGTCGACAAGTTGAAAATGGTACAATATAGAGATATTGCTCTTAAAATTATGTGCGATAGCTCATTGGATCCGGAATGTCGTCTAGAAAAATCCTTGCTAAGTATTATTAGTACATTAAAGCCTTTTAAGAAAAAATTAAAAAGCCGAAAAAACTAAAAGCGAAAAATAACGAACCTTAAAATGCCCAGAAGGCTGGCAGCATTGCCACGTTGGATAGCAATGCTGATTCTTTGACCTAAAAATAGACCAGCCCTCTGGTCACATAAAGAGTCAACCAACCGCTTGGCAATGTCCCGGAATACTCGATGAGCACTCGGATCCCCAAACGGCTCAAAAATATAACTCCCAATAAGGTTGTTATATTTGCGCCGTTTGAGATTTTCTGCACCTGCAGCAGCCGCCCCAGCACAGCCTGCCGTGCTTAGAAGATGGGATGGCGCGAGGGTGTCGAGATAGGTAGCATCCCACACCTAAGGCCTACCCAACTTCCAAGGCATTATGGTCATTCCGTCTGGCCTCTTCCCATCGTCGCGTGCCAAGCCATTGGGTTCTAAGACAGCTGGCACCCCGGCGGTGACAAGAGCCCGACGGATGATGTCATTAATGCTGGCATGCCGTGCCAGGCGACCAGCGCTCTTGCTGCAGGCAAGACCGTGGTGTCCGAGGCGATCAACTGGTTCACCGCACTGACACCGATGCGGAGCCACGCAAGGAGCACCCAGACGCAGACTTGTAGCGAGTCGGAAAGTCGAGTCACCTAGCATAGTGCCTATGTTAGGTGACGGTAGCGCCTGAAGCCATAAGCCCGACTACCATTCTCCCACAGCCAGCAGGCGGGCACGCTCAGCAGTATTGGTGGACGTATTAATGAGATTATTCCGTACCAAACTGCAGAGCGGCTCATCCCACTGTCTCTGGGAAGACGGGTTCTCGGGCTGAACCGTATCCGGACAAGCCACCTTCCAGGCATTCAGGGCATCGGTCAAGCACGGCACTTCCGAGTGAACCTGAGAAGGAGCTAAGATTTTCGAGATTAACTTTTCAGTGCCGTGGACCGAGGTCAGGAACGCTGGTAAGCTTACACTGGAAATTTTGCGGACGCCGAGCCCACCAAAACGAATCGGTAGTGTAGCTTGTAGCCACGAGCGGTCGTCCAATGCCACATTTAAAATGGATGTTAGTGTCCTTTTTATAATTTCATCGACTTTGTCTAAAAGGTGTGGGTGCTTACATAAAGAGGAAGAGCGGAGATAATACATGAAATTTGGACTGAAACAGCAGAATCTGATAAGGGTGAATGCCAAATGTAAATTAATTTTAAAAAGTCTATCCGAGATATCGTTAAAATTTTGAATTTGTTCGTCAATAAAAGGTGAAAAACTGTCTTCGAGAATTGGAGAACCTAGGAGGTGCAATGAACTTTTTTCCAAATGTCTGGGGCAATTTTTTTTTTTTTTTTTTTTTTTTTTTTTCAGGATGGGAAATCATCAAATGACTTCTCCCACTCTGGGCGGAGCGGGAGGGCGTGTCAGACTTTTACTGACTAAAACCCACCCGTGTTCCATCAGTTGCCCATGTGCCAGGGTCACGGTATCTCTTTCGAACAATCACGCGACCCCGGCAGGCATCGGTCCTAGTAGACCCCTACACTGCTGCTGACATCTCTTTGAGGCGCGCGTGGAACACTGCGCGCCGTCGACCCGAGCTTGGTCCTTACCGGGCGGCGAGCTACCCATTGCTCGCCACCCGCAAGCTCGCGCCTACGGTGGCCGGGAGTCTGCTATTGACTCCCGACGCCCGGGGCGTCTCCTCCTGCGGCGGCTCGGGACGTGAGGGCGCAGAGACTGCCACTCCCTCACGCGCCCCGCCTCCTCCTTCGCGAGCATTACTGCTTCGCAGAAGGAGGTGACGGCTTCCCATTCCCTCTCGCTCCGTACCATGGCTCGCACCAGGGCCGGACGCGAGAGGTCGCCGCCGCCAATCGCCTCCACGAGGACACGGCGGTGCTCCGCCCAGGCAGGGCACACCTCCACCGTATGCTCCACCGTGTCCTCCAGACGATCCTCGCAATGGAAACACCCGGACGTATCCTCCCGCTTTATTCTGAACAGGAACCCACCGAAGCACCCATGCCCGGTGAGAACCTGCGTCAGGCGGAAGGTGAGGACGCCGTGACGCCTCTCTATCCACTCCTCAAAGAGGGGACTTACCGCCGCAATTGTGGCGTGCCCAGCACTGGGATGTCTGGGGCAATTGAATTAAATTTCTGTATAGTCGATTGTCTGTCGGTATTGTCACAAAGGTATAATTCACATTTTGAGTAATTAAGGTCAAGGCCGATGGAGTGAAACTGCTGCTTTAGGAATTGAAAATCTTTTAGCACAGTGTCTACGTCACCTCCTAGTGTTCCATCATCTAAATACCACACATTAAATTTTGAATTTAGTTGTTGTATTATGGGATGGATAGCCCAACTGAAAATGACTGGCCCGAGAGGATCACCTTGTTGGCATCCGACTGCCGATTCCAAAATGTTGTCTTTATATAATAATTTCGATGGGTGCTTATAGCACTGCCACATAAAGCGGTAAATTTCAGGTAATTCCTTTTTTACTTCAGCCAACAAAGTATCCCTGTTTACGGAGTTGAAGGCGTTCTTAACGTCAACCTTGAGGATAACCTCACCTTTCCTGGCATTTAAAAAACTAGAAAGGGCATGTACGGCAGCTTCGCAGCCCCCTTTGGATCCAAAGCCAAGCTGTAGGGGCTGGAACTTGTTGGTCAATTTTTCACTGTACAATTTGCAGCATATTTTGGCTGCCGTGCGCCTACAGGTGCACCCAACGGCAATGGGTCGAATGCCGCCGTCCCTCTTGCGCAGGGCGCATAAGTTAGCCCCGTACAAGACATCAACGACGGCATCACTTACATCGCCGTTGAGCATCAAGTTGATTAAAGCCGCAAGCTCCTTCAAAAGCGATTCACCAGCTTCCCCGGAGCCTTAACTCAATAAATCTTTTAAATGCTGTGGAGTCAGGCCATCGAGGCCGCCGGCGGAACCACTTCGGAAGGAGGTTGTTTGCGTTGTTGTTGTTGTTTGAATGCCATTTTGTAGCGCGACGGTTAAAGAAAACACCATATTCACACCACTTTTATAATTTCGACAAAAAACAAAAAAATACAACAGTAATATAAAAAAATAAAAAAACAAGTATATAGTTAACTGCAGATTGAGATTATAAAAATATTTGGTTTTTGTTTAAAAAGAGGGACGAGTCAAACTTAGTGGTTAAACAGATATAACGGAAATTATCTTCGCGCACGACCTATCCCCAATACGATTGCAATCGATTAAAATATAGGCCTATGCACGTCGATTTATAGGTTCCTTTTTTGTAACGAACACTAAGTTAAATCGTGAAATACATGTTACATCAGGATGCGTAAAATAGAAAATTATTAATAGATAATCTACTACAGTAAAAATAAAAATATAACTTTCTTCATGTGACCAGAGGGCTGGTCTATTTTTAGGTCAAAGAATCAGCATTGCCATCCAACGTGGCAATGCTGCCAGCCTTCTGGGCACTTTTCCCACCGACAGCGATGCGGACGAATTCTTTGATGCCCAGTGAGCTCTTCCCATATTTTTTTTTTACCTTTATTTAATTGTATATAATATATTTATTTTAGTGTTAGTTTGATTTAGATTTAGTGTTAGTAGGATTATATTTAAGTAAATACAACAATAAAAAAAAAACCTTAAAATTATGAGTCGGCGCTTTGAGTGATCTTTATTCAATGATTTTTCGCGCTGACTCAAAATTTTAAGGTTTGTTATTTTTTGCTTTTCAGTTTTTTCGGCGGTTTAATTTTTCTCAAAAAGTTTTTCTATGTTGAATTCGAGACTCCGATTGCGTGAAGTCTACTCGGCTTTTTGCTTACCAACACCGCGCTTAGTTTGCGTCTACTTATTATTATTTTTATTTATTTTTTGTCTTGTTATGGGTGTCTTTGGAAGGCGACAAATAAAATACAATATTGGTACTTAACAATATTTTATTCTCCTAAAATATAATTTCCACACCAACATGATTCCACACTCACGCATTATAAAAACTTTTCTAAATCCAAACCAAGTAACAACTGTCTTTTGTCTTACAGATCACAAGTACCTATTTTGTATTTCCATGATCTCCAATATTATGCTTTTTACATCCGTATTGTTTTCAACCACTGTTGTGCCTTTCTCAGTTAGGGCACTCAGTTCGCACACATTTAGGCGAACCGCACCGCAGCGCATTGCAAAAATCCCTCTGCGTTGCGGTAAGGCTGCGCTGCGTTGCGGTACATCCACGCTGCGTTGCGGTATTTTACCTCTGATATTGCGACATTGTTGTCCTCTCAGTGATCTTTACATCGTTGCGTTATACCTGTACTTAAACGTAGGATTTCTTTATACAGCCTTCTATACGACCAAATTAATTGACTTTTAATACGTTTATCACTGAATACATTTTACATCGCTTCACTTCGTTTTTAACAAACGGTAGTATTTCCCAACATATTGTGCTGAATAAGCTTCGTGATTGAACATTTTTTTTTAACAATAACAAAATGGAAGAAAAATTTAACTGCATTGTAATGCAGTTAAATTTTTCTTCCATTTTGTTATTGTTAAAAAAAATGGTGTACCTATTAACCAGTTAAAATTAATTGTTGGACAAAATAGTTAATACCCAAACCCATGGAAAAATCACTTAGCCCACGTACGCGCGGACCTACAGTCACGAGCCGAATTCAAAAGCGATTTTCTCTTTAAATAACGGTTGCAACTTTGAGATAAGGCAAATTTCGTAATAGTGTGGGTTCCATAATACTATGTTCGTAATAAAATAAAATTACAATCACTACAATAGGAGAAAATCCCTTTTAAAAGTTGGTAAGTGTGTACATATTCGTGCTTGTGACTGTACATATACCGTGGCGGGATTTTATAGTGCACTGGAATTTCAACACTCGGTGCTAAGTAGAGCGATGAAAATCCAATGGCCGAAAAAATCCTCGCCGGACACGCCCTTACCTGGGCTTAAAACTAGCAACACCAACAAATGTATACCTAAAAATCTTCCCTAATAAATTCAGTAACCGATTAACAATACAATATTAATTACTTTGCAAATATTTGTAAATTAAATATCCTTACACCTAATTACTAAGTATTTAAGGTGACCAGTAGGTAACAATAAGGGCCCATTCACTCGTACCACAACCACACCACATAGCAGCGACACAATGTGGGCAAGCAATAGTTTTTTTGTTTGTGGGTGGCGAATCATCAAATGACGTCTCCCGCTCTGGACGGAGTGCTAAGACTAAAACCCACCCGTGTTCCTTCATTTGCCCATATGCCAGGGCCACGGTATCTCTTTCAAACAAATCTCGCGACCCTGGCAGGGCAAGCAATGGTTACGTGGGAATAGAGTCGCTGCAAATACCTGCAGCGTTGTGGTAACTACATTTGATGATAAATGATTTCGTAGCGGTATCTACATCACCACATGCGAACTACGCATCACAGTGACGTCATGCTGAATCCTGCATCGCGCAAGCAGAGTTTACCGCGCAACTAGCAGATATAAAAAACTTTTTGACAAAAAATTAAATCGCCGAAAAAACTGAAAAGCATAAAATAACAAACCTTAAAATTATGAGTCGGCGCTTTGAGGTTCAATTTTTTGTCAAAAAGTTTTTATTTTATAATTTTTTGTGACTTTAATGTACTGATAATACTTGGCAAAGTATACCCTATCCAACAAAAAAAGAACTATCAAAATCGGACTACTCTGTATAAAGTTATGCGTGGTTATACATTACAATCAGTGAGTGAACAATCAATCATCCCCTGTTTTCCGACCCTTAGGGTTCGATTTTGTTTTCCAAATTTATATGCGACCACCTTAGAAGTATACCCTTTCCAATAAAAAAAGAATTATCACAATCGGACGACTATGTAAAAAGTTATGCGTGGTCATACATAAAAAAAATATTTAAAAAAAATACGCGTCGAATTGAGAACCTCCTCCGTTTTTTTTCGTCGGTTGAAAACGTAAAATAAGCATGGCACGTCTGGTCGGAGGATCCACCCTTATTCTACGGAGGTTGAGTGAACTTTACGTCCTGTTCCTAATATCTCCAAATTCATATTTAATAATAATAATATCTTAGGACAACCAACACACCGTTATCTGATCCCAAACTAGGCAGAGCCAGTAGCAACCAGACAACTGATAAATATACTTATATATTTCTAAATACATACATATTATAGATAAATTACACCCAGACACAGAACAAATGATTGTGCTCATCACACAAAGATTTTTCCTGGGTGGGAATCGAACCCACGACCTCAGTCTTAGCAGTCAGGGTCACTAACCACTAGGCTAACAGGCCAGTAGTTCTGTGAGTAGGTTTGTTTGTATAAATACTTTTACACATCAATCGTATTTTAAAAACTAGATGAAGTCGGCGTTTTCTATCTGACTACTCTGAAAAGAACGGGCGAAATAAACTCAGAGGTCACAGTCTCTTTTAAAGTTTAGACATAATCTTGGTTACATCATTTGTGAAGAACATCTTAGATTAATGTCTGAAATGGTATTTTGAGGAAAGAACCACACAGATTGAGTAGACCTGTCCTTGTCTTGTCCCGATGTAGTTGCGTTGGCGCTAATAGTCGCGATTTAATTACATTGTGGTTAGTATTTGCAGACAGATGGACTACGTGTTTCGTAAAGGAAGACGTCGACGCAACGTTATGGATGCGTTCTGACTGCGACGTGGACTTGATGTGGTCGGTACGTCGGTACCACACGTTTTATTTTGACAGCCAAATGTTGAAAGCCAAATACAAAAAACAAAATACATTTTTTTTTTTTCATAAAAACTATCGTCCGCCCACGTGTTGTTGTGCTTGTGCTGTCGAGTGTTTGGGCCTTAAACATAGACAAAAAAAAATACCAGCAGTATAGTGTCTTTCTATTTTGGTTAGAAAGTACATCTATCTCACACTGTTTTGGGTCACTAGGTGGTCATATTTATTGCGGCGTCATAGCCGTTGTTCTGATCGTCAAGGATCATGTGAACAGACATTTGGGACACTAGATGATCGGCAGATCGGTCTGTTTACGAGCGCCGTACGCGTACTAGAAGTTGGATGAATCGATACGCTTACGTTCACGCGGACGTAATAAAATCGCGGTGGATTTTCTTCGGCCACTGAATCTTCAAGGTACTGCTTAGCGCACAATCAGCCTATTCCCACTACTGGGAAATAGGCCTCCTCACGGTGAGGGAGTGAGCTGTAATCTACCACGCAGGCTCAGTGCGGGTTGGTAGATGTCATATGTCTTCGAATTTTTGGTTCTAGGACATGCCGGTTTCCTTACGATGTTTTCCTTCACTGTTTTAAGAGCCGTGGTGATGAAATTATTTACACAAAGTAAAACGCCTTACTAGGTTCAAACGGCCTACAACTCGTAAGTCGGAGTCGATAACTTTGGGCCACTACTGCTCTCTGCTGATTAGCGCCGAGAGTTTAAAATCGAATACTGTGCTTCTTCGACGCACTGACACTCACTCGCGCTGCACTCTGTTGGATTCTAAACGCACAGTCCAACACCGAGAGTTGAAATTCCAGTGCTCGAAAAAATCCTGCGGCGATTTTATTAAGTACGTGTGTATCTACTTAAGGTACAGACGCCAGCACAAAAAGCTACTACAATCTGTCAAATTTCTTTAATAGATTTTCAACTTTATCGCTACAGTATTAGATACAACATTGATTAGGATATTTTGACAGTTTCGGGAAGCTTGAAGTACTGGCGTCTGTACAAAGCACCGGACCGGCATCGCTTCAACCTCAACTAGGCGTCAACTAAACGTAGGCGCGAAACCGCAAAAATATCGGTAGCTGGAATTTATTATTAAAGACTATTCGCGTTAAGAAAATAATTACTCATCGTTGTCATTCAGCTTAGCCACGCCCCTTGACCAATTAGATCATAGTAAATTGCCTTGACCAATTAGATCATAGTAAATTGTCAAATGACGCGTCCCAACTTTCTGAAAGGCTTACTTCAACTGGTCAATGTGAACACGGCGTTTTAATTTACTATGATCTAATTGGTCAGCCGACCCCAACATAGTTGAGAAAGAGCTAGGAAGATGATGATGATCTAATTGGTCAAAGGGGCGGGGCTAAACTGAGTGACAACGATGAGTGACTATTTTCTTAACACGAATAGAATATAGTTAACATATTTGTTTTCCTTCCAACCGTCTTGGAAAAGGGAGGTAACATATAAAGTTAATATTAAGAAATAGGACATCTACACGTATGTTGTAAGATCCTAATATGGTACTACGACACAGCTTTCAAGTTTTTTTACCATGGAAGAAAAATTCTCTACTAAACTATGGTTAACAAAACAATTTTAGTTTTTACTTACAGCTACAGGTTTTAGATTATATCTAATTAACAGGAAAATCACAAACAACTATACTCGCCTTAAATACAGTCAGAGTAATTGTTTATCAATTTGACATACTCAGTCAATTTTCCGTGTTGTAATTTGAATATACGGACAAATTAAGTTGATAGTCAAACTGACAAACAATTAACGAAATTTTCATAATTATTAACGCATAATATTTAACGCTTCTATTTAACTTTCAATCACTTTACTCTTTGAGGTAACTACACTGGACGATTAATGTTTAATTTTACATATGTTTACGCTTATTATAATTATACAGATAAGCAGAATTGTCTAAAATAGCACTGCTTCAAGCTTCGTGCAATAAATATATAAATAGTTTTTCTATTATCAGTTGATTTGACTTGCAACATTTAGATACAAACAACGTTTTCCTTATAAAAATCTTGCATAGGGTTGTATACATCTAAGGCTACTGAAGCAACACGGGTGAGATGTAATCAACACCCTTTCGGTCCGCCCAGAGCGGGAGATTTCATTTGATGATTTCGAACCCAGAAAAAGAAATGTTATGGGCATGTGATACGGAGGAACGAAGAAAATTTCGTGAGGAAAGTTTTGAATAAAAATGTCGATGACTATAACAGTAGAGGGAGACCAACAAACGATAGATGAACTGTGTGAAAAAGAGGGCGTCTACCGAGATGACGACAAATAGAGACGTGTGGAAGAAAAAGACATGTTACGCTAACTCTAAATAAATTGAGATAAAGGTAGAAGAATAATGCTTATTCAAAAACTCTTCCTGTATCCAAATGTTAAGTCAAATCAACCGACTTATACCTTCATGCTCCAACTAGGGTAGGCAGACTATACAAGATGCAGTTTTGAACCTGCAAAACATTTCAGGAGGTTGTTATGAGACTCATAAATAATCATATAACAATACGATACCAATACGATACGGTGTGTGTTGCCAGTGATGACATATGGCACTGAGACATGGTCGCTCACAATGGGCCTCATAAGAAGGCTCAAAGTCACCCAAAGAGCAATGGAGAGGGCTATGCTTGGAGTTTCCCTACGCGATCGAATAAGAAATGAAGAGATCCGTAGGAGAACCAAGGTTACCGACATAGCCCGAAGAATTGCCAAACTTAAGTGGCAGTGGGCAGGGCACATTGCTCGCAGAACGGATGGCCGATGGGGCCGGAAGGTTCTGGAGTGGCGACCGTGTACTGGAAGACGGAGCGTTGGAAGGCCTGCCACAAGATGGACCGATGACCTGGTGAAGGCCGCAGGAATGCGTTGGATGCGGGAGGCACAGAACAGGTCGAAGTGGCGGTGCTTGGGGAGGCCTATGTCCAGCAGTGGACGTCTTTCGGCTGAGATGATGAATACGATACCAAGTCAATAATCAATAATACTTTTTATTTTAGATTTTTCAATTTCATTGTTTGTCAGAATAGCTGTCTTAATAACACTCTTCAAAAAATCTATGAAAGAAATGTCGGTTGCGTTTGTTTGTGTGTGTGAAAGCGCAGTTAAAGGACACGTACAGACTGACCGCGTTTTAAAAGAGGGAGTTCACACTTAACGATTTCCGTAAATAAGAATAAAATGAAAACAAATACCTGCCCATTTTATTGTTGATTCGGGTCGAGAATCACTAACATAATTACCTCCTAAAATGTTTTGCAGATCCAAAACTGCACCTTGTATAAAATTTAACTACAATTCTTTAGCTTCTATTATTCGTCATCATTTCATAATGACTTGTTTGACACATCCGCGTCTTGATCCTGTTGCTTTATCAGGTTCCAATAGAATCCTTTTTGTTTCTTCAGTTGGTTGTGGGTTCCCATCTGGAATAAAGAAAGTAATGTGATTTCCAAGAGGGTTGATTTTATCAATTATGTCACTAATCTGAACCAGACCGTCATTTGCTGCCCACATGACGCCCTAAGTCGTGAGCCGAATCCCACAGGCCCTGACCGTGTAGACGCTTAGTTTTTAAAGCCCTGTATGCTGGCCTTAATTTATTAAAGCAACCACAGGCAACACCGGATAAACAACCGACAACCTTCTAGCTTAACCTGAGAGATCCCATATTTAATAACGAGAGTTAAAAAAACAATTGTGTGTAAAATAGCGGTGTTATAAGGATTTTTCTTTGGCTGATGTTAACATCAACCAAATATAACGCAAAGCCTAACCACCGCCCGAACCACGAGCTGGTATAGGTCATTTCTGAAGTAGAAAACACTTCGGTGGACCCGAGAATCGAAACTAGGATCCCGCACTCACATCACCGACGACCTAATGTCTCTGAAATGTTCAAGATGCAGTGAGCTAGCGTTATAATCAATTCTGTCAATAATCAATTCAACCTTCATAGTAAGTGAAACTGCAAAAGGTTGGTATTATTTTAATTTATCTTACCTCCACAATGCAGCCCTTGTTGAGCACGACTATAAGGTCTGCATTCATGACGGTGGACAGTCGATGTGCGATGACCAACACTGTGCGACCCTTAGCTGCCGTTTCTAATGCTGTCTGCACCACTTTCTCGCTTGCTGAGTCGAGGGCACTGAGAAACCAAGATACAAAACAATCAGATAAATACTAGGACCGGTGATAACTTGATAAGTAACAGACTTTTCGGAGATTCTAAATCAACCTTTTGAACGCCAATCACTTGTAAACAAATTCGAGATTTTCGTGCCCTCAGCGCCACTACTTGATTAGAAGTACCTAATAATAGTATAAAATAAATGTACGACTTTTACAAGACATTTTATTTTGTTTTTATGGAAAATTGCCCTGTTATAAGCCATATTTTTAACTTTTTCACACATAATAAGTTCTTGTTTGTTTTATATTCAATAGAAACAAAAACGCCAGAAAATATTTTAATGCCCCCAACGCCAAGTACCCACTTGATATAAAGTAAGCCAGTGATGGGACACGATGAAGACCTCGCTATATTTAGCTTCGTAAATTGGTGAATAAACATTAATTTCAACTTATAATATTATTTTCATCCCCCCATCTCGGAAAGAGTATTTTTGCCCTTCGATATCTGAGTGCAAAAGCCGTTTTCATCCGCTAGGGGATAAAGTAAATTGAATTTAGAACATCGTGTGCACTAAGTTTGTAAATTCAAAGCATCATTAAACCTACTTCTACCTCCATGGTGCCGAATTTATCATACAACCTTTTTGTAATTTGTTAAAAACTCAGACTCGGAACCTTATTGGTGTACTTTTTTTAATTTACTTTGCGCGCCTCATTTTCTTTTCACGTCACTAACAAAAATATTACACTCTACTTAGGCAGCTGTAGCAACTTTACTTTCAATTTTTCTTAATTATACCTAAGTATTATTTGAAATAATTTAAAGATAATTCGGTAATACTTACCTATCATAATGTAGTACCTAATAAATATTAATACCTAAACTGAAATAAAACTAACTTGTGATTGTAAATGCTTTTTTTGCATTTAGTCATTTCCTCGCTGAGGTGGGATGAAAAGTTACGTGTTGCACTCGAGTGCAAAGATTTTTCACCTCGTGCTCTTTTGATTCCCTCGCTAATGCTCAGGATTCTAATTTTTGAATCACTCGCTGCGCTCGTGATTCAATTTTAGAATCCTTCGCTTGCTCGGTCATCAAAATTGAGCACGCGGTTAAAAAGCAACTTTGCACTCTTGTATAACAAATAACTATTGTCTATAGGACATTAATCCCATCCCTACGTTTTACTATAGATACGTTATACATTTGTAGTGTGGCGCTGGAGGAGACATCGCGTATTATATAGATGGGCGTCGAAAAGGTTAAGCTGCCATATCACCATATCATTATTTACTTTTAGCTCACTGCAGCAGCAGCAGCATTCAGCCATAAGACTTCCACAACTGAACATAGGCCTCCCTCAAAGGGGGGTTCGCCATAATCTTTACACTTGGTAGGCGGGTTGGCGGTTCCAGTATGGTGGTAAAACGCATGGAGGATGCTACTGTCCATTCTCTAGTAACTCCCTTATTCACCTTCTACGACACCCATGGGAATAATGGTATGGTGCTATTATTTACGTCCAGCAACATCCGGACCATTTAGATTACTGACCAAGCTTATAGCTAAGGGTCGGGGAATAATACAGAGTAGAGATGTTATGGATATGAAATTTCGGATACGGATCGGTTACGGATGTAGGAATGATTATTATACCGGATACGGATATGAAATTATTTCGGATTATCCGTTAGTTTCGGAAAATTTCGGTTACGGATATTAAACTTTAAAGGAATTTCTAAAGTAAAATACAAATAGCTAATAAAATGATTTTATTTATATGTCACCATTTGGTAGGAATTACATTCAGTCTGTGAGTAATTATTACAGCTATTTAAAATAAAAATGATTATAAATATATATTGAGTGTTATCTAATCTACCTAAAATAAGAATTTAATAACAAATCCGATATTATCCGAAACATTTATTTCGGATTCGGTTACGGTTACGGATACATTTTTATATCGGATATCCGATAGTTTCGGTTACGGTTACGGAGCTCCCTAACATCCCTGATACAGAGTGTAAGGGACAGCCCTCCACAAATTGACAGAGTGCATTCAGCTCCTTATTTTGAATCATATTCCACCGGAATTTTTGTCAGGATTTTTTTTCCTTTTTTCAGCTTTTCAGTTTTATTTCAATGTAAAATTACATTCTCTGAAAGCATCACTCCATTTATGTAAACAATACGGCTAAAATAAAAAAGCAGCAATGGATGTTGAAATACTCTAACGAACGACGCGTAAAATCAGCTGTTCACTTCCTGTCTAACTACAGAGTTCATCGAACTCGTCGTTGGGCGCGATTGCACAAAGGCGGCTTTCCGAATTAATCCGAGTTGCATTGCGTGTGAGGAAATAAAACAAATCAGGTTTATTGGATTCCCATAGCGGTCCTGACATAATTTTTTGTACTGGTCATCCTAGTATGATATTCTGAATCCACCCCATCAGTTTGTGGAGGGCTGTCCCTTACACCCAGTATTAAGTATCGTATTTTATAAACTGTACGTGTCTCTTTGGCTGTAATGTTCGTAACCGGCTAGTTTTGGCACCATTAAATAGATAAAACAACGAAAAAAAAAACGCAACGAAATGTTGCCACTTTTTTAATACTGTGTTATTTAGTATTTGTACTTATTTTTACTCATTGTTTGTCATCACGTCAGCGCCTACTGTCGCTGACAACCAGCGCTGGGGCTCTGTCTCGCAAAGGGTCGCAGCATTATGCTGAGCAATGGCCGTTTTGCGTGGATGTAGCGCATGTTTTCACCAGCTTTTTATTTATTTTTTGTTGTGTTCAGTCTTTCTTTGCGCCATATTTACCGCAAATAAACGTAAAATTTATTTTATTTTTAGTTTCCACGCAAGAGCGTGTTTTTTTTTAAAACAGACTGTAACTCATGAACGTGTAATAGAAAGACAGTTGAAATTTACACAGAGTGTGTATTTTATAGCCGCTATAATAACAAAAAATAAAATAAAGTTAAAAGGAAACATGTTTTATTTTAAACTACCCGAATCTTAAAGTACCTTATATGTACCCTATACGTAGATCGTAAAGTCTAGAAACATCATGCTAACTCCGTCTCAGAAAGGGGCAGTGTGACGTAAATCGAAAAGTCTAGAAACATCACGCTAATTCAGTGTAGGGCAGTGTTGGAAACTACTAGAAATGGCACGCTAACGCCATCTGTTATCAAGTAGCAAGTACTACACTAAATTGTACGTAGACGCTACCGCCATCTATTGTCGAATAGTGGGATTAAACAGTTGGCTCCGAAAGGACTCGAAGCTTCTACGCTACGTGTGGACTGTGGGACAATGTCGAATGTTCGCGAATGTTCTGCTCGGGATATAAATAGCGGATTGTCGGGCCGACGGGGAGTTCGATTTCGGAAGTGATGGAATACGAATCAAGCGATACAGTACAAACGAAACAAGTGATTCCAAGTGACGTGTCTTGTAGTTGCGATATTTGTGTTTATTCAATTAAACTGTGTTGTGTGTTTTGGTAAGTAGGATATGTAATGTTAAATACAGTACGGTGGTACAGAACCCTTTGTATGTGAGTCTGATTCGCACTTAGCCGGGTTTTGTTCTACTAGTGTGACGCCCTTGCTTCGCACAAATTTCACTCTTTACAAAACACCGGGTTTTCTTCACATGTGAAATTAATGTGACTCATAAACCTTCAGCAATATTTCAAATAATAGTGAAACCTGTATCAAATTCCGTTGTTTACTTTAGAAGTACAACGCGGTCACACCGAGAGACACGAAAACCGTTTTCAATAATAAGATTCATCATATTAATTTAACATACCTAGTAGCCTCATCCAATATAAGAACAGGTGGGTTCTTAAGCACGGCCCTGGCGATAGCTATCCTCTGTTTCTGTCCCCCACTGAGTGACATCCCTCTCTCACCCACGAGTGTATCGTAGCCGTCGGGGAAGCCAGTGATGAACTCGTGAGCGTTCGCTGTTTGAGCTGCTCGGTATACCTGGAATTTGTGAAGAAGAAATAAAGTTAATGACTGCCTCGTTGGCCTAGTGGTAGCAAGCGCTACTGCTGAGCATGAGCACCTGAATTCGATTCCCAGATCGGGCAAAGTCTTATTGGGTTTTTCCATCTGGAATTTCTCAGTAGCAGTCCGGAGTCTGGATTTGTGCCCGGTTGATGGTAATAGGTTCATCCCTTATTACATGGGACTTCAACATAACAGGTGAAATGTTGGTGTACACTGGTACAGCTCTGCCTAACCCTTCGGGGAAACAAGGCGTGATGTTATGTAAATATAGGAAAACGCACAGGGAACAGTGGACAGTGTTATATATTAATTGTAAGTGTTTATCAGTGTAAACACTTTTTGTGACTAATTAGTTCGACATTCAGGAGTTCAGGACCCCGGAGATTCTCGTAACGACTGCCAAAGATCCAAAAATGAAAGCCAGGACTAACGGCTTAGCGTGCTTTCCGAAGCACGGGGTCTTGGTGTAAAAATGGTAACCCATCTACGGACCAAACCCGGCAAGCGTAGTTTGACTTTAGCAACAAGACCCTCTAATAGTCAAAGGTCAAAAATCATTCAAAAAAAGTTGTGTAAAAAATACGCAAAAGCTTACCCCGAACTAATTACTACTCTACCACTACTACATTACCTCAGCATCGCTGGCCTCCGGGCGTCCATACCGGATGTTCTCCTTGACGCTGGTGGCGAACAACACCGGCTCCTGGCTGATGATGCCCAGCGCTCGCCCGCGGAGCCACTTGCCGTCCATATCTCGAACGTTTATACCGTCAATTGTGATTTCACCGGAATTTACGTCGTAGAACCTGGAAAAAGTGTGTTTCGAGTTCTGTCTTACTTTATTGTGGAGTTGGACAGGACATCCACATAGCAGTGGCGCAGGTAACTAATAAGCCCATTCCTGTCGGCTTCCCTTACGAAATTATGACAGTCAGTAGTTCTCAGCATTGTTTAATAATCACACTGAATGTATTTAATCTTACACCATAAAATTAAAGTATTACAAAACCGCAACCTACATAAAAAAATATTTGTCTTTATATTCTAACGAAAACAGAACATTTAAAGTGCGCGAGAAAAACGTATACACGCTGACAACGCCGCCTTATGAAGTACATCAATTTCTATACAAAATCATCGCGTCATGACGTCACTTCAGGTCATGTGACACGTATTTTTTAGAGGCCTTGGCAAGCCGCAAGACGTCGGGTTATTCGAATGAACTGAGTAGCAATATCGTCCTTTCGTTGAATTTCGTAAGTGTTCGGGCCCTTCCCCGCCCCCTTGAGCCCCCGCTCGACGCGACAGTACTTTTGTCATTTTAAATGTTTGTTTGACTATTGACGTAAATCTATACTAATATTATAAAGCTGAAGAGTTTGTTTGTTTGATTGGTTGATTGAACGCGCTAATCTCAGGAACCACTGGTCTGAATTGAAAAATCTTTTTGTGATGGGTAGCCTATTTATCGAGGGAGGCTATAGGCTATATAACATCACGCTACAACTAAGAGGAGCGGAGCAGTAATGAAAAATGTTGCAAAAACGGGGAAAATTTATTCCTTTTGAGAGTTTCCGTTGCGTGCGCTGCGTAAACGGTTAAAGTAACGCAATCATGTATGACGGAATTATTCCTTTTAAAAAGTTCTAAAAAAAAGTCCGCGAGAGCATATGTCTATTATTTAAGGTTGACTCACTATAACTCAAAAGGAGCGAGGAGTAACGAAAAATGGCCGAAAACTAGCAGGCAAATCGATGCGACGGGAAGGGTCAGGGGTGCAAAAATTTGACGCGGACGAAGTTGCGGGCATAAGCTAGTAGAATTATAATCTTAAAACAAACCTTTTATTTTGTTGATACTTGTGGTTAATTAGCATTTATTTCGTTGTATTCATTTAAGTTATTAGTGTAGTACTAGTGTAACAATTAGAATTTGATAATTGTGAGTTTGTTGTGAAATTGTGCGTTCGCAATTAGGAATTTGTGGTAAGTCCTTTGATTATAAACCTGTCTAGATGACTCATTGGCCGTACCGCACGGCTCAAATAAAGTCTACTAAATTTTGTAGACTCGCTTCTCACCGACGTCGGTGTCATTTGAATCACTTACGGGTAATGTGCTCACGAAAAATTGTTAATTACGCTGATGTTTGCTGTCAAACTGTGTCGCATTTATGTAGGAAAGCTATATAATAATACCAATATCAGATTTCATCGCTAAGTTTTGTTATTTAACCACATTTTCTTAAAGAAAACATGAATTTTCAATTAAATACTTCGTAGCTTACTTTGATTAGCCGGTGTTGCCAGTTTATTACTAGGGAGATTTGGCGAAAATATGGGAAACATTACAAATATCATTACAACTTATGATTGTCTGCCGTGACCGAAATTCGATCAGGAGAATAATAAATTATTATTTAAAAACTGACGGTATTTATTTGATCTGAAAATGATAAATTACATACATAAAATAAATGAAATCATAACGTCATGCACTAAATATTATTGTTGTTAGTTCTTTCTAATATTTTGGGTTTTAGATTTCCTACGGATTCCGTACAATCCAATTGCTGAAGAGATATCTATACTAATATTATAAAGCTGACGACTTTGTATGTTTGTTTGTTTGATTGAACGCGCTAATCTCAGGAACTACTGGTCCGAATTGAAAAATATTTTTGTGCTGGGTAGCTTATTTATCGAGGAAGGCTATAGGCTATATAACACCACGCTGCAACCAAGAGGAGCGGAGCAGTAATGAAAAATGTTGCAAAAACGGGGAAAATCGCACGGGTAAGGCAATTCGACGCGACGGAAGTGTCGGGGGAACAAGAAATTTAACGCGGACGAAGTCGCGGGCAGAAGCTAATGTAGTATATTTTTGACACTTCCCGTTACAGTTGCATCCGCGGAGAGGTCGTTTTCGGCTTTGAAGCGAATTCATACGTACATGCGTAATTCTCAAAAACAAGAACGATTATCTGATCTAGCCATTTTTTCTATAGAAAGACATTTATTGCTACAAATTAAGAATCATCTCGGCTTTTATGATAATGTCTTAGCGCACTTTGTACTAAAGAATAGACGAATAGCTTTAGAGTATAAGTAGTATTATAAGTAGAATAAGTCAGTAGTCTTGTAGTTAAGTAGTTTTTTCTAGTAGACATCATACGTCAACGTCATCACACTGATCACACCACAAACGGCTTTTTTCAAAGCCACTTTTATTATACTTGCAAGACACTGTTTCAATCAACAGTGCTTACACGTATAGTAAAGGTGGACTGAAGACATCTGCTTATAGAAGACTGAAGCCAGGAAGTCAGTCACAGATTTTAAGTAACTGGACTACGTGCGCCACGTCCGGCCTAGGTAAGCATTTTTTTTGCTCCAGCTTACCTCTCTAATAAAATCGCCCTTCGCCACTGCCACATAGTTAGAGGAGGATATGGTGTGGTGTGCGAGGAAACACAGGGGTGGTTTTAGTCGGTAAGAGTCTGACAGACCCTTCTGCCCACCCCAGGGCCAACCTCATGGATATAAAGATATTCAGTCCGAGATCAAAAAAATATATTGGGTGATGGAGTAAAGCTGACCTAATGAGAGCCAAGGTTAAGCCACTGAAACCAAGGCCGCTGCGCGTTGGATTGATAAGATCGTCCTACGTAAAGTTGCCGCATACCTGAATGAGGGACACACGAAACCGAGAAATATGGCAGGGAAAATTAGAGAACCCATACCCAGCAGTGATTGATTCCGAGTTCATTTTTAGACTTTTGATAAATGTTTACAAGGCAGATGTGACTGGACACGCCAGAAGGGGACGCACTTGGAGAACATATAGTGACCTTATTGGTGATGTTCTTCAGAAAGGTCAGGTGTGTAGTTTTCGCAACCGGCGTGTGTGTATGACCAGATGTATGAATCTAAACGAGGCAAAAATAATATGTAAGGATCGTAGCAGTCAGCAGCAGTGTAGGGGTCTACTAGGACCGATGCCTGCCGGGGTCGCGTGATTGTTCGAAAGAGATACCGTGACCCTGGCACATGGGCAACTGATGGAACACGGGTGGGTTTTAGTCAGTAAAAGTCTGACACGCCATCCCGCTCCGCCCAGAGCGGGAGAAGTCATTTAATGATTTCCCATTCAGAAAAAAAAAAGTATCGTAGCAGGTAGCGTTCTGTAGTTTCTGCCTACTCCCATGGGAAAAAGGTGTGAGTTTATGTATTTTTTTATTAATATAAATTTGAATGAAGATTTTTACCTTTCTAACAACGCAGCGATTGTGGACTTTCCATTACCAGACGTGCCAACGATAGCCACAGTTTTGCCAGCCGGGATCTTCAGATTAAAGTTCTTCAAGACTTTCTGTTAAAACAAAGATAGAGTATTAATATTCAGTAATTTTACACTCTTAATAGAAAACACACAAAGTCCAGTGGTTACAAGCACTTCTGAACATAAGATCCTGGGTTTGGATTCCCGGGTTGGGTGATATTGAGTTTTTTTCTATCGTGAATCTCAGTAGCAAGCTGGAGTTTGGATTTATGCCCGGTTGATGGCAATGAGTTCGCCTCTTACATGGGACTTAAACATTACTGGCGAAATACTGGCGTGACCTTATGTCGTGTAAGTAAACTAAATAATACAATAATGTAACTTAAAGTCATACATAGATTACAGCCGCAGTACAGGTTTCCCGAAGACCAATTCTCGTAATTAAAAACATTCAGTCAAACAAATTTAGTCGCAGTCTCTTCTCAGTGATCTTCTCAATCAAATGACAAAAACTTGTCAAAAATGTAGGGAAAGTAAACATGTTTTCGACAGATTGGAATCAGACTGTTGGATGTTCTTTAATATTAAGAGAATTGCCCGTCTGGTTTCCAGACTATGTTTATCTTCACCGATTTCAGTAATGTCCAAGATATACTTAGAAAGTACACATGAACTGAAAAAGGATTTTACTTCCACCTTTTTTAAGGATGGCTTTATGCCTGTTAAACTATGAGATTGTCGGCTGCTTAACAAGACCTTCCTATAGTGCCTTAATAAATTTTGCAGTATCTTGTTTACATAGTATAAAAATATTGACGCTTTCCACGTCTCTAAACTTAGATCTTTTATATTACAGAACTGATTTTAATGCAATTTTCATCAATAGACAGAGTGATTCAAGAGGATGTTTTATATGTTTAATACACGGGCGAAGCCCTTGGTAAAAGCGAGTGCTTAATAAAGAACGTTTGAATTTGCCAGAAGCAGTAATCGTGGAGCTCAAATTATCAAAGCATAATCAGTCAATAATGTCCCCACTGTTGGGACAAGAGCTTCCTCTCTATGAGAGGCAGTGGGGCATATAATCCACTACGCAGCTCCAGTGCGAGTTGGTAGATGTCTCCGGTTTTCTCAGGTTGTTTTCCTTCATCGCTTTAAAAGCAGTGGTAATGAAGTAATTTACGCATCTAAGTAAAGTGCCTGCTTGGGATCGAACCCACGACCTACAACACGTAAGTCGTGGTCATTATCACTGGGTCACCACTGCTCTCAACTCAAGTATAACATATAAAAAGTAAATATCTGGATGACCGAGCTTTGCTCGGTATTTTTGGTAAATTGTGTTTAAAATAATAAGTTTATGTTCAAGTTGATTATCAATAAAGTTGGTCATTGAAAACACGAATAAAACGACATTTTATAAAAATGAATCCTAGCTAGATCGATTTATCGCCCCCGAAACCCCCTTTATCTTATCTTATATCTTTAAGCGAGCAATTCTTGTATATATATATATAATCTGAATCTCGGAAACGGCTCCAACGATTTTCATGAAATTTAGTATACAAGGGGTTTCGGGGGCGATAAATCGATCTAGCTAGGATTCATTTTTATAAAATGTCGTTTTATTCGTGTTTTCAATGACCAACTTTATCGATAATCAACTTGAACATAAACGTATTATTTTAAACGCAATTTACCAAAAAATACCGAGCAAAGCTCGGTCAACCAGATATTACTAACTTTCATGAAAATCGTTGGAGCCGATTCTGAGATTCAGATTATATATATATATATATACACTAGCTTTTATCCGCGGCTTCGCCCGCGTGGATGTCGGAAATTATCGCAAGAGGACGTACTACCGCGGTTAATGTATTGAATGCATTAATCCAGGTTATATAGGTAATAAGAGAGCAGTTGAGTGAGAGCAGTGGTGGCTCAGTGGTATCAGCCTAGACTTACGAATTGTAGGTCGTGGGTTCGAACCCAGGCAGGCTCTTTACTTTGTGTAAATATTTTCATTACCACTGCTCTCAAAACGGTAAAGGATAACATCGTGAGGAAACCGGTATGTCCTAGAACCAAAAATTTGAAGACATGTGACATCTACCAACCCGCACTGGGCCCGCGTGGTAGATTACGGCCCACTCCCTCTCACCGAGAGGAAGCCTGTGTCTCAGCAGTGGGAATAATATAGGCTAATTATATATAGATAATAAATACTATCTGTGTGCTCAGATCCATTGAGCCGCTTTTGCGTGATTGTGAAACAAACATCCAATCATACAAATGTTCACATTATAATATTAGTAGTAAGTATGTTTATAATTCATATTACTTCGGATTCATAGTTTATGAGAATATCATGTGTGTTTGATGAATAGTACTCAGAGTAAGAAGACTGTGAAATAGGGTTGGATTGAATTGATATAAGTCATCCTGGTTTTTCTTAACGCTCGTATTCTACCTATACAGACACTCAATCATTTACCAGACACCAAATCGATCATAGGAATTATAGGAATAGTACTTTTGCCAGTGGCTTCCCCCGTATAGTTGTCAGAAAATATCACCTGGGAACCTACTACCGGGATAAAGTATCCTTTATGGTAAGTATCCAGGATAACCAAAAATCCAAATCCATCCAAAAATCTAAACATCTAAGCCATATTTCGCGGTCTCTTACTTGGAATAATACAATTAGGTTTATTTTCAACCGACGAAAAAAACGGAGGAGGTTCTCAATTCGACGCGTATATTTTTTTTTTTTTTTTTTTATGTATGACCACGCATAACTTTTTACATAGTGGTCCGATTGTGACAATTCTTCTTCTATTGGAAAGGGTATACTCCCAAGGTGGTCCCATATAAATTTGGAAAACAAAATCGAACCCTAAGGGTCGGAAAACAGGGGATGATTGATTGTTCACTCACTGATTGTAATGTTTAACCACGCATAACTTTATACAGAATAGTCTGATTTTGATAATTATTTTTTGTTGGACAGGGTATACCTTGCCAAGTATTATTAGTATATTGAAGTCACAAAAAATTATGAAATAAAAACTTGTTAACAAAAAATTTAACCGCCGAAAAAACTGAAAAGTATAAAATAATAAACCTTAAAATTTTGAGTCGGCGCTGAAAAATCAATGAACAATGATCACTCAAAGCGCCGACTCATAATTTTAAGGTTTATTATTTTATACTTTTCAGTTTTTTCGGCGGTTAAATTTTTTGTTAAAAAGTTTTTTGAGTACTTCGAACACACATGATATTCGCATTTACTATGAAGCCCAAGTAATATGAATTACAATCCTACTAATCCTGCAGTACCCGACCGCTACCAAGCGAGACGGCCGGACGCGGAACGGCCCGCTAGCCGCTCTGCGGCTATTTTATTATAATCTCTGGTATCTTCTAAAATATTCATTTTAATGATATGCTGTAAAGGGCAATTTTGATCTACATGAAATTCACAACATATCTAATGTATTTAATTGGATAAGAATTAATGCGGTATTGCTTAAAATCGCTTCGTAAATACGCCATTATTTCTCGTAAAAATTAAAGGATAAAAAATGGTTATTGTGGGTTATCCCTAAGAGATAGACATATACCATCGCGGACTTTTTTGTAGACCTTTTTAAGGTGTACAATACTATAGTACATTATTTTGAGCTATTTCGTAGGGTTCAGCCAGCGCTCGCAATGTAAGCGCAAAAAAATGTGTTTATTTATGACATCACATTAGAAACCTCTAAAATTCTGATAATTTTCTTTACTATATTATACATGTTATATACATATATACCTTCCTCTTGAATCACTCTATCTATTAAAAAACCCCGCATCAAAATCCGTTGCGTAGTTTTGAAGATTTAAGCATACATAGGGACAGACAGACAGCGGGAAGTGACTTTTTTTTATAATATGTAATAAAGAAGAATTGCTCGATTAAAGATATAAGATTACTCACCACTTCAGGCCTAGTAGGGTATGCGAAGGAAACATCCTTGAACTCAATGTCACCGTGGAACTCGTGGAACTTGATGACCTTAGTGCCTGATTGGTCCATTACAGGCTTCCTATTGATGTACTGGAAGTAATAAGAAGGGAATTAAATAATTGCTACTCTAAAAACTTATTAACCTAATGATGTTGCTTTTCGAAGTGATAACTTCTTTTTTGGTTGGTGCAAATCTTACGGGTGTGCGTCACCGACCTAATGTAACCGCGTCATCGTCATGGTAATGTGACGTGTTGTTTATTTCTAAGGTTTTCGCTTCTGGCGGCAGTCCCCATGACGGGCTATGTGCTTCCAATGATGTATGCCTTTGAGTGTGCCATACCTCAAAAGAGAAAAACGGATCCTTATAGGATCACTTCGTTGTCTTTCCGTCTGCCTGTCAGTCAAGATACTTTTCAGGCACGCGTGCATTAATAGCAAATACGTAGGTCCCTTGCAGCTTTTAAATAATCAAGCGACCTCTTAAGTCAATACAATAACAATACGGTTATTTATGCGACGTAATTTTTAATAATTGAAAATAAATAAAAACCTATAAGGTACTTCCGTTGACCTAGAATAATGAAATTTGGTAAAAAGCAAGGTCTCACAGCACAATAAAAGGAAAAAGCCCGAAAATCGTTAATTTCTAGTTTTATAACAAATAAATTGATTTTGCGAGAATTGTCCGTGACTTATATCGATGTATAAGGGAGTACAATACATCCGTTCACTTTTTAGATCGTGAGTTATCACATTCAAAAACCGAGTTTATAAAAGTACCAATAAAGTCAAAAATCAATCGTACACACAACATTTACATAAAGCAAGCCACACCCAAGTTGTTCGTTTAACTTGTAGGTACTCCAAAAAAACCCATATTCACAAAGCATTAAAGTCTAACCTCAAAAACTCGTCCTCCAGCGCTGATGCCCTTCACCACAGAACCAAACAATAAAGACAGCTGAGCGACTGATCGCTGCACAGTTTGCGCGTTCACTAGGAATGCCATGACGTCACCGGCTGACATTTGTCCCGTGGACATAAGATGGCCGCCCATAAACATAGTACCTAAGACCATACTGTAAAAAAAGAAAAAATAAATATCACACAAACTATTGCTGTCAAAAATTCGAAGATATGTGACATCTACCAATCCGCACTGCAGCCGCGTGGTAGATTACGGCCCACTTCCTCTCTCCGAGAAGAGGCCCGTGTCCCAGCAATAGGAATGTTATAAGCCTATACAGACATTTACAGACATAATGACATAGCGTAATCAGCCGATTACGCTATGTCATTATGCCTGTAAATGGGTATTTTAGAGGCTTCTGGACCAGAAATAACAGTCGCCCGGGGCAATCGATCAGGTTAAACTATGCTTGACGCGGTCGTTTCTTGGATGGGTGACCATCTTTACATACCAAGACTCTTCTGAGCATCACGGCAGTTTTTTTTTTGGATGGGAAATCATCAAATGACTTCTCCGAGGGCATGTCATGACTTTTACTGACTAAAACCCACCCGTGTTCCTTCAGTTGCCCATGTGCCAGGGTCACGGTATCTCTTTCGAACAATCTCGCGACCCTGGCTGGCCCGGCTGTCATTCAGTGATTTTCGACAGTCGGTACGACTATTCGGGAGCCCAAAAGTCTTACCAAGAGGTATCATAGTACCAAGTAGTTACTGACTGGTTATCGAACCTCCATAACCCAGTTGGACAGCGAAGCTCAGATAGGCAGACGCTCCATGTAAAACAGGTATTCGGCTGCATCCGGTAAGACTGGAAGCTGACCCTAACATAGTTGGGAAAAGGCTCGGCAGATGATGATGATCATTGCTTGAGAAGCCCAACGGCTTAACGTGCTTTTCGAGGCACGGAGAGTTCATGATGTAAACAAACAATCTTAACCTCTACTTTTATACCACTAAAATTTATACAAACCCATTTAAAAACAAGTTAGTTCCCGCTTGAAACAGTCCTATTCCCAATCCTAACTCCATATTCAGCTCAGCGGCCGCCTTGCACTCTTGCGCAAACAATTGAGTCTCGTTCTCTTCGCCCGCGAACGCGCGAACCGTCCGCATGTTTGATATCGCTTCCTCTGCTACTAGTGTCGATTTTTCTATCTGGAATTAAAATAAGCACATCACTAATAAGGTCTGCTTCTGCTTTCTTACTCACCTTTCATACATTATGTTAACATGACCAAACCATCTAAGCATGCTCTTTTAAATTTTTACACCACATCTTTTAAAACTTCTGAGGCCCTTGCCCTGTAGTGGGCCCCCTATTACATGGGACTTAAACATAACTGGCGTTTGGGCAAACTCTTCGGGGAAACAATGCGTCGTGTTATGTTGTTCTAACTAACTCACCTGCGTTTGCGCTTCTCTTGACAGATTCCTCAGTAGTGAACCAATGAACGTGCCGCCAATTACCACTGACGGTATACACAACAGTGTGAGCATGGTCAGTTGTGGAGATATGACTAGAAGACTGACTGACGAACCTACGGCCTGGAAATAGAAATAACAAATTATTTTAAGCCATTTGCCTATAAATAAAATAAAAAATAATTAACATCAGTGGAAGATCCTAGTCCAGTTGCTAACTAACACAATACCTACCTACGTCGATTACACAGGTCGACGTGACTCTTGTGGATTGTATATAAATAGTCATTTCGCATAGATTTCGGGTCGCTGAATTCGAATCTGGCAATAAAACCACTTGATTCTCTAAGATTTTTTTAGTAATCCTAAACTAAAAGTGCAAAAAACGCTGTTTTTGGCCAAATTTGAGGTTATGTAGCCGTGCGGACTTTTTTTTCTCAAAAAGCTGCAGTTTTTGCCAGATTCGAATTCAGCGACCCGAAATCTACGCGAAATGACTATTTATATTCAACCCATAAGAGTCATGTCGACCTGTGTTATTAGAATGAAGTACTGAAAAAAGCAATCTGCCTAGCCTTTTTCAAATATGTTGGAGGCAGCTTCTAGTTTGACCGGATGCTACTGAATACCAGTATTTTACATGGAGCGTCTACCTATCTGACCTCTAAAATCCAATTACTGGGTAATAAGGTACCCCTTGTTAAAACTAGTTGACAGACTTTTGGGCTCTTGATTAGCCGTATCGTAGTGTGGGACGCCACCCTGCTAGATTGACTGATGACCTCAAAAAGGTGGCTGGGACAGACTGGATGCGGAAGGAGAAGGACAGGGTGGCCACAACAATTGACTAATGCACAATCACACACCTTCCTCATTCCAAACCATTCCTCCAATCCCATTCATTCATTTCCTTCCGGATTCAATCAATCCCTACACAAATCACTCAAAGACTCAAGGAGAAAATGGCGCGTGCGATCCGCTGCCGGCTATAAAACATACATCAACCATGTTCTAACAAAACCTACCTACAAAGACTTTCAACAATTCTGTGTCAGTATTAAGTGTCAAATCAGGGACGTCCCTGGGCTGTGTATTGGAGTGGCGCCACCGAAAAGCCGTCGACTGTGAAGACCAGTGAGTACCTTTCCTTCAATCCCAGTTTTCCAAGTGATTGTGCATGACTAAAAGCTCGCCTATGGCCACAGTGCCATCGATTCATCATTAACCATAACAAGGGACCAACCGCTTTTTTTTTTTCTGAATGGGAAATCATCAAATGACTTCTCCCGCTCTGGGCGGAGCGGGAGGGCGTGTCAGACTTTTACTGACTAAAACCCACCCGTGTTCCATCAGTTGCCCATGTGCCAGGGTCACGGTATCTCTTTCGAACAATCACGCGACCCCGGCAGGCATCGGTCCTAGTAGACCCCTACACTGCTGCTGACATCTCTTTGAGGCGCGCGTGAAACACTACGCGCCGTCGACCCGAGCTTGGTCCTTACCGGGTGGCGAGCTACCCATTGCTCGCCGCCCGCAAGCTCGCGCTTACGGTGGCCGGGAGTCCGCTATCGACTCCCGACGCCCGGGGCGTCTCCTCCTGGGAACCAACCGCTTAACGTCATTTCCGAGACACGGCGGGTTTTCGATGCAAGCTACCCAATCTAGCATCGAAAACCCAAGCTGCTAGCTATTGTAACGGCAGCTAGCTGCATTGCGTCATCGCGCTAGTAGAGTTTACCGCGTAACTAGCATATAAAATGTCCCAACGTCAATTGTCGAGCAGTTGCCCACCGGACACCCTGGTCTGAGGATCCTATCTTATCTAAGGAGGTCGAGTAAACTTTATACCCTATTTCTCATACCTACAAACTATTCAGGCTAGCGTCGACAGCTGAACCTATGAGCGTGCGGCTGTGATTATTAGAATTACAGAAGCAGAAGTAAAGAACATTTACCTGAGTAGTAGCTCTCATTCCACCAGAAATTGTCTGTTTGAAGGAGCTCTTAAAATCTTGCACATCAACTGTTAGCCTGGAATAACAAGTTTACACATCAATCTGTTGCTTATACACGCAAATATTATATACCTTCAATACTTCCATAAGATGTATTTTTATATGACAAAATATTACACCTAAAAGTTGTAAGTCGTAAGTTCGAACCTGGGCAGTTGCTTTAATTTGTGTCAATAATTTCATATAAACCACTGCTCTCAAAACTGTTATGGAAAACATCGTGAAGAAACTGGTATGTCCATGTCCACAGTGTGTCCATGCATGTGGACAGACAGAATAATATGGATGATACCTACTACCGCTATTTGAATGACAACAGCTAAATTTTTCTTACGATTGATGATTACTTAAATATTTCTTAGTTTCCAATATTCCTACAGTTTTGGCAATTATTAGATTTTTCCAAATATTCAGCGTAATATAAACTGAAGGGATTCACATAAAGTATGAGTCTTAATAAGGAACAAATGTAAACAAAATGATCTCCATACCTATTAACAAGTTCTCCAGTTCTCTCCTGGTCGAAGAAACTCATGTCTTGCCGGAGAATGGACTCAAACAACTCCAGCTTCATCTGAGCAGCAACCCTCTCACCCACTTGGGATAGCAGGTGGATGTATGAGAATGTGAATAGAGCCTGAAAAACACTAAAACAATTAACAATAAAAACATGTTAAAAAAGGCAATAACTGCTAGTTTTGAATAGAAATAAAATAGTGCAGTAATCCTTTTCTCAGAGTTATCAATTTGCCATGAATTAAAAGCAGGAAAGAAGATATATAATTATGCTCTAGTTACTTATTTATGTTGTTTCATTCCTACACCAGTCATGTCAACATGCAAAGGTCAAGAACATTAACTGAACCATCAAATGATCTGCTCAATATTACGTTAATGAAATGAAGAATACCTGTCCCAGATACAATCCAAAGAGTTTAAGTGCAGGCAGTCTGATCTGTTCCAGGAAGTCGGTGGAAGAGTTCTGTCTCTGGTTTGCGAGTATGTTCACAATTTCTCCAAGTAACACTGGGATATACACATTCAGGAATGCTACAACTAATGCTGACTGGAACGGAAGAATACATTATTATTAATAAGTGAAGTACTATTAATGAGGGTCGCAATATTTGTTTGAAATAGGTACCGTGGCCCTGGCATATGGGCAACTGAAGGAACACGGGTTTGTTTTAGTCAGTAAAGTCTGATACGCCCTTCAACTCCACCCAGAGCCGGAGACGTCAATTGATGAAAAACCACAAATGCCGAAATTATATTGATTAACAGCTAATATTTAGATGCCATACTACAGGTTTCTCCCTGCGACTTTTTGTCTGCCAGTCTGTTTGTTCCAGCAAATCTTTAAAATGTACCAATTTTGACAGCACTGTCACTGGCAGATAGCTGATTTGATAAAGAGTAAAACAGGCTTTTCGCCAGCATGTTTCTGTAGAAGAAATTTACATGGATAATGTTGCAGCCAGCAGCTCTGCTAGTAAATAATGAATATTCCAGCACCAATAGTACATTAACTAAAAAGAACTCACCGCAATAGCAGCAGCTAACAGCCACTTATGAGGTTGAAGGTAAGAAAGAAACTTCTCCCAATCAAACTTAGCAGTATCTTCTTCTACATTCGGCCTTCTCTGTATGACCCTAGAGTGAGCCACAAGAGCCTTGCAGTACGCTGGGCCATTGCTCAACAAATAACGAGCCCCCAGCGCTAAACTAACCCCTGTACACAACTTCCATGGGCTACAAAGCAATAATATTCCAGGCTTTACATTTTTCTCCGACGAAGTTTTAACTTCAGAAAAATATCGTTTTACGACATTTGACGGCTTTGTTTTCATTAGGTTTGTAAAGTATACATTAGTTTTTGTTGTCAGTAACCTGTAAGGAAAGATTTAAATAAGTGTGATTCTGTAATTTCATGTTTATGTATCAAAGTAAGTTGTGACTTATTTACTAATATTTACCTCTGTCTCACAAGCTGACAAGAGTTCATTTGCATTAACTGCCACATTTTTATAAAATTATGCTTACTACTCTATATATAAATCACTAATTTACACATTCTTTTAGTCTTAATTATCAAGAATATGCAGATTATTTCCTGAAAATTGATTTGATAACCTCAATCCATAGTCCAATGTCACTGTCTGCTGTCAAAACGATGACGTAATAATCACAGTTTAGAAACTTACTTACGAATTATTATGACCTAACTTTCTAAAGTCTAAACCAAGGGCATAAAGATATCAAAAATATCCATAAAATGTAATTTTGAAAATAAATTTTGTTATAATTCATATACCTAAAGTGTTATTACTTTTCTTGTTTTGTAAAATCACAGCAGCAAGGTTCAGAACGTATCACTACTTTTACCCAATTTCTGAACGAGTAAAATTTGTTCCATTTTACGCGAACCGAATCGCAGAGATTTTATTTCCACAAACAATCAAATTGCTTCAACCTGAGGGCCGGGCCGATAGATGGCGATGAAGGATTATAATTAACATTGAACTTTGATTCGAATGTGATGCACAAGGTAGGCAGTTACATTTACTAGGTAAGAGATGCCAAGCAGTGTCCTGTATCTTTTATCTTTGTCTACGATGTACCTATAAGGTAATATCAATAGGTATTAACTCACTTTTGTTTGGGTATTGTGAGAAAGAGGAAAGTAGATATCAGGTTGTAACTTACAACAGAATTACCCGAGGTAAACTCTAAAGTATAGGTGGACAAAAAAAATAAGACATGGAACAATTAAAGTGCCTATAAAACTACATGCCATCCAAGATTTTAATAAAACCGTTCATCACACACCAATTGACCACAGTTATAAATTTCACCCCTGACGAGCTGCGATCAAAACCGCCCCTTTATTGCAAGCGATGCTTTAATCCCTCGCGGCCCCTCACTATTCACTAAAGTGCTGACAATAAAATGCATTACACTTAAATAATGTTTAATTTGTTTGAATTCATTGTTGCTGTCTAATAACTTGAAAGGGAAGGACGAATTCATTTGTGTGTAATTGTTGTGGAGATTTAATTTAATGAATTATGATGATAGTTCGGTAGTGATAATTCACAACAATTACACACAAATGAAAAGGCTAGGCAGATGATGAGTTCGGCAGTGATAAGGTTTGAATGCATTCAGTTTGATTAGGTAGCGACTTTGACTTCAGGAAGATGGAGGTCTGAAGGTTGTCCTGGATCCTGGTAACGCAGTGGATCGATCATTGTAGCGATGCTAGGGTCTCGTGGTTTGGATTGATACCTATGATGCCCTGAATCCTGGAGGTAACTCAAGGACTTTTTTATTACTAGTGCCCCATTAGACCAGCTAAGGGTAAACAATGAGGTGACGTGATAACGTGACGTTGTAAGAAAATCGTTTGTCGAGTTATATTAATTTCTATTGAGAAACCTTTGGGTGACGCTCTCTTAGGACCTGGTATATCTGTCTGAAACATTTGGTTTTAAACCGTCTTTTTTGTTTAAAACCCTACTTAGCGGTTTTAATTGAAGACATGAGTGAATGAAGGTGATTTGTCGCATTTTCATATTTTCGCTGTTCTATGCATGAATGATGGTGTTATGTGCATACAAACAATTTTAAACCTTAATACAACCACGTTTGTGGCTATTTTAGAAATTCACTACTTGGTGAAGGTGTCATGTACACTATTTTTTTAAATAAATATTGTATGAATGTGGTATAGGCACTTAACATTTTTATAGATAAGTACCTAAAAAGTAAAAAGTTAACTTTTCTGCAGTGGATGAAGGAGCTATGTGGCATTGCACTGCACTTTCAGTGAATGAAGGTGTTATGTGCTGCACATATCATATTTTAAAATCATAGACCACAAATTTCCCGAAGTAGGACATTCATATTTGGATTCGGATCGAGATTTTGGAAGAATCGAAAAAGTGCTTCGAAAAAATGACACAGTCTATGCACCTGAACAATACCGAACCAATATAAGCAAGACTTCACGAAACACGGTTATAGTTATTAATATTACTGACCATTTCAGGAAAATAAACGATTCGCAAGTGAATTTAAATTTGATTAACAGGCAAAAAATACAAATAATGGAAAAATTAGTTTTAGGGATGGCGTGAAATGGATCAGAATTGATGAATACGGTTCATATTTAAACGAAGAGTCGTACGGCAAAATGACACCAGTCCAGGAAGTGGACATTTAAAAAACCGGCCAAGTGCGAGTCGGACTCGCGCACCGAGGGTTCCGTACAAACCTGTAGGTATTCTCGGTTTATGCATAAGGTTCATGAAATTAAATGGTTTTTTTTTAATTTTTATATTTCAGTTGAATGAATGAAAGGTAAATTGTGGTTTACGATTTATGACGTTTTAAAAAAAAACTACTTACTCGATCTCGTTCAAACCAATTTTCGGTGGTAGTTTATATAGTAATGTACATTATATATTTTTTTTAGTTTTATCATTCTCTTATTTTAGAAGTTACGGGGGGGGGGGACACACACATTTTACCACTTTGGAAGTGTCTCTCGCGCAAACTATTCAGTTTAGAAAAAAATGATACTGGAAACCTCATCACCATTTTTGAAGACCTATTCATAGATACCCCACACGTATGGGTTTGATGAAAAATTTTTTTTTGAGTTTCACTTCTATCCCTACATAGAACTGAGAGGTGTCCAACAGTGAACCATGAAAAAGTTGTACATTCAAAGCTGACGTGTTTCTAAACGTAATAAAGATTTTTTTTTACTAAAGTACTTCTCATGTATCTGACTTCAATTTAGTATATTAATTTTAGACCCAAATGTAACAGGATAGGATATATTTAATTTTTTTTTAAAGATGGGAAATGGCTCACTGAGTCCACCTCGTGGGACACTCTGAACCGGGGGCTAGGTCAACAGTGAACCAACGTGTACACAGTGAACCATCCTAACATGTACACAGTGAACCATCATATTAATGCTACAAAACTAAAGGTAAAGCAATAAAAAGTCTTGTTTAAGTTACCAAATAATCAACTTTATTAAACCTAAATATTTTTAACAATGTGTGTAAAATATTTATTGTTATAAAAAATTTAACAAATATCTTAGGATCACAGAGATCAATTGCTCAGTCGACTTTGTACTAATCAGTCTTAATAATTACAATTGTTATTCTTACGAAAGAAAAACTTAAATACAAAACACAAAAAACAAAAATTCAAAAGAAAAAGCATCTAAAAATCAAAAAGGGAAGTTCAAAAGAGATAGGTTTTGTCGGACTTAAATTTTTCTACGTATCTCCGTACAGTTAGGTAGGGTAATCCGCATTCTTTTGCTGCTTTACGAATTGACTGTCCATTTTTTACAAGCATGATTGCCTGCAACATTTCCTCTTTTGTATGACATCCAATTTTCCTTTGCGCTATTTTCATTCGCCCCATGCTGAAACAATAACATTACCTATTAAACAATGTAATGTTTCAACTCAATATAAAACCTACCCACATAAAGCAGCAATATAGAGGTGGTACACAGTGAACCGGTTCACTGTTCACTCTACGTTCGTGGTTCACTGTGTACTACACCCACCATTCAATATTTAAGGTTATGTTAAAAAAAAAAACAAAAAGAGTTACAGTAGTAATTTCAGTTTTATACGATACCCCAATAAACACTATAATAAGTATAATAAATGTCACACAGAAAAACTATAGATAACAGAAGTAATAAGAAAAGATAGTACTTACGTTTTATTTTGTTTTGTCGCCGAAAAGTATAATGCGGTCCGCCACACGGTCGTCTTTGGCGCTAGCTCGCTCGCGACTGGGGAGCGGGCGGCGCGGTTACAACTGAGTACTTTCGTGTCCACGACACGGTTTGGCAACGTCGCGTTTACAAAGTAGGGAGGGTGGCTCAATGTGTACCACCGGTTCACTGTTGGACATCTCACCCTATGGGGAATCCCAAAATTTATTGTTTTTTTTTCTATTTTAGTATAAAAATCTTAATGCGGTTCACAGAATACATCTACTTACGAAGTTTCAACAGCATAGCTCTTATAGTTTCGGAGAAAAGTGGCTGTGACATACACGGACAGACAGACAGACAGACAGACATGACGAATCTATAAGGGTTCCGTTTTTTGCCATTTGGCAACGGAACCCTAAAAGGGGTAAATTAATGCAAATTTTAAGGTGCCACGTGTGCATGGAAAATACAGTACTATGTCGGTTGAAAAAAAAAATATTAAGGACCAACTAAAATTTGTTAAACCAGAATATCGAAATTATCATCAGTCCATTCTCGGAGATAAATAATCGTTTTTCGTGTAGGTTTTGTTTTATTTTTCTACTCTCTTAAGTAACTTGTCTCCTTCAGACTTAATTTTCTCAAATTGATTAAAATTTTCTTTGCGGAAGAAGGAGTTATGTTCAGTTTTTCTTAAAATAAAGTACCTAAAATACGTTTTATTCTTAAATTTCTCTCCTATTTTAAAAGTATTAAACGGTTGGCGCCGCCAGACACCCTTTTGGATTTAAGGCATTTTGAAATATCCTAAAATGTTTATGCGAAACTTTGAACTCAATTTTCTCGAAATTAGAATTTTGCGACATAGGTATCATCGTCATCCACGTATGTCTTCAATTATGGAATATTAAAAAAAAGAGTTTGCACTGATGCTTCACGCGAAATGATCTTGACCACACTAAGTAAGTACCTACTTTAGTACATCCATAATTAGAATTTATACCAAACTTAGTAAACTCTTATCCGAGAACGTGACTATTTAATTAGGTATCTTAATTTATTAATCTGGGAAAGTCAAGGCTACAATAAAGGTTACCTATATTACTCTTAGGGCCACGACTGGCATAGTGTTGTTAATTGAAAAGACTGAAACACAAGAAGAGGTAAAAAAACGGAATTATGATGTTTGTTGGCTGGTCAGAGCTGGGTGCTAGCACTTGTGCTTGATAGACTTGTCTACTCTAGCGAAACCGTAAGTAGGCACCAATTTAGTTTGAAACTGAAATCTGAAGGCTTTAGCTCATACCTAATAACTACAATACCTTAGCAAGTTGCATAACTCTATAGATCAGAATCTTAATCAATTCGAAGGTTATTTTTAATCCATTGCTTGAGATGTTCGAAAAATTTGTCTGTTCAACAACGTAAATAACGCAATGTATGTTGTGGAACTGTCAAAATGAAGGCCATTCCTACTGTTAGTGGGTTACACAATTACCCAACTGTTAAGTGTTTACCTACTTTAAAACTACCTACGCGTTTGCGGTAGAGCTTGAAGTCGGTACTTTAGGTGTCACGCCTTCAGCAACTTGTAGAAAGTTGCTGAAGCCGTGACACCTGACTCTTTGTTATGTTTAGTGAAACACGAAGCTCCTAAACGCGTGTTTTTTTTAAATAGTTATTCGAGGAACACTAACAAAACTTATTTTAACTGAGCTGAGATAAGAAACGGTTTTGTTTGGGATGTACGCACAGGAAATCAAGCTATACATTTCCAGTATAAGCTGACTTCTCATTATACTAATATCCTATACTATGAGAGGTCAGCTGAAACAGGTAATGTATAGCTTGATATATAGCCGCCGTATGTACACGGTGTAGCGGTGTAGACCTATTTAAAAAGCTGTGTCGCTGTGTGGCGACTATCTAAACACGGCGATCAAACCAGAATGTGTCATGTTGGTTCTTTCTTACAGTAGTAAAATTGCATATTCAGGTTTGTACGCACGGTGACAAATCAAGCTATACATTGCCATTATAACCTGACTTCTCACTGTACGAAAAGCCCGAAAATGCGAGGTCAACTAAAAATGGAAATGTATAAGTTGCTATGTAGCCGTGTGTACTTAGGACTTCTTGGATTCGTAAATAATAGCCGCATGAATCAATCTTCAAGGTTTCTATGCAATGCTTGCCAAGGTCGGTCCGTGGAGAAGTGGCCATCCATTAGATACCGAGACCCCTCAGTGCCTCAGAAAGGACGGTTAGACGTTGATCTCGACTGTCATTTGTAGGTACCTATATCTTTGGCAGTTGTTACGTATACTTAGAAGCCCGAAAGTTTCAAGTTTGACAATCAGTCTTACTTAAATATGGTAATGCTGAGTAACTGGGTTATGGAGATCACATAGGCAGTCGAACTGACGGGGTCCAATAGGACCGATGCCTGCCAGGATCGCGAGATTTGTTCGAAAGAGTTACCGTGGCCCTGGCATGTAGGCAACTGAAGGAACACGGTTGGGTTTTAGTCAATAAAAGTCTGACACGCCCTTCCGCTCGACCTAGAGCGGGAGACGTCATTAGAGGATTTCCCACCGACAAAAAAAAAAGATAGGCATGTCGCTTCCAAGTGAAATACTGGTACCTACTCGACTGCACCTGGTTAAACTAGAAGCCGACCCCAACATAGTTTTGGGAAAAGGCTATTCAGATTTTTCATTCAAACATCAACGATGGAACAAGGAATGAGAAGCCGTCACCTCCTTCTGCGAAGCAGTAATGCTCGCGAAGGAGGAGGCGGGGCGCGTGAGGGAGTGGCAGTCTCTGCGCCCTCACGTACCTAGCCGCCGCAGGAGGAGACGCCCCGGGCGTCAGTAGTCCATAGCGAACTCTCGGCCACCGTAGGCGTGAGCTTGCGGGTGGCGAGCAATGGGTAGCTCGCCGCCCGGTAAGGACCAAGCTCGGGTTGACGGCGCGTAGTGTTCCACGCGCGCCTCAAAGAGATGTCAGCAAAACTGAAGGGGTCTGCTAGGACCGATGCCTGCCGGGGTCGCGTGATTGCTCGAAAGAGATACCGTGACCTTGGCACATGGGCAACTGAAGGAACACGGGTGGGCTTTAGTCAGTAAAAGTCTGACATGCCCTCCCGCACCGCCCAGAGCGGGAGAAGTCATTTGATGATTTCCCATCCAAAAAAAAAAAAAAAACGATGGAACAACCAACTGCACGACGGGGTGGCTGGTTCCATATCGAGTTTCCGTAAAAAACTGATTCTGCCCAAGTAGATATAACTAACTAAATGTGACCGTTTTACGTTTAGTTTAGAACTTATGCGTAAGGTCTTAGAGATGAACCCCAGCTTCCTTTTGAAAATAAGTTAGCTAGGTACCAAGTAATAGGAAGATTTGTAGTGTAACTTCTTAGCTTAGCTGGGCTCTGATTATTTTGGACTATTCTTTATCCACCTCAATTTTCTTATTTGCTTTATGGTAATGGCTGCTTTCTCCCAAATACCGGAAACATTATCAGGAACAAGTCGTCGTCGTCGTTTTAACTATAAGACGTCCACTGGAACACAGGTCTCCCCTTTGGGGGGAGTTTGGCATAATCGCCACGCTTGGCAGGCGGCTTGGCGATCGCAAAAACAACTGTTCAGCTTGAAAATGTTAGTAGGTGGCTTGCTATAAATCCGAACATTAAAACAAACAGCTTTACAAACAGACAAATAGAAACGAAACTTTTTTAAAGCACAAAGCAGTTCGTCCACTGCTATTGCGTTGAATAAAAAAAGAATCACAGATGGTCAAGTGGCGGGAACGCACCCCAGTTTTGGCGCCAATATAACCCATTGTTTATCCCAAGTGGTGCGTTTAAAACGGTATTATTTGTGTATCGCTCGTTTTTATTTGATTTCATGCCATTTAAAGTTGTTTGGAGCATTTGATTGTTGATAATTTTATTATGAGTGGCAGGAATAATTTTTGCTTTTGAAATTTTCTTTGATGACATCTGACGTCACGTTTATATTATTGTAAATAGAACATACTAGTTCCATGGATTGCTATCATATCAAAACATACTCTACTGTACCTTTTTTAAACGACTGTTTCTGTGTTGCGTTGCTGTTTACAAAGCAAATTAGGGTGTTCTTTTTTCCAAAGACTTTCAAAGGAATCACACTAACATTGCATTCATCATTTCAGCCGTAAGACGTCCACTGCTGGACTTAGGCCTCCCCCAATTTGGGGGGCTTTGCCATAATCGCCACGCTTGGCAAGCGGGTTGCCGATCGCAGTATGGTGGTTAAATGCATAGAGAACGCTGATGCCCATTCTCTAGTAAGTCCCTTAGTCACCTTTTACGACACCCACGGGAAGAAACGGGGTGGTGTTATTCTTTACGTCCGGCACCACACGGTACATTACATTCACTCCCATAAAATAATAATTAATGACTTTAAAAATAATTAATTACTTTTTAAATACTAAGTTTTTCGGATTTGGATCAGACAATCGGTCACGAGGCCGGACGGCTCAATATGCCGCCGCCGACGGCAAATCCCGTTTCCCTACCGTCGGATGAGTTTTTGGCGGATATTTTCAGATTTAGCTTTCCTAGTCTGTTTTAATTATTTCTTTTATCTGAGGATTTGTTCTGATTCAAATTAATTAATTTAGGAAAATATTTTTTAGTAAACGTTTATTTTGGCATAAAGGACTTTGTTTCTCTACATGACTAAATCAAGCTTTGGATATACAAATAAATAAAAAAATGATCTAAGTAAGTTTGTCTTTACTTTCATTTTTATTTACAGCAAATTGGGTACTTATAATTTTAAAAATGATGTAATTAAGTTAATTACAAATTAATTAATTAAATGAAGTAATTTACAAACTAATATTCTTATTACATTAAAATGTATACACATAAAGAACTACATAATTTTATGTAAAAAGGGAGAGAACTATTATATTCTACTAACTTCTGTCCGCGACTTCGTCCGCGTCATATTTTTAGTCCCCTAACCCTTCCCGTCGCATTGAATTCCCTGCCAGTTTTCGTCCATTTTTCATCGCTGCTCCGCTCCTTTTGATCGTAGCGTGATATTATATAGCATTCCACAATAAATGGGCTACTCAACACAAAAATATTTTTTTCAATTCGGACCAGTCGCCCCTGAGATCAGCGCGTTAAACCAAACAAACAAACAAACTCTTCAGCTATACAAGATTATTTTTAGTATATGCGAAACCTGAATATAGTTTGTTCAGAATCAGTAACTGAATCGATTCCAATAATTTTTACACCATGTTATATTTTGTACCAAAAATATTTAATTACGCTTCCAAGTAGGACACCGAACGACAATACGTATATTTTAAAATTATCATGTCTTTCTCGTACTCAAACGTCCATTACACGGAGATGGTACGTACTCACTAGCTGTTTGTGGTGATCTGCATAAGTTTTTGCGTGGACAAACAGGTAACTTATCAAGCTTATAACTTTGTGATTATTAATGATACAGTTTTGAAATTTTTTTCATAGATTCTTTACATAAAAATACTAGACCCGTGTTTCGGGTTTCGCATAAACAAAAATTAATGTTGTATAAGGTGTATCTATTCATACACGAAATATTTTAAGGGGTACACCTGTAGGTGGTAAAGAAGCTATAGAAGCAAAAAGAGCATTTTTATCTAAGCGTTTTTGAATTTTCGTAATTATTATAATTTTAAAACTGCTTGAGACGTTTTGCATAAAACATTTACTCCAAATTCTATGAATGGCCCGCCTGACGCTGCGGGGGCGGCGACCGGACGGCACGAGCATGGCCTGGAGTTGCAAAGGACTCGAGTCTTCGAGTCCTAATTTTAAAGACTCGACTCAATTATGCAAGACTCAGTGTGCTCAAAAGGCTCGGAGTCTACAGATAAGCACTCGATTCTTAAAAAGGACTCAAGTCTTAAAAAGGACTCGAGTCTTAAAAAGGGCTCCAGTCTTAAAAAGGACTCGAGTCTTAAAATAAACCCGAGTCTTAAAGAAAAACTCGGAGCATGAAGATGAAACTTGTACCTCATCATTCGAAAAGACTCGAAAGGTGGCAATAAATTCAATTTAGTGGTTATGATGTAACTTTGCGTATAAATAAATCTGACGAGTTATTCGAGTTTTTTCGAATGATGAGCTACAAGACTCGAGTCGTTATTGAGACTCGAGTCCTTTTCAAAACTCGAGTCCCGTTTTTAGACTCGAGAATAACTCGGGCTCGGCTTGATTATAGACTTCGAGCTTTTGAGCACACTGGGTCTTGCATAATTGAGTCGAGTCTTTAAAATTACGACTCGAGGACTCGATTCCTTAGCAACACTAGCATGGCCGCGGTGTCTAGGGCCGTAAAAAATAAAAAGGAGCCAGTATTTCTTATGTGCGTCAAATAATTTATAAATATTAAATTTAAGAAAAAAATACATTTTGAATATATTTTTTTTGTTCTTGTAGCTTCTTTACCATCTGCAGATGCACCTCTTAAAATATTTCATGTATGAATAGATAGTATAGATGGGCAACATAAAAAATCGACCGCATCGCTGTTAACTTGAAAAGTATCTAAAAGGCTTGCCCAGCGTTGAGACGTTGAATAGCAATGCTTTTCGCGATTCTTTGAACTAAAAATAGTATTACCGAACTATATTATGTTCCTCGATACCTGTTTCAAGTTATATTATGTGGGTAGGTAAGCTACGAGGTAGCAGTTTCTTTTTTTCAGACAAATCCACGTTCAAATTCTACCCCCAATCATCATTATCTGCCTAACCTTTTCACTACTCTATTGGGGTCGAGTTTCATTCTAACCGGATTTCATTCTAAACGCTGAAAACCAGTATTTTATATGGAATACTGCCTATCTGACCTCCACTACCCAGTTACTACGTAATACGATATCTCTTAACATGGATTTTATTCAAAAGAATCTGCAAATTAGAGCTCTCAAATCAGCTCTCGCATGAGTTTTGCCTAAACATGCCTCAGGAGAATGATTATTTCTAAATAATAATAATAATAATTAAATGTTTTTTTATTTTATATTCTAATACTTATTTAAAAATATCATTTATAAGTTTGTTAAGATGAATAAAGGAAATAATAATAAAGAAATCGTTTCATTATTATTGTAGAAAAGAAAATAAACTATTTTTATCAAGTAATTGTTATTTATACTGGAATTTCGGGCTTCAGACAACCCGTAGCTCCGCTCAAAGATCTACAAATGACAGTTCATAATTAAAGTTCAACCCCTAATGTAAAGTAATAATTTCTCCAAATCTAAATTATAATAATTTACAATAAATCGTTCAGTTCCCACACTGACCACAATAAAGCAATAATGACCACAAATCGGTAACTCTTTGTAAACATATAAATCATTGATAAATCGAATTATTTGATATCGATTACAGTACAATGACTTTTAACTTAAATGTTGGGGATGATTCAGCGTAGGTTAGGAAGTTTTCGAAAACTTTTGACAGTAAGTTCTTAGGGTTCGTAATGCCTTTGTTTGTAAATATTTTGAGATAAATGACCATATCAGCTGATACGACGGGATATGGCGAATTCAGTAATGAAATTCAGGAATGGGTACTTAACTATATGAACTTATAACATTCGAATTTATTAAGAAAAATAAATCACAATATGTTACTGGTATCTCCACACGATAAAATAAATAGATTTGTCGTTCTTTTCTAGGAGATCAACGATCGCTGTTAGTGTTGTTATTATTTTTTACATTTGTTACTTGAAATACACCAGAGAAAAAATTTAAATACTGTTTTCTTATGTTGTATTTAAGTAACTTTTATCAGATTTTTTAAACTGATATTTCACAATAACTGGGGTCGATGACCCCACCAAAATCATGTTTTTTTTTTTTTTTTTTTGTTTTTTGTTACATGAAATACTCCAGAGAAAAAATTTAAATACTGTTTTCTTATTTTGTATTTAAGAAACTTTTATCAGATTTTTAAACTGATATTTCACAATAACTGCGGTCGATGACCCCACCAAAATCATGTTTTTTTTGTTTTTCCCATGTCAACTAAATATAAAAGTAGTAGCGTCAAAAGTGGTATGATATAAACCATCCTTAATAAATGCACTAGACCCGCGCGGGGCGATGGTATCAACAATGAAAGTAAACTTAATGGTATTGTTACCAAATATTTAGAAAATTAAGTCTAATGTTGTTAAATACTAGAACGAATAAAAAAAAGTTTTTAAAACAAAAAAAAAACGCATTCTTAGAAACGACGTTCACCGGGACTTTAAAATGGATGTCGTAAACAAAGTTATACAAAAATATGCAGAAGCTCATGAACACAGACTTCATCATCACGTGAATGTCGAGGCAATCCAAATCCTTGACAACACTGAATTAGTGCGAAGACTAAAAAGGGTTAAACCCTTAGTTTAGTGCAGTGCAAGTGAACTGAAACAGTAGTGAAAGTGCTAACTTTTATAAAGAACACGTGAATCAATTGTCTTCCCTATAACTTATAGTGAATAAGAAAGACGTTATTGGACGATTTCCTAAGCAGTTTAAGTTATATTTAAATTACTTATTAGCTCATAGGCTAGATTGTAATATAAATAAAGTATTATCTAATGTGATACGTTATTTAGCAAAAAAAAAATTCTTAGAAAACCAAACTCGTAAAAAATAGAAAATAATGAGAAAAGCGTGGGGTGCTTGATATCAACCATATATGTATTACCTCAAAAAACACCCCATGTTTTCCCGCGCCTGGCTTCACCCAAAGCGTGTTTTTTAGGTTTTCAACCGACGAAAAAAACGGAGGAGGTTATCAATTCGACGCGTATATTTTTTTTTTTTTTATGTATGACCACGCATAACTTTTTACATAGGGGTCCGATTGTGACAATTCTTCTTCTATTGGAAAGGGTATACTTCCAAGGTGGTCCCATATAAATTTGAAAAACAAAATCAAACCCTAAGGGTCGGAAAACAGGGGATGATTGATTGTTCACTCACTGATTGTAATGTATAAACACGCATAACTTTATACAGAGTAGTCCGATTTTGATAATTCTTTTTGTGTTGGATAGGGTATACCTTGCCAAGTATTATTAGTACATTAAAGCCACAAAAAAGTACACATTTATGAAATTATTGTTTTGTTTTGCTCCTTGATAAGTGTGCAAAGTTTCAAATCAATCCAACGTTTCGAACGGGGTGAAAACCAAGTTCAAAGATTCAGTTCCGTAGATACATAAATAAATACCAAGCTAATAATAGCGTGTTTAAGTACCAAGCTAATAATAGCGTGGTTAAGTCCCATGGGCTAGATTGTTTATTGTAATTAATTATTTTAATTATGTATGTTTAAAATACGTAATGTGGCTAAGCATTACATTGATTTTGTTTTATATAACTTACTGATAAGTGATGTAAGATCGTTTTTTTTTTTCTCGAATAAAATAAAATAAAATGAAATACGGCGTTTTAATAAATCCTACCTAAACCTACCTGAACTTGGCTAGACACGCGGCAGCGTGTCAAGCCAAGTTCAAGTAACAGAACTGGTGAGCAGCATCGTGTGTATGTATGTAATATTACACGAACCATTTGGAGCCACTTTTGACCCCCTCATAACTCAAAAACTGTTTCACATAAACGTGTCAAATTTGGCTCATATAGTGAAACTTGCAAGATACATATGTGCTCCAAATTTCATAAACATATCTCAAACGGTTATTTAGATATTAGCGTCCAAAAATCGTAATTTTTATCACTGACTGACCTATAGATCAAAACTCTAACCCAGTTCCAGATGACCTAGAAAGTTCAAATTTCGCATGCAGATAGGTAAACAAAGGAATAAATCAGAAACTGGTAAATTTTGATTATTTTATTATAATTTTTCACTTAATTGATTCTATTAGGAACACTTATAACAAAAACCATTTGGTATTAATTTTGTTATTGTTATAAATTTGTTATAAATGAGTACCTACTAATAATTTATGTATAAAAAGTAATGATATCCCATCAAAAACATAAATGTGAAATGAGAGCCAAGTTCAATATTATGATATATGCCTTGGTTGTTGACTTCAACGACAAAAGAAGTGAGATCTAAATGGGTGCCAAGTCTAAATTCGTATACCTATGAGAACTAGCCAAGTTAGACCTTAGGCTACAATATATTATCCTAAGTTATAAGAAGAAATGATATTTTATGTAGTTTTATATAAATTTCAGGACAGACCATTGAACTTCGCACCCATTTAGATCTCACTTCTTTTGTCGTTGAAGTCAACAACCAAGGCATATATCATAATATTGAACTTGGCTCTCATTTCACATTTATGTTTTTGATGGGATACCTACCCTACTTTATCTAAACTGTTTACTCCCTTCAGCCGGTTTGATTGTAAAGAGTTTAGCTGTCATAATAAATTAATAGTATGTCCATATGCCGCAAGTAGCCCAGTTTAACCGACAAATATCAATAATGTTCAATACGTACTAATACCTTAATTTATTATCTGTCCTGACAAAATACCCGATCATTTAGACCCTCTGTTCACCCCTAAATAGCAAGGGCGTGATATTTCAGAATCGCGTGGGATTATTATGGTTTTATTGGTTGAATAAATAAATATTAATTTTGTCTTGTCTGTGGGTGGAATTTATAGACATTGTTTTAAAAGAGTTTTGTAGAGTGAAAATAGGTAAAGTCGGGAAAAATAACTGTTAAGCAATTCACTACCGTACGTCACGTGTTGTGTTTTGATTTGAATATAATCACACAATTAGTTTGGTTCTCAATTTGTTTATCAATTAATTTTCCTGACTAGGTACCTACTTAGTAAAAGGATAAATTAAAATAGTTAAATAACGAAAAGTTTATCGTTCCGCGCGTTCTTTATTAGTGATCGATGTTCCGCGCCATTGATTTGCTTTTTAACGCAATGCTGTATGAAAGTTGATAGATTGTAGATTGTAGATAGACTGAAAGTAAAAAAACACGTGTGGGACCCACACATTTCCCGATTCCCCCAGTCAGGAACGAAGTCCCTTACGCTTTTCTTCAACTACGACTGTAACGTCGTTTAGCTACTTTCTATTTAAAAAAAACCTTAGTTTGACCTTTCCATGGGCATTAGAACCCTCATAAACGATGAAAATGGAAATGATGGATTTTAATTTTTACCTTACTATGGCTTCAGCACCCTCAAAAACCATGAAAACTATCTCACTCTCTGTCTATTTCTGTTATATAAAATAAAAAGTTGAATGAAGGCGGCATAATACTTTTTTGTTTGACGTTTTCTATAAATACGTATAAGTGTTTTTTTGTTAAGTCAATTTGCCATTTAAACAAAAAGTTTTGTTGGAAGATGTAATTAATTCAGAATTAAATCAAAATAATTTCATTCACCACGTGTATCATAGTTCCCAATAGAACATAATCCTATTACTGACACTTGTTCCGTGCAAGTGTTTAATGAATCGGATCATAGTGGATTTGATTCCTGTTTGGTAGTTAGTAGGTCGGCGGGGTGCTAAAATGTTGCTGCTTGTTTGAGTAGGTATCTTATTATAGCGCTGAAAAAATACAATTATTTTCATGTAGCCTCTTAAAAAGTGATTGTTTTGAATATGAAGCGTAAATTAATAACAGTTATCTTTGTAAAAGTTTGCTTAATCATTTAGAAACCCATGTATTCTAAGTTCAAACCATATTCAACTTAAACAAATATCAACTTTGCAGCTATGTGAATTAGTTTGATTTTAGAATGACTTGGATGGAAAACTATTCTAAAAGAAAAAATACTCTACTTTTCGTACCATTTGCGAAAAAATTAACACAATAATAATATGAGATAAGCATTTATTAAAAATAATGACAATTAAAAGTAAAAATTAATTAAAATAAACTTAATGTTTATGTATTTGAAGAAAACAAAGACGCGGCAAATTCCTAGACTAATATTTTTTGTCGGAAAAGCAAAGGCATCAAGCTCATACGGCCTCGTCGGTTTTCATAATTTTATTTAATAATCATAACTGCATAATAAATGCGTATTCCTTTTTCAAAAAGATGTATATTGATTTATATACAAACTCAATGGTGTAAACACAGATGTAGTTCAGTATAAATTTCGGTAAGTATTCCAAATTTAAATCACATTCTCCCCCTAGAGGATGAATGAAATTCAGTACAATTTTCTTTCCCTGTTTTTAACAGATTAAAAATGACTATTGTTATGTTAGTTTTTTGTAGCATAGAATGTCAATTTTTTGAGCAAGTGGTACGAAAATATATTTATCAAACTAAACTTTGAACGCAGGATAAGCAACACTAATCTTTTCCGATATGAGAACATACGATTTTCTTTGTTCTCTTTGTAACATAACTCTCAAAATGCTTGTTTCAGACTATCTGGGTAGGTAATATTTACTTACCAGTAACTAGATACTTTTATTTTTATTTTTTATTAGCCTGCGCTGTCCCACTGCTGAGCAAAGGCCTCAGATACTTAGATAAATTAAAAAATAAAGCAGAATTTGTATTAAATTATCTCTCACAAAAGGATAACTGGTACTACATACTACTGAATACATGTACCTACATGTATATCCGAAGGTAGTTTGGTAAGCTATGGAATAAAATATTTCTGGATATTCTACATGACAGATTTAAAACAACCACAACTGCATATTTTAGCGCTCCTCGTAACTCGGTGTCATCGCAGCTGGTATGACCACCCGCGATTCATCTCTACATTTTGACTTTAATATTTCACAAACATATTTCATCGCCCTTCAAAATCCCACCACCACCCTTATTACACGCCAATAAGGTTGGGAATCGAATACAGTATTGTAGATTAAACTGTTTTGTTAAGTTGGTGCTCGTTGGGTGTTCAAATTTGTCGACAGATGGCGTTCTCAGTTAATACTGCTCGTAACGATAAGTATTGGTTATGATATAAATCGAATGGATGCTTTATTGTTTATAGTTTATGGATTATTTGTTTGTTAAACACTAGTGTTATGACTTATGAATTTGCGTATGGTATTTAAAACCGCGATTTAGCGTTGCGTTGGCAAAAGCGACTATTTATCCCGAAATTACTTTTTCGTACCACTTGCTCAAAAAAGTGACATTCCATGCCACAAAAAGCTAACATAACAATAGTCATTTTTAATCTGTTAAAAACAGGGAAAGAAAATTGTACTGAATTTCAATCATCCTCTAGGGGGAGAATGTGATTTAAATTTGGAATACTTACCGAAAATTATACTAAACTACATCTGTGTTTACACCATTGAGTTTGTATACAAAGCATTAAAATACATCTTTTTGAAAAAGGAATACGCATTTATTATGCAGGTAAGATTATTAAATAAAATTACGAAAACCGACGAGGCCGTATGAGCTTGATGCCTTTGCTTTTCCGACAAAAAAATATTAGTCTAGGAATTTGCCGCGTTTTTGTTTTCTTCAAATACATAAACGTTAATTGGACCAATGTTTCGAATGTTAACTTTTACTTTTAATTGTCATTATTTTTAATAAATGCTTATCTTATATTATTATTGTGTAATTTTTTCGCAAATGGTACAAAAAGTAGAGTATTTTCCTCGGTGATAAAGCTGTCTTAGTCTTGGGTGAACTTAAATCCCTCGCTACACTCAGGACTCGTCTTAAATCCCACGCTTCGCTCGAGATTTAAGTTTTTAACACCCTCGCTACGCTCGGGAGTAAACCTCGAGTCCTTCGTTACGCTCGCGATTTAAATCGTCACCCGCGACAGAAGACACTGCTTTATCCCCTTGGTTAATAATCTACTAATCTTCTACATTTTTCAGCATGTTTTTTTAAGTTCATTTTATTTTATTTTTGTAGTGATAATTTCCAGATCGTCATTTCAGCCGAAAGACGTCCACTGCTGGACATAGGCCTCCCCAAAGGAGGGGTTTTCCATAACCACCATGCTTTGGGGCGGGTTGGCGATCGTAGTAAGGTGAATTTTCAGATAGAATATATTAGTTTTACTTAGATATATCCGAATTTCGAATATTTAAAGCTTCTGAAATGGTAAACGAAAAAGTTTTTGATTTTTTGTGAATGCATTTTGCATGTCTGATTTGTGGTGCTAAAAATACTTATTAATGATACAAAAAAAATAAGGTTAGGTGGGTATCTACATTTGCTCACACTCACAACACAAGAGAATATCATACACCGCCACATATTTTAAAAGACAACCTTTAAAGAGATTTACGATACGAAATCACGGCAAACACATGACGCTCCGTAAATATTTACAGTAGGGTAAGCAACTGTTCGCATTACAGAGGATTATTAACGTTTTATTATGAGAAAATTAATTTTAAGCTAGGGGCTGAACTAACTACAGATGTTTTGTAAACAATTGATTTTTATGAGTTTTTGAAGTTTGTTGTGATGAGAATGTTGAGTAATAAATTAGTGCCAGTTTTATTTAGAGCCTTCATGAATTAAGGAACTGATAACGTAGGTACATTATCACTACAATATTAAAATTACGAGTACCTAAGTTCACAAGAAAAATACATATTGTGGGTTTACGATTGGAGCTTACTAAGGCCTCCTGGCTATAATAACTATTTGTTAAGTATTATTTATTTGTTAAAATAATAAACCATTTTTCATTTTCATTCGTAAGTATTATAAAACCATAGAAAAGGGAAAAATAAGCTATAGTACCTAAGTAGTATAGTTATATCATCACCATTGCAGCCGTAAGACGTCCACTGCTGGACATAGGCCTCCCCCAATTTGGGGGGCTTTGCCATAATCGCCACGCTTGGCAGGCGGGTTGGCGATCCCAGTATGGTGGTAAAATGCATAGAAAACGCTGCTGCCCATTCTCTAGTGAGTAAGTCCCTTTGTCACCTTTTACGACACCCACGGGAAGAAATGGAGTGATGCTATTCTTTCCGCCCGGCATCACACGGTATAGTTATATTTTGTACACTGAATGTTATAGTACAAAACAAAATGTGTGCTTAAAAATCAAATTGTTCTTTTCCGTCGGAGAAAATTGCAGAAAAGGTTTTCTGCATTCACGTTGATCAACTTAAGTTTTTCTTATAATAAAATAAATGACTAATAATCTTAGCAAACCGTAAACTTTAAGGTAACTATTCGTATTACACCAATACCTACCTGTTTTATAAATAAATCCAAAGTCGTTTATATAAAACACTCTCTTTCCAGAACTTGTTAACCTTTTCCTTTGCCTTAGAACTTACCTTACCCACCAGATTTTCCTTTAAAATCCCTTCAAAGATTAATTGTAACAACAGCAGTCCATATCTGATCTAAAAATAGGACTCAACAATCCGGTATAGGTACTCAAAAACCCACACCATGGTCACACCCACGGCAGCTGAACAACTCACCCATAATTTCCACTCAGCCCTTTGACTTAACCTCGTATGAAATTCATAATAATTGAGGAACAATTAAGGTTGGCCGACCTTTGGGGCTTTGGTACACCTTTGAGGTAGGAACCATTGCGTCCCATTTCACTTTGAGCGTATAATAGAGAGTAACCTCAAAGAAAAATGTACTTACCAACAATTACACCTACGTATGTAACTATGAGGCACTCCGGAGGGAGCTGAGTCAGTCGGTAAGGATGTGGTGTTCGTGTCGATAAAGTTGCTGTAGACACTATTTATTTTAGGTCTTTTGATTTATTAATTATAGTTCCTAGGTATACTTGATCTTTGTGAAATTTTCACTTCGGTTTCCTAGCGTTTTCTCGCCACCAAGTATTATAAATGAGAAATTTGATGATGAGGATCAGCAAAAATACAATATTTTTGTTATTTGTAATGTCAGTAACTAAAGTAGCTAAAGAATACAAGTCTGAAAAGCTCGCATAAAGTGAATGCAATCTTGATATTCGACTTCTACGATAGCTTATTGTGGTTATCGTCCCATCAAAGGCGGCAGTTTTTGCTAAATTGGCCCTAAAATAGACTCTGGCGATATCACAATCTTATCGAACCATTTGAGAGCTTTCAGCCTGCATACGCATTACCGAGGCCGAATTGGACATTTCTAAATACACTACAAGTCCAAGTCGGTCGTAGAAAATGCTATCTCTACAGATGGGGGTTCACGGAAGACTCAGATCTCATATGAGACACCTCTCCACAGACAATGGTCCACTTTTCATCCTGCGCTGCATTTAATAATCTTATTACTGCGTCAGTAAGTGGAGTTTACGCCGTTGAATTTTGGGCGAAAGATGTTTAAACTTTTTCGATGCGTTAACAAGAAGTAATTTTTACCGGCCCGAGTGCTCAAAACTTCTAAACTATGTGAGTCTACTGTGCAAATTTGGAATTTTATTAATGTTGGCTAACAAGTAAAAAATTCGCCCTTAACTACCTTCCAACACCCAACTCAAGACAGATCGACACTTCACTTATCGACGTGCCCCCAACCCTAACATGCCAGAGCCGCCGCGTGGCCTTTGTGGAGTCTCTCCAATATTCGCTTTGTTACTCAGAAAAATGTACCAGCCGCTATCGGGCGTATTACTTTGTAGCAAATGTTTGCCTTCATATAAATACGACGCTATTCACTGTATTTTATCGCATTATATGTTCAAGCCGTTGTATCTTGTTTGGCGTTTAGAGATAGTGCTATTTTGGCGAAATATTTGTGGGCTTTGTGTAGGCACGAAGGTTTTTAGAGATTGTATTTAAAGAAGGAAGAAGAAGAAAGATATTGCGTTAATTTGCGACAAGACTTGGCAAAAGAGGACTCTTTTCTTGAATGAAGAAGGCTGCCAAAGGTCAATAGTGATAGGTTACACATAGTCGTTGAAGAACTGAAGCAAATTAACCATATACATGGTAAAGTTTTTTGGCCTAAGGGCCTAGCTAAAAAAAAAGATTAGTTCGAAAGAGTTACCGTGACCCTGGCATATAGACAATTGAAGGAACATGGGTGGGGTTTAGTCAGTAAAAGTCTGACACGCCCTTCTGCTCCACCCAGAGCGGGAGAAGTCATGTGATGATTTTCCAACCCACAAAAAAGGGCCTAGATAAAGTGGCATTCTATGAGCGATAACATTTTTGACTTCAAAAGCTTATGATAATCTTGTGAGGTAAATGCATAACACACTAACAGTAGGAATGGCTTTCATTTTGAAAGTTCAACAACTAATCTTATACCTTTAAACGAGCAATTCTTGTATATATATATAATCTGAATCTCGGTAATGGCTCCAAAAATTTTCATGAAATTTAGTATACAGGGGGTTTCGGGGGCGATAAGTCGATCTAGCTAGGATTCATTTTTAGAAAATGTCGTTTTATACGTATTTCCAATAATCAACTTTATCGATAATAAACTTAATACTAACAAAATGTAATTTGTATTTAAATATAATTTCTAAAAAACACAATTTACCAAAAAATAAATATTTATTATACCGAGCAAAGCTCGGGCATCCAGGTACTGTTGTTAATGCGCTATTAAATATTGTTGAGCAGACTAATTTTTCATAGATAATTAATTTGTCCCGTATGGTACCGTACGTAACGAATAGCATCACCCTATGTCTTCTAGTAAGTGTCGTAAAAGGCAACTAAGGGACTTACTAGAGAATGGGCAGCAGCGTTCTCTATGCATTTTACCACCATACTGGGATCGCCAACCCGCCTGCCAAGCGTGGTGATTATGGCAAAGCTGCCCACGGGGGAGGCCTATGTTCAGCAGCGGATGTCTTGCGGCTGAAATGATAATGAAGATGATTTGTTATTTTATGTAGCAAAAGATTAATAATACCCTTCAAAATTATTTAGATTGTGATTAATAGTGTGTTACTTAATTAAGGTATTGTTTATATTATACTAGCTTTTGCCAGCGGCTTCGCCCGCGTGGTGTTCGAAAATTATCCCGCGGGAACATACTACCGGGATAAAAAGTAGCCTATGTCCTTTCTCAGGCTCTAAACTAACTGTGTACCAAATTTCATTTAAATCGGTTCAGTACTTTTAGCAGGAAAGCGAGACAGACAGACAGACAGACAGACAGAGTTACTTTTGCATTTATAATATTAGTGTGGATAGTGTGGATAGTGTGGATGTGGATTAGTGTGGATAGTGTGGATAAGAACGCTACGATTTGGAAGTGATTGCCAGTTATGTAGATCCTGTGTTATATAATTTTAAAAGAACAAATTCGATTTGAAAGTCATCGCAATCTTGAATGTCATCCTCATAAATCCATGCTACACAAATTTATGAATAACGCCTCGCCTTGAAAGCAACTTTAATATTGATTCCTCACATGACCAAGATAAAGTCTGAACTAGGCTTAGAGTAATAATGCATAGAGAGATAGCTTCATTCAAAATACCGTTTAAAATTGAAGCAACAACACAATCAATGTGTGCATAAGCGGCACGTAAAAACATTCACCGACACACACAGAAGCAAACTAGTAATGTAGCAAGTAAATGACATTTTCCCCAAATAGTGTGAAAAATAGAACTGTTTCAGGATTCGTGTGTAGAAAAACTATTAAAAAAAACATGAAATTAAAAATATTTATTATAAACCAAGATCGATTACTTAAACTACCTTACTTAATAACCCTGAATTTGCAACTGTTTTCTAAACAACTGCCGCTTTGATGACGCTATTCGCGAAATATTATCTTTTTTGGATTCATAAAAGAATCGAATTCTTAGGTAACAAGAATTTAGGTAGAATGTAGAATATAGGTAAATTCTTAGGTTGGCAAGCGGGACCCCCAATAGTATTAGGCTAATAAAAATACCAACTTAAATGTGATTTTGCAATAAAATTGGCAGTACATAGTTATAACAACAAAAAAATGGGGTAAAATGTTTTTCTTTGCCTAGCAACACTTTTATTGTAATGGCGTCTGTCAAATCAAAACAAAAATTTATTTTGTTTCGATGAATGTTTTAATCAAAAATATATGATGTTAGGCAATAGTTACCCGTGAAATGGGATCTTTAAATGTTTTCCGTGGTTATGTGATGAGTTGTGACACCCTTTCACTACACAGTACGTCATTTTTTGTGAAATTGCGGGAGCTCTTTACAACAGTGCTTGGTATTTTGTACTAACGGTCCGAAAGTCGTACTTAGCCTTAAAAGGCTACCTTGAAATGGCTTCACTTTTCGTGCAACTACTGCGGTTCTATGCGTTATTATTCTAAGGAACTAGGTATATCTAACAGTAGTAATTCAGTAGAATATAAGAGCTCTAAGTTTGTTTCGGTTTTTCTTCCCAGATTAATCGTAAAAAAAAAAATATTAACCAACCTCATTTACTTAGTTGTAAAATATTATCAATTCTTTTGAATTGTAAAAGTGTTTTTTATCCTATTTAAAGAAACGAAATAACTTTTATCTTTACAGTAAGAGGTCGAGCGAGAGTTAATCTTATATTTTGAATTGTTTCTTCATAATATAGGTACTTTTCTATTTGAATTGTTCTCACATAAGAAGCAAGAAGAATTAGACTGGGTAGGTACACCCAAGATATTGTAATAGGTATCTTGATTTGAAAAAGTGTCTTCGGAGTTTCATGTCTGTTTCTCCGCTTTAGAGATCTACGTTCTGAAATAGGCAACTAGCTTCAATATTCTGACTGACCGACTCTTTGACAATTCTAAACTGACAAAAATGATTGCACGTAAAAAATATATTTTAAAACAAAATTTGATAGCTAATGAGCCCAATTTCGATGGGTTTATCTTGTTTAGTTAAAAAGTTCCTACGGTAATCTTCAAGCTCCATCATCAGTAACAGCTCCATGGTACCATATTATTGTATTGTCACCAAAGATACATTATGTACACAAAATTTGAGTCCAATCCGACATCGGTAAGTGATTTAGCTTCCTAGATTCGTGCCGAACACACATACATACAAACATTGCACTTGAAATAATATCTTATAAAAGTAATAGTTTAAATAACTAAAAAACACGCTTTCATAGAAAACAAAACTAAAAAGTATAAAATAATGGAGAAAAGCGTGGGGTGCTTTTTGTGGTTTTTTTTAATTGATACCTAGCAACTATAATAACTATAATACCTTGGACTGGCCTGTTAGTCTAGTTGTTAGTGACCCTGACTGCTAAGACTGAGGTCGTGGGTTCGATTCCCACCCAGGACAAATCTTTGTGTGATGAGCACGATCATTTGTTCTGTGTCTGGGTGTAATTTATCTATAACTAGCTTCTGCCCGCGACTTCGTCCGCTTTAAATTTCTTGCTCCCCCGACCCTTCCCGTCGCATCGAATTACTGTCTAGAGATAAAGCAGTTCATTTCATGTCAACGTTTTTGTCATAAAAAAGAATCAAAATCGATAAAAAAATCCTATGTCCATCTCCTGGTTCTAAGCTACGTCCTCACCAATTTTCAGCCAAATCGGTTCAGCCGTTCTTGAGATAAAAATAGTGAAACTAACACGACTTTCTTTTATATATATAGATACTAGCTTCTGCCCGCGACTTCGTCCGCGTCAAATTTTTGCTCCCGTGACCCTTCCCGTCGCATCGAATTGCCTGCCAGTTTTCGTCCATTTTTCGTTGCAGCTCCGCTCCTTTTGATTGTAGCGTGATGTTATATAACCTTTAGCCTTTCTCAATAAATATACTACCTAACCCAAAAATAATTTTTCTATTCGGACCAGTAGTTTTGGAGCCTATTCAATACAAACAAACAATCAAATCTTTCTACTTTATAGTCAAACGGGATAAAAAAAAGTATCCTATGTCCGTCTCCTGGTTCCAAGCTACCTGCCCACCAATTTTCAGCCAAATCGGTTCAGCCGTTCTTGAGTTATAAATAGTGTAACTAACACAACTTTCTTTTATATATATAGATGTATGTATTTAGAAATATAGAAGTATATTTATCAGTTGTCTGGTTACCATAGTACAGGCTCTGCCTAGTTTGGGATCAGACAACGATGTGTTGGTTGTCCTAAGATATTTGTTATATTTATTATTAGATATTTATTAACTCACGATGCTTCAGCTACAAAGCTGTTTTCTTTTTCTTGTTTTGCTATCGTGGTGAACCAGCCACGGTGGTGGCCAGCATAATGGCATAATTTTACGAAATAATTGTATTGTTATCGGTCCTTGATAAGTGTGCAAAGCTGCAAATTAATCGGACGTTTTGAAGGGGGTAAAAGTCACGTTTAAAATTCCATTACATAGATACGTAACAAGCTAATAAAAGCGTTTTAAAAAGTAAGTCGATAGTCAACAGAAAATCCGGAGCCCTACGAAAAACAAAACACGATTCTTCTCCATACAAAACATATCTACATCTACAGTCAACAGAAACCCTAACACATTAATACTCAGACGGGTCCGAAGAAACATTTTTTCCCGAAAGCAATCCATTGGGCTCCTACCTAATGAATTTAGAGGGTTAATGGTACCGTCGGACCTTTGAAAATGGCCGACGGAGATATTGACCGGGAATGTAGCTGCAGATACTTGTTCGGTGTTTTGTGTTGATGCTACCCTGATTGAGGGTTTTAGGGAAGGATGTTGTTTGGCAGAGTTTGGTCAGGAATGGAGATTTTTTTTTTTATGTTTTTTTTTAAACTAAAACTAACTTTTGCTCGCAGGTTTGTACATTACATGTGAAGTTTTAAAAGCGTTTTCTATTTTACCCTTATGTGGAATGATTTGTTTCCAGAAGCCTTTCGACTTTTCATATCTCTAACTTAAGAGATACCGGTTACCAATACAATTATTCATCCCCTATAGCACCCCTATTAGGATTATTGTAGGATGCTATCTGTCTTCTTGCCAAATATTATCAAAATCCTTTCAGTGGTTTAAGCTTCAAAAGATAACATAGAGTTATTTGCGAATGTATAATATTAGTATAACGGAAAGTATATAATATTAATTCAGGTAATTTGATAAATTTACCGATTGAAGTGTATTTTTCGTAAAAATTTGGAATAAAGAAAGAAAATACCTACATTTATTTATCATGGTTAAAATTTTCGACAATTCTGATTAGTAATGATTGGAAACAAATTTTAGAATTATTGACTAAGTATAATGTTTTCTGTTCCGTCCCGTTTAAATTGGTTACTCTGTGAACGCACCATGACGTGAAACGGAGTGACATCTGTCAGTTTGACGTTTCTCTTTGGTTTTGTCTTTGAAAAAGGGAGAATCGCCGCCGCTTGGACCTCGCGATCTTTTGAAAGTAATCCCTTAGAATCGGTCGTTTTTGTGGACAGTCTGTCGTGACCCAATTGTTTGATTGTAAATAACCCCCCTTTGACGAAATAGAACGGGTTTTAGTTTGAACTTTGGTTGAAATACTTTGAGGTTAAGTGACAGTGATTGAACGCGTGTTGGTGACCGCATGCTTTGGTAGCAGAGCCTCTTGGAGTGGATTGGAGCGGTGGATTCTATCCTGGAATACTCATAACGTCACTACACAATACAATATACACTCATTTACATACATAAATCCAGGTAGGCACCAGAGCCAGTGTTGTACCATCAGGTGAGTCTTTTGAATATTGTATTGATCAGCTCCGCGCACGGCGGACAGTTCGCTACGCCACGCTTCCACATATTAATTAAATCCTATGGTGAGGCCCTGGCCTGGCGTCGAACATTTTCAGTTATATCATCCATTCTAACTTCAATTTCCATATAATCGTACAGGTAAAACATTAATTGCTTGAATTTTCTTTCTCCCAATATACTTGAGTAGTTGACTTTGCACGTTTTTCAATAAGAATTAGCACACTTGCTCCATAAATATCAGTATCATATTAGACACATTATGATTCTTTGAACAACCGGTCCAATATTTCGTTTAAGTAGGTATTGATTATGTTTTCACCTATTCACAACTTCTGTAACTAGACACTGATTTCAATGTCAAAACCATTTTTATTGATGTTACTGAAATCAGCTGTACCTACATTGTAAAATGGTAACTTAGCATCTAACCTTTCAATGCTTCTGTTAATTCCGCTGGCCTAAAACGTATACAAACTTTTGCGCATTCTCAACTCAAAACAAGTTACTCTAAATGCCGCACAATTACTTACAAGTCAACAACAAAATACCAAACACGCACATGAAACATAAGAAAACACCATATAAATAGTTATGAGCAACAAATATTGTCCATTTGACCACTAACAAAGATTCCGGCGAGCGACGCACCGTCCATATTGTAGTGGGTAGTAGTGGGGGCGGCAATCCACGCCGGCGCATGTGGTCGCGAGCGGCAATATCGCGATGGCCGGCGGCTCATTTAATCACGCGACGGAATTTGTAGGATAAGGAGACCTTTGGGGTGGGTTAACGTGGAGACGGAAATTATTCTAATGATAGCTTTGTAAATGAATCTGGTATTGTACTATTATGTGTCGGGCCTAAGAAGAAGAGTAATCGGGAAATGCTCACATAAAACTAAAAAGCATTACTGCTGGGATTCAGTCCTCCTTTCAGTGAGAGGGAGAGGGTTGTCGCCCACCACGCGGACCCAGTGCGGGTTGGTAGATTTTGCCTAAATATCTTCGAATTTTTGGTTCTAGAACATACCTCATGATGTTTCACAATGGGAAAACTCCACAGTAAAAGACAAATGACTGTTAATATGAGTGGTAGAAGGTTTTGTATAAATATCATAATTTTTTCACTATCCTCTATTAAGCATTTGCAGCATATGCCCCGTCTGCTAGAGTGTCCCAAATGTCTGTTCACCCTTGACGATCTAAATAAGACTTCTGACGCCGCCATCAACCTGCCCAAAAAGTATAAGCAAAATAGATGTCAAAATGAGAAAAAAAGAAATCAGTGTGTCCTTTTTCTCCAATCATACACCTTTGTATACTAGGGTATATTTTTTTTTTAGAAACAGACACATACTATAAAATCCACACTTTTAGATAATCAGCTAAACCCAATGTAATGCCAGACTTTCAAGTCCATTTCTAGCTAACTCCTTGACCTATTTTCTCCATTAATTTGATTCAGAACTTTCGGTTTTCAAGGACTTAGTCACAATTTTGAACGTTTACAATGTGTACCTACATATTATGTACACAAGCAGTATATGGGACTTAAACATAACTAACGAATTGTGGATGTACTTTGCAGGCAGGAAGCCTACCTATGCCCAACCCTTCGGAAAAAATAAGCTTGATATCAACTTTTTGGTAAAGTTATCAAGTTGTAATTTTTTATCTTTCGTTATCTCCACAAAGAAGATTCACTACAGAATTACCAGACCAAAAAGCAAATTTCACAACAAAATCTCCAGAATTTCTCGCAAGAACTCTCTCTATCCTTACTTAGCAGATAGCTGATAAAAGGCGCGCGGACATTGCACGCTTATTGGACGAGTCAATAATGTACTGCTGGAGGGACAAATGCCGAGACAAGACAGCATATTTGTATATATAGATCGCAATAAACGTTGTCAACGATAATGTTGGCTTGTCAGCGGACCAAACGTGATTTGGGTCTTTGTTTGGAGCCTTTGAACTGTTGTTTAAGTTGTAACGCAGTATATTATTAGGTATTGTAAGACTATTTATTTATTTGTTGATTGATATGACACTTCACAAATCGATTTCGACTTACAGAATGTTTCTAATTCTGTGACACAGGTCTACTTCACAGACAGGCCTGTTAGTGTAGTGGTTAGTGACCCTGACTGCTATGCCGGAGGTCGTGGGTTCGATTCCCACCCAGGACAAATGTTTGTGTGATGAGCACGATCATTTGTTCTGTGTCTGGGTGTAATTTATCTATAATATGTATGTATTTAGAAATATATAAGTATGTTTATCAGTTGTCTAGTACCCATAACACAAGCTCTGCTTAGCTTGGGACTAGATGGCGTTGTGTGATAGTTGTGGAATATTATATTATATTATTATTATACTTTAATAACGAAGAAGACATCACATTCGCCAAACCAAACCGGGGTTCGGTTTGGTTTGGCGAATGTGATGTCTTCGAATTTTTGTTCTAGGATGGTTTATCCACGATGATTCATCATCATCATTACCATCATCATTACAGCCTATAGACTTCCACTGCTGGACATAGGCCTCCCCCATTTGGGAGGGTTTGCCATAATCGCCACCCTTGGCAGGCGGGTTGGCGATCGCAGTATGGTGGTAAAATGCATAGAGAACGCTGCTGCCCATTCTCTAGTAAGTCCCTTAGTCGTCAAGATGTTTGCTTTCACCATTTTGAAAGCAGCAGTGCTGCAATAATTTACTCAAGGAAAAGTGTCTGCTTAGGTTCGAACTAACTCGTCGTTACCATTGAGCATTGCACTTCAGTGACTTACTCATTAAAAGTCACAATTTTTAGGGTTCCGTTGCCAAATGGCAAAAAACGGAACCCTTATAGATTCGTCATGTCTGTCTGTCTGTCTGTCTGTCTGTCCGTGTATGTCACAGCCATTTTTTTCCGAAACTATAAGAGCTATGTTGTTGAAACTTGGTAAGTAGATGTATTCTGTAAACCGCATTAAGATTTTCACACAAAAATAGAAAAAAAATAATAAATTTTGGGGTTCCCCATACATAGAACTGAAACTCAAAAAAAAATTTTTCATCGTACCCATACGTGTGGGGTATCTATGGATAGGTCTTTAAAAATGATATTGAGGTTTCTAATATCATTTTTTTCTAAACTGTATAGTTTGCGCGAGAGACACTCCCAAAGTGGTAAAATGTGTGTCCCCCCCCCTGTAACTTCTAAAATAAGAGAATGATAAAACTAAAAAAAAATATATGATGTACATTGCTATATAAACTTCCAACGAAAATTGGTTTGAACAAGATCTAGTAAGTAGTTTTTTTTTTATACGTCATAAATCGTAAACCGCAATTTACCTTTCATTCAATCAACTCAAATATAAAAATTTAAAAAATAGGATTTAATTTCATAAACACAAGCCTTATGCATAAACCGTGAATACCTACAGGTTTGTACGGAACCCTCGGTGCGCGAGTCCGACTCGCACTTGGCCGGTTTTTTTATTAGTTTTGCCATCGGCTTCACCCGCGTAGTATCCATACTAATATTATAAATGGGAATGTGTGTGTGTCTGTTTGTCCATCTTTCATGGCAAAACGGAGCGACGAATTGACGAAATTTTTTAAGTGGAGATAGTTGAAGGGATGGAGAGTGACATAGGTTATTTTTTTTTCTTTTTAGGCGGCTGTGGCTTTCCCATGGACAATTGTATGTAGCATGTTCGCGTGTGTCCAATGCCCAGAATCTTTACATTCTATCCCCAAATGGAAAGACATATAATATCGTCTACAGTAGCGTATTAAAATAACATTCTGTTCCGAGTTCTCTTCTGTATTCTAAATCAGGAAAGGGGAATCATGTTACCCCGAATTTAACGCAAGCAAAGCCGCGGGCAAAAGCTAGTATACATATAAACCTTCCTCTTAAATCGCGCTGTCTATTGATGAAAACCGCATTAAAATCCGTTGCGTACTTTAAAAGATCTAAGCGTATGGATACGAAATGCTACTTTATTCTATACTATGAAGATATAGATTGTGGATTTGTCACTTACAAAAGAGATTTACGTACCAAGGGTACAAAATATAACTAATGAGCTAATTTCACAAATACGATGGGAGTACAGAAATATTTAACAATGCACAATGCTATATCCATAGGATCAAGTCAGTGCAACTGTATGCCCCATCATAAAAGGTTTTGAGACACTTTCAAAATCAAACACAATTTGCAAAACTTATACTGTGGGAGACAGCCAGAAAAACACTACACGAAATTACGGTTGAAATAATTCAGTTTATGATAAAAAGCCAGCTAAGCTATTCTCTAAGAGATAATGTCTTGGCTATACTCTAAGACTAGCTCGTGAAGACAGCCTCGAAATCCATGGAACGTGTAACGCTGGTTTTTCTGTGGTTTAGGGAATACCAAAACGTAAAATAAACAATTTTCCTTACGTTGAGTAGTCCTTAAGTTTGGTAGCCTTGAACTCTAGTGTCACGGCTATGTGAATACCACACTGTGATTGGTGAGATAATAACGCTGGTGATCATCATTTTATCATTGTCACTAAAATCAGCAGGGAAAGTGCCTACACATAGTGACTTCGTATTGATCGATTGCCTCAAAACCATACTCTGCTTCTACCCCAGCATCTTGATCAATATGATCGGCTATGTAGTTAAAGAAAGTAAATAAAGACAATAAAGAAAGATAATATGTTTATTTGCGGCAAACCTGTTACAGCGAAAGAACACAAACACTAAAAATACAAGTTGGGGAAAATATGCGTCACATCCACAAAAAATCGCCATTGCTCAGCATAATGTTACGCCCCTATGCGAGACAGAGACCCAGTGCTGGTTTTCAGCGACAGCAGGCGTTGCTGTGATGACTTCAACCGGTGCAGCAGACGGTTACAATAAATAAAAAAACAAAAAAAATACACAATTATTTCTGAATGTATAAACATAATATTCATAAAATGGTAACATTTCGGACAACGACTCACGCGCCGACGGCCTTATTATAATGTCTCTCAAACTCCCTTCATACATATCTCGACATCATCACGTCAGCACCGGCTATCACTGAAAACCAGCGCTAGGACTCTGTCTCGCATAGTGTTACAGCATTATGCTGTAGTGATGGGCATTTTGCGTGGTTGTGACGCATGTTTGACCCCAACTTTTTTATATTTTTGTATGTTTCTGGTCTTTCTGTGCGTCATGTTTGTCACAAATGAACGTCTTTTATTTATTTCTTCTTCTTTCTCTATCTTCTACAATGTTTTATCCTAAAGAGAAAAGAGCGAAATTTTTGTCAAATATAATGTTAACGTGTACTTGACAATGGACAAAACTCGATTGGGGTCTTTGTCCCGGTCCTTTGAATGATTGTTTAACTTGTTACTTTATGTAGTAGGCAGGATCTAGACGAGCGACAATGATTTTCAAAGAGTTTCGTTTTTCTACATCATTTTTTGAAAAGATTGACATAAGCTTATCGGTAGTTCATATGTATCGTCTAGAATATAAATAGTCTCTGATAGAACGTTAACTTTTCCAAGCCATCAGACTCCTTGAAAAATCAGCATATCTTTCAAAGATTTCGGCAAGGCTTTAATTCCATTTATTCAGAATGTAAATACGTAGGTACACCTACCTAGTCCCCACAAGTTGTCTGACCTCCTCGCTTTCCTTTTCCTCGCGCCGTCGGCGTCGCGACACAATAAAAATATAGAAAAGTATTTGTAAGGCTACAAATGGCCGCCGCCGCCGTTAGTATCTTGTATCGCAAAATGTGGACGCTGCAATTTTATTTTCTTGTAGGAAAAATAACAATTTTACCAACTAAACTGTCCAATTTTTGGACAATAACGATTTTCCTCCCAAATCGAACGAAACAAATCTGCGAAGTAATGAAACCAATTCCGGACTAAAACTTTTCCCCCACAATTCCTCAAATAAAATCAACTGAAGAAAGCCGTCACTATAAAAAATATACTTCCACCATTGTCGGTCAACATTCCTCATTCTTTGGAGTACGTCTTCACGCTTTCAAGTGCGTAATCCTTCAGGAATCGCCACTATTGTACTCCCGAGACAGAGCATTAATCCTGCCTTTTCAAGACAAGAGATATCCATCATTTGTCAACATTGAACCGGCGGTGCGTCCCCTTGCCTCCCTGCCACCCTCCCTCTACACTCACACAGGGGAAAACTGACACAGATTATGTTGGATGTTTTAAATTTTCAGATGGGACGTTTCAAAGCGCGATAAGCTGCAGAAAATATTTTGGATGGTCGGCGGTACTTCGTGACAGTCGTTACGGTTCGTCAGAAGTCTGAAATTCTACCAAAGAGTGTCGTATTACCTACCTAGTACCTAACTGGGTTGTGGCGGGCAACATAGTTGGGGAATGGCTAGACAGATTGATTGGCTGTTCGTAAGTTCGTAGCATTAAAACTATCTTATGATACTTGCACAATCAATTTTGTTTTTGTTCCGCCACTTCTTCTTCCCAGCTAAAGCACTAGGAAGTGTCGAAGGGCGGGCGTTTTGGGGGGACTGTCTTTTGTAACTTTGACGTTCAAAAAGTGCTGACTCTCAGCCTAGTTTGAATGAATGACTTTTGATTTTGATTTTGATTTTGAATTGGTAAACTAGAACTAAGAAATAATCTTCAAAACAACTACATAAATTATCTTCAAAAGTATTTCATGGCTTACTATAAAAGACTACATGATGGTGTGGGGTATTAACGATAGATGCCACTGCTGAGATAAAAATATCAGAACATGTATCAAATTTTCTCACTATATTACTTACATAACATACGTACGGTCAGCCAAGAAAGTGGTGTACCAGTTTTGATTTAGTTTCCCGGTCATCGAAAATTACAACAAGGTTCGTTATAAAAAGATATTACTGAAAGAGACAACATTATCATGACGTAAACCTATGTATTTAGTATTCATACGTCATATGTCACATATAAGTACATGACATTTTAACCTTTAGTATAAATGAAAAGGACATTAGTTTCTACAAAGCAATTGAAATGTTTCCAAACAAAAGTAATAAAAACTATTTAAATAGACAACCGAATTCCATTTGAAAAAGAAAACTGACAATTGACATTTTGTCAAATATATGCAAAAAATCGATATATTTTCCGTGTTTTTTCAATCAACTGCATATAAAATCATCTCAATGCCTGCCAACTTGACCATTGCCGAAAGAGCACAAATAATTGCCCAATTTAATGAGGGAAGCAGTATCAGTGCGATATCCCGGAATTTGAATATATCGAGGCGTTCTGTCCGCTTTTGGATTCGTCGTGAAGGAGAGGAGGGAAGTTTGTTGGATCACAGAAGAAGTGGTCGCCGGCCTGCACTCTCCAATAACGATAGAGAATTCATGAGACGGGAATATGAAATCAATGGTTTTAAGCCCACAAAACATTTTGCGGAGATGTTCGATGTGAGTGCCCAAACAATAAGGAATCATCTACATTACATGGGGTTGCACCACAGGCATTACGCCAAGAAAATATATTTGACGGATGCTCACAGACTTGCTCGTCTGAACTTCGCCAGAGAGCACTTAGACTTTGATTGGTCTAATACAGTGTTTTGTGATGAAAAAACGTTTAAATCCAGTCAGCATGGACGTCTTCACCTTTGGCGATATAATTCAACACGGTATAAAGATGATCATGTAATCCCAAATAGAGAATCAGGTCGAATTTCCGTAAATATTTGGGGCTGGATGAGTGCGGATGGTGTAGGAGAATTGTGTTCTCTACCTCCTCGAGCGACGGCTGTAAATTATATCGACGTGCTTCAGAATGCAATGCTACCGACAGTCCGTAATGTTTACCCGGAGAAAGAAGTGCCACAATTTGATTTTGTTCAAGATAATTGCTCAATTCATAATGCGAGGATCGTAAGAGCCTGGTTTCGTTCACACACTGACGTAAGGGTAATTCAGTGGTCCTCAAGATCGCCGGACCTCAACCCGATAGAAAATCTTTGGGGCCTTATGGTCCAACGATGGTCGCATCAAAATGAAAGAACCAAACAAGCTCTTATTAGTCACTGTAATTATATTTGGGAGGAAATGCGGGGAACCGATATTTGCTCACGGCTTGTTGGTTCAATGAGGTCTCGTCTTTTAGAGGTTATAGAGGCCAACGGCGGTTACACCCGTTTCTAATTTAAAAAAAAAATCAATATCTTCTAAATATTACTATATATGCTATGTTTTTGTTTGTTATAAGTATTTTAAAATTGATTGTAGAAATTTAATAAAAGGATAAATCTATTTTTAGCTTGTTTTTTATTGATATTGTAATTACAAGTTTACAGAAATTGTAGGTTTGTGGATTCGCCTTGTGCCTTTACAATTTTATGTAACTTGTTGATTACAATTCTGAATTTGTAGATACAATTTTGTCATCAAAATCTACAGCCCCCCGCCGTTGATTTTACGACGTCATTGGTTCCATCAAGTTCAAACTAAGAACAGCTGTCACGTTACAAACAGTAATAGTCGTTATCAATAATCAGATAAAGACAGCAATAGAAGTTGTCAGATCGATCTGCAAGCGAAACTAATCTTTATCACCTATGAATCTGCAAGCGATATTCAACCTTAGGGTGGTACACCACTTTCTTGGCCGACTGTACATGAAATCAGCCCACAACTTCCTACTGCTGGGACAGCGACCTCGTCTCTTTTGAGAGGGAGTGGGCCGTAATCTACCACGCGGACTCAGTGCGGGTCGGTAGATGTCACATGTCTTTAAATTTTTGGTTCTAGGACATGCCGGCTTTCGTACGATGTTAGTCTTCGGCGTTTTGAGAGCAGCGGTGATAACATAAATTACACAAAGTAACACGGTGTCTGGAAAAGTATAAGTAAGTAATAATTTACTTCAATCAACTCAGCCTATAGCAGTCCACTGCTGGACATAGGCCTCTCCCATGCTGCGCCACAACATCCTGTCCTCCGCCTTCTGCATCCAGTCTGTCCCAGCCACCTTTTTGAGGTCGTCGGTCCATGTAGCTGGGGGGCGTCCTACACTACGTTTGCCGATACGTGGTCTCCACTCCAGGACTCGTCTGCTCCATCGGCCATTGGTCCTTCGACAGACATGGCCAGCCCACTGCCACTTTAGCCTGCTTACTCTGCAAGCTATGTCGGTAACTCCAGTTCTTTTCCGGATCACTTCATTCCTGGTTTTATCTTTCAAAGAAACTCCGAGCATAGCCCGCACCATAGCTCGCTGAGCGACCTTAAATTTGTGGAATAGCCCCACTGTCAGTGTCCATATTTCGGCACCGTACCTATGTCATAACGGGCAGGACGCACTGATTGAAAACCTTGGTCACACATTGCGGTATTGGCGACGAGAAGATTTGACGAAGTTTTCCAAACGCTGCCCAACCCAACTGGATCCTCCTATCGGCTTCTTTCTCGAAGTTGTGTCTACCAAGCTGAATGATTTACCCTAGGTAGACATACTCCTTAACAACCACACAGTGGCTGATTGTACTCCTCGGTCTTCTGTACAATTTGCCGAACAGTATGGATGTGGTCTACGGTGCTGAAGCCTTTTCGAACACCGGCTTGTTCTGGTGGCTGGAACTCGTCAAGTCTCCGGGTGAGACGGTTAGTGACGACCCTCGAAAACAGCTTGTACACGTGGCTCAGGAGTGAGATGGGTCTATAATTCTTCAGCAAATTTTTTGTCACCTTTTTTGAAGAACAGAACCACCACACCCCTGCTCCACGCTTCAGGTGTTGTACCCTCTAGGATGACGGAGGTGAAGAGACTTGCGAGCTCTCTCAGGACTGGTGCCCCTCCCGCTTTAAGGAGCTCTGTCGTTATTCCGTCATCCCAGGTGCCTTATTGTTCTTAAGCTGCTCGAGAGCCGTTCTAATCTCGTACTGGTCATCACATCCCGGATGTCTTCCGTGTAGTGGCGCGTTAGTTCGGCTCGATGGTCATCTTCACTATGTCCCGCTGGTTTCACCGTCCGCGTTGAGTAATGGTGCCCGTAGAAGTTCTCAACTTCCTCGAGTATCTCGGACTTCGAAGTCATGATTCTGCCATCCGCAGTTCTTAATTTCGTCAGATGAGACCTGCCTAATTGCGAGCATTTTCGACCCTCGGTTCTGCTCAATCGTAACCTTAATGTTACGGGTGTTGGAGCACCGAAGGTCACGTCGTGTCAGCTTTCTAATTTTTAGATTTAAGGTTCTCTTATCTCACGAAGACGGCTGCGTAGATGGCAACTCTCGTCTTTCCTTCATAAGTCAGAGAGTTTCCGAGGAAAGTTTCGACACCTTACTTTTTCGCTGCGACGAGAAGAGTTTGCGGGATATGTCGCATAGCGCTTTGACCACCTCATCGGCTTTCTCGTCGACAGTGCCTGTGGTTTCCAGCAGGGCGAATCGATTTTGAAGTTCCAGTTGGAACTTTCCGGATCCCAAAGCGGCTTGGAGCTGCGTAGGTCGGAGGGTAGGCCTCATCATGCGGATTCTCTCAGCACGAAATTTTATATTTAGAGTGCCTCGTACAAGTCTGTGATCGCTTCCAGTATTAAACCTGCTGATCACGGAGACATCTCTAAATATATGCTTTTATCCGTCATGATGAAGTCTATCTCGTTCCTCGTCACGTTATCAGGGCTCTGCAAGGTCCACTTCCTCTGGGGTTTCTTTTCAAAGAACGAGTTCATCATGAAAAGCCCCTGCGACTCTAGGAAGTTAACCAACATTTGCCCCCTGTGATTCCTTCGCCCCAAGCCGAATGGTCCGACTTTCGATTCGCCGCGTTCTTGTACTCCCACCTTGGCATTGAAGTCCCCCATAACAACGTTGTAGTGGGCCTGTGTTGTACTGTGTATTGCCTTGGCAATATCTTCGTACATGGCCTCGGCTGTCTCGTCAGAGTATGTCGAGGTCGGCGCATATACCTGTATCACTTTCAGGTAGTACCTGTCAATGAGTTTCAGTACAAGGTACGCTACCCGTGTCGACACACTACTGATTTCTACAACGCTGCTAGTGAGTTCCTTGTTGACCAGAAAGCCGACACTGCCTTGGGAGAGCTGATCACCTTCGCGGAAGTAGAGTAGGTGGCCTGACTCCAAGGTTATCGTATCCTCCCCCTGTCTTCAGATTGCCGATAACCCCAGTATGTGCCAGTTAATGCGACCTAACTCTACCTCAAGTTCAAGTTCTAGCTAAGTGATGGTCCAACCTCATCGAACGTCCATTATACGCATCCAGGTGTAGTCGTCGTTGGTAGCCTGCCGTAACCCGGGGATTCTTCGCACCCCCCGTCTCACCGTAACCGTGACCGCTACACTAAAATAGGTAGTGCATAATTTACTTAGGCACTACCTATTTTTATTTCTTTACCTAGATCGTATTCGAACCTGGGCTCAATCCATGTTCGCTACTACCACACGTCAATGAAGTGATGTAAGAACTTCATCAAAGTTACAAGACCCAATCACTTTTTTAATAACCATTCTCCAAACAAAAACCCGTATCCCGCCTCCCCTGGCTAATCTTTGCCAACCGCCTGTGTACATAGCTATATGAGAGTGAGCTAGTGATTGTCAAAATTTGGCTTCGTAGAACAAAGCGTTATTTACCGAGCCGGGAGAAGCCTTTGTGTCGGCATTACACCACTCCACATAATATTGTGAAACTTCTCACAATGCTCTGTTTGCTAGGACGTATTATGAGGCTCAGAAAAATTGCGACTTGTTGTACGGGAGGTGATTTGGATTAGGTTTTGAGTTTTTGAGGTGGCTGTCTTGTTAGGTTAGTTGGTGTTCTTAGTATCTAGTGTAGTGAGGGCAGAAGTGGGGGCTTTTGAAATTATTGGGAAGTGTTTTAGGGGTTTTAAATCAGATTTTGTCATTCTGTTATTTTACATTGCGATTCATGTAACGGCTTATTAAAAAAAAAAAAAACTTATAATATCCGCCAAATATGACATGTAAAAAAGCGTTTTCAAAATAATGCATTCATTCTATTCTAGCAAAAAATCTGTAAGAGCTTTTAATATTCATTCCCCTAAAATGTGCAACAAAAAATAAATAACAAAAAAAGGGACAAAAATCCTCTGTGCTCCTATCCCTTTAATATAAACCGGCTATTAAATAACAATGAAGCCGTCACACGATGCACACAGAAAACGAATTACCGAGAAATTAATTGGCCGAAAACCCATCCGAACACACGTTCGGAAAGCTTGCGTTCGAAATTCAAATGAGGCGGTACGCCCCACCCCCGGCCCCGCCCCGCCGCCATCTTGGATCCGAGTGGGGAGGCAGAGGGGGGCTATTAAATTATTTCATTCTACATTGGGCCGCTCCCGCTATCGGATTAAAACAATTGCCTGTGAAACCGTAAATGGATAATGAATTTTGCGAAGAAAATAATATGGTACGAAATTTAATTTTGCTTGGAGCTCTATCTTGTTTTATTTCTCCTTGGAGTATTTGGTACATGTATTTTTTTTCTGGAATATTTATACATCTATTGTATTGTAAAAATATGTGAATAATTTTCCGGGAATTTGTATGATCGCTTTCTCGAAACTTCTAGCCGGGAAAATAAATGTTTTCAGATCGACCTATTTCCTTTTTTACAGGAATCTCAATTCCCACGATTTTCCCGCTCGTTGATTATGAAACTTCACGTTATCTTGCCCCCTCTAGCTATCGGTATATATTTTTACAAAGTAAATATTCTTTACCTACATATTTTAACTACTCTTTAAATGTGTATAATTTTTCCATACATATGCAAATTCGTTACTTCTCAACAATTACCTACCCCAAAAAGGTCAGAAATATAGGTCGCATATCAATTTACAACAAATAAAAACACGAAATAATTATTATGCTGTTGACATATAAAAAACCAACGATAGAACATACCAATTATGTAGATACTTTGACTTTTTTATTCTTTTCTTGGAAACTAAACACACGTTACATTTTGCCACTTCCTGATTTTGTATGCTCTGGAAACCGCAAAATGTTTCTTATAAAACAAATACAAAAGTAATGAATCTTACCAAGGCTTCGGATTTAGAATTCGCATTTCCATCTTTATTAACCATATCAACATTTAATAAACTGAACACTAACGGCTAACAATGAAACGGTACTTAAGCTATTATGAAGAAACTGGAAAATAAATGCAAAATTTAAAATTCATAAATAATGTCAACTTAGAAAAAACCACACCCAAATCGGTTCATCCATTTAAGAGTTACGGTGCCACCGTGCCACAGACAGACACATAGACTGACATACATAGCGGTCAAATTTATAACAGTTATAATACATATAACACCCATCTTTTGCTTCGGTATTATATTCACATTTTATTCACTTTTGAAAGTTCACGAGTGTCATAGGTCACATTTTTTTCTTAGCTCAGGAGTGTCTCGTTTTATGTGCACGCAAAAATTTGTCACTAAACTTCACTTATTTGTCTTTATGTTAGACTTCTTCATATACTAATTCTACCGTCCTTATAATTTAAAATGGTTATTTTATGCAAAGAAAGTGGTTGACGTTTCGCTTTGATGTTGACCAAATTCAAGTTTGTTTAAAGACTTTATGAAAACACTTACTAGCTGACCGTACAGACGTTGTCCTGTTTTCTAGAACCCGATAGCAGTGCCACCTACCGGCTCCAATAGTGAATCTAAACCATCCAGGGTGCCACCCAAACGCATACAAAAAAATTCATTCAAATCGGTCCAGCCGTTTAGGAGGAGTTCAGTCACATACACACGTACAGTAGAATTATATATAAATATATAGTCAAGGAATGACAATGTTAATAAGCAGTACCTAAAGCTGCTTAACATTTTCGTTTCTTGACTACGTGTTATTTTTATTTGGATCTTATTATTATTTTTCGGACATTTAGATTGACTAGTGATCGCCCATTGGTCGAAATTCGACCGTTCTTCATTTGAATAGAAATACATGATTAAATGAAAAAATATAGATACTGAATAATAAATATAAAAAAATAATATGGTTATATTTGACATTCAGTAACACTATAGACAAATTGTTGACGCTGTACTACTGTGGAGAGGGTTCGCTGGCGGGATGGTGATGGCCAGGACCAGGACGTAGGTGTAATGAGTAAAGAATACTTCTTCAGGACTCTCTTTTTTATTTTCTTAATACTTCTTAACTGCTGGATATGGAACAATATGGAATGAATTATCACAGAAAGCTCTGTTTTTATAGAATTTGCCCTATTATTTTTAAAAGCTTCTGCCCGCGACTTCGTCCGCGTCAAATTTTCGCTCCCCTTCCCGTCGCGTCGAATTGCCTGCCAGTTTTCGTCCATTTTTCGTTTGCTGCTCAACTCCTTTTGACCGTAGCGTGATGTTATATAGCCTATAACCTTCCTCAATAAATAGGCTACCGAACACAAAAAGAATTTTTCAATTCCAATCAGCAGTTCCTGAGATTAGCGCGTTCAATCAAACAAACATACAAACAAACAAACTCTTCAGCTTTATAATATTATATAGTATAGATTAATTATGACGGTTCCAAATGTCATAATTATAACCAGCCTGTACAATCTATGACCAGCCTGTACAATCGTGACGCATACAACCTCTACAGTTTGCACACGACACTAAGTTTTGTATGGGAAACTTACTAATGCCATACTTGACACTCTCCATAAAACCACAAAAAATATTTCATAGAAATCTAAACTAAATTCCTATCGTCGCTAATACAAATAATATTAAGACAAATATTCTCGATATGATCATAGATTTTAAAAATGAAATAGGTTATCCATAAAATTAATTTATTACCTATGGTTATACTTGACATTTAGTAAGACTAGACTATAGACAGACACAAAATCAGGCTTACCAACTTAGGGGTTTTTCCAAAAAATTTTGGGGGTAAATAAGAGGATTGAGATTTTTTAGGGGCGTTCCATTTTTAGGGGCATTCTTAGGGATTTTTTGCCATCTTACATTTCTCATTGTGTTTTTGATTATAATAAAAGTATTAGCGACTTCTAGTACGGTTCCTTGATACTAAGAATGCAGAGTGATTGACAAATGTCGCGTAATAAATATAGACAAATATTACTACTGTGTGCCGGGTCTATGATTACTGAACATTCGTTGGTTATTTTCATTATAATTTTTTAGCGGATTTTTTTAGTAATTGTGGCATGTTTACGGGTTTTTAACTTAAGCTTTAGGGGTAAATACTTCTAGGTGTTGGTAACACTGCACAAAATAATAAAGACAGATTTGGACCATAAACAAAAGAATTTCTATGCATGTGTGTATTAGATACACGGTAATGAACAGTAGTGTGTGTAACGTGTTATTTATTGAAAATAATATATTTTAACTCATAATTTAAAAAAATATTAGCATTCGTCACTTCTTCTCTGTGTAAACTATAAGTGTGCGAAATTTCATACTCCTCCGTCCGCCCAATTTTCGTAAAAAGGGATCCAAAGTTTTCGCTTCACGTATTAATATTTAGATTGATAATATTGCTAAATATTTTTACTCTTTTATCTGGAAGGGGAGGAAATCTGAAAGTGGCACCAATAACTGAAACGTTGTGTGGGAATCGGTTGTCATGGTATGGTCACGTGATACGGAGGAATGAGGAAAATGTCGTGAGGAAAGTATTGAGTATAAATGTCGATGGCTTTAAGAGTAGAGGGAGACCAAAGTAACGATTGATGGACTGTGTGAATTATGATATGGATGGAAAGGGGGTGACTACTGAGATGACGACTAATAGAGAAGTGTGGAAGAAAAAGACATGTTGCGCCGACCACAAATAAATTGGGATAATGGTGGTAGGAGAATGCTGATATCGTAAAATTTTGACAGGTATATCAGATAGATCAAAGAGTGCGTATTACAGGTTTGTACCTAAGTGATTTAATTAATTAAAATCAATACACAAGCCGACACCTCTCTAACTTACCTAAGCCACATAAACTTTTATCACTACAAGCCTTCAAGTAATTACCAATCTAAAACTTTTCTATTAGCTACTTCATTACTAACTGCCAATCAAAAATCAACCTTAAAAACCGCCCTTAAAACCGTCATTCCCCTGCAACTTTTATACTATATTAAATACCAATAGTCGAACATCAGTGACCCGGAACTACTAGTCGAAAGTTCTTTTCGATATTCGCTTCGCAACTTACGAAGTTGTTGGCGAAACTTGCGGCCGCGAGTGCTTCGGTTAAGCGTCGCGAGGAGCCGAGGAGGTGACAGTTTACCGTGGCGAGCATTGCGGTCCTATCGTGTCGTGTTGCAAGTATTGGATGAAGCAAACGGCTGGGAGTATGCTCTACTTGGGAATTGGGATCAGGGAAAAAATAATTTTATTGTTGTGAACCAATACTAATTTAATTATTTGCGTTCAAGGTTCGGCTAGCTTAATAAACAATGTCTATGGATAAAGATAAGGTCCATATTTTAGTACGCACACCCAAGTAGCACAAAAGTGCTGTATAACAGCATTTTAACAGTGCACAGTGAATGCATTAGTTGCTGAATAATAGCGTAGACAGCGCATCCTCAGAGGATATAACTCTAATTTAGGCACAAATTATTCAGCACATAGCTGTATAAGAAATCCAATTGACAAATAATTGCATTATAACAACATTATAGTAGCATTTATGTGTGTAACAGTCACCTAAAGAGCTGCATATTGCCTGATTAATGAGGCACGTGTTACTTATTATACAGCAAGGAAGACGAATGTGTACATTGTGTGTACTTTTATACAGTTGAAATTACACACTGAGCGAAATTGTGGAATGCAATAACTTAAATTATTTATTTTTCTTTGATATGAACTGTCAAATTGTAAAACATGAAGTGTATCGTTGTGTGCAAGATCTCAGGTGCCATTTGTGAGAATATACATACATAAAATTGAAGGTAAGTAAAACATCGATTTCCTCCTATTATATTTGAAATCTTATTGGGAAGGTAACTTTACTGTCAAATACCATACATATTTAGTTCAAAATTTTCACGCGCCCTCGGAATACCACTAAATACTAAAAGAAAAGCAACAAAATAAGAATGAAAATAAAATTAATATGTTCGTTTTTTTACAAAGTAACCAAAAAAAAAACTGTTTTCGTGTAATTATTTTTTAATCCATATTTACAATTGATATCCTCTAAAATAAACAAAAATGAAAAGAAAAAGTTTTATAATAATACAAAGTAACGCAGTGAATATGGCGGATGGCAAGTGAACAGTTTTAATCTCAATTTAATGCTAAGGTCTGTACGGGTGTTCACATGTGGCCTGTAATTCAGCCAAGAGTAAAATAGTTTAGCACTTGTGAAATACAAATCAGACATGGATCGATTAGGAGAGTAGTATTGGTTCACATTTGCGTCAGTTCCTAGATAAGTACCTTTATGGATCCAAGCTTTTAGGGTTCCGCCGTGGTTCTTTTAAAGCCATTTTGTTCCCTTTTTTAGTTGTTATTCGACGATAATTACTTAATTAAAATTGTAATTTAAGTAGCTGAGATTATAATTTAATTATATGTATAATACATAAGTTATTGATTTATTCAATATGCGACAAAATACCTATAAATTAGTCGGTACCTATCTAAAGATAATGTATTTTTCTGGCCTAATAATTTAATTACTTCCACATGAAATAGCATTATGTTACGTTAAGTTTAGGTATTTAATATGTTATTGTATCTTTTGTTTTTTTTCCTCAAAAACTGTATAGATAATGTTGTCATTAAGAAACTGATACTTCTATTATAATAAGTATATTTTTCTTGTTTTTACAGAACGAGATTTTCAAAATAGTTCAGACTATAGAGAGAGGTGTTGTCGATCTAACATTCGTTCCTGCACAGTGGAAAACTAAGGAAATTCTATGGTGGCCACCGAGAAGTACTTTTGTACTCCTTGAAATTATAAAAAGATGAAAATTCAAGGTCTGGACCAGGGTGGTACACCCTTTTTTTTTTTTTTTTTTTTTTCAGGATGGGAAATCATCAAATGACTTCTCCCGCTCTGGGCGGAGCGGGAGGGCGTGTCAGACTTTTACTGACTAAAACCCACCCGTGTTCCATCAGTTGCCCATGTGCCAGGGTCACGGTATCTCTTTCGAACAATCACGCGACCCCGGCAGGCATCGGTCCTATTAGACCCCTACGCTGCTGCTGACATCTCTTTGAGGCGCGCGTGGAACACTGCGCGCCGTCGACCCGAGCTTGGTCCTTACCGGGCGGCGAGCTACCCATTGCTCGCCACCCGCAAGCTCGCGCCTACGGTGGCCGGGAGTCCGCAATCGACTCCCGACGCCCGGGGCGTCTCCTCCTGCGGCGGCTAGGGACGTGAGGGCGCAGAGACTGCCACTCCCTCACGCGCCCCGCCTCCTCCTTCGCGAGCATTACTGCTTCGCAGAAGGAGGTGATGGCTTCCCACTCCCTCTCGGGTGGTACACCCTAAATTGTACTTTAAAAAGGGAACATTAAATAAACATAAAGAAAATTACGTTGTTTTTTTTAGATGCTAGCTGTACCGGTATTTCCTAAGTGACTACCTCTGAGAAAAATTGTCGAAATCTGGAATCTTAAAAAGTCTCGAAAGGTATTAATTTATTACTTTAAAAAAATCTTGGATTTCTCTTAATAAATTTTCTTCATTTTTAGGTAAGTACCAGAAACATATAAAACAACAATATTAATTTTGTCGCAACCATATTAGTCCCGAAAATGGGTAGGTTATAAGAAGATTTTTGTAGCAGGGCATTTTTGTACCTACTCAGCCTAATGTCATCAAACACACTGACCTCTATTTAGAAAGGCTTTTTTGTATTGTTTTGTTCATATGTGTTTTTATTTAAATCCGACGTAAATTTGAAATTTTATTTTATTTCAACTATGTGACGTATATTTTTATTTTGTTAATGACATTTTATTCTTTTCTGCTGCAGCATTGTTACTTTTATCTTAATTTTTGTAATATGGGTTATGTGTGAAATAAATTAATTTCATTTTATTTATTTATTTATTAATAAATATAACATACGGAACCCGTCGCGTCCAATATTCCATTCGCGCATGCCGACACTTGGATACATGCCGTTATTCGAGTGTATGGTAAACACCTGACTAATAGGGGAAAAGTGAATCTGTATGCAGCATAAAGCATTAAATAACTTCACAAAGTAACTGATTATGTTATAGTGGGTGATATGTTCTCTCTTAAAATGCAACGGTTGTATAGTACACGTGTGGGCTATTATTCAGAAAACTTACAGCTAATAGGGTACTGCAGTACTATGCGCTCAATAACAGTGACTTTGTGGCGTGTTTGTGGTGCTTAATAGAATTACTGTACAGTAAGAAGCATTATAGTTGGCCACGTTTTTTTCGAAACAGCTGTTGCAGCACAGGTGAATACTAATAAGTCTTTATAAATGCTTAGATTACCGCTGTGGGCCTTAAGTGACCATTTATAATGTAGTTCTGTGCTACTTGGGCAGTGACATATCAATCTACAGATTTCCACCTGTGAGCTGACTTCTCATTGTAAGAAAAGAATAGTATAATGCAAAGTCAGCTGAAACGATCTGATATGATAAATGTATCTGCTTTATTTGTCGTTGTGTGTGGTGTGTAGCTAATGGTAATCATAGCTTTTTGTTTGTCATTACTGGAAGTCACCGAAATTCGAACGGACAATAAATGGTATCGTTTTAAATGACTATGGTAAGCCATTCAACTGTTCTCTTGAAAAGAGTATCCAAAGATACAGATAATTTTACCAGGAGTGAAAATGATAAAGATTATGAAAGTGTAATGTTAATTTGGACTTAAAACGTTCCGATCATCATCATCATTTCAACCAAAAGGCGACCACTGTTGGATATAGGCCTCCCTCAAGCACCGCCACTTCGATCGGTTCCATGCTTCTCGCATCCTGCGTTCAAAAGTTCCTATATTGCAAAGTATATATACACAGCAGTAAGTAGCCTGATAATAACAAAAATTAATTCAATAAATGAATAAAACTCACCGTACCAAGAAAAAAGAAAATTATGTAGAAAAATGAGAGGGACACAATTGCTCTGCAGTGGAACAATACAGGCTAGTGAGATTAGATACAACACAAAAAAAAAACATCGTCTCATCGTATTTATTCTCGAAGTAAAGCAACATCCGTATCACCACACATCACAGGTGCGAATCGAACACGATTTAGCCATCAGCGCGGCGTCGTCAGTCGCCCCCCTCCTGCCACCCCCCTGTCACCCTCCCATCCCTTGTCTCCGATTCAAATTGAATCGCGGAGTTGCACTGCGCTTGAACTATGTGCACGCAATTGGGCGGATGTGGCTTTGAAGACAATACGGCTTGGAGCGATCGATACTGTTGTATGTTTTATGTTTGAGTGTCGTAATGCTGTGTGTGTGGAACTGCCTTTAATTATGGAGAGATTTTAAAGTTTTGTTGTAAGAGGTTTTGAATATCACATAATCATAATTATGAATCGTTTTGACGTCAACACGGTATGGCAAAACTACAATGTATGGTTGTGAAACTGTGTGTCTAGCCTAGTCTATCTATGCAACGTATAAATTACTTTTTTTAAAGATCGTAAAAAAATATGATATTTGACATAGACAAATAGAGAAAATTAGCAGAGAATTGCTTTTGATTTCGGTTACTAGTAATGTCGTTCATAAAATTAAAACAACCGAAATAAACGTCAGAACAAAATCTGAAAAAAATAAACTTGAGAGGTGTCAAGGGACACCCGGATGTAACTAAGTTCCTTTCGATTAATTAGTGAAGGAATTGTAATATTTTTTTTTAAAGTTATAATATTTTTTTTATTATTATTAACAAATATAATGTAATATAAACTTAATCAGTAGGCTCAATTTTAGTAATAATTGGCTTGTGGTAACTGAACTAGGAAACATATGTTTGGGATTCTATTTTATTTAAATGTCTTGAAAAAACTGCATCGATGGTAGTATTATATTTTGTTGTTGATTCTGCTGGATTATTGTTTATTCTTAAATCAAATTCTTCCTCTAGAAACTGTAGCAATGGTTTTGATTTTTCATTACTGAAGTTGATGTTAAAATCAGCGGCCAAAATGAGTGGAAGTTTATGTAAATTTTTGTAGTATCTGCTAAGCGTTCGAAATACATCTTTAGAATACTCTAGCAGTGCTCGATGAATGAACTCCTGAATATCTATTAATTTGTTATTTGGTGAGACATATATGACTGCCATGATCTTTATTATTTAATATGTACAAAAAACCTGTATAACTCAACAAAAATAATCGTCGCGACAGGTCGCGACACCACACTATTCAATGCGAAATAGAAAGACGAAACGAAAATAACTGGCTTGCTTTCTATGAGAGAGAGAGAGAGACAGACAGAGAAACACGCGCACGCCGCACGGCTTACAACTATAGCAAAAAGTTTCGTTACAACTTTTGGTCTTAATTTTTTCCGTCTAGCCCCATTTCGCAACGCACGATAAAAACTGAAAAAAATATAAGAATAATTAGTATTAAATATTATTTAAACACTACCTAAAGCTCGCGTTATCGCAAGATTACTCGATAAAAATGTAGCTCATGCATTAATTTTTAATATTAACTAGCTTCTGCCCGCGACTTCGACCGCGTTAAATTTCTTGTTGCCCCGACCCTTCCCGTCGCGTCGAATCGCCTACCCGTGCGATTTTCCCCGTTTTTGCAACATTTTTTAATACTGCTCCGCTCTTCTTGGTTTTAGCGTGATGTTATATAGCTTATAGCCTTTCTCGATAAATAGGCTAACCAACACAAAAAGAATTTTTCAATTCGGACCAGTCGTTCCTGAGATTAGCGCGTTCAATCAAGGAAACAAACTCTTCAGCTTTATGATAAATGACTTTATGTTTGCAAGTAGGTTTGTACAAACACTTTTACACGTCAATCATATTTTTTTAAACTAGGTGAGGTCGGCGTTTCCTATCTGACTACTCTGAGAAGTCATAATATTAGTATAGAGTAGAGATTAAGACGATATTTCATGTAATGCATTAAAACTAATGGAAATATATTATTTAAAGAATGTCTTTCACACCACATCAAACTACAGGTAACAACAATGCTAACAATACAAAATGCAATGGTCCCTTGGGTTGTGTCTAGATTATATAAGAAGCGTCACTATCTTATATCTTTAAATGAGTAATTCTTGTATATATGTATATATATAATGTGAATCTCGGAAACGGTTCCAACGATTTTCATAAAATTTTGTATACAAGGGGTTTCGGGGGCGATAAATCGATCTAGCTAGGATTCATTTGTATAAAATGTCGTGTTATGCGTGTTTACAAAAATCAATTTTATCGATAATCAACTTAAACCTGTTTTTTTTTTTTTGTTATTGGAAGAAAAATAACAAAATGCAATTTGTTTTTAAATATAATTTCTAAAAAAACACAATTTACCAAAAAAAAAATACCGAGCAAAGCTCGGGCGTCCAGGTACTGATTATTATTCATGGCTATCAGTCAATAGACTTTATACTGGACTGCCACTATATTTACAACCTTCTCGAAACACTATGTAAAGATCCCAACTGATGGTTTACACGAAATTCCGTAGACTGTCCTCAAAATCCTGATCATCCCTTATTAGAATGTACAATTCAGCGCCATACTGCTTTCTTCTGTCAGCTTGTCACTTCAACTGGCCACCGACAGCCGACGCCAATAACCTGTATAAATTAAAAAATATCCAGCGTCACAAAGGCAGGCCCTCCATTTTCCACTGAACTCTTTATTAAACGTTAAAGCAATTTAATAGAGGGTATTGGCGAGAATTTGGGTTGCAAATTAATAGGTCAATGAATAATTCATAACTCAAGTTACCACTACACCTATATTTGCATGTAATTAAGGGAATTTTATATTTGAACCAGCTATTTGAACAATTTTAAAAGAACGTTCATAAAGAATTATATAAAAATTGTGTTTAGTTTACACATGTGAAAATTAGCGCAATGTTTTTACCGTTATGTTGATTCAATTAAACATATTCTTATAATATATTCGTTCGTTCGTTTCAATATGAAATTACCAAAAATATATTACATGCAAAAATTTCAATTCATGCTAAACAAAATTTGTGTATTCAAAAAAGAAGTATGCCAATATTCATACCTCTGTGTTTCTGGCAATAGTGGCAACATGTTTTACAGTCAAACTGTACGAAATTTACCATCAACATAAATTTCCCGCAATCATTTTAACGATTTATTCCGCGTAAATTCTAAATTTTCGTATACTTATACTTTTCGAAAAAATATAGGTACTTGGGATGAATGAAGATTTTTTCCGTTTTTTAGAGCTAGACAGACATGTGAGGTGTCAAAACACGCGTCTGCGCGCGGACAGTTCTACAGCGACGTATTTGAGGTAGGTTCAGTACAAAATATTAAGGCCCTCTTGTAGTGCGGTGTGTAGGCATGAAAACGCTTCCTCACCCCCCGTATAATAGGTATGTAAAGAGCGTATAGACGCAGCGAGCGAGCGCCCGGCAGCTAGCCGATGCAAGCGTTTGAACATGCCAAAATGCAGCGTAAATGCAGAAGGTAAAGCATACTGGGTTCCTTTAAATTGACGTTAGAGATTTTTTTTGTGATTCTTCTTTTATTAATTTCTTAAACTTTGTTTGTAGCGCATGGGTGGAGAAAATGGGAATGTCGATTGCAAAAAACAGTTTTTCGAACTAGGAATGCCCGATGCCTGTAGCTATGGTGCCAGTCGTAGCCTCTATGTTTGAGTCCAAAGACTTTTTCTCTTCAGTATCAGCAACATTTTCTGAACTGACTGACACAATTTCTTGGCACATGTTGGATTGGAGCTTGAATTTTGCCATGAGGCCAAATTTTCTTTCGCCCATTATTTTAAAATGCCTTTTTTACATTCAAACAACGCGTTTTGCTATACTTTCTCTTGCAATTGACGTAAGAAATAATTCGCGTCTATAGTTCGCCTACAAGCAACACTTTTTTCATCTGCGTTGTTATTCTTTACCTCAACAAACAAAGAATCGTCTCAATCGGTCCTAAAACAAGCGAATTTAATATATCAAAAATATTAAAAACTCAGATCGCTGAAAAAAATGGCAGTAATATAATAATTTTATTTGCTTAAATTTAGTGGCTTCTATAATAAATCGATAATTATAAAGTATTATACACAAAATACATAATAATGTAAATCTCAAACAGATTTTATTCGAATTTTTACCATTCAATCGATTATTCCAAGAGAAATGTTTAGAGAAATATTTATGATTATTTGGGATATATTACCGAGAATAACCCTTGCGAATTGGGTTAGGTCGGCTGGTCTATTATAATAACGATAACTTTATTAGAAAACAACCTACTAAAGAAACGCATTATCACAACACATAGTCACAGAAAGTGTATGGGAAACTTTAATGTCTGGGACTATATTATGCAATATCGTATGTGGAATATTTCCTTGTTCATTTAAAATAGATCAAAATACAGATACATTCGTTATTTACTTATAATACATAACATAGTACGAGAGAATGTATCTATTAAATTATGGTGAACTCACTGTGACTAGTAGTTCGTTCTGAACAGAGACCATGTGACTAGATGGCGCTGGAAGTTGCAAATGTATTTCGTTGATTACTTCGTTAACTTATTACAAATGAAGGCCTTTCTTTTGACTCACTCGAACATTATACGTTCTTATATTCATTTTTTCGATCCCCTCTTAGATCTTTACCCCTGCGACCGATTATGCTCAGAATCAAACTTAAAAATTGTATTTGACTCAACCACTCCTCAAACAAAACGAAGATTAATTGAAACTAACTGTTGTAATGTTTTTGTACATGTGTAAATTATGTTTTGTTTTTTGACGTCATACACTTTTAGTAACTATGCAAAGATGGAAAAATCGGAACATGCATTGTGAGGTCTCAGTTCTAGGCGAACCACAAGTAATAAAGTTAAAGTACTTATGTGGGACTTTCGCATATTGCATTCAAATTTATCTAAGGAGTGACAACTACCCATGGCTTTTTTGTTCCCATTGAAGCGCTGCAAAATAAACTTCATGTAATCTGATACACTTTACGTCGTTAGATAATTTTAATGACGTGAAACGACGTTTATTTATATTATATCGTATAGTATAATAATTGATTTTGAAAAATCTCGGTATAATTACCTAGATTTTTGAATGTCAATTATTTTACTATACGATATTTAAAGTTATTGAGCAACCATAAAAATATTTTGAACAAATTCAATCTGTTCAGTAAATCTTTACCTACTGTACTTGTTTATATTGTGGCGCGTCTAAGCAATGATTGTAGGTAAATAATGTTTGGAACTGAACGTTATCAAACGAAATTATTTACCGTAAATAAGTAGATTATCTACTTAATTATTTATTTACAGTAAATTATTAGAAATTACGTAAGTACGAGTCAAGTACGAATTTTCGATATACCTTAGTTTTCAACTTTCTGTATATCCTTTTTATTACCCATTTTTGTTACAAACCAACACAAGTTTTTATTACATTGTTTATCTATTACAAAGCGCAAGCGAGGGGGGAAGTCTGTGGAACAAACGGCGTGCGTCCAACCTCGAAGACGTCTCGGCGTGCACTGGCCGGTCGTTACGAGCGCTTGCACTGCTAGATTTCGTGTAAATTTGTTTCGTAGAAAAAAAATATAAGGAAATTATAAAATGTGTTCTCACCGAACCCTTAAAAACAATAAGCCCTATCTTTTGGTATAAATTTTACATGGTTTGATGATGGAATCTCTTCAGGGCACACGTTTAAAATAGTGATTTAGTATTATTTTTATGATTTTTTTTTATCGAGTCAATTGTTTTAATTCACGTTTCTATCTTCACACAACCCTGGACAATATAATCAATTTTCCTAAACTATTTTTGTTTTTACGGAATATTGTCATTTTGCACGATTTACAGAGGTTTGAAAAAGTTAAAAAGTACTGCAACCTCGCCTTAAAGTTATATTGAAAAAACGAGATTTTGTTGATTTTAGCACGAACTCACGCTATTTGGGCCCCCCAACAGGCTGAACTGATCGCAAATCGTGGTCCACCCGGAAGGTGCGGTGGGTAAGTAATTAATTAACGTGGGACCAATATGAAAATTTTCTGTTGTTTCGTCCTACAGTGTACCTACTGTAACAATGATGAAAATCGTTTTCTCTTTTATAATCACAAAACAAAGACCAATCTCCAAACTGTGATTCAAAATAAAAACCTCCTAATGAAAGACTCAATTCATCCCAAATACAGACTGCTACCTATAGCAATAGTTATACAGGCTGTATCGAGTTTGGAGTGAATTGGGAAATGGGCCCGGTGGACATCAATAATGCATGCTAGCGGACAAATCACTTAGCGGGTCGATATTACCGACAGTGCATCGCGTTGCCACCCTACTGGTGCATATTATGTACTGTAATGGACAGGATTGGATTATTTATTTACTTTGTGAAGTAGGTATTTGTGTTTTGGTGCGTGAGAATAATGGAATTTTAGTTTTATTTTGGGAAATGGGACGGTAAATGTTGTACGGTCGGAATATACCTAGTTCCTAGTTAAAAAGTATCGAAGTGATTATATCTAATCAAATCAGTTTGGTATGAGAAAGAAAAATCTTTTGAAATTAGAACTACCCAACTCTTTAGGTATACCTAAAAAGGAAGAAAAACAATGAAAAACCGTTTATTAACTTTTACTAGTGGTCGCCCAGAGGTCGAAACTCGACCATTATTCGTTAATCTATACAAATATTAGTTTTCAGCACTATTTCTCCAAATAAACTTTAAATGTGCCAAATTTCATACACCGCCGTTCGCACAATGTTCGTACAACGATGTGCAAAGTTTTTGCTTCACGTATTAATACATTATATGGATTACTAGCTTCTGCCAGCGCCTTCGCCCGCGTAGATGTCACCATTTCAACCCCCATTTCACCCTTTTGGATTGGAATTTCAAAAAACCCTTTCTTAGTGGATACCTACTCCTCACAAAGAATACACCCTCCAAATTTCACGTCTCTAGGACCAGCGGTTTAGGCTGTGCGTTGATATATCAGTCAGTCAGTCAGTCACTCAGGACTTTAAATTTTATATATATAGATTTCAAAGTATTACATAAGATTACAGTTTTGTTATGTGACAGAACAGCATTTACTTCATGTTGTCATATTTATTACTTATGGTTATACTTGACATATTCAGCAAGACTATAGACACAAAATATTAAAGACAGATATTCTCGATTGGACCACAGATTTCGACAATAAACTTTCGTAATTTCGTAATCCATAATTATATTTGACATTCATTAAGGCTATAGACAAATAATACCAAAAACAAATATATTCTCGATTTGTGCATGTGTGTATTACATACACGGTAATGAATAGTAGTGTGCGTAACGTGTTATTTATTGAAAATAATGTATTTTTACGCGAAATAAAAAAAAATATTAGCATTCGTCACTTCTTCTCTATATAAACTATAAGTGTACGAAATTTCATACTCCTCCGTCCGCCCAATTTTCGTAAAAAGGGATCCAAAGTTTTCGCTTCACGTATTAATATATAGATACTGGAGGAGTACCGTGTGGTGCCGGACGTAAAGAATAACACCACCCCATTTTTTCCCGTGGGTGTCGTAAGAGGCGACTAAAGGACTTACTAGGGAATGGGCAGCAGCGTTCTCTATGCATTTTACCACCAAACTGCGATCGCCAAGCGTCCTGCCAAGCGTGGCGATTATGGCAAATCCCCCCAAAAAATGTACCGGTCAAATTAGCGGTGCATTGGGGATGCCCATGTCCAGCAGTGGACTTCTTGCGGCTGAAATGATGATGATGATAAATGGAGGAGTTAACAGTAATGTTACGGTAGAAAAATGTAGACTACCTTCGTGGCCTAGACATACTTTGTTCCTGACCTCCGCCTTCCGCATCCAGTCTGTTCCAGCCACCTTTTTCAGCTCGTCGGTCCCAGCTAGGGTACTGCGATAGGCTGAATTGACAGTGTAAAGAAATAAATACTTGACTAAACTTCATAAAAGTGCCCAAGTCTAACACCATACATCTGTAATGAGCTAAAATATTATCTGAGCTTCCATATAAAGTACTAACTTTTGCCTGCGGCTTCGCCCGCGTGGATGTCGGAAATTATCGCAAGAGGACGTACTACCGTGGTTAATGTATTAAGAATGCAATATCTGGATGACCGAGCTTTGCTCGGTATTTTTTGGTAAATTGTGTTTAAAATAATAAGTTTATGTTCAAGTTTTGAAGAAGTTTTCTAAGTTGATTATCGATAAAGTTGGTCATTGAAAACACGAATAAAACGACATTTTATAAAAATGAATCCTAGCTAGATCGATTTATCGCCCCCGAAACCCCCTGTACACTAAATTTCATGAAAATCGTTGGAGCTGTTTCCGAGATTCAGATTATATATTATATACAAGAATTGCTCGTTTAAAGGTATAAGATTAATCCAGGTTATATAGGTAATCCGCGACTTCGTCCGCGTGGTATTTTTAACAAAAAAGTTTTTAATTAGTTTTTTTTTCGTGAGATTGCATTTTTTTTCTAAAATAAAAGTAGCCTACGTTACTCCTTGTTACATCAGCTATCTGCCAGTAAAAATCGGCCCAGCCATTTCCGAGATTAGCCGGAACAAACAGACAGACAGTCAGACAGACAAAAATTGTAAAAATGCTGTTTTGGTATATGAACCGTGTATACATCCATATACACTTAGAACAAACAAACAGACACTCCAATTTTATTTATTTGTCTAGATAATGTGCGAAAAAGCACAGTTTTTTTCGCTGTGACTTGGACCAATGGGAAAATAGTAAGGCCATGTATGTATGTAAGTGAGTTATGTGTATGTGTCACTCGCCACATCACAGCAAGACCAGTAGTGCTATTCTGTAAAAATCTCACCGTGATAACTCGGGTGAAGTGAGCTTAAAACGAGTGTCAATCTCTAGCATCAGATGGAATTACAGCTCACTTTTAGGTCACTTCACTTATGTTCTCACGCTGAGATTTTAACAGAATAGATCGGCTGAATACTTCATTAGGCATAGTATAGCAACTACCAGGGCTGCGGATTTATTCGAAAGATTCACCGTAGCCCTAGCATAGGTAGCTGAAGGAACAGAGCAGGAGACGTCATTTCATGATTTCCCAACCAAAAAAATAAAAAGGCATAGCACACACACAGTATAACACATAAACACAGACACAATTACACACATATACCTATCCATCCCCACCGTCAAACGTACAAAATGCCATCTAAAAAAAAACAAAGGGCAAAAGAATTTAAGACAAACGCCAGTTATAAAATGAACATTCTTCATAACAAGAGCGAGCCGCGAAAGAATGTGACGCTCTATTCTTTCAAGCTCTTTCTATCCGATAAGGTCTTAATGAAATACTTCGTTGATTAAGCCCCGTCCGAGCTCTTTTAAAAAAGGAAAATCGTTTTTTTTTTTGTGCCGTTTTTTGTGTGGGTTTGTTTATTTTAAGGGGTATTGGAAAATGTGGAGAGAAATTACTTACTGTTATAATAATGAAGGTGGATGGACTGCGTGATACATGATATGGTTAAGGAGTAGATAAGACGTGTTCTGCCGACCCCAAATAAATTAAGTTAAAGTGAAAGCCCGTAAAATTTATATTTTCTTACGTTCATTACAATTTGCCGCAAGGTCATTGGCGTCCTGCACCCTAATTGCGAAACGCACAATTTATCAGAATCTGAATGGAATTGAAGATTATTTCTAAACCATTGCGTCTTTTATTCAAATAAATTGTGGCTCAGCAACGTAAATAACGCAATGAATGTTGTTTAACTATGAATATTAAATCAATTCCTACCCATAAAAAGTTCCGCATTTACCCCTCTGGCCTATATGTTGAACAAAATATGATTCTCGACTGTAACAAATATGGCTTTACATAATTATAATCATAACTATAAGTTCATTTAATTTCACTGTATGAGTATTTCATGAAAAAGTCATTCAACTGAATTATAAGAACTTATGTATTGGTTTTATTGATTAAAATTTTGAATCAATAATATCGGGACGAATAGACTTAAAAATTATCTAAGCAGCTATTAAAATTATATATTAACACAATGACGTAAGGAATGTTACAGAATGAAGACTATACACGACAACCATCATTCTGAAAAGAACTTTATCCAATTCAGCACGCGTAGCATGATCGCCTAGATATGGAATTTGTCGACGGAAGACAAGACAAAATGATAGATTATATCGTAGAAAAATTGTGTAAAACTGAAAAGAAGAGATGTTTCTATTCTTCAGTCGACAAGAGTACGATGTCAAGTATGATGACTATTTTTCTGATGGGATAGAAACATTTTTACAGAATTAAAATACATAAGGAACTTTTTTTGTTCTTGGTAGAATAGATATAGAATTGGTCATGCTACGCCGGCTGATTAATTTTCCTTTTCTTTCTGTCTTTTTCAATCTGTTCGTGCCTACATTTTTGACGTGGACTGTACAATCTGCCACTGACCTGCAAATATTAATTTTGCAAGCTACCCTAGAACTTCCACCTTAAGGCCAGGATGTGATAACGATAATGAGGACAATCACTAACTGTTAATAATGAAATAGTTGAAGTTTCTAAATCGGTGTCGGCCTCGTTCAAGTTGTAGGTCGTAAGTTGGAACGCAGTTTACTTTGTGCATTTAATTTCATCACCGCTGCTGCTCTCAAAACGGCGCGCGGCGCGGCGAAGGAAAGTATCGGTAAAAACCAGCACGTCCTAGAAACAAAAGACATGTGACATCTCCCAACCCGCACTGGGCTCGCGTGGCGAATTACGGTGCACTCGTTTTCATAAAGAGGAGGCCTGTGGCTGAGTCCCAGCTATGGGAACAGAGTGTCCCACACACTGCTGCAATCAGATTACTGATTATGGTGATGGTAGTGGAAGATACTAAACGAGAAAATTTTGGTTTTATGGTATTTTGTTGGCGATTGTCCCAAATGACGGATTTGCATGGGTTAAAGTCTTCTATTTCAGTCTTCGTGTGCAGAAACTTATCAGTTTTCATGACATAATTAAATCCGCTACATATATAAACAAAATACATCTAACATCCTACCTGTAATCCTTGAAGGGATTACAGGTAGGATGTTGATGCAGATGTAGGATGTCTGGATGTTGATGCAGAGGTGTATTTATAGTACACCCACATTTCACTAGGTTTGTTTAAGTCAAATCTCAATGCCATAAACCAGGTACAATCCTGACTCCAGGCGGGAACTCCGCTATTTAAGATTTTAAAAAGCTTTAAAGCTTCCAAAATTCAAAAATAACATAATCCTAATACGATTTCCATGGGAACATCACAAAGTACATGCGCAAATAGTTCTCTACTTTGGCACACTAATATCCGTTGTGCAAACAAAAAACAGACATCTATGCCAACATACGTTTTGCCGACTATACTTTAAGTACCACCACCTTATCTCATCGACTCAAAGTACAATTTCGCGTGGCAATTTTATCAGACAGACTCTCAACTTTAACCCCCAATTCATAAGGTTCATATTTGCTTCTGAATTTGCGGTCAAATGTAAAGTTACCCCAGAATAGTCCGGTCGTTACATGTTGACAACTTTTGAAGGGGGGCGAAGCAAATAAAAATGTAATATCGGGCTTGAAGAGCGCCACGTGCAATGGGAATTGATCTCTCTAATATTAAGATGGTGTTGCGATAATTGCCGTTCAATTTGCCGTTAAAATTGGGGTGTTTTGATGAAGTAACAAACATGTTTTCTGGGGCTTTTTAGGGCATGATTTCTTTTTGTGACACAGATACCTACAGCGGATCTATTCTGTAAAAATCTGGTTGTGAAAACTTAAGTAAAGTGAGCTTGCAGTGAGCTGTCAACAGCGTCATTCTGAAGCGTCAGTTGGACTGACAGCTCAGACAGATCTAGCTCAGTTCACTTGACTACTCACAGGCAGTCGCTCCATGTAAAATACAACTATTAATCTACTATTATTCAGCCATACTACTATTCAGCTGGTTAGACTGGAAGCTGACGCCAACATAATTAGGAAAAGGCTAGGCAGATGATGTTGATGACCTTAATACGTATTTCAGGTACAGACACCAACACATCAAGCTACTACAATATGTCAGATTTCTTTGATAGATTTTCGACTTTATATCTAGAACATTAGGTTCAAGGTTCATTGGGAAAAATTGACAGTTTCGGGTAGCTTGACCTGGTGGCGTCTGTACGTACTTCAATTTGCCCGATTCGGAAGAGTAAATTCGTGCAAGGTCCACTAATCAGCCCTTCAAAACGTCATACCACGAGTCTAGGCTTGCCAGATGGCCAGGAAATCCGGGATTGTCCCGGAATTTTACGTCTTGTCCCATGTCCAGGAATCCCCTTTTCCAGGATTTCGTACAATTAGAGTTGCCAATTCGCAATATTCAGCCTACTGAAAAGTTTAACAAAACTGCAGACTCATATCAAATTGGGCGTGTATTGCTTTGAAATTCCACCATTTTGGCAAAACCCTGGTAGCCTTGGCCTTGAAAAAATGGTAAAATGCCTCTCTATAATTTATATAACTGTATTTTTTATACATATCACTTTTCACTTTCACTTCACACTTTATATGTATAAAAAAATATAATATGTAGTTTTATAAGTAAATGAGGTTTTGTTTTTTAACCGACTTCAAAAAGGAGGAGGTTATCAATTCGGATGATTATATATTTTTTTTTTTTTTTTTATGTATGTTCGGCCATAACTCCGTCATATATAAACGGATTTGCAAAATTCTTTTTTTGTTCGAAAGGGGTTTATTCCGAAATGGTCCCATATAAATTTTATATAGATCGGATGATGAGTTCCGGAGACAGACACCGGAACTCTTTAAAAAATGACGGCAAATCAACCGCGATTTCTGCTATCGCATAAATATGCATTGTTTGTTTGGAATTAGTGCAGGGTAGATACCAAAACTAAAAATTTAAAAATATAAACTTTTTTACAAAAAAAAAACAACCGACTTCCTTAAAAACACTACAAAGTGAAAAATAACTTTAATTTCGGAAGTCGGTGGCAAAAACCTCAAATACAAATCCTAAGACACCGACTTCCGAAATTAAAGTTATTTTTCACTTTGTAGTGTTTTTAAGGAAATCGGTTGTTTTTTTTTTTGTAAAAAAGTTTTTACTCGAATAGTTCCGGAAATAATAAGCCTGTATCTGGCAAACCTATACCATGGGTCACAAAACTCCAAGTTTCTGCACCAGCACAACGCCACTAATATAACCAAGAAAAGATCCTATTAAGTTGAAGAACCAGTTCATTAAGACAGCAAGCCAAAGGAAAAACAATAATGGCCCTAAACGACACTTTATTTTTCATAGTCACGCAATGAAATCGTAAGCCGCCGCGCAATTATAAATATTTCAATTATTAAAAAGCTGACAGATTCAGCGGGTCCATTCTTTTGAGTGGACAGCAAGCCAAAGGAAAAACAATAATGGCCCTAAACGACACTTTATTTTTCATAGTCACGCAATGAAATCGTAAGCCGCCGCGCAATTATAAATATTTCAATTATTAAAAAGCTGACAGATTCAGCGGGTCCATTCTTTTGAGTGGTGTTCAGACTGGGAGGCTGAGGGTTCGTTACATGGTATGGGATTCCAGATGATAAGAAAAAAAAAGTTCATAAACTAAAACTCGCCTATTGAACATTACACTCTAAAAAGTATGAAACAAGAAAATTTTCTCATCTGAAAACCGTGGTCGTGGCCGTAAAAAAATGATTTTAGTTCTTGACCTTTTGCCCTCTAGAAGGCGCCATATTCAATCTAATGTGACATCACATAGCCTATAAGCGGACGATCAAGACGCTTCAATGATACCTCATTTTTCAAATTATGGAGTTCAGTTGTTATAAGGGAACAGATGAGCATACATGCATACCGGTCAAAATCATAACATTCATTTTTGGTTCACCGCAGTCGGGTAAAAACATTGGATTAAAAAAAAAGTATCGTAATTTTTTCTACCAGAAGGAAGTTGATTCATGATCATGGAAGAACGTTCATCATCATCATCATCATTTCAGCCGTAAGACATCCACTGCTGGACTTAGGCCTCCCCCAATTTGGGGGGCTTTGCCATAATCGCCACGCTTGGCAGGCGGGTAGGCGATCGCAGTATGGTGGTAAAATGCATAGAGAACGCTGCTGCCCATTCTCTCGTAAGTCCCTTAGTCGCCTTTTACGACACCCACGGGAAGAAATGGAGTGGTGTTATTCTTTACGTCCGGCACCACACGATACGGTAAGAACATTACAACTGCCAAAATGGTTTAGTGTTTTCACAATTAAATTCTTTTCAATTTTCTTTTATAGACGTCCACAACTGTACATAGGTCTTCCCCAAGCATCGCTACTTTTATTTTGTGGGTGGGTAATCACCAAATGACGTCTCCCGCTCTAGGGTGGAGCGGAAGGCTGTGTCAGACTTTTACTGACTAAAACCCACCCGTGTTCCTTCAGTTGCCCATATGCCAGGGCCACGGTATCTCTTTCGACCAAATCTCGTGACCCTGGCAGGAAGCATCGCTACTTCAACCGGTTTTCAAGTGTGTTGTCGCATCCAGCATATTCTTGCAGCCATCGGTCCACCTTGTGGGAGGCCTTCCAACGCTACGGCTTCCGGTGTGCAGTCGCCACTCCAGAACCTTTCAGGCCCGGCCACGGGCGAGCAATGTGCCTACTGCCACTTAAACTTGTCAATTCTAAACTATTGTTTTAGCTAGCTTCATTCGGTACTTACCACGTGCTTTCTAAACTAAAATAGAACAAGGAGAGATTATGTCTAGACGGCAGTTAAGGAGAATCTTTACTCCCATAACTTTCTGATATTTTCTTAAAAATACTTCACGATTCCAATCTTCTAGCCTTTTTTTAGCCTCTATCCAAATACTTCTTAGTTAGTCTTTAAATATTACTTTATTTCTTTCGTAAGTGATTCTTAGTGGTACTAGCCTCTGCCCGCGACTTCGTCCGCGTGAAATGTATTTTTCCCCAACCCACTCCGTCGCGTCGCAACACCTGCCCGCGCTAGTGTTTCGTCTTTACTCAGCGTTCTTTTTGACTTTTTTATTTTTGCTCAGCCCTTAGCATGATATTTAAGTAGCTTAATATCTTTCTCAAGAATTAGGCTATTAAATGCAAAAGGATTTTTTTAAATCCGACTGGTAGTTCTAGAGATTAGCGCGTTCAATCAAACAAAATTATTTTTAGCTACATTATTAGTATGTGGAAGATAGATAGATAACGAAATTGCCTACCTAGTTCCAGCTTTATCATGGTAGTAAGATCGTAAAAAAACGACACAAATTCAGAAAATCCAAGAATATGACAGAAAATTTTAAGGAAAAATCTCTCAGTACCCCATTATGAACAGTATAACAGACAAATGGGGTGTACAATATTCATGATTGGTGAGTTAACACTTATTACAGCCGCTGCCGCCCATCCCGCTGCTCCCGCTTCGCTCATTACTAACTACTTAACGCTTCGACATTAAACGTTTATATTCGAACCATTCTGCTGAAGAATCGAATTGTGGATTAAAATTGTTTTATGTTACTTAGTGAAGTTTAATTTTTAACAGTTTGGGAAATGTCTGTGATTATGGTCTCATCATTGTTTAGTATTATTACTTCACTAGCTTTTGCCAGCGGCTTCGCCCGCGTGGAGGCTGAAAATTGTCACAGAGAAACGTGTTACCGGGTGTATCCTATGTGTTAATCCAGGTTATAAAATATTTGTTTGTCTTTCATCTAAATCCAATCAGCCGTTTTTGCATGATTGAGTATAGTTTTATACTATACCTATGTCCTATGTATGTGACAAGAGGCCAATTGGAACTGGATTCTTCGCCGTTGAACATTTTGCTAGGGCGTAAATCTCTGATGATGATTATTGATTTTTAGGTTATATTTGAACCTGCTAAATGATACGTTGGACTATTTCTAGACCCTTGTTGCCCACACGATGTCAGATGGTCAAGAGAGCTGCGCCACGCCACCTGTGACCGGTCTTGTCAACTCGTACGAACGTCAGGCTAGACTCTGTTGAAGCGCGCTAACTTGACACTTGCGTTTCCTTTTCAATTGGAATTCCATACTCATGACTCTTCCGACACATACAGTACCTAAATCCATCTATTGTAGTCACGAGCGTTTGCACGTGACATTACAAACCTAATTTTAAGCCCGGTTGTATGTCAGTTACACTCCGGCTGGTAGATCTGTGGAACTCTCAACTTGTCTACGAGTTAGCAACATGTTGAAAACGCCAATTAGTTGCAACTTTACACTAATTGCCATGCTCCTAATGTAGAACGACACTTATTTAAGAGCTAGGTTTCAGTTGCGATTAGTTTGGGATAGGTCCGTCCAATCTAGGGCCGTTTAATAAACAAGTTATGCGTACTGTGGTGGGGAATGTGGATGGAAGGAGTGCAGGGCGATACGCCGCAGTCTGAGTCAAGTCCGAGCAGTCGTAACGACAACACACATCTTTTTTTTTTTGGGTGGAAAATCATCTCAAATGACTTCTCTCGCTCTTGGCGGAGCAAGAGGGTGTGTCAGACTTTTACTGGCTAAAACCTACCTGTGATCCTTCAGTTACCTGTGCCAGGGCCACGGTAACTCTTTCGAACAGATCTCGCGACCCTGGCAGGCATCGGTCCTAGCAGACTGCTTCAATACTGCTGACATCTCTTTGAGGCGCGCGTAGAACACAACGCGCCGTCGACACGGGCCTGGAAGCCAATTCTCGTGCAATTCGGATTCGTTATTGTCGCTCGATTCGTACTTTTCACTCGTTAAAATCGAGTCGAGCTATTCTCGCCACGTCGATTCGAGCATATCTCGGAGGAAAGCCACGCGACATGCCCTCGTTTACGACATGCAAAGAGTGGTGAAGACCAGTCGAAACGGCCATGACGTCATTTCGAGGGGCGTTCGAACGTCAAACAGTCAGTCAGTCATGATTGTGTCAATGGGAAAGAAATTTATAAATATTTTTAACAAAATGTGTTATTTGTTCATAAACATCACAGAAGACGCTACGATCGCCACGACAAGGAAAACCATACGAAGAAATCTTCAGGCCTCGTAGAAAGGTCTATCGCGTGGCAATCATTACATACGCGGTACCACTGCAAGCGAGGATTTTTGAGCTGCAGTGCTCACCATCCTTCTGCATATTTCCCGATTTCACCCACACATAGATAGAGAAGAAGCTAAAGCCAAATGAGTACTTATGGAAGGACGTTGCTGTAGCTGTTGCGGATGAAGTAGAGCACTACTACACATTTTAAGTACTTCATTATTGAGGTTCTTGCGCTGCAAAAGTCCATCGTCCTTAGCCCAGAATTGTTCTCGGCTTGTGTTGAGTTTACATGTTACAGTGAAGCATGACTAAACCCAAGTGTGGTGTGATAATAATTCTGTTTGTGGTTTATTCTGAATTTATGTAAACTAGTCTGTGGTGTATTTTTGTAAAGGCTCTTTTGTCACCTATTATTATTATCTTACAACAGGGTCATCAATACTGTGGAGAATATTAAAGACATTTCAAACAATAATTATTTCTTTATAGTATTTTTTCAATATTAAACTTATAAATAGGAACAATACTGTGCATAAACAATACATTATAAGAATCACTAGTTTACATGATTAGTTGGCATCATGTGTGGTATGCTGTTCAGTAGCCCGCTTAAGAATCGCTGAATCTGTACACCTCTTGCTCAAAGTCTACGTGAATGTGGACACACGGTCGTCCAGCAGTTTCACCACAAACAAATTGAATTTTGTGTTCGACAAGACTCCTACCGCTTGTCTTTCAGGCAGGAAATTTGTTTACACAAATATTAACAATATTTTCAGACTTCGTAGAGTAATGTAGCTGGAACATTTATAGATACAACTGTGTCGTTGGAACGGTTGGACGCAAAAGCTATAGGTACTGAGAGCCAGTGATTCGTTCCGGTTTTTACGACAGTCACGCTTCGTCTTCTCCATCGTGTTAGGCTTTAATGTTATTTAGTAGTTATCGGTTTACTCATTGGCAGACATTCTGTTTAAATTACATTACATGTATAGGTAGATAACCAATGTAAACAATATTATAAATATATGCACAGACTAATATATGACTTTAATTTGACGTGATAAAACTCATGACATTTACAAATCAGCATCTTTCTATAGGCGGCCATGCATTCTGTTGTAAGAAATACAAAGGAGAATTTATTTGAATATTTTTAATTAAATTAAAATTGATTAACGCAATCAAGCATGTATTATAAGTAACTAGCTTTTTCCAGCGGCTTCGCCCGCGTATTATACAATACTTACAAACCTCTGGATTCACCCTATCTTTTGGTGAAAACTGTGCTAAATGCTTTGCGCAGTTTAAAAATCTAAGCATGTAAAGATGATTATCTAGAAATTGAAACCCACGCCATCTATTAGGAATTCATAGAACTAACCAATGAATACACACATTATCCTATAAAAAAACACATTTAGTTTGCAAATATTGAGATCAGTAATTGAGATAAAAATTATCCTATCTTTTAAGTTGGATCAAACTGCACGCGGTCTGCAAATTTTATTAAAATCGGTTAAGTAGTTTAGGAGTCCATCCCGGACAAAAAACGTGACGCGTAATAAATACATATTAAGATAAGATATTATTACTTTTGTACCTTGCACATGTTATTATTTAAAGAAAGTTAGCTTTTAAATTTGGTATTTATAAATAAATTAACTAGGTATTATAAATTAAAAACACAGCTAGTATAGGTACATGCAAAATTTATATTACTAACAACAATACAAATTAAGTAAACAATACATTATAAAAATCACTAGTTATTACGAATAGTCGGAGTCATGATCGCGGGCTATCCTCGAGTTTAGAAATCGCCGGTTCATTTCACCTCTCGGGCAAATTCTTTATGAATGTCGAAAAATGATCGTCTGGCACTCGTGTTTGATGAGACTCCTAACGCGACCCGCAGGGCGAAGTTTGTTTTCGCAAGAATTTCTCAACGTTGGTTTGGGCCTTTGTAAAGTAATTTCATGGTTCACATAGGTATACAGGTGCGTCATTGGAACAGCAGGACAGTCCGGTTGGAGCACAACCGCACGCATTACGACAATTATACCTCCTCCTCTTCTTCATCTTGAGAAGCTTTGATGTTATTGACCACAATAAACCGTTTACTACCTATAATCTGTTTACTTAGAATATCATTGGCAGTCATTCTGTTTTATTTAATTATTAATTTGATCAAATTTGGCCGATGTAAACAAACAATCAAATGATGGCTTTAATTTGACGTGACGAATATCGGGTGACATTGATAAAATGGCAGCAGTGATGCGTTCCGTTGCAGCAAATACTAAGGAGAACTTATTTTAATGTTAATATTGAAAATAAAAGTGGAGTTACGAAATTAAGAATGATGATATTGATAAATGTTTATAAAATACGTATCAAATGCTGCTCAATACATTTTTCTGACTTGAAAATCATTTTTAAAGTTGGTCGAAAGTAAAATAACGATTGCGTTATAACAATAGCATCGTTATGTAAAATGGATTACATGGTTTGACGCATAATGGCAACATTTTGTGCCTAAATTCGTAATTTACGATCGACTTGTACTGAGAATAGCTGATTTCAGATAATCTCACCATTTTATAAGCGACTTAGAACGCGAGCGAAAACAACGAATGTGAGATTTACGAGTGAAAACGCGAGAATTGCCTTCCTGGTCCTTACCAGACAGCGAACTACCCATTGCTCGCCGTCTGCAAGCCCGCGCGTGCGGTGGCCGGGAGTCCGCTATGGACTCCTGCAGTTGGGAAAAGGCTTAACAGATGATGATGATGATACTATTAGATAATGTCAAGGGGCTAATAGGCAATAGAAGTCTTCCAAATACCATGCAATACATTACTTTGACAAAGCGTCGTGGACGATGGGCCTAAACCCAAACATCTAGAGGGGTAATTGCGTAACTTGCAGTAGGAATTGGTTTCATATTGATAGTTAAACAATATTCATTGCGTTATTTACGTTGCTGAGCCGATAATTTATTCGAACAAATGACGCAATGGTTTAGAAATAATCTTCAATCCCATTCAGATTCTGATAAATAGTGCGTTCGCAATTAGGGTGCAGTACTTCCTATTTCCCATTGCTAAGCAGTCCATGGTAGGGATGTTATGGATATGAAATTTCGGATACGGATTGGTTACGGATGTAGGAATGATTATTATACCGGATACGGATACGGATACGGATATGAAATTATTTCGGATTATCCGTTAGTTTCGGATAATTTCGGTTACGGATATTAAATTTTTAAGGAATTTAAAAAGTAAAATACAAATAGCTAATAAAATGGTTTTATTTATATGTCACCATTTGGTAGGAATTACAATCAGTCTGTGAGTAATTATTGCAGCTATTTAAAATAAAAATGATTCTAAATATATATTGAGTGTCATCTAATCTACCTAAAATAAAAACGTTATAACAAATCCGATATTATCCGAAACTTTTATTTCAGATTCGGTTACGGATTAATTTTTATACCGGATATCCGATAGTTTCGGTTACGGTTACGGAGTTCCCTAACATCCCTGGTCCATGGTCTATTTATTGTGCTACGTAGCAAGCAATACGAAAAATATTGAAATCTTACCACATTAGAACCAGCGGTATTAGAAACAAACATCTTGGTACGTGACTATGGGAAGAGACTAGACAACATGACGTCATTGCCTTGGAAGGTGGGTATGTCTTTGGTGTGAGATATGTCCTGTGTCGACACTCATGTTCCGGCGGGCTGTGCTGGCGCCGCTGCTGCGACTGCTGAGACCCTCAAGCGACGCAATTATACTGTAACTTTATAGGTAACTACAGTTTTGCGCCGTTCGGGTTCGAAACGCTCGGGTCATGGGGCTAGAGTGCTCGTCTCCTTATAGAGGAAATTTCTTGCCAACAACCAACACGTGACCAAAAATTAGCATTGTCATTCAACGTGGCAATTCTGCCAGTCTTCTGGGCACGTTTAGTACTTAGTGTACATGCTAGATATTCATAACTTTGGTGAAAATATTTTACCACATTTAGTATTTTGGATGATATTGTGATTTTGTGATTGTAAGTAAGAATTTAAGAAACATTATTTGTATTGCATTTGTCAAATTATAAGAATGACTAATGATCTACAGACTGGTCACACTTATTTTACCACGGATTTGGCGTCACTGTCAAAATCAAAGTTATCTTTGTATGTACAGTAAGGTTGCTTTTGGTTTGCTGCTACGCTGCTACTAACAAAATAATGTTCATGTGAATACGAAATAATGTTAATATTAAAATAAATATCAGGTTTATCGGCGTAAGAATAAGGTTCATATTCGTATGGAACTCTTATTTCATTTAAAAAACCCTGCCACGTTTTGAAGTCATACAAATATTGAGGCAGAAAAAATCAAAATTAGTCACTTGTTTTCGATATCAGCTTTCACATACTACCCTCCTTTAAGCCCCACAGTTCCACTACAGCTAAACCTATGACCAAATACCCCTTCAGCTTGGCAAATAAATCGCGATTGTCATGACACGCTTAAACCCATCCACAAGGGCGGGTTCAGACACGCGACTGGGCGACAGTGCGAATAGCAAACACCCTCGCGGCGACACGGCGACTATTAATTACGTACTTGAAATACACGATCACACTGTTTGTTGTAATTTGTATTTTGGAGTGTTTCATATGTATTTTTGTGTACCAAAGTACTTGTGTTTGTTGTTTGTGAGCAAATGTGAATGAGATTGACGAAGAGATGAGAACTGTGATCGATGTAATTGTTATGCTGTTCTTAACTTTGCTCATTTTCTAGCATAGCTAAGTAAAAATTGCAATAAATACTGGAAAATGTAACGCTTTGTACAGTATTTCTTCAGGAAAGTAATGAACGAAGGAAAAGGAGTAGGTAGTTGCTGCCTGCGCCCATGGGAAGACGGTGTGAGTTTATTATATATTAAGTATAATATGTGAGATGAAAGAATACAAACTAAAACAAGGACGAATCACAATATTTACTAAAGTAAACGATAATGACTGAGCACTGGTGTTAGCTTTATCTATACTTTTAATATTATAAAGCTGAAGAGTTTGTTTGTTTGTTTGTTTGATTAAACGTGCTAATCTCAGGAACTACTGGTCTAAATTCAAAAATTATGTTTGTGTTGGGTAACCTATTTATCGAGGAAGGTTATAGGCTATATAACATCACGCGACAACTAAGAGGAGCGGAGCAGTAATGAAAAATGTTACAAAAACGGGGAAAATCGCGATTCGACGCGACGGGAAGGGTCGGGGAAATAAGAAATTTAACGCGGATGAAGTCGCGGGCAGAAGCTAGTCAGTTATATTCTAAGACACAATTTGTTTACTATTTGTTATTCGACTAAAACACAAAGCTGAATTGATCCAAACTTTGTGAAGTAACGACTGTTTACATGCCAAACTCATTCTAATGTCGTCCTTATTCCTGACTGCAGAACCCCAAACAAAACAAATAAAGACTTCACAATCAACACTAGCGGAAATTACATTCCTAAATTAACAAAACACTTTGGTACCCATCGTAGTGTGAAATGACAAGTAATCGCGACACTTTTGATGTCCCAATGTCCCATGTCCCACGTCCTTTGTTGTCCGCCATGACACGTGTCGACGCGATCAATTGACGCCTTTTTATCAATTGCAAACACTTATTGCGTCTGAACAAGACATTAGTTTGATGTTCACGAGGGTTATATTAAAGTGATAGATTTGCAACCTAATAGAAGAAATATTTGAATGTTTTATTACAAAGTGACGAATCAGTCGTACGAATCAATAGTGTCTTTTTTCTATTGTATAAATATGTTGGTACCGTCACCATAAGAAATAAGTAACCAGAGTCGTCGGATAAAGTTCGAGTTTAGTAAGAAAGCGATGGTTGTTTTCAAACAAAAATTAGTTTAATTAATTGAAAACAAAGAGTTAATTTATAAAATTAAATTGTATTCGAAAATATCGAATGGATTGTTATTAAACTTCAACTATATTCGATGACCCTAGTTACTTAACTTATTTGGTGACCGTACACTTAAAAAAATATGACTTTCAGGAATCTTATTAAGTCCAAGCTCTAAACTTAAAACCTGAAAACGATTCGTCTTAGTAATGAGCAAAGAGAAAAAGCAAGGTAGGTTTAAACGTTGAAAGCCACAAGTCTTCAGTCAATTCAATTGTTCTCCAAATAAATTCACAAGGAATGAATCGTTTATAATTATATAATATGTTAGTGATTTTTTTTTTTAAGTTAGTTCAAGCGCATTAATATAATTGTAGTTTTCCTGTACCTAACGGTGAATAATCGATTTAGAACTATAGAAACTGTACTGTACTTTAGAACTGTAGAAGTTAGGTAATGTAGAAATTTATAGCCTCCTATTTGGTGCTTAAATGCAACTTTTATGAAAAAGTTGAAACTTAGAATATTACTATATTTATAGAATAACATAAAAAACAGTACGCATGGACTGGCCTATTAGTCTAGTGGTTAGTGACCCTGACTGCTAAGACCGAGGTCGTGGGTCCGATTCCCAGTCAGGACAAATCTTTGTGTGATGAACACAATCATTTGTTCTGTGTCTGGATGTAATTTATCTAAGTATGTATGTATTTAGAAATATTTAAGTATATTTATTAGTTGTCTGCTTACCATAGTACAGGCTCTACCTAGTTTGGGATCAGATAACAGTGGGTTGGATATCCTAAGATATTATAAGATATTATTATTATATTATACTCTACCTACAGCAGACCACACATTACCAGCAGTATAGAAACCAGTATTAGCTGCTGGCCTGAAACTCCGTACTACGCCAGCTCAAGGTCAAAGTGTCACCACCGCCGTGCGTACGTCTGTACCTAGCGTGTCATCATAAGCGATCTTATCGCAAAACTAAGAAGCGAAGTATTAAGTACTAACTTATAATCTATCTATCTGCCTAGCCTTTTCCCAAATATGTTAGGGTCTTTTTTTTTTTCAGGATGGGAAATCATCAAATGACTTCTCCCGCTCTGGGCGGACCGGGAGGGCGTGTCAGACTTTTACTGACTAAAACCCACCCATGTTCCATCAGTTGCCCATGTGCCAGGGTCACGGTATCTCTTTCGAACAATCACGCGACCCCGGCAGGCATCGGTCCTAGTAGACCCCTTCACTGGTGCTGACATCTCTTTGAGGCGCGCGTGGAACACTACGCGCCGTCGACCCGAGCCTGGTCCTTACCGGGCGGCGAGCTACCCATTGCTCGCCACCCGCAAGCTCGCGCCTACGGTGGCCGGGAGTCCGCAATCGACTCCCGACGCCCGGGGCGTCTCCTCCTGCGGCGGCTAGGGACGTGAGGGCGCAGAGACTGCCACTCCCTCACGCGCCCCGCCTCCTCCTTCGCGAGTATTACTGCTTCGCAGAAGGAGGTGACGGCTTCCCATTCCCTCTCGCTCCGTACCATGGCTCGCACCAGGGCCGGACGCGAGAGGTCGCCGCCGCCGATCGCCTCCACGAGGACACGGCGGTGCTCCGCCCAGGCAGGGCACACCTCCACCGTATGCTCCACCGTGTCCTCATATGTTAGGGTTAGCTTTCACTTGAATCAGGATCGGCAGAATACCAATATTTTACATGGAGCGACAGCCTATCTTTTTTTTTCGATTCGAAATCATCAAAAGACGTCTTCCAGGGGCAGGAATCCCAGGGGACGTGGGCAGGGCACATTGCTCGCAGAACAGATGGCCGATGGGGCCGGAAAGTTCTGGGGTGGCGGCCGCGTACTGGAAGACGGAGCGTTGGAAGGCCTCCCACAAGATGGACCGATGACCTGGTGAAGGCCGCAGGAATGCGTTGGATGCGGGAGGCACAGAACAGGTCGAAGTGGTGGAGCTTGGGGGAGGCCTATGTCCAGCAGTGGACGTCTTTCGGCTGAAATGATGAAATGACGTCTCCCGCTCTGGGCGGAGCGGGAGGGCGTATCAGACTTTTACTGAGTAAAACCCACCCGTGTTCCTTCAGTTACCCATATGCCAGGGTCACGGTATCTCTTTCGAACGAATCTCGCGACCCTGGCAGGGTGACTGCCTATCTGACCTCCAGAACCCACCGTCTGGGTAATACGATACTCCTTGGCAACACTGTTCATCAGACTATCGGGCTTGTGACGACCCGTAACGGCTGTCAAACATCTACGCATGACAGCCGGGACCAACGGCTTAGTGTGCTTTCCAAGGCACAGATGGGTCTTGGTATGTAAACCCATCAACGGATGAATCTCGGCAAGCATAGCTCAACTCACGGTACCGTGGGGTGGGTGTCGTAAAAGGCGACTAAGGGACTTACTAGAGAATGGGCAGCAGCGTTCTCTACGCATTTCACCACCATACTGCGATCGTCAACCCGCCTGCCAAGCGTGGCGATTATGGCAAACCCCCCAAAAAATGAATCGGTCCAAGTGACGGTCCTTGGGGGAGGCCTGTGTCCAGCAGTGGACGTCTTACGGCTGAAATGATAGCTCAACTTAATCCATCGATTCGTGAAGCTGTTATTATTTATACAAGAATTCCCCAAAGCTATAAATGATATCTTCTAAAAATACACATTACGTAACATTCCTCCTTCCATAATAAAACATTGTATATATACATCCATAATACATAACTTTATGTCAGTACTTCTCTAGTCGCGGCTCGTGACATGATCCTTCTGAAGTATTGTGTCCACACAATATAAGCGCAAATAAACCGGATCTCTCGCTGCCGTGCCGTGTGCGAACCGGCTGTGACGGTAGCGTAGGGAGGAACAGGGATTAAGAACATTTTTATACAAGTTTTGCGTCAATTTCATATATCGATTGGTACTAATACACGAATCGTGGAGTGTATTAATTTTTAAAGGAAAAAAGCATTTAGGTACTCACTAAAAGAAAAAAAAATTGCTAACTGAAAATGACTCAATATTTTATGGAATATCTCGTGAACTTATATTTTAGGAGATTTGCAATAAGTTTTAAAGTTAAAGAAGGTTATTCTTAGATCATATTTCAGCGGCAGGAATCGAATATGGGAGCACAGACTTGACTTGGAATTGTTCGAAGTTGTGACTTTAGCTAGTCTTACTTACTACTATTTTATAATAAACTAGCTTTTGCTTGCGGCTTTGCCCGTGTATTATACAAAACATTCCTCTTGAATCGCTGTGTCTATTGATGAAAAACGCACTAAAATCCGTTGCGAAGTTAAGAAAATCTAAGCGTACAAACACGAAATACGAAATTGATTTATATTGTAAGAGGAAGATGTGAGTATCTTTGTTACTTAATCACGAAAAAACAGCTAAACAGATTGGGATGAAATTTGGTACTCAGGTAGTTAAAAACCTGTATTAACACATACAATACTTTTACTCCCAGTAGTGCGTTCTCGTGGGCTAGTTTATAACTTTCACGCGGGCGAAGCTAGTGATACAGAAAGTTGCAAATAAACTGGAGCTTTTCGTTGAAATTCTCATCCAGAAAAGTCACCATAGCTTTAAACTAATTTTGTGTTTTAGACATCAAGAAACTAATACTCCTATCAGATCAGCTCTTGACAAGCTTTAACATAAAAAGAGACCACAAACTAAAAAGCAGTTCCTCCCAATTTCACTGTCAATTCCCTCCCTAGCTCGAACAAAAATAGTGGCTTTCAGTGCGATGACACGTCTGAAGTGAGCGCTGAGCGCAATACAAGTGAGATTAAGTCAGTCGCCACCGTCGGCATTCGCACCTACAGTGTGCACGTGGCTTAGTTGGTGCTTATGAGACTGTTATGTGCTACATCTGTGCGTATTGTTAGGATTAGTTTCCACTGTCGGGAGCGATGGTTGATGAAGTCTTATCCTACGATTTCTTTACTTTTTGGTTTTAAATATTATATTATGATTGCTGGTTTGGGTAGTTGGTCCACCTTGAAACTTATCTTAATCTTCATCCTCATCCCGATTCAATTGGAGTTGGCGCAGCATTCCTAATTCGAATGAAACATCAGAAATTAGTAATAATTTATTTGCCATGGATTTGGGCAAAAAATAGGATGTAAACATTGTAAAAAATAAGTTCCAACACACTCTACCTTTACACGGCAAGCATAAAAACATATTTATATCTAGTCAATTGCACAAACAAAAAAAAACATAAATAGAACGGTAATGAGAATCTACAGCCTTCCTTACTACTAAACTTAAAAAATAACAATATTAATTACGTATTTGTAGCGGCATCGCCACCACACGAAGCGAACCGAGTAATCCGCTCGGATATCATCGGCAATCTCCGCCGCGCCGAACACCTCGTTCGTTAAAGTTCGATCTGCACGCGTAGCATGACCGCCATAGAAACTGAATTTGTCGACGGAAATAATTTGCTCTAAGTAAAGCGCCTGCCTGGATTCGAACCCCCGACCAACTACAACAACAACCACTCGGCGACAACTGCTCGCCATTGAGAATAATATCTCTACTCAATTCAGCTTATGTTTTACATATTTTTTAATATAACGTGTATAAGTGATTTCGACATCATATTTACAGAAATTAAAAAAGTCATTTCATTTAAATGCTTGTTTATTAACATAGGTTTATCAAGAGCTGGATAGGGTCTATCAAAACTAGAAGGAAGCCGCGCGGCTTCGCAATTGTTGGAAGAAGTGGTGGGAGGCCTTTACCCAGGAGTGGGACAGTGCAGGCTAGCAAAAATAAAAGAGCTTTTTTGTACAATATACATATACATTAAGTATACAGGCAACGATTAGCCTCGGACCCACAGTTCAGGAAAACGTCAACATCGCCTGTAGAAAAGCATTAACTAGATGTCTATTGATCTCCTACCATTATACCTATTGTTATTCAGTGAATTATTAAATTAAATCAACACATTAAAGAACAATCTTATCCAAAATCTCAACAACAACTCCAAACAGTATTATAATGGATGTAACTTAAACAAGTGTTATTTGTTGAGCTCAGTTGTTCATGAGAATGTCCCCATCTGCAGTGCAGTGCAGTAAGCAGTATTGCAAACAACTCCTGAACCCTCCGGGCGACGGCGGCGCTGTGCAGCTTTGTGGATTTTAGTAATACTGCAAGAATGAATGAAAGTTGTTTAGGTTTTAGATAAGTTGTTTATGGAGAAAGTCTTTGAAATATCATGGTGATCTGCAGAGATGGTGTAGTCTACACTAATTATAAAGATGTAAAGTTTGTAAGAAGTATTGGAACTACCAGTCCGATTTGAAAAAATCTTTTTGTATTTGATAGTCCAATTCTTGAGGAAGGTTAATAGTTATTTGTTATACAAGAGTGCAAAGTTGCTTTTTAACCGCGTGCTCAATTTTGATGACCGAGCAAGCGAAGGATTCTAAAATTGAATCACGAGCGCAGCGAGTGATTCAAAAATTAGAATCCTGAGCATTAGCGAGGGAATCAAAAGAGCACGAGGTGAAAAATCTTTGCACTCGAGTGCAACACATATCTTTTCATCCCACCTCAGCGAGGAAATGACTAAATGCAAAAAAAGCATTTACAATCACAAGATACTTTTATTTCAGTTTAGGTATTAATATTTATTAGGTACTACATGAAATAATAGTAAAGACAGGCAATGGGGCAAGATGCGACAGGTCGGGAGCGAAAATTTCACTCTCAAACGAAATCGCGAGCAGATCCTAGTTTGAAATAAGCCTATATATGTTTTGTGTCTACATTGACCTCATGCAAAGTTGCTGCTATGCTTGTAAGTATATCTTGCACGGATAAGTAGTCAGTTATGAGATTATTCGGTTTTGCCAGCGGTTTCCCACACGTGGAGGTTGAAAATTATCCCACAGGAACATACTACCGGGATAAAAGTATCCTGTGTGTTAATACAGGTTATAAACTATCCGTGTGATATTTCGTCCAAATCCGTTTAGCCGATTTGTTGGGATTGAGTAACAAACATCCAAACCTCGATACAAAGACATGGGCAAAGATAAGCAAGGGGAAAAACTAGGATGTAAGTCAGTCAGATACCGAAATAATTTCTTTAGCCATACCTGCCGCTTCTACATTTAAGGTAAGCAAGTAACTATTTATTTATTTCTCAACACAATAAACATTGCAAAAATTGTTACACTTACGGTATATGAAATGTTTAGCTAGGCTTTAAGGGCCTGTGTTTCAGGTCACCAAGTCTCCACCCTCCAGCAGTTAGATACATTTCATGATGATAAAAATCATTCTTCAATGTTTCACAGATGTTATAAAAATTTCTCCATTCGTACTTTTAAACTTTTTTCACGTTGGCACAACATTGAAACATGCATACAGTTAACCGTCAGGAAAAACAAATGATTTTTTTCATTTTTTATTTGATAAATATTATCCCTAATCTTACACAATCGACTCAAGTGTTCAAATAAGCTGCTCTCCCACAGGATTACTTTAATTTCATTCTGACGCGTCCCCAAAAAGTGCTAAACTATTGACTTTGTTAACTAAAAACTACAAATAAGATTTAAATGAGAGCGGCGAAGAGTTTAGGGTTGAATTTAATATTGGGGAACGAATTAGCGGAGCGCGTCATGAATAATGAAACGGTTTTGGTTCTTTCATTTAGAATATTAAGTGTTTTTCCTACGAAATCTAAACTTTAAACGAAGTTTTATTATATCCTAAGGTGCTGAATTGAAATCCATACTAATATTATAAATGGGAAAGTGTGTGTGTCTGTTTGTCCATCTTTCACGGCAAAACGGAGCGACGAATTGACGTGATTTTTAAGTGGAGATAGTTGAAGGGATGGAGAGTGACATAAGCTACTTTTTTTTTCTTTTTTAGGTGGCTGGGGTGAACTTAGAAAAGCCGTGCTTTTCCCATGGACAATTGTATGTAGCATGTTCGCGTGTGTCCAATGCCCAGAATCTTCAAATTATATCCCCAAATGGAAAGACGTATAATATCGTGTACAGTAGCGTATTAAAATAATATTAATTTAATGCGAGCGAAGCCGCGGGCAAAAGCTAGTAAAATTATATTTATTTTACTGCTTTATTATAAGGACTGGTGGGAGCGATGGTGGTCCAATGGTAACAGCCGCGACTTACGAGTTGTAGGTCATGGGTTTGATCCCAAGCAGGCACTTGGGATTAAATAAATTATTTCATCACCACTGCTCTTAAAACGGGGAAGAAAAACATCGTGAAGAAATCGGCATATCTTAGAATCAAAAGTTTTACTTCAAAAGACATGTTATATCCATCAACCCATACTGGGCTCGCGTTTTAGATTATGGCCCACTCACCTTCACCAAGATGAAGCCTGTGTCCCAACAGTTTGAGCGTTATAGTCTTCTGATGATTATAGGTAAGCAATAAACGTTCTTTTTACGAGTCTTTTGCACATTCTATTCTCAGAAAAAAAATTATAACGTGATTTTACTGTGATTTTTGTTCTTGAAATACAGGTCTACTATAACAGTTTTAATAGTACAGTCACGAGCTTTAATTTGGGACCCATTTCCGTTAAATGTTCTTAGAACAATCATAATGCAATAAGGTCGAAACTTTGAAACTTTGCTTTAAGGTTGAAATGTTGAATGTCAAGTTAAGACATAAAATGTCTTATCTAATCGACCTATGAAATGATAACCTCGTTGCAAAAAGCTATCATTACGATTTTCTAATTACGAACATGTGTCGTGTCAGTGTCATTTAAGAAAATAATTTAGTTTAATGTGATATTTTCACAAAATATAATTTACCAATTAATAAAATGCTTGCGGCTAATCGTGACCAAATAAGGCTCCAAATTATTGATTTGCACGAACAAGGAGTAGGCATTCACGAGATATCGCGACGAATAAATGTGACAAGAAACAGTTCGCCGCTGGGTTCGACGCCACGGGAACGAGGAAAATATTATTGACTTACGACGAAACAACCATCACCCGCAAGTTATAACACAAGAGCAGAGCCGCTTTGCGGAAGCGTTTGAAGTCCACCCTTCAACAGTTAGAAGGCATCTTAAAGCTATGGGACTGCATCACAGGCGGCCTGCAAAAAAAATTGCGTTGACGGATGCCCATAAAGCTGCTCGACTTATTTTCGCACGTCAGTATCTAAATTTTGATTGGACGACGACGGCTTTCATCGATGAAAAGACTTTTCAATCTTCCCAAACGGGCAGACTACATTTGTGGCGAATTGACAGGACGCGATACACGGAAGACCACGTCATAGCTAACAACGCGTCTGGTCGCATTACAGTTAACATGTCTGGCTGGATTAGTTAAGCCGGCATTGGAGAACTAATAAATTTACCACCCAGGGCCACTGCTCAAGATTATGTCGATTTATTAGACGAGAGTGTCCTTCCAACATTGCAACTATATTATCCGCAAGAAGATGTTGCTCCAATAAACTTTGTTCAAGATAACGCAACAATTCATACGGCAAGAATCGTTAGAACTTGGTTCGACAATAATAGAGCAAATTTAAATCGTATTCCGTGGCCTGCAAAGTGTGCCGATTTAAATCCTATAGAAAATTTATGGGGCTTAATGGTTCAAAAATGGTCAAATAGAACCGAAAGAACTAGAGAAGCACTTATGGATCACTGCCTCACAGTCTGGGAAAGTTTAAGGGGTACTGACATATGTGACAAATTGATTGGATCCATGCGTAACCGGCTCCAAGCTGTGATTGACAATGAAGGTGGATATACGCGGTTTTGAATATTTATGATAAAAAAATTACTGGAGAGATTTAAATTAATTTAGTCGTAGCCTTCGGTGATAAGTGTTTATTTTGTGCACCGCTAACCATGCTTTCTATATAATTGTGTTAAGATTGAGGTTTGTGTCATAAATGTCTAAATAAATATAAAGAATAAAAAACTTTGTTTTTCTAAAGATTTTATTAATCAATATTTTAGCTGAAATCTTCTAAGCCCCCATAATCATAAACGGCCTTTAAACCTATTATATTTTAAATATGTTGTTTTGGTCCGTCACTTTGATATTTATGTTTGAGAAAGAGACAAAACTTTTTAACTAATATAGGTTTGAAGAATAAGCGGGTTAGTTGACTAGCTATCATATATTGACAATATAATTTTGTTCTTTTTTATTTGTTTCTTTTTTCTTATGGGACCACAGGACCAAAAAGTAATTATTACTCGGAAATCGGTAATGATCGTTTGCCCTCGCTCCAGTTGACGTTAGCCCCTAGAAACGTAAAGTTGTCGATGGTAAACATTATGACGTTTATTGTTTGTGCAGTGACAGCGTTAACATAATAGCTCTAAATGGCGAAAGTTTGCGACACGATATTCAACCTTAGGTGGGTCCCAAATTAAAGCTCGTGACTGTACATTATGAAACATATGAGTGTTGTAGTCCATTATTACATAGCAAAAAATTATTACTAATGAAGTCACACACATACGACTATCTTATACTAACTTTTGACAACGGCTTCGCCCACGTGGAGGTCGGAAATTATTCCGCGGGAACATAGTACCGGAATAAAAAGTACTTTATGTGTTTATCCAGGTTATAAGCTATCTGTGTGCTAAATTTCATTTAAATCGGATCAGTCGTTTTTGCGTGAAAGAGTAACAAACATCCATACTCACAAACTTTCACATTTATAATGTTACTAGCTGACCCGACAAACGTTGTTTTGCCGGGTGAAAAGAGTGAAAATTTAGAGTTGTATGTATTTTCTAATGCCAAATCATAATAAAATAATAATAGAAAATACTGTCAAAAATTAAAAAAAAAAATATTTATGGGTGGGTCACCCGTATCATTTAGGGTATGAAAAATAGATGTTGGCCGATTGTCAGACCTTCCCGATATGCACACAAAATTTCATAAAAATCAGTCCAGCCGTTTCGGAGGAGTTTGGTAACAAACACTGCGACACGAGAATTTTATATATTAGGCTAGCTTTTGCCTGCGGCTTCGCCCGCGTGGATGTCGGAAATTAACGCAGGTATTTTTCTAAAATAAAAGAATGTTTCTAAAAGAAACGTCGCCTATGTTACTCCTTGTTACATCAGCTATCTGCCAGTGAAAGTCCCGTCAAAATCGGTCCAGCCGTTTCAGAGATTAGCCGGAACAAACAGACAGATAGACAGACAGACAGACAAAAATTGAAAAAAATGTTGTTTTGGGAAAAGCGTGTCTTAATTGCGGGTTTAAGAATGAAAAAATAAATACTTTCTATTATAATAAACTCGCCATTATTTCTGTAACATTAACAAAAACGGCTGCAGAGGTCAGACACTCGTTTTCAAAGCAGCAAAAAAAGCTTACCAACAAAAGAAATACAACGACTCAACCGTATTTTTCCGAAACCATAGTGTTCTCTCTCATTCAAAAACCGCATAAAAGCGACTTCACACGTCATGAAGCATATCATAGCTTAGTTATAGGGACCGGTAGTTAAGTTTCCACCCAATCTCACGCGGTCCCAATTATTTCCGCTCCTTAAACACACACAATCGGGTGTTTTGCGAAATGGCCGGGCAGCGTCAAATTGGGGGTTTGTGCAGCCGGGCGTTATACAATTTTCCCCACCGGCATAATATTTATTTCATTACTTCTATTCATAGGCTCTAATCTGTGTTGCGGGGGAAGTTTGAAATAGGTATTTTACATTTGTTTTTCTCGAAAATATCTAGACATTAAAATTCTTAATGATTCTCGTCATCAGATATTGTTAATTCGATTTTAAAAATCTCGTTATTGTGATTTAATAGTAAAACCACGTATTTGCTTGGAAATGGCTATTCTTTTTTAAACCTGTAAAGTCTGCTTATAGCTGTTATTTCTAAAGATAGCTACCTACTACATGTATCTACAAAAAACATTATGAGAACATTTTTTCATGAAAACTAAAATAGAAGAGTCATCCAGGGAATTAAAATAAATGTTTTTTTTTATGACATTAAAAAAAATGACAACAGACCTTTTCCAAAATACCCGATATTCAAAATCTAACTGCAACGAACAGATCATAGCTTACTTCACGGGGCGTCACTATCAAGGGCCGGATTTTTCGACCCCCGCGGCGGTATTATCACCCAACAACTGTCAAAAACAACCTTATCGTTTAAACGATACGGTTGAAAATCCACCGACAACAATTTGTCAACGTAGCTTCAATGCGGAACACTATTGTGAAGATAATACCGCGATCAAACGTACACCCATTGTCAGTGAATCTGGTATAGAATTTTAAACTTTGGCGCGTTAGTTTAAAGTTAAGTTTTGTTTGGGTTTTGTTTGATAGTGGTTTTGCATAAGGGGGTAAGTGAGATTCGTTTAATTCATGTAGACGGGCGCAGGACTCTTAAGTTTGAATGTGATATTTGTAGGGTGTGTCAGCAGAGACACTAGGTGGCTTGCACTTAATAGTTTTGTGACACTCACTTGCATAACAAATTGGATTTTAAAGACTTTAATTTCATTTTTGAGTTTTCCTTTTTGGATGTTTTTTTTCTAATCAATGACGGACTTGTAGCTTATTGAAAATGTCTGCATGGGTCGGCCGAAGGTTAAGGTGTGCTTGCTGTGGTCGTTTAGTGGATAGGTGACTATTACCCTCGGTGTCGCAACCGTTGGGGTATCGTGTTATCTAGTAACTGGTTTGTGGAGGTCAGATGGACAGACGCTCCTTGTAAAGTACTGGCTGGATCCGGTTAGACTGTAAGCCGACCTGAACAAAATTAGGAAAAGGATGGGCAGACTGATTTTTGTCAAGAAACATTGTCAATATTGATGATTCTGCATGATAATGAGAGGCGACCAACAAAATATGTAGTAGGTACAACCAACCACATTTTGATTTTGACCTTAAGATAAGAATGATTCTTTTATGGCTACTCACAAGAAACGGGTACTTATTTTGTTTAAGAAATATGTACATGTATTTTTCATAATACCTATCTTTTTCATAACCTCACGCCGATAATCCCCGAGGGGTAATGCAGTGGTGTACCTGTACATCCACATTTCGCTAGTTATGTCTAAATCCCATGTAATAGCCTATTGCCATTAACCGGGCACAAATCCAGACTCCGAGCTGGTACTGAGAAATTCCTGATAGAAAATTCCAATAACACTTAGCCTGGATATCGAAACCACGATCTAATGCTCAACAGTAGCACTTGCAACTACTAGTCCAACGACGTGAATTACGAAAACAAAATAAAAGTGAAACCGAATTCCTGTATAGTTATTTTTGCCTCAACGGGTGCTACGCAAGACTACGCGCTACGCCGTAGTAGCTTCATTGTAGCGGCGTAGGTCAGGTTTCTCAAACAGTTTAGGTTAGTAATTCACTACAATTAAGCTGTTGTATTGTAGCATATAAAATTACTATTTAGTGCTTTTAGCTGTAAATTGTGTGTTCTTAACATCACGCTTGCATTAAATACGAATTAGCAGAGTTCTACAGAGTTTGAGCAAATAAACTTACTTACTCTACGAATAGAAAGAGATGAATTTTATGAGAACAAATCGTTTTTTTTTTACTTTTATCAGGAATCCACTGGATGCGAGGATCACAAATCTGGTCGAAGTGATGCTTTGGGGAGATCTATGTCCAGCAGTGAATGTCGTTCAGCTGAAATGATTATGATATTAATTAAATCATTTTTTAAAGTGATTATATTAGTAATCAACTCTACATGAATTATTAAACCTATGTATGAAAATTCATTAAAAAAGTATAATACCGTATCTCTCTTCCAATTAACTACAAGAAAACTCGTAATAATGTAGCTTATAAAACAGAGGTACCATTGATATTGGAACCCAATCCCACTGTGTCTTTACATGGCACACAGTATATGGATTATAAAGGAAGGGATGTCGGCCCTTCGGTAAATCTAATAAACATCCCTTCGAGGGACTGTTGGAAAACAATTTGCCGACGATTTGATTGAATATGTGTGTCGAGCAACGCTACGTGTATGATGTAGTATATTTGTTTGGAAGAAAATTCATTCAGTCATCATCTGCCTAGCCTTTTCCCAACTATGTTGAGGTCGGCTTCCAGTCTAACCGGACGCAGCTGAGTATCAGTATTTTACATGGAGCTACTGCCTATCTGACCTCCACAACCCAGTTACTGGGTAATACGATACCTGTTTCGTCCCGTTTGAATTGTTTACTCTGTGCGCCTACGTTTCTAGACGTGTAACAGAGTGACAACTGTCACTTGTCAGTTTGATTTTGACACTTTGGTTTGGTCTTTGAAAAATGGAGGATCGTCGTACCATCCTAGCTTCCACTGCGCTAATTAAAATCCTATGGCCGGGGCCTTGGCCTGGCGTCGAACAATACCCCTTGGTAAGACTGGTTGTCAAACTTTCGGGCTTCTGACGACCCGTAACGACTGTCTAAGTTCTACGAAAGACAACCGGGACCAACGGGTTATCGTGCTTTCCGAGGCACGGAAGGGTCTTGATATGTAAAGATGTTCACCCATCCATGGACCAACCGTGGTAAGCGTAGCTTAACCTGAACGATTTACCCGAGCGGCTGCTATTACTTAGCTACAAGCCCTGCTTATTATAAAATTATATATTTTATGTGAGACAAGAAATGTTAAGCCGTTGGTCCCGGGTGTCATTTGTGGATCTTTGACAGTAGCTAAGGGGCTGTCCATTAATCACGTGAGGCTCGAAGGGGGGGGGAGGGGTCCATAAAATATCACGAAATATCACAAGAGGGGGGGGGGTGTAGTAATATATCACGTGTATTTATTTTTTCGTCAAACGCGTACAAAATCGAAAGCGGCTTGTAGTGAACTTTATAAATGTTAAAAAAAAAATAAGATTCTTTGTAGGTACTAAAAACACACGTGATATTGGAAGTCTTAAACTTCACCATGTATCACAAAGGGGTTAAAAAATGCCAAAAAAACATCAAGTGATTAATGGACGGCCGCTAAGGGTCGCCACTGCCAGAACCCCGAAAGTCTGACAACCAGCCTTACCAAGGGGTATCGTGCTCAGTAACTGGGTTGTCGAGGTCAGATAGGCAGTAGCTCCATGTAAAATACTGGTATTCAGCTGCATCCAGTTAGACTGGAAGCTGACCTCAACATAGTTGGGAAAAGGCTAGGCAGGTAATGATGTGAAACGAGAGATGACAGATTTAAGTTCAGACTACAGACAGAAAGAAATTGAAAAGAGTATGGTTAGATGATTTGTTTAGAGGATTAGTGAAAGGTGACTAACTGTTCGCTGCCAGGCCAGGCCCCCATAAGGTTTTTAATTATTATGTGGAAGCGTGATAATCGTGGGGCTCTGGAGACAAGAGTGGCGAGCGAAACTAGTCCGCCGTACGCGGAGCAGACAATATAATAATATAATTCAAATGAAGAAGCAATACAATTAACAAATGACTCACCTCATGGTTGAAGGAAACTGCTTCTGGGTGGTACCTGGATTTATGTATGAAAGTGAGTGTGTATTGTATTGTGTTGTGACGTTATGAGTATCTGCAGGTTACAATCCGCCGCTCCAAGAGGTCTGCCATCCAGACATGCGGTCTTCAACACTTAACCTTCAAACTATTTCAACAAAAGATATATCCTAAACCCGTATTATCTCACCAAATGGGGTTATTAACACAAAACAATTGGGTCATGACTTATTGTCCACCAAAACGACCGGTTCTAAGGGATTAATTTAACAAAAGGGTCGGGACGCCAAGAGGACCCGCCATTCTTTTTCAAGCACAAAATCAAACAGGAAAATGTCAAAGTCAAAACTGACAACTGACAGTTCTCACTCTGTTACACGTTTAGAAACGTAGGCGCATAAAGTAGGTAATAAACGGTACGGAACACTAACAAAAGGAATTTATAAGGCAGATGAGCGTGGAAACGCCCTGGGAAGATACGTATATGTAGCGGCCTGACTGGTAATGTTCTTCAGAAAGTTCAGATGCGTCGTAGGTAGGTACTTGCAACCGACGTGTACCCAGTTCTACAAACGTAAAGAAGCAAAAAGTCTATGTAAAAATCTTAGCAGGCGGTGTTCTCTAGTTTTCGCCTAACCGATATGGGAACCTGTCGGGGTCGCGTGATTGTTCGAAAGAGATACCGTGACCCTGGCACATGCGCAACTGATGGAACACGGGTGGGTATTAGTCAGTAAAAGTCTGACACGCCCTCCCGCTCCGCCCAGAGCGGGAGAAGTCATTTGATAATTTCCCATCCTGAAAAAAAAAAATACCGATATGGGAAGAAATCGTTAGTTTATGATACATGCAGACAGATCTTGAATTTTGAGTTCAATTATCTGTGGAATTTAGGAATGTTTACTGCTAATGTGCTACTATACCATCGAAGTCATCATCTGCTTTAAGCGTTTTCCCAAATATGTTGAGGTCAGCTTCCAGTCTTACCGGATGAAGCTCAATGCCAGTATTTTACGTGGAGCGACTAATAATCCTAACAGTGTCACTATGTTACGCTATGATGCGCTCCAGGAAAATAGTTGCTGAAAAAAGGATTATGTTTTTAAGTACAGTCACCAAAAGAGATAAGTAACCAGGATCTTCGGATAAGTATAGTTGAAGTTTGGTAAGATACCGATGGAAGTTTTCGTTTAAAATTTAATTAAAGTAATACAAACAGTTTGTAAATCAAATTAAATTACATTCTAAAATATACATTGTTTTCTTACTAAATTTCAAATATATCCTACAACCCTGGTTACTTGTCCCTTTTGTTAACTATTTTTACCGTACAAACAAAAGGAGAATTTTCAAATTCGTTTATTGGTTTTCATGACGGAGTTCTGAGGTAACAACCAAAAAAAAAGTTGAATTGAGACCTTCTCCTTTCCTTGCACTCGGTTAGAAATCAAAAGTAAAAACTCAACTAACATTCATGACTAACAATCATTCATTCATTCATTCCGTTCAGCAAAAAACATGACACATTTACATTATAGTCACATTAAGCACAGTAGCCGAACTAAGTACGTCCTCAAACCGCTGAAGTACGAAAAAAACATCTTCAAACAACAAATTCAATAAGATACGGTACATGTGGTCGAGTACAATCGGCCCCGTTTGAGCACAATTGTACCCACTCGAGTGCACACGTCAAAATATGTAGATACATTTTGTTAGGGCATAATTTGATAAGTATAGGGGCGGTTTCCTACAGATTTGGAAGTAGGTAACAATTTGAGGGTTTCTCTGTGAGGATTTTAGTTCTTTCTTTTTTCGCAATTTGTAGGTCTGTTTCAGGTTTTATATTGATTGTAATATGATTCGCAACCGCAACAAACATGGCGTTATATTTAAAATCATCGAAGCAACCGTTCACTATTTTTAGCCCCCGACGCAAAAAGGTAGGTGAAGAGTGTTATAAGTTTGACCGCTATGTGTGTCTGTCTGTGGCACCGTAGCTCTTAAACGGGCGAACAGATTTGGGTGCAGTTTTAATCAGTTCAGCCGTTTCCACCCGACGAATCTTTGGTCAACATTTTACTCATTAACTTGCTTTTCGATTAATTATTTTATATTTAAGAAGTCATAAAAGAGTTAAAATTAACTGCGCAAACTGAACTTTATGTCTAAGTCTTAAATTAGTTTTGCGAAAAACACATATTTGTTTACAAGTTTGGAAACCAAATCGCGATCACAGGTTAGGTACCAAAAAAAGAACACAAAATATTATGAGAAGAGCCTATACGATTGGCGGTACCACCTAATGGGCATGAAATCGGAAGTCTTCTTTCAATATCGTATCTGCTCACAACTAGTCTTTGCCAATCCGAAACACAAAGCGATTATGCGCACTATACAAGCCCTGCCCCGATCAATTGTGCGCACATTGCGTGAACTTTAGAATTCAAATTATTTGCACTGCGATAGATATGTCTCAGAAACTGTGGGGAGTCTTTAAATACCCAATTTAAGGCAATTTAACGAATTCATTGAAATCTATCTCAGATATCAAGACCGGAATTATGTCTGCTGAGTCGCGAGTGTTGTGAATTTGTCTATACAAAAAAGATATATAAGGTGTATCTATTCATACACGAAATATTTTAAGAGGTACACCTGTAGGTGGTAAAGAAGCTATAGCAACGAAAAAAAAAAAATCTAACGGTTTATTTTTAATTTAATATTTATAAATTATTTGACGCACATAAGAAATATTGGCTCCTTCTTATTTTTTACGGCCCGAGACACCGCGGCCATGCTCGTGCCGACGGACGTCGCCCTCGCAGCGTCAGGCGGGCTATTCATGGAATTTGGAGTAAAGTTTTATGCAAAACGTCTCAAGTAGTTTTAAAATTATAATATTTACGAAAATTCAAAAACGCTTAGATAAAAAAAATATTTTTGCTTCTATAGCTTCTTTACAGGTGTACCCCTTAAAATATTTCGTGTATGAATAGATACACCTTATATAATTCGTTTTTCTTTTATACATATAGGAGACAATCTCTGGAACTACTATCAACTGTTCCGTGTGGTGCCGGACGTAAAGAATAGCACCATCCCATTTCTTCCCGTGGGTGTTGTAAGAGGCGAGCAAGGGACAAAATGAGGAAACAAATGGGGAAATGAGGGAGAGAATGGGCAGCAACGTTCTCTATGCATTTTACCACCATACTGCGATCGCCGATACGCCTGCCAAGCGTGGCGGTTACGGCAAACCCCCCAAATTTGGAGGCGTATGTCCAGCATTGGTCGTCTTTTTTTTTTTTTTTGGATGGGAAATCATCCAATGACTTCTCCCGCTCTGGGCGGAGCGGGAGGGTGTGTCAGACTTTTACTGACTAAAACCCACCCGTGTTCCTTCAGTTGCCCATTTGCCAGGGTCACGGTATCTCTTTCGAACAATCTCGCCAGGCATATGCACGGCTCCTTACGTGTAGCGTGATGTTAAATAGCCTATAACTTTCCTCAAGATTTTGGCTATCAAATACAACAAGAATTTATCACATCCAGCAATTGCGGTTTTATATGAGCAACTTTACCCATTAGTAGGTACTTAGATATTAAAAAAACTTTTTAACAAAAAATTAAACCTCCGAAAAACTGAAAAGCATAAAATAATAAACCTTAAAATTATGAGGCATTGGTCGTCTTTAGTCTGAAATTATGAATGGTGACTAGTATCTGTAGTATGTTTACCAACTTTACCCATGACTTTCGGACTTCAATATCTCTCTATTAGAACATTTGTTGCCGCTTTTCAACCGACGAAAAAAAACGGAGGAGGTTATCAATTCAACGCGTATATATATTTTTTTTTAATGTATGACCACGCATAACTTTTTACATAGTGGTCCGATTGTGACAATTCTTCTTCTATTGGAAAGTGTATACTTCCAAGGTGGTCCCATACAAATTTGGAAAACAAAATCGAACCCTAAGGGTCGGAAAACAGGGGATGATTGATTGTTCACTCACTGATTGTAATGTATAAACACGCATAACTTTATACAGAGTAGTCCGATTTTGATAATTCTTTTTGTGTTGGATAGGGTATACCTTGCCAAGTATTATTAGTACATTAAAACCACAAAAATATATAAAATAAAAAACTTTTTAACAAAAAATTAAACCGCCGAAAAACTGAAAAGCATAAAATAATAAACCTTAAAATTTTGAGTCGGCGCTGAAAAATCAATGAACAAGGTACAATCAAAGCGCCGACTCATAATTTTAAGGTTTATTATTTTATGCTTTTCAGTTTTTCGGAGGTTTAATTTTTTGTTAAAAAGTTTTTTTAATATCTAAGTACCTACTAATGGGTAAAGTTGCTCATATAAAACCGCAATTGCTGGATGTGATAAATTCTTGTTGTATTTGATAGCCAAAATCTTGAGGAAAGTTATAGGCTATTTAACATCACGCTACACGTAAGGAGCCGTGCACAGGGTTTTTTTTAGAACGCTCTTTAACAAAACACACCAACTTACAAAAATAACGTTTAAATGACGTCGAGATTCAGTGCTGGCCCAGTGGTATCGGCTGTGACTTATGAGCTGTAGGCCTTGAGTTCGAACTCAAGAATTAACATTACTTTGTGTAAATAATTTTATCACCACTGCTCTAAAAACGGTGAAGGAAAACATCATGAGGAAATCGGTATGTCTTAGAACGAAAACTTCAAGGAAATGTGACATATGGATAACGGCCCACTCCCCGTCCCAACAGTGGGAAGATTACAGGCAGATTACGCTACAAAAACATCAAAAGATTCCACTACAGCATTTCGCGTCTCCTCACAATGACAGAACAAACACGACTATCGCAACGATTCACACTCGACGCGCTCAAACAAACTAATTTAATTATTATTGTTGTTACAATGTTGTTAATGCCTGTTGTCTTAACATACAAGTATTGCTAAATATTTGTTCAGCAAATAACGGAGAAATTATCGTTTGTGTAGCTTTGTTTGTGATAGTACTTAGTGCTTATGTAGTTATTGTAGTGTGATTAGACGGTTGTAAAATTCCGCAGGAAAGACTCATTTGAAGTAATTGTACTCACAAATCACGTTAGCGGAGGGGCTTTTTTTGTGGGTTCAAATCATCAAATTACGTCTCCCGCTCTGGGTGGAGCGGAAGGGCGTGTCAGACTTTTACTGACTAAAACCCACCCGTGTTCCTTCAGTTGCCCATGTGCCAGGGTCATCACGGTATCTCTTTCGAACAAATCTCGCAACCCTGGCAGAGTCTATTGCCATCAATCGGGTACAAATCTCAATTCAGGAGGGTAATAGCGTAACACAGTTACAGTAGGAATCGCTTTCATTTTTACAGTTCAACAACATACATTGCGTAATTTACGATGTTGGGCACACAAATGAATTGACTTTGACAAGCAATGGATTAGCAATATCCGTCAAAATGATTCAGATTCTGATTTAAGTGTGTTACGCAAAAAGGAGGCCGACTAAGACTGAAAAATTCTAGATAGAAATAACAAATTGGCGAGAATCAAACCCAGGACCTCATGCTCAACAGTATGCGTAAGGATGTATCCTTGTGCTTTTCTTAAATTTTTTATGTTCGGTTTTTCTTTGGGTCATATTTACCACAAATTAACGTATTTTCTTTCTGTCTTTGTAATAGTGCTTGTGACCACAAGACATAACGATGCTGTCGGGTTATAATATTATACGTATAAATTACCTACAATTACAAGTAAGTATTTATATTTAGTCTGTACAAATACATTACAATGTGTGACCAACCTTGAATTACATGTATGATAGAAGTTCTCATACATAACACTGTACTGTACAAATATTATCACGGCTTGTTTATTTTGAGCCTATCAATTGTGTTAGTAGTAATATTGTTTAGGTTTTGGCCCTGCGGTAACGACTGCGACTTATGAGTTGTAGATCTCAGGTTCGAACGCAGACAGGCACTGAAGTTTGTGTAAATTATTTCATCGCCACTGCTCTCAAAACGGTGAAGGAAAACATCGTGAAGGATCCGGTATGTCTTAGCAATGACATTCGAAAGACATATGACATCTATCAATCCGCACTGGACCCGCGTGCTCGATTACGGGTCACTCCCTCTCATTGAGAGGAGGTCTGAGTCCCGGGAGTGCGAACATTCATCATCATCATCATCATTTCAGCCGAAAGACGTCGACTGCTGGACATAGGCCTCCCCCAAGCACCGCCACTTCGACCTGTTTTGTGCTTCTCGCGTCCAGCGGATTTCTGCGGCCTTCACAAGGTCATCGGTCCACCTTGTGGGAGGTCTTCCAACTCTACGTATTCTGGTACCCGGCCATCACTCCAGAACCTTTCGGCCCCATCGGCCACCTGTTCTGCGAGCAATGTGCCCACTGCCACTTCAGTTAAGCAATTCTTCGGGCTATGTCGGTTACCTCGGTCATTCATTTTAGGCTGATTATGTGGATGATATGTAATTGTTTTAGTCGACATTCACAAACACTTAATAAGGTAGTGGTTGGATTTTTCCGCGCACTGTATTTGCAACACACTGCTTCGCGCCTAGAGTAGAAAATCGAACAATGTGTCTTTCCAGCGCGCTGAGAAATCCCGTACGCTTAATAAAAATTTGGAGTCTTTTTTTTTACAAGTAAAACGATGGTAGCTGCAAAAGTATAAACTGTAGCGCAGCTAACAACGCCCAGTCTTAAACTTTATACAAGGTAATTTTTTTATCCAGTACGCAAATTTTAACAAATGAAACTTAAACGAGTTATAATAATCATGCAATTTTTATTTTGATATATCTTAGTACAAAAAAATTAAGTTATCGTTAACGAAAGATGTCTATTTTGAAACTGGTTTTTATGGTATCTTGGGCGCGGCGCGGCGGCGGTGCGGCAGCGAAGGTGAACGACCGACCACCTGTTCAATCGGTCAAAATTCTAAGAATTTCGAAGTACCTACGCCGGCGCGCGGTTACTGACCTATTAGTACCTACCAAATGTTCGATCGGTCAAAATTCTAAGAATTTCGAAGCACCTACGCCGTCGCGTGGTTTCTGACCTTCCTATTGTCGATATCATATTAGGTGGTACGAAATATGTAGGGTGTCCACAGTTTACTGATTTAAGGTCGGATAAAACTTTAAAAAAAAGTATTGAAAAAATGGTTGAAATGTGTTCTATTACTGATACTGAACCACCAAAAAAAAATTGCGCACTGGTTATAAAATTATCCTGTATTTCACAAACGGATCAATTAGTCGTAATATTGTTTAACAGATATGCAATATTTTTGAAAAACCTACCCAACTATACCCCACCCTGCCTGGGTCGCAAGACTCGATCGAAAGAGGTATCGTGGCCCTAGCATATATTATGGGCAACTGAAGTAACACGGGTGGGTTTTATTCAGTAAAAGTCTGACATGCTCTTCCGCTCCACCCAGAGCAGGAGACGTCATTTGATGATTTCCCACACACAAAAAAAAACTATACCCCACACGAGTTAGACGACGAAAAAAAAAACATTCCTACTTAAGCGAACTTGTAGAGGTCGGTACTCTAAAAACAATTTTAATTTAAAAATTTATTTTATCTCTATGTTGTCGGCGTGACTAATATGTATGACAAAAAAAAATTAAAGTTTTCTAGGACTAAGAGTCTCTGAGGTAAACTGCGGACAGACGAACGGATATGGCAAAACTATAACAGTCTCTTGTTGACTACGGACCCTAAAAAACTAACTGTCCCATACATTTTGATCGCCTAGGTATCGTACTTTTCTATGGAATACCAGACTTTTTCTACAATAATAACAGACGACAAAGTAGGAGGGTAAAGATTAGAACACACAAACTTCACATAAACACAATAACATGACGTCAATAAATACTTTAAATTTTCATGACTGTGATAGGCGAAAAATTTTCTAATCTTTACCCGCTTCTTTTCTAGACGAGAGGATCTCATTATGTACTGTATTCATGGTTACAATTTGCGCGCCGATGTCCCTGCCATCCTTTATACCTATAGGTCAGTATAGATATACAAGATGCAGTTTTGAACCTGCAAAACATTTCAGGAGTTTGTTATGAGACTCGTAAATAATCATATAACAATACGATACCAAGTCAATGATCAATAATACTTTTTATTTTAGATTTTTCAATTTTATTGTTTTACAGAATAATTCTCTTAACCAGTCAATTACCGTAATTACAGACACAATTAAAAACCATTGTGTCTGATACCAAATGTGGTATCTCAGGGACTTAGAGGTTAATAACCCTCTTAAAAAAATCTATGAAAGAAATGTCGGTTGCGTATGTTTGTGTGTGTGAAAGCACAGTTTAAGGACACGTACAGAATGGCCGCGTTTTAAAAAAGGGAGTTCACACTTCCCGATTTCCGTAAATAAGAATAAAATACCTGCCCATTTTACTGTTGATTCGGATCGAGAATCACTAACATAATTACCTCGTAAAATGTTTTGCAGATCAAAACTGCACCTTGTAGATATGAGTATAGGATATGTATCTGCATGATGGTACCTAAATGGCCCTTATGAAGATCCGCTTGTAATATTTTTTAAATTCGAAAATAACTCAATCCGTATGTGTTTCTGTTTTTTATCTTCCACAACTAAAGCACTGAACCGATGTTTATGAAATTATACAAATAGGTAGCTTTGGACCTAGTAGAGTAAACGTACCTATGTGTTACTTTATTATCGAGATTTTTGGGTTAAAAAAACAAAACCGAGTTAAAAAAAAAACACATATTATTTAAGCTAACTCAAAAACCACTAATCAGAACTTGACGATATTAATATGTGAAACTCGATATGATTCTATAGCCTTTCAATACAAAGATTTTTATTTAAAAAAAAAAACAAATCCTTTTTTTAATGATGACGAAGTTCTGAGGTACCAAACATTTTTTTTTAAATAAGCTAATTGAGAAACACTATCTTTTTTAGAAGTCGTATAAAAATGATGAATCTAAAATTCCACAGTTGAAGTCGCGAACATCTTTCTTCTTTCTCGTCCAGTTTGTTCAACTTTCGAACATCAGGCCACTTGTGGCCTTGTGAGTGTAAGTAAATAGGTTTTACAACAAAGTAGGTTTTAAAATTGGTAGGCTATACAAATATGTTAATTTTAAATTGTGAAAACTGAAAAATAAAATTATTTTTCACAATTATATTATGAAGACAGACAGACAGACAATCAGACATACAGAACAAATAAGTGGGCAGCATTACAACTGTAAAATTATTTATTAAAAATTGAGTAAAATTCAAAATACTTTTCATAATTTAATTATTTCAAATAAACTGTTCAAATATGTAGATAGTCTCTAGTCGATGGGTCTCTTGTGCTTTCACAAAACACGAGTTATAACATTTAGGTATGTATATTTTCAGTTTTACAGCAATTATGTGAGAGTTACCCACTTTTCCTTTAAGTCTAATCAATAATTTCTACGATCAGAAAGATCCTAACGAAAATCTCAAATTACCCCGTAGATGTGAATTGCTGACTGAAATAACAACGAATTACATTAATTAAGCTCTTGGCACAATTTCTCACTAGATAGGTATTTGAAGCAGTTCCACATACTTTTAAATAAAATGAAAGGATCCGAAGTATGAGACTTGACTTGAGGAGACGCCCCGGGCGTCGGGAGTCGATTGCGGACTCTCGGCCACCGTAGGCGCGAGCTTGCGGGCGGCGAGCAATGGGTAGCTCGCCGCCCGGTAAGGACCGAGCTCGGGTCGACGGCGCGTAGTGTTCCACGCGCGCCTCAAAGAGATGTCAGCAAAACAATGAAGGTGTCTGCTAGGACCGATGCCTGCCGGGGTCGCGTGATTGTTCGAAAGAGATACCGTGACCCTGGCACATGGGCAACTGATGGAACACGGGTGGGTTTTAGTCAGTAAAAGTCTGACACGCCCTCCCGCTCCGCCCAGAGCGGGAGAAGTCATTTGATGATTTCCCATCCAGAAAAAAAAAGACTTGATTTTTCTTACTTCTCACACGGAAAATAGGTCCCGGTTGTCATTCGTAGATCTTTGCCAGCCGTACGGTTCGTCAGAACCCCGAATGACAATCAGTCTTACCACGGATTAATCTTACTACCTAGTTACTGGAAGCTACCTAGTTACAGTTGGGAAAAGGCTAAGTAGATTGAGTACCCATAATACCTAATATTGAATTGTCATCTATCAGATACAGAACTGATTCATAGGCTCAGAAAAGAAACGTTACTCCTTATGCAAATACCACAAAAAAAGTGGAACACAATGTTTACTTTACCAAACCCTTCGTTTGTCAATCTGGAATACTATCAGACAATGCTCTCACTGCAGAGTTACGAAAAATAAAGATAACAGACGACAAACTAGCTATAAATTAAGTAATCGCACTAAATGTGCTTGTTCACACTGTTTTTATAAGTACTTACTTCATGGGTTTTGATGAGTCTCATATGTAGCAGGAAAAAATGTGACACTTTTGACTTTTTCACAATTTTCTGGCTGACTACATTGCGTTGCGGGCTTAGAATGTGAGGATGCCTTTTGTGTAATGTTTATTTTATTTATTCTAGTGGTCGCCCAGTGGTCCACATTTAAATAAAATTCATTTAAAACTTAATGTGTTATTATATAAAAATATTAGCTTTTTGCACTACTTCTCTATATAAACTTTAACTGTGTCAAATTTCATACTCTTCCATCCACGTCATTTTTGTAAAAAGGGGAACAAAGTTTTTGCTTCACGTGTTGTATTGTAGATAATACTTTATTGTGAGCTACATAAAATAAATGAGAACTACAAAATATATAATGGGTGGCCTTATCGCTTTCTGCGATTCCTTCCAGGCATGCTTGTTATGGACAGTGATTAGCCTGGAAATAAAATGGGAATGTCGTTGCGAGTTTATTTAACTTACCATCATCGTCATCTGCCTACCTTTTTCCGAACTTGGGGTCAGCTTCCTGCCTAACCGGATGCAGCTGAATACCAGTATTTAATTCGGAGCGACTGCCTCTAAACTCTAACAAACTCAAACTCTTACCAACAAACAATAACTTTATTCAATTAACCGACAAACAATAACTTAACTAGGTAACTAACAAATTTTTATTCTGAAATAATTCCTAGTGGTATACCTACATATGTGATAACACTTGTCAAATAAAAATATAGTTGAAAAAATCTCCACCACCAAACCTCTTCCTCTATGACTTTAAATTACTAATTAAATAGGTAAATAATAATAATCATATGCTGTTAATGCTTGTCCACATGATACTGACCAAATCATTAAAATATCTTCCTACAACCATTAGAACATTTCCTAAATGACTTAATCCAAAACTGCACCACAACACACTATCAAAACTCATAACTCGACGAGATGTCACGAAATGTCACAATGTTTTTAAACGAGAACACTGCGTGTGTTGGTTTAACATTAAATTACTCGCATTGCGTACGGTACAGTCGCTCACAAAGTTACAACGGACGCAGCCTTTTTCTAGACGCATAGTATCATTCATTTTGCAAATATAGGTAAGACATAATAAGTGTTTTTCTTATGTTAGCCTACACTGTCCCACTGCTGAGAAAAAGCCTCCCGCAATTCCGTCCAGGCATACTTTTACAACGTCACCTCGATTCAATCCTTGCAATAAGCGTCTAGATCGTCTCGCCACCTCTTCTTGGGCTGGCTTCGGCAGCCGTCCATCCTCGGGCACCCACTGTGTGGAGACTATTGCCCAGCGATCACTGTGCACGTGGCTGGCGTGACCCACCACCCAATCCCACTTTAGCTTCCAGCCTTTCCGCCTACATCTAGAATTCCCAGAATGCGCAGAGTGGTGTTTCGTATTCTGTCGGTTTGTTTAATGCCTAAAATGCTGCGCTCCATTGCTCTTTGGCAAACCCAAGGCGGAACTTTTGCGACTCGGTGCACGTCTGAGCACCGTAGGTTAGGACGGACACGATACACATATCGATATAATAGGTGTTATGATACATTAAAGTTTAGCCATATTTCACCATTCGACATGCAGACATTTATATTTATCATTCACATAAGTTTAAACAAAAGCCGTCTACACTCACATTATTCCAGGTCAAATCAGATTTTCTTTTTCTGTAATAAAAGTTCATCTTCAGATGCTTGACTTATTAAGTAAATTCTTCTTTTTAAATATTTTATACAATATGAACAGAATAGTAACAGAAACTTTTGTCACCGCTAGTACACAGATCTCTAAACAAACAACGAGGTTTGTTTTTTCATACAACACAAAACTGTGGCTAGTTTTATTTACGTGTTTCTGTGTTATGTTTGTCTATTGCGAAATGTCATGTGCCATCTCGGGAATGTTGAGGTCTTATCAAAAGAATGACGAGCAAGGCTTTAAAATACTTACCAAGATCAGTGTATAGGCTCAAGCAGCTCTAAAACATCTCTCGATATATTTGTTTAAATGTTTCGTGAGGAAACTGGCAACCAAAAATTTGAACACATGTGACATCTACCAACCCGCACTGGGCCCGCGTGTTAGATTACGGCCCACTCCTCCTCACCAAGAAGAGGCCTGTGTTCTAGCAGTTGTACCAATATGGGCTGATTATGATATGTATTTTAATGGATTTATGTGCAGCGTTGTAGCAATGCTCCAATATTTGTAATATAACTACGTATACATGGGCTTTCCACTAGGGATGTTAGGGAGCTCCGTAACCGTAACCGAAATTATCGGATATCCGATATAAAAATTTATCCGTAACCGTAACCGAATCCGAAATAAAAGTTTCGGATAATATCGGATTTGTTATTACATTTTTATTTTAGGTAGATTAGATAACACTCAATATATTTATGAACAGGAACTGATGGATGCCTCGGAAAGTGCTAAGCTCGTAGCCAAATTCTGGGCTGAATATATTTAGATTGCTATCGACACGCTAAGAAGAAGAATATATTTATAATCATTTTTATTTTAAATAGATGTAATAATTACTCACAGACTGATTTTAATTCCTACCAAATGGTGACATATAAATAAAACCATTTTATTAGCTATTTGTATTTTACTTTTGAAATTCCTTAAAAGTTTAATATCCGTAACCGAAACTATCCGAAACTAACGGATAATCCGAAATTATTTCGTATCCGTATCCGTATCCGGTATAATAATCATTCCTACATCCGTATCCAATCCGTATCCGAAATTTCATATCCATAACATCTCTACTTTCCACCACCTCCCACACAGCTGGTTGTTGTTTTCGTCCTTTTAATTATATACGGTACCTTCCAATTCCACACCCAGCGCACGTGCTGACGCTTGGTTCACTTATTAATCTTTCGAGATCTATTGAAATAAATGGGAATCGGTCGGCGTAAAATGCGACCTAAAGTGCAACACTAACTCCCTGTCTATTAAAATACAGCCTTTGTTCTGAAAGTTAGAAAATTACTTAATATGTTAGTAACTTGATTAACATATTAAGTAATTTATTCACAAAATCAAAAAACCCTATTGCGAACCACTGCTGGACATAGGCCATAGACCTCTGCGCCACAACACCATGTTTTCCGCCTTTCGCATCCAGTCTGTCCCAGCCACCTTGTTTAGGTCGTCGGTCCATCTAGCTGGGGGCATCCCACACTACGCTTGCAGTTACGCGTTCGACTGATTGAAAATGAAAGGATAGGTACCTCAACTTAAATCATGTCAGACTAAGGATTGACTTTGCCAAAAATTGTACCGTTATTTTTCTAATGACACAGCTGTTTGTATTCCGTCAAGAAACGGTAATAATTTGAGCAAAATTAACATAGTGGTAATGGATATTTAACATAAAATTATACATCATTTTCATACACAAGGACGCTTGTATTATTTTAATTAAATTAACACAAGTGGCTTATGCGACGATAACATTATTTTCGTATATAATTTTGTAAAATAAATATTTACGGACGATAAGAAGTGAAGTTTATTTATGAATACGAATTATTGTTGTATCACATGTAGGGTACAGAATGAAAAGAAGGTATATTTTTTCTTAATTTCTTAACTAATATCTTACTTCCTATCCCTTAATATTGGTTAACACGTTAACTGCCATATCGGACTATGTGTCCGATACTTTTTAATCAATAATCGATTTAAAGTCAAATAACACTAAGTAAATTTTCGACTTTTTCTGATTTTACCCAGTTAACATGTTAAATGTGCAAGTTTGTACACGGATAGTTTATAACCTGGATTAATACATAGGATACTTTTATCCTGCGTTACGAGCACGGTCTGCTGTGATAGGTTTGAGCCACTTATTTTTATTAAAGTTTGGGAGCAAAAACCGTGATTATACTTCTAATGCGCCAATTGCTAGAGATTGGTGTGAGGGTAAGCTTGTACAGATGGTTTGTTTCATATGTTGAAAATAGGTGCCAGACTGTAGTCCTCAACGGATACACCTCGAGACCGATTTACATTCCTTCGGGGGTTCCCCAAGGATCCCTGTTAGGACCTCTTTTATTTAATATTTTTGTAAACGACATCGCCTCTTGTTTCCTAAATTCAAACACTTTATTATACGCGGATGGCATGACAATTTTGAGTCAATTGGCAACCATTGAGGATGCTCATTTATTACAGGAGGATCTTTTTTTTTTTAAATGAAAAATGATGAAAAATGATCTGAACCGGTTCCATGATTGTTGTGACCGAAATAGGTTGTATTTAAATATCTTTTAATGTTATGTGTGTACATTTACTCGAAAGCCAAACCCTATTAGGTATGGTTACGAATACCTTAACTGCCAGAGTCAACGTCATCAAGGATCTTGGGGTAATTTTTTACTCAAAGCTTTTGTTTGATGCGCACATTGACAATATAGTCAACAAGGCTTCTAAAGCGTTGTGTTTTATTTTTAGGGTCTCCTCTGAGTTTTTTCAGTAGCCATCTCGAATATGCTTCCCAAATTTGGAGTCCAAATTACAATGTTTATATCGGTCGCCATGAAAGTATACAAAGGCGATTTTTAAGGTACACTCAATATCGTTCTTATACTTCTCTTCCTAACTATACTATTCGGACTACTTCCTTTACACGAGCGGAGAAAGATTGCAGATCTTGCTTTTCTATTTACTATAATGACGTCCCTGAGCTGATGGCCAAGATTGGACTTCGTGTATACATCTAAGAGCAAGGCTTTGAAAAATGAAGTACTTCATAAAATTATTTCCTACTGATGCCACTTCACAAAACTAAGGCATCGGTTATCAATTGCCATGGAAACTAAAATATACATCAAAAGTAATAATTATAACCTACATCTGAAATAATAAAAAGTTCGGCCTTGTTATTGTCTGCCGCTGAAAATATTGATAACTTATTTATTTCACGGTTAAACCATCGCGAGTGAGACAGACCTTCCGACAGTTAATAGAAACCTTTATTTTTTCAGCATCCACTGCCCCATTGTTGCGGAAAGGCTTCCCACAAGTCCTACCAGGAACTCTTTTCCCGCGCCATCTCGAACCATCCCTCGCGGTACACGACCAGGTTACCTCGCCATCTCTGTCTGGACTGGCTCCGGTGGAGTCTTACTCTTACTAAGCGGTCTTCGTGCATGCGGCTGATTTGACCCGCCAAATCCCGAATTGAGTCTGAGCTACTGGTCTACGTACACAATCTCAGCGTATACTTGGTTACCACAAGTAACGCGTGCGTCGCTGCGTGAGATCAAAATATTATACATGCAAACGGATTCTAAAAGGCGATCATTTGGTGGGAGAGGAAGCGAGTGGGTCATCTGTGTGGGCAATGGATCACCTGACATTCGAAAAAGGTCATTCATATAAGACCAACATAAAGCATAACCATCATCAGCCCCGTAACCTAGGCGTACTGTCTGCAAGAGGAAATTGGCCAATATACCTACATGTTAACAATGTCCAATCGAATTGTATGAAGATGTTATTAATGTGTAAGTCTTAATATATCGTATCATTTACATAAACAAACCCAGGTTCCTTAACTTCTTTGTTAGGCCTCCAGACCACCCAACAGCCCGTATTTGACGCTAGTGACGTAATTCGCGCTTATCACTGCCCCGCGCTGATAAGCTCAGTAATCCCGGAGCTTTCGCTGTCCCGGACTTGAAGTGTTTGTCTATGAGCACCTCACACGTTGAGGGTTTAGTTTGAAACTTGGTTCTTTTACCTTGAGTTATGGAATTTTTGTAATTTTATTCCGTTTAGTTTTAAAAAATTTGCAAATGTTGCCGGTAGGTGTTTCCAGCGGACTTTAAAATAATGTTATTGTATTATATTACTGTTTTCTGTTTTACATAATTTCTGTTTTTTGTTGGTAGGTAATAACAGCCGCATGGGTCAATCGATCAGGTTAAGCAACTAATGCTGGTGGTGTGCCTCAAGGCTCTATTTTAGGACCAATACTGTTTATTTTATTTACAAATGACTTGCTTAACTTTATGCATTATGTTCAGCCTGATGTAAAACTTGTTGTCTTTGCAGATGATACAAATATAATAATTGGGGCGAATGACTTAAAAGAATTGACCAAAAATGTTAATAAAAGCCTACAAGATCTCTGCGATTGGTTTACAGCCAATAACCTCTTGCTAAACACAAGTAAAACGAACATAATTTTATTTAAGACAACAACTCGTTATACTGACAATTTGGATGTACAAATCAAGGGAGACAAGATTGAATTAGTGAACAAAGTAAAATTTTTAGGGATTAACATAGATGTGAATTTAAATTGGAAACAGGAGCTAGCTGCTATTGACTCTTCTATTTCATCAGCATGCTATGCACTCAGGAGCCTTAGAGATGTGTTGGATCTAAAGCAACTTAAGGCTATATATTACGCGCTGGTAGAATCTAGGTTAAGATATAGCATAATGCTTTGGGGAAACAGCTATTGTTATAATTGTCGGAAAGCATTTATTTTACAGAAACGTGCCATAAGGACTATAGTAAGGATCTCACAAAGAGACTCATGTAGAGAGTACTTTAAAGAACTAGGCTTTTTAACAGTACCAAGTTTATATATATTAGTCATCCTTAGTCTCTTTGCTAAGAATATTCATGAGTATGAAACACAAGAGGAACGTCAGATAAGAGAAAGCACAAGAAGGAAGGAATTTAAACACAAAAAGGCACCAAATTTTAACATAGCTAAGCATTGTTCCAGATACCAAGCAGTGGAGTTATTTAATAGGTTACCGACTGATTTAAAATTATTAATTTATAGCACTCACTCATTTAAAACTAAACTAAAAGCCTTCTTGTTGAAAAAATGTTTCTACTCGGTATCAGAATATATGTCAAATGATAAAAATAGTCGCCTTTAAAAATAGCAGTAACAAACTACATAAATCATGTTTTTGACTTAAACATATTATTTTTTTTTGACATTTAATTTCTAATAATTTCTGCTATTAATTTGACATTGTATTTATTTGTTGACATATTTTAATTTATTTTAACCCTTGGTCTAACATTTCACTTCAATTTTTATTTTGATTACTTTTTCAAATGTATTGTTTCTGCATGATGTATTGATAATTTTATTTAATATGTAATATTCAACACAATGTTAATTGTTTAAGAATAAATAAATGAATGAATGAATGAATGCTGAGTCGGTTGAATAAGAGGATGAAATATAAATTACCAGAGAAGCAGAGTTCAAGTGCCTTATCTATTCATTTTTTTGTAAATTTCCTATTACTAGTTTACTTTTGTACCTACTCTAATTCTGTTACATACATATATAAGGTGTATCTATTCATACACGAAATATTTTAAGAGGTACACCTGTAGGTGGTAAAGAAGCTATAGAAGCAAAAATATTTTTTTTATCTAAGCGTTTTTGAATTTTCGTAATTATTGTAATTTTAAAACTGCTTGAGACGTTTTGCATAAAACCTTTACTCCAAATTCTATGAAAGGCCCGCCTGACGCTGTGAGAACGGTGACCGAACGGCACGAGCATCGCCGCGGTGTCTCGGGCCGTAAAAGTAAGAAAGAGCCAGTATTTCTTATGTGCGTCGAATAATTTATAAATATTAAATTTTGAAAAAAATACATTTAGAAATATGTTTTTTTCGTTGCTGTAGCTTCTTTACCACCTACAGCTGTACCTCTTAAAATATTTCGTGTATGAATAGATACACCTTATATATTGATGAAGGAGGTCTTTTGTCACATCTCCATACTTAAAAGAAGGCCTCTACGACATACCTATTTGTTAAAACCTATCAATTATGAAAATAAACTTCATCATTCACCAGCCCTTATCCCCATTTATTTGTGGTCGGCGCAACATATCTTTTTCTACCACACTTCTCTAATAGTCGTCATCTCAGTAGTCACTCCCTTTCTATCCATATCATAATTCACACAGTCCATCAGTTTTTTCGTTGGTCTCCCTCTACTCTTATAGCCATCGACATTCATATTCAATACCTTCCTCACGACATTTTCCTCATTCCTCCGTATCACGTGACCATACCATGACAACTGATTCCCACAAAACTTTTCAGTTACTGATGCCACTTTCGGACTTCCTCTTATGTATTCATTTCTTATTCTATGCATTCGTGTAACACCAGATATCCCATACCTATATGAAAATAAACGATTTAATAAAATAAATAAATGATTTTCTTTCTGTAAGTAATGTTCATAACTAAACTGACATAAATGTTCAAAGCCTCACTGTAGTATCCTGTTTCGCATTTTAAAAAAAATTGTATGTCTGTTTCTTGTTTAATTTGCGAAATACATGAATAGTTTAGCGTAAAATCCAGCCCTTGCAATACGCGTCAAGGTCATGTCGCCACCTCTTCTTGGGCCAACCTCGGCGGCGCCGTCCATCCTCAGGCACCCACTGCGTGGAGACTATTGCCCAGCGGTCAGTGTGCATGCGGCTGGCGTCCCACCCAGTCCCATTTCAGCCTATCAACCTTTTTACCTGAAGAGAGCTATCATTCCATCTATTTCCCCCTATTGTTGAAATTGAGACAATTCATAGCTCACCTCAAACTCCCTCCATCCATCCTCCCATCACCTTTTCACGGTGAGGTATTAATAGAATGGACCGGTTGAAAAAGCCCTTAGGTTAATATTGATCAACTAGGTACCTATTAGTTGCAATTACAAAACTACACAGTCGTAGGAAGAAATTGGACTACAACTTCATTGTTTCCAAGTGCAAAATAAATAATTATAAACCATCAAAAAATTCCTTTGCATCGTTGTCAACAGGAAACGTGCCCAAAAGGCTGGCAGCATTGCCACGTTGTATGGCAATGCTGATTATTTGCCCAAAAAATAGGCCAGTCACACTCTGGTCACGTGACGAGTCGATCAGCCGCTTGGCATATTTTTTTATTTATTTTTATGTATACATGTATTTTTTTTTCTTTGGATTTAAACTTAGCTTTTAAATTAAGTAAATATTGTAAATAAAAAAAATAATATAAAAAAAAATAATTAAAAAAAAAAAGTGAAAAAATAACTTTGATTTCGGAAGTCAGTGTCTTTGGTTTTATATTAGCTAGATTAGGATTCTAATCAGCTGGTACGTCGGAGGATAATATCTATACTATTTTACTAAATTTACTATATCTTCTGCCCGCGACTTCGTCCGCGTTAAATTTCTTGTTCCACCGCCCTTCCCGTCGCGTCGAATTGCCTACCCTTGCGATTTTACCCGTTTTTGCAACATTTTTCATTACTGCTTCGCTCCTCTTTGTTGCAGCGTGATGTTATATAGCCTTCCTCGATAAATAGGCTACCCAACACAAAAAGATTTTTTCGATTCGGACCAGTAGTTCCTGAGATTAGCGCGTTCAATCAAACAAACAAACAAACAGACTCAAGCTGAAGAGTCTGTTTGTATAATATTAGTATAGATGGGAAAGTGTATGTGTCTGTTTGTCCGTCTTTCACAGCAAAACGGAGCGACGAATTGACGTGATTTTTTAAGTGGAGATAGTTGAAGGAATGGAGAGTGACATAGCCTACTTTTTTTTCTTTTTTAGGTGGCTAGGGTGTAGAAAAGCCGTGCTTTTCCCATGGACAATTGTATACTTATAGCATTTTCGCGTGTGTCCAATACCCAGAATCTTTACATTCTATCCCCAAATGGAAAGACATATAATATCGTCTACAGTAGCGTTCTAAATTAGGAAAGGGGAACCGTGTTACCCCGAATTTAACGCAAGCGAAGCCGCGGGCAAAAGCTAGTACTATATAAATAGATATTATAATAAAGCTGAAGAGTTAGTTTGTTTGATTGAACGCGCTAATCTCAGGAACTACTGGTTGGATTGAAAAATTATTTTTGTGTTGGGTAGCCCATTTATTGAAAAAGGCTATAGGCTATATAACATCACGCTACGGTCAAAAGGCGCTCCTTTTGACCGCTGAGCAGCAAACGAAAAATGGACGAAAACTGGCAGGCAATTCGAGTCGACGGGAAGGGGAGCGGAAATTTGACGCGGAGGAAGTTGCGGGCAGAATCTTCGCGTGCCGCGCTTAGCGACCCGATCTTCAACTAAAAGACCGACCGACCGCGGTGCCCGAGACCGTTGAAAATTTCGCCACAATGACAGCGATGAGGAGAACAACACGGAGCTCCTAGTAAACCTCAAGCGGCTTAAGTATAACAACTTTATTGGTTAGTATATTTTCAAACTGTTAGGGGTTAAAACCCTCAGGCTATGAAGTCCTAGTGCTCATGGTCTCTTTAACGCGATCTCAAAACAGCTGGTTGACACTTCCCGTGCCCTGGTTTTGGCTGGTTTTTACCTTGGCCAGATTCTAAGCATTAACGTGGTAATGCCGCCAGTTTCTTGGGTAAATTACCAGTCGACAGCGATGCGGATGAATTTTTCGACGCGTTCTTTTAGTTTTAGATATTTTAGGATATCATTTTGTTATTTTTATTCATTAATACGTTATCGTTAGTTATTTATAATTCATAAAAAATCGAATATCCACTACTATTAGAAGTTTTTTAGCATAGTTGATTACTCTGTTGTGCATGCTATGGTCTTCTGTAAATTAAGGAGTAGGAACACCGACTGGTGCCCTTTAAGTATGTGTAATAATTATATTAAAACAAAAGATTTTTTCTAAAATAAAAGATTTTTTCTAAAATAAAAGATTTTTTCTAAAATAAAAGATTTTTTCTAAAATAAAAGATTTTTTCAAAATAAAAGAGTTTTTCTAAAATAAAAGTAGCCTAAGTTACTCCTTGTTACATCAGCTATCTGCCAGTGAAAGTCCCGTCAAAATCGGTCCAGCTATTTCAGATATTAGCTGGAATAAACAGGGAGACAGACAGACAGACCGACAGACAGACAAAAATTGTAAAAAATGTTGTTTTGGTATATGTACCGTGTATACATCCTTATACACTAGAAAAAAATTGGTTTTCTTAATGTTACAAACAGACACTCCAATTTTATTTATTTGTATAGATGTATAGATAGCAATTCACCCGCGACTTCATCCGCGTGACTCAAAGGAACTGTGCATTTTTTTTTCGGGATAAAATATAGCCGATGTTACTTGGTGATAAGGTAGCTTTCTATAGGTGAAAGAATTTTGAAAATCGGTTCAGTAGTTTTCGAGTTTATCCAATACAAATATACATACAAATCAAATACAAAACAATCAAATCTTTCCTCGTAATAATATTAGTTTAGGTAATCTTTTGTTTGAATTCCTAAATAAATAAACTATTTGCGCAAACTTAGACTTATTCATTGATAATTGCATTTGTAAACAATTTACCTTTCTATTTACTCGTTAAACGATCGATGAATACGTCTTAATTTGCGCACTAGCCTTGTAATGTACATTAGGCTTTATTCCTAAGTACGTAGTACCTATTATCATTTTATTTGGTACTAGCTTTTGCCCGCGGCTTCGCCTGCGTGAATGTCAGAAATTAACGCATGTATTTTTCTAAAATAAAAGATTGTTTCTAAAATAAAAGTACCCTAAGTTACTCCTTATTACATCAGCTACCTGCCAATAAAAGTCCCGTCAAAATTGGTCCAGCCATTTCAGAGGTTACCCGGAACAAACAGACAGACAGACTAAAGTTAAAAAAAAATGATTTTTTGGTATAAGTACCGTATTTACTTTCATATGCATTTAGTAAAATGCTGTTAATTTGAAATTACAAACAGACACTTCAGTTATATTTATTTGTATGTATAGATTGGTTTCATGAAAATGAAATGAACGAGATGGCGACTAATAAAGAAGTGTGGAAGAAAAGACATGTTGCGTCGACCCCAAATAAATTTGGATGGGAGGCAGAAGAATGATGATGTTTTCATAAAAATATGGGTAACTCATATTTTTTAAACGAATATTTTTCAAACAAGTTTAATTTTAATTATTTATAAGACGACTAACTATCTATACATCTATACATACATACAATATACATATACATACAAATAAATAAATAAGAGTGTCTGTTTGTAATATTAAGATAACCACTTTTTACTAATTGTATATGGATGTATACACGGTACATATACCAAAACAACATTTTTTACAATTTTTGTCTGTCTGTCTGTTTGTTCCGGCTAATCTCTGAAAAGGCTGGACCGATTTTGACTGGACTTTCACTGGCAGATAGCTGATGTAACAAGGAGTAACTTAGGCTACTTTTATTTTAGAAAAAATATTTTATTCTAGAAAAATACCTGCGTTAATTTCCGACATTAACGCGGGCGAAGCCGCGGGAAAAATCTAGTAAACACTATGAATTATGATTGATGATTTATGCGATGCAGATGAGTACTTTGACGCCTGAGTCCTTTTATTTTTATTTTTATTTATTTAACACTTTAAGCACATATTATGTACAGAGGCGGACTTAATGCCATAGGCATTTTCTACCAGTCAACCTTTGGGTGATTCAGAGACAAACAGTGGTAGGTGCAATGAATTGAAGAATATTCAAAAATAATCGTATAACCTATTCAAATCATAAATTAATATAATACATATATCTAACTATATATAAATATAAAAACAACATACATACATAATCGAATTTACTAAAAACAAATGAGACAAACAATGACGAAACATTACCGTTGTGATGAAACTGCCACCTTCTTGCGAATGTGTTCGCGAACTTTAACTTTGAAGGTCAATCGGTTGGTTGCCATCCTGATTTCCTGGGGGAGCGCATTCCACAGAGAGACAGACTGGACAAAGAAAGAAGAGTGAATGAAGTCTGTGCGATGAGTGGGACACTGAAGAAGCCGATTGTGCGATGAGCGTAGATTTTTATTGTGGTTGGCGCAAATGTACTGAAAGTGTGGGGCCAGATAAACAGGGGAAGAGGGAGAATCAAGAAATGAAAACAATGTGGTCAGCGCCCTTTGCTCTCTGCGCTGGCGTATGGGCAACCACTTAAGAAGGGACCGATGCGCAGAGACATGATCATATTTACGCAAATTGAAAACGAATCGAATGCAGTTATTGAGAAGACGGTCAAGTTTGTTGAGGAGATCTGCATTCAGGTCATAGTAGCACACATCACCATAATCGATGATAGGGAAAATTAAGGACTGCACAAGCATTGTCTTCGTGGTCGATGGTAATAAGTTTTTTAATCGGTACAGAGCCCGCAGCGTTCCAGTAACCTTTTGGCTTACCCTAGCGACTTGAGTATGCCAGTTCAGAGAGTTATCGATATGCAAGCCTAGGTCCTTAACGTCAGTGCTGAAAGGAACGATCGTACCGTCGAAGAGTATTGGTGGCAAGATAGTACCAACCATCTTGCTAATGCTACGAGGACTGCCAATGATGATCGCCTGACACTTCGTAGGGTTTACAGCTACACCAAATCTATCAGCCCAGGATTTTATGGCTATCAAGTCCCTATTTAGTTTGCCAATAGCGTCCGGTAATTCATCAACCTTCCCTTGAGAGTACAGCTGCAAGTCATCTGCATACAGATGATACGCACACTGAAGTTCGGAAATAATTAGATTGATAAAAATAGAAAACAGAAGAGGAGAAAGTATACCGCCTTGAGGAACGCCAGTTTTCAAATCACGCCAGCAAGAAGAAGAATCTCCAGCATGAACAGACTGCTGACGTTCCTGAAGGTAAGAGGAGAACCATTCCAGTGCTTTGGGAGAGACCATAACAAATGAAAGAATGGCTAGCAGGATGTCATGACTGACGGTATTAAAGGCATTCGAGAAGTCCACCAATACTAGAGCAGTAACTTTGGTATCTTCCAATCCTGCCCTTATATCGCCAGTCACTTTAAGGAGGACGGAAATAGTGCTGTGCCCAGGCCTAAACCCAGATTGAAGCGGACTAATGATAGAATTATGATGAACAAAGTTGGAGAATTGTTTGTGCACACAGGCCTCAAGCACTTTGGATAAGAAGGGAAGGATAGAAATTGGACGGAAGTCAGTGGGAAGAGAGGGGTTAGAAACCTTAGGAAGTGGGCGAACGTAGGCTTTGCGCCAAAGGGAAGGGAATACTCCGGTGAATAAGGAAAAATTAATAATGTGGGCAATCGCGGGTAGGAGATGATCCAGAATAGTTATGATCATACCACGAGTGATATTGTCACATCCTACCGCTTTGGATTTGATGGAGAGAATGATTTTTCTGATCTCTCCCGGGTCAACTGGAATGAAACTGAAAGGATTAATTTGAGAACGCGTTAGACCTGAAATTAGAGAAAGAGTTTGCTGCTTGGTTAGACGATCCATGGTAGGAACAGTGGAGAAATGCCGGTTGAGATCGTCTAAGTCAATTGAGCTGGGGAGATCTAAATGTCACGATTTGCCGATACCAAGAGTTCCAAGGAATTTCCAAATATCGGCAGAAGACGAAGAATTGATAGTATCAAAGATGTGGCGGCGTTTAGCATTGCGTATCATCTGATTACATCTATTCCTTGCAGCCTTGTACAATGTCCAGTTCTCGTCAGTACGATCCCTTTTAAATTTATGGAACGCGCGGTTCCGACGTCGCATTGCCATTTGGATACCTTTTGACATCCATGGTGCAGGTGGGCGTTTTAACTTTACCTTTTTGACGGGAGCATGGATGTTATAAAGGTTGACTACAACGTCGTTGAAGATGGCAACCTTGTCGTCAACTGAAGTGGCTTCCGTCATAGGCTCCCAATTGACCACAGATGCATCTTCCTTTAGCTTCTCGACATTCATCCGTGCAAAACAACGCCTGTACAGAACTTTGGGCTTAGGTTTAGGAGGTTTCAGGATATAAGAAAGGAAAATCATGTCGTGGTGAGAAAAGCCAGGAGCGTCATGTTGACCGTGGGAGGAAACAAGGGAAGGATTCGAGGTAAGGATCAGGTCGAGCCAGGTGTCATCGCCAACAGTGTTATGGTGAGTAGGTTTGAGTGGCAACACGTGCAGACTAGCTGACTCGATCAGGTGGAGGAGCTTACGGGACCGAGGGGAGTTTTGGGCAAGGATGTTTGTGTTGAAATCACCCATGATGATATGATGTGCGTACTCCGAACCCAAAGATTCAAGTACTGATTCGAATTCAGTGAAGTAATCGACAGTGGGAGGACAGTAGACAACACCAATAATGGTTTTGGCTCCTTTGACACAGACTTCAAGGAAAATAAACTCAGCAGAAGCAGAATAATTTGAGGAGGAAGAAGCAAGTATTTTAAAGGGAAAGTCATTGCGAAGGTATATGGCCACACCACCCCCTCCTTTACCAATTCGATCATTCCGTATAAGAACGAAACCAGTAAGAAGGTAAGTGGTGGACGGGAGATGTGGTTTAAGCCAAGTTTCAGAGATCAAGATGGCGTGAACGTTACTGTTATTAAATGAGTCATACAGCTCGCTGTAGTGGCTAGGCACACTTTGAGCATTAATATGACACACATTCACCAACCGATTAGACTGATCATTGAAATTTTGTTGCATAAAGTCACCAAGGGTGTAGCTGAAAGAACAAAAACTTTCATCGCTAGAAGAGGCAGTAGATTGATTGGCAGAAAAATAAGACTCATTGTCTGACATAAATCTAAGTAGTTAAATTAAAGAAATATATATATATCTATATAAATATCAATATGCTATTGCTAAAAACGGAGTTACTAATAAGTGCTACTGCACCACCCGCCAGCCAACACATACACTAAAACAATTAAAACATAATATTCAGCACAAATCACATATAACAAAAGCTGTTCACATTTTTAGTTTACTTTAAAAGCAAAAACCGTAGTTCCCAAATATAAAAACCATGAAAGATATAAAAAAAATAAAAAATGAAAAACAATGTCACACCCAAGACCCAACAGCAGATTGAGTAAAGCGTATAAAAAAACGAAACGTTAATAATATTAAGTAGCCAGTCATTTCAGAACGAATGCTTGGAACTTCAACGTCAGTTTGACATTACTGTCTATTTTGACAAGATGACATTTACTAAAACAAAATAACGTGAGTTGAGGTTGACCAAAATAAACATTGAAGAGGGTAAAAACTAATCCACTACTCAATATTAAAAACAGAAATTAGCAATCAATCGGGGCACAAAACAAATAGAAGAATTAGACGAGACAACTACACAGCAGTAAGTAAAGATTATGAATATAAATATGAAACAATAACAAGAAATCAAAGTAAACATTCACCATAATGACGTAATATGTTTTTCAGGCTCCCGGCAGCAACGATACTTCTTCATCTTGTTGATGGAGTCGCGCCTGGCGCCTTAGGATACTTGGACATCAGGGGCTTTAACTCTTCGATAGAAGTAACCTTGTGCCGACTTCCGTCAGAGGCCTTAATGCAGATAACGCCGTCTTGAGTCCAGCACGACCGCATACTGAAGTGTTCGCGCGCCCTTCCGAAGACAGATTGCCTCGCTCTGGTCAAAAACTCCTTCACCGAAATTTTGGAACCTTTCAAGCCTGTCTTTGCCTTCCAAACTGAGGCCTTGATGTCCACACTGGCAAACTTAACTAGAATAGGCCTATGATGCTCCTTGCTTTGGACTCCAAGCCTATGACAGGCTTTAATTGAGGACACTGTGAGATTTTTGAGAGCAAGCTTCGTGTTGAGGACCTCCAGAATGACTGCCGCACTGTCTTCGTTGTCCACTTCAGCAAGACCTTGGAAAACAAAGGCTTTCCGCCGGTGCCTGGTCTCCAGACCATCAATCTGTTTGGCACACTCGCTGATTTGACTACGCAGCAGACCCAGCATTGAAAATATGAGTTCCCGGAAAGTACGGAACTCTTCGGCTATCTTTGCGACTGTGTCCTTGGCAGGACCTGCGCACTGGTTTTGTGCTTCAAGCTCACCCATCTTCCTCAAAAAATTATCCTCCAGGGTTTTCTGGGCAGCAAGGACTTCAGCAAGTTGAGACATTCTGTGATTTAGTGCTAATAATTGCCTTGTGATAGTGCAGATGATGAGCTGGCAGGTGGTGTTGTGTTTGTAGTGTTTATGTCACATTTATGTGCCACAAACGTGAGTACTAGATATATCACTCTTGTAGACTAAGTACTGATGTAACTTAATCAGTATTTCAAATTAAATATATTTTACGTAAAATTCCGAAATAAAAAAACGTCTACACTTTTTTAACACCTACCCCCGAAAAACCCCCCGAAAAATAATGTGAGCTAACGAAATTTGTCGAGGCTTATCCATTACAGAATAAGTCCGCAGATGAGGTAGCAAAAGCTTTAGCAGAGAATTTTGTTTTGAGATATGGAATACCAGGAACAATTGCTTCAGATAGGGGTTCTGAGTTCATTTCAAAAGTGATGGTTAAGCTATGTAATATTTTAAATATCAATAAAATCCTATCAACATCATATCATCATGAGAGTATAGGATCTTTGGAGAATGTTCATAAAACTTTAGGAGCATATTTAAGAATACAAACGGATAACAATCCATCGTCGTGGAGTTCGTGGATACCGTATTGGTGTTTTTCATATAACACAACAGTTAATACTGTGACAAAATATACTCCTTATGAGTTGGTTTATGGTAAAGTTTGTAGGTTACCAAGTAGTCTTAAAGGTGATAGTGTTGAACCTTTGTATAATTTTGATGATTATCCTTTAGAATTTAAGTACAGGTTACAAAGGGCTCAGAATGATGCGAAAGAAAATTTAATAGCAAGTAAATTAGTAAGGAAAGATTGTTATGATAAGAATCTCAATTCTGTAACTTATAAAGAAGGTGATTTGATATTAGTAAAAAACGAGATAGGCAATAAATTGGAACGTATTTATAATGGACCATTTGAGGTTGTTAAGGATGAGTCACCAAATGTTAAGATTAAATATAAGAATAAAGTAAACGTAGTTCATAAAAATAGAACGAAGTTGTATTGTAAAAGTTAGAATGTAAGTTTTCGTGTGATGAAAAAAAAAAAAAAACAATGTAACTTAGTTTTTTTTTTTCTCTAAGAAGGGTGATGTGGTGTGGTGTCACGTACATCATACACGTGCATCACATACATGTACATCAGCACATATGTAGTTTAAGTTAAGATAGATATGTCATCGAATAAGTAGAAGGACATCACGTACACATTATGTATATAAACTGAACCGTTGAACATTAAAGTTAGTTCTTACTAGTTGATACACGGACCTCATAGTGTTTGACTAAACCCCCTCCATCTCCTCACATCGCATGGCACATCGCATGGCTCACATTATTTTTTATTTTTGTATTTATTTTTATAGTTAGTAAGTCATTTAATTTACAGAAAGATCTACCTTTACCTAAACCGTAGGAAAATCTTTTCATGAGCAGTTGACAGTGTTCACGTTTTGAATAGTTGTGTTTCTCAGCATAATTTGAATGAACGATTATTGATTTAAAACAGTCCTCAACTGAATTCTATCACGTCCTCTAATACATTTGTACGCAACAGGTAATTTCTGAAACATCTTAGCCTATTACAAAAAATGTTTCACTAATAGTAAGCTAAACAACTGTCGAGTACCATAGTATAATTGTTTATAGTAGTTAAACATAGTTGATCTCCACTCGGACGATATAGAAAACGGCAGAATGTAGTACTCACTAAAGTTTTTTTTTTTTTTTTCATTTAGAAATTATGTCATTTGTTCGACGCCAGGCCAAGGCCCTGACCATAGGATTTAATTAAGTACGTGGAAGCGTGATGGTGGGCCCTGGGCAAGAATGGTGACGAACTGTCCGCCGTGCGCGGAGCTGATTAATACAAATATTCAATATTCAATCACTAACCTGGTTGAGGAAAACTGGTTCTGGAGCCTACCTGGATTTATGTATGTAAATGAGTGTATATTGTACTGTGTAGTGGCGCTGTAAGTATTCCAGGATTCCAGGCCGCCTCAATACGCTAGAGATTTTCAGCATGCGGTTCCCAATGAATCATTATCACCTCAAACTAATTCAATCAAATTCCAAAATAAACCCGTTCTATATCGACAAAACAACTGGATTTATGTATGTAAATGAGTGTATATTGTACTGTGTAGTGGCGCTGTAAGTATTCCAGGATTCCAGGCCGCCTCAATACGCTAGAGATTTTCAGCATGCGGTTCCCAATGAATCACTATCACCTCAAACTAATTCAATCAAATTCCAAAATAAACCCGTTCTATATCGACAAAACAATTGGATCACAACAAATTGTCCACAAAACTATAGATTTAACAAGATTAATAAGGACAATGATCGCAAGGCAAATTACAACGATTATTCATTTTCCAAAGACCCAAGACAAGTGACAGTTGACACTCCGTTACACGTCAAGAAACGTAGGCGCACAGAGTAAACAAGTCAAACGGTCGTACGGTCGGTTGGTCGGTCCGTCTGTTGTCACGGGACGAAACATCATTTTTATAATTTATTCCTTCATAAGTATTTATTTTTGTAGTATTTACACTCGCTTAGTTTTAAGAATTATTGTTTTATTGTGTTGTTTTACTAATGTGCTTTTTCTCATAGTTATTAATAGATTACTTTTATATAAATTATACTTAAAATATTATTGCACCACTGTAATTTATACGTAAAGTGATAGCCTGAAACACAGGTTTGAATTAACCTAGATCGGGCGGGTCGCTACCTTACATTCTAATTCCGATAAATCATTATCTGAACTTGTGATAAAAATATTTTAGAAATAATTTAACTTTAAGCAATTGTATGGGATTTTGCTAAATGTACTCTTTTTGTTATCGTTTTTATTAAATAAATTATTATTACTATTATTACTTAACAGAATACTTAAATTGTTAAAAATATAACGTCCTACTTAGGTAAATATCTTGTTTCTACTGAAAATGTTTGATTTTGAGATGAATTGATTTCAATTCGATCTAAAAAGAGTACTTACCTAACTAATTACAAATTTCAGATGTTAAGGTATAGTAAAACATTAGATCTATTCGTGTTGCAAGTTGCAACGCAACTTCGTAGAGCATCATCGACAGAGATTCCAAAAATCCACTTGATTCACTTTAAGGGGCATTCGCTTTAGCAAGATTTGTTTCCTGATTGGAAAAGGAAACGAAATTGTCAGCGTACCAAAGATTTAAATCATTAGACGTGCCCTCGTCGTGCCAAGTCGCGCAATAAATGATCCATACTGAGAAGAGTGACCTAACACAATAATAATGGTGTTGCCATGACGATCAAGTGAATTCTTTGAGTTCTTATGTGTGTCAGACGTGTAATATTGAAATTTAAACGCACCCATCTTTTTAAGGCTTCTTCACTTTACTTTCCATGAAGTTTGCGTAGAAATTGTTCATCGAGACTCGCGTCGCGTCGTGCCGTTTGCCTTAACGCGGCAATTGAATCTTCCGATTTAAATCTTTGCAGTGAACAGCATCATAAATAAAACGAAAAATATAATTTTCATTATTTCATATTTCTCCCTTAAAAATACGATGGTACGTTACACAAAATAGCTACAGTTTATGATAACATTTAGATACACAGTTCCTTTTGAACCAAATCACTGTTTTTTACAAGAAATATTGCAATGGGGACAGTTGACATTAAATAGGGCGCCAAGACGCTATTATCTACAAGCCTTTTTTTATTTTCTTATTCCTGTTAAATTTCATAAAATAATGCAGAAATTAAAATGTATGGAAAATAGTTATAAACATTTCTGTTTGAAGTTACAGTCATTTGTCTCTTTTTGAAAACTTAGTGCCAGCCTTTCGGGCACCATTCCTGTTTATAAAGATGCGGATAATAATTTTATGCCCGATGATTTTTTCTTATAAATATACTTGTACATATTATTATTAGCTTTTAAATTATGTAAATTTTTAGTAACTATACGAAAGATTTAACGTTATTTGTCAAATTAAATTTCAGTATGATTTAAGAACTTCTATGGTGGCCTTGTACTTTTATAGCAATTCGATGTAATAATTTTTAATGCTATGATTAAATAATATTGCGCTATTCAATTATTTCCAAACAATCACCGCATTTAATGTCAACTGACAATAGTTACTTACAATAGTAAAGTAATAATATTTACAGTAGGACTTAGATAATACTTACATTTACAACTCGAGACTACTTTGTACATAGAATGACTAGACTTATTTATAGATCACTATCTTTTGATAAAAGTACAAAATAATCATAATACGACATTGTTGTCGGTCTGAAAAGCCTTCGAAAATTGTTATTTTATATATTTGGCAAAAGGGTATAACAGCTTCGAAAAAACTGCACAAAAAATATTCATCTTCTGTAATATCATTAAATTATACAAATTTCTGTTAAATCCTAAAACGTATTACAAAAGAAAACTATTTAGAAACAACAACAAAAACAGGAGAATGATTTTACAAAAGCTTTTAACTTGAAAACCAATTAACCTGTACAATTTTTATTGGATTTCTTCTAAAAAATTAAATAATTTACGATTATTGTCAAACTAAATTAAGTTTTGTTGAAAAAGTGCTAAGCTATTAGTTTTTGACTATATTCTATGTAGGTAACTAAATTCACAGTACTACGAAGAAATCGGCTCGTTGAGGAATCTTACATTTTATCAAGTTTGTCTCAAAAATAAACTTTACACTATTATTACAGCTGAAAAAAAAACCTCACATAGTTACCGAAATTCGGGAATTATTTTATGGAATGGTAACATTTTAATTATTTGGTTAGTCCTAATCAAACATAGGAATTCGACACCCCTTAATAAATGTACAATATTGTTTTTACAATTGTTTATGGTATATCACTTTACGAACACCTCATTGTTATCGGAACACATCAGTCAATCTGGGAGGATCACGTTTCCGACGGGACGTTTTAAAACGGGGATGGACTGGAACCGTACCCGTTTAGGTACATTCATCTGGCCCAGTCGTCCGGCGGACAGTTGGTCTGGTGAAGTGGCGAGAAGGCACTTCTCCTTGGCTCGTTCATTGAACTATCCTGTGAACCGATAATGGATTCAATAGAGAATCCGTTTCGAGATCTCTTACTTCGTGGTTCTGTTGTCTCGGCGACGCGCGGAGGCAGCGGGACAGGCCGGAGCGTCGCTGGCGGCGGGCGCGGCAGTGACAGCAGCGGCGTTGGTGGCAGGTAGCACGGCAGCGGCAGCAGCGGGGCGTACGCCTCGCGCGCCAGCATCGCCACCACCGCATGCGCGTGCTGCAGCGACGGCGCCGGCCGCTTATACCGCTTCCTCCGCCGCAAAAAACTCCCATTATCAAACATATCCTCAGCCAAAGGATCCAACGTCCAGTAATTCCCCTTCCCCGGATTCCCTGGCTCCCTCGGAATCTTTATAAAACAATCGTTCAGACTCAAGTTATGCCTGATCGAGTTCTGCCAGGCGGGAAACTTTTCTCTGTAGTATGGAAATCTCGTCATGATGAACTCGCAGATCCCACTGAGTGTCAATTTCTTGTGTGGAGACTGTAGGATGGCCATTGTAATGAGTGCGATGTAGGAGTAAGGCGGCTTGATGAGTTGTGATGAGGACTTCTGCTTTGGCTTCTTTGGTGTCGATGGTTTTGATTCCGTCGGGCTGGAGGCGTCGTATCGTTCTGAGTCACTGGACGCTGGTGGAACTTCAGGAGTGTCCTCGTCCACGGACACGTAGGTTTCGTCCTGGGGGTACTCGGGGTCGCGGTCGTCACGCAGGTAGTGCGGAAGGTACAGCCGCGGCGGCGGTCGCAGGTCCAGCGGTAGTTCGCCCTCGATGATCATATCGCGGTATTGGGCAAGATCACAATCTTCCATGCTTTCGGTCACATGTCAGAGGTGCGTTGTGGCGCGTGTCGCGGCGCGGACTGCGGCTTCGCCCTCGCGCGTGGAGGCTCTGCCCCCGGCGGCTCCGCCCACAGGCGCACCCCTGTGCCCCCCTCCTTCCCCCCCGCCCCGGCCCGCGTTTACGTTCCACTAAACACAACAATTGTCGTTATTATTACTGCGGGTCGGAGCTTTGTGCATGAATTTCAGGCCGTTGACTAATAATTATTAGGCCGCCTCGCGTTTATCGATTCGACTTTGTTGTGGTATTTATTTTTAGTATTGTCAAAGGGTTTGTTTGCATTAGTATTAAAGTTTTATTTATTTTTCTTTTTGTGTGCAATTATATCTTCAAAGTTATTGGGATTTGTTACGCATAATAAATAGGCCATATGAATTTACTGGGAGGTTGATTGAAATTATTGAACATATTGATGATTGGAATATAATTCAATAGTATACACACCAATGTAGGTGGTGGTATGATCCTACTGTTAACGAAATTCTTAAATTAAGCAAGTGATTCTACTACTTATCAACTCTACTAAAACGCTAAAGTACTCAAACGCAAAGCCAGATAAAATAAAATCCCACACGTTCCAAATAAAAACTGTTTACAAAGACATCCTCATCCCATAATCCGTTAAAAGAGTCGTATTGAAAAAAAATCTCATAAAACGAATTCTAGTACTCCATTCAGGTAGATATCTTCAAATAAAAGTTGCGTAAAAAATATTCGTGAAAGCGGCATGACAATGCGAGCGCGGTACTAGAAAACCCTCGTATATGTTTCCTACCATAACATTTACCCCTCGGGCGTTGAGGGAAAAGCTACACGAGGGAGCGAGACATAAGATACCAAAGACAGAGATGAAGATAAAAGTAGACCAATTGCAGACGAGATTTCGATGGGCGGAGCTCCCAAAAGCTAACATGTCAGGGCGTGGCATTAGATCCTATTATTGTCTGGCAAGGCAAATAATATTTTGCACAATGTACACATTGGGGTAAGGGGGTGTTCAAGGGGGGTTGCTAATTTATTCCCAACTTCGGTTAAGGCTTGTTTTTCAGCTTTGCGAGCCTGTTATTTAAATTGGACTCGGTTGGTTATTTGTATGTACCCCGTCTGAAGGCATTGTTGGCTTTAATGAACGAATTTTCACGGGATTCCGTTGTACAGAATTTGTGATACAAAGTTAGGATTTGGTGAATATTTTTGCTTATTTGTGTTCAGCGCTTTTGGTTGGAGCGTTATTTATTCTATGTTGGCTTCGGGTTGTCGTGGGCGACATTGTCATGGATTTGTTGACGTGTTTGACTATGAATCTTGAATGCTTTTGTGTATACGTAGTTCTCAAATGTCTCTATCATTTTGTATCTTTAGGAGGATTGACAGACAGACAGAGTAGTGGTGGCCCAGTGGTAACGGCCGCGACTTACGAGTTGTAAGTCTTGAGTTCGAACCCAAGCAGGCGCTTTAGTTTGTGAAAATTATTTCATCACCACTGCTCTCAAAACGGTGAAGGAAAACATCGTGAGGAATCCGGCATGTCTTAAAACCAAAAATTCGAAGACATGTGACATCTACCAACCCGCATTGGGCCCGCGTGGTGGATTATAGCCCACTCCCTCTCAGAGGAGGCCTGTGTCCCAGCAGTGGGAACATTATAGGCTGCTGATGAGGAAACTTGACCAATTTCAACTTCATGTGAAGCAAAGATGGGCAAAAATAAATATTTATTATTTCTCTTGTTCTTCTCGTTTATAGTTCTTAGTGGACACGATTCGAGGTGGAGAGGTGATGTCTCATATTTGTTAGGTGCGGTCAAAGTTTGATTGTATGTGACGAGCAGTGTCTCGCAGTTCGGGGGTGCGGGTGGCGCGCAATAGACAAGAGGACACTTTAGTGGGATTACCTTCGCTGCTAAGACCCTTCTCTTCTCTCCACTTAGGTATAGCTTATAGGTGTATTTATTATTCGTTCCGTGTGGTGCCAGACGCATAGCATAACAAAAACCCATTTCTTCTTCTGGGTGTCGTAAGAAGCGACTAAAGGACTTACTAGAGAATGGGCAGCAGCGTTCTCTATGAATTTTACCACCGTACTGCGATCGCCTACCCGCTTGCCAAGCGTGGCGATTATGGCAACCCAAATTGGGAAAGGCCTAACTCCAGCAGTGGACATCTTCTGGCTGAAATGATGATGATGATGATGATGAATTAGTGTGTTACACAATGTTATCGTACTTGAGATTCCTAATGACGCCAAATGTAGTCCCTCATGGGATACATGAGGTATTAGACATAAATGAAATATGCGCAGATGAAGAACGAAGAAAAGTTAGGGGCGCCACTCTCCCTCCGTTACCTCATTCGTACGGTTTATGCAGACAGAATTGTTTAGATTCTCGTATAATAAAAGAGTCTAGACAGATGGCAATTACTTTCAATGTTTTTTGTATTTCTATACAGGATGAATTCTCAATGTAGAGCATTCTCGAGAGCAGTGGTGGCCCGATGGTATCGGCCCCAACTTACAAGTTGTCGGTCGTGGGTTCGAACCCAAGCAGACACTTTACTTGGTGTTAATAATTTAATCACCATTGCTTCGAAAACGGTGAAGGGAAACGTCGTGAGGAAACCGGCATGTCCTAGAATAAAAAATTCGAAGTAATGTGACATCTACCAACCCACACTGTAGATTACGGCCCACTCCCTCTCACCTAGAGGAGCCCTGGGTCCCAGCTGTGGGAACGGTTTAGGCTAATTATGTACACAGGGTGGCAGGGACCTCAAAGTGAATCCTTTCACTATGGATTCAGTAAGTATATGATTCTGAAAACCCCGTGCGTTGAAGTTTTACGTCTGTTATCCACACTATCCACATCCACACTAATATTATAAATGCAAAAGTAACTCTGTCTGTCTATCTGTCTGTCTCGCTTTCCTGCTAAAACTACTGAACCGATTTAAATGAAATTTGGTACACAGATAGTTTAGAGCCTGAGAAAGGACATAGGCTACTTTTTATCCCGGTAGTACGTTCCCGCGGGATAATTTCCGACCTCCACGCGGGCGAAGCCGCTGGCAAAAGCTAGTTTAATATAAATTGTTTTTCTATACATTTGGACCGCGTAGGTCACTTTTTTATGAAACAGCAGAGCTTATTTTTAACCGAAATCTGAAACCGATCTAGGTTAGCGGGTCTAGTATCATGTGCTGAATTCATGGTTAAAGTTTTGGGTCGATGTCTCTGCCAACCTGTGTGTAATATGTCAATCCCATATATTTTATTCGTTTTCCAACTTCGTTATCGGTGACAGATTGCCACTCTGTCTAGTAATCCTGCACCCTAATTGCGAAACGCACAATTTATCAGAATCTGAATGGGATTGAAGATTATTTCTAAACCATTGCGTCATTTGTTCGAATAAATTGTCGGCTCAGCAACGTAAATAACGCAATGAATGTTGTTTAACTATGAATATTAAACCAATTCCTACCGATAAAAAGTTCCGCAATTACCCCTCTGGTTATATTTCCGTAAGACAGTCCCTCGGCTCACCCGCCCTTCATCACTTCCTAGTGCTAATTAGCTGGGAAGTAGAACTGATGCAATAGTTTAATGTGCCAGTTCTTTTTCCCGCGTTATTGAAGAATAACGTGGTCATACTTACAGATACGTAAAGCGATTCTAATCGCAGAAACGAAATTTGGCACACAGAAAGTATACAACCTGGGTTAACATAATATGTTTCCACTACTATTACACAGGCCTCTCTTTCTTCGAAATGGAGTGGGCTGTAATCAATTGGTACACGGGGCTTTTTTTTTTCCAGTATGGGAAATCATCAAATGACTTCTCCCGCTCTGGGCGGAGCGGGAGGGCGTGTCAGACTTTTACTGACTAAAACCCACCCGTGTTCCATCAGTTGCCCATGTGCCAGGGTCACGGTATCTCTTTCGAACAATCACGCGACCCCGGCGGAAGCGAATGACCCTTAATTGAATCAAATGGTACAGGGGGCTGACTTTACTATGAAGTCAAGTCAGCCGCCTGTACCGATTGAAATTCGTGCTCACACCTGCTCAAACTTACATGCAGACTGCGGTTGTCAACAATTTGAAAATACCTCAGTTATTATCTTGAAGTCACTCTTGATGGCAATCAGAAATGGAAGCAACATATTGCTGCAAGTGTAGCTCGAGTGAAAAAACTTATTTATATTTTCAAGAAACTCAGAGGCGCGGCCGATTTCAGCTGTTTGATAACAGTCTACTTTGCGCTCGCTCAGTCTGTTCTGGGGTATTGCCTCACGGTCTGGGATCCGCTCCGCCCAGAGCGGGAGAAGTCATTTGATGATTTCCCATCCTGAAAAAAAACAAAAAACGGTCTGGGGTGGTGCCGGTAAAACAGCAATGCTACGGGTCGAGCGCGCGCAGAGAGCTGTCCTGAAGGTCCTGGCAAGGAAACCAATTCGATATTCGACATCCTCTCTGTACACCCTCTGCCAGGTCCTCACCGTCAGACAGTTATTTGTCCTACAGACTATCCATCGCAAACACAGCCAACTTCCGTTTAATCCAAAATATGTTTCTACACGTCGCTCGAATAGGGTTTGTAACACTGAGTCTCGTAGAACCGTAGCTGCAAGTCGACACTACAAACACATAAGCTCAAAAATCTACAATAAATTAATCAAAAGCTTGCACATCTACCCACTAACAAAGAGCAAATGCAAAATGAAACTTAACTCCTGGTTAAAATCACAAAATTATGATGAAACAGAAAAACCGTGGAAGTGTAAAATAATCATCACTCCCTCACACACAGAACCAGAAACACCCCTCGCACACCTCACTGTCACTCACTTACACACCCATTCACCCTACACTCACCACATAAACTCAACGTCAAAATACATCCCAAATCACACCTTTTATATTGTGTATTTGAGATTTTTTTTTTTTTTGTTTCTGTATTAATTATATAAATCTAAATTACTAAGCATTTTTCGCATGGAATATCATTCCATTCTGTATCTGGAGAAGGGCGTTGTTAGCTGCGCTACAGTTTATACTTTTGCAGCTACCATCGTTTTACTTGTCAAACTTATCCTGTAGGTGTTATTTGTTCCAAAATAAAAAAAAAATACTTTTAGACTTTAAATCTACCACCCGACCCCAGTACGAGTTGGTGGTTAGGTAAGTTTGTCTAACCTAAAGGTTCAACCATCATGCATAATGATTAATGACCGCTGAGCAAAAGTGAGTGCTTGAAGACGGACGGTGCTGGTGCGACTGGCCCAGAGAGACGTGACGAGACGACTCGGACGTGGATTTGGTGGCGTAGGAAGATGGGTTTAGATAGGACTTTGCAAAGGCAATTGCCTAGTACTGGGAAAGAATGGGCTAAAGCAAAAGAAAAGATCATTTACAATATCTTCTAATCCACTGCAGGTCCATAGTTAACCTACACCCTTAATTTTTCAACCTTATCGTCTGACGAATAGGTAAAGCAAGCAAGGAGCAGAGTAAAAATTCGTACAGTTGAACTCTATTTACTCATTGAAATAAAAACTCGGTACAACTCGGTGTCAGGATAAGTTCAACCGAGATTTTCTTAAATATTTTTACCTAGCTTTAAAACTCTAACTCAAAGTAATTATTTCAAATAAACCAATTTATGGCACTTTTGAATTGGCGAGGAATCGGACAATCAGAAAACTGCAACTAGTTGTTCATTATAGAGGACAGTCAAGAAACTCCACCGACACCTTTTTCAATCAAAATATGGTTAAAAATATTGGTAAATTAAGCACGATGTAGACCGTTAAAAGTGTCCGTAACAAAAAGAAAAAAAACTAGATATACCTACAGTGTGACGTTTATTAACGTCTTGAAAAAAAAATGGGTGTAATAGGTGAACGGAGTAGAAGCCTTTGGCATATAATTTTTTATTTTTGAATAACATGTTGATCTAGCTATAAATACTGCACATTTAAAGTAACATTTTCATAATAGAACAACAAAAACAGTCATTTGAAAAAATATAAATAAAAAATCAATTAAAATCTATCGAAACTCAAATCATACACACCCTACTCAATGCGCGGCATGTATCAATGATTTCGTAGCGCGGACCTATCCTTTGAAGCCGGCCGATAGGCGGCCTCATCGATATTTCGCAGGCGTACGAGCCGCACACGCATCCCCGTCCGCCCTCGTCCCGCGCTTCTTCAGTCACATGCGATGAATCTGAAGGCCTGCCTGCTTTCTATTCTAGTTACACAACACACCATATGAAGGTCAAGACGGTAAAAGATCCGGGGATCCGGTATTTCATTTAAGTTATTATAATAATTCATGGCAGCTAAGATACGTCCAGTCCCTACCGACGGCACCCATCTACAAGCATTTTGAGGGGTTATACTGTTTAACCGGTGAAACTATCCAGAAGCAAAATTTTCTCATTGATCCGGCTTACAAAACCACAAGGCCATACAATGAGTTTAAACCTCAAACAACATTGTTTTCCTACAAAATATCTTACTTAACTACTCACAAAGTAAACATAGGAGTTTACGAGTACTTGCAGGTAATCCATCTTTGCCGACAGTGAAGAGCAAACATTTCAATATCTACCGAAGACAGCTCAACTCAGCTCAGCTTAGCTCAGCTTAGCTCTTGAGCTGGATTACTGCGGCCCTGGTACACAAGCAAACTTTACTCGGCTTAGCCTTAGGATCTAACATCCACTTTCAGTATCTTGTATCAATTGGGATATCTTTGTTCTTATGTTTTTTTTTTTCAGATGTACAGTCACGAGTAATAATAAGTATACACATAGCCAAATTCAAAAGCGATTTTCTCTTTAACGATTGTAACTTTGAGGTAAGGCAAATTTCGTAATAGTGTGGGTTCCAAAATACTAGGTATGTTCGTAATAAAATAAAATTACAATCAGTACAATAGGAGAAAATCCCTTTTAAAAGTTAGTAAGTGTATACATATTCGTGCTCGTGACTGTACATACTACCTACACTGTCAGGTTGTATGCTGAAGAATATTTAACAGGTATGTACCTAATTACAAAATTATAGGTATTCATTACAACTATCAATACTCAGTTCATTTTACCCTTTCTTAATGAGTATTTCACGCATTGCGACTATTGCGAATCAATAGGGTTGATTAAACTGACACTGACCTGCAGGCGCGGTCGCAGCCTATGATTTTGGGGGGGGGGGGGGGGTCACCATGAGTACTGAAGAATATTTTTAGGAAGGTACATCTACTCGTTGGTCTAGTAGTCGAAAGCGCTACTGATGAGCATGAGGTACCGGGTTCGATTCTTAGGTCGGGAGAATTATTGGGTTTTTCAGGCAAATCGTTCAGAGTCTCGACAGCATGGCTGACTTTGGGGGGGGTCATGACCCCTAGGACCCCCCCTCTCGGACCGCGCCTGGACCTGCAAATTGCAAAAAACTAAGATAAATTGAGTTTTGCGTGGTACCCTGTTGCGGAAAGCACCTTAAACGTAAAATTGTACCAATGTTTAAAAAGTCGTTGATAGTTAATTACTTACATAGCTTTAAACCATTTAAGTAGACCCCATAAATTAAGGAAATTATAAGTAGCAACATGGGATTTTAGTGTAGGAAATGGTATAAATTGTAGAGCAGAATACAGTACGTAAGTATAATCACAGGCTGACATCTCGCCAGTTACGTAAATTTTAAGACTCTCATGGGGGTGATGACCTTATTAAACTAACGCAAACGTGGGGTACGTTTGATCCTGATGCTACAGAAAGCAAAAAGACTACTTTCCGACTTTTCTAAAACACACAAGAAAATACAGACATACGATAATATTTAAACTATATTATTAATTATATAATACTAGCTTTTGCCAGCGGCTTCGCCCGCGTGGAGGTCGGAAAATATCCCGCGGGAACATACTACCGGGATAAAAAGTATCATATGTCCTTTCTCAGGCTCTAAACTATCTGTGTGCCAAATTTCATTTAAATCGGTTCAGTAGTTTTAGCAGGAAAGCGAGACAGACAGACAGACAGACAGACCGACAGACAGACAGAGTTACTTTTGCATTTATAATATGAGTTTAGATTAGATTAGAAGTTTAGATAGTTTAGATTATAAAGCTGAAGAGTTTGTTTGTTTGTTTGATTGAACGCGCTAATCTTAGGAACTACTGGTCCGAATTGAAAAATTATTTTTGTGTTGGGTAGCCTATTTATCGGCTATATAACATCACGCTACAGCCAAGAGGAGCGGAGCAGTAATGAAAAATGTTACAAAAACGGGGAAAATCGCACGGGTAGGCGATTCGACGCGACGGGGTCGGGGGAATAAGAAATTTAACGCGGACGAAGTCGCGGGCAGAGGCTAGTATAAAATAAATACATCAAACAATTGGTTCAAATAAATACACCAAAAAATCAAGAACTGCCCTCTATTTTTAACCGACTTCAAAAAAAGGAGGAGGTTTCTCAATTCGACCGTATATATATATATTTTTTTTATGTGTGTTCACCGATATCTTCGTCGTATATGAACCGATTTTGATGATTCTTTTTTTGTTGGAAATGAGATATCCCAAGGGTGGTCCCATGATAAGGAAACCAGGATCTGATGATGGCATCTCAGAGAAGTTGAAGGGAACCTTCGAAAATCGTAGTGGCAACTAGTGCGTTTTTTATTTCTTTCATTAATTATCTTAAAGCACTACTATTTAATGAAGGTCTGAAGTTGATCTGATGATGAAGCCGAAAGACAGTCGAGGGAACTCTTCAACGACTTACAGCAATTACGCGGTGTTTGGACTTAATTCATTTCTATTGATGAGAACTTTGCACCCATATGGGCTATAAGTGCCATTACAGGTCTGATGATGGAGACCATAGACAGTTGAGGGAATTCCTCAACGATTTACAGCAGTTCCCTATTGTTGGGGTTACTTTATACGGTTTAAAGTGCCAATTTTATCACTACTATTTAATTAAGGTCCGGAGTTGATCTGATGATGGAGCCAAAAGACAATCGAGGGAACTCCTCAACGATTTACAGCAATTACCTGGTGTTTGAACTTAATTCATTTCTATTGATGAGAAAGCTCCCATAAGGCTTATAATTACCATAACAGATCAGATGATGGAGACCATAGACAGTCAGTCAAGGGAATTCCTCAACGATTTACAGCAGTAGTAAAGTATTAAATTTCACCTGGCGATTACGACGTCCATATACGACGGTCCATATACGATGAAGTTATCGGTGAACACACATAAAAAAATATATATATATATATACGGTCGAATTGAGAAACCTCCTCCTTTTTTTGAAGTCGGTTAAACGGGTAGGCGATTCGACGCGAGGGGGTCGGGGGAATAAGAAATTTAACGCGGACGAAGTCGCGTGCAGAAGCTAGTATAAAATAAATACATCAAACAATTGGTTCAAATAAATACACCAAAAATCAAGAACTGCCCTCTATTTTAGGAAGCAATAAACTATGATATTTGTTAAAGCGCCATCTGTTGTCAAAAGCCAATATCACATGGAAACTTAGTTATTTGTTGTTGAAAACGGTTTCTCTGCTCGCTGCTAGAGTAAAAGTTTACGTTAAGATGAATAGATGGCGCTGTCATAATGAATTTTTGTTACAAATTACCAAAGACATTAAATTATTATTTCTCTTAAATCTCTTTGCAAATTACCAAATTACCTACTTTACCTATCTTGTTGAATTTTATGAATGCCACTATGCTTTTTACATGCTGATGTTAACCATTAGGCATATTACTTATTGTAATTTTCTAAATAGCCACATATTTAATTATGTTGTCTGAATGGTAAAATATGCTTTTACAGCAATTACCTAAATACTTAGGTAGAAACTTACATCTGCAGTTTAATAAAAATGTGGGTTAGTAGGAAGGTTAATTAGTATAAGGCATTATTATACAGCAAAGTAGGTAGGTACAGTCGGCCGTAATGTAATAATTTATGAACTTGTTTTTCTACTAGAGTTAAGAGATCTCAGAGCCTAGCATCCTAGGTTCCAATTCGATTCCGATGAAGATTAGGTCAATCCTACTGCGTCAAGTAAGCAAGGAAAGGAAGTTAAAAAATGACCCTGGGCTCTTTTGTTTTTTGGATGGGTTTTTTTTTTTAAGGATGGGAAATCATCAAATGACTTCTCCCGCTCTGGGCGGAGCGGGAGGGCGTGTCAGACTTTTACTGACTAAAACCCACCCGTGTTCCATCAGTTGCCCATGTGCCAGGGTCACGGTATCTCTTTCGAACAATCACGCGACCCCGGCAGGCATCGGTCCTAGTAGACCCCTACACTGCTGCTGACATCTCTTTGAGGCGCGCGTGGAACACTACGCGCCGTCGACCCGAGCCTGGTCCTTACCGGGCAGCGAGCTACCCATTGCTCGCCGCCCGCAAGCTCGTGCCTACGGTGGCCGGGAGTCCGCTATCGACTCCCGACGCCCGGGGCGTCTCCTCCTGCGGCGGCTAGGGACGTGAGGGCGCAGTGACTGCCACTCCCTCACGCGCCCCGCCTCCTCCTTCGCGAGCATTACTGCTTCGCAGAAGGAGGTGACGGCTTCCCATTCCCTCTCGCTCCGTACCATGGCCCGCACCGGCCGGACGCGAGAGGTCGCCGCCGCCGATCGCCTCCACGAGGACACGGCGGTGCTCCGCCCAGGCAGGGCACACCTCCACCGTATGCTCCACCGTGTCCTCCAGACGATCCTCGCAATGGAAACACCCGGATGTATCCTCCCGCTTTATCCTGAACAGGAACCCACCGAAGCACCCATGCCCGTTGAGAACCTGCGTCAGGCGGAAGGTGAGGACGCCGTGACGCCTCTCTATCCACTCCTCAAAGAGGGGACTTACCGCCGCAATTGTGGCGTGCCAGCACTGGGTTGCGACAATCGTACCCGCCATGTCGCCATGAGATCACACAGGAGCTCTGTCCGCCGTGCCGCGATTTGTCGCGGCAGCGGAGTTTCGCCCCGGCGTTTCGCCTCCTCGCGCCACTCCTACATGTGCGCGAGGACCTTTGCCTCCAGATCCCATGACGGCACTCCGGCAAGGAGGCTCGCCACCTCGCACGAGATCGTGCGGTATCCTCGGATTAACCGGATGGCCATGACCCTCTGGGCCGCACTCAACCGGCGCGCTGGGCGCAGCCTCAATGAGGGCGCACACACCGGTGCCCCGTAGAGGGCCATGGACCGCACGATCCCCGTGTAGAGCCTCCGGCAGGAGGCGTTTGACCCCCCAGATTGGGCAGGAGCCGCTTTAATGCAGCCCCAGCCCGCTCCAGTCTGGGAGCCAAACGTCGGAAATGCTCAACGAAGTTCCACCGGCTGTCGAGGACAAGTTCCAGGTACTTCATCGTCGAGTCGACGCCGATGTGAACCCCTGCTACTGTAAGTTGGGAACCCGCAGGTGGCGCGTTCCGAGGACCATGAAAACCCATGGCCTCGGACTTGTGCAATGCCACCTCGAGTCCCAATTGCCGGATCCTATCGACGATTGTCGCAACCCCGCGTGTCATTAATTCAGCCGCCGCCTCGTACGACCTCCCCTGCGCCAGGACCAGCGTGTCGACAGCGTAGCAAACCACGCTGACGCCGCTAGGGAGGTCGGCGCGCAGCACCCAGTCGTAACCGATGTCCCACAGATGCGGCCCCAGGACCGATCCCTGTGGGACACCGCACGACATCTCTCGCCGGTTCCACTCTCCCTCGTGACCGGGGTAGACTACGGCCCTATCCGTCAGATAGGCCTCGACCACGCGACAGAGGTAGGTCCGCATCCGGTGATACCGGAGTGCCTCCATAATGCAACTCCAGGGTAGGGTGTTGAAGGCATTGGCGATGTCTAGAGACACCGCCAAGACGACCCCACCCCGGGCCACTGCATCCCCCGTCGTGAGGGCTCGCACGCGCATGATGGCGTCCACCGTAGAGCGCCCCTTGCGGAATCCGAACTGGCCGGTCACTTTGACCATATAACACTCTAGTTATATGTATATCTCACACTTTTGAAAACATATAACTTCTAAGGTCTTTTTTTTGTGGGTGGGAAATCATCAAATGACGTCTCCCGCTCTTGGGCGGAGCGGGAGGGCGTGTCAGACTTTTACTGACTAAAACCCACCTGTGTTCCTTCAGTTGCCCATGTGCCAGCGTCACGGTGTCTCTTTCGAACAATCTCGCGACCCTGGCAGGGACAGGGTTGAGCTCAATTACTGAAATTTTCTATCGATTGATTATTCAAATCAATAGAACTAATTTAATCATTCAGTCATCAGCTAAAACAAATCTTCCTTTTTACGGTGGTCGCGGTAGGGTAGCTGTATACTTGTACGCTGATTAAAATTTCTTTTGCGACTTTAACAAAATATGGCTTTACAGAATTATAATCATTAAAATCATTAATACAATCTAATTAATTTAATCCCATTGAAAGGAAAAAAAAATGGGATTAAATGTTTGAAATTAAAATTCAATCATTTATTTCTTTATCACAAATAAGTTAGTAATTACAAGGATTTTTGAATAATATAAATGTGTGTATAAAAAACCGACCAGGTTCCAGTCGGACTCATACACGGAGGGTTCCGTACCATAAGGCCAAAAACGCCGAAAAAACACGGTTCTTGTATAATATAATAATAATATAATATTTATTTGCAAAGAACATTTGACACAGATTTGCATACACATATTCGTTAAATACAGTCAAAATACAAAAATTTGAGCCCTGTCTCCTAAACTAGGAAGATCCTGTATCTTAGGAGGCAGTGTCTTCGCTATATAATAGAGGTCGATCGGTTATTGAGCATTACAGGCTGTTACTTAAACACAGAAATATATATAATTACAAAGTAAAAGGAATACAAAATGAAATATAACTATAACTGTATGAGGACCCCTTTAATTTTTAACTTTGTTTGTATTTACATTATGTATTTGTTTTAGCGGCATTAGGAATACACATTAAGTAAAAAATTCAACGTTTACCTATTACGGATCTTGAGATACAGCCCACTGACAGATAGATGGACGGACGGACGGGCAGATAGACTTAATAATAGGGCCCGTTGGTTGCCGTACAGGGGCGGAACCCTAAAAAGAGAGAAGTAATCACGGAACATCAAAAAATTCACCCGCATTGCTGTCAACAGGAAAAGTGCAAAAGGCTTCCAGCATTGCCACGTTGTATGTCGATGGTGATTCTTTGGCCGAAAAATAGGCCAGCCCACTGCTCACGTGAAAATTAAGTCGACCAACTGCTTGGCGATGTCTCGCAAAGCATGCCTAATAAATTATGTTGTTTTTACCTCTATAAATCAAATCTGCCATCTTAAATGGTCTGCTAATAATTGCTGCATGGTCCACAGTCATGCGTGGTTTAACGCTGTTGTCAAAATTTTCAAATTTATTTTTAACTAGCTTTTGCCAGCGGCTTCGCCCGCGTGGAGGTCGGAAAATATCCCGCGGGAATGTACTACCGGGATAAAAAGTAGCCTATGTGTTAATCCAGATTATAAACTAACTGTTTTCCAAATTTCATCCAAATCCGTTCAGTAGTTTTTGCGTGAAAGAGTAACAAACATCCACACATCCATACATACAAACTTTCGCATTTATAATATTGGTAGGATTTTCGAGGGCGTTACAACCAAGAGTTATAAAAATTTAAAATAGAGACTACGAAAATTTTCAAATTGTTCGTCATGGATGTCTTTGTTATGGTTTTCGAGGGTGCTAAAACCGCGTACCACAAATTGGAACGATGACCTTGTAAAGGCCGTAGGAATCCGTTGGATGCAAAAACCATAGAATAGGTCGAAGTGACGGAGCTTTAAGAGGCTCATATAATGGCTCATCATGATGATGATGATAAAAACCGAAATAGGAACCTATAGTGGGGTCAGAATGAAAACTAAATACAACTATTTTGAATTTCTGTGTCATGACACAGCTCTTCATGCTCCCTTGTTCCAGTCATAACCAACGTCGTTGTCCACATTTGGAATATTTTAACAAAGTAATTTGTTTTTCCAAGTTGGTGTAAAATTGTTGATTTCAATTAATCTACAGTTTCCTTTGGCTGAAGATAGGTATGTTCTGGCAGTTTCTGTAGGCACAATCACCTAAGATTGAACTAATAGGTACCATAATATGATAGCGTAGTACAGATAGTAGACGAAAGCAATACGGAAAATGAAGAGTTATTTCATGTCGCACGTACGTAAAAATATCGCTACGTGATTTTATAGCGCCCTGGATTTGCAACCATTGAGAATCCGTCAAAACGCATTCCAGCACATCAAAAAACGCACTTGAAGTTTTAACTCTCGGCCTCAAGCAGAACGTTGAAATTCTAGTGCATGGAAAAACGATCCAGGTATAATTTTTTAATTTTTTTTGCTTTATAAAATATCACATTTGATGATACTTTATTCACATTACAATCTAGCCTATTAGCTAATAAGTAATTTAAATATAACTTAAACTGCTAAGAACATAACTATAAAACTAAGAAATCGTCCAATAACGTCTTTCTTATTCACTATAACTTAGAGGGAAGACACTTGATTCACGTGTTCTTTATAAAAGTTGGCACTTTCACTACTGTTTCAGTTCACTTACACTGCACTTAACTAACTCAAAGGGTTTAACCCTTTTTAGTCTTCGCACTAATTCAGTGTTGTCAAGTATTTGGATCGCCTCGACATTCACGTGGTGATGAAGTCTGTGTTCATGAGCTTCTGCATATTTTTGTATTACTATGTTTACGACATCCATTTTAAGGTCCCGGTGAAGGTCGCTGTTTCTTATGTACCAGGGCGCGCTGACTATATCCCTAAGTACTTTATTTTGAAATAGTTGTATAATTTGACGATCGTTGTATGATTTTCCAGGTATAATGGACTGGAGAAATATGCAGGGATTTTAAGAGGGAAAAATTTACTTCACTAGGTGACATCACTGCACCAAAAATATTAATGAAAAGCAAATAAATAAAAAATCATCAGCAGGAGCCTATAATGTTCCCACAGCTTGGACCCAGGCCTTCTCTCGTTGAGAGGGAGTGGGTCGTAATCCTCCACTCGGGGCCAGTGCCGGTTGGTAACCTCATAACTTTTGACTGGGTGAACCGATTTTGATGATTCTTTTTTTATTTCGACTGGCCTGTTAGTCTAGTGGCTAGTGACCCTGACTGCAAAGACTGAGGTCGTGGGTTCGATTCCCACCCAGGACAAATCTTTGTGTGATGAGCACAATCATTTGTTCTGTGTCCGGGTGTAATTTATCTATATTTATCAGTTGTCTGGTTACCATAGTACAGGCTCTGCCTAGTTTGGGATCAGATAACAGTGTGTTGGTTGTCCTGAGATATTATTTGAAAGCTGGTGCTTTCTGAATGGTCCCATTTATTTTAATCTGGTTCCATTCGGATAATGGGATCCATGTGAAAACCATATAGGTAAGTCTTAAATTTGCATTAAATATTTGCGTGACAAATGAACGAATAACGCGATTAGATTAGTGCGGAGTATCTACCATAACTAAAAAGCATGGATGTTAAGGAGCTAAGTAACCGTAACCGAAACTAGGTATCTGATATCCGATATGAAAAAAATATCCGTAACCGTAACCGAATCCGAAATAAGTTTCGGATAATATCGGATTTGTTATTACATTTTTATTTTAGGTAGATTTGATAACACTCAATATATATATAAGTTGTATCTATTCATACACGAAATATTTTAAGAGGTACACCTGTAGGTGGTAAAGCAGCCACAGCGACGAAAAAAAAATTGTACATATGTATTTTTTAAATTAAAATTTAATATTTATAAATTATTTGACGTACATAAGAAATACTGGCTCCTTCTTATTTTTTACGGCCCGAGACACCGCGGTCATGCTCGTGCCGTCCGGTCGCCGCACTCGCCGTGTCAGGCAGGCCATTCATAGAATTTGGAGTTAAGGTTTAATGCAAAACATCTCAAGCAGTTTTAAAATTATAATAATTACGAAAATTAAAAAACGCTTAGATAAAAATTTTCTTTTTGCTTCTATAGCTTCTTTACCACCTGCAGGTGTACCTCTTAAAATATTTCGTGTATGAATAGATACACCTTATATTTATAATCATTTTTATTTTAAATAGCTGTAATAATTACTCACGGACTGATTGTAATTCCTACCAAATGGTGACATATAAATAAAACCATTATATTAGCTATTTATATTTTACTTTTGAAATTCCTTAAAAGTTTAATATCCGTATCCGATATTATCCGAAACTAACGGATAATCCGAAATAATTTCATATCCGTATCCGTATCCGGTGTAATAATCATTCCTACATCCTAATCCAATCCGTATCCGAAATATCATATCCATAACATCCCTACTAAAAAGTTAAAAATTAAAACATTTTACAAAAACATAACAACCGACTTCCTAAAAAAAAACTACAAAGCGAAAAATAACTTTAATTTTGGAAGTCGGTGGCAAAAAAAACCTTAATTACAGATCCAGGATTAAGGCTTTTTTTGCCACCGACTTCCAAAATTAAAGTTATTTTTCACAGTGTAGTGTTTTTTTGTCGGTTGTTATTTTTGGAAGCACCAGCTTTCAAATAAAAAAAGAATCATCAAAATCGGTTCACCCAGTCAAAAGTTATGAGGTAACAAACAGAAAAACAAATACAGTCGAATTGATAACCTCCTCCTTTTTTGAAGTCGGTTAAAAGGAAACGACATGCGATGGTCTGACTGTAAACCTTCGATCAAACATTTGTTTTCAGAATCAAGATAAGAAAAAAAAAGTTCTGATTTTCGTTAATGGGTGCAGGGTCTGCATTGTTTTTGCGCTGGCTGTGTCGCTGGCTGGCTGGCTGAATGATTAAAACGCAGTACTTCTCATTGAAGTACATATATTCTGACCGACTTTTTATGTGTGTCCGTTTTGTTTTTCTGTGTGCTTCGTTATGCTTCGCCTATGAAGGTAAAATGGACCGCTTTAAACTTTAAGAAATCATCTAATCATCTAATCTTAATCATCTATGAATATGTTCAAGCCTTACTAACAATGAACTTAAAGTAAATGTTTTTGATCCCATACATGATTCAACAATCGTAGGTGCTCTGCCTTACTTCTCCTACTTTCCTTTTGTAGCTTATCTGATATTCTACTGTGTGCATAACAAAATAATTTGTGAATATTTTTTTATTTTTTATTAATAGGTACAATGATTTTATGACTTACTCAAAATTTATTTTAATGTAAGTAACTAGGTTTACTTACGTGCTATTCAAAAAAAAAACATTAGGTATACGATATAGGGTAATTCCGGGGGAGATGGCCATAGTAACTTTAAGACTCTATTGTGAAGGAATTATGATGAATAAACATCGAATTAATATAGAACATAAACTTTATTTATTACTCTTATCAACCATTAACGATAAATCACATTAAAGAATGCAAACACTGTAATCTTAAACTTAAAAAAAAAACTAGGATTGGCCATCTCTCCCAGAGTGTCCGGGAGAGATGGCCATAGTGATCGGGGGAGATGGCCAGAACTCTTTTTGCCTTTCCCCTTTGCCATTGAGGTCGATTAACTCCTTTTTTTAACCGACTTAAAAAAAGGGGGAGGTTATCAATTCGGCTGTATTTTTTTTAATGTTTGTTACCTTATAACTTCTGACTGGGTGAACCGATTTTGATGATTCTTTTTTTATTTGAAAGCTGGTGCTTCCCGAATGGTCCCATTTTAATTTGGTTCCATTTGGATAATGGGGTCCATGTGAAAACCATATAAGTCTTAAATTTGCATTAAGTATTTGTGTGACAAATGAACGAATAACGCAATTAGATTAGTGCGGGGTATCTCGGGGTGCGCCAGAAGACGAAGTACATGCCGAGGGTACAGTTACTGGAGTCACACCGCAACGTCAACTTCAAGGCGTTTGTGGTGCGTGTACCGAATTGTTATCTGCCTGTTGTCATGGACGAAGACTTTTGGCCACAGGACGTGGTGTTCCGTCGCTTCCGCGGACAAGTACCACAGGACAGCTCACGGACAAGCTAGTGAAGTGAAGTGTTACTAACATAGTTTAAGATTTAATTATTAACACAAGTTTTGTATTATACTTATGTATGTTAGTTTGTAAGGTATATATCTATGGGTCATTGTAACCTGACAATAAATGTTTTATTATTATTATTATTATTATAACTAAAAAGTTGAAAATAAAAACTTTTTACTTAAAAAAAAACAACCGACTTCCTTAAAAAAAAAAAACACTTTTTTGTAAAAATTTTTTTTTCTTATTACCGCTATAAGATGTCACATACTCGTCATGTCCTCATACTCGGTGCAGTTTTCATGCACCCAGAACATGCAAGTATTGCATTGTATCCAATCTTCAGCTGTGCACTGTAATAATTATCACCATAACCTTTGCAATTATTAACACTGAGAAACCTCTAGCATTTCAAAATAGGCGTAAACAAAATTAAAAAATTGTAAGGCTATACATCTCCCTTAAATACTATGGCCATCTCTCCCGATTGTCCGGGTGAGATGGCCACATTACTTAAAGTAGTAAATAAAATTAAGTAAAGAAAAGTAGCTTCTCAGTTTTGTGATTAATTTTGAGGTTACAACACGAGAAAGTTTGCTGTTAAAAAAAAAATAATAATACGGACCAAACTTTCAAAACTTTTTTATGATTATTTAATTTGTCAATTCCTTAGATTAAATCGAACGTGCTAAAAAAAACAAAGTATCATTATTCAGCAGTCCCACGGTGGTGTCAGGTATATCTCTTTATATCCATAAGTCCCTTGTGAGCGACGTGGTGAAGGTCGAGAGTGTGTCGACCAGGGTGGCGTACCTTATACTCAGAATATCCGCAAGGTATTCGCTGAAGGTCATACAGGTTTACGCCCCGACCTCGTCACACCCCGACCTCGTCACACCCCGACGATGAGGTGGAGACCATGTATGAGGATATTTCCAGAGCCATGCATGGTTCCAAAACTCACTTCACCGTTGTCATTGCGGACTCCAACGCGAAACTGGGCAAGCGAGGCGATGATGAGTTGAGAGTGGGGCAATTTGGAGTTGGACGTCCGCAACCACCGGGGTCACCTACTGGCTTATGGAAAAGGAAGGCCTCTTTATGATGAATTCCTTCTTCAGAAAACGTGAGCACAGGAAGTGGACCTGGCAGAGCCCTGATGGTGTAACAAAAAACGAGATTGACTTCATTATGTCGACGAAGAAGCAAATATTCAATGATGTCTCAGTGAGCAACGCGGTGAAAACCGGGAGTGATCACCGCATGGTAAGAGGCACATTGAATATCAATATCAAGCTGGAAAGATCTCGGCTGATGAAGTCAACGCTCCGTCCAGCACCAATCCAACTCTAAAACCCCGAGAGCTTTCAGCTCGAACTCCAAAATCGTTTTGAGTGCCTAGGGAGCTCCGTGGACGATTTTAACGATGGGTTCGTGGAAACTGTCCATACGGTGGGGTCTAAGTTCTTCAAGACCCGCCGTACTAATAGGAAAAAGAAACTCTCTGATCCAAAATTACAGCTTATGGAACAGAGGCGCGGAATGATCCTGCAGTCTTCAGAAGCTGCGTTCGAGTACCGGCAGCTCAATAGACGGATCTCTAAGTCCTTGAAAAGCAACCTTCGCCGCTATAACACAGAGTGGATCAGTGACGCGATAGAGCGGATTAAAGGCTCCAAGATCGTTACTAGGGATCTGTCTATTGGGCAGAGCCAGCTTACGAAAGTGAAAACCGATGATGGCAGGGTCGTATCCGCCAAACCTGAGCAGTTTAATGAGATTAGGAGGTTCTATGGACAGTTATACACGTCAACAAGTGACCCCGTTAAAAATCTGGCAAATGACCCAAGAGCTGGGTTGACCCGACACTATACCGAAGACATCCTGGACGTCAGCTTGTACGAGATTCGGATGGCTCTGAATCAGCTCAAAAACAACAAGGCGCCGGGTGATGACAGAATTACGGCTGAACTCCTGAAGGCCGGCGGGAAACCCGTTCTCAAAGCTCTTCAGAAGCTGTTTGATTCCGTCATACTCGAGGGCAAAACGCCACAGGCATGGAACAGAGGTGTGGTGGTACTTTTCTTTAAGAAGGGTGATACTGCCCTACTTAAGAATTATAGGCCCATCTCACTTCTGAGCCATGTCTACAAGCTGTTTTCAAGAGTCATCACGAACCGTCTAGCGCACAGGTTTGCCGACTTCCAGCCTCCCGAACAAGCCGGATTCCGTAAAGGCTTTAGCACCGTAGACCACATACATACGCTGCGGCAGGTTATACAGAAGACCGAAGAGTATAACCTGCCTCTCTGTTTACCGTTTGTGGACTACGAAAAAGCCTTCGATTCGGTCGAAACCTGGGCTGTACTGCAGTCTCTTCAACGGTGCTAGATTGACTATCGGTACATCGAGGTGCTGAAGTGACTGTACGAAAACGCCACTATGTCAGTCCGACTTCAGGATCAGACCTCGAAACCTATCCTTCTGCAGCGAGGGGTGAGACAGGGAGACGTCATCTCTCCGAAACTGTTCACCGCTGCACTGGAGGATGTCTTCAAGGTTCTGGACTGGAAAGGGGCTGGCATCAACATCAATGGCGAGTACATAACTCACCTTCGGTTTGCCGATGATACAGTTGTCATGGCTGAGACTATGGAGGGCCTCAGTACAATGCTCGATGACCTCAGTAGAGCTTCCGAAAGAGTGGGTCTCAGGATGAACATGGACAAGACAAAGGTCATGTCCAATGCTCATGTGATACCCACTCCAGTGAAGATCGGAGGCGCTACACTCGAAGTTGTGGACGAATATGTGTACCTAGGACAGACTGTCCAGTTAGGTAGGTCCAACTTCGAGAAAGAGGTCAATCGTCGAATCCGACTCGGCTGGGCAGCGTTCAGGAAGCTACGCAATATCTTCTCGTCCCACATTCCGCAGTGTCTCAAGACGAAAGTCTTTGAACAGTGTGTGTTGCCAGTGATGACTTATGGAATCGAAACGTGGTCGCTCACAATGGGCCTTATTAGAAGGCTGAAAGTCACCCAAAGGGCGATGGAGAGGGCTATGCTTGGAGATTCCCTACGCAATCGAATCAGGAATGAAGAAATCAATAGGAGAACCAAGGTAACCGACATAGCCCGAAGAATTGCTAAACTGAAGTGGCAGTGGGCAGGGCACATTGCTCGCAGAACCGATGGCCGATGGGGAGAAAGGTTCTGGAGTGGCGACCGCGTACCGGAAGACTTAGAGTTGGAAGGCCTCCAACAAGGTGGACCGATGACCTTGAGAAGGCCGCAGGAATCCGCTGGATGCAGGAAGCACAAAACCGGTCGAAGTGGCGGAGCTTGGGGGAGGCCTATGTTGTTACGAATCTGCTTAATGAATGAAATGGAAAAGGCAGATCTGATACAATTTATTAAATGAAAAAGAGTAAACTGGCTTCCAGAGTAGAACGCTTCAAGAGGGCTTCAGAGTAGGCTGGCTTCAGAGTTCAGAGTAGACTGGCTTCAGAGTAGACGGGTTTCAGAGTAGACGGGCTTCAGAGTAGACGGGCTTCAGAGTAGACGGGCTTCAGAGTAGTTTCCCAGAGTGTGGGCGCTTCAGAGTAGTTTCCGAAAGTCTTCAGTCTTCCAGAGTATGTCCCAGCGGTTCGGACGCCCGTTTTTATATCCAAGTCGTCTTCTCTTTCCAAACATTTCTCTTTCCATAACTTTCAAAATATTAGTTTAGCCATCATCTCATCTGACAAGTGTAGTCGGCCAGGACACATCCATGAGTGCGTGTAGCTGGCCACATGAGTGCGTGTAGCTGGCCACATGAGCGCGTAAAGAATTTTATAAATATAATTTTAAGTTAAGTTATTTAGTAAACAATCGTAATAATAATTAATATTAAAATTAAAATAATAAATAGGGCGCTGGTGTGTGCCTTGGACTCGCAGCTTAAGAATTTATTCGAGAGCAGCGAGAATCTCGTTGATACACACTCGATCCTGTATTGCGCGGCTGTTGCGGCATGTCGGTTAGCTAACGTCAAGTTTCCAAGCTGTGACGGAGCTACTCGACCAATGCGTACCGTACCAGCCTGGCAATGCAGGATCGAGCGTCGTATCGATGGGGCCAGGGTACTCATCGGCAAACTATACTGCTTCAGGGAGGGCAATACTCGACCACGAGTGATGCGCTTTGTAAGACGGGCATTCTCGGGGACTGGAATCAGTCCTCCAGAATACATGTCCCGTGTTACAGAGCGCATCGACTTCCTGAAGCAGAAAGTCTGTGCATGGGCAAGCCGTATTCAGCGGTATAAACGGCGGGTTGACCGATACAAGCAGAATCGTATGTTCCAGAGCGATGAGAGGTGGGTATATAGAGCTTGGGAGCGACCCGAACAAAATGTGACAGACGTGCGCTGCCCGGATGACGCCGCCACGAATGCATTCTGGCGGGGCATTTGGTCAGTACCCGTCTGTCACGTTGAGGCTGGCTGGATGCGAGATGTCGAGCGAGTGTGTGAATCATTACCAGAAATGGAGCCGGTGTTAATTACGCCAACAGATGTAGCCAGAGCAGTCCGTCCGTTACCGAACTGGAAATCACCGGGACCGGACGGACTGCACAATTTCTGGTTAAAATGGCTCACTAGTTCACACAGTCGCCTGGCATCTCATGTCCAGTCATCCTTAGAGTCTGGGTCGCTACCGCAGTTTCTAACAACAGGCGTCACCCACCTGCTCTATAAGTCAGGTAGTACCGCGGAACCTAAGAATTATAGACCGATCACATGTTTGTCGACGGTTTATAAACTTTTTACATCCATTTTGAGAGCGAAAATTAGTTCGCATATTGATAATAATTCCATTATGTCTGCGTCTCAAAATGGATGTAGGAACGGGTCCCGTGGTACTAAGGAGCTACTCCTCATCGACATGGCCATAAGCCAACAGGTTCGTCGATCCCGCAAGGATCTGTCGACATGCTGGATAGACTATAAGAAGGCCTACGACTCTGTGCCACATTCATGGCTCAGGAGGGTGCTGGAGTTGTACAAGGTTGATACAACACTACGCACCTTCCTAGAGTCGTGCATGGGGCAATGGAGGACAGTCCTTCGCTATCCAGGATGTCCACAGATCCAGCAAAATGATGGGCGACAGTCTGAGTCCACTTTGGTTTTGCTTAGCCCTGAATCCTCTAAGCACACTGCTGGAGGTTTCAGGTCTAGGCTATCGGCTGAGGAGAGGTGGTCAGGTTATATCTCACCTCCTCTACATGGATGACCTAAAACTCTTTGCCCCCAACAAACTGCAACTGATGGAGCTACTGAAGGTAACTGAAACTTTTAGTAGCGCCATCAGGATGGCGTTTGGTGTGGACAAATGTGCAGTCATGCATGTAAAGCGAGGTGAGGTTATGGAATCCGAGGGAATCAAACTTTCGGATTCCGTATACCTCAGATCCCTTTCCTCATCCGAAAGCTACAAGTATTTGGGTATGTCGGAAGTGTTAGGCATCAACGATGCTGACATGAAACAATCGTTGAAGGAGCGCTTTTTTGGTCGCCTGAAGAAGGTATTAATTAGTCTTCTCTCAGGCGGAAACAAGGTGCGCGCCTTCAACGGTTGGGTCATGCCAGTTTTGATGTACTCTTTCGGCATACTTAAATGGACTCAGACAGAACTCGACGCCCTGGATAGGAGGGTCCGTACAATGCTGACCGCAAACCGGATGCATCACCCACGATCATCGGTGATGAGACTGTACATCCCGCGGAAGTACGGGGGTCGAGCCTTTTTAAATGCAAAGACCCTCCACAACCGCGAGGTATGCAGTCTCAGGGAGTATTTCTTAAAAGCCGAAGTGGGTATGCACCGTGATGTGGTCGCAGTGGACAAGGGGCTCCCCCCGCTCTCCATGGCTAAAGAGAACTGGCGCAAACCTGTAGTACTTACTACCGATGACCGCAAGGAAGTATGGCGAAACAAGGAACTTCACGGGCGCTTTTACCGGGCTCTTCATGAGCCCAGTGTAGATTTCTTAGCGTCCGTATCCTGGCTACGTTTTGGTAACCTATTCGGGGAAACAGAAGGTTTCATCTGTGCAATTATGGACGAAGTTATCTTGACGAATAACTACCGGAGACATATTATGAAGGACGGGACGGTTGACGTATGTCGGGCATGTCACCATCCGGGTGAGTCCATCAGGCATATTGTCTCTGGTTGTTCTCGTTTGGCTAACGGCGAATACTTGCACAGGCATAACCAAGTAGCCAGGATTATTCATCAGCAACTTGCTTTGCAATACAAACTAGTGGATTCTGAGGTACCGTATTACAAGTATGTGCCCGACCCAGTTCTCCAAAATGACCATGTCACGTTGTACTGGGATCGGTCTATCATTACTGACAGGACTATTGTCGCCAATAAGCCTGATATAGTGGTGATAGACCGGTTAGCGCGCCGCACAATGATAGTCGATGTTACCATTCCGCATGACGGCAACCTCGTGAAAGCTGAGAAAGAGAAACAGATGAAATATCTCGACTTAGCACACGAGGTTGTTGACATGTGGAATGTTGACTCGGCTGTCATTGTGCCGATTGTCGTATCAGCCAATGGGCTGATGGCCGATACCCTCGACCAACACCTGTCGAGGCTATCGTTAGGCGGTTGGATCAAGAGCCTGATTCAGAAGGCAGTACTCCTTGACACGGCTCGCATTGTGAGGAGGTTTCTGTCTCTGGAGCCCTACCCACCGGTAGCTTGGATCCTGCTCCCGCTACCGATGGACTGCTATTTTTTATATTTTTAAATGTTTTTGTATAGGTATTTACTTTGTAAAAATATTTAAAAATGTAACGAAATATGTATGAAAATAAATAAAAGAATAATAATTAATAAAATCAAATAGCTAGACATATTGATAAAAATAATTTAAAATTATATAAACCAATAAGTAGCCATTCATAGACTAAGCAGAACAGTTTAAGTTAATATTTTATTTCAGCTATTTTTAAGTTAATAAATTGTATTCAGATCGATTTGCTGAGTGTAGACATAAACAAATAAAAATAAGTAAAGCATGAATAGTGTAAACATAGAAACAAATAAAAAGGATGATAAATAGGTATTAGGAATAATGAATTAAAGTGTAAGTATAGGATGAACACTATATTTCCCCAACGACCCCGAGAAAATTTTTGGCCTAGAACAAAAATTTTGCTAAGTTAAAGTATTACAGCATTCACAAAACTTACAAAACTCATTCAAACACACCGACATCTTACGAAGTTAGGTCAGGTAGGATTCACATTCAATGATCACTACTCAACCTGATAAATCAATAACTTTAAGGCTTATTTTAGGAGTTGTAATCCGCTCGCGTCTAAAACCACAAATGAGATGAAATAGAAAGATTTTATTAAAGGCTTATTTTTAACGGAGTTGTCATCCGCTCCTAATCAACTTTTAGTTGATATTTAGACTTTTAGAGTCATTAGTTAACATGGGCTTATTTTTATGGAGTTGTTATCCGCTCCAATCAACTTTTAGGAGTCGATAGGTTGACTTTTAGAGTCGATAGATTGACTTCGATAGATTGACTTTTAGAGTCATTAGTTAACATGGGCTTATTTTTATGGAGTTGTTATCCGCTCCAATCAACTTTTAGGAGTCAATAGAAAGAAACAAGTTAGACAAACTAACTTGTAGAAAAGAAAAGATATAAAGAAAGATTTTAAAAAAATGGTGGTTTAAGAATTAAGATGAATGAATTAAAAAAATAAATAGAGTTTTAATTAATCGAAAAGAACTCTATTATAGAGGAAGGAGAAAAGAAAGGAATGAGTTATGAGTATAAAGTAAAGGACTCAAAAAAAAAACCGGCCAAGTGCGAGTCGGACTCGCGCACCGAGGGTTCCGTACAAACCTGTAGGTATTTTCGGCTTAAAAATATATATATTTTTAGGGTTCCGTTGCCAAATGGCAAAAAACGGAACCCTTATAGATTCGTCATGTCTGTCTGTCTGTCTGTCTGTCTGTCTGTCTGTCTGTCCGTCCGTATGTCACAGCCATTTTATTCCGAAACTATAAGAGCTATGCTGTTGAAACTTGGTAAGTAGGTGTATTCTGTGAACCGCATTAAGATTTTCACACTAAAATAGAAAAAAACAATAAATTTTGGGGTTCCCCATACATAGAACTGAAACTCAAAAATGTTTTTTTTTCATCAAACCCATACGTGTGGGATATCTATGAATAGGTCTTCAAAAATGGTAATGAGGTTTCTAATATCATTTTTTTCTAAACTGAATAGTTTGCGCGAGAGACACTTCCAAAGTGGTAAAATGTGTCCCCCCCCCCCCCCCCCCCCCGTAACTTCTAAAATAAGAGAATGACAAAACAAAAAAAAAAATATATGATGTACATTACCATGTAAACTACCAACGAAAATTGGTTTGAACGAGATCGAGTCAGTAGTTTTTTTTTAAAACGTCATAAATCGTAAACCGCAAATTACCTTACATTCAATCAACTGAAATATAAAAATTAAAAAATATATATATTTTTAAACCGAAAATACCTACAGGTTTGTACGGAACCCTCGGTGCGCGAGTCCGACTCGCACTTGGCCGGTTTTTTAATTTTTATATTTCAGTTGATTGAATGTAAGGTAAATTGCGGTTTACGATTTATGACGTTTTAAAAAAAAACTACTGACTCGATCTCGTTCAAACCAATTTTCGTTGGTAGTTTACATGGTAATGTACATCATATATTTTTTTTAGTTTTGTCATTCTCTTATTTTAGAAGTTACGGGGGGGGGGACACACATTTTACCACTTTGGAAGTGTCTCTCGCGCAAACTATTCAGTTTAGAAAAAAATGATATTAGAAACCTCATTACCATTTTTGAAGACCTATTCATAGATACCCCACACGTATGGGTTTGATGAAAAAAACATTTTTGAGTTTCAGTTCTATGTATGGGGAACCCCAAAATTTATTGTTTTTTTTCTATTTTAGTGTGAAAATCTTAATGCGGTTCACAGAATACACCTACTTACCAAGTTTCAACAGCATAGCTCTTATAGTTTCGGAATAAAATGGCTGTGACATACGGACGGACAGACAGACAGACAGACATGACGAATCTATAAGGGTTCCGTTTTTTGCCATTTGGCAACGGAACCCTAAAAACGTACACTAAGGAAGACTTATTTTTGGTGGTAAAATTTGGAACTAAAGCATAAAGGTTAGTACATATGATTGCCACCGCAAAGTTTGATAAGTAAACTTTAGTACCTAGTTTTGCCACAGTACAAAAGGACTAGTACTCCATGCCCATAATACTCTATGGCCTGGTTTGTTACCTAGCAACCGATGACAAATATAAATATTATGAGAGCCCACTAGGCTTGGGCATAGTAGTTCGCGACTGAGATCGCTCAGTTTAGTTCACCGCTCCTTAACGAACTAGTTCGCTCTTCTAGTTCATCCGCTCTTCTAGTTCATCCACTCTTCTAGTTCATCCGCTCTTCAAGTTCATCCGCTCTTCTAGTTCATCCGCTCCCAGCTCGAATCAAAGAGAGGCAGATCGTTCGCTCCTTCGCTCGTTTAGATTTTGCACGTACTGCATGTGACAAGATTATGGAATGTTCTACTTTTACCTACAATTTTTGGACTCTAAAAACAGCAAAAACCGTTGAGTGATAATTCATAAAAAGATCATGATTGTAAAAAATACCAAGGTTTATTGTTGCAATAAATAACTAGTTTAGTGATTGCAAAAACCTTTTTGTATTTTGTCCCGTGTATCAGTTCGGTTGACGCCATCCTCGCTCATTCGGTCGCGAACTGATGAACTAACGAACTATGGATCGGGAAATGAGCGAACTAGTTCGCGTAGTTCATCTATGGGAGCGCTCTTACGAACTAGTTCGTTCGCGAACTACACAAGACTAGAGCCCACGTATTTTGGTATGATTCCCAGATGATATATGTATAAATATATTATATAAATGTATAGTAAGATAGTGAAGTATTTTTAATAGGAGTTATGTAGATGTATAGGTTTGTAAAAACGTCCACAGGATATTCTCCTGTTTCTGTCGTGAAGTGTCTCAGTCCCCTAACTTGGTAGTGACCACAAGGGTTTTAAAAACACGCAAAGCGAAAACTGAGTACGATTACCAGTGGGTAAACGCAGTGGTGTGCAAGTATGTGGGATGCAGTGTAATGATGTATTGGTAGAGAGTTATGTGTAGAAGGAAACGTCTACGGGATATTCTCCAATAGAACGTCGTAGAGTAAGCCAAACCCCAACTTGTAAGTGACCACGAATGGTTTTAAGAACACTCACAAGCGAAGAATGGATGCCAATTACCATTGGGTAAAGGTATGTCTGTGGGGATGTAGTGTTAGATGATGTTCAGTATGAAGTAGGTTGGAGTCAGGAGAGCTGAAAAAAAAAAAAATAAGTTAGTTATGTCAAATAGGGAGTCCAAAAGGAAATACTAGTGTTAGTTTTTTTTTAGAATTTTGAAAAAAGAGTGGGTTCGTGTCTATTTGGGCGCCAAACTATTATAATAGTGTGTTACGCAGGGTGCAGGCCCAGGGCGTTATGACATACGGTGCCGAAACGTGGACAATGACTGTTGGGCTGGTCCACACATTTAAGGTCGCTCAGTGCTCTATGGAGCGTGCTATGCTTGGAGTTTCTTAAAAGAATAAACAAAAATGAAATTATCCGGAATATTACACGGCTTGCAGAGTAAGCAAACTGAAGTGGTAATGGGCTGGCCATGTCTGTCGAACGACCGATGGCCAGTGGAGCAGACGAGTCCTATAGTGGAGACCGCGTATCGACAAGCGTAGCGTGGGACTTAGGCCGCGTCCCAATCATGCACGGCGCGGCGCCGTCACCGCGCAACGTCATGACACCGCCGCAGTGCCACGGCGCGGCGCCGCGCCGCAGCACGGTGCCGCGAACGGTGCGCCGTCCATTGCTCCGAGTCGATATTTCGCTGTTGGCGTGCGCGCATGTGTGTAAAACAAAATGGTGGAAAATATCAATCTAGACTTCTTTGTTTCGTTAGTGGAGACACGTCCAGTGCTCTGGGATAAAACAAATAATCCTGTGTTTCTTTTTCATTCGTCGTCTTAGTAACAACAAGAGAATAATTCTTTCGCGATCTATATCCACGCTCCAGCACGTTCGAGCGCATCAACAGCGAAATATCGACTGAATACTGAATAGGGGCAATGGACGCAGCACCGTTCGCGGCACCGTGCTGCGGCGCAGCACCGTGCCGTGGCACTGCGGCGGCGTCGTGACGTTGCACGGTGACGGCGCCGCGCCATGCATGGGACGCGGCCTTACCCCAGCTAAGACCGACGACCTTAAGAAAGTGGCTAGGACAGACTGAATGCGGAAGGTGGAGGACAGGGTGTTGTGGCGCAGCTTGAGAGAGGCCTATATCATCAGTGGACTGCGATAGGCTGAGTTGATTAACACAGATACACCAAAACCGATATTGTTTTCACTTACTTTCATAGGTAGATAATGTTTTGGTAACTTACAATCAGTCGCGTTCCTGGGGTCACGGCCTCACGTACACGGGGTCATCATATTCATAATTTTAACCTGTTAATTTTACTCATATTGTTTACTTCCTCTATTTTTGTGTCCCGTTTACACCATTGTAATATCACTGCTGAATTTTGACACATAATTTTTGTTATTCTCCATCATTTGTTTTCAAAACGTTTGTTCTCTAATTTTAATTTTTAACCGACGAAAAAAAAAGGAGGATGTTATCAATTCGACGCGTATATTTTTTTTTTTTTTTTTATGTATGACCACGCATAACTTTGTACATGGTAGGACGATTGTGATAATTCTTTTTTTATTGGAAAGGATATACTCCCAAGGTGGTCCCATATAAATTTGGAAAACAAAATCGAACCCTAAGGGTCGGAAAACAGGGGATGATTGATTGTTCACTCACTGATTGTAATGTATAACCACGCATAACTTTATACAGAGTAGTCCGATTTTGATAATTCTTTTTTTATTGGATGGGGTAATCCTTGCCAAGTATTATTAGTACATTCAAGCCACAAAAAAATATTAAATAAAAACTTTTTAACAAACAATTAAACCGCCGAAAAAACTGAAAAGCATAAAATAATAAACCTTAAAATTATGAGTCGGCGCTTTGAGTGATCTTTGTTCATTGATTTTTCAGCGCCGACTCAAAATTTTAAGGTTTATTATTTTATGCTTTTCAGTTTTTTCGGCGGTTTAATTTTTTGTTAAAAAGTTTTTATTTAATATTTTTTTAGTAAAAAGTTTTTATGTTAACACCTAGTTACATGGTGGATGCTGTGGTCTCCTGTAATAGAAGGGGCATACGTAAAAGAACCTAACCTGTAAATGCTTTGCTGAAGATTCCAAATAAATAAATACATACTTTAAAAAGTTAATCCTCTAGCTAGCTCATCCAAATTAGCGACATTCTATAGAAGAATGTCACTAATTTGTGCACCTAACGCCCCATTTATAAAGTTGTAGTAGCTAAATAGACTCCGACGAGTTTTGTTTAAAAAAAATACAGGTTTGATACTCCTTTCCTAGAGTATGTAAAAAAAATATTCAAAATTATTTAAACAGGTTAGTGCTTTTGCTAAATCTAAATTTTTAAGCGATCAAATTAAAAATTCAAATAATAAAATAAAAACCACTTGGAAAATCATTAACAATGAAACGGGTAAATCGGTTAAACAAGAAAAACAACTTGAAATTATGGTCGACAACAAATCAGTAAATACGGCAGCTGACGTAGCACAGGTATTTAATGAGTTTTTTGCCAACATACCTATAACTACGACTCGCTCCTTAAATTCCTCCCCGTCTAAAGCTGAAAACCTTTTGCATAGTAGTGTGCCTAAAAGTAGTTGCCTATTAAATTTTGAACATGTAACGCCTCGTGATGTAGTTAATGTTTTTAACACACTTAAGTCTAAAAACACTGGTGATTTCTGGGGCATTTCCATCAAACTATTAAGTAATATAATAGACATCGTAGCCCCCTATTTAGCTGTTACTTTTAATAAATGTGTTGATGTCGGAACTTTTCCTGACCTCATGAAGAGTAGCAAAGTCATACCATTATTTAAATCAGGTAATAAAAAAGACGTTTCTAATTTTAGGCCTATTTCTATCTTACCTGCATTTAGCAAAATATTTGAAAAGTTAATACTCAAGCAGTTGCTAAGACATTTTAATTTAAATAGCCTCCTTCATAATGAGCAATATGGCTTTACGAAAGGCCGTTCAACTACAGATGCGGGTGTTACTCTCTTGAAACACATTTTTAACGCATGGGAGAACTCGCAAAATGCTATCGGAGTATTCTGTGATCTCTCCAAAGCCTTTGATTGCGTGCACCATGACACGCTTTTGCGTAAACTACGTCATTACGGTGTCCATAACGAAGCTTTAAACGTAATAAATTCTTATTTACATAATAGGTTCCAATGTGTAGATATTAATGGTGTAAAATCTACCGGGCTATCGGTTCAGTTAGGTGTGCCTCAAGGCTCTATACTCGGCCCATTCTTGTTCTTAGTGTATATCAATGACTTACCATTCTTTTTAAAGGGTATTTGTGACGTTGTACTGTTTGCAGATGATACTTCTCTTATTTTTAAAGTAGATAGGAACAGACAAGATTTTGAAGACGTAAACAGTGCACTCTCAATGGTTACGGATTGGTTTACGGCAAATAACTTAGTTCTCAATGCCAAGAAAACGAAATGTATGAAGTTCGCCTTACCGAATGTTAGAAATCTAGGTCCCGAAATCGTCTTAGATAAAGAGGTTCTTAAAACTGTAGACTCGACAGTTTTCCTGGGTATAACAGTAGATGGCAAACTACAGTGGGGCCCACATATTTCAAGTCTAGCGGGGAGGCTCAGTTCAGCCGCCTACGCCGTCAGAAAAGTAAGACAGTATACTGACGTTGATACAGCTCGGTTAGTCTATTTTAGTTATTTTCACAGCGTTATGTCTTACGGTATTCTACTGTGGGGCAAAGCCGCTGATATTCAAAATATTTTTGTCCTTCAGAAACGAGCTGTTCGAGCAATTTACCAGCTAGGTGCCAGAGTTTCTTTAAGGGACTTTTTTAAAGATATTGGTATTCTTACGGTAGCATCACAATTCATCTTCGCCAACATCTTATATATTAGGCAAAATTTACACTTACACACTGATTGAAGTGTGATTTTCACACTGTTAACACTAGAAATAAGGACAAACTACGTGTTCCCTTTCACCGGCTTCATAAGGTACATAACTTATTTGTTGGGCTTGGTATAACATTTTACAACAAGCTACCACCTTCTTTACTAGAATTACCTTTTAATGAGTTTAAAGCTCAAGTAAAATCCAACCTTTGTCTAAAGGCATACTATTCCATCAACGACTATTTAAATGACAAAACTAGTTGGTCGCTGTGATTAACTCAAGACAATGTTTGTGTTCTTTCTCCAGTACTAGCGTACCTAGTGATGGGTTATATAGCTGTAATATAATTGTTATTATATTTCTTTTTACTGTGTTAGTCATTTTTTTTTTGTGTGTTTATTGGTTTTGACATGTTCTATGCTTTGACATATTATAATGATTAGAATTGCACAAAATGATTGGCTAGCGACCTCGACAAGTTGTCATTCAATTCTTGCCTGAGCAACCGGCAGCAAGTTCGTCGTGCTCCCTTAGATGTCAATGCTTGCGGTAGCGTCAGGGGTCGGGTTACCCCCTTCCCTCAAATAAGGCGAGGGGGGTAATGGCTGATCTTTGCGTTATGCTCGTGAACGGGTGCTGCTTGTGGTGACTGGTCGTCTTGCTGACCTTGATGTTGGTATTGTTGTTAATTACCTACCTGTTTATTAGTTTTTACGCCGATGGTCCTAGTTTGTCATTTTGTGGCCTCGACTTGTAACTCGGGTCGTAACAGCTATGTGAACGTGATTCAGCATTGCATATGTAAGCTGTCACGCCCTTTATGCCAGGAGGCTTTTATTTGGTACTTTTATTTACTTTATAAAAATATTTTTTGCTTTTGCTTGAGTATAGATTTCAGTTTATTTCTTGGAATATTGGGTTGGCTAGCTGACATAAGGCAAATCATTTAATTTAATATTTTGTGTCTCGTAATGTTACCTCCTTACAATTGTATAGAATCAAGTTCTTCTAACTTAACAGACAGCTGTGCTGCTGGGGAGTTTGTTCCGCCACTTCTTCTTCCCAGCTAAAGCACTAGGAAGTGTCGAAGGGCGGGCGTTTTGGGGGGACTGTCTTTTGTAACTTTGACGTTCAAAAAGTGCTGACTCTCAGCCTAGTTTGAATAAATGACTTTTGATTTTGATTTTGATTTTTGATTTTTTCGGTTTTCGGCTATTTTCAGTTATTTTCAGCTGAAATATAAATTTTGGCAAGTTTTGGAACCATAAATAGAATTTAAAAGCATTGTTTTCTACATTTCACAGTTACTGTGTCCTTATTCTGTTTTTGTCATGGTCGAAATAATAGATATGGTCCCGCAAAACAAATACTTTCAACTACTAAACGCACAAAAAATTTTAAAATGATAAAAATCCTTTTTACACTTGATTAAGAAATCTAGTTGTCTGATTCTGACCTGTTAATAATTATGTGTTAAAGAAAATAATAATATAACTATTGCATCGTGTCTATGGGGTTTTAAATATTACTATTATATTTAAAGCCCCATTGACACGATGAAAGTTTGTTGCCGTGGTATACCATAAAATTCAAGCAACAATTGACTGACACGGTCTTAACCACACGCCCAAGATGAGCAAGTTTACTATTCAAATATTGGTGTAAACAGCACGTGTAAGTACAATCAAATCACATTCATACAATTCTGGCATGAAAAATTTATATCTTTCAAACATGAGTGCGGTGAGCGAGGGGTCTTAATCGTCCAAACAAACCTAACGAGCCCAAACATGAAGCAACTCTCTTGTTTAATGGAGGAGTGTCCATCATCCCCTAAATGTGTAAATGTAACCCCTGGCCATCGGAACCCTGGAACCCCAAAAACATTTTCGGACGGACTCGACGTATAGGCAGTTTTGGAAGCTCGCTCTTGGTCTAAATACAAAATTACAAAATACAGAAGTATGTTCGTCATGATCTTACCTACGTCGCGTCGGTTTTGATAGGACAGCTACATAGATATAAAACATAGCCCAAAAGGCAATAAATAAATAATAATAAACACACAGGTGTCGTCTCAATAGCTACCGATCAGCGGCATTCCTTCAACAAAAAAAGCAACTTAAAAAAAGGATTAAAAAGGTCTTTGTCGTATCCAATCTGCTACGGTTCGTCTGGGATTTGTGAAACTAGAAAAATAAGTCATGCGTTATCATGTTCAGAATATTATGAGCGTGAAATGTAATCAATTTAGTTTTGAAAATTAATATTTTATGGCTTCATTCTTGGGGATATTTTTTTTTTATCAGTAGCTGTGCCTGTGCCCTACAGTTTGGAAAATGGAACACCTTACTACATAATAATTATTAAAGTACTTTGAGCAATTCATCCGTCAGGAGAGTTACATAATAATATTTTCAACACACTTGCTCGTAAAGTGAGCCGTATTATATCGTTCTTAGGGCCATAAACCGAACTATAACATACACGTGCATAATAATATTACACACTAGTGCATAATAGAATGATCCCTACAAAGTTAAGTTAGTACCTAACTGCAAATTATATGCGAGTAAACAGAGCATTTTCAATTTAACCGGGTAATACAGTTTTTTTTTTTTTTTTTTGTAACAACAAAGAGGTTTTATGCCACCGAAAATCTATTTACATTTTTGAAATAAATAAATGTGTCCCTAATTAAGACGAAAAAACATTTATTATTATCAAATTATTTATAATTCACAATAATTTCTTATAAAATATTTGCATTTTATCACAAAAATTATCATTTTGAAGTAGGCTGTATGGCTGTAATCAATCAACTTACATTTGGCGCGTGCAAAAAAAAAAAATTGCGCGCCATTTCCCAATTTTCCCCTAATTTTCATATTTTGTTTGTATCGCATTTGTTGCTGTGTGGTAAAACGATTTATGCAATACATATTTGTTTTTTCCTCGCAAGTGTGTTGAAAAACGTCGTATGATACACGTGTGTATTGATGATTACCGTCCTCGGCTCTCTTAAGACCCTCACCTGACGGCTCGGGTCTCAATGGCGCCTCAGCGGTAATCACCAACATTACACACTTGTACCATAATGTACTATTTTAGCACATTTTGTATTTTTCAATATTTTATGTTTTTGCAATCGGTATAGTTGAAATAAATTCATTTTTTATTTTTGTTTGTCGATAGATTTTTCTTTAGCAAGAGGAAATTGAACGTTTTGATAATCACTGGAAACTTTGTACTTTTCTCTGGGACATAATAATTATTTGGTATACTTGGATGATCCGATATTTTAAGCCACAAACAACACTTTTTTCAGGCTTTTAGTTGTTGTTATTATAGATAGTCTCTGAATAAATTAATTTAAACTACCGTAGAACGGGGCTATTTGGATTTTCGGGGGTTATTTGGAATGAAGAAATTGTAAGATTTGAATTGACATAAATTCTACCAAAACATCAAATACATCTTTTTTTTTAATTTCTGATAACACTTTGACTTATTTTTAATATAATAGGTAGGTTTAATTTTGAGGTTATCGTGTCACGCGTCTTCGAATTGTGATCTCCGTACGAAAAATTGTAAAAAGTCAACTTTTTGAAGCCGTCCAACTTTCATCTAGTGAGGATAAAGTTTATTGATTTTGTGCAAAACAAGGTTGATTATTTATCATTGGAGTAACTGGGATTACGTGTGAGTAGGGTTGCCAGGCGTCCGGATAAAGCCGGACACAGTCAGGCTTTTTGGTTGTGTGTCCGGCCACATTAGACCGAGTCCGGCCTGTCCGGCTTTTGTTAGGCTTTTCAAATTTGATCATTTTTGCCTTGGTTTCCGCTCCACCCGCCTCACCTTGTGTCGCTAGCGCAAACGAGCGAAATAGCACTGTCCTCCGCGCCTTATTACTACTCAATTTTAAAGGAAAATTAGCTTTTAAAGCATGTGTCTGCCAATCAAAAATATTAATTCGTTTATGTTACTAATTTATTTTAACGTTATTTCATCAGTGTTTTGTTTAATTTTATTTTAAGATTAAATAATTAAAGATGTCAGACCTTTTTACCCAAATGTCCGGCTAAACCGACTGGTCTGTCCGGCTTTTCGATTTAAAGACCTGGCAACCCTACGTGTGAGTAGATAAGGGATATTTCATTTCCCTTTTGTTTAGAGGTTAATTTTGCTATTTTACCAAAAGGGGCTATTTGATACGGTATTTCGGGTTATTTGGAACACTGTCTCAAATAGCCCCAAATTGCTTTTATTAAAATCTAAATTAAGGTTGAACTTTTAATCCTATTCACTAACTTGACAGTTCAATGCAAAATAATGATACCATTCTAAAACTAATAGTGTCGGGGTAGTGAACGATTTCGCATAAAGAATGAATGATAAAAATGTTTTAAATTAAATAAAACTTTAAAAAATCGTTTTTAGGTGTGGATTATAAGAATAATTAATAATTTTAATAATAGTTATTTCCTTTTTTTATTTTCTTCTGATAGAAACAAAACTAAATATAAAAATCATGTCATTTTGCTTATTTTTTTACTATAGTCATTTTATTTCCTCTGACAGCCATAGACTACGTAGGGGGAAGTGGGGCAGATTGATTCACAAAAATTGAAAATGTAATAAAATGTGTATAAACATAATATTTTTAGTTTATTTTCAACTCAACGTTTAGCCAAATGTATAAATATTATACTGTCAAGGATAATAATTGTTTATGTTGTCATAGAACGGGAAAAATACGTGTTATGTAAAAAAAATCTTTTGAATCATTCTGCCCCACCAACGGGGCACTTAGATACAACACGTGGGGTACTTTAATACAGTGTGAAAGTTGTATGAAATTTGTTAAATTATAAGACTTTCTTGAAATATACCACTTCTTTTATTGTGAAGATACTACATATAATCAGTCTTACAAATTACTTAATCAATTTAACCGTTTAGAATATTTTGTCTTCTAAAACGCTTGTGATGTATTGGGTGTAAAAGATTCCAGAAAGACAGATTTTGAGTTAGGCTATGTTATATATCGATAGAGTCTTGACAATATTTTGAATGTGCCAATCATTAAAACCTATTTCCAGTTTGCTTTTAAATGGACTAAAAATGCTGACTTCAAACGGTTGTAATTTATGTGACGTATGTGGTGGCAAAAAAGATAGATAATCAAAACTTTAGGTGTTGGTAAGACCGTGTTAATACCTGTTCCATCGCAATTTATTATACGGTCAGGTGTGAATTTATAGCATTGCAGTACATGCTAATAATTATTTAAAAAATCAGCTACTGAGGTCTTATTAAATGCAAAACTTCTTGCGGCACTTGTTTTCAGGCTTTCTTAGGCTAAGTTCCTTTTTCCATTTTATAAATCCTGCTGCCCAATCTTTCCCGGCACGTATATTAATTTTTTCCAAGAATGATGTGTATCATTGTGCCCCGTACTTCGCTGTATCTAAGTGCCCCAAAAGATATTTTTCAAAATATACGAATTTTGTAAATAAACTAACATTTAAAAAAATCAAAAGTACTAAATCCTTAATATTTGATCCCCTAACTTACATTTGGTGTATTTAAACATTCACAGGATCGTACAGAAAACCGTAGAAACACTTTTACAAATTACATATTTTTTTAGTTGATCGCACTCGAAACACGTTACGACTTGTTAAATGCCACTAGTTAACTGGCTGTCGACGAGATCACATCGGATGCGATCAAACATATGTATGATCGTTTTAGAGGTGTCACCATTCAAATACATTCAATCGATTTTTAAATAATGCTTGTGTATCTATGTGCCCCTTGCATCATTGTGCCCCACCTCCCCCTATATATCAATATAGTACACATCTTGTTTTAAAACAAGTTATTAAATTTAAATTACAAAGTTTGCATGTAAGTACATTATTTCAAGTTCATTCAATTTAATTCATTCTTGCACCACCTCACTATCTTTTTTTTGTCAAAACCTGGTATCCCTCCAATTGTCAAGTTAGTGAATAGGATTAAAAGTCGAACTCTAGTTACTATATTTCTTTTTAGGTTCTTTGTTCAAACCTCATGGTACGTGTATATAAAAGACGTTATGGAAATTGCCGAAAAAGAACACATTTTTACCATATGGCTCATATGGTCCGGAAGACTTGGAAAATGCAATACATGAAGTGCGATCGAGAACACTTTCCGTTGGAGAGGCGGCAAAAAAAAATATAAAGTTCCGAAAAGTAGCGTTTTACGGCGATATAGGAATAAAAATACAAGCCAGGATTCAGCCGGACATAGCAATACGTAGCAGCAGGACGTGGCACAACATACTAAATTTTTAAGACAGTATTTTAACTTTAATTTAGGGTAAAAATTTAATTTTCAAAAGTTTGCCTGAATACTATTATGCTAATAGTCATTATACCTAGTAAAATTATGCCAAAACAAATTAGCCTTCAAGATCATTAAATAAATAAAATAAAATAAGCCTATATTGCTGTTTAGCTTTCTTACAATGACTAAGTATTTGTTACATCTATGCCTACTTGCTAAATAAAATTGAACAAATGTAACTGTTAAGGTACCTTACATTTAAATTAAATCATCGGCAAACGGTTGTTTGTCTTTAACAGCTTCTCAGTTGACAAAGGCCTCCTCTAAAGATTTCCACTTAATCCGATCTTTTGCTATACGACTCCATAACGTACCAGCTATTTTCGTGAAGTCGTCCTCCCATCTTTTTGTCTGTCTACCTCTATTTCTTTTATTGCCTCTCGGATACCATTCAGTTACTAACTTAGTCCATTTTTCTGCTCTCTCTCGTAACATATGCCCCGTCCATCGCCATTTTTGTTGTCTGTAAGCTGTGAGAGCATTTTTAAATTTTGTTTTCAATTTTATTTCTTTTAATTTGACTCTGTCCCTTCTTTTTATTCCTATTGTACTTCTTTCTATCGCGTTCTGGCAGACTTGTATTTTACTTTCCAGTCGTTCTGTCAGAGCCCATGTTTGGCAACCGTATAGTAAACATGGCATAATGCACATTTCAAATACTTTCTTTTTTCCTTTCATTGGCATTTCTTCGTTTTTCATTATTTCGCTGAGAGACCAAAATCGTTTCCAAGTATTGGCTATTCTTCTTTCTATTTCTCTATTCATACAATCTTCAGTAGATATAAGTTGACCTAAATAATATATTCATTTACCCATTCAATTTGTTCTTTGTTTACTCTGATGGTTTTCGTTTGTAAGGAATTTGTCATTACTTTAGTTCATTACTCAAGATCATTATGCCAACATAAACTGTATGCCAAAAAAATATGGCAAAGTATTATTATGGCAAAACAAATTATGCCAAAATAGGTATGCCAAAGTACATTAGGAAGAAGAAGATTATGCGAAAAAAAGGGATCTCGTTTGATAAGTTTTGTTTTAATAAATTTTTGTTAAAAAATTTATCGCGAAGTGCGAGATATTTTAGTTGATAAGTTTCATTTGCTATATTTGAAACGAAAGATTGATATATTTTTAAGAAGAATATATTATTTTTGTTACTATTAATTATTTTTGTGATGTTGATTATTTCTGCCAAAAGCAAATAAAAGTTAATTTGAAAAAGTTTTTATTCTTCACCAAAATTTATAAGTATGTGTGGATATTCGACTTAATAATGGATAAGTAGTTGTTCAATCTTAACCGTTCGAAATGTCGCCGTGACTGATCAATTTGGTATTTACTTTTAAATTCAGCTAATTCCTACACAGAATCCTTTAGATTCCAAATAACCCCATCGCAGGCTTATTTGAGACCCCACAATTTTTTTTATAAATTGGACTGTATTGAACCTACATGTTTGTAATCTTCATTAAAATGTAGATCAAGCTATATTATTTTTTTAAAAAAATAAGCGTTCTGATAACGTAAACGGTTAAAAAACTGTAAGTCAATTTTCAACAAAAACTATAACAATTTTATTAGCCCCGTTCTACGGTATTGATTTGAGAGCTAGGTATAAGCGTAATAAAAAAAAATTGTAGGTAGATATTCAGGTACCTTTTTTTCGGCCGAAAACGAAAATTCGGAAATGGATATTTCGGCTGAAAATTGCAGAGGATCGAAAACGAATTGAGTTCCGTGTGGTTCCGGGCGTAAAATAATAGCACCATTCCATTTCTTCCCGTAGGTGTCGTAAGGCGACTAAGGGACTTACTAGAGAATGGGCAGCAGCGTTCCCCATACTGCAATCGCCAACCCGCCTGCTAAGTGTGGCAAACCCCCCCAAAATTGGGAGAGGCCTATGTCCAGCAGTGGACGTCTTTTGTCTGAAATGATGGTGTTGAGATTGGTGTCTGAAATGGTAAGTTCCTTATTTAAAAAGTAGGCCAGTTTATATCTCTTCTGTTAACAACGAATTCGCTACACCTTCTGTACAAATATTGTAAGTTGACCTGTTATTTATTGATTGGTGTAAATGATTAGAAAAAAAATGAGTTTGTAAAGTGCACTAAAATATTTTTTTGTTTTAAGAGTAAATAAATACTTTTAAACAAAACTACGTTGAAAATAAGATTGGAAGTCGCAACGGTAACCCAAGCCGCAGCCACTCGCCGGCTGTCCACCAATATCAACAACAATAAACGACATGAATAGAGTAGCGAGCTCTGCGATACGAACATTACGAACGCACCGGTTGTTTCCGAACGCACCATGACCAGTCCGCGAGCGCATGCGCCCGATGCTTGACGTGTGATTATTGTCAAATTTTCTTCCAACGTTTTGACGTTAAATATTTCGTAAATTTGTTCGCAGTGATAGTGTTTTAAAGGTTTTCTAACTGTAGTTTAGTATAAAAATAAGTTAAAATGGAAAGAAATGACCGGAAAACGAACTCTCGTACCCATACAATCACAACAGACAGAGATTCAAATTTTATTTTGCGAAAAATTATTTTGGATTTCTCCATCTTATTTATTGGTGAGTTATTTTTGATTAATGTGATTGATTGTATTATTCTTGTCAGATGCAAGCTAGAATTAAGCATGGGAAATTTCGAATCCAACTTGTTTTTATTGTAGCCGGCATTTGCATCTCCTTTATTATTATCGCGCACAATATACCTACTTGTGATACTTATCAACGTTGTTTTCTATTATTTTTAAATAATACGTCATTCAAATTAATTATTCCGGTAGTAGTTAGGGAGGTCAGTACATAATAAAGACATTGAACATGATTTAAAAAAAATACTGAAAGACGTAAGTACGTGTGACCCTAAGATGATCCTCTGACAAGGTTACAAAAAAATAAAAAGTTTGTATTCTGCGCTATCGTTTTTATCATTATTGTAGAATGTAATGGGCACATTATCGCGCGACTGTGTAAACAAAAGTGATGTTAGCACCTCTAGACTTGATACTTAATTGGACCGATTTAAGCAAAAATGTTCCAACCCACAATGTCGACAATTTCGAGTTTTTGTGATCTATGTACTCTAAATAAGGTATATTTTAACATATCAAAGACTCATAAGGTTATCGTGTGGTTTGGAACATTTTTGCTTAAATCGGTCCAATTATTTTGTTACTCACCTAACTACTCTTACAATCACAACAAAAAAAGCTTTTATTTTAAAACCTATTAATGTAAGTAGGAAAAAAAATTAAAAGCCATAATTAACAGATACACAAGTGGACTATTAATTGCCAAATTAAATAAATATCTGTACTAAACACTAATTATCCTAACTAGAATTGAAGTATAATTACAATTTAGTAAGTAATGGGATATCATTATTAATAATAAAGATCCTGTTCTATGAAAAATTCTATATCCAAGTTATCAATAAACTATCCATAAATTTTCAGTTCAGTACTGGAATTAACAATATCTTTTAAAACTAAACGCTAATACAAAAAAAAAAAATGCTTTAATCTTTGTATTAGACCATTTACATGTAATGCAAAATACTCAAACAAAACACAATCATTTCTTATAATGTCTAATTTAAATTCACCATTTAAAAGTTAGACAACACCTACTTACTCATTATATTTGCAACAACAATTTTGTGTTTAAAAACACATGTCATTTCAGGGTTCTCAGGCAAACAGACACCTCATTCAAACGGCCAAGACATATTCGGATTGCTTGTTGTAACCTTCAGTTGAAATAGTACCTACTATGTTATAGGCCCTAGAGGTTTGGTTTCTGCACTTAGTCCTTAACAGTACCTACTATGTAGGAAGGAAATTCATATCTGGCTAATTCCTTATAATGTAAATTTTCTATATTAGGTATTATTTTAGTAACTGAATTTTGATAGTAAGCCTCATTACATTTGAATAATTTTATTGTTTTATAAATTTTAAAGTTATAAGGAAATTCTTATCAAGCACTTTCCTTCAATTGTTTTTAACATCAGTTATCCAAATTAGGTATTGATAAATTAATTGAATTTGATTATTTAAGTTAAGCCCACATATACATTACACTAAAAAAAAATTCATTGTTTTAAATTTTAAAGTTACAAGGAAATTCTTATCATGGACTTTCCTTCAATTGTTTTTAATATCAGTTATCCAAATTAGGTATTGATAAATTAATTCAATTTGATTATTTAAAACCACATATATTACACTAAAATAATTTCATTGTTTTATATTTTAAACATACTTTTTTACCTATCAAAAGTTGCCTAGACGAAAACATTTTAATTTATGGCAATAACTAATTAAAAAAAAAACATTGGAAGCGTTACGGCTTTCAAAAAAAATTCTTAATGCAAGCAACATTCAAAGCTACAATATCTTTGTTACTGGCCAGTTTTATTCAATAATTGAACAAAAGAGGTTGACACGAACAAATGCAAACTCCTTGTTTCCACAGCCAATAACGACTGACATAACAGAGTTTACTGACACATTAACATGTTAAACCAATGGTTGCATTGCACTGTCTCAAAGCACAGTGGCCCCATTGATTGACCAGTCACATTCCCATTCAAACACTGTACTTGGAAATATTCCATTTTGTTATATTGTTGCTTGATGTATGGCTATTTTTAGTTTCAAAATAGGTTTTTGTGTTTATATGCCTATACTTTATTTTAGTAATGAGTATTTGATCATGTTTTTCTTATTAAGGCATCATGCACTGAACTTTCTTGTTGTGTATTTCTTGCATTGTGGAGTTTTGTGGGGAGATGCTCTAGGGGATGATGTCTTATCTTACTTCTAGAACTCATGATTATCAGTTCTGAAGTTGTAAATAAATGTTTTCTTTCATGCAACTTTAATTCAAGGTAGCTGCCAATTTGTTTGTTATTATTAAGATCTTAATCTGACGTGTGTAGTAAGTACGAGCTAGTTAGGTACCTACTATAAAATCTTTGCATAATCATACCAATTAAAGGAAAAAAACCGGTTTCAAGTATAAAGTAGGTACATATATGTAGTAAACTCTTACGCAAAATACGCGGTTTGACGTGGAGTGGCGGACACCAGTCCGTATTTCCTAAGTAGTAAGAAACTTTTCTAAATAACAAGGTAACGCAGAATCTGGTTAGCTTATCAATTCATTATTTATAATATTTTATTGGATTGCTTTTGTCACGTAGGCTCTGGACGGGAATTCTAAGAAGACATTTTGTTGATAATTTCCTCCTCAGGTCATCGTCATTTGACAAGGTCAAGAGCTGAAGGCATCAAAATATAAGATCTCAAACTTCCTACAGACGATCATGCAATTTTGAACCAAACCGGCAGTCAGACATTCTTGACAGGCTTGCATTTAGGTACGTTTGTAGCCGGCGTTAACAAACCGCCGCCATACATACGCAAACGAGATCGCGTGTCTAAGCTAACTTGCTTAGTTATTAAAGTATTTGTGTTTAGTAATGTGCTATTTAGCACCACCATTCACTTCTGAATTCCCACGCCTTGGCCATAGACATCTCTTGGAAAGTAACAAAAATCTAGCAGATTTTTCTTGGAAGTGGTTCGGTTCCGTACTTATGTTGACTTTCCTTCAATTTGGCGAATTTTCCGTAATCTGGCATGCAATGTCAAATTCGTGCCGCTGATTTAATCCAACTCATTATCATCATTCCAGCCGATAGACGTTCACTGCTGGACATAGGCCTCCCCCAAATTGAGCGGTTTTTCTATAATCGCCACGATTGGCAGGCGGGTTGGCGATCGCAGTATGGTGGTAAAATGTACAGAGAACGCTGCTGCCCATTCTCTAGTAAGTCCCTTAGTCGCCTCTTACGACATCCACGGGAAGAAATGAGATAACCTATCCAACTAATAAGTTTTAATCTAACTAATTATAAATTAAACGATAGATCTTTTACAAAAAACATCATAAAATTTCAATCCTACCAGTTATATTAAACCAATCTAAGATGTGTCAGACCGCAGACGTCTGTTGAAATATCCCGGTAGAAAAACCCACAGTCCATCTAGCAACACTAGACACTACTCTCCTCTCCCCAGGTCAAATCCCAGGTTCGCAGGATGTGAAACATTGCGTACAGGGCCCGCCAAACAAAGTGGCAGGTAATTGGCTCGCTGTCAAAACATCCGACGCGTCCGACCTGTCAGATTAAACGTATCCGTTAAGTAGGCTCGCGTATGACAGGCAGGATGCCGTGCCGTGTGAGAATTTAAAAAAGAAAAAACGTTCCAACTTTAATTTTAAATCTCGCGGTATTTCTTTGTTGGCTGGCGTTTTGATTGTGAAGGACGTGGTAAGAAAACTGCATTTTGCATTATTTTTGGATGAATTTAGAATTTGGCCTGTTTCATCAACTCCAGAGGTCTTATTGACTTAACTGATAGTTTTGGTCCATTTTGTCGGGACATAGTTTAATATCCCAATCAGGTCAGCCTATACCAGCGTCCCTGCATTATGTCCTATCGTTCTGACATTTTGATTTGCGAATTTCTCTGCACTAACTACCGACATTTCGATATTCTTCTATCTTCGTCCCCTTAGGGGAAACCAAGCTTTGGAAAGTTGTGACCTTTTTGATTTACTATGTGTAAGGTACTGTGTAGGCATAATGGATGCCCTATGGCATCCATTATGCCTGATTGACGTGAAGTGTCAACCTTTGACGCTTATCCTCGCATGTGTTGTGTCCCACAAACGGTCAGTCAGAAACGTCAGTCCAATTTCACAATCAATCAATCAATTATAACGAGCACAGTCCACAGCAGGACCTTTCAAATGCTGACAATATTAAACCCTTTTCCCACCTCAATCAGCCCTATATCTACAGTAAATAAAATACCAAGTACAAGTTCTTCCTTGAAACCTTGATCTTATTTAATATATAAATAAATGGCCATCCATTATAAAGTCGTTTGGTAGTCGTTTAATTGCAGTACTTTCAGGAATCCTCGTCGTATGCGGTAATTAACTTAACTATTCGTTCAGATGGGTTACTTGGAAAGATCGTGTAGCTCTTGTATGCAATTTCCTTTCAAGTAAATAGACGACTGACTGTTATCTTGAGGGCATTTTAAAAGTTACGATTTTGCTGGGAGAAGAGGAGTTTTTTCCTTCATCTAAATAGGTGTATTTCTATAAACCAATCCGTTATGCAAAAGTGGTGCAGTAAAATAATATATAAATAAAATTGGTATTTATAATTTTCCCACTACTGGGCCGTCTCTCGGTGAGAGGGAGTGGGCTTCTTCAAATTCTACGTTTTAGGACATGCCGGTTTTCTCGTGATGTTTTCCTTTACCGTTTTGAAAGCAACTGGGTTCAAACCTACGATCTAGTCGATCGGTCGCGGCCGTTTCTACTGGGGCAACACTGCTTGCATCTCATAATAAAATAATATATTTTAAAACTGCTGTATAAGGTATGGCATACAATATGTACTCTTATTGAAAATCAAAATACAACACAACCCATCCCAACATCTGTACGCAAGGCTGACTTTCAAAATAAGCAAAAACAGCGCTTTAAACCTTTATCTCCTACACACCTGTTTGTAATTACCAGCGGCTGTATGCCTGCATATCAGTGGATTTCTCCGAAACGCAGCTAATGTACGGTTAAGTCGTACTCAAAACTTAAGTACTTACTTAACACGTCTAAGTGGGCACGGTATTGCTGCCAGCTTTGCGGTATTTCACTCAAACATGCTGCGTGTCCAATAATTAGGCGGTATGTCTTTTCTTGACGATGCCGACGATGTCAAAGATTAAGGACAATATTTGTAGAGGAGACACTCGCACGTTGATCGTTTTGTGCCTACGTCTTGCTTAGCTTCATGCGAAATCTGAAGTAGAGTGATGGCAATTTAATTCTTTATATTTTACTTTTACATATTAGTATGAAAACTTTCACGTTTTTACTTAATTTTAAAAGCTATGCATGATCTCATTTTTATTTTTATATATACCTATATTGTTTTTGTCTTGGGGAAAAATTGCAATATTGTTCGTCTGGTAATTTTATTATCTTTTTTGTCTGATCTTAAGGTTTAGAAGTGTTTTGCCATTATTTCTAAATTAAATCACTGACCGACACGCTTTAGCATACAATTTTGCACAAGAATTCCTTATTAAATAATGTTGGAAGGATTTTTGAAAATTCATCCCCTAATTCGATGTCCACAAGGATGTAATAAAATCGCGGCGGGATATTTTCGCGCACTGGACTTTTAACTCTCGGTGAGAACCGAGCATTAAGAATCCAACAGAGTGAGTCTCAGCGCGTGAAATGCTGTTTTCGATTTTCAACTGTCGGTGCTAGGCAGTACGTCCAAGGTACGAAAAAATCCTGCAGAGATATTATTTCGTTCGTAGGAACGTGGGTTGTGGGCAAGTGCATGAAAGTTTGTATGGAAGCTCATAATTTCTCCATTTGGAATGTCATCGGGCAGACGGCTTATCTTTATCTTTACATAGTATAAAACAAAGTCGCTACCCGCGTCTGTAATCTTTTAAACTACGCAGCGGATTTTCATGCAGTTTTCATCAATAGACACAGTGGTTCAATAGGTAGGTTTTATATGTGTAATACACGGGCGCCCCCGCTGTCAAAAGCTAGTTAAAAATAATTGTAATTCCATTAACAGGAAGTAAATAATGTTCAACTAGTCAGATAATTTCTACATGCCTGTGACGTTATTAGATGTCCTATTTAGTCCATTTGACATAACATAACTATACTGTGTAATGACAATTGTAATAGGGTATTCTACTATATTTGAAAAAGTACTTCAAAATGTTGATTTTCCCAGTAAAAAGCCACAAAATTAATATTTTGGCAAAATAAACACGTTTTCCTGCCATAAAATTAAATTAAATTTTAAACCTTTTTATTCCCGCAAAAAACGCTGTCAGACATTTTGGTGACGTAATAGTGGTAAATACAACAGTCGAATATGTACGACCGGCACTCATTCAACGTTATCAGCTATAAATATTTGGTGTTTTTGAGAAAATAATGAATTACAATCGCTATCGTTGATGTGT